>CM060909.1:10000000-12400000 GCA_030737875.1 Allium sativum
ATTAAACATCCAAATGACATCCAATGTGCATTTATTTTCATACAAGCTTCAAAATAATTTATTGAAGCTTACTTCGCTTCGTTGATTGATGGATCAACATACGAACTATATACAAGGGACACATGTGAATCAAAAATCATCCCAAGACCCGTGTGGGTTTTTCAACCAACAAACAGACAATTTAAATTCAACGCTGATTCATGAATTTAATCATTATTAGTCCAATTTAATTATTTTTCTAACTAACGAATTTTACTTAAATAAGTAATAATAGTATTAACGTTCAAATTTTAAATGGATATTTGTATCCAAATTCAACTACCACTAGTGTATTAGCATTATTTTAAGATGCTTAAACATCCCCAATTCACAATCACAACATAACACAAGAAATCAACCATTCATCCATGGGTTTGCAAACAACTGTGATGTGAGCTACGAGGCACCGTATAACTTTTCCATACTAATCAAATAAAATCTACGCATATCTTAACTAACTGACAAATATTTTAATGTCATGCTAACTGTAACTTAAGCTATTTTCTAACTTGTAATTTACTTAACTTTGTCGCATTAACTTCTAACATAAAATAGTTAACTAATTAACTTTTCATACTTATTTAAACTACTTAAATACACTAATTAATGTGAGAATCTCTCACCCTAGCCATCAGATAATCATGCACTGCAATGTCAAACTTTTGGACGCTCACTACCACTTAAAAATGTCACCTTTTTAGCTCGGAATGGCTCCAAACTTTATGTCAACTCTCGAACACGTCTATACTAGTAAATGGAGTTAGAAAGCGACGATCTTTGGCCAAATGGAGGTCTCCGGAGCTCAGGTGTAACAATAGGGATTTCACTCGGACCTAATTGATCGCTAAACCGACCAAGACCGTTCAAAACCCGGATTGTAATGAGGACAAGACGAATTAGAACACAAACAGAAGAACATTTCATTGCATATTACAACAATTACATCAGAGTACAAGAATATACATAGTATGAACAAATAATTTACATTTGATAAATATCAGAGATTTACAAATTACTATGTAGCGGAAAATAATACATAACACAACTAAATAAAATATACGGATACAGAGCTTTCCGAATATATCTCCAGTGGTAAACCAGAATCCTGTGAATATAAATCTGCAAAACCAAAACTACTAGCTGCCCGTGCAGAAAATAGGGGCACCCAGAGTTTAGGTTAAAATAATAAACTCCAGATCAGTCATGTGACTGGTGTGAGAACTAAAAGAGTTATTTACTTGGTTTTAAAGTGAGGTAAGTCAAGGGACCACGCCGTATAACATAGAACAGGTTTCCTCCTAAGAATACCAATGCATAAAACAAATAGCACAATGCTAAATAAAGAACAATGAAGCTATTATAAGACCCAGGTCCATCACATAATGCAACGCAAGCCGGAGGATAGGTTTTTACCTTATAATAGCCAAATAATGCTTGATACGCGAATTTAATCTTTTATTATTATTATAAGTGAAGAAAACAACTTCAAATATAAATGTATCAATCATACGCGACGTGGGTACCATATATCATGTCGCCAATACTAGGCTCTACAATCAAAACCGCAAAGTCACGTATTGGAAGTTAGATTTCCGTCTGTGAACCAAGGCAAGGGATCGTCCTTACCGCTTCGAGACTCTCTATCCCGAGCCATAGGGACAGAATGCACCGTCCCTTGGATCGTCAGGGCCGATCCACTCGATGTGGATTAAAATGCCTGAACACTGCGTTTCCCCGCCCTATGGGGGGTAAACTGGTTATATCCCGACCAAACGATCGGCCCCGGAATGACCGATATAACCGAGGAGCCTTGCTATCCATCATCCACGTAAGTAAAATGCCACGGCATGTAAAACCACTGACACCACTCCTATCTAGAAGGAAACGCATGTCCCCCCTGATGTCCTCTCCCGTTTCTGATTCACACGAGGGTGTGAGGCTCGCGAATTAACGCCATACACAAAGTTACGCTCTATTAAAGTCGTGCTTTGATCATCAACCACAAGTCTCTGCTTTTCAACAGAAGCCTTGATCCTTTGCATCTCAGCATGCCACATAGGCAATCCACGCCATGCAACTGACGTCTATCAATCACACAGAATGAAATCCAATGTTAGACAAACAGTCCATTTACAAATTCCTCTGGGTCTGAACGAAACCGGAGGCACCTTATTCCTCGCATATCCGTCGATCTCCAAGTACTCTGGACAATCACCAACTTACTCCCTCCTCTTGGGTGCACAACCCAATCAACATTATCAGTAATCATCCAAACGATGTGAAGACCACCGGTCTTCAACCACCGTCTTCATCTTCGACTTATCGTCGAATCATTTATTCAGAATGGGTATAAACCCGGCCTTTCCGAATAACTCGCGTATATAATAAACAAGTGCTATTAAACAGAACAGACGTCTCATTCCAATTCAGAATATTCTTTTATTCAAATATTCACATTCTTAGGGAAAGGTTCCCATTAATTTTATTAAAAATAAATTCTTTTAAATTTATTCTTTAATTTTCCTTTGAATATCATTTCAAACCATATTATGCTTTTCAAAACTAGTCGGGATTAGGAACCTTACCGAAGTAATCCTTTATTTAATTTCCCAATCCCAACATATTCATCCCCTGGAGCAAAACTGGTAATACTCCATATCTAACACCATGGTGTTATCGGTAAATTAATTACCATTTCACATTAAAATCTAATTAAAGATTTAACTATCGCTTGGAGTAAAACTAGTGATACTCCATTCTCAATCATATCCCGAATTTGATAATTTAAATTATCATATTCACATTTCAATCTAATTAAAGATTCATTAAAACTCTAATCCAGTTTCAATCCCAAAAATCATTACTTAATGACTTTTCAAAGTTAAGAAATTAATCTTATCTTTAACTGGGTTAAAGAACTAATGTCATTTAAAACACAGCTCACAAACCACATTCCATTAATTATGGAATTTTCACGGAAAATAGATCGATATATATAATCGAAATAAACTTCCATATCTAACCAATAATATAAACGGAATAACAGCAAAGCCTTTTAAATTCCATATATAGTAACAGTCTTCCTCCATAGAAGTTCACTTCGATTATTACCCAATCGAATTCCATTCCTTTCCAATTTATTTGGTTAAATCGGAAAACTTTAATTTGCAAAATTCCACTAAATCTTAATTAAAATATTTATAAATTCCAAATCACATTTCTCTGTTAATCAGGTTAAAGAACGAATGTCGTTAAAAACACAGTTCACGATAAGCTCAATTCATATTCCATTAGTCTCTAACCATAAATTAGTAAGAGAACAATTCCCTAAGTATTAATCCCAAAGGCCGAAACCAACATCAGTTCAATACCCAGGAAACCATTCCACTTAACTAATCTCCAGTTAGTTTCTAATTTTCTTAACTCCATTAGGTTTAAGAACAGTGTTAGTGAAGACACCATTCACGAAAAACCCAAAATCCAATTTGATATTAAATATAAGGCTCTGAATAGAAATTATACCGGCTTATATTCAATATCGAATTCTGAAACTAATAAATATCGTATTGGAAATATCAATATAATATATATCTTGAAAATTTCCATAACAATACCCGTATAATCACGAAGTCCAATATCGAAATATTCCGAAGATGATTTCCATTCCAATTCATATATTGGAAATTTTGGTTATTTTAAAACCCATTCTCAATTCCAATTTATTTATTTTAAAAATATTGGATTTCAAATCTTGTTAATAACTAGTTCATTTTGATAAAAATCTATTTTTATCTTTTCAAATATGGGATTTTTCATCCCAATTTCTTCCAAATCACTTATTATGATTTTACACAAATTATTAATATTTTTAATAATTTTATCAAGGCCCGTAGAGTCGATTTCCATAAACGGTCGTCGAACTGCACTTACAATGACCTTTTCCAAATTTGACTTGGAAATAATTCCAAATCCAACCGTTAGATTTCAAATTTCTTATACTCGTTGGAAAGCTCTTTTCGATACGAACCCAACAGTTCCGGTTTTAGAGAATCCGACGGTTGGATCTTCCGTAATATCCATTTGAAGTCAATGGTCGAAATTCGCGAACGGCCGCGGCGTGGCGCATTCTATTCAAGCCATTAATATATATATATATATATATATATATATATCGTTCAAAACATATTTTATAAATTCGTTTTAAAACGATTCCCACTTTTACTTCAATTTTAAATCAAAATTGAATAATCTTTACCATTAAAATATTTTAATGATAATATTTTCAAAATATCAAATTTTGAAATATTTTCCTTTTCGATATTCGTTATAAAATCGATATAAATATCGTTCGCGTCTAAATGGCGCAACTTAATCAATACGGCTTCACATATTTCAAAATTTTAATCCTTTACTGAATATTATTTCAAAATATTTATTATTTTTGAACTGGAATCAGGCCCAATCAGTTATCATATAATGTTAGTTATATGGATTTCATACAACACATGTATAGAACAAGAATAATAAATAATCAACCATCATCCAAAGTGCTTCCTACACTGTATAAGCCTTAAAATAAATAAATAAAGCTTATCACTGTTTGTCGACTAATAAATCAACATATCATTACACGATTGGGATTAGTTTAAATCAAATATCATCCCAATACCCGTGTGGGGTTTCAAACAACAAACATGGATTATTATTCGTGCAGTTGGGTGATGTGTAAAATTATCGACCCAATCGATATCATAAAATAGGCGACCATAAACAAGTCATCCGACTTGTATATGGATGTGTTAACTTATTTTTAACTATCCAATAATTATTTTATTTATCGCCGTTATAAGCTAAAAATAATATTTTTACTTAACTAAAATTTTCTAACGCTTTTTAAAAAAAAAAATCGGCAGCATGACGACACGATACAAGAAACGGGATAAGGTCTAGCCTTATCCCTCGCATAATAATGGCTCACGTCATACCCAAACCAAATTATATCAATTCGTTTCACACCCCAAAGCAATATTCAAACAAATACATCAATCAACACAAACAACCAAACAAGTCGTCTATGGTCTGTGGACGACGGGGAACAGTTCATATATGCAGTTACATAATAAATAACTGTATAAAGAAAATTATAGTGAGGAGTTCTCACCTTGGGTTTCCACTCTGTCATTCTTTAATTCTGAACGGTTCAGATTTGGGTTTGGTTTCCACCAGTTCGATCACAACCCGTTTCACGTTGTTCATAATAAAAATCATATTCTTAACATGGTGTTCATACTATTAAAAATTCACATTTTTATACCGCTATATATATATATATATAAGATCGAATTTTTATATAACTAAAAATTTAATTTTTATACAATGCTACTACATATATAAAAATCATGCCTTTATTTTTTTTTTAAAATCTCATCCTTATATTTTTAAAAAATCGCGTCTTTATATTTTCTACATCTCTATCTATAATTAAAAATCACATTTTTATTTCATTCTATATATTTTAAAAATCATATTTTTATTACAAAGTTGTAGATATAAAAACCATATTTTTATTTTTAAAAGCAATGTATATTTATATTTTAAAAACAAATGGTATTTCTTTTTTTATAAAAACAATGCTAATATTATTTTAAAAACATAATTCTATTTTTATCTTCAAATATAATGCTATTATTATTTTCAAATATAATTAGTTTAAAATTAGATTTTATATAAAAAAGAAATAAGATTTTTTTTAAAACAAAATTAACTAATTTAGCTACTAATTATAATTAGCAACGAAAAAAAAAATCGTTACCCCTCTTTCTATTCTTCTGGAACTTGCCTGGAACAAAGCCCTCCTCGCTCAATTTCTTCCCTTCGATCTCGCACGCCAGACCCTCGACCTGGAGCTGATCAGAGTGGCGCACGACGGAGCTCCCCGAACCACTTCCACTGCCACAAAGGGCGCACAACTCGAGATGCCAGAGGCACAGGAAATCAAACCGAAACAGGCCGCCTTTGAGCTGGAAAATCAACCTCTCCAGTTGATGAAATCCGATCATAGTGGTAGGATCCAAAGAGCTCGAAATGCTCTTTCTATTGTAGTTTGAATTTTCAAAAATCATTGATTGAATTGAAAGAATTTGGGGACTAAAAGTTCAAATTGTTTTCCGTCGTTCTTCAATAGTGGGGGAACGAGTTTCCCTGGGGTTGACCCCAAAAAATGAGTCTGACCATTTTTCTAGGGTTTGACAATTCTATAGAAATTATTTAACATTATTTAATTTGCGAAAAGGAAAAAAAAAGATTTTTCATACAAATTACAAATCAAACCCAACAATTGTCTCCCCCAACTAATTACCCTTATTACAGACACAATGGGATATGTCCCGTAAGCCAATTCGTCTGTTTTGATTAGTTTCCGTTTAAATTAAAATATAAATCAGTATATATATTTAGTTTAAACGTACATTTTAAATTACCGGGGCCACATACTGACTCTGAAAATTCCAGAAAAATTATTTCTAGCTTCATATTGACGATACGGTCCTAACAAAACTAATTTCACAGAATTTGAAGACCGTTTGAAAAATGGTCATTTTTTGGTCGATCCAAATTGACTGAAACTGACAAAACATGTTTTCCTTTGCCATGCTCACATATTTGTTAGACCAAAAAGTGGTTCTAACACCCAAATTAACTATGATTCTACTGAAATGAAATGAAAAAGAAAAAGGAACACACAATTTATAGTGGTTCGGCGTTAAAAAGCCTACGTCCACTTTATACTTCTTGAATTGATGACTTGAGTGCAAATACAATGATGATTCTCACTCAATCTCACTTTTTAAATACATACATTCACTCAATAATCTTTGATAAACACTTTAAATGATGATTTGAATTGGATTGTGGTACTATAATTCAGATTGCAAAGATATTTGAGTTCTCAAGGTGCCAAAAGATCCTTCCAAATGCCTCTTGGTGATGTATTTATAGGTGAAAAATCCTTCTGGAATCGGATCGGTTCGGATCCACGTGGCATCCAGCCCATCACTTTCGGGTTCGGATGGATTCTGGTGATGATAGCACATTTGGTTAGTGGCAAACATGGGTAGAATGTGTGCATAACCACCCCGAATATCAAGGAGGACGTGGAGTTAAGTAGTAGCAGTTCTGGGACCGGATCGGATACGCTTGCCTTCTGATCCGGTTCGGCCTGTGCTCTTTCCTTCATTGTTTTGTGTTGGTTTGCTTCTTTCCAAAGTGGACCCGATCCGATCTGATCCGGTTATTTGGCAGAGTGCTCTTCATTATTCAATCCTTTATCTTTGTGTAGCCTATTTCACAAAGTAGGCTAACATTTTGCCCCCTCAAAGAATGCTTCTGTTGAAGACGGAGCGTGCTTTGACAATGTATGTCCATTAGCTTTTGAACTTGAGTCGCTAGATGGTCGCTTCCATTCACTTGTTGGGATGTGCTACTTCATAAATTCGTGTCTTTTGTTGCTTATATATATGCAACAAATTACTTTCTTCATTTTCAAACAACTTAGAGAACTTTTTTGATGTTCAGTGATTTCTTCGGGTAAGCTTTTCCTTTATTTTTTCTTTGATTTCAATCTACACTCAAGCTCAATGTGTATAAATTCATTCGGGTTCGAACCCCGATCCGAACGATTTTCCCTCTCGTCTTACTTAACATTGGATTAACAGGCCAAAATGTGTTTGTGGGCTTGCACTCCGGTCCGAACGGGGTATAAAGGGCTAGGAATACGATGGGTCACAATTAACCTATATAAACTTGCTGCCTATCTCTCTCTTCTTTCTTCTTATTACTTCTCTCATTTTCTAAGATTTTACACCGAAACCCTAGCTTTCAAGAACTCCAAAATTCTCTCGCTAATCCTCAAATCAAACACGTTGGTAGGTTTATAATCTCGATTATCCTTGTAATAATCGATTTTAGTTATAATTTGCGGTCAACTCGAATGATTAGGTCATGGCATTTGCCCAGCTTCAACGTCGTGGCCTCCTCTTCCCTCGTCGTCGTCAATAGTGGCTCCGTCACTACTTCGAGGGGTTGGGAGATGGAATTAGGGTCTATTGTAGGATATTTGTGCATATAAATACTTGGTCTTGACTGGGGTCTTTAACACGGAGTTGGGTTCGGTGCTGGTTGAGTGAGAAGGAAGATGGGGAAAAAGAAGAGGTGGAAAAGAGCTGGGATCGGTTCGGGTGCAGGAGCGTTAGAGTGAAGGGAAAGGAGAGAAGTTCATGTGACTGGATCAGGTCGGAGTAACAAGGCAAAGAAGGTAAACATAGCTCACCTGATCGGGTCGGGTCGGAGTGAGAAACAAGGAGATAGAGCGGTACGTATATTCAAGTCAATCTGAACCGCTCCAAAAGCCTACTTCCGAACCGATCCGGTTTTGCTTGATGGGTGCGAATATCTGCTGCAGACCAAAACAAGGCTTCCCCCCCACCCCCCCCCCCCCCGATCTGATCCCAACACTTACATCCAAACCGAACCGGAACAGTCCAACTCAACGCACAAGAATTTGTTCAACTGGTTAAATCAATACTTGACATGACCTTCAACTTAATGAACAGTTAGGATAGCGCCTTACGAACACAAATGAACATCAAGAACTATTCTAAATATCGTTGTTTCATCAAAGCTTTGCATTACTCTCTTAAATATTCACTTTACATCTTCTGCACACACCGCACACACTTTAGTTCATACACATGCACGGGGAGATACGGGCTAATTTACTCTAACTTATGCTATTGCTTCTTCAATAGTTTAGTGACCATGGCAGAGAGACGTTCATCTAGATTGGATGACAAAAGAGACGCTATTGGATCAGCTGAAAATCCACCTATCAGGGAGGTGTCTCCTACTTCAGACCCAGAATGGGAATGCGAGGGCCAGACTATGAGATGGAAGCCCACAATAGCGATGTATCTTCCGAGGGTGACGTTTCTCTTGGCGAGGAAGAGGAAGGAGGGATAGGAGATGATCGCGCTCTCGATGAGTTTGAAACTGCCGAAACTTTGGAGTCACCTAAAGATTCAGTTAAATCGACAATCGATGATGACCAATACATTCGAATACGCCTCAAACGTGGGATTCTTAAAAAAGATACGCAGTTGCCTTCATCCACAGATCGTCCTCATAATCCGCTGGAAGGGTTCATGGCCATCACTCGATTAATGTGTCTAATTGGGGCAATTCCTCAATTTCCACCCTTTGTCGTCGATTTTCTAAGACAAATGCGGATTGCCCCCATGCAATTACATCCCAACTCTTATGCTTATTTGTATACCCTATATATAGCGTATAGAGAAATTCTAGGTATAGAGCCCACTTTTGACGACATCCATTTCTTTTATAACTTCAAGCATAGTACTCAAGAGACTCCCTCCTTCTCGTACTTTGAGTCAGTTCCAAAAAGGAAGATTATACTTGTTCCATTTAGCAGCAAGGCTGGTGACTTGAAGCTTGAATGGTTTTATATCAAACAACAGCTGGGTTGCACCAGAAGGTGGACCAAATCAAGTAACGCACCAACCTTCGAATTTTGAATTCATGTACTTATGCCAACACACTAAACATTTTTTATTCCCGTTTGCAGTTGATAACCCAAAGCAGATATCAGGTCAGCTATACTCCGATCACTTGAACAGGCTACTCAATGGTGATCAAAAGTTTTTAACTATCGACCATGTCCTTAAGGACGAATATCTTCACTGCTATGGGTTGTTATCCATTACTCGCAGTATAGGCCATGGACCAGTCCCATACTTATATATACCACCGGTTGATGTTATCCCTGAGACAGGGGGATGCTCCAAGGGTCCAACCGTACTTCTTAGGGATCCTCCTTCTCCATCTTCAACTCAGGATGATGAGCTAACTAATATAGTCGCGAAGGACAGAGATAAGTATAATGTTCCTGACGAGGCCATTACCCCTGAAAAACCTTCATCTCCCAAAGAATTACCATTGGATGCTCTCCAAGGGGACACTCCTACTACAGATGACTTCACATTTAAGGGTTTAGGAAATCTACCCTTTCCCGAAACTATTTATACCTCAGAGGACTTCAGAACAAACACTTTAACCTTCACTTCTTCTGAAGAAACTCTTCCCGTGAAGACGAAAGAGTCTACTCATGCTAATCCATCTTCAGGCTCGGGTTTGTTGGGGGGAACACCACCTAGGATGCACACAACACACTGATACGGCATGTCACAGCATTTATGTCTTGTGTAAACATCGTTTCTGAACCCTACTTATACTGTTGTGCAGGTACAATATCACGTGCTTACTATGACATTGGGAAGGTTCGTCGTAGCATGTCCAAACCTCCATCTGAAACCGAGTATGAACCCCGTGAGAGACGGGGCAGGGATGATAGAAGACATCATGATTCCCGTCGACCTCGTACCTCACGCTCTCCTGTTCGATCGGACTCAGACAAACATAAGAGCTACCCAAGTCGTCGCGGGGGAAATACGTCGCAGTCCAAAGATCAACTTCCTCCCTCATATAAATACTCTCGAAAGAAAGGTCCACCGAAGCATACCAGTTTACAAGACAAGCGTAAAGTTACAGAGAAGCAGTTCGGGAAAAGTGATGTTGCCATTGTCCCTGCCAAGCGGAAACATCTTGAGCTATCCTATACCAAATCCGCACCGCTGGATTCTGATGCTAATGCCAGATTGGCAATTCTGAGGAAGCAATTCCCAGATCACTACTTCGAACACTTGCAATTCGTGCCTGCACTCGAACCTCTATCTTCAAAGTGGGCGGATATTGCTAGGGCGGGCATTGACGCGGTGGAGAAACAATACACGGAGATGTATAGATACTCTTGTAAACTCTCCAAAATCATTCGAAACCTGATCATTGACATTGACCAAATGAAGAAACTGGTCGATCTTGACGAAAATATCCTGAAAATCTTGGAGAAGGATTAAGAGGATACACAGACTCAACTTGACGTTGCCTAACGGGATGCCGATAACTTTCGAAAGCAGTTTGAGGAATTACAGAAACGCTACCACGATCTCCTAGAATCTCATAGTCAAGAGCGCTTAGACCGAAAGAAGCAAGCTGAAGAGGCTAAGTCAAAAAGCGTCGAGGCACAGTTAGCTCGCAGTACTCTTGAGCAGGAAAAAGCTGAGTTGGCGAGGAAAAACGCCGAACTGGAGCGGCGAAACGCTGACTTGGAAACCAAGTTGATGGAGGCCGAGAACAGAGCGGCTTTAGCCGAGGGGAACATGGATAGCTCTATTAAGTCTGCCGAGGATACCCACAAACAGCTATCTGAGGCTCAAAAGAAATTGCGCGGCTTTGGCGAATTAATGATAGAATTCTTTGCTCACATAATTCGTCGCTGAAACATCTCTTGGATTGAAGACTATCCAACCACTCTAGTTCATGTGTTGAACCAAATCATCGAGTGGGAAAAAGATGAACTTAAAGTGAACTCCATTTACGAAGACAAACTTATGGAGCAATATCCGAGGGATGATGAACTGGCACGTCTGGCCGAGGGGCGTCGACTTATAGCTATTGCCATGGAGGAAGAGAAACGTCAAGCCAAAGAGAAGGATGTAATTGAGACCGGTTCTTCCTCCACTGCCCCTGAGGTCACCGTGGTGGAACAGTACGATCCCGAGAACCCAGGCATCCCTAAAGCTTCACTTTTATCTCCTTTTGACCATGAGATACCTTCAGATGACTTCTCGACTGGAGTAGCTGAAGCCTCTGGTGCCGATTCAAGGATAGGAGATAATAGTGAAGCTTTAGGGATGCCTGGGTTCTCGGGATCATACTGTTCCACCCCGGTGACATATTAATTCCAAAAATTATGAATTTTGGAATCTAGCAATAACTTGACATTCCAGATCCAACAAAAGTGGTTTCGTCAAAAACGGAGGTCGTTTGCAAAATGGCTATTTTTAAGGGCCTTATATATATTATAAATATATATAAATTCCATTGCGACTATTCTGAATTTTAAACTGGACATAACCTTTAACTTATAAAGTGAAATCTTAGTTTCTTAACTTCATTAGAAAGATATAGTTAATACATTTCTTGTTTCTTCCAATTTGACTTATATTGAATTATTTATATTCAATTGAATTTTCAAACTGCCACGCCATTTCAGGCTTGTAATATTAATTTTATAAATTTATAAGTTCAAAATTCGATTTAAATAAAAATTTCGTTGTAATTATTTAAAATAAATCATTTTAAATAATCAAAATCCGTTAAAATTGCCAAAATAAAAATTTTAAATTGGTCCCTATTTTCCGGGTTGTTACATCAGGGCTTTGCTGTCCAGCGAAGGAGGAGGGTATAGCGGGCTCCACAAGGTGACATGTGGCACGTAGGGTTAACAAAATAGGTGCTAAGGGTGGTGTAGGAGGTGGAGATACTTAAAAGGAGGAGCTTTTCATTGTTTGAAGAGGATTGAAGAAGAAAAGAGGGGGAGGGGTGGCGCTGCTGCGCCTGACCGTGGGGAGGCTGCTGACGTCAACAGGCGGTTGGCCCCACCAGGCGTCAGTGAAGGAGAGAAAGGTAAGGAGGAAATGGCACCATTTTTTTAGTTTTTGAGTTTCTAAGCCTAACTTAGAAAAGTGAATTAAAGAATCAAGCTTAATTAGCTCCAATCCTATCATGTAGGCACTAATTAGGGAGAGAGTGTCATGTGGAAAGAGAGGACCTTATCAGTAAATCTTATTAGGCTAACACTACTTACTGAATGACTGAATTTGAAGGTGTATTAGTTACAACATCCAAACGTTCCAGTCTCACAACCACACATTAACTCCAAAAATTATGAAATTTGAAATCTCGATACCTTATGGAATTGTTATTCCAACAAATCTAACCGCGTCGAATTTGGAGACTGTTTGAAAAATGGACTTATTTTGAGTTAAATTAAAATTCAAACTGAATTTTCAACGTGCGTTCATAGGTCGTTCTTCTACATACGAACACCGTTGAACAAATCCCAACATATTTCGACATTTTGGATCCAATAAAAGTGGTATTGTCGATTTTCGAGACTAATTAAAAAATGGTCTTTTATAAGCGATCAATATAGCTTTAAAATATCGATATTAAAATTCAAGGCTTATAAATAGATTTAAATATTTTGTTGACCTTGTTTTACGTTAAATACAAATATAAAAACTAAATTTAAAATTATTCTCAAATTTTATTGAACAAAAGTAACCAATTTATATTCAAAATCCATTAAAATAGATTAAATTAAAAAAAATTAATTGGTCCTGAAATTCCGGGTTATTACGGTACCCTTCGATTAAGTGCCAGTGGTTAGCATATCTGAACGGTTTACTTTTTGGATGAGTGTCTGTATCATTGAAGTGAAATAGAAGGAGAAATTGATCATTGGTAGATGAGGCTAGGACTGTTGCACTGAGACCACTGATCTTATTTAATATGTCTACATTCCCAAGGGAATGGTCAAGTCTTGATGAAATTTTCTTAGCCTCAACGCTCTTCCTTGTGAACTGCAGACCGAAGTGGGGAATCACTAATAAGCCCGCTGACCAATAGGCATTATTAAATTCAGCAACCTGGGAGAGCTTAAGCGTAAGACCCCTTTCTTTTCACTAGTACGCAACACTGCATTAAAGTCTCCCATAACTAACCTTGGGGAATTAATGATTTCAGCTTTGGCTGCAAGTTTGTTCCACAAGTTCATTCTTTCATATGCTAAGTTACTAGCATCAATAAAGGACATATAGAGTTCTAACCATTTCCCTTAGTTATTGGCGAGATTAGTCATTTGTTGCTCACCAGAGTTGATTGTAACACACTTCCAACACATTATGTCCCAAAATTTCACTAATCTTCCTTTTAATGAAGCATTCAAATTGTGACTAAAACACAATTGGTCTTTGTTAACCGGTCTTTTGGTCTGGTTCCCAAAACTACGTAAGACACGCTCGACTCAACACGTCGCGTGATATTACAGCCTTGAGGTGTTGCCAACATCAACAGGGGTCCAGCACCAGAAGACTCGAGTCGGGCCATAAGAAGAATGTCGCATCCCTAGGATGCAACATCCATCAGTATCCATCCGCAGCCGAGCCGAAGGCGAGCCGTGCTCCGAGTCAAAGGCGAGCCATTAGCGGGTCCGGGCACAGCGCCAGTGGGGGTCCGGGACCACATAGTCCCGGTGGCGGTCGACCTAACAGGTTACGAATTTTGTACCCCACCGAGTACGGATTTCGTACCCCTAGAATGTGGTACGAATTTCTTGGGCACATGCGATGGGATACAAATTTCTGGAGGAGTATGCTTTGGGATCCGAAATGTACTATTGTGGTCCCTAAATCCTACCTACTCCCACATAACCACTCCATTAAACAATACCCCCTCATTTCCTACATTCAAGGGGTTGCTCTAAGCTCTCTCTCAAGTTCTAATGGCTTCCATCTTCTTCCCCAAAGCCTCCTAGGCACCTTCCTTCATCATGCAAGGAAGAAGATATCTATGCTTGGAACCATGAGCATACTCGTGAAGGTTTAAGCATTCTTTGGGACATCAAGCCACCTTTGGACTTCATGAGGCTCCCAAACACTATTAATGGTCTCTATCCTCTTCCCCATGGCCATTGGACATGGCATAGGTCTCTAAAACATAGCATACGCGCTCCACTTCTACTATCAGATATCGCTGAGGACCTTCATACCACCTTTGGATAGTTCCGGACCTCTCGGGCATTGTTGACCAAGTCAACACCTCTTTCACTCAACGAAGAAGAAGAAGAAGGCCTCGGCCCCCTCGCCTTAGACTCCGAACGTTGGGCCCTAAGTCTCGACTATGCCTCCCTCGGCCTCGACCTTGCCTCCCTCGGCCTCGACTCCGCTTCCCTCGGCTACGCTACTACATCGGCAACTCCTCGGCTACTCTCGCTCAGAAAGGAAGCTCGATAGCAAGGACTAATATGATGATGTTAATCATTATAACTTCTTGTAATAGTCTTATTTTACTTTGTTGTATTGGAATAAAATCACTACAGCCTTCAAAGTGGACGTAGGCATATTCGACACTAGTTTTATGTGGTCGTAGATCAAAAAAGTGTTGTCATATGTCATTTTTCAAATAGGCAACACCAGAGGGGCGTGGCATCTGCGGCCGTTGCCTTAGCTATAAGGCAGTGCTTTTGCCCATCTACGGCCACCAAAAGAAAGTGTTGCATTATAACCCTATTGCAATATTATAGACAAGTAACGCAACAACATACAACGTTGCCTTAAGAAAAAGCCTGAGCCTGGCCTCTAAGTTATGGTAGTGGGTCCCACATGAACTTTCCACGTTAGCTGCCAATGTGTCACATGGCACGTAAGCTCTCCACGTCAGTTGCATATGTGTCACATGCCATGTCAATTATCCACGTGATATCACATAAGCTGTAGGCCCCATGTGTCGTACCATTGTGCAATTAATAATATTGTACCTAATGCAACATCACAATATCATCTAATGCAACATCACAACAGTGTAATGTAACACCACAACACCACCGCACTGTAATGCAACACTAGAAAAAATCAACTGCAATAGTAAAAAAATCAAATGCAACACCAGAAAAAAATCTACTCCAACTGTAATACAACTTTGTAATTACAAATTCTGCAGTTATATACAATCCAAAACATTATACCACATTCATATACCAAAATATTCATATAATATATCCTCCCAAAACATTCATCACCACAGTCAGACCAACCAATTATATATACCAACTCTCAAGTGTCATCACCAACACATACCACACATGCCATCACCAAAACATAAGACAAATGACATCACGAACACATACCACAAGTGCCATAATTTAAAAGAACAATTCGAATATATCAAAGTGCTAACACATACCATCCAAATGCTTCATTCAGTTGCCGGGGTTGCAGGAATACCAATATCATCTTCATCACTTGTTGTGGTGACACAAAAGTCTCTGACATCTAAATTAAGATCTAGATTCGCTTCACCTAGCTTTTGTAACACCCATGACACGTTCTCTTTCACTTTTATGTTCACCGTTTGTTCCGAATCCGCCTCAAGCACTTACCTTATTTTTTTGGCCAGATCCTGCACATAAATGTATGAAGAACCAGGAGTTGTTGAAGACTTTTCAACCATATTACCTTGCCTTCCTACAAGCTAGTTCCGTGTGTGGCTCTTCCCCCTAGAGACAAGTGCATCTGCCTCAGCAATGTTTCCTGCATCCATCATTGCTTGAATCTTCGCCTAAAATGAAAACCAGGCAAGCATATATATATATATATATATATATATATATATATATATATATATATAAACAGGCAGCTGGCAGGAATGAACTTATTAATAGAACTGGTTTTCGTTCAAACTACGTACTCGATTTAAAAAGCAGCTCCAACAAACGTATAATGTGCTAATTATATTGTCATAAGTATTGTTATTTCAGTATCTAATGTACTTACGTATTTGGCCTTTAGTTCATCCGTGTTAGGCTTGTAAGTTCTCCCCGGTTCTCATTTATACGTTTCCAAACAGACCAAGGAAGCGGATGGGGTGGCTTTTTCTGAGTCCTTCTTTCTCTGTCATGTATTAGGATTACCAAAAATTAAACAAAATTTTTAACATTCAATGTTAAGAATTTACAAATCTAGCTGTTGTCTATGAACATTGTGACAATGGTATAAAATATAATTCAATGATATAACAAATTAGAATTACCATGTAGCCAATTCAACTCAAACACAAAAAAAAAAATCAAATTCAAAAAAGGGGGTTTTTACCGTCAAGGACAAAAGAAACCAAAAATTGTTTTATAAAGACAAAGGGGCAAAATTTTATCCTCAAGGACAAAATTTAGTGCAAAGGGAGGAATTCAGGGGCCCACAATAATTCCTCCCTTTACACTAACACTTGTCCTTATGGACAAAATTTTACCTCCTTGTCCTGATGGAACAATTTTTTGTTCATTTTGTCCTTTAGGGTATTTTCTTGTTCCAAAAAAAAAACTATCTGTTCTTTGGCTACTGCATGAGTTTTGGGACCCATGGTATGTGTCTCATTTAATGAATTACGATGCGCAGAATTAGTCTCAGCTAGGGCCTGGAAATAAATAAATAAAATTAGCACTAAACAAGGATAATGCGAACTACTTAAAAAAGATAAGCACTAAACAAGATAATGTGAACTACTAAATATTATACAAATGTGAATATCATTAATTTATTATATTTATTTTTTCTATCTGTTGCATGATTTTTAAGTTAGCACTAAACAAGAAAATATTAGCACTAAAAAAGAGAATATGAATATCACTAATTTACTTTGTTTATTTTTTCCATCTATTGCATGATTATTTAATTAGTATTATACAAATTAGTTTTCTTTTGTGGTTACATTAAAGTCGTAACTGAACTGCTTCATTCCCCCAGTATTCTAAGAGTATTTTAAAATCCTCCAACGGAATTTTACTGGGCCTATTCACAAGTCTTTCCTCATCAGTTGAATATTTTTTATAATACCTTGCTTTGAAGCGAGACTTGTACTGCCTCCAAGAGTCGTTAAGCGTATTCAAGACCCACTTGTGTCCTTCTTCCGGAATGACATCCTAGCCTACAATATATCAAACACAAAATTCAGAAAACAATTAATTAAAACCAAATATTTAGAAAGTCAGTTGAACTATGGTTTAGAGTTGATTGTACTAGAGCATATTCCAACATTTTTAGCTTCAATTGATTAGGAACAACATGCCAATTGATGTAAGTAAGAGCCACATTATCTTTTGCTAGTGTCCCAAAAAAATTGCTTAACTCCATAATCTATCTATATATACTATAGAAGAGGAGTATCAAATGCTACATTATCCTTCATTCTCACTTTATTTGTAAGAGCATTTTTCTATTTATGCCTGGTTTTTTTTATTCTACGAATAGGCCGTATTTTTGAATAATTGCAAATGTAGCCTCGTTTTGGCCAACTCAACGCTGAGTTGGCCAAAGAAGGAATTTTACTACGGGCACAATCATTGCGCCCTGAAAGGCTTCTTTTTTTAAACCAGATGGCCATTCTATCTCCTCGTCATTCACCCTTTTTTTCAAAACATCCCTTAAAACCAATAAATCCCTAAAACCAAAATTAAAACCCCAATTATCTTCAAGTAATTTCAGCTTCTAAATTAAACATGGCAAGTTCTTCAACACAGGAGCAAGCTGCAGGTAATTGGAAAATGCTCATTTTTGTGTGTTTATTTCAGAATTTAGGTTTAGGATTTTCTTGATTTTTCTTGTAATTTTGTACACTGATGGTTTATAGATGTATATAGTTGATATGTTGTTCATATATATGCAAAATAGTTGATTTCATGAGAATTTTGTTGAGATTGAAAAATGTGGTCATTTGATTTAGGGAGCGTTTTCTTGTGGTTTGAAAAGGCACGTAAAGTTTGTTGTGGAGAATTGAAGATTGGTAATCGACTTCATAATGTTGAATTTGTGTAGAATTGAAGATTGGTAGGTTTGTATTTGTTTTGGTGAAACCTAGTACTAAATTTGTTAGGATTGAATTATTGTATAGTATGCAGAGATGGCGCCCAGACCTGTAGATGGTAGCGTCTTATATTTACAGGCACAACATCGTTCAAAAAACCGGAGTTGATGGCGGTAACCAAAACTCACCATTCAATACTATTTATAATATAGAGCTCTAGAATATATTTGCGTGTTAACTAATCAAAAATTCACTTTTGTTATTGTGAGCCAGCTCAATACTGCAGTTGAAACCATCGAGCACTCATCGTCCTTAAAGTTGGTCACTTCAGAACGTGCCGGTGTGTTAGCGTTACTTGATCGAGCGGGTTTTCTCTTGATTCATCACCTTGGATCCATACAAATTGACTGCCATCATATAACAGCTTTAGTAGATTGATGGAGACCAGAGACATCGTCATTTCACCTTAGATGCGGCGAAATGACGATCAAATTGGCGGACGTGGTGATTTTGCTTGGCTTGCCCATCGATGGTCGTCCATTCATCACTCCTGAATCCGATGATTATACAGAAATGTGTGAGAGTTTTCTAATCCTATCTCCTCCAGGAGTCGAGTGGCACGGGCCCGAGATGATTAGTATATCGTGGTTTAGGAAATAATTAGCCGATGACATTGCTAAGGATTCTTCTCAAGGACAAATAGAGCAGCGTGCGCGGGCCATTATCCTTCACATTATCACTTCTCGATTGGTTTGCGACTATTCGAAATCTCGTGTTTGGATTAGATGGCTACATTACTTAGACGACTTCAATTTATGCCGTGAGTATGCTTGGGATAGCACCGTTCTTGACTGCACATATGCGGAGCTAACACCGATGGCTTTTGGGCGACTCGATTATGTCGGAGGTTGCCTTACATTGATGCAGGTATTACATTTTTTAGTTTTCTTTTTTCAGGGATATTTCCTTTATCGTTGCATCCTATGTTTTATAATAATTGTACTTATCTACAGACGTGGTCTTGGGTGTATCTCCCCATTAGGAGAGTAACTATGAAGAGAGCGCAAATTAATGTTTCATTCCCTTTTGCTTCGAGGTAATATTACTAAAAGTATAAATTGAAAATAGGTTTTTTTAAATTTGCGGGAGAAAGTCTTCAATTTAATGATTTTAATAGGTGGGTAATGTAACAACCCGAATTTTAATAGCATGTTGAAACTAGAAATCAAGGTATAATTAATTTTTAAAATGTGAATGAAGGGAAACAGGTTGCGCCAATGCGTTCGTCTCGGAATTATACATGAAATCGAGCCCAAGTTTTCGAAAATTGGAGTCCGGATGAAGAAGTTATGGCCTGTAGAAGATTCAGCAAATTTCAGGCAGCACAGGACCAGGCAGGTCGACCTGGGGGTCAGGTCGGCCATGTAGTCGATCTTATGGTCAACCTACCCCCCCAGATCGACCATGTGGTCGACCTCCCCCCTTTACAAGTCGACCAGGTCGGCCTGTTTTGACCCAGAACCCATTTTTGAAGCCTGAGACGTGTTTTGATGGTCCGGATTGATTCTAGGGTTTATCTAAGGGCCTAAACTAGTTCCTACACCTATAAAAACACCCTAAGACCTAACCTAATCCATAACAAAACATTCTTACACGATTATGCTGCTAAAATATCTCTTGAACCATGGCCGCCGTCTCCAAATCAAAGTACAAGCATTCAAACTCAAATCAATTCAAAGAACAAGGCTTCTACAATGATTCAAGACAATAAATCAACAACGCCACAACATTTCTACAACAAATTTCAATTCTTAATTCGCTACCCATGCTCTGTGAGTTCTAGCTACTTTTTAGATTTAAACTTGTTAATTATAATATGGCCATGGAATAAAGTGGAATTGGATTTAAGTATGTTTATCGATTCAAATCTATTTCTGTTGCTTCTTGAATCTTGAGTTTTGGGACTTTTCTATTTTAATTCTCATGTCAAGCTTATGATCTATTCATCTTATTGTAAATCAGTTTTCTTGATTCATGTTGATATTATTATCAAGTTGTAATCTTCATGCCTGTGATGATGTTTTTCTCTCTGATTTTATTTTTATACAAAATTCTACCTTCCCCTATTTATTTTCTTTTGATGAACCTTGGTCAATTTCAGACCTAGGCCTAAACTACGATAAACGTGCGATTTGTATATGGTGAAATATTTGAATATTGCCTAGTGGAATATATGTATTTGGTGGAATCGAAGGCATAATATGAAAATTGGATGTTTGGGAATAATTTACCATTAACATGAAACGGAGTAATTTTGGGTATTGTCATTATAATGGTTATTGCGCGATTGGGATTGATATATGTAATTTGACATGGATCTTGATATAGGTAATTTGGCTAGAACTTGTTATGGGTAAATTGGTGTAAACGTGCTATACGTGTAATTTTGGGTATAAAACTTGATCTATGCAAATTGGGCATAGCTTTGTAAACATGTAAATCATGAATCTTGACGACATGAAACTTGGTATATGTGTAAATTGGCATAAAATTGTCATACATGTAAAACGGCATGAATTGAACATATGTAAATTTGGTATGAGTTGGGCATATGTAAAACTGACATGAAATCTAAATCTTGGGCATATGTTAATTATGTAAAATTTGGAGTTGAAACATATATAATAATTTATGACTTGGTAGAGGTTTAATATGAGCACTCCTAGGTTGGGTTTTGGGTAGTTGGCATGTATTGTAAAAGGTTATAAGTCGGCATAACCTTATAGTGAATTATGATAATGATTTGGGAATACGTTTTGGGGTAAAAACGTGAATTATGAACTTGATAATTGGCATATAACTGGAAATATGAACGTGGTTGAAACACGGACATGAACATTTTTATATGTTAAACACATGAACTAATATTGGGGTTTTGGGTGGAATACGACCATTAATTAACCTTTGACACGAGGTTAGACTCGGTTTGTGGTGTAAATCTGCCCGGAACCGCCCGGCAAATCCAGTAGCCACAAAGTGTCAGTCTAATGTGAGAGGTCGAAGGTCGAATTGTAGGCGTAACGGTTTATGACACGAGGTTAGACTCAGTTTGTGGTGTAAATCTGCCCGGAACCGCCCAGCAAATCCAGTGGCCACAAAATGCACGGTCTAATGTAAGAGGTCATGTTTCGTTCGTCATAATGAATGAATTAAGGAATACTAACCATAATAAGACATGGGTATGGTTAGAGGGTTGGGTTAAGTCAACGTGAACCGATAAACGACACTTGGTAGGGTTAAGTCATGAATCACTAGAAAACACTTAACCAAGATAACATGTTAATCAAACAAGTATGTGTGGTTAAGTAAAGTGAGAACACCTAACTAATACAACGGGTTAATTAGACAAGTGATTGCGGTAAAGTAATAAAACTTAACCAACATAACATGACAAGCAAGTGGGTTAGGTCAGCTTGAATAGATTGATAACACTTAACCGTTATAACATGACTAGCGGATGGGTTGGTTTAACTTGAATGGGTTGATAACACCCAACCGATATAACCTGATGTGTGGTAGGGTTAAGTAAATACAAGAGAGAAACACTTAACCACCATAACATGATAAGTGGGTGGGTTAAGTTAGCATGAATACTTAACCAATCAAACGTGGTGTGTGGTAGGGTTAAGTAATACAAGAGAGGACACTTAGCCGATATACCATGACATGACGAGTAGGAGGGTTAAGTACATACCAGGTTGGTGGGTAATATTAGTAAATATAGGCCCACAAAACTTAACCATTAAATACACGTGCTTGAATCAGTAAAGGGGTTAAGTACACGTCAGGGTTGGTGGGTAATATCAGTAAATATAGGCCCACAAAACTTAACCATTAGGAAAACCCTAGTAATGGGGACCCATTTCGGCAGTAACCCAATTAGGTATCATGGTACCCTGAAACTAGGCAGGGTGGGGCACGATTAGTGGGCTGATTATAAGCAGTCAAAGCAACAGCGGTTGGTGCAGCAGTGTAGGTTCTAACGGAGTGCGGGCGTGCACACACTTCGAAGCAGACAAACAGGGCACTGGGCACCAGTAGTATACAATATGCATTCTAGAGTTGTGTCGGGCCGCCACCATGGGACATGATACACCCCATGGTAGGACCAGCATAGGTATCTATAATCATTGGGGTCGTATGACACATATGATTTTGCAAGTAGGGAGCCGATCGATAGGGTAGTAAGGGTACGAACATAGTCATGGCAATTGGGCTGATTGAGGTGGAATCCTCATAATCGATGTACACCTGAAGGCTATCACAATTTCGGGGATTACGTTGTAACTATTGTATACAGATTACTAGTTGGGACACTAGTAGGGTGTACAGATCCTTGTTACGCATGACATTAGTAGGAACACTAGTAGGAATACGAATCATTTCATGTAAGAAACTTGTGAGGATGCTAGTTAGGTGGTACAGAGCAAATAGATATCATTTTAATGGTGAAGCAGAGAAATCTTGCGATGCTTGATAGAAATCTTGCAAAATTTTGCTTAGTTCATCTTGAATGGTAACCTTGCAATGTTATACATGACAAAAATCATATGATGTTATTCTTAGTTATTGTTCCTGTAGCTTATCTTGTCATCATGCTTATGTTTACTTTCATTTTATTCATGCCATGTTATCTTTACCTGCTTTTATGCTGAAAGTCACTAGGACTTACTCAGTCTTTATGACTGACCCGTTTTGTTTCGCCTCTTTTTCTTCCGCTTTCCCCCTCAGGTTCGCAGGGTGGGAATACAGCTTAGTTCGGATGTTACCAAGCTCCAAGGCTCTTTCATGTATGGCTTGGATTTCTCTTGGCTATGGCTTGCTTTTCTTTATTGGGGAATATCACATTTTATTTTTATGCTTCTTTGTTTTTGAGCAAGATAGATATTTTAGCTATGTAATTGGGTATTGGAAGTTGATGGGCTTTTATTGTAAACAATTTATATTTAATAAATGATTTGAAGTACTTCTACTTTACTCTCCGCTGTTTTATATATGTCTGTCTTGTAATATTTCTGTTCCAGTACCCATAATGCTCCATTGAAATAAGGCATTCCCTTTGTGAGTGACCTTAACGGATGTGGGGTGTTACATTTGGTATCAGAGCAAAAGGTTACCGGACTGGGCAAAAGCTTGTAAAAACCTTCTGAAACTATTTTCAAAACGTTTACAAAGAAGCATTTTTCTAAGAGAAGTTTTGTTTTACGAAAGGAATATTCCCCAAAGCCATATGCACTATCTTTTGATTCTCTCCTGGAGTCTCTTCTCTCTTTCTTTTTCACCATAGTTTTGTAGGTGTACGACACATGTAGGAGGGCAAAGAAGTGTGCAACTTCCATCGGTAGCCGCAGTAGTTCCATCTGCGACTAATCTTATTTCAAGCTTTAGGGTTGTAGTGTGATGGAGGTAGCTTTCGAGAAACCGACCAACAAACTATACAAGGATAGTAAGAACGAGGATAAATAACACAAGCCTAAGGATGAGAAACTTGTTGATATGGCTTAATCCACGAAGGAGGAAAAGGTGAAAGGAAAGAGGTCAAAGTAAAAGAAAAATAAAACCCATGACAAGAGAGAGTATCTTTAGTATGGTAAAAAGGGACATGTAGTTAAGTATTATAGGACAAGGACAAGGGCAAAGAACAAGATCGTCGAGAGTTCAATTGTATGCTTCACTACTAGCGTACCTAAGAGAGGTGGTAACATTTCTGTTAAAGGTTTAGCTTTTCTTTCCTATCATCCCGTTAGAACTTTGTTTTTGTACATCGCATCCTTTAAATTCTGCTTCGATAGTTGAGTCTCTGCACCTTAGTACTAGCATAGTAGAGGATCCCATTTTTGTCTCAAATCCTGTTGGGAAATCGGCTCATTTATTCATGACTTGTTTGGATTTGAGAATGTCTATGCTAATTGTTGAGTTTAGAAGTAAAGCTTATGTTTTTGGGCTATGGGTTGATTCTAGGGATGGAGTGGTTGTCCAGAAATGATACCATTCTCGAGTATGAAAAGAGGGCAGTTAGACTCGTAACTTGCCTCGGTAATACCCTCGAAGTCTCGTGTAACCTTTAGGGTTCTGTCATGATTAGTTACCTAGAATCTCTTGACACATTTATTGGTAATTTGTAATCCGCTCAAGTAGTGTTCGCCACTAAGGCGGATGGTTCATTTCGCTCATGCATGAGTTATAGAAAATCACCTTAGTAAGTACATTTGGCAACATGGTTGGCATTTGTTTGTTTTCAAGATATAGTTCTTCTGCGTGGAATGCCTTATAGTGAGTAAACGAGATCCAGGATTCACCAGTGAATTTTGGAGAGCTTGTATGAAACCATGAGTGCGCAGTTATGTTTAAGCCAAGTATACTAGAAGAAGAATAAGTAAAAGTGGAACGAGAGGCAACAGTGGAATGAGTTCCAACTCATATTTTGGAAACAAGAATTAAGAAGCTAAGAAATTGTGAAGTTAAAGACGATGAAAGCACAATGGAGTTAAGCTCAAGGAAATGTGATTCAGAAGATTGAAGACTAGATACGCGCATCATTTCTCTTTTTAAGAGTATATCCTTGATCCCTCTTTTCCTGTAGAGCTTATTTGCAACCTATCTTTCAAGTATATCCTCTCGGTCCTATTCTCAGTCCCATTTCTGTTAGAAACCCCATAGGGAGCATGACTCGTCTATTAGTAATACATTTTGGGGCTTGAGGGTGTCCGTTGGGTTGGCTAAACTCTTTGGGTTTTATAGGATACGGGTTGGTTTTAGGAAGGGATATCCTTGTGACCTAAAAGGAGTCCATCATGCTTAGTTTCCTAGAATCATATATATTGGTTGGGTTGAGTAATTATTTGGGTGTCAGTCTGATGTTGATTTCGGTCTTCGGGGCTGGTGCTTAGGGAGTTCTTCTCCTAATCAGTATATATGTGACATAGATTTCCAGTTTTGACATTGCCTAATGGGCACAAGGTTTTTACTTGCTTCTATCGTTCGACTTTACCTTTAGGTAGGAACAATTGGGCGTAAACATGTGTTTGAGACATGTTATGATTGATGGTTGCAAGTGGTTGCAAGTGGCTGCTAGTGGTTGCTCGTGATTACAAAACACACATTAGGCACTAGATCGGCTCAGACACATTTCCATATTGCATATGCATGAGTGTTTATACTTGTTTATGGATGAAATTGGATGTGTTATCATATGGATGATGCATATGGATGGATGTTTGTGCACACATATAGTTTTTATGTGACTAGGACTATTTGCATACATGTTGGACTCATTGCACTAAACATATTTTGCATTAAGAAGATCAATCAGGCCTGATCATTAGCATTGGACAAGGAACATATACACACACTTCTTGTATATGTTCATACAGCATTAGAAATCTCTTAAGGACAATGAATACTTGTGATTGATGATTGAGTAGATGGATGATTGGATGGTAGGACACATTCTTCTTAACCTGAAGATTTCGGGGACAAAATCCTTTAAGGAGGGGAGAATGTAACAACCCGAATTTTAATAGCATGTTGAAACTAGAAATCAAGGTATAATTAATTTTTAAAATTAGAATCAAGGGAAACGGGTTGTGCCAATGCGTTCGTCTCGGAAATCTACATGAAATCGAGCCCAAGTTTTCGAAAATTGGAGTCCGGATGAAGAAGTTATGGCTTGTAGAAGATTCAACAAATTTCAGGCAGCATAGGACCAGGCAGGTCGACCTGGGGGTCAGGTTGACCATGTGGTCGACCTTAGGGTCGACCTACCCCCCAAGGTCGACCATGTGGTCGACCTCCCCCTTTTACAGGTCGACCTGGTCGGCCTGTTTTGACCCAGAACCCATTTTTGAAGCCAAAGACGTGTTTTGATGGTCCGGATTGATTCTAGGGTTTATCTAAGGGCCTAAACTAGTTCCTACACCTATAAAAACACCCTAAGACCTAACCTAATCCATAAAAAATCATTCTTACACCATTATGCTGCTAAAATATCTCTTGAACCATGGCCGCCGTCTCCAAATCAAAGTACAAGCATTCAAACTCAAATCAATTCAATGAACAAGGCTTCTACAATGATTCAAGACAATAAATCAACAACGCCACAACATTTCTACAACAAATTTCAGTTCTTAATTCGCTACCCATGCTCTGTAAGTTCTAGTTACTTTTTAGATTTAAACTTGTTAATTATAATATGGCCATGGAATAAAGTGGAATTGGATTTAAGTATGTTCATCGATTCAGATCTATTTCTGTTGCTTCTTGAATCTTGAGTTTTGGGACTTTTCTATTTTCATTCTCATGTCAAGCTTATGATCTATTCAGCTTGTTGTAAATCAGTTTTCTTGATTCATGTTGATATTATTATCAAGTTGTAATCTTCATGCCTGTGATGATGTTTTTCTCTCTGATCTTATTTTTATGCAAAATTCTACCTTCCCCTATTTATTTTCTTTTGATGAACCTTGGTCAATTTCAGACCTAGGCCTAAACTACGATATACGTGCGATTTGTATATGGGGAAATATTGGAATATTGCCTAATGGAATATATGTGTTTGATGGAATCGAAGGCATAATATGAATGTTTGCGAACAAATTATACAATTATAAACAACTGTAAAATTCGTTCGTCTTTCCTAAACAACAAGGATCGTTGTAGAGGGTGTCGAACTCTGGGTCCAAATTATTTTATTAATAAATCCAATCAAGTTATCCCTAACTTTTGATTGGTTGAAAACAAAGAAAATAGAAGAAATTAAATAAAAGACAGTTTTAACAATAAGTGAAAGCAATTAGGGGATAATGACATAGATCAGATTCATAATCATCAATAGCCAAAAGATTAACCAGATCTAATACATGTTTCTGTCACAAACATGAATCAACGATAATAGGTTTTTAGAAACAAATATGTAAATATCGACAAGCATAGCTTATGCAGGAGCTCAGCTCTACAACCATAGGCTATCAGGACAGATTCACTGTTTTATTTCTAAAACCCTAAATATTAAATCTAAATCTGATAAGTGTTAGATCGAACTCGAATATACCCTGTGAAGGAGCACAGCTCTTAAACGACACAGGGTATGAAGGTTCAGATCTAACCCTTAGTTCATATCTAGATCTACATACATGAAGTTCAAATCTTTTGGCTATGCGATTCATATTGAATCATATCTATTAGCGTCATCACCCCCTAATCAAAGAGGATTAGCTAGACATAGCTAAAAGAAAATAAAATAAAAAGAAAATAACAGACATGAACATAAATAAAATGCAAATAAAAACTAAATAGAAGAGAGAAAGAAGAGTTTTATTCCAAGCAAAGGATTACAGAATAAAACTAAGTGTGTTTTACAATGAATGAGATAAAGTGTATTTATAGCTGATATGACAAAGACTACTTGGCAAATTCCACAATGTGGGACTAAAGAATTAGCCCAAATAACACATAAGCTAGTGTGAACGGGGTTGTAGAGTAAGAGGCCTTGTAAGTGAGCCAGTGTGAACGCGTGCAGTGCATGAATGAGAAGCCTTGCAAAGGAGCTAATGTGAACGCTACATGAGTGAAATGGTCTGCAATTGGGCCAATGTGAACACAATATGAGTCTTTATGAGCCAAATCTACCCAACTGAACTCTATTTGCCACCGTTTTTCAAGCTTTAAACTCTTCAAGCTTTAGTAATTTTAACTTCACTCTTTTTCAACAAATTCTTCATGCTTTATTCATCAAATGCTCTAAACCATGATTCTTGTCAACAATCTGAAAACACAGCTACAAATACACAATATCAATTATTTAAAAGATAAAATAAGATAAATATGCGGATAAAATATACACATTTACGTGTATATCAAATACCCCCACACTTATCTTTTTATTCGTCCTCCAATAAACCAAGATATGTCACACTTTCGTAGGAAACACGATTGCATTTAGCGTATGCAACAAGCCTTTAAACCCCTGGGTGTCCCCAGTAGGACGAGAGTTGTCTCGTGAGGGTTTTCAGCGGATACTACCCACAAAATCCAAAGCGTCTTATGTACGCAGATTAATCAAACAATATATTTAAGGTCTTTCATATTCCAAGGACTACACCTAACTTCAATAATTACGGTTTAGCCCCAAATTGTCCATCCCATAATTAGTGCAAAAATGAACAAAATTTTTCAAGCTGAATCGTAATTCCTTGATAACACTGTAATTGTCTTGAAGGTTAAGAGCGTGGTGTCAACCAAAGTTCTACACATCGACAATGTGCAACCAATCATTTCTTTATTCCCTTTTTTTTTTGAATGATTTTGCACCAATGTAACTGTAGTGTATTGGATATGAGTTATGCATAGATGAAGGAAAATTTCGTAAGTTCTAAAAATATTCTAGATAAGAGGGCAAGTGTATTAGTTGAACTTCAAATTACAAAAGATAAATTAATACTAAGGCACATATGAACATTTTTATTTCCTTTCATCTCCTCTACTACAATCCTCACTTCCAAGTACGGTAGAATGGATGTGGATGGAATGGAAATGGATGCTTCATAGTCAAGAATGATGAAGACTATTTTATTCAGAGAGACTCTCTCTTTATTTCATTTATTTTTCTTCTTCTTCTTCTTTTTTTTGTTGTTTTTTTTTTTTGGTTTTTTTTTTTTTTTTGCATGATGAATGATGAATGGAGATGGAATGGAATGATACCGTACATTATCTCCTCTACAAAGAGAATCATAACCAACACTTCATGAAAGGAAAGTTTTGTGCCTTAGTTACTCTACTTCTATAACCTTAATTCAACACACAAGTCTGGATTGATGTTATACAAAACGCTGAAAGGAATGATAAACAAAGTTTCGTAAGATTGATAACCCATATAAAATAAGATGTGGTATATGGTTATTCTACCTTAATACAAGTACGGAATGGGTAGTGTAATATTGGTATATAAAGTGACGTATTTAACCTTTGAAAATAAATCAGTGAAAGGTTCTTAAGTATACCAATATAAGAAAAACTTGTTGAAACATGGATTTAATTCGACTAAAACTTGGGTTTGAATAATGTGGGGTATCGAAGAAGAATGCTACAATGAGTCATTTCCCCTTAATTGGGCCAAGTAGATTTTAGAACTTACGATTTTGAAAATTTGAGTGGACAAGAAAATATTATGCATGAAAGCGAACTCAGAAAATCCAACAAACGTAGGTGCAAAATCATTTTTATTTCTTGATTTTTTTTTTTTTTTGATTATTTTTACTTGCACATTCTAACACGTATAACAAGGGTTGACACGCTTACTCCAGAACACGACTAACGTCTGCACAGTCTCAAGCTAGCATCTTAAAAAAACACATTACGATTAATGAATAAATAATGTTCATTCCCATCACCCAACAATTCAACTTATCAAACAAGAACCAAGGTGTTATTTATGAATTTAAGTTAATCCTTGTTCAATGAATGACCTACTTTATAAAATTTGATTGCTGATGTAATGTAAATCCCCCCCCCCCCACACACACTTGAGTGTGACTGTGCCCTCACAGTCGTTAATCAGACATATCTTAGTGAAAGGAAAAATAAAATAAGAGACTATTTACATATGTACAAAAGAGGGTTAGTGCATCTTACCGAATGTAATGTGGCTCATGGAGGACCATGAGCTCTTCCTCTTGGTTGGGTATTGGTTCCAAGTAAGGTTTAAGGCGTTGACCATTGACCTTAAAGGATGATCCATCAGTTGGATTCTCAATTTCTACCGCACCATACGGAAAAACAGTCCGTACAGTGTAAGGTCCTGTCCATCTAGATTTTAGCTTACCCGGAAATAGATGCAGTTTTGAGTCATACAACAGAACATTTTGACCTGGCATGAAAGTTTTACGTAAAATTGATTTATCATGAAAAACTTTTGTTCTGTCCTTGTAAATTCGTTCATTTTCATAGGCATCATTTCGAATTTCATCAAGTTCATTAAGTTGAAGCTTCCTATGTTCTCCTGCTTGCTCTAAATCAAGATTCAAAGTTTTTATTGCCCATAACGCCCTATGTTCTAGTTCGACTGGCAAGTGACATGGCTTACCAAAAATCAACCGATAAGGGGACATACCCAAGTTGGTTTTGAAAGCGGTGCGGTAAGCCCAAAGAGCGTCGGTTAACTTTTGGGACCAATCTTTACGATTTCAATTCACAGTTTTCTCAAGAATTTGTTTAATCTGCCTATTCGATACTTCAACTTGCCCACAAGTTTGAGGATGGTAAGGAGTAGATAACTTGTGGGTTATCGAATACTTTCTCATGAGAGCTTCAAAAGAACGATTATAGAAGTGTGTTCCATTATCACTGATTATTGTGCGAGGTGTGCCAAACCTAGAGAAGATATTTTCTTTCAAGAAGTGCACAACAACCTTGTTATCGTTTGTTTTGCATGGAACAGCTTCGACCTATTTGGAAACATAATCGACAGCTAAGAGGATGTACAGGTTCCCAAAAGAATTAGGGAAGGGTCCCATGAAGTCTATACCCCACACATCAAAAATTTCGACCTCTAGAATGGGGTTTAGGGGCATCATATTCCGTTTAGAAATTTTCCCTAAGAATTGACATCGATCACAAGTTTTGCAAAATTCGTATGTGTCTTTTTAAAGGTTGGGCTAGTAGAACCCCGATTGGAGAACCTTTTCGGCTGTCTTTTTGGGACCGAAGTGACCACCACAGGCTTGGTCATGACAGAAAGAGAGGACACTGTGAGTTTCAGTGTCGGGAACACACCTTCGAATGATTTGGTCGGGACAATACTTGAAAAGATAGGGGTCATCCCAATAAAAAAAATTCACTTGAGAAAAGAATTTTTGTTTGTCCTGCTTAGACCAAAAAGAAGGGGTGCTTGGTGACTAAGTAGTTGACAATGTCAGCAAACCAAGGATCAGTGGATAGAGAAAACAGCTGTTCATCAGGGAAATTCTCGTTGATCGGAGGAGAAGAAGACGGGGCATTTGGAAGACGAGACAAGTGGTCCGCAATAACGTTGTCAGATCCTTTTTTATCCTTAATGGTAAGGTCAAATTCTTGAAGTAGAAGGATCCAACGAATGAGACGAGCCTTAGCATCCTTTTTAGAGAAAAGATACCTAAGTGCGGAATGATCGGTATAAACCGTGATGTGTGAGCCAACTAGATAAGGTCTGAATTTTTCTATAGCGAAAACGACTGCCAAAAGTTCTTTTTCAGTGGTCGTATAATTGATTTGGGCATCGTTCAAAGTCTTACTTGCATAGTAAATGACGTGAAGAATCTTATCGATGCGCTGTTCTGGGACAGCGCCCACAGCGAAATTCGAGGCGTCACACATGATTTCAAAAGGCAGCTTCCAATTAGGAGAGCAAATGATCGGGGCAGAGACAAGTTCATTTTTAAGACGCTCAAAAGATGAAATGCAATCAGAATTGAAGTCGAAAGGAACATCCTTACCAAGAAGATTGGTCAAAGGTCGAGTGATTTTGCTGAAATCTTTTATAAAGCGACGGTAAAAACCAGCATGACCTAAAAAGGATCGGATGTCCTTAACAGATTTGGGAATGGGAAGATTCGAGATAACCTCAATTTTGGCTTTGTCTACTTCAATTCCTTTGTTAGAGATGACATGTCGTAAAACAATGCCATGTTTGACCATGAAGTGACACTTTTCCCAATTAAGCGTTAAGTGTTTATCTTTACGGCGATTAAGAACAAGATCGAGATGATGTAAACACTCAGTGTAAGAATCCCCGAAGATAGAAAAATCATCCATGAAAACTTCCAAAAATCGCTCGATCATATCAGAAAAAATGCTAATCATACACCTCTGAAAGGTTGTCGGTGCATTAAAGAGACCAAAAGGCATACGACGGTACGCAAATGTACCAAATGGACAAGTGAAAGTGATTTTCTCTTGGTCCTCAAGAGCGATAGGGATTTGATTATAGCCCGAGTACCCGTCAAGGAAACAATAGTACTCGTGACCAGCTAGTCGTTCTAACATTTGATCGATAAATGGAAGAGGGAAATGATCCTTTCGTGTTGCAGCATTAAGTTTCCTATAGTCAATGCAAACACGCCAACCGGTCTAGGTGCGGGTTGGAATAAGCTCGTTAGCTTCATTTTGGATCACGGTGATCCCTGATTTCTTAGGTACGACATGAATCGGACTAACCCATTGACTATCGGAAATTGGGTAGATGATTCCATTGTCAAGACATTTGAGGATTTCAGCACGAACTGCTTCTTTCATGATGGGGTTTAGTCGACGCTGGGGATCACGAGTGGGTTTGGCATCATCTATAAGGTGGATTCGATGTTGGACAATCAAAGGACAAATCCCTTTAATATCATCCATGGACCAACCAATTGCTTCCTTATTTTTCTTAAGAATGGGAAGGAGCAATTGTTCCTACTCTAAAGTAAGGTCAGAAGAAATGATGACAGGAAAAGTTTCATTGTCTCCTAAGTAAGCGTACTTAAGATGACTAGGCAGCACTTTGAGTTCAGATTTTGGGGACAACTCAACCGAAGAAATTGGTTGAGGGATAGACTCACTTGTGAGAGGCTCGACAGGAATCGAATCAGAGACATTTTCGGGAATATCTTGAAATAATGTTTCGTAACTTGATTCAATTTCGTTGTTCAAATGATCGAGCTCAGGGTCATTGTCATGGACCGCATGGATTTCAGAAAATTGATCCACATAAGAATTAGGAGAGTTTTCGGTTCTAAAGATGTTTAGCTCAACAGTCATGTTACCGAAGGAAAGTTTCATAGACCCATTTCTACAGTTGATGAGAGCATTAGATATTGCTAAGAAGGGTCGTCCTAGAATCAAAGGAATCTGGTTTGCAGGATTGCTTACCTGTTGAGTTTCTAGGACAATGAAATCAACTGGAAAGATAAATTCGCCTATTTTGATCAACACATCCTCGATTTCGCCCACAGGTTTCTTAATTGAACGGTCAGCAAGCTGAAGGGTAACCTTGGTGGGTTTCAGTTCTCCTAGCCCTAATTGGCGATAGACGGAATATGGAAGCAAGTTAACACTAGCACCTAAGTCTAGCAGGCATCTATCGATTTTCTTGTCCCCAATAGTACATGATATTGTGGGGCAGCCAGGATCTTTGTATTTCACTGGCATTGATTGAGACAAGACTTCGCTTAGAGTTGCTGCTAGAAACACTTTCTTAGGTACATGTGTATGACGTTTTTGAGTGCACATATCTTTTAGAAATTTTGCATATTGTGGAACTTGTTGTATAATATCTAAAAGAGGAATGTTCACTTTAACTTGCTTAAATATTTCAAGGATTTTTTCTAGCTGATCCGTCTTTTTCCTAGGTCGGAGTCTATGAGGAAATGGGGCAGACAACTCAGTAGGTTGGGCTACTTGAGTTTGAGGATGGTCCTTGTCAGAAATTGGCTCAATGTTTTTATCTGAGTTGGTCGAATTTTCGATAGGGTTTGGAAGATCGTTCGGTAAAGCATTTGGGTTGACCACATTGTAACAACCCGCAATTTTTACAACGTGCTAAGACAAGAATCAAGGCAGAATTTAATTATAAAATCTGAATCAGGGGAAACGGGCTGTGCCATTTCGTTCGTCTCGGAAAAATACGCGAAATAGAGTCCGAGTTTTCGAGAATCGGAGTCCGTATGACCCAGTTATGGCCCGTCAAAGTTTTCAGAAAAATTCAAGTTCAAAAACAGTTCGAAATTCAAATCTGGAGCCAAACAGATTGGGCGGGAAAAATTCCCGCCCAAGCCCCAGGTCGACTGGGGTGTCGACTGGGGAGTCAACACGCCCAGGGGGCAGGTCGACTGCCCAGTCGACACGGGTGTCGACCTGGGTGGTCCGACCACTCTGGCCTGGGTGCACCTGCTTGGCCTTGTGCTATGTTCTGATGGCCTGTGACGGATTTTGATGGTTCAGATCTATCCTAGGGTTTATCCTACGGCCTAAACTACTCCTAATCTCTATAAAAAGACCCCTAGACCTAGCCTAAACCCTCACAAATCACTCATGCCACGAAGTGCCGCCAAAATCTATCTTGATCATGGCCTCCATCTCCAACTCCAAGAGCTCATGCACTCAAATCAGATCCGAATCAAAGGTGCTAGCTTGCTACATCAAATCAAGGGAGTGAATCAACGTTGCTATGCAAGTTTCATGACGATTCTTCAACAAAGGAGCCACCTTTCTTGGTCAAGACGATTCATGATCTTTCCCTAAGCTTCGCTATGTAAGTTCTAGCTACTTCTAGATCTAAACGGTAGTTTTAATGATGGCATGGAATAAAACGAGATTAAACTAAGTATGCTAGCCTATATGAACCTTGTCATGCCTCTTTTGCTTGAACCTATGACTTTTGGCTATGCTTAGTGACTAAATCATGCTATTCATGTTATGATTAACCTAGTTTATCTTGCAAGTTTGAATCTTTATCTATGGAATGTTAGCATGAACCTTTGGGAACCATTTGACTTGTGAAACATTGGCAAAGACTTGACTTTGGGGCTTATGCATGTAAACGAACCCAAACCCCTTATGTTATCATGCATGTTTGTGGCCAAATTCCCTTGTGATACTATGCATGTTTGTGGCCAAATTCCTTTATGATACTATGCATGTTTGTGGCCAAATTCCTTTATGATACTATGCATGTTTGTGGCCAAATTCCCTTACGATAATATGCATGTTTGTGGCCAAATTCCCTTATGATGCTATGCATATTTTGAGGCCAAACCCCTTATGATACCATGCATGTTGGTGGCCAATCCCTTTTTGACATCGTGCATGTTTTGAGGCCAATATGTAGCATAGTATCCTTACTATGTTGACTCGCTTTTACTTGGGTTGGAAACACGATTTGGGGTAGGTTAGACGAGCGTGATTATGACATGATAATTTGACATGGGATTTCATGAAAATATGACACTCATGATACACCTAAATGGGGACATGACATGTGGGGTAAACATGGGACTTGAAACTAGACATGTATGGGTTGTAAGTGTAATATGGCACTAGACCAAACATGAAAGTGGCCAACTCGAGGTTGGGTTGAGTTTGTAGCATAAATCTACCCGGACCCGCCCGGCTTAACTAGTGGCTACAAACAATAGGACCCAATGTGGGTAGTTGGTCATATAGCACTTAAGACCCGAGGTTAGACTAGGTTGTGGTGTAAATCTACCCGGACCCGCCCGGCTTAACTAGTAACCACAACAAAGTCTAATGTGAGAGGTTGGGGTGCATTAATCTAATTAATGCCACATGAAAAGGTTAAGTAATTTTGACTAATGACACTTAACCGATATGACACGAATGGGTAGGTTAAGTGGAACCAGACTTGATTTCTTAATGACACTTAACCATATAAGACGATTAAGGGATGGGGTTAAGTAATTTACACTTAACTAATCCGACTTGGTAATTAGATGGGGTTTAGTAACATACACTTAACTAATCTAAACACGGTAATTAGATGGGGTTAAGTAACCTACACTTAACTAATCTAAACACGTTAATTCGATGGGGTTAAGTTAAACACTTAACCAATCTAAACTTGGTAATTCAATGTGGTTAAGTAACCAATACTTAACCAACTTAACATGATAATTTAATGGGGTTAGTAACTAATACTTAATCAATTATACATGATGATTGGATGAGGTTAAGCAACCATACTTAACCAATCAAATATGAGAACTTGATCGGGTTAAGTCACGAGACCGTTTAAATATACTTAACCATTATAATACGATTAGTGGATGGGGTTAAGTTAACCTATACTTAACCAATCCAACTCGATAAACCGATGAGGTTAAGATAATCTATGCTTAACCAATCTAACACGATAATCTGATAGGGTTAAGACAAACAAATACTTAACCAATTTGACTTGATAATTGAATAGGGTTAAGTCATGAGCTTCTTGGTATACTTAACCAACTCGTAGGGCTAGGTCTTGGACTTGAATACTTAGCCAAATCTTGACATGATTTGTAGGCAGGTTAAGTCATGAACGTAAATGGAAATACTTAACCCATTAGACAAAACCCTAGTTCAGGGGACTAGGTAGAAAGCCAGGATTAACAAGGATAACGGGAAAAGAAGCTAAGTGGTAAACCTTAGTTAAGAATAACTAAGTAATAATTCTTGGCCAAGGACATGGGACTAGTTCATAATTAGATGAGTAACCTGATACGGTAGGTCATTGCTTAGTATACGAGGAGGAGCAACTTATCTGACTTGGATAAAAAGCTCCAACGAACTGGGTGACAAAGCGGTAGCTTCGGGGGATGTGAGGGTACTCTTGGTATCCCTCTGTGAGGTGGCAGATGGTCCATGAAACCCGGCCTCACAGAGGTTAAGGTCTGCGGTAGAAGAGCCAAGAGTATGCCTTGGTTGCTATGCGAGCGACCTAAAGACGGGGATGGATTAGCGTGGAGTCGACGATACTTGATTTTTGCCCTGGATAGCACGTCGTCGACTACCTACCATCTTTAGTCAATCGTGTACGAACGGAAAGGCAGGGAACCCCCAACAGACCATGTTCTTGCTATCGAGTCATGGGTGAGGTTGGCCCATAGGAAAGTGGGGCTATAGTGGGGCCGGGATGTGATTCTCATACATGATTTTTCTTGGATTGCCTTTCAGTAGTTGAGGGAGGGGTCACGTGGGACCATAGCCACGGGTACAAAAACAGACCTTAATATCTGCATCAGCAGACGACTTAAAGCTCCCGACCGAGGTCCGTATTTCTTGATTTTCCCTGTCACGGAACTCGGATGGCACATTGAGGTACATGTGCGTCTAGACATGGAAAACGATTCACGATACATACGCGGGATAAAGGGCGCGGTTGACGGGTGGCATAATCCCTAGTGGTCCTAGGTGGCTTGAACCCAAACCGAGACACAGAAACGTTCATTAGGTAGCATAATCCCTAGTGGTCCTAGGTGGCATAAATCCGAAGTGAACACGCGATAGTTCATGGTAAGAAAACATAACCAGATCAAGGGTAGCAGTACAAAACAACTTCAAGGATAAAATGGTACTACGTTGAGGTGGTATAGATTTACATGGGAAAGCCCGTATGGCCTACGGCAAAGGACTGAACTTATACATGGAAAGAAACACACAAGTTGGGAAAACCTACATATGTTATATATTAGGTTGACATGGACCATTACATGACATTGGGCAAGGGACATTCATAGTTAACACATGACGCAGGTTGGGATACTAGTACGAGAGGTGCAGAGCAAATATACATGATAAATACCTTGGGATGTTATACATGATAAATACCGGGGGATGTTATACATGATAGATACCTTGGGATAGTATACTTGATAGAAACCTAACGCCGTGATACCTTGATTTATCTTGACACAGTAGTTTATCATGATACCTTAGTTTATCTTGCTATAGTAGTTCATCCAGTTATCTTGGTTTAGCTTATCTATCTTGTAGGCATCCTTATGTTTACTTTCAGTTTATGCATGTCATGTTACCTTTACCTGTTTTTATACTGGAAGTAGATAGGACTTACCAATCTTTATGACTGACCCTATTTTCTTTCGCCTCTTTGTCTTCCGTTTCCCCCCCAGGTTTTCAGGGAGGAAACACTGTTATTTAGTTCGGACTTCTTCTGCTTGAAGGTCATCATGCATGGCTTTGACTTCGCTTGGCTATGGCTACCTTACTGTTTTATTTGGGGAATAATTTATGAAAAATGTTTTATGCTTCTTTACCATTGCAAGACAGGTTTTGATGTATTCTGATGTAAAAGGCTTTAGACCTTATTTTATAAGGTAATGAAATTTGTTTTACTTCCGCTGTTTTATATATGTTCTGTCTTGTAATATTCTGTGCATGTTTACCTCGATAATGCTTCACCAAACCTAGTGCATTCCCTTTGTGAGTGACCCTAGCGGAGGTGGGGTGTTACATTTTGTATCAGAGCAGAAGGTTACCAGACTGGGCAAAAGTTTTTAAAACCATCTGAAAACTATTTGAAAAACCGTTTACAAAGAAGCATTTTTCAAGAAAATTTTGTTTTTAAAGGCTATTCCCCAAAAGCCATTAGCACTATCCTTTGTTTCCTTGATTGAATCTCTTTTCCTTTCTTTTCCTTCATCTGTAGTCACAGTAGTTTTAACTGCAACTAATCCTTGTCTAGCTACGAAGTGTTTTCCCGTGCGATGGAGGAAGTTCTCGAGAGACCTGTTACCGAAGTTATAAGAAGGGATAATAAGAGCAAGGATAAAGGACACGAGCTTAAGAATAAGCAACTTGTTGGTATGGCTTGATCCACAAAGGAAGATAAGGACAAGATCAGCGAGAGGGCAATTGTATGCTCTCATTTCTAGCGTACCTAAGAGGAATGGTACCATTTCTATTAAAGGCTTAGCCTTTCTTTTCTATCATCCCGTCCAGACTTTGTTTTGGTCATCGCATCATTTAAGTCTGCTTCGATAGTTAAGTCTCTGCACCTTAGTACTAGCATGGTAGAAGATCCCACTTTTGTCCCAAAATCTGGTTGGAGGATCGGTCCATTTATTCATGACTTGTTTGGAATTAAGAACGTTTATGCCAAGTGTTGAGGTTAGAAGCAATGCTTCTATTGTTGAGCTATGGATGGATTCTAGGGATGAAGTGGTTATCCAGTAAGGGATGCCATTCTCGGTCTTGAAAGGAGGGTAGTTAAACTCTTAACTTGCTTGGTAATACCCTCGAAGTCTCATGTAACCTTATGAGTTATGTCATGGTTAGTTACCTAGAATCTCTTGATGCATTTATCGGAAATCTCTGATCCGATCGAGTAACGTTCGCCAATAAGGCGGATGGTTCATCCCGCTTAAGCATGGGTTATAGGAAACACCCTAGTAAGTGCACGTGGTAACATGGATTGGCATCGGTAAACGAGATCCAGAATTCACTAGTGAATTGTTGGAAAGCTTGCATGAAACCATGAATACGCAGTTATGGTCGAGCCAAGGATTCTAGAAAAGAATAAGTGAAAAGGGAACGAGAGACAACGGTGAAATGAGTTCCAACTCATACCTTGGAAATAGGAATCAAGGAGCTACGAAATCATGAAGTCAAAGGCGGTCAAGGCACAATGGAATTAAGCTCATGGAAATGCAGCTTAGACGCGCGCATCATGCCTCTTTATAAGATTATATCGTTTATCCCAGGTTCTCCTGTAGAGCTTGCTTGCATGCTATCGCTTGGTGGATATCCTCTCGGTCCTATTTCTATTGCAAACCCCGTAAGGAGTTTGTCTTGTTTATCTCCTCGATCTTATCTTGGGAACCTTAGATAGAACTCTATGGATGTAAACATGTATTTGAAACATGTTATGATTGATATGGTTGCAAATGGTTGCAAGTGGTTGCAAGTGGTTGCTCGTGGATGCGCGAATACACATTAGATACTAGGTTGACGCGGTCACGTTTCATGTTGCATATGCACGAGTATTTGTACTTGTTTGTGGTTGAAATTGAATATGTTACCATGTGGATATTGCATGTGGATGAATGGTTGTGCACACATATAGTGTTTATATGACTAGGACTATTTGCATACATGTTGGACTCATGGCACTAAACATATTTTGCATTAGAAAGGTCATTCAGGCCTGATCATTAGCATTAGCTAAGGAACATATACACACACTTTCTGCATGTGTTCATAAAGCATTAGGAGTCTTTTAAGGACCATGGTTGCCTGTGGATGATGTTTTGAGTAGATGGATGATGGATGGTAGGATACGTTCTTCCTAACTTGGAGATTTCGGGGACGAAATCCTTTAAGTTGGGGAGAATGTAACAACCCGGATTTTTTACAACGTGCTAAGACAAGAATCAAGGCAGAATTTAATTATAAAATCTGAATCAGGGGAAAAGGGCTGTGCCATTGCGTTCGTCTCGGAAAAATACGCGAAATAGAGTCCGAGTTTTCGAGAATCGGAGTCCGTATGACCCAGTTATGGCCCGTCAAAGTTTTCAGAAAAATTCAAGTTCAAAAACAGTTCGAAATTCAAATCTGGAGCCAAACAGATTGGGCGGGAAAAATTCCCGCCCAAGCCCCAGGTCGACTAGGGTGTCGACTGGGGAGTCGACACGCCCAGGGGGCAGGTCGACTGCCCAGTCGACACGGGTGTCGACCTGGGTGGTCCGACCACTTTGGCCTGGGTGCACCTGCTTGGCCTTGTGCTATGTTCTGATGGCCTGTGACGGATTTTGAGGGTTCAGATCTATCCTAGGGTTTATCCTATGGCCTAAACTACTCCTAATCTCTATAAAAAGACCCCTAGACCTAGCCTAAACCCTCACAAATCACTCATGCCACGAAGTGCCGCCAAAATCTATCTTGATCATGGCCTCCATCTCCAACTCCAAGAGCTCATGCATTCAAATCGAATCCGAATCAAAGGTGCTAGCTTGATACATCAAATCAAGGGAGTGAAACAACGTTGCTATGCAAGTTTCATGACGATTCTTCAACAAAGGAGCCACCTTTCTTGGTCAAGACGATTCATGATCTTTCCCTAAGCCTCGCTATGTAAGTTCTAGCTACTTCTAGATCTAAACGGTAGTTTTAATGATGGCATGGAATAAAACGAGATTAAACTAAGTATGCTAGCCTATATGAACCTTGTCATGCCTCTTTTGCTTGAACCTATGACTTTTGGCTATGCTTAGTGACTAAATCATGCTATTCATGTTATGATTAACCTAGTTTATCTTGCAAGTTTGAATCTTTATCTATGGAATGTTAGCATGAACCTTTGGGAACCATTTGACTTGTGAAACATTGGCAAAGACTTGACTTTGGGGCTTATGCATGTAAATGAACCCAAACCCCTTATGTTATCATGCATGTTTGTGGCCAAATTCCCTTGTGATACTATGCATGTTTGTGGCCAAATTCCTTTATGATACTATGCATGTTTGTGGCCAAATTCCTTTATGATACTATGCATGTTTGTGGCCAAATTCCCTTATGATAATATGCATGTTTGTGGTCAAATTCCCTTATGATGCTATGCATATTTTGAGGCCAAACCCCTTATGATACCATGCATGTTGGTGGCCAATCCCTTTTTGACATCGTGCATGTTTTGAGGCCAATATGTAGCATAGTATCCTTACTATGTTGACTCGCTTTTACTTGGGTTGGAAACACGATTTGGGGTAGGTTAGACGAGCGTGATTATGACATGATAATTTGACATGGGATTTCATGAAAATATGACACTCATGATACACCTAAATGGGGACATGACATGTGGGTAAACATGGGACTTGAAACTAGACACGTATGGGTTGTAAGTGTAATATGGCACTAGACCAAACATGAAAGTGGCCAACTCGAGGTTGGGTTGAGTTTGTAGCATAAATCTACCCGGACCCGCCCGGCTTAACTAGTGGCTACAAACAATAGGACCCAATGTGGGTAGTTGGTCATATAGCACTTAAGACCCGAGGTTAGACTAGGTTGTGGTGTAAATCTACCCGGACCCGCCCGGCTTAACTAGTAACCACAACAAAGTCTAATGTGAGAGGTTGGGGTGCATTAATCTAATTAATGCCACATGAAAAGGTTAAGTAATTTTGACTAATGACACTTAACCGATATGACACGAATGGGTAGGTTAAGTGGAACCAGACTTGATTTCTTAATGACACTTAACCATATAAGACGATTAAGGGATGGGGTTAAGTAATTTACACTTAACTAATCAGACTTGGTAATTAGATGGGGTTAAGTAACCTACACTTAACTAATCTAAACACGGTAATTAGATGGGGTTAAGTAACCTACACTTAACTAATCTAAACACGGTAATTCGATGGGGTTAAGTTAAACACTTAACCAATCTAAACTTGGTAATTCAATGTGGTTAAGTAACCAATACTTAACCAACTTAACATGATAATTTAATGGGGTTAAGTAACTTATACTTAATCAATTATACATGATGATTGGACGAGGTTAAGCAACCATACTTAACCAATCTAATATGAGAACTTGATAGGGTTAAGTCACGAGACCGTTTAAATATACTTAACCATTATAATACGATTATTGGATGGGGTTAAGTTAACCTATACTTAACCAATCCGACTCGATAATCCGATGAGGTTAAGATAATCTATGCTTAACCAATCTAACACGATAATCTGATAGGGTTAAGACAAACAAATACTTAACCAATTTGACTTGATAATTGAATAGGGTTAAGTCATGAGCTTCTTGGTATACTTAACCAACTCGTAGGGCTAGGTCTTGGACTAGAATACTTAGCCTAATCTTGACATGATTCGTAGGCAGGTTAAGTCATGAACGTAAATGGAAATACTTAACCCATTAGACAAAACCCTAGTTCAGGGGACTAGGTGGAAAGCCAGGATTAACAAGGATAACGGGAAAAGAAGCTAAGTGGTAAACCTTAGTTAAGGATAACTAAGTAATAATTCTTAGCCAAGGACATGGGACTAGTTCATAATTAGATGAGTAACCGGATACGGTAGGTCATTGCTTAGTATACGAGGAGGAGCAACTTATCTGACTTGGATAAAAAGCTCTAACGAACTGGGTGACGAAGCGGTAGCTTCGGGGGACGTGAGGGTACTCTTGGTATCCCTCTGTGAGGTGGCAGATGGTCCATGAAACCCGGCCTCACAGAGGTTAAGGTCTGCGGTAGAAGAGCCAAAAGTATGCCTTGGTTGCTATGCGAGCGACCTAAAGACGGGGATGGATTAGCGTGGAGTCGACGATACTTGATTTTTGCCCTGGATAGCACGTCGTCGACTACCTACCATCTTTAGTCAATCGTGTACGAACGGAAAGGCAGGGAACCCCCAACAGACCATGTTCTTGCTATCGAGTCATGGGTGAGGTTGGCCCATAGGAAAGTGGGGCTATAGTGGGGCCGGGATGTGGTTCTCATACATGATTTTTCTTGGATTGCCTTTCAATAGTTGAGGGAGGGGTCACGTGGGACCATAGCCACGGGTACAAAAACAGACCTTAATATCTGCATCAGCAGACGACTTAAAGCTCCCGACCGAGGTCCGTATTTCTTGATTTGCCCTGGCACGGAACTCGGATGGCACATTGAGGAACATGTGCGTCTAGACATGGAAAACGATTCACGATACATACGCGGGATAAAGGGCGCGGTTGACGAGTGGCATAATCCCTAGTGGTCCTAGGTGGCTTGAACCCAAACCGAGACACGGAAACGTTCATTAGGTAGCATAATCCCTAGTGGTCCTAGGTGGCGTAAATCCTAAGTGAACACGCGATAGTTCATGGTAAGAAAACATAACCAGATCAAGGGTAGCAGTCCAAAACAACTTCAAGGATAAAATGGTACTACGTTGAGGTGGTATTGATTTACATGGGAAAGCCCGTACGGCCTACGGCAAAGGACTGAACTTATACATGGAAAGAAACACACAAGTTGGGAAAACCTACATATGTTATATATTAGGTTGACATGGACCATTACATGACACTGGGCAAGGGACATTCATAGTTAACACATGACGCGGGTTGGGATACTAGTACAAGAGGTGCAGAGCAAATATACATGATAAATACCTTGGGATGTTATACATGATAATTACCGGGGGATGTTATACATGATAGATACCTTGGGATAGTATACTTGATAGAAACCTGACGCCGTGATACCTTGATTTATCTTGACACCATAGTTTATCATGATACCTTAGTTTATCTTCCTATAGTAGTTCATCCAGTTATCTTGGTTTAGCTTATCTATCTTGTCGGCATCCTTATGTTTACTTTTAGTTTATGCATGTCATGTTACCTTTACCTGTTTTTATACTGGATGTAGATAGGACTTACCATTCTTTATGACTGACCCCGTTTTCTTTCGCCTCTTTGTCTTCCGTTTCCCCCCCAGGTTTTCAGGGAGGAAACACTATTATTTAGTTCGGACTTCTTCTGCTTGAAGGTCATCATGCATGGCTTGGACTTCGCTTGGCTATGGCTACCTTACTGTTTTATTTGGGGAATAATTTATGAAAAAGGTTTTATGCTTCTTTACCATTGCAAGACAGGTTTTGATGTATTCTGATGTAAAAGGCTTTAGACCTTATTTTATAAGGTAATGAAATTTGTTTTACTTCCGTTGTTTTATATATGTTCTGTCTTGTAATATTTCTGTGCATGTTTACCTCGATAATGCTTGACCAAACCTAGTGCATTCCCTTTGTGAGTGACCCTAGCGGAGGTGGGGTGTTACACACATGGTTGTCAATCTTTTTGCCAGATCTAAGAGTCGTGACCGCATTCAAGTGACTAACGTTTGAATCTTGAATGATGTGAATTTGGTTGGAGTTAGGATTTTGACGGTTGGGGTTTGGAATGGGTTGACTCGGGAAGGTGCCTCTTTCCCATTCGCTTACGGAAGTGGCTAACTGACTCATTTGCATTTCAAGTTTAGCGATCGGTTGACTCATGTTTTGCATGTGCGAAGTCAATAAATTTTGAAGATTGGTATTTGATTGGAGATTTTGAGTCGTCGCTTTAGTCAATTCTTCGAGAGTTTTCTCCAGTGATGTCAATCGTTTATCGTCTTGGGGTACAAAAGATTATTGCGCTTGATTTTGAGAAGGTGGCGTAGGATGTTGGAATTGAGTTTGTTGAAAGGGAGGTCTCGAAGTATTATTCGAAAATGACTGAAAAGGTGGTCGAACCGCATTCGAATTTGCATTGTTTTTGGTCCACGAGAAGTTAGGATGGTTTCTCCAACCTGGATTCTATGTTGGGGAGAATGGGTCATTCCTAGCTTTGTTAAATGCGTTGAGTTGTTCTAATGAATGTGGGCATTGATCAGCTATGTGGTTAGGATCGTTACATTTGTAACATGAGGTCTGAGACGCTTGAGCCTGATTTATTTGAGTTGATGAAAGGACATTATCGAATTTGGATATCATCGCATCTATTTTTGCTTCTAAGGCTACTGATGATCCTACCGAATGAGCATTAGAATGGGAATAAATCGATTTCTCGTTAGATCTTTCCCATTGAGCTTATTTTTTGGCCAAATTTTCGAGAAACTTCCAAGCGGCATTGTGATCTTGGGCTAGAAAATTTCCTTGGCACATTGATTCGAGCATGGTTCGAGAGTTATTTTCAAGTCCATCGTATAAAATTTGACAAAGAGTCCATTTTTCGAAATTGTGATGTGGACATTTGACTAGAAGCTCTTTAAATCTTTCAAAATATTTTGCAAAGGATTCACCCCCAAATTGACGATTTCATTTCGAATTTTGGATGTTTTTTCTAGAGGGTAAAATTTCTTTAGAAAAATGTTTACAAATTCACCCCAAGGTCCAATCGTATTTGAAGGCAAGCTATACAACCATTTCTCAGCATAATCGGTAAGTGCAAATGGAATTTACCTAAGTTTGATTCCATCGTCACTTAATTGTTGAAATTTCATGGTTGCACAAACTTGTTCAAATTTGGTCAAGAAAATATACGGATCATCACATTCTAAATTGCCGAACTTTGGAAGAGTATTTATGTGATTCGAATGAATTTCAAAGTGGTTACCCGTTGGGGCGGGCAATATGATGCAAGAAGGAATAGAAACCCGATCGGGGAAGTATCTATCCATAAGAGATCGAGGGGGATTTTCTTCGGCCCATGGTTAAAGAAATGTTTGTTCGAACTAAACGATTGTCTGAAGGATCACGAGTCCAATGACGCATGCACTAGCGAGAAGAATAAGGGAAGACGAGAAAAAACAAATTTAAGAAGCGATTTTTTTTTTAAATGAATCTAATGCAATTTACAATTTCTAGAATTATATAATGACGGTTGGATTTATTTCAACAAAAGACTTCTCAGCCAGTTAACGGACAGGAGTTATCGGTGCACCAGGAATCACCCTAGCAATGCAGCCAAAGGTTTAAGTACCTTCAGAGGAACAACTGATATAATATTTACGAATCACCGTAATATTTATAAACAATTATTACTCTGCCGTAGTCTAGACACCGAGAAATAATCCGTTAGAACTAAACCAATTTGTCAAAATATAATGAAGTTCCTAGAAAATAAAAACAAAACTAAGATGAATGCAATTTTTTTTAATCAGTCACAGAATGAACAGTCTCAGAACAGTCACAGAACAGTCAATTGCAGAGATAAATAAATAAACATTTTTTTTTACAAGCAAGCCGATGCCCTGCAGAAGAGTTTTACAAGCAATGCCTATATTTTTTATTTTTTTATTTGCAGCAGCGGTCCCTGTAGAGATAGAAATACTCACCTAGATCGGCAGTCCGTCCAGTGCAATTGAGTCGCGCTAGCGCGTTCACACCCCACTTGGTGTGCAACCGCTCGAACACTGAATAGTCCGCTGCTTTTTATTGTTGGCGCCTCCTATTATTTGCTTGACTGCACTGCGCCTCCTAAATTTTTTAAGACCTTTTTTCTTTAATTTCTACTGTACCTGTTTTCAAAAAAAAAAATTACTTTTTTTTTGGAGAATTCACTCACTTATACTCACACCAATTCGTCGGTTCAGCAATTCACAAGCAAGGTAACACGCACAAAAGTTTGGTCCACCTTTTGAAACAGAAGCCACACAGCTATGTTTCCCACAAAACCAAAAAAAAATAATTAGAAACAAATGATTTCCAGATATCACCCCCTCTCGAAAGATCATGCAAAAATTATATTTCCTTTATGTTTTTCTTTCAGAAAATTGGAATTATGGATCTTCGATTTCGGGTTCACTTTCGGTTTGATGGGGTCACGATGGGTTTCGCGATGGGTTCTCTTCAGTTCAAATCGATGATTTGCTGTAGGGTGGTTTTGAATCGATGGTTGGATGGTGGATTTGCTGTACTGATGTAGTCTGTGATGAGGATTCAGGTTGATGAGGCTCTGATCTGCGATGAAGTGGTTGTCTGGGTTTGTTGGAAATTCGACTTAAGGGGGCTTTTGACTGGGTTGATGAAGTGGATATGGATTGTAGGAGAATTTGGGGCGCTGTTGAAGTGTTGGCAGATTGAAAATGATGAATTTGTGGTCTGAGTCAGTGGTCTGCGGTTTGAATGAGTGGAGGGCTTAGTTGATTGTTGAGGTTGTAAAGTGAGGATGAACGTGGAATGGTTGTGGTCCGTGGTGTTGTAGTGGGGTAGTTATGTTTTATCGCGAGGAGAGTTGCGTGATGTTTGTGAAGGGGGTGGCAGCGCTTTTGTCAAAACGTGGGTATTGGAATCAGTGGCTTCGCGATGAAGGGTCTGGGTTATCGGATGGGGGAGTTTGTGATTTTTTTTTTTGTGATGCGTTTCCCTTAGGTACGATGGTGAGGTTTGGCTGACGTTGTGGTTTCAGATGTTTGGGAGATGTGCAGGACTGAACTGGTTGTGAAGAGGTGAGGTTTTATAACACCCCACGTCCATTAATGTCACTCACAAAGGGAATGCATTAACTTCCATGGAGGTTTTAAGTGAATATAGAACAGTAAAATTACAACAAGACAGATATAAAATAGTACTTGGAAATTCAAAAACTTTATTTCATTGTAGCAGAAGTCAAAACATGTTTGATTACATCATAACACCATATTCAATGTCAAGTACAATATCTATCTTGATAAAACAAGTACATAATCCCATTACATGAATAGCCATTAAAAAGAAAGATAACAAGCTGGACTTTACTTCAGCAGTCCAAGCTTTCCAGAAGATAAGCGATCCAACTAGACTCCACTAGAACTTGGCCCAACCTGCGGACCTGAAGGGAGAAAAAGGATGGAAAAGAGGGGGTCAGACATAAAGTCTGGTGAATATGATAATTCTACAATACTATTACCAAAATAACTGGACTAAGGCATAAGCTGGAAAACAAGAAAATGTCTATGAAGAGCAGATTAAGGACATAGACAATCGCTAAAGGCAACGTTATAGGCGCTCCTAAATACTAAAGGATAAACACTATACTGCACCACACCAGTCACCCTAAAGATTCATCCCACTTAGCTTCACTTAGAAACTTTCCCAATGGCTTTACGTACCCCTAGCTGACTACATAGGTGCCGCCTGCCCCTATCTCCACTAGGTGTACCCTACTTCCCATTATTCGATCGGCTCCCTAACTCGTAGATACCCGTGCTGGCCCCACAGTGGGGTGTATCACTTCCCTAAAGTGGCAACCTGATACAACGGACATGCACGGCTTATACCTACACGATGCAACAACGTCTTACCTACCAGCCCGGGTCCACACACGCATATGAAACCCGTTGGACTTGCGTTGCCACCGCTCCCTGTTTTGGCCTCTTATAGTCAAACCCAGTATGCGTGTCCCGTCCTTGACTTGGGTCGAGCCCACAAAGATACGTTTTGGGATACTGGTTGAAATGGGCCCCCACTATTTACCACAAGCATTCCACCTAAGCTTGTCCCCATTAGTCCATCCCACTTAACCCACTTAGTCATGTTCATTTACATGTGTGTTTGGTTAAGTCTAATCGTATTTCAAATGCCTCTAAAGGCAACCACCAGATTCCTCATGCCACCCAAGGCACCTACTTAACCCCCATGTCCCACCTTACATGATTATCTGGTTAAGTATTTCTTAGTTCATTAAGGCCATAACCTCATAAAGACCTCTCACATTAGACTGGCATTTATGGCAGCTGGATTTGCCGGGCGGGTCCGGGCAGTCTTACACCATAAAAGAGTCTAACCTCGTGTCTTTACAACTGTTATGCTTTAGTTTGGGCCTAGGACCTCTCACATTGGGCCGACATTTGTGACTACTGGATTTGCCGGGCGGGTCCGGGCAGGTTTACATCACAAACGGGTCCAACCTCGTGTCCTAAGCATTGATTATTAATAATAATCCACTTTCCCCCAATTTTAATAATTCCCTACTTGAATTATTAATTACTTCCAATTTTTAACAATGTCCATAATTGACTCAATTATGGACATCCATTCATGGTATGCAAAATCTTACAAAATTGCACCCAATTTATTAATTCCTAATATTACCCCTACCCCACGTTTGAACGTTTATTCGCAAAATATATGTTAGACTCGAATAGCCTAACTCATAGCATAAAAGAGATTATCATAATAACAACATGTATATGTGACCAAATGAATCATAATAAGGGGTGAAACTTGCATATGTCCAACTTGCATAGATTATACATGTCATGGACCTAAAGGTGTCAACTTGTTCAAAATTCACCTAATATAATCTCAATCAATTTTCATAAACTTACATATGAACATGTGTGAATCAACATCATCTAATTTTTTAACAACATGGTTTTATATGTGTACACCTAACTCAATAGGCAAATTCCCATAATCAAGTTTTATTTAATTATAGTTTCAAGTTTATGGGTACACCTAACCTAATAGGCAAATTCCCATAAACAAGATCCATTTAAATTAAGAAAAAAAAAACATAACTTTAAGCATGATCCAACAGCATGATTTTTCAACATAATATAGCATGATTTATAACATGGCATAGTATGATAGTATAACATAGCTTGACATGATTCTCAACATAGCACGACATAGCATAAGAGAATTTACAACATAGCATGACATAGCATATATAATTTACATCATACGACAACATAATAACATAATAAGAGATCCACAATATATAGAATTTACAATTACAAATCACATCACTTTCTTGTGATCCATTCATAACTGAGTCAAATTAGTTTGTAATAGTCTTGTGAGAATCATCATACTCACCAACAAAAGAAAAGAATTAGAGAAAGAGAGATCTTTTGATTTGATTTGTGTAGATTTAGTTGTAGATGATTAGGCTTCCTCTTCTTAGTTTGTGACGGCTACGCTGAACTCCATGGCAGCAGCATGACGGTAGCTTCTCTAATTTTACAAGTGATTTAGGTTTAGGGTCTACCCACTTATTTATAGATTTTAGAATGCATTTAGGCCATTAGATTTAACCTAGAAATAACCGCAGCCGTTCAGACAAGATGGGGTTTATCTTGTTGACTCAGCAATGAGTCAGAAGTGACTCAGCAAACACTCAGCAATATATATATATATATATATATATATATATATATTCTACAATGTACGCATTAGATACATCCCCCCCTTTTACACACTTATTATTGTTTTTATATACATATTAGATACATCCCCCCTCTTACACACTTATTAATATTTTAGCAACTTTAGTGTTAATAGAAAATTCGGGGTGTTACATTCTCCCCTCCTTTTAGGATTTCGTCCCCGAAATCTTCAAGTCTGGAAGAATGTATATCCTACCATCCAAACGTCCATCTACTCATCCATCATACACAGGCATCCATTGTCCTTACAGACTTCTAATGCTTTCATGTTTAAATGCACAGTGTGTGTATATGTCCGTATCTAATGCAAAATCAGGCGGTCCACTGATTCAGTTGACCTCCTTAATGCAACTATGATCGTGCCATGCATCCATTATGTATGCAAAAGATTCTTAATGCTACATAATACTTCTATATGCGTGCACAACCATCATCTGAATGCAGCATCCACATGATAATACAACCATCGTTCATCCATTTTACTAAATACATCCATATATATGCAATATGCAATATGTAGTGACTGAGCCGATCTAGTGCCTAAAGTGTGTGTATATATGCATCTACGAGCAACCACTAGCAAACACTTGCATCCATTTTGCATCCATCATACATAACATGTCTCAAACACATGTTTCAACCATAGGATTATCCTAACTAAAGGTCAAAGATACTAATGAGAGGACATACTAAAGATAAGACAAGATAAGCTAAGCGATAAAGGAGAAATTAAAAGACATACCCTCAAAAAGAAAAGGGTACAACGAACGCATCTTCTCTTCTGTCTCCCAAGTTGCGTTGCTCTCATCATCTCCCCATTGCACTTTAACCAGTCTGACCTCTCGATTCCTCAACTTTTTGATCTCCGACCCAAGAATGCATGTAGGAGCTCATCTAATTGTTGCATCACGCTCTATTTCCACCTCTTTAAGCAAGCTCGGCTCTACCACCTCCGCGGTCTTGTGCAAACACTTCCTCAAATGTGATACATGGAATACGTCGTGTACTCCACTAAGTTTCTCAGGCAACTCCACCCTATATGCCATCTTCCCAATCCTGTTTTTTTACAGGAAACGGCCCTACAAACCTTGGTGCTAATTTCCCCACGGACCCAAAGCGAACAACATTCTGTAACGGAGATACTTTGATAAAAACCATGTCCCCAATGTCAAACTCAAGATCTGTCCTCCTCTTATCAGTATACGATTTTTGCCTATCTTGTGCTGCTTTCATCCTCCTTCGAATCAACTCAATCTTCTCCGAGGTTTCCCTAACCATATCGGGCCCAAGTAGGATTTTATCGGTAGATTCCCACCAACATGTAGGCGAACGGCAAGGCCTTCCATAAAGAGCTTCGAAAGGTGCCATGCCAATACTAGACTGAAAGCTATTGTTATATGCGAATTCTACTAACGGAAGGTGCTCTTCCCATGTACCCCCAAAGTCTAGGATACAAAGCCTTAAAAAATCCTCTAGAATGCGATTCACCCTCTCGGTCTGGCCGTCTGTCTGAGGATGATATGCGGTGCTCAAACATAGCTGAGTCCCTACCGCCTCTTGTAAACTCTTCCAAAATTCGCTAGTAAAGATGGGGTCACGGTCGCTTACTATACTAGAAGGAATACCGTGCAAACGAACTATCTCCTTAATGTATACAGAAGCCAACCACGGAGCAGTCCTCTTACTTTTCACGGGAATAAAATGGGCGCTTTTAGTAAGTCTATCTACTATAACCCAAATCCCCGTGTTACCCTTTCTTGATCTTGGTAATCCATCCACAAAATCCATTGAGATGCTTTCCCATTTCCATAGTGGAACTTCTAATGGGTGAAGCAAGCCACCGGGTTTCTTTTGTTCTGCTTTAACTCGTTGGCACACCAAGCATCTAGCGACGTACTCGGCCACATCCTTTTTCATACCGGCCCAAAAGAAAACCCGCTTCATATCTTTGTACATCTTATCCCCGCCGGGATGAATGGTCATTTTTGAGCGATGAGCATCATCAATAATGGCCTTCCTTAAGTCTTCGTCTTGTGGTACACAAAGTCTATTATCCCTTCGTAACCAACCCTTATCGTCTAGGGTATACCTACGAAGATGGCTTGATGACTCCCCCGCTTTGAGCTTTTCTACTATCTCAACTAACTGTGGGTCGTCTTGCTGTGCCTCACCAACCCGTCCTAGAAGTGTAGGTCTAACCTCCAAGGATGCTAACAGACCGGGTACTAAGTCAACGGAGGGTCTAAAGTCAAACATAGAGATGAATTCTAAGCTTTGTCGTTCAACAAACAACGGACTCAAGGACAACCTTTTCCTACTTAAGGTGTCTGCCACCACGTTACCCTTGCCCGGGGTATATGCTATTTCAAAATCGTAGGAGGCTAAGAATTCCATCCACCGTTGCTGCCTTAAATTCAAATCCTTCTGAGAGAATAAGTATTTTAATGATTTGTGGTCAGTGAACAGTTCGAATTTCTCACTAAGAAGATAGTGACGCCAAGACTTAAGCGCGAAAACAATTGCGGCTAGCTCTAAGTCATGCGTGGGGTAATTCTTTTCATGAACCCTCAACTGCCTTCCACCATAGGCTATTACTCTTCCCTCTTGCATGAGGACCGCGCCAAGTCCCGTCCCACAAGCATCAGTATAGATGGTAAACGGTTTATTCCCGTCGGCAGCACTAAGACTGGGGCTGAAGTTAAGGCTCTCTTTAAACGTTGGAACGCATCATCGCAATCTTTGTCCCACGTAAAAACCAGGTTCTTCTTCGTTAACCGTGTTAATGGAGCTGATATTTTTGCGAAGTCTTTAATAAACTTCCTATAATAGCCAGCCAACCCCAAGAAACTTCTTACTTCGGTTGCATTTTTAGGGACCTTCCAATCTTGGATGGCCACCACCTTTGCGGGATCCACTGCTATCCCTTCTTTGGAAACCACGTGCCCTAAGAACCGTACTTCCTTCCTCCAGAAGTGACACTTAGAAAATTTTGCCTTAAGGTTATGTGCTCGAAGGGTTTCCAACACTTCCCTAAGATGTAGGGAGTGCTCTTCTTTATTCTTAGAAAAGACTAAGATGTCATCCACAAAGACAACCACGAATTTGTTAAGGTATTCCCTAAACACCCTACCCATCAAATCAACAAAATATGCAGGGGCGTTTGTCAAACCAAAGGGCATCACTAGCCATTCATAGAATCCGTTAGGAGTCCTAAAAGCAGTCTTATCTATACTATCCTCAGCCACTCTCAGTTGATGAAAGCCAGTGGCTAAGTCCAACTGCGAAAACACTGAGGCGCCAACTAACTGATCAAAGAGATCGTCAATCCTCGGCAGTGGGTGTCGGTTCTTTTTAGTAAGCTTGTTTAGTTCTCTATAGTCCATACAAAGTCTAAGAGACCCATCCGCCTTTGTGGCAAAAACTACTGGAGCACCCCACTCCGATATACTACGTCTTATGAACCCCTTCTCAAGCAACTCCTTTACTTGCTTATTGAGTTCCCTCCTTTCACGAGGAGCCATGTGGCGCACTGGCAAAGATACGGGTTTAGCATTATCCAGAAGATAAATTCGAAAGTCTATCTCCCGCTTTGGAGGTAAGCCCTTCACCTCCTCAAACACATCCGGATATTCCCGGACCACTTCTACCGATCGCAGGTTCTCTACAGACGCGTCAAGCGATTCAAGATAACTTAGCATAACGGAATTTATGGGATTACAAAAGATGTCGAGAGCATTACCAAGGCGAGTCACAAGCCTAACTACTCTCCTTTCACAATCAAGAATGGCCCTATTTCTAGACAACCAATCCATTCCTAAAATTAGCCCACAGCCCGTGAAGCCCAATACATAAGCATCACATCTAAATTCAACGCTAAGTATAGAGATTTTCAAATCCAAACATATCATGGTCAAATGAGCCGAACCCCCAATTGGATTTGAAACGACCAAGGGATCTTCTACTAAACCGGTGTTCAAGTGCAGTGATTCAACTAATGATGCAGAGATAAGCGAATGAGATGCGCCAGAATCGAATAAGGTACGGACAGGATGATCAAACAGAAAAACTAAGCTTTCAACAGAAATTGTTCTACCTCTTTCTTGCAGCGGTGGGGCCGCAATAGCCTGAACTTGCCCCCTTGCCTGCCCTGGTGCCATAAGAGCCTGCACCTGTCCTCCCGAGGTAGACCCTGCCCTCTGCCCCTTCTTTGGACAGTCCTTCACTAAATGTCCCACATCTCCACAATGAAAACAACCAGTCTTCTTTTTCCTTCTACAATCTTTGCTGAGATGGCCAGGCGTCCCACAATTGAAGCATTCCTTCTTCCCTTTGCCATTATTGTTTTTACCACCCTTCTTATTTTGCTGTTGGGGTTTCTTCTGATCCCCTTTCTTTTCAACTGCCTTATCCTCATGCATAAGTGCCATTTCTACTAGCTTTTCAAAGGTGGCTCCCATAGGGATGTGGGTCATAGCCAACCCTTGCAACGGTTCATTCAAGCCTCTAACGAACCTCAAAGCTTTCTTCTCTGGCGTGTTCACCAACTCCAAGCCAAACCTTGCTAACTGATTAAATTTATTGACATATTCCTTTACTAATGAGCTCCCTTGCTTTAGTGCCAGGAATTTTTCCATATTTAAGTTCTCCTCTGCCCTTGAAAGAAACTTTGCCTCAAACCTTCGTCTGAAATCCGCCAATGAATCAACTGGACGTTCCCCGTTAGTGACCTCCCACCAAAACGAGGCCTCTCCCTTCATTAACCAAGCAGCTAAACGGACTTTCCTCCCATCTTCCACTTCAAAGATATCCAACAATTCCTCAGTCTCCTTAAGCCAATCTCTGGCCTCCACAAACGTCTCAGTCCCTTGAAAAGTTTTTCCTCCCATAGCCTTGAATTCCTTGCACGTCTTTGCAAAAGTGTCAACACGAGGAGGAGGAGGAGGAATGGGTGCAACTAGGGGTGGAGGAGTATTCGCTGGGCCTGCAGTGGTGGCCCTAGCCTCCAAGTATCTCCTAAACCACCCTGGAATCGTCACACCTTCTGGGAGATTAAGATCTTCAGCCATGCTGAAACGAAAAAGGAAAGATTCAAAATGGAGAATTCGAAAGATAAAGATAAGGATGTGGCTATTTGGGATTATGTTTTTCATAAAAACTCTCTTTAAATAACATGTTTTTTTTTTGAAAGCACTTCTTCCAAAAATACTTTAGAAAAAAAAAATTTCTAAAAAAAATTTTATCTGTTCTGGTAACCTTATGCTCTGATACCACGTGTAACACCCCACGTCCATTAATGTCACTCACAAAGGGAATGCATTAATTACATGGAGGTTTTAAGTGAATATAGAACAGTAAAATTACAACAAGACAGATATAAAATAGTACTTGGAAATTCAAAAACTTTATTTCATTGTAGCAGAAGTCAAAACATGTTTGATTACATCATAACACCATATTCAATGTCAAGTACAATATCTATCTTGATAAAACAAGTACATAATCCCATTACATGAATAGCCATTAAAAAGAAATATAACAAGCTGGACTTTACTTCAGCAGTCCAAGCTTTCCAGAAGATAAGCGATCCAACTAGACTCCACTAGAACTTGGCCCAACCTGCGGACCTGAAGGGAGAAAAAGGATGGAAAAGAGGGGGTCAGACATAAAGTCTGGTGAATATGATAATTCTACAATACTATTACCAAAATAACTGGACTAAGGCATAAGCTGGAAAACAAGAAAATGTCTATGAAGAGCAGATTAAGGACATAGACAATCGCTAAAGGCAACGTTATAGGCGCTCCTAAATACTAAAGGATAAACACTATACTGCACCACACCAGTCACCCTAAAGATTCATCCCACTTAGCTTCACTTAGAAACTTTCCTAATGGCTTTACGTACCCCTAGCTGACTACATAGGTGCCGCCTGCCCCTATCTCCACTAGGTGTACCCTACTTCCCATTATTCGATCGGCTCCCTAACTCGTAGATACCCGTGCTGGCCCCACAGTGGGGTGTATCACTTCCCTAAAGTGGCAACCTGATACAACGGACATGCACGGCTTATACCTACACGATGCAACAACGTCTTACCTACCAGCCCGGGTCCACACACGCATATGAAACCCGTTGGACTTGCGTTGCCACCACTCCCTGTTTTGGCCTCTTATAGTCAAACCCAGTATGCGTGTCCCGTCCTTGACTTGGGTCGAGCCCACAAAGATACGTTTTGGGATACTGGTTGAAATGGGCCCCCACTATTTACCACAAGCATTCCACCTAAGCTTGTCCCCATTAGTCCATCCCACTTAACCCACTTAGTCATGTTCATTTACATGTGTGTTTGGTTAAGTCTAATCGTATTTCAAATGCCTCTAAAGGCAACCACCAGATTCCTCATGCCACCCAAGGCACCTACTTAACCCCCATGTCCCACCTTACATGATTATCTGGTTAAGTATTTCTTAGTTCATTAAGGCCATAACCTCATAAAGACCTCTCACATTAGACTGGCATTTATGGCAGCTGGATTTGCCGGGCGGGTCCGGGCAGTCTTACACCATAAAAGAGTCTAACCTCGTGTCTTTACAACTGTTATGCTTTAGTTTGGGCCTAGGACCTCTCACATTGGGCCGACATTTGTGACTACTGGATTTGCCGGGCGGGTCCGGGCAGGTTTACATCACAAACGGGTCCAACCTCGTGTCCTAAGCATTGATTATTAATAATAATCCACTTTCCCCCAATTTTAATAATTCCCTACTTGAATTATTAATTACTTCCAATTTTTAACAATGTCCATAATTGACTCAATTATGGACATCCATTCATGGTATGCAAAATCTTACAAAATTGCACCCAATTTATTAATTCCTAATATTACCCCTACCCCACGTTTGAACGTTTATTCGCAAAATATATGTTAGACTCGAATAGCCTAACTCATAGCATAAAAGAGATTATCATAATAACAACATGTATATGTGACCAAATGAATCATAATAAGGGGTGAAACTTGCATATGTCCAACTTGCATAGATTATACATGTCATGGACCTAAAGGTGTCAACTTGTTCAAAATTCACCTAATATAATCTCAATCAATTTTCATAAACTTACATATGAACATGTGTGAATCAACATCATCTAATTATTTAACAACATGGTTTTATATGGGTACACCTAACTCAATAGGCAAATTCCCATAATCAAGTTTTATTTAATTATAGTTTCAAGTTTATGGGTACACCTAACCTAATAGGCAAATTCCCATAAACAAGATCCATTTAAATTAAGAAAAAAAAACATAACTTTAAGCATGATCCAACAGCATGATTTTTCAACATAATATAGCATGATTTATAACATGGCATAGTATGATAGTATAACATAGCTTGACATGATTCTCAACATAGCACGACATAGCATAAGAGAATTTACAACATAGCATGACATAGCATATATAATTTACATCATACGACAACATAATAACATAATAAGAGATCCACAATATATAGAATTTACAATTACAAATCACATCACTTTCTTGTGATCCATTCATAACTGAGTCAAATTAGTTTGTAATAGTCTTGTGAGAATCATCATACTCACCAACAAAAGAAAATAATTAGAGAAAGAGAGATCTTTTGATTTGATTTGTGTAGATTTAGTTGTAGATGATTAGGCTTCCTCTTCTTAGTTTGTGACGGCTACGCTGAACTCCATGGCAGCAGCATGACGGTAGCTTCTCTAATTTTACAAGTGATTTAGGTTTAGGGTCTACCCACTTATTTATAGATTTTAGAATGCATTTAGGCCATTAGATTTAACCTAGAAATAACTGCAGCCGTTCAGACAAGATGGGGTTTATCTTGTTGACTCAGCAATGAGTCAGAAGTGACTCAGCAAACACTCAGCAATATATATATATATATATATATATATATATATTCTACAATGTACACATTAGATACATCCCCCCCCCCTTTACACACTTATTATTGTTTTTATATACATATTAGATACATCCCCCCTCTTACACACTTATTAATATTTTAGCAACTTTAGTGTTAATAGAAAATTCGGGGTGTTACAGGTTTGGTGAAGAATTTGCAGTGTTGTACTGTGGTTTTATTGGTAGGGATGTTTCGGTTGTATTGTGTGGTGGCTGAGTTTGTGAACTGTGGTAGAGGGATGGGCGAATTGAAGTGGGGTAAGGGTATTTGCTGGACGGTTTTGTGAATTTGGGACTGAGCGACAACGGTGATTTTTGGAAGGGAAGAGGTTTGTAGAAGGTGAATGATGAGGAAGTGTGCAAGATAAATGGTGATGTTAGTGGATGGTTTGGAGAATGATGGGTATTTATAGAAGTAAAGTAGACAAAGAAAAAAACAGATTTTTTTTTTTTTTTAGAAATTTGTAAAAAGGAAAGAGATGTAGAAAATTGGAAAGAGATGAAATTTGTAAAACTTGAAAAGAAGAAATATGTATTAGGAAAAAAACTTGAAAAGAGAAACAAATGTAGAAAAAGATTGAAAGAAAATAAAGAAAGAAAAGGAAAGGAATCGTAAAAAAAAAAGCAAGTTTTTTTTTAATATTTGTAGGAAGAAGGAAAGAAACAAAAATTGTAAAGGTGAAAGGAATAAATTAAAAAAATAAGAAAGGAAAGACACTGAAACAAAAAGTGGCAAGAATTTTTTTTCCTTGATGTACAGATTATAGTATCAACGATGTTAATACCAAATCAGTTAATCAAGATTTTTCTTCTATATATAAAGATAAACAAAAGGAAAAAAATTAAATAATTTTTTTTTAATGCAGGAAAACTAAAGAGAAAATAAAATAAAGATAAAAATGAAAATAATAATATAACCCGAAGGATTTAGTAATAAAAACTATTTTGGTCCCCGGCAACGGCGCCAAAATTTGTTTGCGAACAAATTATACAATTGTAAACAACTGTAAAATTCGTTCGGCTTTCCTAAACAACAAGAATTGTTGTAGAGGGTGTCGAACTCTGGGACCAAAAATATTTTAATTAATAAATCCACTCAAGTTATTCCAGAATTTTTTGATTGAATTGCAAATTGACAGAAAATAAACAAAAAGCGAGTTTTTAACAATAAAGAAAGTACTTAGGGAGTAATGACATAGATTAGATTAATATTCATCAATAGCCAATCGAATAAATACAGATCTAATTCATGTTTCTGTCACAAACATGAATCAACGATAATTAGATTTCTAGAAACAAATATGTAAATAACAACAAGTATAGCCTATGCAGGAGCTCAGCTCTTAAACAACCATAGGCTATCAGGACAGATTCACTATTTTATTTCTAAAACCCTGAATATTAAATCTAAATCTGATAAGTGTTAGATCGAACTCGAATATACCCTGTGAAGGAGCACAACTCTTAAACGACACAGGGTATGAAGGTTCAGATCTAACCCTTAGTTCATATCTAGATCTACATACATGAAGTTCAAATCTTTTGGCTATGCGATTCATATTGAATCATATCTATCAGCGTCATCACCCCCTAATTAAAGAGGATTAGCTAGACATAGCTAAAAGAAAAGAAAATAAAAAGAAAATAACAGACATGAACATAAATAAAATGCAAATAAAAACTAAATAGAAGAGAGAAAGAAGAGTTTTATTCCAAGCAAAGGATTACAGAATAAAACTAAGTGTGTTTTACAATGAATGAGATAAAGTGTATTTATAGCTGATAAAATAAGATAAATATGCGGATAAAATATACACATTTACGTGTATATCAATGAAAATTGGATGTTTGGGAATAATTTACCATTAACATGAAACAGAGTAATTTTGGGTATTGTCATTATAATGGTTATTGCGCGATTGGGAATGATATATGTAATTTGACATGGATCTTGATATAGGTAATTTGGCTAGAACTTGCTATGGGTAAATTGGTGTAAACGTGCTATACGTGTAATTTTGGGTATAAAACTTGATCTATGCAAATTGAGCATAGCTTTGTAAACATGTAAATCATGAATCTTGACGACATGAAACTTGGTATATGTGTAAATTGGCATAAAATTGGCATACATGTAAAACGGCATGAATTGAAATATGTAAATTTGGTATGAGTTGGGCATATGTAAAACTGACATGAAATCTAGAGCTTGGGCATATGTTAATTATGTAAAATTTGGAGTTGAAACATATATAATAATTTATGACTTGGTAGAGGTTTAATATGAGCACGCCTAGGTTGGGTTTTGGGTAGTTGGCATGTATTGTAAAAGGTTATAACTTGGCATAACCTTATAGTGAATTATGATAATGATTTGGGAATACGTTTTGGGGTAAAAACGTGAATTATGAACTTGATAATTGGCATATAACTGGAAATATGAACGTGGTTGAAACACGGACATGAACATTTTTATATGTTAAACACATGAACTAATATTGGGGTTTTGGGTGGAATACGACCATTAATTAACCTTTGACACGAGGTTAGACTCGGTTTGTGGTGTAAATCTTCCCGGAACCGCCCGACAAATCCAGTAGCCACAAAGTGTCAGTCTAATGTGAGAGGTCGAAGGTCGAATTGTAGGCGTAACGGTTTATGACACGAGGTTAGACTCAGTTTGTGGCGTAAATCTGCCCGGAACCGCCCGGAAAATCCAGTAGCCACAAAATGCACGGTCTAATGTGAGAGGTCATGTTTCGTTCGTCATAATGAACGAATTAAGGAATACTAACCATAATAAGACATGGGTATGGTTAGAGGGTTAGGTGGGATGGCATGGAAATTTGACATGTAAATATGGACCTAACCGGTATGAGTTAAGAACACGTATAATTTATAAGCGTGGATTTAACCAATTTGACATGACATATGGGTGCGTTAATTCAACGTGAACCGATAAACGACACTTGGTAGGGTTAAGTCATGAATCACTAGAAAACACTTAACCAAGATAACATGTTAATCAGACAAGTATGTGTGGTTAAGTAAAGTGAGAACACCTAACTAATACAATGGGTTAATTAGACAAGTGATTGCGGTTAAGTAATAAAACTTAACCAACATAACATGACAATCAAGTGGGTTAGGTCAGCTTGAATATATTGATAACACTTAACCGTTATAACATGACTAGCGGATGGGTTTGTTTAACTTGAATGGGTTGATAACACCCAACCGATATAACCTGATGTGTGGTAGGGTTAAGTAAATACAAGAGAGTAACACTTAACCACCATAACATGATAAGTGGGTGGGTTAAGTTAGCACGAATACTTAACCAATCAAACGTGGTGTGTGGTAGGGTTAAGTAATACAAGAGAGGACACTTAGCCGATATAACATGACATGACGAGTAGGAGGGTTAAGTACGTACCGGGTTGGTGGGTAATATTAGTAAATATAGGCCCACAAAACTTAACCATTAAATACACGTGCTTGAATCGGTAAAGGAGTTAAGTACACGTCAAGGTTGGTGGGTAATATCAGTAAATATAGGCCCACAAAACTTAACCATTAGGAAAACCCTAATAACGAGGACTCATTTCAGCAGTAACCCAATTAGGTATCATGGTACCCTAAAACTAGGCAGGGTGGGGCACGATTACTGGGCTGGTTATAAGCGGTCAAAGCGACGGTGGTTGGTGCAGCAGTGTAGGTTCTAACGGAGTGCGGGCGTGCACACACTTCGGAGCAGACAAACAGGGCACTGGGCACCAGTAGTATACACTATGCATTCTAGAGTTGTGTTGGGCCGCCACCATGGGACATGATACACCCCATGGTGGGACCAGCGTAGGTATCTACAATCATTAGGGGTCATATGAAACATATGATTTTGTGAGTAGGGAGCCGATCGATAGGGTAGTAAGGGTACATCGAACATATTCATGCAATTGGGCTGATTGTGGTGGAATCCTCATAATCGATGTACACCTGAAGGCTACCACAATTTCGGGGATCACGTTGTAAATATTGTATATAGATTACTAGTTGGGACACTAGTAGGGGTACAAATCCTTGTTACGCAGGACATTAGTTGGAACACTAGTAGGAATATGAATCATTTCATGTAAGACACTTGTGAGGATGCTAGTTAGGTGGTGCAGAGAAAATAGATATCATTTTAATGGTGAAGCAGAGAAATCTTGCGATGCTTGATAGAAATCTTGCGAAATTATGCTTAGTTCATCTTGAATGGGAACCTTGCAATGTTATACATAACAAAAATCATATGATGTTATTTATTCTTAGTTATCGTGCCTGTAGCTTATCTTGTCATCATGCTTATGTTTACTTTCATTTTATTCATGCTATGTTATCTTTACCTGCTTTTATGCTGAAAGTCACTAGGACTTACTCAGTCTTTATGACTGGCCCGTTTTGTTTCGCCTCTTTTTCTTCCGCTTCCCCCCCCCCCCTCCCCCAGGTTCGCAGAGTGGGAATACAGCTTAGTTCGGATGTTCCCAAGCTCCAAGGCTCTTTCATGTACGGCTTGGATTTCTCTTGGCTATGGCTTGCTTTGCTTTATTGGGGAATATCACAATTTATTTTTATGCTTCTTTGTTTTTGAGCAAGACATATATTTTAGCTATGTAATTGGGTATTGGAAGTTGATGGGCTTTTATTGTAAACAATTTATATTTAATAAATGATTTGAAGTACTTCTACTTTACTCTCCGCTGATTTATATATGTCTGTCTTGTAATATTTCTGTTTCAGTACCCATAATGCTCCATTGAAATTAAGGCATTCCCTTTGTGAGTGACCATAACGGATGTGGGGTGTTACAGGTTGGGCCGAAGAGCTCGTTGTTCACGCCTAGACACAACGTTTCGTTCTATCATAACGAGTTAGACGTACTCGATTACGATGTTGTTTCATGGACCCCCTACGTCGAGTCATTTGCTAATCTACTGCAATTGTGCGTTGCTTCAATCCAGCTTTGGAAAGCACGCGTGCCGCTAATTTGCTTTAACGACGTCGCATATCATCTATTGGATAGAGTACTGAGACAGTTTGGTCTACTAAAACATATTCCCGAGAAACCACCACACTACATGATTGATGCCCGGGACAACGCGGTCTATCAAGCGGCAGTCAATACATGGAACAATCACTTCGACTTTGTCCAAGAGCAAAGTGCGGCACCGGTATCCGATTTGGCGTACCACACATGGTATTGGAACATCATGCGGCGGTATATTATTATTTCAATAGATCCACCTTTAGATGTTCCTCAAGGCGATGAACCTTACATCCCAAGAGCGCCGCTTGAGCATAGTCTTGTATGTACATTTTTTTGCACATGGTATTTTAACACAAATGATATTTAAAAATACATGCTTACAATATGTGTATTGCATACCGATGCAATTCACCATACAGCCGCGTTGGTTGAGGAGTTATCGGCAGAGGTGCCGGAGACGTCAACGGTGAAGTGCATGAGCATTACCCGCATTCTTCAGTTGATTTTGAGGAAGAACAAGCTTGCACGAACACTACCGCCTCCAATTGTTCCTGTTCGTAAGTCCACACGAAAAGATAAGGGGAAAAGATCAGCGGCATCTTCTTAGCCGTCCCAAATTGAGTTCGTGCCTGGTCCTTCGCAACCAACCCAGTCGCAGGGGCAACTCAAAGGACTCCTAGGAGAAAAGGAAAAGTTGTGGCGCATAAGAAAACTGGACGTTAGTTGTGGCATTTGGATTTGTTCTAAGTTGGCATTTGACTTGTTTTAACTTTATTTGTGTGAACTGGAATGTATTAGTGAAAGTATTAGTGAAAGTGTGCTTTTGTTAAGTTGATGATCGGTGTGGACGAGTTGTTGTAATGATTACTACGTTTGGTTTCGTTATTTGTTTTGATCATATGGTTTGATTAAATTTGTATGTTTTCAGTTTGAAACTTTAAAGATCATTTGTTAGGGTTGGTTTATTGTAATTGCATTTTTAGACTTGTAATGAATGGTTGACTTGAAAGGATTTCAGATTGTATTGAGTGTGAAAAAGAGAACAGGATTCCGCCTCTTTATTCTCTGGGGTGTAGTCCTTGATTACGCCCAAGGGACCAGGTTCCATTGGGCGCAGACAATGATTGTGCCCAATGGTGAATTTTTGCACTACTTGGTCCCCGAGGCGCAATACTTGATTACGCCCCAGGGACCAAGTTCTCTGGTTCCATTGGGCGTAGACAATGATTGCGCTCAATGGTGAATTATTGCACTACTCGGTCCTTGGGGGACAATAATTGATTACGCCCCAGGGACCAAGTTCTCCGGTTCCATTGAGCGCAGCCAATGATTGCGCCCAATGGTGAAAAGAAAACAAGCCGAGCCTACTTGGTCCTCAGGGCACAATATTGGACTTCGACAATTCAATACAATTCATTCAATACGCTTCAGTACAATTCATTCGATACAATAAAATTCATTCAAAACCATTTTACAACAATAGTACGTCTTACAAAGGACCTTAATATAGTCCTCTTACAATTTAGGGCAAACAAGCACACTAAACATACGCGTACAAACTAGTGGTTACGGTCGAAACGCATCTGTTCAATAACATTTTGGAGTCGTCTAATCTCGCGTTCTAGTTCGTTTGCATAAGATATTTCCCTCGGGCTAAAAGGTTCGTTTATCCATTCGGTGTAGTTGCAACCATTTGGATAGGCTCGACATGTATGAATGCGCCAACCTATATCGTTGCCATCAGCTCGAACAACATCTTTGACCACATAACCGCAATAGCATCGCACGGGATAAGATTCAACCATCTGTTCATGCGATGCTCTATATACCTCTATTTCGTTCGGTGGTTGAGTGACCGGCTGGTCATAAGTTACTTGATCTTGTTAAGGTGATGTGGTTCTACGTTGGCATACCCCCCAGATGGTACATCCTGAAGTCCCAACAGGTTTAGCTCTAGGAATTCGTTTGCATACTGTTGAAGTCTCATTTGTTCATACGCTTCTTCTTCGGAGTCTGAAGAGGATGGTCAAGAAGGCATTTTGTCTGAGTAATAGAAGAAGGAGGTATTGCAAGAATGAGAACAAGTATTGCTATATAAGAAGGTGTGATATCTTTAGGAGGAATAAATTATAGGAGTTGCCCTTGTTTTTGGTCAAAAAAGCAAAAAAATGTAGCTGGTGCCTACTACGTACTTGTTCTTTGATGGTTAAATGCAAAAGTAAATGTAACAAAAGTGAAATTAAAATCCTCATTTGCCTTTTCTTCCTTCCACTTCACCAAAATCCATGTTCACTTCTACTTTTTAGAAATTTAAAAAACAAAGATTGGCGCTTCCTTATCTTTAGCAGGTTGTGCTCTTACAAAGGTATTTGCATGAAATCCCTTACTCTCTTGCAATGAATGTTAAACAGTTGGTTTGAAAGTGAAATTTTATTCCATTACCGTGTAGGATGAATCAATGGGAAACTGACGATGACACTTTATCGAAATATTGGGAAAGTTTGGAGTCCGGAGCGTATGACAGCCTGATGGTTGTTGATGAGACCCAACAAGCCCAAGTGTCCCCAAATCACCGTTGACCGGGTAAGGAAGTTTACCTCGATCTAGAAATATTTGACATGGTAGAAATCCCAGATCATCTCGTGGGTGCACCCCGAACGTATTTCGTTGCGGTGCATGGAGGTAAATATACTAATCGAAACCGAGCTCTAGCAATCGGCGAGACAGTACCAAGAAAAGTTTGTTACTGCAGGTTGGACTGCTGTGTGATTGTGAACAAAAATAGAAGCGTTAGTACAGGGCGTAGGCTCTACAAATGTACTCGCTACAATATGAGCCTACTTTATCCAAACACCTTCCGAGTTTGTAACTATACCGAGTGGGTTGATTCTCCGATGTGCCGAAGAGGACATGAGTATGCATTGGAGATGCAAGATGAGAACGAACGACCGAAAAAGGAGATTTTCCGTCTTAAACAACTTAACTCGGATTTAGAATCCCAGTTACCACGATATCCCAATGAGTAGGTAGGACTTGTATCATTGTATCAATGTATTGACATATCCAAATGCTAATGTAGTCTGCAACAATGTATTAGTCATTGTATCCAAATGCTACTGTATCAATGTATTAACGTATCCAAATGCTTATTGCTTGAATGTATGAATGAAGATGATGGTTACAAGCTCGTTGTAGATTGTCAGTAATGTAGTAAAGAAATAAATTCGATTACAATCAAACATTACTACAAATAGTTCAAACATAAACTAAAATACGAAATCCTAATTTACTGAATTACATCGACTACTCCTATGACCAACCACTCCGCATTTACTGCATCTATTCGTTTTAGGAGACCGCATTTCATCCATGGTTCCTTTAAATCTAGTTGATTTGGGTCTCCCTGCTGTTATACACACTGTTGGCGGCAACAAAACCTATCCTTCGAATTCTCTCCCGTAACGTTTATCTGGAATAGGATGAAATTTCGGTTTGTAAGCTGCGTAGTACTTCTTCACCGAATACCACTTCGAAGCAAAGTCATGGTGTTGTCGATTAGCACCATTGGTTACATTAGAACAAGCCTCCATTACATGTTCGCATGGAAGGTGTTGAAGTAATGGAATTCTACACGTACAAGAACAAGTGTTTTGATCGAGTAATACTTTGTATTCCTTGCCGACATGCGAATCACTCCCCACTCACCTTCATTATATCGGACAATGTAGCAACGTCTAGCTTCATTTGCCCTTTCACATATCTTCAACTCCCATTTATGGGTTAGCTTGGTTGTCGCTGGCATATCAAGCTCTCTTCGTTTACAAAAATAATTCACCAACCGAAAAAACGTACGCGCAACTAGAGCTTTGACGGGAAATGATCGTGCATCTCTAAGTACACCATTAAAGCTTTCAGAAGCATTTGTCGTCATGACATGAATCTACCACCGTCATTGAAACACAAAGCCCAATTCTCTTCCTTCCCTCCCCCCAAAGTACGCTCAATCCAATTATGTGCCGGAACGTTAGTTAGTTTAATTTCATCACAGATCTTTTGATATTCAACCACCTCTGAAGCACATGCTGCTGCATAAAATAAACCTGTCAAACTTTTATCTTTGAATCTAGCAGCTTGAAAATTGGCTTTTAAATGCCTGGCACAATATATATGTTTGTGTGAGTATCTCCAAAAATTCTCCAAAGCAATCGGTATACCCTTCATCCTACCAGAAATGAAAGTGATGCGCTGATTATGAACACTATGGATGAATGTTTGTATACATGCAAAAAACCAACCCCAAGTATCGGTTGGTTCGGCCTCAACAATCCCATACGCCAACGGGTACAGTGAATCATCGGCAGCAGTCGCAACCAGTAACATGCCTTTGTATTTCCCATATAAATGTGTACCGCCTATGGAAAGAAAAAGTCAACAATGCACAAATCTTTCAATGCATGGCCCAAAAGCCCAAAATGCCCTTTCAAAAACTCTGCATGGTTCGGCTAATATATGCGCAACACTTCCCGGATTAGCTTTGATAAGTTCATCAAAATATTGACGGAGGGTAGAGTATGACTCCGCCCAGTCATCGTAAATGCCTTCAATTGCTCTGCTTAATGTCCCCCACGCCTTTGTATAACCAATTTTTATAAATAGTTGTTCCTGTATTAAAACTTGCACTGTTCCAAGCGTAATACTCAAATCTGCTTTCACAAACGGCATAATGATCTTCGAAACCAAAAAAATCGACTTTGCTTGTTTATGATTGGAGTTCACTGTCGGATTTACACAACTATGTTGAGCTGGGTATTTTTTAATAACCCACAAACCTTTCTGCGATATTTTAGAATCTGTGACATGTATTCTCCACGAGCAGTTGGGATCTATGTTACAAATAACAGTGTATTTCTTTTTGTTCGACCTGATCGGCTTAAACGAAACTGCTTGCAAAATCGACCATTCACTTAACTGTTGAAGGATTTTGCTTTTGCTCTCAAACATCATACCTACTTTGAAACCGTTTTGAACGTAGGACGACGAGAAAACTTCATTGTTGAATTGCATATTTGCAACCACGGATCTAGCTATCATTTGTGCATTGCATAAATCATCATCCAATGGTATCTCAAACTCTGGCACCTCCTCATCACTATCTTCGGCCGCGTTGTCTCCGCCTCCCAAATCAAAATTTAGGGGGGCTTTGTTTACTCGCATTACATCAACCCATGTCGTATCATTATCAGGAATGCTAACAACGGTCATGCTGTCAAGTGAAGGATCTGGATTTACCTCTCTCAAATCTTGATCATCTAGTTCCATGTCGACATCAGGAATATTTGGTTCAACGTTAGATTCTGCTTCGGTGGCTTGTGTCGGATACCTGTAGTACGCAAGCGGCAAATTCTGAAGTACATTTAATACGCTACATAAATTTATAGCGATAACACTAGTAACTTACTGTTGGGTCATCTGATACATTTCGGTGGGCATTGGTTGCATGGGCGAACAATGGTAACTTGTAGATGGTCCGGCGGTAGTTTGTGTCGTGAAGTAATTCGGAACAAAACTGAAATATACACAATTTTTTTTTATCGTACACAAGACAATGGTAATATTGTGAAGTAGGAGAATTCTAAATTTCGAGTTACTCTTGAGTTATATTTTGGACAGTTTCTTGCGTCGGATATGGATAGCCAGATAGCGATGGCTGATGCAAATTCACGTATGGATTAAACCCAAAACACATTTGTTGTTGCTCATACGTGGGAACGCTCATAGTCGGATACGGATAACAAGCTGCGGGAGCCGATACCACTAGAGTAGCATGTGGCTCTGTCGACAACCTCTGCTCTTTCATTACAAATAATTCAATAGATTTTGACACGGAGGACAACATAATTTTAACGTCGTCGTCGTCTTTAATTTTAATTGCCTTAGATCCGGAATCGGTCGGCCAATTGCAAACTAACTCAATGTCAAACTCATCCGGCTTAATTTTAGTACATTTATACACGGCCTGCTTCAATTGTAAGAAATTTGACCATTTTAAAACTTTTGCTGGTTTGCTACATCCACCATTATATATTCCGCATTTATGTTCATCAACAACCAATTCTCCATCATAATAGCATATAGTTGCAATATAATTTGAAGTCATTTCGTTCTATTCTAAAAACAAAATAATTTTAACTTAGATGGGTAAAATACAAATAACCATAAAAAACCAAATTCATACCTTTCGATAATCTCCCAATAGCCAAACTTGTTTACTTTTAACTTTGATCTATAAACAACTTGGATTTTGATATTTTTTTAGGTTTAGAAGTTTAGGGTTTTTTGGGTTTTGAGTGTGAAATGGGTTATGATGGTAAATGGGAGAGGAAAAGGTAAAACTATCTGCTTTTTAAAAAAAAATAAACTTTCGGGGCACAATCCCCCGAAAGTTCTTTTATTGCGCCAGTGTCCACGTAGAAAGACGCAATCCTTGATTGTGCCAGTACATAAATGTCATTTTTGATCAATTCATCAGCGAGTTGGCCAAAAGAACGCTTCATTTTTAATATTTTTCAAAATGGGCCAGAATAAAAAAAAAAAACCGGTCAGAATAGAAAAATGCTCTATTTGTAAACCGAAGCGACTTCTTTCTTTTTTGCGCGACGAAGGGTCGCGTTTTAACACTATTTTTATTTTGCCAATTCTCCATTTGTTCCTTCATCTCCTTTTCGTACACGCACTCTTTGCTTCTTCCATTTCCAGGTAACCATTGAACTAAATACGTTTTCCTCTGCCTGAACCGCTAATCCTCTAACCCTTAGAAGGAAGCTTCCTCTCTGGCTGTCGTCTTGCCAATTTATAGATCTGTAGTTTCTTGCTTGCTCATTTAGAGCTAATTAGAAATGTTTCCTTCAAATCCAGCTACCGACTATTCTTCTCACCCCCAATTTTAAATCCACAGTAACCCTGCTTTTCTACAGGCCAGCGTTCTTCCTGAATTCAACCCATCGCTGATTTTACTGAATTCAATATCTTTGTATCACTACCGTTTTGGTGTTGATATTTGGATGCTGCTCTTACCCTGAAATGTATATGGAAATGACGAGCTTGATTATTCAGGTGAGGTTGATATTTGGCTTCTCTTTTCTTAGATTAAATAAACAGCAAGATTAGTCATAAATAAAACCTCTAAGCCTTTATAATTTCATTGTTATAGGCCCTGCACTATAATTTTAACGAAAACTATTTAATTAATTGAATGTGGTAAATAATCAAATATTTTTTCCTGCCTTTGATGACTACTGCTTTATGATCTTTCAGCAAAGTAGTATGTCATGCTATTTATTGGTTTTTGATGATGAATTTTATTAGTTAGAATTGTGTTACTTCATATTATACTCGCCTTAAACAAGAAAGTGCTAGGACTCCAAAATTTATAAACCAGTATATTTTCTTGAATGTGTTTCAACCCCTTTGAATTACCTTATGGTACACATATGCTATCATGCAAAAAATATGTACCAGTATTTCCATCCTAGCTAACAGTCTAAAGGATGGAGTTGAGATTTATAGGGACTAACATAGTAAGGGTGGTTACTACCTACCTCTTTTTTCGAAAGACCAAAAGATTTAACTTTGTCTCCTTGATTGTATTATTCCATTTAAAGGGCTTTTTCATTTCTATTGTATTATCTCTTAGGTGAGAGCTCCTTCAGTATTTAAGTCACACATTGACGAGTTTGAACCATTAATATTTGTTTTAGTGGTTGAGTTGTGATATGCCTCATCATGTCGATACAAATTAAACCCTTCTAAACAATAATGATGGTGGCATGTTTCCTACTTCCTCTGATTATGTTGTATAGAGAAAAAAATATTGGGATCTAAAAACTATTTTTGGGCTTAAGGAAGTTTCTATATTACACTTATGCATTATTACATGCATTCACTGTTTTCCCAACTCAGTTTACAGATTTTAATCAAAGCACACTTAGTTTTTGACTAACTTAGCCTTCATAAGGAGAAACATATATAAGTACAGTCTTTGTTTTACTTTCACATTTGTTTTCAATTGCATTAAGTCATAGTGTTATTTGTATATATTTATGCAAGAAAGCATTTCGTTAAGTTATTAGCTGCAATTGATAACATTGTATATGCGGTGGTTTCTTTACAATCATAGTGATTGTTTTGTGCTGAGTTTATTTATGTTCGATGTTGATGACTTTTATGGTTATTCTGAGTCTTGGTTGATAGAAATTTGAATTTTTTTGAAAATAGAATTATACTACATAATGGTCATGTTGTACCTAAATATTGACAAGCCTCATCATGCTTATAGAAATCAATATCTTATTGGGCATCTGAAAAAAACAATAATGGTGGTATTTTCTCCGTCTTTTTCGGTTTATGCTTTTAAGTTCAAATATCACTTACTTTTCCAATAAACATTTTGTTTCATGGCTTAATATTCCTAATTAAGACTATATATTACTCATGTTCCTACAACTTTTATGGAGCTAACATATGAATGGTATTTTAAGTTTAAACTTGGACAACGACGTAAAACTCAAGCCCGCCAAAAAATAATCCCCGAGTCATTCTGATTTTTATTTTCTTTTACTATTTCCATATGACCAGTTTTATTTGGGTTAACATTAAGTTATATGCATTCATGGACATGGTGTTTTTTTTTTTTTTTTTTTTTTTTTTTTTTTTTTTTTTGGAGGAAAACGGTAGTGGAAACTCAAACAAGAGTTCCACGCCATTACATGCATACGTGGACATGGTTATGTATCACTATTCACTTAGCTATGTGGATATTATCCACGTATCCCATTCAGTAATTAGGTTATATTTTTACCTTTCAAATCACAAAAATAATGAAAAATTCAATTGGCACTAATTATTTTCTACCCATGCTATGTAACTATTTGACATAAAAATACTTGAATAATCTTTTTTATTTTTTAATTTGTGTTATTTGTCATGCTCCGAATATATCACTTATGCATGCCAATTTTGCTGGTTCTTTTTTTTTTTTCAAAGCTGACCGGTTTTTAAAGTATTTTGCTGATTTTCTTTTGATAATTAAGGAAACATATGAATATTTAAAATCAGTATCCTATATTATGCACCTTAGCACTAAGAACGGAAGATCAGAATGTAACTACTTGATTATGGAATGTCGTGGAGCAAGGGTCAGTTCATATCATCTAAATAAGGACTATAAGATATCTTAGCAAGTACTACAACTTGCAGTGATAGCCTAAATTTCAAATATGTCAATATGAAGGCGCCTGTTGCAATAGAGTAAATTTTAGCTTTCTACTTTATATATATATATATATATATATATATATATATATATATATATATATATATATATAGTTTGAAACGTTCAAAAAATGCCTATGCATGAAATACACTCAACTACAAACGTGTATGTGTGCCCCTGACAACGACACTTATGAGGATATCATTTTACCATGTTATACCACTCATGAATACCATGGAAGGTCAGTGCTTGCAATATGAGATTAGGTTATATTTTCATCTATGCCTATTAAAGATTACGCAACATGCTTCTAATATGTGATTGTTTATAGTTTTCCTTTCTTTCAAGTAATGAACATTCATGGCACATGCTATATTCCTGGCATTGACCATTGTGTTAATACAGTTATCTTCACTAAGAGTTGTGCCTAAGAAGTAGATTTCAAAGTTTTGGTTGCATGTTTACCTATTTGATTGTACATAAACAAAATTCAATATCCATTGCAGATTTAAAATAAAGCAACATTTAAATCTTTGTACTTAATAAACGTGATACTTGTTAGAATTTGATATAGAGAGGAGGGGAGAGATTAAAATTTAGAATAATTTAATGACTACATTGTTCTCTCCTCTTTAATCTTCCTTCTTTTATTTTTTCTTACATTCCATAACCAAAATGGTAGGCTTTATATAGGAGCTTTTACATGACTTTTCATTCAATTGACACACACTTAACTAACGGACACTTCATATTAAATAGACATACAAACTTCTAAATGACTCTTGACCATAAAGACACATCGATTTCATAAACTAATATTAAATAAAGATAAATTTCAAATTATATTTCCAACATTCTCCCTTAATTTGAAATTTTCTTTTTGATTTGTTGAGACGATAAACGAAGCACTTTCTCTTCGATTTGTGATGCGCTTTCTCATCACCTTCAACTTTTTTTTTAATATTGGAACACTTTTTCTCCATGGTGCACTTTCTCACCAACAGCTCTTTGAATATTGGAACACTTTATCTCCAACAACTCTAAAAATAAATTTTCTTTCATAGCCACTTGTGCTATGTTCTCTTGCTCTTCATGTTTGAATCTACAATTCTTTGTCATATGCCTACTTTTTTTTTTTCTCTAGAGATCTCTCTATACTCTCTCATTAACCTAGCTCTGATACCATGTTAGAATTTGATATAGAGAGGAGGAGAGAGATTAAAATTTAGAATAATTTAATGACTACATTGTTCTCTCCTCTTTAATCTTCCTTCTTATCCTGAACAGAAACTTTCCCAGTTAGGAATGTGCTAAGGGCTCTATGACATGCTGTCTCTTCTTCCGTTCTTTTGAGAGAATCAGAAATGCCAATAGCATGTTGCAAGAGTGACGAACACAGATACTTCTGTTTTTTCTTTTGGGTACAAAATGGACACCTGTATCTGCTTTCTGAGATTCTCACTTTTAACTTCCCACTTTTTAATCTGGAGCATAAATCAACTTCATAGCTCACTAGATCGGATGCACTTATATGCTCTGATGAATATGACATAGAATACTCCATTCATGAACAATAAATCGAATAAGAACATATTCAAGACTTGCCATAATAGTTTTTTCTTATTCGATTTATTGTTCATGAATGGAGTATTCTATGTCATATTCATCAGAGCATATAAGTGCATCCGATCTAGTGAGTTATGAAGCTGATTTATGCTCCAGATTAAAAAGTGGGGAGTTAAAAGTGAGAATCTAAGAAATCAGATACAGGTGTCCATTTTGTACCCAAAAGAAAAAACAGGAGTATCTGTGTTCGTCACTCTTGCAACATGCTATTGGCATTTCTGATTCTCTCAAAAGAACGGAAGAAGAGAGAGCATGTCATAGAGCCCTTAGCACATTCCTAACTGGGAAAGTTTCTGTGAAGGATAAGAAGGAAAGATTAAAGAGGAGAGAACAATGTAGTCATTAAATTATTCTAAATTTTAATCTCTCTCCTCCTCTCTATATCAAATTCTAACATGGTATCAGAGCTAGGTTGATGAGAGAGTATAGAGAGATCTCTAGAGAAAGAAAAAAAAAGTAGGCATATGGCAAAGAATTGTAGATTCAAACATGAAGAGCAAGAGAACATAGCACAAGTGGCTATGAAAGAAAATTTATTTTTAGAGTTATTGGTGATTTGTTGGAATTAAAGAGGAGGAGGATACTTAATTTTCTTGCACTACTCCTTACAATATTTCTTGCATTACTTACAACAAAATATGGCCACCCTTATATAGTAGACTAGACACCCTTACAAATACCAATAGACACCGTTTCAATAATAGACACTACACTAAACGTAGTGACATGACATTTAAACTAATAGACACAACAAATTACGAGACACAATAAATTGGGTTTATTTTCCAACATCCCCCCTTAAACCCAATTCTTCAATCATTTTGACTTTTTTTTTCCCTTCAAACTTCAAAGAACTTCTGGGAACATCTTGGTTTCGATTTTATATTTCACATGTTTCGGCAGAAGGATAGAAAATTTCCAAGCTTTCTTTCTCATCCGTTACTCGTCTTTTGCTTCTTCACTAGTAGGGACTTTAGGTTTTGCTACTTTAATCTTACATTTGCATGCTTTGTTTCCAGTGTGACCTCCAGTCAACTCCTGCAGTTTTGGAACATATGCTGAAAATCTACCACCCACAGTGATGAAATCTATCTTTTTACCATCCATAAATGCTTTTCCAAGTTTCATATCACGTGAATGAAATATCCAACTACTAGGATACTTGCTACTATCCTCTTCTGCTTTCATTGCTTTTCCAATAACCTCTTTAATGCTAGCGTGCAGACGCTCACAACTCTCTTTAGAGAGACTTGAAGCAATTTGCAAGGAATGGATTTGACCAGGAACATTGACTACAGTAGTGCCAGACCTTACATACTTAAACATTGACTGCTGCTGTCCAAAATTCCCAATGCTGCTCCTCGCTGCTTCATTTGCTTTGGATCCATCCAGTTCAACTGCGTTCTCCAAACTATCTTCATTCCTCTCCAAATCCCCATCACTGATGGCTTGACTGCCATCTTGATTAGACTCGTTATTACCATAGGTCATCAAGTTGTCTTCATTCCCCACTTCATGGGTTTCTACTTCAACAACTGGATCGTCATTCAAGACAATTTTCAGATCATCCTCTGCATCGGGAAGGCCAATGTCTATGGCCTCGTCTTCCAATTTTACGGCTTCAACATCTCTCTCCTCCTCACTATTTTTCTTCTCATCTTCCTTACCATAAATCTCCTTCAATAAAATCCACGATTCTTTTGCGGATTTTTCTCCAATAATATGGTCGAAAGCTTCTTCATCAGTGTTCTCACTCATTGCAGCTTGTGCACAACGATCTTTTCATCTCACCTTTGTGAATGCCTCACTCTCTTTCTCCGTCATATTTTTGACGTCTTTTGGCCATTCGTAACCACTTTCAACGATCTCCCAAAGCCCTTTAGAGATCAACTCTTCTTTCTTTTTATCACTCTACTCTTTGAAATTTGCTTTTGTGAGAACAAACGACGAGAAAAATAGCATTGCCATAGTTTCAACCTGATGCTCTAATACCAATTTGTTGGAATTAAAGAGGAGGAGGATACTTAATTTTCTTGCACTACTTCTTACAATATTTCTTGCATTACTTACAACAAAATATGACCACCCTTATATAGTAGACTAGACACCCTTACAAATACCAATAGACACTGTTTCAATAATAGACACTACACTAAACGTAGTGACATGACACTTAAACTAATAGACACAACAAATTACGAGACACAATAAATTGGGTTTATTTTCCAACAATACTGATTTATGTTGTAAGTAGGTAATGAATGTACAAAGTTGAGGTGGACGTTATATAAATTTACACGGAGTACTTTGTTAATTTTTTTTTGCATGTTTTCCATATCCTAACTTACAGTAATCAATTGTCTAATATTAGGTAGTTTATTTGTATCGATTTAATTTCTAAAACATCATTTTCCACCAAATTCCACTGAACCATTACAAAGAAAGACATTAATGTTACTTATGAGTTTAATTGACATTTGTTTAATAGTACGTGGGTGGATTCTAAAGTTGGCAACATGTAAAATCCCACTCCATTTGAACAAATATAATCCACATATGTTTTGCTAGAATAAAGTTTGCTTTTGTTAGATTTATTATGCTATGAATGGGAAGTAGAAATGTTGATTTTTCTTTGCTTGAGGGAGCCGATCTCCATGTCTTATTAGTGGAAATGAAAAATAAACAACTTGAATCTTGCTTTCTTGGACTTTTACCATACAGTTAAACATTTACACCCATTTTAATTTCATATCTCATTTTTCCTTATTTTTCTTTTGATCAGTTTGCTAATTATATCTCTCAAATAGCCATTATCGCAACTAGAGGTATTATTGTTATAGTTTGTATTATTTTGGATTAGGTTGATTTTAAGTATGGCATAAATTTTTATATAAATTACCTTTTGTAGTTTAATGGAATATTTATTTCTCTGTCCTACTGTTTTTATGTCTACTGGTAAATTAAGGTGATGTAGAATTCTCTAGGTTCTCAACTTATCGTGCGGTTGATCGTGGGTTTTATCTTGATTCATTTTTACCGCCATTAAAGAGGCTGAATTTTATGAGGTTGGTTGAGCTAGAAACTTCATCAGCCGATCCCGTAGTAATGTCATTTCAGGTGAAATATATTTGCTGTAGATTTCAAATTTTCTACTATCTTACTATTTAGTTTGAAGTTTGGATTTCTCATAAATAATGAAGCTTGACGTGATTTTTTTAGTTTATAAAGGATGACTTCCTCTATTCTAAATTTAGATTGCTTTTTTATTATACATTTATGATATTTACCATGTATAAAACCGTGAAGAAATAAAGAGAACTGTATTCATTTTATCCTGCAGTCTGAATGCATTTGCAGTTAAAAAAAAAACACATTGATCCAATCCATGTATTGATGATAATGGTTATATTGGTTGGGAAAATGTTCCTATGTATGTATGAAATGGTTTGGTTTTTTCCACCCTTTACGTCGTTGTAGAAAATTAAACATGCTGACAGCAAGCAACACTCTTAATTCTCCCACCTTTTGCATGCATTTGTTTGTTTATTTACAAAAAAATGGCACATCAATCAAAATAATGCACTTAATTATGTAAAGATAAATTATTAATGTTGCTCAATTTATTGTTGGATATTTTTTTCATTGAAGGACTTAACCAAGTCTCTTAGTGTGCAACATATTACCAAATCTAGCAAACTAATGAAGTAATAATCTTTTGGTAGTGTTTTCCCTCTAGAATCTTTTTTCATAATATCAACCAAGAGGTGTATTTTCTGAATCCATGTAACCTTTTTCGTTCAAGTTTTTTATGTGGTTTACTCTGCTTATAATTTATATGAAGGCAAGCAATGCTCTGATTTTCCCACTAATTGGATGCTTTTACATGCTTCTTTTAATAAATACTGCTGCATATAAACCAATACTCTTGATTATCTAAAGATGGGCTATTAACGTTGCTGGACTTATTATTAGCTATCTTTCATAAAAGGGTTAGAATAAGCAAGACCTTTAATATATGCACAAATATCTAATCCTAACAAAAAGAAAATTGGTGACCTTATGAAAATCCAGCCCTTATTCTTCGTTAGTATTTTGTCTCTAAAATATTTTTTATATTACGTGGATCGTATAGTTTTGAACTTTATGTAATGCATCAATGTTAGTACACTGCACTCACCATATACAATCCTTGAATTGTGCAGTTAATGTTGTTCAGAGAAAACACTCCTAATAACTCAATTTTTAATATTAGGATGCTTGCGATGAAAAAAATTGCTATGTAATTTATCATAAAAATAAATTACTACCTTAATGAAATAAATATAGGCCTTTTATTAATCATTAACATATCAAATAGAAATTGATTTTTCACCGACAACTTTTGTGAGCCTGCTGACATTTCTTTACCAAATTTCAGTCCATTCATGTTACTTTTTGTGCATGCATCAGCTTCTTAAAGTAAAAAGGATTTTAGAAGTTACGGTAATACTAGATCATCAGGTGACCTTTGATTATTTCTATTATGAAGTTGGGTCCAATAAAAATTTAATTTTGGATTGAAAGTGATAGTAATATTAAGTGAAAAATACCAGTACCTGTTAGGAATTAGCACCTAATTATTTGCTGACCTTTTACTTTCAAGCACTAAAGCATTTCATTTCATAGACTATAGTGTTTCTCTATGTTGTATGGAATAACATTTAACGCTATTCCCTTACAGGCGGCTGTCATTTTAGACGAGGAAAATTATACATTAGAGGACCTTCTTGATGAGGATGAAATAATCGAAAAATGCAAAGCAGTCAACACCAAGCCCATTGCTTTGTAGGCTCATTACTTCATAATTAAGGTTTACTTTCCCTGTTTATTTCCATGCACATTCTGCTATAGATATTTGCTAAAACCAGACAGATGCATTCGTGTATGTATAAAGATAATTATATCAGTAAATTCAATTTATAAAACCGGAGTCCTTAGGTTCACTTTTAGAGATATTGGTTTTTCTTTCTTTCCTACTGTCAAATATAAGTTATAATGATGTGAAGAAATAATATTGGTGTCTACGCTGAACTTCTTTCTGTATCTTTTCAGTTTCACTTTTTACGATTTTTTGGTTGGTGTATGTTATTATTATTTTTTGGTTGGTGTCTACGCTAAACTTCTCTCTGTTCCTTGCTTAAATCAAAATGTGGTTTTAGTTACGTGGAACATGGTTCCAACTCAAAATGAAGTCATTAGGATTCCGTACCCAAAACATAGGTTTGAACCACTTTATATGTACTATCCAACTCTATTAAGCAGCACTGCAATAATTTTTGTTGATAGTACCTGATAAACGCAAATGATCACTCTGAAAGAATAAAAAATTACAATGTTTTCATTTTCAAATGACTGAAATGTCAAACTATGAATACTTATAATGGTAGGACAAAATGCATGTGTGAAAACTTTGTGCACAGCAGGATGTTTTCATATCGGTTTATCGAATTTAGACTGAATTTGTAAGCTTCGGAGTGATTTTTATGTTAACTTTGTCAATTCATAAAAGTAGGAAAATCACCAATTTAAATAAAGTAAATATTTTTATGACAACATGTTATATCCTTAGACGATTCTTTTTTTCTTTTCTTTTTTTTTAGTTTCTTATGTTTATTTTTTAATATCGAATAATATAATTCATTCAGTGTAATATGGTAATTTTACAATTAACGCTCCCACTTGCCTCATGATTTAATTTAGTTACTTTGCAATTTTTACTCCAATGTAACTAAAAGTTTATGGTTTAAAGGGTTGTAGATTTAAGTGTCATACTTGATTAGCATTTTTACTATTAAAGCCTATACAGAAGTCGTATTTTGATTATCGATGGGCACTGAAGGTTTATTTATTTATTTAATTTTTTTTTTTGGTTGTTTGAATAATTTCATGTCTATGAATATGGAAACGGTTCCACCTCCAATGGGGGTGCGGAAGAGCCAAGGCTTAAGGTTGATTTTTTCAATGAAGTCACATATAAAATTCATTTTTTGTTCATTGTGTTTATGCTTTTCATCTAATTACTTAAGAAGTGGAACAAACCAATTTTGTATTTACTGTCTTTCAAAGTTTGTTGCTACAGGCTAAATTTTGTAATTTTTTCTTTTTAGGTTTCATTTTTCCGTGATGACAAAACAGAGAAGGCTCAATGATATGATCCTAGAAGCAACAAGGTACATGTTGGATTCAAACAGAATACATATCTCTTTCATTCTCGCTCACACTCTATTTATTTGTATCCATTTCATATATTTGGTGCTTATATTTAATTACGCCTTGATTTATATTAACTGAAAAACGTTCATTTAATAACAGTTATATTTTGCCCAGTATATGGTTGCACAATCAACTTCTACATCCCAATTTTTTTAACACAGAGAGGAAAGAGGAGATTTTAAGATGCTATTATTTCTTGCTATTGAATCTCAAAATGATTATTACGAAATCTACAAATTTTGCAATGCCCTCAAAGAAATAGGTCAATCAACTAAACTCATTTAAATATTTGTATTATTTCCATAATATTTTGCTAAATGAATAATTTATCATAGATCATATTTTTTCGCTTAGTTTTTATGCCATGGATTTTGACTGGAGTGTAATCACCATTTACTTATTTCAACAGTGGTCAATCCCAAGAAGTGATTGTTATAACTCATTAAGAAGCAAAAGTATAAACATAATTCTAAGCGATCTCTGAAGTTTTATTTATCAATGTCTGTAGTTTCTTGTCATCATCACTCTACGTGAATAATTAAGAATAAGAATGTTCCTTTATTATATGTTCTTATTGGATGTACTTAATGTGTCTGATTTTTATTTTAAATCTGTATGGCTTTGACTAAAGTTTAACATGAATTTAATACCCTTTAAACAATAAAACAACATATATAAGCAATCAATTGAAGACAAATAAAGATGAACTAAAAACCACAAATAATTTAGTTGCAACCCTGAGACAAATAAAGATATGCTATTGATAACATATATAACATTCTATTGTGATTAGCTAAGAACCACAACATGCGTTTGAGAAAAAATCAAACATGAAAATTTATTCATTGTATGTATTCTCAAACATGAAAATTATTCATTGTATGTATATTATGAAGCTGCTGTTCACAAAATGCATGGAAAATTAGGAACTGATACGATGTCCACCCACCTTAATATTTTATTTATTCATAAATATTAATCCTAAAATATGTTTATGCCATATTGCCATGACAGTAACTATATTCAGTTCTAACCTTCACAGCATTCCATATAAAGGATCCATACAACTCCTCCACCATGACAGTAGATGATAATTTTACATTTACCAAAGTTAGATTTTTGTTGTTGTTGCTGTCACAGGTTTGTCACAATTTTTTTTTTACTGTTAGAGTAATTTTCACAATACAATTCATATATACTTATAGGCTTCCCATATTAATTCTATTTTATAAATTATCAATTTAAACAGACATCATTTCGTAAATAATTTTGTCAACTTGAAATTTCATTTCTTGATGTTTTTATTTGAAATGTTTAGAAAAATTTATCACATGGTTTTTTTCCATCAGTAGGTAACAATTTCATAGCTCATTGAAATCCATAGCTAATAGTATTGAACCATTTTTATTAAATATTGGCATTCATATCATCCCAGAAGCTTTTGTGGATTCATATTTCAAGCTTAAGGTTCTCAAATTGATGCTGGAAGTATTGTATTATGTAACATCCTATGTTTGGTTTATTGCAACAATATATTTGGTTAATAATAATATACTCTTTCTCAATTAAAGATGCTGATTTTCGTGAACATCATAACCAGGGAAAAAATTACTCTAGAATTCGAAAACTATGACATGACCCGTAGTGTCAAGGCAAAAATCCAAGATAAGGAAGGAATTCCTCCAAATCAACACTTGATCTTTTCCAGAATGCTGCTCCAGGATGGTTGGTTATTGGCCGATTACATCATTCAGAAAGATTCAATTTTGCATTCGGTCTTATTATTGTGAGATGGAGTTATTGAGTCTCTCATAAGGCACTCGCAAGTCGCAATGATGTATAATTAAAATAAGGCTACAAGTCGCAGGTGCTATCTATGTCAGACTCTGTAGTAAGGCAGTTTTAGTTAGTGGAGGAAAAATTATTGACACATTAACCTGTTATGTGACTTATGTCCCCAGTAGAAGATAGAGTAGAAGATTTTTCTCTTTTAAAGTTATTGTACTCTTTTTGGTTGCTGCTTTTTGTTCTTGACGTGCAAAAATAATTTTGCTTTGGAATATGCTTCGAAGGGAGTATGGAACTTTTTAGAAGCTGTAATTCTTTACTTCATAATCTTTGAGTGCCTTTGTTAAATGTTTTGTTAGATAAATAACTGCTTGAAGTCTTAAAAAAGAGTTTAAAGCTATTAAAAATTATTCTTTATAGTGATTTATTTTGACACATGCAATAAATACCAAGACAAACAAAATGAATATGTTGTATGATAAGTTATTTTGCTTCCTATGCAGGATTCAACTTAATAATAATCTTCCCGATTTTATAGTTACCACATTTTTTATGCTTCAACTTCCAATTCACTTTCCAAAATTGATTTGCAGTATGGTACGGATAGGGCTGTTATGGTAATGGTAACCGTTACCAATACGAGAAAATCGTTACCATACCGATACTATTGGTAAGTCAAAAATGAATACCAATAATTTACTTTTACTGCTGGTAAAATGTTTATTGGTATACCGATAAACTGGTAAACTGTTAACTGGTAATGGTAAATTTACCAATACATAAAGCTATTAAAACATTAACACATTAAAATTTTGATAACTTTTACTAGTTCTAACTTCATTATTATTTATATAAACATTTAAACTTATTTGAATTGACATAGAAAATTTACTTAGTTTATCACAAGATATTTACAATAATATGATATAATAATTTTGCTAATCTTAAGTTTTGAAGTTAATTAAACCAAAAAGAATTACCATCCTAAATAAATCTATAAGCATCTGCATAAAGTATGATAAATTTCCAAAAAAACAAAGGTTGTAATTCATTAAAATAGCGAAAAAAACAAAACTAATATGACTGGTAAATTTACCGTTACCACTGGTATTGACATTTATTTACCGCAATTTTACCATTAACAATGGTAAACTTACCGTTAGCATACCAATAGTATTGATATACCGATGCAGCTCGATATTGTTTACCACTGGTTTGATACTGGTACGATAATGGTAAATTTACCATTACCATAACAGCCCTAGGTACAGATGTATGGTAAGCTTTTTCGTGTCCTGCTTCACTTTATAGATTCCCAATATCAATATATAGTATAATATATGATGCCCATTTAGAAATAAAAAGGTTTTACTACCATTCCTTAACAAAAGCTGATCCACTCATCAGAATTGTAGTTACGTATCAGTGCGCACCCACCCTACAAACGAAATTCTGTATTAGGCCTTTATAGTTTTATAGATCTTGCTTGAGTGTACCATGTATTCCATGAGAGAATAGTAAACATTTTCACAGATTATAGCTGGGATATTATATCAAATAACAACATCTTCATGAAATTAATACTTTTTTTAGTACAAATAACTGATTCTTTTCATATCCAACCTTATCAATAATTATGATGAGTAAAATTCTTAACATGGTATAAGCTTCAGTCTAACATTAGGGCTGTCAACGTATACTTTCGGATACGGATAGTGTTATATCTGTATCCGTATCCGAAATCATTTTCGAATATCGAATATCTGTATGCGTGGATACGGACGGGTATCGGATAATCATCCTATCCTCCAACGATCGATAAATCATAAAATATAAATGAAAATTTATAGTTTAACACAATTGTTTTTCAATTTCTTTGATCACTAAAGTGTTAAAAATAAGCATATATGATGAAATTAAATAGATTTGAGTAACTAATATGCATTTAGTGTATATGATATAAACGTTCGACTCAGTAAAGCAATAAATAAATCTGATTCATTGTACTAAAATACATATAATTTTGAGCATAATGTTAAAAATATTCGGACGGATAATTTTCGGATGCGGATGTCTATGTATCCGTATCCACATCCGTTTTTTCGGATATCAGATAATTATCCGCTTTTCGGATACGGATGCGGACGGATATCAGATTTTTCGGGTACCCGTTGCCAGTCCGACTATATGTAGTTCTTTAGATAAAGGAAACTTTAGTGATGCATTTCAGTATAATCTACATAAATATTTTAAATTGGTCATGTGTTGATTGCAGAAATACCTTAAAGAACAAAGATACAAGTAATGATTTAAAAGAGACCTTGAAATGTGCAACAACTGCAATGTTAATTTTCATATAGATATGTCATCTATAATAAATAAGGCAAATTCTATTTTAACCCGAGTTTTTAGTTAGTAGCCCCCCCTTAAAAACTTTAAAATTTTAAAGATAAAATTATCCTTGGGAAGCTTTCTTCTCATCTATTTTGAATATTACGTAGTTTTCCATGATCCCCTAAAACATCAAACTTCCAAAACCCTAATTTTTAAATCATTGAAAAAAAAATCATTTATAAACAAGTATATGATGGATTTTGAAGAAGGTGATGATTTCTTATGTCAATCAGTAATCAATTTTTTTTTTTTTTTACTTTTAAATTTTGAGAGCAACAGCGGAAGTTTCGATAATTGTGTAATTTCATGTGTATCCACGTTGCTACCATACTAGGTTATGTATTCGACCTAGTACCATTTATGTGTGGTTTATGAGCTGACCACTTAGAGATTCAGTGTGGAAGGCATGTAATCCACGTATGTTTCCTTCGTGTTTACTTATTATTCACGTATCACTGTATTTTACATGCACAAAATCAAAAAATGTCCTAACCTAACTACCAATTCAAAACCCTAACCTGAATTCGAAGAAGATGCCGCACATGTTGAGGATGGAGATGCTGCTCCTGTTTGAGAAAATGAGCGCGTTTGATTTTCGAACGAGATTTATTTTAGAACGTGATTGATTGTTAAAGGAGAAAAAGCGAATTGATTTTTGAACGCGAAGGGAAATTGTGGAAAGTGTGGGGGGTTACTAATTAAATTTCTAGATATGCAAGAATTTTTCCTTTGAGGGGGGCTACAGCTCAATTTTATGGGTTGAAATATAATTAGCCAATAAATAAATATAGAAATAGGACATAACATGGCACTAATATGTAAAATAGGATTAAGGCCCGCATCAGTCAGTAAATAATATAAAATTTTGATTTCTACATTGCTAGGTAGAGGTATAAAGCATTTCACTAACAAATCTCTCATGGAGTGAGTTATAACGTTGATTTATCTTTGTCTCAATAAAACAAATACAGATTCTAACTTCTGCATAATGTCTGTGAAACTAATTTTGTTAACTTATAGTTTCAACATGCATAAAGCTATCATTTTTTAACTTATAATTGATTTCGAACAAATACTTATTTATATACTGTTGTTTTTCTTTTTTTAAGTTAAAATTTTCTAATTTTTAAACTCATTACTCTTAATTAGGTAAATCAACGAAGACTTTCGAATGTAAATTGTGTCATATCTGTACCAGTACCGTAAATCAATTTCGAATATTGAATATCCTCATCTACCGAATATCAAATTATTATCTCATCCACTAACTACCGGTAACTCAAGAAGCGTAAATGGAAAATTTTAGTACAACATTTTTTTTTTAAAATCCATTTATTATTAAAATATTAAATTAAATAGCTAAGTTGATAATGAATAGCTTTAAGTTGTTAATATGCATTTTATGCGTATAATACAAACTTCTAACTTAATAAATAAATATTTTTCATTGTATATTAATACACATAACTTTTTTTTGAAAACAAATGATGTGTTGTCTTCCAATAGGAAGAGAGCACACACATATATATAAAACGAAGTAACATGATACAATATCTAGATACAGATCCAAACAAGATCACCAAAAAAATGTAGAGGATAATAGATAGATGAGTTCCGGCAAGGCCACCACCCATCATACTTCAATATTGAGTTCTGGCAAGGCCACCACCCAATAAAGAAGTATACCATTTCCAATACATAAAGCAATCTAAGTACTAGGCAAGGAGGGTAATAAGACCCCCAAATCAAAACACCCCAACTCTACATACAAATGAGTCTAACATGCAAAAAAATGATCAATCCAGACAGCAAACCCCAAAAGCTCCTCAGCTAAATCTACAACCTGTAATCTGAAATACTGAAAAGAAACTATCAGTAACTTACATATATGTATATATATGAGTATATGCCTATATATATATATATACACACACAAAAAGAATGACATATAAGGTAAAATAATAAAAAATGCCAAATATCAGCAGAGACGAGATCTATTATATCTAAAATAACTAATGAATATAATAAATAAACCCAGATTAGATCTAATCTTAAACAAAAAACACCCAAATCGTAAATTACCAAAAAACTTATAATGTGAATTTGACATCCAATCTAGACTAAATTTTACTATACTGATGATTAAATTATCAGCCGATTCAGAATTAGAATGAAAAAATCTCTGATTTCTTTCTAACCAAATGAACCAACTAGTGATTGTAACTAAGGAATCAAATACATATCTCTGCCTAGTATTGTAACTTAGTCTATCACAATTCCAATAATCGGCACAATTATTAAAGGAATTTAAACCATCAAAAGTAAAAATCCTCAGAATCATATTAAAAATAGAAAAAAGTGAAGTAGCAAGAGTAAAATAAATGATCAACATCCTCCTTTCCAATATAACAAAAACAACACTTGCTATCAAATATAATATTCTTCCTTTTCAAAAGCTCAATCGTATTAAGCTTCTTATGAATAATCAACCACATAAGAAACTTAGCTTTGGGGGGAGAATTAGACTTCCATAAAAATTTAAAAGAATGTAAAGAAACCCCAGTAAAGTTAATAAAATTATACATAGAGTTAACAGTATAAACTAAGCTCTTGTCTAAACTCCAACAAAAAGAATCACCATTCTCATCCAAATGGTACATCTCTAACTTAGCTTTATGTAAGACCAATTGTATTAACAAGTCCTCTTCTAAAATGTTATCAAAGGAAAACACCCACGGAGGGTCTAAATCCACTCTATAAACATCTATAATTAATGCATTCTTAAAATTACAATTATTAAAAAGCTTATTAAATTCAATTTTGAGCGGCACACTAGAAATCCAAGGATCGTGCCAAAAATAAGTAAGGTTACCTGAATGGACAATTACTTTACAACCTAAATTAAAAAAAACGAAACAATTCAATACAGATTTCCAAAAGTGTGATAGTCTATTTTCCCATATGCCACTACTCCCAGTAATAAACTCCCCTCTAGAATAATAAGCTTTGGAAAAGATAATCTTCCAAGAAGCCTTCACGTCAGGACATCTAAATTTCCATAACCATTTGGCAAGCATGGATGAGTTAAAGTTATATAAATATAAGATTCCCAAACCCACGTCTTTCTTAGGCTTACAACACATGTCCCAATTAACTAAACATTTGTAACCTCTACCAACAGAAACACCATTCCAAAGGTAGTTACGCCTGATCCTATCAATCTTCTCCACATCCTATCAATCTTCTCCACAACCCATTGTGGAAATCGATGAACGACCATCCAATAAGAAGGAATAGCCGATAGTACCGAATTGACAAGGATTAATCTACCTGCTCTAGACAGAAATCTGTTATTCCAGCTTAGTAATTTATTATTTATCTTATCTATGATCACTATCCAATCTTCCTTTTTAAGCTTCGAAGGCCTAATCTTAAACCCTAAGTAGTCAAAAGGGAATTTCATAGTAGAACAGTTCAAGGTATTAGCGACTAAAGTCTCCACATTATTAACATCATTAAAGACCATAACAACACTTTTATCAAAATTAATCCTAAGTCCAGATAACATTTCAAAACAATAGAGTATAAACTTAAGAGTAATGATATGCTTTGGAAAGTGGGAAGAAAATAATAATGTATCATCTGCAAATTGGAGGATAGATAATTCATTATTAAATTCCTCATTTCCAACACTACCTAGAACACCTAATCTACCAGCTCTCTTAATAATTCTAGAGAAGACATCAACTGCTAAATTAAACAAAAAAGGCGATAAGGGGTCTCCTTGTCTAAGGCCCCTCTTAGATTGTATCTTCTTACCCACTACCCCGTTAACAACGCTGTTAGAGCAACCGGACCTGAGTAATAATAAGATCCAGTTAGTCCATCTGACGCTAAAACCTCTAGCAAGAAATAGTTCGCATATAAAATCCCAATCAATTGTGTCAAATGCCTTCTTTAAGTTTAACTTTAAAATGGCACAAGTAATATTATTCTTACAACAGACATTAATGTATTCCTGTACCGCTGCCACTCCATCTACTATATTCCTGCCTTTAATAAAGGCAATTTGGGAACAATCAATAAGATCGTTCATCTTAGTACTAAGCCTATTAGCTAAAAGTTTAGAAATGATCTTAACTGAAACATTAATTAGAGAGATAGGCCTAAAATCTTTTAGAGAATTGGCCCCCTCTCTCTTATGAATAAGGATGACGTTTGCAAAGTTAAAACTACCTAACCGCAATTTACCACTGTAAAATTCATTAAATAAGCCAATAATATCAGACTTTAAAACTTCCCAAAATTGCTTGTAGAAATTAATAGAAAAACCATCAGGCCCAAGAGCTTTGTCACTAGGCATATCACTAATAGCCTTCCAAATCTCCTGCTCAGAAAAAGGTTCATCTAAACTATCAAGATTGATCCTAGTTTCATAAGGATATAAATCATTCCATCTAACATTTGTTCTTCTCTTAATCTTTGAACCAAAAATCTGCTTATAGTAATCGGTGAAAGCTTCGTTTAAAACCTTTTGTAAAGTCAATTCAACATCATTAACAAATATTGAATGAATCATATTATCACGTCTCCTCTTATTCGCCATACTGTGAAAAAATTTCGTGTTATTATCCCCTTCCTTAATCCATTGTATATGAGATCTTTGCCTCCACATGACCTCTTCTTTTTCTAAAATTTGTTTGAGATCTTGTCTAAGGTTACAATATTTGTCCTTCTCTATGGAATTAAGGATCCTAGACTCACTAATTTTATCTAAATCTAACAAACCACACATAATCTTATTCTTCTTAATTCTTACACTACCAAAAACAAATTTATTCCAGTGCTTAAGGAAAAATCTCAACTTACCTAACTTTGCAACAAAAATCTTAGCACAATTTCCCCTATATACATTATTAAAATAAAACAAAGACTTCCACTTAACTGAAACAAGGTTATTGAAACTAGAATCAAGTAACCACATCTTCTCAAATTTAAAACTGCTACTAATAGAAATATTCGACTCACACGTAAGGATGATAGGACAATGATCGGAGTGCAAAAACGTTAAGCCCTTAACTCTACAAATCGAAAATTTATCATCTACCTCATTGTTAATAAAAAAATCTGTCTAATAAAGCAAAAGAAGGACTATCACGGACATTTGACCAAGTGAATGATCTATTATCTAGGGGAATCTCTATCAAATTATTTACTAAAATAAATTCATTGAATTCCTCCATATCAGAGAAATCTCCTTCCCGAGGTGATCTCTCCCCTAAAAACCTAGTGACATTAAAATCTCCACCCACAATCCAAAGATTGGGGGAAAGATTTCTAAAATTAGAACATTCATCCCACATGAGTCTCCTCTCAACCTTAGTATGGGGTCCATACACATTAGTGATGCCCAATGAAGAATTATCAGTAAGGGATTCTAGTATAATATGTAAAGAATGTAACTTAGGAAACTCCTGCACCAGTCTATATTGATTATCTTTCCAGCCAATCATAATTCCCCCGGCAGTACCAATTGCCGGAAGACAAGCCCAATTTCGGAAAAGGGACCCACCTAACCTTACATAAAAACTAATATCAGGGCATTCAATTTTAATCTCTTGGAGAAAAACAATATCAATGTGAAATTCTCTAAAAAAAGTCCTAATTTTAGCACAATTTTTTAGGATCATTTATTCCCCTAACATTCCAGCTAACAATCCTCATCTACTCAAAGAAGAGACTCTCTCTAGTTCCCTACTCCTAATGTACTCAACATCAATCTCAATATCAGAAAAAATAAAGGCAGTATCATTGGCAAGTTGAAATAACTGACTAGTCGTAAGACTACCTAAGGCAAAAGGAGTGTAATCACTACCAAAAATCGGAGACGTACCTAAGCCCAAATCCAGACTACTACTGCTAGCATTTGGATTCGGGAACTTACCTCGAGATGAAGAAGGACCATATCTGATCCTAGCACTACGCCGAATCAATCCAGAACTGGGAGTCCCTCTCCTACGTCTCCTCTTCCTAGTCGAAGGAGTGGATAATCACTGCTCCGATAATGATCATCACTAGGCTCCCGCGATCCGTTAATAACTGCCAAACTGGAATCAATATCATACGCAAGTACGGATCGAGACCAATCAAACTCATAGGAGATCACACCATAACCCGGCCTTAAAAATAATGAGCAAAGACACACACCCCTCCTGCTAATAAACACTGAAGCCACATCACTATCCACCGAAATCGAGAAATCACATGAAACTGAACTCGCTACCAACAATTCCAAGTCTGACCACCTCTCATCTACATTCTCTGCACCAGTAGCCAAAAAGGTTGCTTCGTCCATACCTATCATGCGACCAGACATACTACTATCAACAAACGTTTTCTCAACATGAGGATAAGCACCCTGCACGTCCAAACTATCCATATTATCCATACCCAAATCAGCAAGGGTTAAGCTCATCGATTCATTCCTCGCCGTAGTAAAAGCTGCAGAGTAATCCCCACAATTGACTTTCCGGTTGACTTTCCTCCCAACTTTGGCCCGCCCAACTTTAAAGTCTTTTCTATATGAGGAAGAAACATCCTGAGAATTCTCTATATTAATAACTGTACCCAACACTGAAACTATCTGATTCGAACCAATCCCATCCTCGATGTTTTCCAATAATTCAAAGTTATTCGAGAGAGTAATATCGTCGACCAATTTCCAATTCGCTTTCAAAACAGGACTGGAATTCAAGCCCTCGACAACATCTACCTTGACATAACCACACATGTCTATCAAGTCATCGCCTGTCATCAAATCCCTTATCCTCTTTCCCTTGCTAGCCATACAGTCTGGAGAATGAATATCCTCACATAACCCCATACAAAATAATACAGCAGGGTCATAGATCAAAGGATCCATACGCCTCATATCCCACTCATAACCAGCAGTACCCACCAAATATTCATCTATGAAACTCCCTTTATTTCCAGCCACATCCAAATTTTCAACCTGAACATAGTCCACCAGTATCATATTGCCCATATTTGAGGTGTTCAAACCAATAGCCGAATGTACAGGATCATTACGAACTGAAAAATTCTGCATGGTGGTCGATCTTCTATCACAATTAATGATAGAGTTAATAACATCGAAGTGCTTCAGAATCTCATTCATGCATGAACTAGCTTTCCTCTTATTACTAGCTGTCGAATCAGCATACATCCTTCGGAGCTTCAAAAAATTTAGACAAAAAGAAAGAGCGTGATCTTTTCTTTCTAAAGGTTGAGGCAATGGAGGAGACACCATATTACTATCGATCCTCTTACTCCACAAATTTCCATCAACAAGACCCTCAAGATGCCACCCCAATAACAATAGCAAGTAAGCCCCATCATTCTCCTTTTCAAAAAATCCAGAATATAAAGGTCCGATAGCGTAATAATGTTCTGACATATTCTCAAGCAGTTGAAGTGCAATATGTCAAAAAATGATTTCCCTCTAAACATCACCGGACAATTAAACTTTCGATGGCCTAGGACACCACAATTAAAGCAACGGATTCTATTTCGACAATCTTTAGCTAAATGGGACGATTCACCACATTTGAAACAACTGCGAACGCTACTCTTTTTACTAGGAACAGAATTTTTTGCCATGAAGGAATTCCAATCCAAAAAAGTAGGAGACTTCCTAACCATGTCAGCATATGATAACGAAGTAGATAGACTGGAATTAATCATAACTAATCTCATATTAATACCAACAGGAAGAGAGAACTGATTTGAACCATCATCTTCATATGAATTCTGGGAATCTTCAAGCGAGCTCGTGATATCACACTGCCTGAAAGTAAGGTTTAACCGCCCCGGCTTCATATTGGTTTCCTTAATGAGCACATCCGGGGCCGTGTTCTTGAAAATGCGAGAAATACCATGGAAAATGCCCCTTGATTTGCCGCCAAATATTAAAACATCACCTGTCTCTAGCAATATTTTCTTTTCCATATCTCCATCCCTCTCATCCCTGTAAATAAACTCCGCCGAATCACCAATGGAGAAGGAAACTACAGGAAGCCCTGCCCGCAAACTATCATAGCTTTCATCTTTATCTTGATGCATACCCAGTTTTCCTTTCAAATTGTAAAAGTTTACTATGCAAGCATCTGGTGTCATATTCGGCAGTTCTTCAATACTACCATCATTTTCCTCAATTACATTATGCGCAACCGAAATGAATTCGCTAACCAACTTTAAAAACTCTACTGGAATTTCATACGGCAGAAGCCCATCTCTTATTCTTCTAGCCTTATATTTCTTTGATTGCGGATTCCAGATTTTACCAAAGCACATCGTATACAGGTTTAGTTTAGCCCCATTATCGAAACCAGGTCTAAAGAACCCACCTTCCCCAATTCCTAAATCTTGGCATCTCTTGACGATTTGAATCTGATCAGGAAGTCTAATACAATTTTTTAACAAAATCATACCCGAACTCAGGATTTGGTGACTCGTCGCATGACTGGCATTCGATCTCAACAGCCCCTCTTTTTTATGAAACGAGCATATGTTGAACCCTTTATTTCTAATAGCAATATCCGAAGAATTTACATGAATCTCATTCGAGAATTTTCCTTTTGATGAAATCGATTGAATTCTGCAATTATGAGACCGTACCCTCCATAATTGTAACATCGATCAACGAATTTGGAAGAGAGATGTAAATCTGGACGATAGGCCAAATTAGCCCTAAACACCTTACCGTTCTGATTTGATTCGCTTGATAAAAATTGAGAGAACGGAAGATTTGGGCGAAATCCGCTCTAAGAAGACGATGAGAATTCAGACGCCATTTCCAGTTTTTATTTATAAAAGGGGTTTTTCCATTAATACACATAACTTAAACTGTTATTTTGGAAAAACAAAAAGGATAAATTTTGGATATGGATGTTTTCGTAGTCGTTTATGCATCGTTTTTTTATATATCAGATATTTATCTGTTTTCCAGATAAAGATGATGACAGATTTCAAATTTTTGAGCATCCATTGATATCTCTATCCAAATTAGTTTCTTAAACTCCGTGAGCTTAGTTATTAAAATGTTGGTTGTTGGACATCAAAAATGTGTTCTTAATTCAGTCATACATGGGTCGCACGGACCCCAACACTTTGGACGAACTGTTTATATTTTGATGTCGAAATGTATAATGATGATGCATTAAAGTACTTTAACTGTTTTTTAAACTTTACGCTTTGTGTTTACTATAACTATGCAAAAATAATTGTTGGTTTAAGTTAAATCACATGACTCTAATGACAAAAAAAATCAATATTCAATAGTTTAAAAAAATACAGCTCTAACCCGTGTGTGTAGCACGGGTTCACACTTATATTATCAGATATTAGCCGACCATCCCCATTCAACTCAATGACTACTTTATCATCAGGGGTTCTAGCATGCACCTTGGTCATTTTTGACTTCCCTCTAGGGTTTTTTGGACCTTGTACTTTATATACCAGGTTCAAAAAAATGAATAGAAAATTAATGCATGGCATTACAGAAACATAATATGCATGCAAAACTTAAAATAGACACATTCAACAGTGTAATGCAGTGCACAGATAAAGAAACATTGTACCTGTATCTGCTTCATCTTCCTGTGCAATCCGTTGCTGCTCTAATCGATCAGTAAAATTTTCCATTGTTAGAGGCGCTTCAACATTCTGCCTTTGACGTTTCCGCATCATTAAATAAGCAGCACTGAAGCAGAAGCTTCACATGAATTGGTTGATTGTTTGATCATTTTTGCTACATGTAGGTTTTAAAACTGGTGGTCGAGACGTTGTAGATTTTAACACTCCTGAATAAGATGGTGTAGGTTTCGTCATTTTCTTTAATGTTTCTATGAATTTCTCCCGGTTACCGAGTTTCTTTAGAGTGGGAGTGTGTGTCATCAACTCCTTGTTGGAGCCAACTTTCCTTGGAGGGGGGGTGCGGGTCATCGCTTCCTTCTCAATTTCAATGGCTGCATTGGTTCGTGAACGAGTTCTCTATCCAAGTAAAGGATCCTTTGACTTAACAACTTTGATTCTCTACAATTAAGTCGAAGTTCAAGATTTTTTACGCTCATAAAGGCAAAGACAATAAGTAATAAACAAATAACTTTTTAATACCTCCGAATCCAATGAATCATCACTGATATCTTCACCAGCATTTTCTGGGATGTATTCATCATGTCCAGCGATATCTTTATCTTTCCTATTTCATGCGGCAGCTTCTTGCATACAACTAACCAATGAAGGCACCCCAAGTGATCTACTAATTGCATCATTTTCTTGCATTTGTGCGATTCTCTCTTGTTCATACTTCGTCAAAACTAATGGTTGTGAGAACTACAAGCAGATTAGCATTATTACTCACCGTTGATGATAAATTTAAGGTACTTAACCAAATAGAGTCGATATATAAACAGTTCTTGCTATTTCGACAGAATGCATGCACAAAGGACCTATAGGTACTTGAATTAGCTGTAGCCTTCATGGTTAGAATAGGAAATCGACACAGCAATAGAAAACACTAAAATGCAGTTCTTGCTTTTACGTGCTGAATTTTAATAAAAAGTAGCTTGAAATACAAGATTTCATCCTGATTAATAAAATTGAAATGAAAACTGAAAAATACTTGAACATCAGCTTCATTCTCTAGGGTATCATCATCATTATCTGTTTCATTTTCTACATTTAATTTCCTTCTGGTCCCTTTGTCCGTCACAGTAACATCTTCTTCATCATTATTCATATCAGGCTTCGGCGATAGTTTCTTCTGACCCACTTGAGTTGGGTTATTTTTCACCATTTTGCGTTGCTGCGGAAGTCTATGTACAGTCATTTACTTACGCTTTGTAACCGGCTTCTTAGCAGAACTTGTAACAATAAAAATAATAACGATGACCTCCTTCATAGTTCTTTACACACACACACACACATATATATATATATATACACAAAAATGGATCTATATTACATATACATATATACCTTGAATTATGTTTTTCCTTGGCCGTATGATTACATGTGGCTGCAGTTGAATCAACGGCTCACTGTCTTTGTCAACAGTGTTGTCAATGTAAAAACATACTTTTTCTTCTTTATCGCAGCCCTGTACGTATTCATTTACGTTCTTGTCATTCAATATTAGCTGCCAGCCACCCCTTGTTCCTTTGCTGACATAGACTCCTCCTATTTCAGTGTAATGAAGGCAATCTTTAACAAAGTCCACAAGCACACTGTAAGAAAAGCGTCTACATCATATTTTGTTACTATGAAGGATTCTCCACCGATGTAACATGTCCTTCGAAACTCTCCGCCATGGTGTAGCCGGATATTTATAAGTTCATCCATCCTGTATAAAATGAATACATTATAACAAGGTACATGCATGTTGAAGTGGACAAAAAACAACAATTAACATTTTGGTCTATAACCAATTTAGATGACAGTAAAGAAAGACATTAAATCATAAAACATGTGAATAATGTAGATTGCATTATGAGAAAAGAGTGCCAAATACATTCATCAAAGATAATAATTTACGGCTAAAACAAAAAGTGCCAAATACATCATAAATTAGATAATAGATTAGACCAAATTAAAGCAATAAGAAATAGGATTTTTTTCCTATTGAGACGGAACAGGATCAGGAACTTCTACTTCTAGTTCTGTTTCTAGTTGTGTTACGGGGACATCATCCCTAATCCAACCCCCCATCAACAACTTCTGGTTCTATTTCACCACCTATGCCCATATCATGTGAATGCGTATTGCTCATGTCTTCTTCCATTGCATTCTGATTTTCAGTATCACACCAATCTCTCGGTAATTTTTTAATAACGTAATGGTTGTTTTTTTCAACTGCATCTTCCACATAAAATATTTGTTGCACTTGCGAAGACAGGACATAAGGATCAGTTTTATGGCACTTGCCAAAATTTACTCGAGTAAGACCATATGAATCTTTTTCCTCTTAGTACCAGCAACACTTAAAAAGGACCATTGTGAGAGCTCCCCAATAATCAAGCTCAAAAATTTCTTCGATTGATCCGTAGTAATTGACATCACCCACTATTGGGTTTTGGTCTTTCGAACTTGCAAAGGTGGTGGTTTTGGCAGTTAAAAATACACCACTATTTTGTGTTGGACATCGAGAATCTCTAAATTTTGTGTGGAATCTATGTCCATTTACTATATAACCGGTAAACTTCCTAGCTACTCGATTAGGACCTAATGCAAACACCTCTAAATCTCTTGAAATATTGTCCTTTTTCAGAACCTCTTCCTATAGCTAATTCCAAAACTCTTCGAAATGTTCTCCTTTCCTCTTGTATCTTCTTTGATTTGCAAGACCATCTGTAACGACCCAAATTTTTGGACATTTAATTTTGAACATTTAAATTTGTTTAAATGTTGTATTTGGAATATAAAAGGATTTCTACAAGGAATTTATTTATTATAAACGAAGTTGAACATATAATTTATAATTAAATATAAAACGAGCCCATAACGTCGCTGTAATTCGTTAGTTATCGTTTTGAACTTCAATTGAATATACAGAATTCAAAATAAGTCATATTTCTTTGAAACAAGAAACACTCGGTTCTATTTAACTATATTCTTCTAATGAAAAAGAAAAATCAAGATTTCGTCTTATAGATTGTATGTTATGTCCAAATCAAATTTTCAAATAGGCGCTATGGAATCATTTATAAACCACAACGATTTATTTAATATAATTAAATATTTGTTTCGAATTTGGATAAGATCTTTTAAACATGGTTATAATTTAATTTTTAATTTAGAAAATAAGCAACTTTTTATTCGAAGTGTTTTACACCCTAAATCAGCATTTTTGGGACTTCACATGATAAGTTAACTTGTTTGCTTTAGTATATTTTTGAGATAGTGGCATATTACTTGTCACGATCATATTTTATTTTTGCCTATAGCGGCTCGTATACGAACGGAGTTTTACATAATCGTGTACCATTAAATATCATTTTGATAAAAAACTTAAATAAATACACATCTAAGGCAGGTTAAATAACAAAGTAACCGAATTATGGTGTGAGGTCTTATATGGTGGTCTTGGTATACGAATTAATACATCGAAATAAGCAAATGGTCCCGTTAATCTTAAACGGAATGCAGCGAAACGTTCCGACCAAATTAGTCAATGTGTGTGTGTGCCAAGTCTTTATTTTCAAGCCGTGCTCCTCAAGCCATTCTATTCCGTGCTTCCCAAGCTATGACCTGTCGTGCCCCGCAAACTACTTCATCTTTTAAATAGAGCTATACCCATTCCAGTTCCCTTTTGCTCATTCTTCGGTAAAGAACGAAAATGGCCACTGCAAAATTCAATAAAAATATTATGATTTTCTCCTATAAACTAGCCCAGCTAACCTATTTCGTCACCATCCCAAAAGAAAATCCCTAATGCCCAAATTCTGCCGTTCCTTCTTACTTCAACAGTTTTCCATGTTTTTTCGAAATCAAAATAAAATTGAAAACAAAATGAAATCGACTAAATTTTTATTCCTTCAACTCATAAACCTATACTATTCACGCTGTTATACATCATGGCGAGCTCGATCGAAATTTTGAGGGAATTGGTTGTTGAATGGTTTCGGGTTAGCTCGGCTTTCTGGCGATCTCCAGTATCAAGCGGAGTTGTGTTCATGGAAGGAGGCAGCTCGTGGTACGACGCGTCAGAGAGATAAGGTGCGGTGGTCCTCGACGTTTCCAAGGAGGAGCGGGTCCACGGTGTTGAGTAAAGGGTTGAGCTCCTCGTTCAAAACTTTTGAGGTGGAATGCGTTTTACTTGGTGGCAAGTTTGATGACAAGTTGATTAAGGCTGAAGTAATTATCTTGATACATTTATTATAGTACTAGCTGAAAGGATTGGAGAGCTGGGTTACTGTGTGACCGCGACGGTTGTACAAGAAGGGAGAAGACGGGTTCGTGGAGTATGCCTGGGGAAGAAAGGAGTAATTATGTTTAAGGGAATGGATTAACTTAATGTGGTAATTATAAATTTAACTAGCTGGTGGACTTAACTAGCTGGAGTCGTGTGCATGTGAGTGCTATCAGGAAATACAAAGTAAGTAATATATTTTGCAATTGAACTTTACAACTGCAATTATTACCTGAGACTAGGAAGGTAGCGGTTTGATTAAACTGATTAATGTTCTTCTGATAAACCACAAGATTATTGGGTAATAGAAGACACTGGAAAGGGAAAAGGATCGGTTGTAGTTGTTTCATAGGATCTGCTGAAGAAATAAAGGTGTTGGGATGATGAAAATTTTCGATTGTATGGATAGTAGTTACAAGAAGCAGATGCAGAGATAAAAGATTTGGGGTGTATAATTAAGGTAAAAAGGAGATTAATTAAAAAGGTTAATGAAGTTTAAAATTTTAATAGTATGTTTAAAAATTGTAATATAAATAACTATTCCATTCATGGTCAGAATTTAACTCAACAAGAAGCGTTTGACTCGTAGCAGAGAATACTATACGTACGAGCTGAAACAGAATGATTTGGAGCAGCCTGGAATTTTATATAGTTTCAAACACATGTTTGAAACTATGTAAATCAAGCAGAATCGTCAATTGCAAAACAAGGTGAGTAAACTCACTAACTCCGACTCGTTTATATTTTTATATAAACGAGTTTTAAATTTATTTATAATAATTTTATACTGTGTGATGGTTGTTGGATGAATGGTTGATAAAAATGTTTATACAGTTCTATTTCATAGTGATGAGAAATTAATATTATTGATGTGATTAACGTCTGTGGATGCAGGAAACAGGTTGGAGGGATCTAACTGGATTCCTCAACATTTATATTATTGTTTTTATTTGATTGTGATATATGATGTGTTATATCACCCATGATTGGATATGTTGTGTTTGGTTTACCCTGGCCCTAGAAACTTGGTATTCTAGATACCGTAAAATATTTTCGAATGTAGAAAAGCAAATTGGGATTTAAAAATGGAATTTATTTCCAACATAGAAATAAAATTTCGAATAGAGTTTAAAATAGAAACCTATTCAAGTGGATAAATCAAGAAGTTATTTATAAATAAAGTGAAACTATTAATCATTAGATAAATTGAAATATAAGTTCAAATATGAATTTATATGGGAAAGTGAATATCGGTTTTGAAACCAATATTTGGAAAAGGATTTGAACTTAGCAAATTATAAAGGAAATTTTAAAAAGAGGTTTTAAATGATTAGAATAAAAGAATGAGATTATTATGAAAAATACTGAATAGAAGTTATAAATAGAATTTGGGTTAATATATTATTTTTTAGTACAAAATCAAACTGATTTGATTATATATAAAAGGAATACATTCATGGTTATAAAGAGTAATAGTTTAAAGCAAGTAATTTGCAAATAAAATATCTATAAAGGAAATTTAGATTTGAAATATGAATCCAAATTGGAACGTGAATAAGAAAGGGAAATCGATAATCGTTTTAAAAGAAACGATGAGTTTTATTCCAAAATTCGGAATATAAATAACTTTTTGTAGATTGAAATGATTATAAAGGAATTTGGTAATGATTTGAAAAGGATAAATTCAAAAGCGAATTTGGAATTTGAATTAACCCGAAATAGTAGGTAAATTCCGAAATTCGGAATAATAATCGAATATAGATTATTCGTGAGAGAGAGAGTTATTTATTAGAATTCGATTATATTGAATTAGGAAAGCGGTTATTTTTACTTTCCGTTTGAATCAATTTTAATTACTTATTTATTAATTAATTTATTGAATTTAATAGATACAAGTTATATTGTTATAAACCAAATATTTGGAAACAACGATTATAACACTACCGTTATAATAAATGTTTTGTAAATCTAAACAGCGCTTATAACACTACCGTTATAATAAATGTTCTGTAAATCTAAACAACGGTTATAACACGACCGTTATAATAAATGTTTTGTAAATCTAAACAACGATTTTAATGCTACCATTATAAGCAATGTTTTTATAAATCAAATATTTTGGAAACAACGATTATAACGTTACCGTTATAATCGATTGTTTTTCCCATAAAAGAAGTGGATTCTTAGATCGAATCTGAGAGTCACGTAAGCAATGTTTTGTTGAAGTTGTGAGTTTTGACTATTTCAAAGTTGAGAATGTTGTTCAATTAAGGTCTGAGAGTTAATTATACCCCAACTTGATTGACTTCATGACTGATGGAGGAATGGTAAGGTTCGATAGTGAAGATTGGTTAGCAATATGGTTAGTTAAATAAATGATTTATGGTTTGAGTATAATAATGATGTTTTATAACGTTGAGTTAATTTAAAGGATTTTGAAATGTTTTCCTCAAATAAAATGAGATATATTTTTATGCATAGAAAGTGAAATAAATTGGTCAACGAGGAATTAATAAATGGAATCTGGAAATATTTTCCGATATTAATAAGGTATATTTTCTAAATATAGAAACTAAGGATTCGTGAATATTTAGAAATGTTTTCTAACTGGAATAAGAGATATTTTCTCGAATAAAGAAATTATAATATTGGAAATGTTTTTCCAAGAATCGAGAGAGAAAATCGAGTTTTGAAAGGATACAAAAGATGGGAAATAGAAATTGGAAATGATAATATATAAAAAGGGGCCAGTGTTGTTTGATGCTTGATCGGTATAATTTCCAATTGGAAATAGGACCGTTGATTGTATGGATGTTTCTTTGATAATTAAATCACCGACTATCAAAGTTTTGCTTTATTTTATACCTCTGTTGTCAATATAGAGAGATCGGGATCAGATTTAATATCTGAAAACCACTTCGTATTGGTATAAGCATTACGTATCAACTTATGTTGAAGACAATTGAAGACGGAGTAAAATGCAAGGGTTGTTCTGTTAATCCTAGGTAGAAATTTCCCAAGATGGATTAATAGAATGGTGCCTTCGGTTTGTCCAATCCCAGGACAACGTATATGGACGAATGTCTGACGACGTGATATTCAAAATAAATGGGGGTAAGATGTTCTAAAAATAATCGTGACCTCAAGCCTCATCAAACGGGAAATGACAGAAATCAGGCAGGTAGCATGGCCATGTGGGTCATTCCCATTAGGGGTATTTTCACCTGATCTAGAGAAATTTCAATTGTTTCTTATTCTATCTACTGTTGTATGCTTTCGGTAACGGTTGCTGATCACAACCGTTGGTGATAATATGCTCGGTACACTCAAGTTAAATGAGTGGCCTGCCATGTGTAGCCGGGTTACAAGACATTCTTGTTGAACCCCAATGTATCCCCTCTAGAGTACACTGATCGGCAGGTGGTTCCATACCTTGTCATAGTCGGAATCCAATCTCCAATAAGTGCCCTGCGGTTTTTTATTTTATTTTATATATGGAGCGTGAGATGCAAGCGTTCCGCTAGATTCTATTTATTTGATGTAGACACTATTATAATATCACTGGATTTTGATATCAAAAAATATTTTTGGTTATCGTAAGGTAAAAACCATCCGTGTTTATGTGTGGATCGATCTTAAGATTATCATTCCCTTCGAAAAGATTTTGAAAGTTAAACAAATGGTTGGAATTTACTCACACCAATCCCATGACTGACCCATAGTTTATTTTGTTTGTTTTCCCTAGACTCTTGGGTGCCCAAATTTGTTCGGGCAGTCAAGTAGTCATGATTTTACAGATTCACTTGGAGGAGTTTGAAGCTGTAGGCTTCACCAGTTAACTATAGACTATCATATTTTTCCGCTGTGTATTATATTCGTATCTGGAAACATGTGTTTATAATTGATCCAGAAATAGCTGTTGTGCTCTGATGATGGTATGTATATAAAGTTACTGATTTGTATTTCAAATTTTATGTTATATAATATATTTTATTCGTTCCGCTGTGAGTTTGTGATCTTCGTTTTCTTATATTCTAATATATATATTTTCTATTTCTCACCCTCTAACTTCTTTCTATTTATGATTCGTATTTCTGTGCAATTTGGGTTGGACATGTGATGTTATTAATCGACTCAAAAGGTACAGAAATTCGGGCCATTACACCATCCACAAAAGCTCGATGAACCCTAAATAATAATTAAGGTCAAGAAACTACGAAATGTAGATATTAATTTATAGTTAAGGAAAATGATATAGGAACTTAAGAACTTACTCGATCAAACTCTCAATTTTTTTATTATCGGAATTGAACAGAATATAGCGATGCGTTGCCTTCCAATCTGCATCTTTCAAATTGAACATCTTTATTCTTCTTTGTTCCAATATGACATTCCAAATCTGTTGGACATTTTCCAAAATCAATCGACATGTTTTCTGTTCCTCCATCAACGCTTAAAAATCTTGAACAGAAGGTCACACACTCTTCTGCCAAGTAACCTTGTGCAATCGAACCTTCCGGTCTGTTTCTATTTTGCGCACATAAGATTTCAACTTTCCTAGATATCGCTCAATTGGATACATGCATCTAAGGTATTTAGGCCCGTCGTATTCGATTTCTCTGCATAAATGAACAGGCAAGTGTAACATCCCATATTTTTCTGTGTATTTAATTTTCAAATTTTAAATAAATAAAATATATTAATATTGGATGAAAATCAATTGTTGTCGATTTTAATGATGATGATTATTTGAGTGGAGTATAAATAGATTTTTAAATTTATTTTATACTTAGAATTGGTGCAATTTGAAATTTTATATTTTATTTATTTAATAAATTGAGTTATTAGTTATAATGGAAATTCAAAATGTAACTGGATAAATGGAGAATTCTAAGTTGAGGAAAAATAACTGAAATTCAAATTTAAGATTTAAATAATCAAATTAAGATATTAAAATGTGTGAAATAAATTTATAGAATTTATTTAAGTTATGATTTGGTTAAATTTGAATTTATAAATAATTAAACTTAATTTAAACAGTTAATCAAATAATCGAATATTTTAATGATTAATTAACCGTGAAATTTAACTGTTTTGGCAACTATCTCGGAATTTGACGAAACTGGCGCCATTGGGACCGGAACGGTAAATTATTATAGGATTTCAATTTGCGTTACAATCCGACTTACCATTTGATCGTACGAGAGAAAACGTGAAAGAAGTCAGTGTAATATGATAAATTAGTGTTCCTCATATCTGGGCCTTATATATATATATGAATAAAACCCCTTATCCACCTCACTCAGCCATTTTCTCCATACGTATATTTTCTCCATCAAGTTTTCATTTTTCATGGCTGAGATAAAAATCAAAACCCTAGATCTAAAAACAAAGTTCAAGCTTCAAAAAATTAAATCTCTTCAAACCATAGCAAATTATATGTCAAAACGAAGGTCTCGACGACACGAAGCTATTGGTGGTATCAGTTTCGACATGCAGCGATCGATGTAGCCGGAATTTGCAGTCAAACGGGTCTGAATTCGTAACCCTAGAGTGGATTTTGGGGCTTTTTGATTCGGGTGACAATCGGAGAAATCGAGGTAGGGGTTTTGAAGAGGAAGTTCATACGAGTGCAACGGTGTTGTTCGTTCGATTTATAGTCGACTGGATCGCTAGAATTTCATCGTTAAAGGGGGAAAAACCCTCCCGTTTGATGGCGTCGCACGAGGGGAGGAGGGCACCGGACCTGGTGGCGTGGCACTGGGAAGGCGCGCCGGAGTTCCAGCTTTCCAATGGCGGTGGTCTCGTCTCTTCTGGTGGCCGGAGCAGAGAGGAAACGGCGGTCAAAGGGAGGTGGTTTTTCTGGTCTGTGCGGGTTCGAGGTTCCTGTAGCGGGAAGGAGAAAGAACGGGCGGGAGAAGATAGATGACGTGTCGTCCCTTAATTGGTGGGTTTTTTTTTTTATATATATATATATTTAAATTTCAAATGGTAAAATACTGATAACTCTTTCGTTTTGACTCGGATTTGGACGCGGTTTGTTGCGTTGGGATCGTGGCGGAATTTCGGACGTTTTGGCACTAACCTGGCTACGTTTAGAGACTGTGAAATTTTGGGCTATGGTTGGACGTCCGATCCACTAAGGACTCAAAGGTGAGTGATTCTTCGCTCACGAAATACTGAATTATTCCCATATTTATCGAATTAAATTATGAAGTAAGTTTGGTTGCATGGTTGCGTTGGATTGTTGGTGTGTTGTTTAAATTTGACATGCAAGTGTGTTAACATGCAATCTAAGTAAATGATTAGTTATTTAATTTAATTTAAATCTCTAGTTGAAATTCGAACCCTTGTTAATCCTGGAACAGTTAATGCTGATCAGTTGAATGGAATGATATGATGGATGTTTGGTTGAATTTTATAACTGAATTGATATTGCCACTGCTTATGCCCATATTCAGTATATCGTATTGCATGTTGGTTTTGACGATAAATCTCATTTGTACCCTTGATGTTGCGGGCATCTAATGAACCCGGGATTTATCGATAAAATGAATTAAGAACACAGAGTGAAATGATAAATCTCTGTGACCCTGATTTGGATTGAAATGATAGGTCCATCCCTGAATATCGAGAAAATTTAATTTAAATCACTTGGCCATTTGATAGATAATTATATACAGACATCGGTTGGTTAAATGATTCAAATATTTGAAATTCTGTATTGAGGGAAAATTTATTTAAAGGAAACGTGTCGAGTTTGATAAAATTTTATTCTTCCTTTAAAGGTCTGATTCTTGAATGTTATTTGAAGGGATTAAGGAAATTACCCAAAGTGAACTTGAAGTTTTAAAGATTCAGAAATTAATATGATTTAACATTTCAAGGATTTGGTAGCCTCAAATTTAATAAATTCTTATTGAATTTAATATTGGAATGGAAAGGAAAATCGTGGATACTTAGAGTTGTTTTAGTCTTAATATAAGTATGGTTTTAAATTCCTTGAATTTGAAATATGGGTTGAACTGGGATTGTTGAAACAAGTCCTTTGGGCTAGGCAACTCCATTAAGGCCGGAGTTAGATTCAAGTATTGAAGTTCGGAAGAAAGAATCGATTTTTAGTTAAAGAATTTTCATATATATATTTACACTGTTGGATTTCAATAACTATCCTTTCTTCAAAATTTATTTGTTAAACTTCTTTGTGTAACTATTTTTGGTTATAACAAAATTTCCTTATATTATTTACCTAAACTATTTAGAAAAATTTTAAATTTATATATATAGTGATTTTAAACTTATTTATCCTATTTTAACGATTATATTCTATACATACACTATTTTATATAAAGGCTTAGAAGCTTCTACTTTTCATAATTATAATTTTTTTTAAGTGTAATTTCTTCTGAATGGAAAATGCTGGATTTAAACCCTAGTTCGAGATGGAGTCGAGATAGAGTATTCAATATAAATTGACTTGAACCAATTTTTTTTATTTTTTTTTTATTTTTATGGAAATGTAATTGGTATTTATTCGAATAAAATGGATTCCATAAATGATATGAATGATTGTTATGGAGATTATACTCTATTGAATATGAATGGATTTCGAATTTTAAATCGATTCGTGATAATTTGAAATCTTTGAGATAAAAATATATTCTATTTGAATATAAGTCATTTTGAAATATTATATGATTATAATATAATGATATGAATATATTCTAGTTTTAGAATATAATCGGTTGGGTATGATCATGATATGTCGATATGAAAATTTATTCATTTGAATATAAACTGGGTTCAAAACAGAAGATGATATTTTGATATGAAAGTGAAACTTTATCAAAATGTAAAAGAACCAACCGATGTGGAAAGATGTAAGCGTTGGTTGTTGAAGAGACCGGAGTCGACATAAGGCATACTCTCTGTCAGTGTCGATACCACTTTGACAACTGTGAACGTTATGACGTATCCAGAATGAGTATGATGACTTGGAGGCGATTATTGAATCGAAGAAGATGATCGATGACGAAATAGCCCTGACCTTCGGGTCAGAATTGAAATGACTAAAACAGGAGCTATACCGTGACTAACTGAGGTAGCACCTTTGATCGGACTCACTCCTTCGATACTATTTCTATGACTATGATGACAATGATGATTTGGGCCCATTTTGACTTTGGGAGTGTGTTCCGAGGTGGGCGGTAGTGGCTGCTATGCGTTACCACCGGTCCGGGAGTGCAATTGGTAGAATCCTACCCTGGGCATTGCCTCGAGTGCCTTGTCATATATATCCTTATCGAGCCCCATACGATTTTGATTTAGCATTGCCTCCTATGGAGTGCCCTCTGATAACACCAGTACGGTGAATTTACGGTACTGTATAGACTGTTGATGCCTATAAACGGCGTAAGGGTAATATGGTAATCCCGCTTACGCTATTTTCAGTATTTATATTTTACTGGATAGACACTATCATAATAGCGTACTATATTATGTATGTATTAGTTTAACGGATCCTTGAGAGATGGAAACCCCGTAACATCTCTTGAGTTACTGCACCCATGACACTGATGTTATTTCACATTTTAATTTGACTAATATGAGATGATTTAGTGCTGATCCGAGTGTTTGTTGTGTTTTCTTTTATGCAATATGCTCGGGTCAGCAGACGTTGCAGTTACTGAAGATGACTGTGCTTTGGAGATCGAAGACGAAGATTTGGTATATCTATTATCTATACATATGTATATCCGCTGCATTATTTTTCCGCTGCTTATTATGTACAGCTGTATGTATATGTAACTCTGATAATCATTGAAGGTTATAGTCAATGTATATATATTTCAACTGCTTTTAACTGCTATTTGTTATTATATGTTGTCCTTCCGCTGTGAGATTCTGTTATTGTCTTTTCTCTTCTTTCTTTCTTTTTCTTCTTTTCCCAATAACTACCTGCATTTGAGATTTGTTTGGGTCGACATGTGTGGCTTATTGTCGATTTGAACGGTCTAGAATTTGGGTCGTTACAGCAAGTGTACCATTGTATCGAAAAAAGCCTACTGAAATATCATTTCAAAATGACAAAATAACTCGACAATTTCTTTTTGCAGCCTCTTGATATCATCCACTTTGATAACCTTGTTCCATAGTACTCTAAGGAATGCACTAAATTTGATCATTGATAATACAACCTCTAGTTTTGATGCTTTCTTCATGGCAAATTGTAACAAATAGTGGAGTATGAAATGAGCATCATGGCTCTTATATCCCACAACCGTTCTCTCTTTTATGTGCACATAACGACTAACATTCGAGGCACAACCGTGGGGCAGTTTGGCGTTCTTCAATACAGAGCAAAAGACTTCTTTTTCCTTCTTTGTCATATCAAATATTGCAGCTCTAATTTCAACATGCTTTCCATCACCACATTCAACAAGATGAAGTATCTCCCTTATGCCAAATTCCTGTAAATCCAAACGAGCGTTTAGGTGATCCTTCGACATACGACCTATATTAAGTAAAGTACATAATATTTTGTTGCATATGTTCTTCTCTATGTGCATGACATCCAGGTTATGTCAAAGGGGATTATGACATCAATATGGTAATTCAAACAGTATTGACCTTTTTTTAAAAGGGCCATCACTTTTACCTGGTTTCTTGGTCTTATCCCCAAACTGATTTTTGAACCCAAGCAAAACTCTTAAATATCTGTTCCTAGTAATATTGGAATGCTCCCCATTCCAGTTTCTCCATTAAATCTCCTCTTATCCAGCCTCCACTTATGTGTCGGATCAAGAAACTTTCTATGGCGCATATAACACATTTTTTTTGCTATGCTTCAAATAATTTGAAGAAATTTCATAATGGCATACTGGAGACGCTAGTTTCCCCTTCGTGCTACAACCTGACAACATGTCATATCCCGAAAAATCACTAATGGTCCATAAGGCGCTTGCACGTAAACTAAAATTCCCATCAGTGAAGGAATCATAAGTTTCAACGACAACATTCCATAACGCTTTCAATTCCATCATTAAGGGCTGCATATATACGTCAATATTATTCTTTGGAGAATCTGGACTAGATATTAATGTTGAAAGAAACAAATTCTCTTGTTTCATACATAACTAAGGCGGAAGATTATAGTTTACCAACACAATTGGCCATGTATTATAACTTTAATTCATTCAACGATATGGATTAAATCCATTAGATGCTAGACCCAATCTAACATTATGATTTTCTGATGAAAAATCAGGATAGCGAGCTATTGTATATAACGCTGTTGTATACACAATTATATGATTTTTGTTTGATGATAACAACCAAATATATATTATTATAAATGTGTTTGTTAATTTACTGTTATTCTACATCACAGACAGGAATATAATATTTATATTTATATAAAATACTACGGGACAAAAATTTAAATATTCAAATAGTATTTTATTAAATATAATATTTTATTTCAACATTTCAAACAGTACAAATTATAAACTCTACTATTTGTACATTTCACTAATATTTTTCATCTAAATTCATTCAGTACACTTGTTCCTCTCTACAACACTCACACTCAGTTATACAGACACATCACTTAAAACAGACACTTTGATTTATACATTTCACCGACTATACTTGTCTTCTATCCTCTGTCAGCCTCATAGTCAGTCCAGTCACCATCTGCTTACCTGTCACATGAAACAGAAACACGCACAGTACACTGCAATAGAAATAAAAACTGAATACATGCAAATATAAATTTACTTTTAAATTTTATTTGCCTTAGAATTTTGGTGTGTTTCTCATCATTTTTCATGACTTGACCTACGTTATATATACCAGTCTGTATATTTCTAGTGCTCGCAGATCAGCCTTAACACACTACACTGGTATGCTGATCAGAACCAGTAACTGATTCTGAACAGCCCCAACACAGTGCAGCGGTCTGCTGATAAATATTCATTTGAATAGCCACATGTATACACACACACACACACATATATATATATATTATATTATATATTATATATACACACACATACGTGTGTGTGTATATATATATGTATACATACAGCTCAACAACATGACAGTGAAATGGAGCAGTGGACACAACAGCATGGCTCAAGTGAATAATGCAAACTGGTCAAGTCTCAAGCAACATGGCACACAACAAGGTTTCAAGTGGACAATAATATATGGTGATGGCACAAGAAAATCAGTTTGGTCAGAGATCAGTGTACATGTGTGTAGACAACACCAAAATGGTGATGTGCATGTCCAACATGGTTATGGTGAATCAAGTGCAGCCATCTACATGAACAAGCAATGTATACAAGACTGTTCAGTCAGCATGGTCGAGCCATGTTCAAACACAAATGGTCAGTGCAGCTCACAAGTATAGACTACAAAGTATATGGGTGCAGTATAAATATGGTCAGCAAGTTCCCAACATGGTCTGAATAGCATGAACACAACAGCAAGGCATGGTGTGTACATAGCAGGTGGTACAAGTTCAAGACAAGTGTTTATGTTCAAATTCAAGTGGGAGTATATATATATTTGGATACATAATAACTGTGATATACAAACTGCAGTTACATGGTTCATGGCATGGTAAAGACTAGAAAGTTTTTTTTAATCACATGTAAATCCATAAAGGAATTAAATGGTGTATATTTCTGGCTTCAAATCTTTCCAAAATTCACCAATGGATTCAAAAGAAATCAGACGACATTCCTAGGCAAAAATGGTCTGATTATTTCTTTCTAGAAATCAGAGAGTTAAGGAGATTTTTTTTTTTAATTTTTTCCAGATTTGGCAAATGAAATCAAGGCCAAAAATTATTTCCAGATTTGGCAAAAGTTTAGTAATTGAACTGTCAAGACTGAAGTCGTCAATTCAGAAAAATCAAAGCAACATTTCCACAGCTTTCGGCAAGGTTCTTTTCCAAATTCACGGCAGTTTTATCAAGGGATAGTGAATCATTCATTTCCATAAATAAATCAATTTTGGGCAACATATGAATATTTCCAGTTTTACTAAAGTTATAAAACTGTTTTGGCAAGAAAAACTTTTCTACAAAAACTGTTTTTGGCAATATTTGAGTCGAAATCCATATTCTGGTTTTGGATCAAAATTTTATCAAGGCACCAAAGGGAGGAAATCACGCAAGAGGATCACACGCTTTATGAAAATCAATAGAAAAATCAACAGTTCATGTATATTACGCAAGGGTTTTTATTCAAGGGGGCCACAAGTAACATCATTCAATTCCCAGATTTTCTCATACTCAGTAAAACCGAGCCATTCAAATTTTACAAAGCAACAAATCAGGGAATTCGCACGCATGAAATCAGTCAAGCCTTATTCCGAAATCAGAGAGATTTTCGGATTTATATTCCTATTTAATACCCACTTCATCACAGGCTAAAGGTATCGAAAACACAAACCAAAATTCAAGAGCAGAAATCATTTTCAAATAAAGTTTTACTCACTTTAGTTTTCGATCAAGAGCCAGAGAGAAATCCCAAATCGATCGACAGAGCAGAAAGCCACAAAGGCTCAAGCACCAGAGAATCCAATTTCGATTTGTCAAGCATCTCGATTCGATTTGAGGAATTGCTAAAAAAACCCTAACCAAATTTGATAGCCGCCATTTTTTATTCCAAGTGGAAAAAACAATCGGGCCAGATGAATGAAAATGAAATGCAAATGGGCCGGTGGCTTGGAAAAATATTATAAAGGGAGGATTTAAGTTCGTCTAACTTTTTAAGGGTTTTAGCTTTGTTCTTTTATGTATTGTATTATTTTGTTTTTAATTCCTTTGTAACCGTTTCAAACAGTTTTCTAGAGTCTGTAAAATCTAGGTGATCCAGTTAGGGATTTAACTGGCAGTTTACTAGAGTTTGGCAAAAACTAGGGTTACGGGTCATGGGGTTGTAATCCGGGGAAATCTAATCTAGGGGATATAGGTCGGTCCAGGGTTTTGAGAATAGGATTAGAATAGGAGCAACGGTTCACGAGTTTACATGGTCGTGTAAGCGGGATCTACTCTATTACCTAGTTGAAACCTTAATGAATGCAGCAGTAGGCAGAGTTTGCCGAAGCTGGGTATATCTGTGTGTTATTTACTTTTTGTATTTATTTTCTATGTTGCAATTCTATGATCTGATATTTTTAATATCTCGTTAAATTTCAATAAACCCTATTCACCCCCTCTAGGGTTAATCCAGATCCAACAAGTGGTATCAGAGCAGATTATTTCATTAACTCTAGAGTAATGAGTCATCCTAGTTGTCAGTCCTCTGATAGTCAGTCCAGTTGTATTCCATCTATTTTAATGGTAAAGACTTTTTAAATTGGAAATTAGAAATGGAGTTATATTTAAAATCTGTTAATATTAAATGTTGGGATACGGTTATTAATGGATATGATATAGTTAGTAGAAATGATATTGGGTTTAACTCTCCTGCTATTCGTACTATATATTTTTATATTGATGATGTCCTGTATAGCCTTATCTCCTATTGTTTATCTACGTAGTATATCTGGAGAACTCTCGACACGCTATATGGAAAATCTGTAAACTGCTCAAAACCCACAACAATCAACTTAGTTTCAGATTTGTGCTTTACAGGTTGTACAGATGGAAATTCAGATGGACACTCAACTAGAGATCTTTCTTGTTAAGATTTAATTCATCGTTTAAATAGTTTAGCTGAATCTATTGAGAATCTAAAATCTAAAAATAAAATTCTAAAATCCGAAAAATTTGAGTTGATTTGCAAAAATAATCTTTTAGAATCAAAGCTTAAAAACGTTAAGAAGTCTTCAAATTCTAATTGGAAAAATTGTTTAAATTTAAAAAATGATCTTGTTCATCAAAATATAGATATTCGAAAACTTGAGAATGAAATCCTAATTTTAAAAGAGAACAAGATAGAGCTTGAAAGCACAAACAATTGTTTGCAAGAAGATTTTGAAAATTTTAAGATGACTGAAAATTCCAAATGTATTTTTCTGAAAAACAAAACTTGTTGAAAACTGAGTCTATTCTGAATGAGCTAGAAATTGAGATTGAAAAACTCAAGAAATTTGAATCTGAAAGTCGAAAACATTTCGAATTTGAAATTATTGAGTCCCAAGCCAAAATTAAATTGCTTAATGATGAAAATTTGGTATTGAAAACTGATTTTGAAAAGAGTAAGATCACTGAAAACCGTTGTTTGGATCTAATGAAAAAAAAATGGTGCTCTTAGATTTAAAATTCAACAATTCGAAACAACACTGGCTAAATTTTTTTTGAACGTGGTGTTGAAAAACCAATTTTCTTCGGAAAATAAAAATGGTATTGGTTTTCGGAAAAGAAATATTTTTGAAAATTTGAACTCTTGCGATTCTAAAAATCCTTCAAACTGCTTCAAGAAGGGTCATTCTGAAAATTTGAATTTTGAAAATTCCAAAAGGTTTTTGAATCACAAACGAGATAAGAATTGGTTTGATAACAATCCGGTTGAACAATTGTGGACCCCAAAAAGAAATAAAATGATTTTTGGAAAAACTAAACGAATTTGGGTTTTAAAGGGTACTCTAGTTGATTCTAACGGATTGTTATACAAACAGATTTGGGTACAAAAAGACGTGAACAAAGCTGTGAGTGGTTTTACAACCTTTGTTAGACCACTCGATTCTACAAACTGTTAGGTACCAGTGGTGGTTGAGGAACAGCTGTGCAAAAAGAAATTTGAAATCAAGCTGGTTTATACTTCTATATCATTCACAGTTCCACTAGCCATGTTTTGTTGAGTCAGAGATTCTGATTTACATTGATTTTAGGTATGATCTCTGAACTCATCTTTGTAAATGTTCTCTGTTTTTATTTTCTTTGTTTATTCCTCCTTCTACCCCTTCTACTTTTGGTTTTCATTTTTGAGTTGTCACTGCTATATTTTTTCTTCTCTGAGCTTCCTTAACTTCAAATTGCGGAATTCATGATTTTCTGGAAATTCGCTTCATTTGAATAAAAACTCTGATGTTTTAATCATTTCCAGATCTTGAATTTAAATTAGTAAATATCTGCAATTGTTTTGAAGTTTATTTTCTGTTTTCTGAATTCATAACAGTGTTGATGTATTCTTGTCATATCTTGAACACTGTTAATTTGAATTATAAATTTTTGAAGATCAGAATATTTAATGAAATTTCACACACCTCTGCTGTTTTGAGTTTCTTCTAATTCATTTTAGGAAAACTTGAAATTATATACTCATTACAACACACTGCTACTTCTTAGTTGTGATAATTTCATTGATTTTCAGATTGGCTTGGATATTTTGAATTGTCTTGAATCACAGTGATACATCTTGAAATTCATCTTATATTCATGATCATTTTATCTGGAATTTATTTGTTTGAAATCATTTGAAATTCTTGATATTTTGAATCTCACACACCTCTTGGATTTGAAATTATTAATCTTGTGTGACTGATTTATTATATCTCAAAATTTGACAATGATTCAAGTAATTTCAAATAAATTATTTATTAATTCTGGATTTTGAATTATCTCTCAAGCCTGATGTATATGATCTGAAATTACTCTTGTACTTGTCAGAAATATTTGTGAAAATTCTTTGAAAATCTGGTCTTGAAACTCATTGTTATTTCATGAATATTTGATATGAATATTTGTTTTTTTTTTAAATCATTTGAAATTATTGATTTATTGAATCTCACACATATCTTGAATCTGAAATTAATAATATGGTGTGATCGATTCATTGAATCTTGAGTTTTTCATATTCCTCAAATGATTTCAAATAAACGGTATTTTTAATCTTGGATCATGAATCTCTTTTGTGACCCTCATCTTGACAAGTCTGATTTGAAACTGTTTTTTGTGCTCTGCTCTGATATATATTAGAAAATATTTTGGAAATTGCTTGTTTTGATTTGTTTGCTGCTCTGACAAATGTGACTAATTTGTTATCTTGTCTGCTAGGGCTTAATGTTAGATTTTGCTGTCTGAGATACCCATGTTCGTCTCCACTGTCATGTTAAAATACTCATTAATAGAGACAACAAGTGGTATAGATTTTGATTCTCATCATGTATATTTTTTTTTGCTCTCTATATATATTTTTTGAATTTCCTTTTGTAATTAATTTTCTATTTTAAAGTTATTTACTGATTATTCATTCAGAAATTGAAATCAATATCCAAATTGAACTGTATTTATAATTCATCAAAATCATTATCAGATTTTGAAATTATGATGAATTGTGACTGCAGTATATTTCACAACAAGGGGAGATTTTATTTATACTTTCATGATGATTGAACAATTTTATAATATCTTTGAATTGGGAGTTAATTTCACAACCATCTTCATCATCTATCATCATTCTACCATCCATCGTAATTTTATATTAATGTGGAGAGTCTAATATCTTTTAAAAATGATCTTGGATAAAAAGTGGAAATATTTGTAATAGAAATGGGACTATGTTATTATTCTGAATTAGTGATAATTCAAAATTTTCAATGATCCCGGTACAATTGAGCATATTTCAAAATACTATTAATTTAGAAATTTATTTCACAAACCATCTCTATACCTATCACATTTCTATCATCCATATTGGTTTTATGTACTAAGGAGTTTTTCTGTTTGAACTGATAATGATAAATATAAATATAATTAATTCATAAGTGTTTCTCTAACCTCATTTAAAAATCCAAGTTCTAGTCATGCATGGTTAAGAGATTTATCTATCTATTACTTATATTGGAAAGGAGAAACCAAGAAAATCTGGTGCCGACATCTGTCCCCCCTTCGAATTAACACGCTTTTACTTTTTCTCTTTTCAACAATTAGGTTTTCACACCATTAATCTCCCCTCACAAATTCAACCTCCGCTCCCATGTCTGCTACCAACGCCTCCAAAATACGTTCCTCTCTGCTCCTATCTCAGACGAACTAACCCACTCTCCCTCCGTCTTCCCTTCCACCGATTTGCTACTTCAGACACGGTCTCTGTCTCCTCGATTTTGTAATCAATTCCGATTTCAGAAGCAAGTCGTCCCCCACCCTTATCGCTCCCTTCGCACTTGGATTCTGTCTTCCGATCGTAACGCGCTCCTACGTGCAAGAATTGTCAAATTAACGTACTGAATTTGCCATCTCGTTCAGACAACCATCATCCTTCCACCATAACTTAATAATTTTCGGATTTCTGTCGGCTGCAATGAACAATACGGATGAGTTTTCGGTCTGTACATTGCACCTTCCACTGTGCACATTTTCAACACTAACAAATTTACACATATCATTACTGATTTAATCTTTTTGATTCCCATATTACATAAATGGTTATTGCGATGCAGATTACAGATCGTACAGTTGCTAAACATTTTTCAATGCATATGGTCGACACATGCCTCTGAATATATTTGCTAAGGTGAGCTTATATTCCCCGAATGTTCTCAATGTTTTTATCTCTTTTTAAGTTAAAGCATACTGCATACGATGTCATGATCACTTCTTTAAACAGTGATATACTTTGCACACTATGACTGACTCAGATTAATTTTCACTCTACTACTGTGTTCGAAAACATCAACTGCTTAGACTATAGCACGACTCCAAAGTTCAGTCAGTGGACATGAAATATATCCGCTAATTTTGACAGTATTCATAAATTGTTAACGTCAGAATATTAGCTGACCCTTAACAGTGTTAACACGCATCTGCAGTATGCCATATGTCTAATGGTGTATATGTACACAGCCTTTACTTCCCTTATCACATTACTTATATATTTTAACATTAAAGTTACAAACAAAGCTAAAATATTTACGTAATCCGCACCAATAAATACGACAGAGTTCAGGAACACCATGTAAAATAGTCGTCGTATGGCAATTCGTACTTTACATAATTTTAATACCATCATCCTTCCACCATAACTTATTAATTTTCGGATTTCTGTCGGCTGCAATGAACAATATGGATGAGTTTTCGGTCCGTATGTTGCACCGTCCACTGTGCACATTTTCAACACCGACAAATTTACACATATCATTACTGATTTAATCTTTTTAATTCCCATATTACATAAATGGTTGTTGCGATACAGATTACAGATCGTACAGTTGCTACAGATTTTTCAATGCATATGGTCGACACATTCTTCTGAATATATTTGCTAAGGTGAGCTTATATTCCCCGAATGTTCTCAATGTTTTTATCTCTTTTTAAGTTAAAGCATACTGCATACCATCTGATGATCAGTTCGTAAAACAGTGGTATACTTTGCACACTGTGACTGACTCAAATTAATTTCACTCTACTACTGTCTTTGAAAGCATCAACTGCGTAGACTATAGCACGACTCGAAAGTTCATTCACCAGACACGAAAATTATCTGCTAATTTTGGCATTATTAGTAAATAGTTAATGTCAGAATATTAGCTCAGCCCTAACAGTTTTAACACACATCTGCAGTATACCATATGTTGAACGGTGTGTATGTACGCATCCTTTACTGCCCTTAACACATTACTTATATATTTTTACATGAAACTTCTAAACACAGCTAAAATGTTTACATAATCAACACCAGTAAATACGATAGCCTTCAGGAACACCATGTAAAATAGTCATCGTATGCCAATACGTACTTGACATATTTTTGATACGAGTGTTGTTTGATCATTCTTCTATTCTATGGTACTACTTGGGATTTGACTATCAACGTTGCATGCCATGTTTTATTTGTTGGTTATCAATTTTAGCTCAAGCGCTGTAATTACAATTTTGTTCTTCTAACGTTTATGGTAACACGATTTTTTAATTTATAAAAATGTCCGACTGCTTCAACCGAACTATCATTTTTGGTTCAAATGCTTCATTAGTTTAGACAAAGTGACAGAATTATGTTTGTCGCTACCATTACGTTCCCCAACAGCTTATATTTTTAATTTGATATTTAGCTACTAAATATTTATTGTGATCATACACAGCGCCGATCAAATTTTGAACACACAATAGTGTGCGTAAATGTGCACAACCTAAAAATATGAAGATACAATAGTCTGCATATAAATGTACATATATATGCTATAAACTTACGATTTATTCTTCCGCCTTTTTAGGTACATTGGTTTGAGTTCACAATCTTGTCTGCCTACTGTCAATCTAAACGGTGCACGCTGTAAACCCCCACGAGGTATTTATATTACATTGACTGTACTACTTCACAGTATTCAAAGTATATGGCAAACTTCAGTGAACAAATCGTTCAGTTCAGTTTCTGTCCCATCTAATACACTGCATCTGACTATGTTGTAGGCTATATGAAATTGAAATTGCTGCAAATGACGGTGTCGATTGCACAATAAAAAAACACAACCTTCATTTTCTGTTACTAATAGTTTACATGACTTTTGTTTAACCACGAATTACAAAGGACAAGCTTCAAATTAGTTGTTCCACATTACTTTATGCAAATACCCATCTCTCTACTTACTACACAAGTATATATGGTAAGCTATAGTTTCAATAAATGAAATAGTCAAGTAATGGCAACACGTACATTACGTAGTTATGATGTGAGGCTGATTCAATCAATCTTTTATTCATTTTTAATACTTTGGATATGACAGTAAAAGTTGCCTATCATTTTTTCTAAGCTGTGGACAAATTTTAGGTATACAGCTTCAATTATACCTTTCTTTTTCTCAGATTGAAGTCAATAATATTTTTTTGGTTTTCGTAACATGGTTATTTTGGTTACACCAAATTGTCAATTTATTTTAACATGTTTGATTACTGCCAACAAAGTGCCTGATTTAAATCTGTCTAAATCATGACGTTTTACCTTCACCAATTTTTTTTATGCTTTAGTATTAAAAATTTAGACCGAACATAAACAGGCGTTCTATAAATAAGTGGACACAATTTTCTGTGTAACCATGCACATATGTGTACCCATCTACGTATTCATTTATCTCTTTTACTTAATTCCAACCAAAAAAGAGATATTTCTTCTCGAACATATTCAGCTATATTGCTTTGACATTACTATCGTCACTGCCTACGTTTCTGTAAGCTATAAATCAGTTACAGTCTCACGATGACCGTATTGTTAGTAGTCGTCCACACACATAGCTAATGACGTACATATTTGCTGTCCGCCATACCTCACTGCGTTTATGTTTTAAATTACACATATCCAACAGTGGTGGAAAAAATTAGGACATGTTACACCTGCACACATTGACACGTACATTCGTTTCACGCCACTTTTTTTCCCCTGATCTTAATTTCTACACTTTCTTTGATGTGTGATTTGTTTGCATTAATTTATCTTTCACTGCTTCATTGCACCTGTTGGTGAGCGCAATCATTGTCGAAAGTTTACCAACCATGGTTTCACATTTGCAGTAGGAAACTAGGATTTTGAATTTTAGCTGTTCGATTTTGAATCTTATTTACTTCTATAAATTGTTTCTTATGACAAAACTCAAAAGACCAATATCATTTTAACGTTTCATATGTCTATCGTAAATGTAACAACCCGGAAAATCAGAACCAATTTAAAATTTTTATTTTGGTTATTTTAACAGATTTTGAATATTTAAAATGAATTATTTTAAATAATAACGACGAAAAATTTAATTTCGACGAAGTTAAAACAAATAAATTTATTTTAATTATATAACGAGCCTGAAATGGTGCGGTAGTTCGAAAATTCGATTTCGAATTTCAATTGAATATACAAAATTCGATATAAGTCGGAATTGGGTGAAACAAGAAATATTTGAATCTGTTAAACAATATCTTTCTAACGGATGTGAAAAATATAAATTTCACTATAGAAGTTGAAAGATAGGTCCAGTTTAGAATTCAGAAAAGTCGCTTTGGAATTTATATATTTTTTAATATATATATAAAGGCCTTAAAAATAGCCATTTTGCAAACGACCTCTGTTTTCAACGAAACCACTTTCGTTGGATCTGTGATGTCAAATTATTGCTAGATTTCAATTTGCATAATTTTCTGAATCAATATGTGAGCGTGGCAAAAGAAAACGCGTTTGACCCATTTTAGTTGAATTTAATCGACTGGAAAAAGACCATTTTTCAAATAGTCTCAGAATCGGACGAAATTAGTTTTGTTAGGACCGTATCGTCAATACGAAGCTAGAAATAATTTTTTTGCAATTTTTAGAGTCCATACGTGACCCCGATAAATTAAAATGAACGTTCAAATTCAATATATACTGATTTATATTTTGAAATTGATAAAAATTGATCATAACTGAAGAATTAGCTTACGGGACATATCTCATTATGTTCGGAATGAGGGTATTTGGCTAGAGGCGACACTCGTTGGGTTTGATTTGGAGTTCAATTGCGAAATTCACTTTTAATCAGAAATTAAATTAAATAATATTTAAATATTAATGGGGTTGCTTATAAAAGGGTGGTCAAAATCCTAGGCCACGGTCAAACCTTTCTTCCGCCGTCAGCCTTATCTCAATGGCCAGTGTTTTTCCGCTCTTCTCAACCATTTTCTCTCCATCTCTTCATCGAATTCAACAACTTTTAAATGGAAAAAGGTAGAGCTCAACTAGCTCTTGCTTATCAACGGTCAAGATGGAGTTTAAGGGTCCGGTTTTGCCAGGGGTTCACCTCAAAGTCGGCAAGTTTAGGGGCGTTTTCGAGACCCTACAGGCGTTCGAATTGGATGGTGCTCCACGCGATGGTGGAGGAGGAAGATGGCGTCGGAGTGGAAGGATTTGATCTGGGTTCGGTGATGTATGGACACGTGCGTGGTGGTGATTCTCAGAGCGACAATGGGTTTTGCGATGACTGTTAAACGAAGAAGAGGGAGAACGAGATTAGTGGGTTAAGAAAGGATTAAGGAGAAATAATTATTAATTATTAAGTTAATTGTAAATTTAAATGTGTTAAACGTTTAAAACCTTGTAACTTCTTCAAATCAGATCAGAATTCGACAAAACAAAGTTCGTTGGACTCGAAATGAAAAATACTTCGCAATGGAACTAATCTAAAGGATATTAGAGCTAGCTGTAGTTTTAGTTAAATTAAACACCGGGTTTAATTTAATTAAAATAATCGTTATTCAACGATTTCGAAACCGACCACTGCGAGAACTCCTCACTAAAATTTTCTGTCCAGTTATTTATTTTATAACTGCATATATAAACTGCTCCCTGTCGTTCACAGACCATGGACGACTTATGTGATTGTTTGTGTTGTGAAATTTGACTGTTGATTGTGATGTGAAATATATATTCATGTGTTTAAATAAAATATATATTCATGTGTTGAAATAAAATATATATTCATGTGTTGAAGTAAAATATATATTCATGTGTTGAAGTAAAATATATATTCATGTGTTGAAGTAAAATATATATTCATGTGTTGAAATAAAATATATATTCATGTGTTGAAATAAAATATATATTCATGTGTTGAAATAAAATATATATTCATGTGTTGAAATAAAATAAATATTCATTTACAAATCAAACGATTTGTTTATGTACACCGATTTGACTGATATGGATTGGGACGATAAATTTTACACATCGTCCAACTGCACAAATAAAATCTATGTTTGTGGATTGAAACCCCACACGGGTGTTGGGATAATATTTGATGTACACTAATCCCAATTGTTTAGTTGTATGTCGATCTATTGGTTGACAAGGTGTTCTATGCGTTGATTATTTATAATTAATGCTTATGCAGTTGTGTAATGCACTATGGATGATGGTTGATTGTTTATCATTGTTATTATATACATGTGTTGTATGAAATCCATATAAGTAACATTATATGGTATTTGATTGGGCCTCATTCCAATTTGGAAGATAAAGAATATTTTCAAATAATATTCAGAAAAGGATTAAATAATATTCATGTGTTGAAAATAAAATAAATATTCATATATTGAATAGAAAATTCATGTGTTGAATAAAATATTTAAACAATAAAAATATCATTTTTATTGAAGATATAAACCATATAAAATATTCATGTATTGAATAAAAGCCGTGTTGATTAGATTAACGCCATTTTTGACATGGACGATATTTATATCGATTTTATTCATTTTTATAATGAATATTGAAAATGAAGTGATTTCAAAATCTGATGTTTGAAAATATTATCATTTATATGTTAATGATATGGAATATTCAATTTTGATTTAAAATTGAATATGAAGTTGAAACCGTTTTGAAAACGAATTTAAAACGATTTATAAAATACGTTTTGAATGGAAATCGACGATATATATTATATATATATATTATGTATATATAATATATAATGGCCTGAATAGGACGCGCCGCGACAGTTCGTGAATTTCGACCATTAACTTCGAATGGACGTTACGGGAGATCCGACCATCGGATTCTCCTGAAACCGGGACCATTGGGTTCGTATCGAAAAGAGCTTTCCAACGAATATAAGAAATTTGAAATCTAACGGTTGGGTTTGGAGTTATGTCCAAATCAAATTTGGAAAAGGTCGTTGTAAGTGCAGTTCGACGACCGTTCATGGAAATCGACTGTACGGGCCTTGATAAAATTATTAAAAATATTAATAAATTGTGTAAAATCATAATAAATGGTTTGGAAAGAACCGGAATGAAAAATTCCATATTTGAAAAGATAAAAATACATTTTTATCGAAATGAACTAGTTATTAACTAGAAGGATAATCCAATATTTTTAATTAAATAAATTGGATTTGAAGTGGATTTAAAAATAATCAGAATTTCCAATATACGAATTGGAATGGATTTGAATCAAAATTATCTTCGGAATATTTCGATATTGGATTTCGTGATTATACAGATATGGTTGTGGAAATTTGAAAGATATATTTATATCATTATTTCCAATATGATATTTGTTGGTTTCCGAATTTGATATTGAATATAAGCCGATATATTTTCTATTCAGAGCCTTGTATTTAATATCAAAAAGGGATTTTGTGTTCGTCGTGAATGATGTCTTAAATAACACTGTTCTTAAACTCAGTTTAGAAAAGAATAAATCTTTTAATTAAGATTTAGTGAAATCGTCCAGTTAATTAGTATTTAATTGGAATTGAATTGAAAATTGGTTTTTGGGTTTATAGTGAATGGTGTTTTAAATAACACTTGTTCTTTAACCCGATTAACAATGGGATGTGATTTTGGGTTTATCGTGAACCGTGTTTTAAAAGACATTGGTTCTTTAACACAGTTAAAGATAAGATTAATTTCTTAACTTTGAAAAATCATTAAGTAATGATTTTTGGATATTATAACTGAATTAGAGTTTTAATGAATCTTTAGTTAGATTGAAATGATCGAGAATGGAGTATCACCAGTTTTGCTCCAAGCGATAGTTAAATCTTTAATTAGATTTGAACATGTAATGGTAATTAAATTTACCGATAAAACCATGGTGTTAGATATGAAGTATTACCAGTTTTGCTTCATGGGATGTATAGGTTGGGATTGGGAAATTTAACAAATAATTACTTCGGTAAGGATCGCTACTCCCGACTAGTTTGGAAAACCTTAACATGGTTTGAAATGATATCCAAAGGAAGATTAAAGAATAAATTTTAAAGAATTTATCTTTGATAAAATTAATGGGAACCTTTCCCTAGTGGTGTGAATATTTGAATAAAAGAATATTCTGAATTGGAATGAGGCGTATGTTGTGTTTGTGTAACACTTGTTTATAAAATACGCGAGTTATTTGGAAAGACCGAGTTTATCCCATTCTGAATAACTGATACGACGATAAGTCGAAGTTGAAGATGGTGGTTGAAGACCGGAGGTCTTCACATCGTTTAGGTGATTACTGATGATCTTGATTGGGCTGTACACCTAGGAGGAGGGAATCAGTTGGTGATCGTCCAGACGTACTTGGAGATCGATGGATATGTGAGGAATAAGGTTCCTTCGGTTTCGTTCAGACCCAGAACGGACTTGTAAATGGACTGTGTGTCTGACATTGGATTTTGCTCTATGTTGATTGATCTCTATTAAATATACATCTGCCTGGTGAAAGAGAATTTATTCTTTTACTTCACCCTTCTCTGAGACGTACGAGATCAGAGGTTGTATATTGATAGACATCAGCTGCGTGGAGTGGATTGCCTGTGTGGCATGCCAAAGTGGCAAATGATCAAGGCTTTTGTTGAAAAGCAAAGTCTTGTAGTAGATGATCAAAGCATCGCCTGTGTGGCATAGCTTTGTGTATAACATTAATTTGCGAGCCTCACACCCTGGTGTGAACCAGAAACGGAAGAGGACAGCAGGGAGGGCATGCGTTTCTTTCTAGCTAGGGGTGGTGTCAGTGCTTAAACTGGCTGACATTTATATACTTTTCACCTGTGTGGTTGTTGGATGCGAGGCGCCTCGGATATGGAGTCATTTGGCTCATTTACGCCCCAAAGGGCGGTGAAACGCATGTTCAAGGTTTAAATTTAATCCACATCGGTGGACTGGCCCTGCACGTTGCCTAGGTACAGTTGCGGCTGAGTCCTGAGGGGCGAGCTAGAGCGTCTCGAAACAGTTAGGATTGCGCCTTGCCTTGGTTCATGATGGAAATCCAATTTCCAATACGCGACATTGCGGTTTTAATTGTAGAACTAGTATGGTGACATGATATATGGTAACCATGCCGTCTATGATTGATACATTTATATTTGAAGTTGTTTTCTTCACCTTTAATAATAATAAAAGATGAAATTTAGCGTATCAAGCATTCTTTGGCTGTTATAAGGTAAAACCCTATCCTCTGGCTTGCGTTGCATTGTGTGATGGGACCTGGGTCTTATAACAGCTTCATTGTTCTTTATTTTAGCATTGTGCTGTTTGTTTTACGCACTGGTATTCTTGGGAGGAAACCCGTTCCGTGTTATACGGCGTGGTTCCTTGATTTACCCAACTTTAAAAATAAAGATTAATAACTGTTTTTAGTTCTCACACCAGTCACATGACTGACCTGGAGTTTATTGTTTTAACCTAAACTTTGGGTGCCCTTATTTTCCACACGGGCAGCTAATAGTTGGGTTTTGCAGATTTATATTCACAGGATCTTGGTTTATAGCTGAAGTGATATTCGGAAAGCTCTGTATCCGTGTATTTCTTTTAGTTGTGTTTTGTATTAATTTTCTGCTAATATGTATTTAAATGTATTTAAATCTCTGATAATTTATAATGTGTAATATTTATTCATACTCTGTAAATTCTTGTATTCTGATGGAATTGTTGTAATAAGCAATGAAATGTTCTTCTGTTTGTGTTCTGATTCGTCTTGTCATCAAAGCAATCCGGGCTTCGAACGGTTTTGGTCGGTTTTGCAATCGATTCGGGCCGGGCGAAATTCGACTTGTTACAGTAAATTTGAATATCAACGTTCTTTAATGGCTACTCTAAAGTTGTTCAACACTCAGACTAACAAAGATAAAAAAATTCTGGATTACAACTCCTTCGGTAGTTGCTTTGGAGTGAACATGAGAAATTAGTTTTTGTTCTAGATTAGTTAGTTTTGTAGGAGAAAAGTAAAAAAATGACTAATAATGCTCCAATAATTTCTATGCTTTTCATATTCAATAAGAAAAAAATAAACTGAATATTCAACAAATAGTATATAAACCAAAGTATTTAACAAAATAGATATTTATGTTCTCAAAGATCACCTAAATTGCATAAGAAAAACTGTATGATGCCTTGGTATTCAATAGATAAAATATAAATAGGTTGTTTTTGTTTCTTGGGAAAATGCTTGGGCAGCTTGGTAGAGTAGTCCGATCAGTCAAAGTACTTTTCTAAGGTGGCTGATATTTGTAAATTTATCGTTAAAAATCATGTTTTACTGTCAGTTTATTTCCATATTTGCACAAAACTGATAAATTATTTGAGAAAATTTGCTGCATCTAAGATTTTCTATTGAGTGAGTGCAGTAGTTGTAATGTTAAAGTTAATGGTTTTTCTCTTTTGAATACAGATTCACGTAACTTCAATTTTTTGAAATTTTATTGCCATGTCGTTTTGTCAAGATGTATGATTTTTTTTTCACCATAATATTCTGTCCCATGTAATCATTCCATCCACTTGCTGTTTTCATAGCTTTAACAAACGACAATCGTGATTAAATTTGGGGGTAGTAGCTAATGCATTTAAATCAATGTCTGACAAGTTGACACATTACTCCATTTTTTTCACAGTTTTTCCACATTTGGTTTCCATGTTTAATTAAATATCAGCGAAGAATTTGCAAAAATAATCAAATATTTCACTCCGATGTTGTTATAACATGTGACATATATCATATATTTACTTCAATGACGACAAGTATTATTATTATAGTTGTCCAAATATCTTTGTTATGAACGTGACTCTAATTTCATATAATAGTATAGCAATGTGTAGGTGTCTATGTAAGGTGTTTTTTTTGTGATGAAACTGGTCAAACTTTCACTTCTTTCACCAAATAATATTTATTATGCTTTTCCAATGTACTTTGGTTAACGCATGCAGTTGACTTAAAATTTTGTGCTTTCACTGCACCAACTACCAAATGTTATCTTCAAACTGGGTGGCAGGATGATTGGCTTTGGGCAAATCATTTTTAGGTCACATACAAATTAGCAACATATAAAGTATTGGTACAGTGGAGAAAACTGGGAAATAGCAATACAGAAGAAGACTGAAATAACATAAATAACATATAAAGTATTGGTACATTGAAACTTTCCTTTTTCATAATATAATAAAGGCGAAATAACATAAATCACGTTTCAACCATGTTCATCCTATCAACTTAACAGAGTTCAAAAGACCATCTATGAATTTCAATAGTCTTAGGAAGTGAAATAACTTCTAGGTTAAACCTATCAGCCTCATCTTGCCACTGATTTTGCGAAACAAAACTCACAGAACATTATAATGTCCTTCACATATAGCTTTTGTAATTGGAGTTTTCGGTTAATACCACCTCCGTACATTTTGAAACTTCATTAACAAATTGTACATCTAATACCATTCATGTAGGTTTTATGGCTCCTACAGGATCACCATCGCTTAAACCTTTGATTATTTCTTCCGACCGTGTTGTTTCATCTTCATATTTTGCTTACATGTTATCCATTATCCTTAGGTGTTCAAATAGTACCTCAATCTTTAGTATACGGTCTACGCAAAAACATGTATTATATGCATGATTTATTTAGAACACTTTTAAGTCAACCATTCATTTGTGTTCCTAACAACTGACATTCTTATTTGGCCATAACCTCCGAGTACATCAAATTAGTTTTTTTAACATGTCCATAATTCTGTTATTCACTCACATGTATAGCTTTTGTACTCAGTTGCAGATATTGGTTAGCAACATATTATGGATAATTCGCATCAACAAAGGACTGCAAGAGAACAAAGAAAGATGTCAATGAACAAGCGGAAAAGGAGGGGATCGGCATCATGTGTATCAAACACAAAGGCAATCCGTAGGCGAACACAAAGTAAGGAAAATATGAACATCTTTTCTCTGCACTCTTTCTATGCATTTGTTTATTACTAAATATATTAGTATTGTACGCACTGTAGGGGGGAAACGTAATGTAAGAAGTGCAAGTAGGACATGCTGCAAATCCGTTTGCAATAAAAAACCTGTAGGTATGTTGTTTGACGAGTATTCACTATACATTTATTCTCTCCTATTAACTGTTACAATATGTTATGTATAAGCATTCCATGTTTCATTTTTAGATGTTTCTGGCACCAGCAACGGTGAAGAAAACTATTCAACTTTTTTTTCCACTAATTCCAATGAAAGTATTAGTACGTATGATTAGTTATTCCGACTTACACACGTCATCCACGTTGATGTGGCTAATTCATTTCAAACTTATGAACGTAGGGAAAATGTTTGAACCATGGAATTTTGGTGGTCCGACATACTCTTGCACGCACTGTAACGCATTGGTTTGGTATGAAGAAAGAAATAGAAAATCAAGAAGACCATCTAATCCTCAATTTTCGCTTTGTTGTAGGGTTGGTAAGATTCAACTTCCTAAATACAGAAAATGTCCAGAGTATTTACAACGTCTACTTGACTACAATGGCGGTTCTGAGAGTTCACATTTTAGACAAAATATACGTGTGTATAATTCAATCTTTGCATTTACTTCAATGGGTGGTCGAGCAGACAATTCCGTAAACATAGGTCGAGGTCCTTATGTGTTTCGCATACATGATCAGAATTATCATCAAATCGGTTCTATGCTACCATTCAATGGGAATGCTAAATTTGCTCAGCTCTACATTTACGATACAGCTAACGAGGTAGACAACAGACTTAGGGCTCCTGGCCTTTCCACATCACACCCTACTGATGGCGGGATTGTTACCAGTTTAATATCTATGTTCAATGAATGCAACCCACTTGCTAAAGTGTTCCGTATGGCTAGAGACAGGTTCAAAATGAATAACCTGCACAATGTAACCTTAAGGTTGTACGAAAGGAGGGATAGAGATGGTAGACAACACAATTTGCCAACAACGTCCGAGGTTGCAGCTTTAATTACAGGGAATGGTACAAAAAGCGAGGGTTACAGAGATATTGTCATTGAAGAGAAAAGTGGGGTGCTAAAGAGAATTAATGAGAAACACCCAAGTTTAATGGCCATGCAGTATCCCATACTATTTCCATATGCAGAGGATGGATATAGGGTAAACATATCGTACAGGTTTACACGACAAACTGACGATGATAAGGATGAAATGGTGACAATGCGAGAATATTATGCCTATATTCTACAGTATAGAGAGGGAGATGACAATACTTTGCTTTTGGGTGGAAGACTGTTACAGCAACTAATTGTAGATGCATATTGCTGTGTTGAGGAAGATAGATTGAATTGGATCAGACATAATCAAATAACATTCGATCCGAGGTGTACAAAGGTTTGAAGGATGCACTAACATCTGGTGATACATCAGCCTTCGCTATTGGTAAAAGAATGGTGTTACCTTCATCTTTCACGGGGAGTCCTAGATATATGGTTCAAAATTATCAAGATGCAATGGCAATTTGTAGACGGGCCGGTCCTCCAGATTATTTTATAACGTTTACATGCAATCCTAAATGGCAAGAGATTAAGGAGTGTTTGAAACACATTAAAGGGCAAAGACCGGAAGATAGACCCGATATCATCTCACGTGTTTTTCACATCAAGATCATGGAGCTAATGCAAGATATTTAAAGAAAAAACATTTTGGGAGAATAAACGCAGGTATAATAACTAAGTGTGCATGCTTATTCAAATTTTCCTCCTTATAAATGTAAATAACAATGCCTTTTTTTGCTTTCATGATGCATCATTATATACAATAGAATTTTAGAAACGTGGGTTGCCTCATGCACACATACTGCTGTTTGTGCATACTGATGATAAACCTAAAAGTACAACGTATGTAGACAAGGTGGTTAGCGCATAATTTCCTCAGTTTAAATTGGATCCTGTTGCATATAATTCTGTTAGCCAGTTTATGGTTCATGGTCCGTGTGGGGAGTACAATTCTGATTCTACATGTATGGTTAATGGCAAGTGTTCTAAGCATTTTCCGAAAATTATTGTTCCCGACAACTATTTTGATTCAAAAGGTTTCCCGAAGTATAAACGATGCGATAACGATAATTCTATCACAACATCAACTGGGATTGTTCTTAACAACTGTTGGGTGGTTCCGCATAATGTTGATTTAGTCGTCAAGTACCAGGCACATATTAATGTTGAGATATGCAATAGAGCAAAGTCAATTAAGTATTTATTTAATTACATCAATAAAGGTCATGATAGAGCCACTGTGGTTATAGGGGAAAATAATGCAACTAGGCCGCAGTTTTACAGACCAGTTGATGAAATCAAAACATATATAGATTGCCGCTACATTTCGGCTTCTGAAGCAAGTTGGAGAATTTTCAAATTTGATATTCATTATCGAAAACCTTATGTTGAACGTTTACAATTTCATTTGCCCAAAGAGCAAAATGTGGTTTTTCAAGACAACAATAATTTACCTGAATTACTTTCTCATAGTGCTGTCAAGAACACTATATTCACAGAGTGGATGGAAACAAATAAAGTTAATGAAGAGGCAAGAGAGTTGACTTATGTAGATTTTCCCACCAAATGGGTTTGGTAGACAAAATTTAATAAGTGGACATGGAGAAAGAAAGGGAACACAATTGGAAGAGTATATTTTGCGCACCCAACATGTGGAGAAAGATTTTACTTGAGATTGTTGCTAAACATTGTGAAAGGACCTACATGCTACGAAGACATTAGAACTTTTAATTCTACCGTATACGACACTTTCAAAAATGCATGCATGGCTCGCGGCCTGCTGGAAGACGATAATGAATGGAACATAGCTTTAAATGAGGTAGCACAATGGGCATCATCATCGTCGTTGCGGGAAATGTTTGCTATGTTGCTACTTTATTGTGAGGTCTCTAAACCATTAAAGCTTTGGAATGCAAATTGGAAGAAGTTGTCTGAGGATATTGAATGGCGTATTGGACGTAATTCTGAATCTCAAAATAATGCGCTAGACGAATGTCAACTAGAACAGTGAACTTTAGTTGAACTGGAGAAGGTGATGAGAAAAAGTGGTAGGACAGTAAAAATTTTAACTTAAGCGCTTCATTCGACCTGACTTCAATTTTAAATTTGGATGCCAATTTGGTAGGGGAAGAACAAAATTATGATTGTCATCATTTGCAACTTGAGTCCGAAAGATTGATACCATGTTTGAACAATGAACAACAACATGTGTTTGACGTGGTTTGCGCTTCTATTGAACAGAATAATGGTGGATTTTTCTTTGTGTATGGCAGTGGCGGTACAGGTAAGACCTTTTTGTGGAAAACCATTATCACATACTTGCGAGGAAGGGGAAAATTGTTTTGGCTGTTGCATCTTCTGGGATAGCTTCATTGCTTTTACCTGGAGGCTGCACCGCTCACTCCATGTTCAAAATTCCATTGTCATTGGATGAAAATTCAACCTTCAATATATCAAAACAGTCCACATTAGGAAAATTAATAAAATCTGTAGATTTAATCATTTGGGATGAAGCACCTATGATGCATCATAATGCGCTAGAGGCATTTGAGAAAAGTTTACAAGATGTAATGAAACCAACAAATGTCGATCAAAGTTCTAAACCATTTGGAGGGAAGACAGTTTTACTTGGAGGTGATTTTCGTCAAACTCTTCCAGTTGTTGAAAAAGGAACAAGAGAGATGGTGGTCTCTGCTGCTATTAGTAATTCATATTTATGGTCATCCTGTCACGTGTTTCTTCTAAGATGTAACATGAGAATTCGAAATGCAACATGTGATCCATGAAACTTAACAAAAGTGGAAAATTTTGCAAAATGGGTTTTAGACATTGGCGATGGAAACATAAGTATAGTTTCCACAGATTATGATGATGATCCATCATGGATAAAAATACCTGATGAGTATTTGATTGAACCAGGAGATGATGGGATCGAGAAAATTGTTGACGCTATATATCTTGATTTGAATAGTAATTTACAGCAAAAAGATTATTTACAGAAGCGGTGCTTACTTGCTGCAACCAATGAGTTTGTAGAAGAAATCAACTTATACATACTTTCTAAAATAACTGGTGAAATGAAAACGTATCTAAGTGCGGATTGCATTAGTCCTTCTTCTGAAATTGTAGAAGATCAACGAATTCTTTATCCTCCTGAATTCTTGAACTCATTGAAAGTATCTGGGTTGCCTAACCATAACTTACAATTAAAGGTAGGAGTACCTATTATGCTGCTATGTAATTTGAACCAAAGTTTAGGCCTTTGCAACGGAACAAGATTAGTTGGCAGCCGCCTTGCTGAAAGGGTTATAGAAGCGGGAATCATTACTGGCAATAATATTGGTACAAAAGTTCTAATTCCTCGAATGGTTCTCACGTCTTCGGATACAAAATGGCCTTTTGTGCTTCGTCGACGACAATTCCCAGTAAAAGTTTGCTTCTCCATGATAGTAAATAAAAGCCAAGGACAAACATTAGAAAATGTTGGGATATATTTGCCATGTCCTGTTTTCAGTCATGGACAACTATACGTGGCTATTTCCCGAACAACTTCGTATGATGATATCAAGTTTCTACTGAGGCAATCGGAAGATGGGATTCGAGGTTTGACCAAAAAATATCGTATACAAGGAAGTTTTCAGCGGATTATGCGGTAAAATAAATACGTGACATTTAGTTTTTATACCCATAATCAAAGTTGAATAAATATTATGATCTTAACTTTATTTGTTTCTCCTGTATTCTCCCAGGTTGAAGGAAGTCCTGATGTACGTACAATTACATTGGTACACAAATAAACATTCTAAATTTACATTTAGTATTTATACCCATAATCAAAGTTGAATAAATATTATGATCTTAACTTTATTTTTTTTCCTGTATTCTCCCAGGTTGAAGGAAGTCCTGATGTACGTACAATTACACTGGTACACAAATAAACATTCTAAATTTACATTGACTTTTCATCTCCCTTTTGTTCTTCTTTACTGACAATTTTTTTTCCTTTACTGCATATGTATTCCAGTCATGTGGACCAACTACAATTTCAGACTGCTTTACAACTGGAATCATTTAGCTTATTCTGTTTTTTTAATTTCCTGTTTTGTTTCTTGGTACAATTATGTGTATGTAGATCAATATTTCCTTTTCAATTACTGCCACTTTTTCATTACAATATTGTTACTTTCCCATTGTCTTCGGTTATCAAATCGTTTAAATTCAGAGTTTGATTTCCTTCAATTTGCCATCATTCGAGTTTGCTGGTGAAAACCAAGCTCCTTACTCGCTATACGTTTTAAAGCCTGTGAAGACTTATACATTTCGGCACGCACAAATTCCTTCCATCTTACTTTTTTTCTTAATTCTGAATACATATCTATTTAAATTTACGGCTCTTCACTATCCATTGTGTTCGGTTAAAAAAACCTTCCACGCTCTTCAGAAAAATAAAAGGAAATTTACAGAGAATCATCAAGTTCTTTCTCCAAAGCTCCCACATCTTGCATGTTCAAGGTAACTCTATCCCAACAGCGCACTTTACTATTTTCATTTACCCTCTGTTGCTTTAATCAAAATATCAATGTTTTCCACGATTATGTTTCGTACAATTTGTTTCCCAATATCAGAGCTCCTCAAGCATTTACTGCACCTTCCTCTCCATATTTGAATCATTGCCATGGTTACGCAAACTCTGGCTTTAATTTTACTTTGTTTACTGCGTTTGTACTGAGACCTTACATCTGAGTTTTCAGCAACTAAATCATAACTTATATTTGATTTTACATGTGGTTAGTCTTTAAAAAATCCCAATTATGTTGTGAATACACACATAGAAAAAATAGTTGCTCAATATCCTCCTGTTCCCTGCTGCAATGTTTACATGTTGGGTCACTTATGATACATTTTTTTAAAAAGTTCGTCCATTGTTTGGAGTTTGTTGAAACAAACTGTATATGTAGTAAAGACATGCTTCTGAACTACAACGCATTTCCAAAAAAAAAAAGAAGCCCATTCTAATGTACCATCTGTCGGAGAAACCAACTGGTAAGACAAATTGGTTGTAATTTTTTTTATTACCATATCCATTCCATCTCCAATAGTTTGTCATTTTTTATTTTATACTGTGAATTGTGTACACAATTGAAGTGGGAACATGCAAATCATCTATTTTCCAACTGTTATCTATCTTTTACCTCACTCAAGTTTTGGCCGTAATTGAAAATATTGTTTACAGATGAATGCTATGGATTTGAGGCATGAAAGACATATTTATACTTAAACATTAATTCCTGTTACTATTTGACATGGATTTCATTTTGAAATTTAATTGACATGGAATTTGAATATGTCATCACTTATTACAGGATTTATGCTGTAGTAAAATAAAATGTAACAACTACATTCATATTTAATGGACGGTATGCGAATTAAATTGAAGTTTTAATTGATGTGTAAGAAGACGTGTATTGTTTAGTATTTATATGTTTTTTACTCCAAATGTCAGCAGGTAATATGAATATTATTTTTAACTTATTACAGGAAATTAATTTATTAGATTTCCAATATTAAAACACATGCACACAAATGAAAAGTTTATCTAGACACAACGTAGTGACAAAAATTTAGTGATACAAAATCTGAACCATTAAATCCATTACATCTCCCTTTAAATTCCACCTTCCATGAAAAGACAAACAAATCCAATTGTTCACAATTTACATGATAAGATTATTATGGCCAGCAAAAGGTTTCATCATTGCGTTTATTTTCTTTTCGAATTATATTAATGGTATCTGACTCCGAAGCTTTTTCACTAAATTACCATTTATCGCTGCGTAGATATGAATTTTTTTGCGGCTGTCAAAATTTAATAACAAACTCTGACTATACAAACAATTATAGGCATGAATTTTTATTGTTTTTTTTTAAAACTATGATTCTGGCATCTTACATAAACATTATTTTTAACTTTCCAATCCACTGCAGTTTACTATCCGTTCCAATGACAAAAGAGGATAAATAATTCAGAGATGGTATGCATGTTGGAAGTGCAGAACATTGATGCTGCCTTTTTTAACCTAGTCACACATTTATGCAACGGAGCTCTATTTGGACTTAATGCATACATCAACTTATTTTAATTTTCTCTGTTTTATTTTTTTAATTGCATTACACTCATTTATATAATGGCCGAATTGATGACCAGGAAGAAATTTTATTCTTTCTATCCTGGTATCATCTTTTTTTTAAAATGGATCAAGGTTCTAATCACATAATTCGCACCTGCCTGTACTGCAATCATTACTTGGGCAACTTGCACTCAAAATATTGTTGGTGAGAAAGAGAAGAGGTATGGAAAATTAATTTCATCTGTTCAGAACCATGTTAACTTCTATGAAAACAGTGTTTACACATACAACATCAGTAATACACACAGAACAATCCATGAAAACAGTGTTGACTCATTTTTCCTTCTTTGCTCTTATAAACATGACCTTTTTTCATCATTTTGAAAGTTTAGTCTCTTCCCATTCATTTTTCGGTGTATCATTGTACCAATTCTTCTTTATACTTCAAATAAAAGGTAACCGTTTATGATTCAACTATGCAATTCTGTTATATGTTACCAAAGAGTCTTTAAGTGTATGATGACGCAAGAAAATCACCAAAATTTTATTACTCAATACACAACTTTGTTACTATCATCTTTATGGCGAATAAAAAAAATATTGATTCTTCTATGCACACATCCAATGAATGTGCCTGCATGTTATATGCACACATCCAATGGATGTGCCTGCATGCTATTCTATGTACAATGGGAACACCTCATTTTTTAGCTTTCCAATACTTCAGACGGCCCACCCCCTTTTATGTCACCTGTTATGCATCTTTGACCTCACCAAACCCTTTCATCTAACTTATTATTCATGTATTTTCATCTTCATGTTTCTTTGTCCAACCGTCATTCATTTCCATTTGCAGACAGAAACCTAGATCCTTGCCAATCGCTTCATTACCTTGCTAACATTGGCTTGCTACTTGTTGTCTCCAATTTGGGTAAGATTTAAATTCATTTAAATTCTATTTTATTTTAAAAACCTTATAAGTTTATTTTATATTCAAGAATATACGACTTCATGGGACATGCTCTTATAAGTTTATTTTTAAAACCTTATAAGTTTATTTTCCAATGCTTATGTTTACGGGTTGGGTGAAAGTATGACTACGACATGCTCTATTACAAAATGGGGATTGTGCTTATGTTTTCTCACATTTGCTGATCTCTTTATAACTTCTTTTTCTCATTTGGATTTAATATATTAATGAAATAGCTTTTATTCCCTGTTAAAAGCATATTTGCAGTTGGCATTCATATTATTTGATAAGTCCATTCAATGTTTCAATCTTAATAATAGATGGTTTTAGACAGACTGAGTAGAACTAGGACATTATTTAGTAATGGAGTTGAGATTATTTAGTAATAGAGTTGATAGAAAATATCGGTGTTCAGTTGGACTGACTGATATGAACGGTGATGAGATTCAGGAAAAGAACTCAGTAATTCCAAGTTGACTGATCTTATAATATGGTATATTCTCAGGTGCTACATTAATTACCATGTTCCAACACATCACCAACTTTCTCCTCACATCACCAACTCCGCTTCCTTTCCTGTACCTTATTGGCTATCTCCTACCTTTATTTGACATTTGTAAAATCATTTATTTACAGTTTTTTCACTCTTATGTTTAACACCTAAACTCTAAATTTCTTTGACTTTCCCAGATATTTTTAACTTTTTTATCGTAAAGACGATCAACTTCAATTTCAGTTTCGCACGTTAATTATACCCATGGACTAAATACCAAAATTAATTTTTACTGAGTTATGCATATATTACAGTAGCAGTACAAAAATTTAGCAGAATACATTAATTATCCTTAATTGTGTAAAAGAGTCATTTTTCAATAGATGCTAAAAGCTCATTGAACAACTTTAGTAGATAAAGTTAAAGTTAAAGCAATACTGAAATATCATTCTGTTATACTAGAATGTACAGTGTAGTATATGTACTTATATATACAAAGCCTGTAGCGAAAATAATAGGTGGGCTGAAGGACCCAAAAGCCCAATAGAAATGAATTACACTATTACGTTATATGCTGCTGTAACCCTATTGTTAAACATAAAATAACTTTGTGATGGCGGCTGCTCTTGTATTCCTTATTCCCCCCTTCAAACCTAGGGTTAGGGTTGTGATCCTAGGTTTGCTTCTCAAGATGTGATTATGAGCTTCCGATTGAGTGATTCTCCATTCTCTTCTTAGATTAGGCCAAGTTTGTGATGGCGACTGCTCGATTTTGCGAATTAGTGAGGTTTGAGAAAGATTTTTGTGAAAGCTGAGGTTTTGAGGAAGATGATGCTAGATCTGCTTCAGTTGTTGCGCCTTTGGAGATTTCTGTTGAGGATTTCTCAGTTCTCTGAGCTTGAATCTTCAGTTCGTCCCTTAGCCTTATGAAGTTCCTGGCCGACAGTGCCTTGGTAAGGATATCGGCACGCTGATGGTATGATGGTATATGATTTACTTGCAATTTACCTTCTTTAACTAGTTCTCGAACAAAATAGATATCTATTTCAATGTGTTTTGTTCGAGCATGCTGTATAGGGTTATATGACATGTAGATTGCACTCTGATTATCACACCATAGCGTTGCTTTAGTATTTCTCAGTAGCTTTAGCTCTCTTAACAACGATTGTAGCCATATTACTTCTGCTGTAGCACTTGCTATGCTTCTGTATTCGGCTTCAGCACTTGATTTAGATATAGTGGCTTGTTTCTTTGAGCTCCAAGATATTAGGTTGTCTCCAATGTAGATGCAGTACCCAGTGACAGATTTTCTGTCATCTGGGTCTGCTGCCTAGTCTGAATCAGTGTAGCCAACAATGTTTAGCTCCTTGGTTCCTTTCGGTGTGAGTCCAAAATTGATAGTGCCCTTAAGGTATCTGAGTATTCTTTTTACTGCCCTCCAATGTTCATCTTTGGGGTCCTGCAAGAATTGTGAAACTTTGTTAACACTAAATGAAATATCAGGTCGTGTTATGGTAGCATATTGAAGTGCTCCCACAACACTTCTATATTGTTTAATATTGTTAATAGCTTCCCCCCTATTTTTGGAGAAGTGTTGACTTGAGATCATTGGAGTAGGCTGTGATTTAGCTTCGCTCATGTCAGTCTTTATTAGTAACTCAGCAATGTATTTACTTTGACTTAAAAACATTTCTGTGCTTGAACTCCTTGTAACCTCTATTCCAAGAAAGTATGACACTTCATTTAAATCTTTGATTGAAAATTGCTCATCCAAGTAGCGTGTTAATCTTTTTATTTCAGCTTCATTGCTACCTGTCACAATTAGATCATCAACATAGACAAGTATGTATATAGTATAATCATTGTTACTTTTAGTGAATAGAGAATTGTCGGATTTTGAGTATTGATAACCCATTGTAGCCAAAGTTGATTTCAGTCTTTCAAACCAGACCCTTGGAGCCTGTTTTAACCCATAAATTGCCTTGTTCAACTTGCACACATATTTTGAATTTTTTGAGTACCCTTCTGGTTGTTGCATATAAATTTCTTCCTGCAAAACACCATTGAGGAATGCATTATTTACATCTAAATGTTTGATTTTCCAGTGATTACTCAGTGCAATAGTAAATATTAGTCTAATAGTAGCTGGCTTGACTAATGGTGAAAAAGTTTCACTGTAGTCAAAACCATATTGTTGTGTATAGCCCTTGGCCACCAGCCTTGCTTTATATCTATTCACTGAGCCATCTGGATTTCTCTTTATCCTGTAAGTCCATTTGCATCCAACCATATTTTTGTTTGATGGTTGTTGAACGAGTTCCCAGGTTTGATTTTTGATGAGGGCTTGGTATTCTTCATTCATTGCTGCTCTCCAATGTTCATATTTTGCAGCCTGTTCATATGTAATTGGTTCATCAGAATTTACAGTGGCTACATAGGTTTTTGGTTTAAATATTCCACTTTTGGATCTGGTTATCATTGGATGACCAGGCTCACTAAGTGGTTTATTTGATTGCTGGTTGGCCTCATGAGTGGTGTTATCATCCTCTGGTAATTGATTTAATGAGTTTCTTGTACTCTCTTCAACTTGACTTTCATTCTGGTTGACATTGTTTTCTCTTTGCACTTGCTCAGGTAAAAAGTTGGCGAGGCTGGGTGGTTCAGAACTGGCACTATTGGATGATTCGGCTTCAGTAGTGTTGGTTGAGTGAGCATCAGCAGCCACTTTATTATCAGTTGGATACAGATTATTGTGCAGTTCAGGAATATCAGGTATATTGATATTTTCAACATAAACTTTCTTGGTGGTTTGGATATTAGGATTACTGTATGGAAATACAGTTTCATTAAATACAACATGTCTACTGATGAAAATTCTACCATTTTCATCAATACACCTGTATCCTTTTTGTTTAGTTGCATAACCGATAAAAGTGCATGGCCTTGATCTAAAATTTAACTTGTTTGAATTGTAAGGCCTTAGGTATGGAAAGCATAAACAACCAAATGTTTTCAAGCTGTTGTAGTCTGGTTTAGTATTATACAATATTTCAAGTGGTGACTGATCATTTAACACTTTGGTTGACATTCTATTGATAAGATAAACAGCAATGTTAAATGATTCAGGCCAAAATTTGAGTGGTAAAGATGCATGAGCTAATAATGTTAAACCAGACTCCACAATGTGTCTGTGCTTTCTTTCTACTAGTCCATTTTGCTCAGATGTGTATGGACATGTGGTTCTGTGTATAATTCCCTTATTTTTGAAATAATCATTAAGGGTTTTATACTCAGAACCACCATCAGTTTGTAGTATTTTGACTTTGGTATTAAATTGGTTTTCAACCATAGTCAAAAAGGTTATCACAGAGTCATATGTTTGTGATTTAGCTTTGAGAAAATAGATCCATGTATATCTACTGTGTGCATCGACAAATGATACATAATATTTATACCCATAATCAGCATTTATAGGTGCTGGTCCCCATAGATCAGTGGCAACAAGATCAAATGACTTTGAGTATGTAGTTAAAGAATTATTAAAGGGCAATTTGTGATGTTTACCCATTTTACAATAAGTGCAGACATAGGGAATAGTGATATTATCATAGGCAATATTGTTTTTATTGAGAATACTTCTAACTACATTTACACTTGGGTGTCCTAGTTTATAATGCAACAAATCAAAGATATTTTTACTGTGATTATTTTGCTGAATCACAGATGCATAGCATGATTTCTCTCTTGTAGGGTTGTCTTTTCCACCAAGATTTATCTTGTATAGTCCATTATCAACGCTACCCTGCAAGAGAACATCACTAGTTAGCATGTCTTTAATTAAACAGTACTTTGGATAAAATACAAAATAAACATTGTTATCTCTTGCAAATTGTGACACGCTCATTAATTTTTTCTTAATCTTTGGCACCCTAAGTAAATTTTGCAAGAACAGTTCTCTTTTTCCGCTTATTATAGCATTACCAGTATGAGAAATTGAAATACACTTACCATCCCCCATGCTTATTGACTGTTTACCTCTGTACTCTTTATTTCCTTGGTTGAGATTGTTGAGATTGTTTGTCATGTGATTTGTTGCCCCTGAATCTGGATACCAATTGTCATCTTGAATGTGTTCAGCTTTAGCGTTTTCATTCTGGTTATAACCTTTGTTGTCTGAACCAGTAGAGATATCATGATGATTTTGTGCCAAGTTTACGTTTGGATTAGATCCTTTCTGACTGTTATCACCTTGGTTTGGCACAAAATTTGAGTTGTATCTAAAATAACATTTGAAAGCAGTATGCCCAGCCCTTTCGCATATTTGACATTTGGGCTTATTATTGGGGTTCCATCTGCCCCTACATCTGCCTCTGCCATTATAGCCACCTCTTTGTCCAGATGGATTGCCTCTGTTGCCCTGGCCTTTAACATTGGCAGCATAGTTAAGTGAGTATTCATTTTCAGATGGTTTCTTGTTTTCTATTCTTGCTTCATGTGACAGTAAGATAGAATGTACATCCTCCAATGGTTGTGTTGCTTTTTGAGATGTGATAACTGCCACCACAGCTTCATATTCATCTCCTAATCCATTAAGTAATGATAGGACTTGTTCAGATTCATCAATCTCTTTACCTGCTGCATGAAGCATATCACATATGTTCTTTACTTTAGCAATGTACTCTCTCATGCTCATGTTTTCTTTCTTGCAGTTTTGCAGTCGTCTCTTGTAGAATAAAGCTTTGGCTGCTGATTGAGAATTAAATGTTCTCTCTACAGTCGACCATATGTCATTAGCAGTTTGACATCCGATTACTTGAGACAATAAACTTGGACTTATTGAGGAAAGTAGCCAAGCACTTAGCAGTCTTTCTTGTCTGTAGTACTGATTATATGCCTCATTGCTAATGATTTTATTGTCTTTATCAGTGACAAATTTCGGGGGTATTGGTAGAGTTCCATGAATATAACCTTCAAGTCCGTAGCCTTGAATGGTTGTTTCAACTTGAAGTTTCCATAGCAAATAGTTGTTTTCATCCAACCTGACAGTAATTAATTGGCTTTGAAGTTTTACGACAGTCTTGATCAATTGTTCTGCGGCTTGAGGATTACTGGATGTTTCGGAAGACTCTTCAGATGTGTGACTCATGATGAGATCAGATCAAACAAATCAGGTACGAGACTGTAACTGTGGTTTTGAATTGAGAATTTTCAGAAACTTGTTGCAGTTTTGATTTTCAATATGATGAAACTTTTCTTATTTCAGTTTTGAAATAAGAAATCTGATTGTTTTTCTTGATTGTGACAATTTCTTGAAATTCTTGATCGACTTTAGCAATGCAGTCTTGACTTCTTGAATTATCACGTTGTAGATTGTTGATGCAGCCCTTAAATGATGGCACGACTCAGCAATGTACACGGATAAAATGCATTCAAATGATGAGATTTAATTCTCATATGATGCAATGAATCCAGATGATGAGATTTTTCTGATGGATTCAATACAAATGCCCACAATCTGACTAGTTTTTGCAGTTTTGCTGATGCTTGCTCTGATACCAAGTTAAAGTTTGAAGATAATTGATCAAGAATGTGTTACAGAGATTTTGTGATGGAGAGTAATTGAAGAGAGCAATACTGAAATATCATTCTGTTATACTAGAATGTACAGTGTAGTATATGTACTTATATATACAAAGCCTGTAGCGAAAATAATAGGTGGGCTGAAGGACCCAAAAGTCCAATAGAAATGAATTACACTATTACGTTATATGCTGCTGTAACCCTATTGTTAAACATAAAATAACTTTGTGATGGCAGCTGCTCTTGTATTCCTTATTGATAATTATAAAAAGGGGTTGCATGTGTTGTTTATGTTTACTCAATGAAATTAGTGAACATTTGTGTTAGTGCTAATGCGTTTGGTTGGATGTGAAATGCACAAAAAAGAGAACTTGAATATAGAAACAGAAAGTAGGGACCAAATATGGACATATGATGACCAGCACGAACCTGTTTTTTGTGGTTTGGGGGAGAATCAATATCAAAATGCAATATATTATTGCATAAAAACACAAAATATTAAGAGCTTTGTAATTGGCACGCTATTGTTGTAGGTAATTTCCAGTCATTCGATTGTGAAAACTAATAAGTTACTTCCTTTTTTATACTTTGTATTCCAAGCTAGGAGAAAGATATCTATTTTGCTACCATTATGAAGCGACTTTACCCATGTGCACGCACACGCATATACAAACGCTTTCTCTTGCTCTATCTCATGAACTGTCTAATTAGTAATGGGTTTCAGGAAGGGAGGGAAGTATTGGTTAAACCATGCATAAATAATGCTAAGGCAATGTGATGTTTTCCCCATTAGGCTGTTAGTTTCTAAAATTAGTTTTCCTTTGTTTCAGATGAGAATTGAAGTAATAATTTCAAAGAGGAGTCCTGACTTCAAAACTTTCGTCCTTTTGAAACATAGATAAGAATCAACTATTCCATAGTGGGTTGTTATTTAAACAGATTGGATTTGGACTTTATTTCTTAAAGCAGTAAGCAAACCACGGCCTTAAAGCAACAGATTTATTGAATGAGATCTTAAAGTGAGTCACTTGATTTCAATTCTCATTAAGTCAATTCTTTTTTAAAGTTTACATGCAAGCAGCCATGTTGATACAAGTATATCTAGAAACAAATAGTTATACATGTGCGACTTTCCTAACATCCTAACAACATTTATTTCATGTCCTTATTTCATCAATCCCCAGATACAAGGAAGAATTACTCAACTTGAGTTTACCTGAATGGTGATATGGTGATCAGAGTGGGTCGACGAGCTAACAATGAACTGAATCATAGCCTGCAGTTTCAAGAATACAGCGAGCATTACAGGAATATTGATAATACAATGTGTTAGGAGATGAGGATTCAACAGCCAGGCAAGAGAAAAAAAAACTAAATATAACTTCATGTAACAGCAAAGATTGAGATGTATGATTCAGTCCATGATTTAGATTTTGAAATACTATGGACGGGATATTTGGTATTATTGTATGCCTTATATTTAAAGGGACTCCTTTTCCGTAGGCTAACAGGGTGGATTGGGTTAATGTGGGCGATGCTGGTCAAAGTATTCCTTGCAGAGACACCAAGAATGTTGATGAATCATTGTGATGTGATACTTCACCAATTTGTAAAACACATGATAAGAAACATAGCTAAAGTCGTGATTAGGGCAGGAGTGTACTCCAGATAAAGGATGAAGCTGACAAGAAATTCACTGCGGTTCAGGTAATGCATTAAACAAGTTTCATTCTTTTTGACAATGTTAAAGCAAAATAAAAGTTCATATTACATTCCATTATTACTAGAATTTAATCAATTATGAGTGATTGCATCTTCAAAAATGACACAATTGTATTTTTAAACCGATGTCGAAATTCATTTCAGTTTGAAGTAAATTTGTCAGAGTTTGTTGTCACATATTTTTGGGAACAATACATGGTCAGTGTTCATCAAACTGTTCAATATTTTCATTTTTCATTTTTTATTTTCCATGTATTTACGTATGTACGTCAACATATCTTTTCTGATATCTCTTATCATGTGCTTTATTTTTAATTTATGCTTATCGTTTTGAAATAGGATATAACTTCATGTAGTAAGGACTTGCAGTTATTATGTCTGCTTCTGAAGCTGTTGAATGGAGAATCAGCGTGGTCAACTAGATTAATAGTATTGAAGGTAATTTATTTAGATATGACTTTCATTTCATATTTTCCTTATTTCTACTATTCCAGAGATTGCTAATACATAATTTAGGTCCTTGGTATAAAGGGTGCCTTGAATCTCCACTAGCATAAGCGAAATCAAAAGTTATTACCTTAGAAGTACTCATCTCAAATTCAACAGTTATTGCTAATACATAATTCGGGTCCTTGATTAATTTAATTAACTTTTTTAGTTATGCAACAACTATCCTCACAAAAGAAGAGTACTCTACCATTCCGATCTATGGCATACTAACTGTTCTTATCACCGGCGGTAGGGCACCGTATCATATAAACCCTTTCCATCTTCTTTTTTCCTTGGCTTCCCCTACTCTGCAGCTTCGTAATAAATTCGCAGTCAATTTATTGTTCAATGTTTTGTACCCGTTTTATAATATCGTTGTTAGTATTCTGCAGTTCATATCTGCCATCCCCACTATTCTTCTACCGCAGCTGAAGTGGTTGCACATGTGCCTCTACAGCCGTCCAAAAATTTTGCTGCGAAATAGGTTACATTTCTTTTTTCTTTTTTCCTTCTTCCCTCTACGATTTGTTTAATTTCAGGTATACTTTGACTTTTTCAGACATATAAACTGTGAAGTATGGTGCAGACGTGCATATTATTTATTGTTTGTGGGCCTCCTTATGTTGACCCTTGCCTATATATAATGCAATATGTTCTGTGAGGGTTTTAAGGGATTGTATGAGCAAAAGAAGGAGCCGCCACACATGAATGAAAACCTGAGTGAGCTGAGTGAGCTTTGCAGAGAGAAAGTTTTTCAGCTTTGTGTATGATTTCTTATGTATTCTCCATTGTGAGGTAATAAAATTACTCTCGCTTTGCCCGTGGATGTAGGCTATTGCCGAACCACGTTAAATCCTTGTGTGTTCTCTTGTTTTGCTGTTTATGTTAATCTGTGCATTATATTGGACTTGTGTGTGTTGAGTTAGGCCTCCGCTGCGCCTAATCTCGACAATTGGTATCAGAGCTTGCGGTTGCAATCTTTGGATTTGTGTGTTCAGTTTAATGCACGGAAGGTGTTCGACGAAATTCCTGTGAAGCCGGTTGTTTGCATTTGTGGTTGTTTCTCTTGTGTAAGTTGCTTGTGTTGCGAAAATGGGTGAATCTAGTCAATCTGAAAAAATAGTGTATCACAGAGCAAGGTTAGATGTAGAGAAATTTAATGGAAACAATAACTTTGGTTTGTGGAGAACTGATGTGTCCGATGCTCTTGAGCATTTGGATTTGGAAGCTTGTCTGCGAATAGAGAAACCAGAAGAATGGTCAGACAAACAGTGGGAGAAGAATCAAAGGCTTTGTTTGGCTACGATCAGGGGTTGCTTGGAAGCTGATATCAGAGTGAACTATCAACATGAGACCTCGCCGAAAGAATTATGGGAAAAACTTGAAGCGAAGTACCTCGTGAAGAATGTGGCAAACCGAATTCATCTAAAAAGAAATTTGTATCGGTTCAATATGAAGAAGGGTGCAACTCTGACTGAGCATCTGGATTCCTTTAACAAACTTCTTACGGAGTTGGTTAATTATGATGAGATCATTCCAGATGAGGAGAAAGCTTTGTGTTTAGTGAATTCTCTTCCGGAGAAATATGAACCCGTGATTAAGTCGCTAATTCATGGCAAAGACAAGCTGATTTATGATGAAGTCGCTACATCATTACGTAGTGAAGAATTCCGAAAGATGGATAGAGATGATATCTCTAGAGAAGATGGTGGTGATGCTCTTGTAGTGAGAGGCGGAAAATCAAACCACAAGAAAAATGTTGGCCAACATCCTGGTAAGGGTAAAGGATACTCGAAAGCAAAAGGGCGTCTGGCTAAGGATGAATGTGCGTGGTGTCATGAAAAAGGCCATTGGGCTAAGGATTGTCCTAAGATCAAGGAGCGGGACAGGAAAGGCAAAAGTGCAGCAAATGTCGTCCAGTCCAGTAAAGACACAGGTAATGAGTCAGATTACTCTTTAACCACGTTATCTTCTAACTCTAAGGCAAAAGATGATGAATGGATACTTGATTCGGGTGCTACTTTTCATGTGACTCCAAATAGAGAATGGTTTTCAAATTTTACGAAGTTTGAGGGCGAAGTATTGATGGGAAATCACAATTCTTGTAGCATTGTGGGAATTGGTAGTATTCGCCTGAAACTGCATGATGGCAAGGTTAGAGAACTGAAAAATGTGAGGTGCGTGCCAAGTATGAAAAAGAATCTGATTTCTTTAGGAATGCTTGAATCCAAGGGATTAAGACTTGATGGCCAAAATGGAGTTATGAAGGTGATTTCTGGAGCTATGGTTGTTATGAAAGTTACACGTCATCACAACTTGTACTACTTAAATGGGAGAACAGTGACTGGGGATGTAGCTACAGCTGAGCAGAGTGAAGTTGCTGCTAAGGAATCTGCAATGCTATGGCACATGAGGCTTGCACATCCAGGTGAGAAATCTTTGAATGCTTTAATTAAGCAAAATCTGTTGAAAGAGCTTGTTGTCTGTAAGTTAGATTTCTGTGAACATTGTGTAAAAGGCAAGAAGACAAGATCTCGCTTTGGTAAGGGAATTCATAAATCTAGTGGAGTTCTAGATTATGTTCATTCAGATGTATAGGGTCCTTCCAAAAATGCTTCTTTGGGAGGTAAGCATTGGTTTGTCTCTTTTATTGATGATTATTCTAGACGTGTATAGGTGTATGTCATTAGACAGAAAAGTGATGTTCTGGAAATATTTGTGAGATGGAAGAAAGCAGTTGAAACTCAAACGGGTAGAAAACTCAAAGTGCTTCGTTCAGACAACGGTGGAGAGTACACAAGTGATCCATTTCACAAAGTATGTCAAGATGAGGGAATCAAGAGACATTTCACAGTTAGAGAAACACCACAGCAGAATGGAGTTGCAGAAAGGATGAATCGTACACTGCTAGAGAGAGTACGATGTATGTTGTCTAAATCTGGATTAGGCAAAGCATTCTGGGCTGAAGCTGTTACTTATGCATGTTTTCTCATCAATCGGTTGCCTTCTTCTGCATTAGGAGGCAAAACACCAATGGAATTCTGGTATGGTAAGCCTGCTTATGACTATGAGTTGATTCATGTATTTGGTTGTCCTGCTTGGTTTCATGTGAAGGACAATAAGCTTGGAGTTCGTGCTGTTGAGGCAATATTTATTGGCATGAAGACTGGAGTCAAAGGGTTCAAACTTTGGAATCCGGTTACCAAGAAAATGATTATAAGCAGGGATGTTACGTTTAATGAAGCTGCTATGCTAAAGCCTAAGGGTTCTCATCAGGTGGAGAATGAGAGCAGTAATCGTGAGAATTTGCAGCGTGTGAAGTTTGATATTGTTACACAAGTCTCAGATGAAACTGTACCAGTGGGACCAGCTTCTGAAGAGGTGACAGATTCAGTTGTTGAAACAGATGAAGTTACGGTTGACCGAGGCAGTGCTGATGATTCCGACGATGGGTTAGAAATAGAAACAGAGGCTGAGAGAAGTGTTCCAGAGTCAATTGCTTCTAGCAGACCGAAAAGGGATATCAGGAAACCAGGTTGGTTTCGAGATTGTGTAACTTATGCTTTACCAGTTACTGATGAAGGCATTCCCGAGACGTACACACAAGCTATTGCGTTGAGTGTGAAGAATGGAAAGATGCTATGGGTGAAGAAATGACATCTCTTCACAAGAATGACACCTGGGTTCTTGCCAAGCTCCCTAAGGGCAAGAAAGCGATTGGATGTAAGTGGGTATATGCTAAGAAAGAAGGAGTGAAGAAAAATGAGATTCGCTACAAGGCAAGGCTGGTTGCAAAAGGCTATGCCCAGAAGGAGGGAATTGACTACAATGAAGTATTCTCTCCAGTTGTGAAGCACTCCTCTATTCGTATTTTGTTAGCCTTGGTAGCGCAATATGACTTGAATCTGGTTCAGATGGATGTAAAAACAGCGTTCTTACATGGAGATCTAGATGAGGAGATCTATATGACTCAGCCAAATGGATTCAAATCTCCCGGTGAAGACGATCTGGTGTGTAAGTTGAAAAGATCGTTGTATGGACTGAAACAGTCTCCGAGACAGTGGTATAAACGATTTGATCGTTTTATGTTAGGCCAAGCATACACAAGAAGCCACCATGATCACTGTGTATATCTGAAGAAGCTAAGTGATGGTTCTTTCATTTATCTGCTTTTGTATGTAGATGATATGCTGATTGCATCTACTTGCAAGTCTGAGATTGAGAAGCTGAAATGTAAGTTGTCAGCTGAATTTGAAATGAAAGATCTTGGAGATGCGAAGAAGATTCTTGGCATGGAGATTCAGAGAGACAGAATGAAGGGCAATGTGTGTTTATCTCAAAAGACATATTTGAAGAAGGTATTAAGAAAATTTGGCATTTCTAAAGAAACCAAATCAGTAAGTACTCCTCTTGCTGCTCATTTTAAATTGAATGCAACTATGTGTCCTTCCTCTGATGATGAGATTCAGTGTATGACACATGTGCCTTATGCTAATGCTGTTGGGAGTCTTATGTATGCGATGGTGTGTACACCACCTGACATTTCACATGCCGTGAGTATGGTCAGTCGTTACATGCATGCTCCTGGAAAAGAGCATTGGAATGCTGTCAAATGGATTTTGAGATATCTTTTGGGAACTATTGATGCGGGTTTAGAATTTGTGAGGGATATGAACAACAGTCATTTATGTGTTGGTTATGTAGACTCAGATTATGCCGGTGATTTGGATAAGAGACGTTCTACTACAGGGTATGTGTTTACCTTGGCAGGAGGTCCAATATGTTGGAGGTCTATTCTACAGTCAACAGTGGCTCTGTCTACTACAGAGGCAGAGTATATGGCAGTGACTGAAGCTTTCAAGGAAGCTATATGGCTACAAGGCTTGTTGGATGATTTGGGAGTGGTGCAAGATCAACTTCCTGTGTATTGTGATAGTATGAGTGCCATCCACCTAGCAAAGAATCAAGTTCATCATGCCCGAACAAAGCACATTGATGTGCGTTATCATTTCATTAGAGAAGTATTAGCTAATGGTCATATTCTCTTGGTGAAGATTGATACAAAAGAGAATCCCGTAGACATGTTGACTAAAGTGGTTCCTAGTGTCAAGTTCAAGCATTGTCTTGACTTGATTAATGTTTTGTATGTTTGATGTATGATACCCCGATGGGGTGGAGGTTCTTCGGAACATTGTGAAGTCTCGTCTGCGAGACATTTTGATGAACTACGACAGCTTGATCCTTTGGGTACGTAGGCAACTACTTTGGTGGTGCAGCTGGATATGTGGCAATCAGAGTGCTTTGTGTATGATCGTCTCATGCTTTTGTGCATGATCCGAGGTGGAGAATTGTGAAGTATGGTGCAGACGTGCATATTATTTATTGTTTGTGGGCCTCCTTATGTTGACCCTTGCCTATATATAATGCAATATGTTCTGTGAGGGTTTTAAGGGATTGTATGAGCAAAAGAAGGAGCCGCCACACATGAATGAAAACCTGAGTGAGCTGAGTGAGCTTTGCAGAGAGAAAGTTTTTCAGCTTTGTGTATGATTTCTTATGTATTCTCCATTGTGAGGTAATAAAATTACTCTCGCTTTGCCCGTGGATGTAGGCTATTGCCGAACCACGTTAAATCCTTGTGTGTTCTCTTGTTTTGCTGTTTATGTTAATCTGTGCATTATATTGGACTTGTGTGTGTTGAGTTAGGCCTCCGCTGCGCCTAATCTCGACATAAACTGTTTATCACATGCAATCATTGACTACATGTTTGGTCTCCTATTACTGCATAATACTGCTTGGTATACAATCTAATGACAAAACTCTATAATGACCAGGAAACTAAAGCAAATTTGTACCCAATGATGTAACATTACTTATTTTGTTTCAATTTATTATGACGGAATTTGAGGAACTCATAAGCTTGATTTACCAGCTGTTTGTTCACTCTGTTGTATGAATATACCTGTTCTACTGTTTGGTCGGCAAACATCGCAGTAGATTTGTTAGTTTGTTTTCATATCATTTACGTACTTTCCCTTCGACAAATGTCATTTTATTATTTACTTACCTATCAAAATACCTGAACAAATTTTATTGTAAACATTAATTGTACTGACCTATCACTGTCCATCTGAAATCTTATAATTCATATGGTATGTATAAACACTTATTAGTCAATTTTTTTTTGTATTCTCTACTGTACAATATTTTACTACTTACCTTAGAATATTTTTTTTTTTAAACCTACTATTATTACAATTGAGAGCTCAAAATTCTCTCAGTCATTATTTGCATAAATTTATAATAATATATTTAGTGATGATAATACAGACTTTTTAGCAGTTTGAGGTTTAAAATACGCATCATTTTCTATCTACAAAATGTGCGTTTGTTTTTAATATACTAAATTTCACTCTTTTAAGCCATGTAACTGACTACTATGTTATAAATTTCTATTCATTCCAAATTCTTCTACATCCTAATAATTATATTTAAAACATAAAACACCCATCATTTTTGACATCATTGGTTATGTAACATGCATTATAATTTTTGTCCTGTTGTGTATGTAGTACAAAAATTTACAATTTTTTTAGGGGATTTTTCCCAAAAGGACAAACTCACCAAATTATTTGCCCAAAAGGACAATCACCAAAAAACTTGCCCAAAAGGACAAGTTTTATTGCAAATGGTGAATTTCGGGGGGGGGGGGGGGGGGGGGCATGTTTTTCCATTTTGCACTAAAACTTGTCCTTTTGGACAAGTTTATTGCCCCTTGTTCTTTTGGGCAATTTTTTTGGATTTTTTGTCCTTCACAATTTTTTCCTATTTTTTTTACTAATTTTCAGACATAAAGTTCTTCAAGTTAAAATTCTAGCAAAAAATAAAAGGGGTTTTTAGCCTCAAGGACAAAATGAACAAAAAAAATATTCCATAAGGACATGAGGCTAAAATTTTATCCATAAGGACAAATTCTAGTGTAAAGGGAGGAATTCAGGGGCCCACTATAATTCCTTCCTGTACACTGAAATTTGTCCTTATGGATAAAATTTTATCCCTTTGTCCTTATGGAACAATTTTTTGTTCATTTTTTCCTTCACACTATTTTCCTGAAAATAAAATATAAAATCTTGCCTTAATTATAATATCATATGTGCATCACATCCATATTATTTAATGTTTTGCATTCAAAAACTATATACCACTTATAAACCTTTGTCAAAATTAAAAACATGCCATAACAGCATGCATCAAATGTGCTTTAAGTCTACTAATTTATTATTCTATTTGTATTTTCTATAGCAATATGAAATCAACCATATTTTTTTTAAACATGCGCTAATTTATGTGTAACATATACATTTCTACAAATATGAACGTTGGCCTTCTAATAAGCTTGATTTACCAGCTGTTTGTTCACTCTGTTGTATGAATATACCTGTTCTACTGTTTGGTCGGCAAACATCGCAGTAGATTTGTTAGTCTGTTTTCATATCATTTATTATACGTACTTTCCCTTCTACAAATGTCATTTTATTATCTACTTACCTATCAAAATACCTGAACAAATTTTATTGTAAACATTAATTGTACTGACCTATCACTGTCCATCTGAAATCTTATAATTATATGGTCTGTATAAACACTTATTAGTCAATTTTTTTTGTATTCTCTACTGTATAATATTTTACTACTTACCTTAGAATATGTATTTAAACCTACTATAATTACAATTGAGAGCTCAAAATTCTCTCAGTCATTATTTGCATAAATTTATAATAATATATTTAGTGATGATAATACAGACTTTTTAGCAGTTTGAGGTTTAAAATACACATCATTTTCTATCTACAAAATGTGCATTTGTTTTTAATATACTAAATTTCACTCTTTTAAGCCATGTAACCGACTACTATGTTATAAATTTCTATTTATTCCAAATTCTTCTACATCCTAATAATTATATTTAAAACATAATGCTAAACACCCATCATTTTTGACATCATTGGTTATGTATCATGCATTATAATTTTTGTCCTGTTGTGTATGTAGTACAAAAATTTACAATTTTTTTTACTAATTTTCAGACATAAAGTTCTTCAAGTTAAAATTCTAGCAAAAAATAAAATATAAAATCTTGCCTTAATTATAATATCATATGTGCATCACATCCATATTATTTAATGTTTTGCATTCAAAAACTATATACCACTTATAAACCTTTGTAAAAATTTAAAACATGCCATAACAGCATGCATCAAATGTGCTTTTAAGTCTACTAATTTATTATTCTATTTGTATTTTCTATAACAATATGAAATCAACCATATTTTTTTTAAACATGCGCTAATTTATGTGTAACAGATACATTTCTACAAACATGAACGTTGGCCTTCTAATCTCATTTATTACAAATATGTATATTGATGTTGTACTAATCCATCTTTGAAATTAAAAAACAACCAGACAATATTTCAGGACCCAGCCAATGGAGAAAAATATAAATGCGCCCTTCCCTTCCTACAAAATAGTTCGTCCAAAACAAACTAGGTAACCTTCTATACTTTCTCTACATAGATAACACAGAATAGGCCATCTCTTTGATTGAATAAAGTATGGAAATGTATTCCAATCATATTTTCTCATGCCAATCGTGACAGGCAATTTTGCTAATTATTGCCCCTACAAGTTAAATTTTCTTAGCTTAGTTCTATTTGTTTTCCAATTTTAACTTGGCTTTTGTTGAACCTTCATAAGTATTCTTTCTTTCCAGTTAAGCAGACATGGGATGGTTTATATATACACTGCCTGTGATTTCATTTCCATGTCCAATAGTGCAAGAAAGTATATACTCCATATTCAAGCAATATTCTGTGATACTTCTAAACCATTAGCTGACCACTACTGCATGCTTATAACACAAGACGAAGAATTGGTCCCTATATTCTAATGTATGACTCATATTAAGTAATGATTGAAGTACTTAATATTCCATTCGATCGCTATATTCCAATTTGTTTTCCAATGACGATGGGTATATTTACTGTTTGGAGCTCCATTATTCATTTATACTCGATGTATATAACGATACCATAGAACTTGCTAAATTATATATTCATATGCCATAACTTCGAGAGTAATATAGTATTGCACATTGTAAATTCATGAAACCAGATAATTTGCATGTAAAGATTCTGCTTAGAGATTGGATACTAGGACCACAGCTGAACATGGTAGTCATTACGTACTAATTTTATCACTACATTGTTTCATAACTAGAACACAAACTGAGTTGTATTATATTGCTCCAATTTCTAGGCTGAGTCATTTAAGAATTGTGGCAACCAGAAGATCTTTTGAATAACTTGAGAGAGAAAAGGATGTAGTATGCATGGAGACAACTGGCCATTGCAGCATACAATTTCTTTCCACCAATTTCTGCATATTGTCTTCTGTCCATAACTTAAATATGCTATGTACTATCTTCAACCAGGCTTCTACGGTCGTGCGCATGAGAATGGGACTTAAATCTAAGGTGAAATCCCAAATTTATATGCAAGTTTAAATCGTTATTTTGGGTTTTATATCATAAAACCGCAGTTCTGGGCCTGTTTGTGCCAATGTCTGTTTGAACGGGTTACGGGCTGTAAAGCCCAAATGTTTTATGTTAACCCCTATTGGGCCAACGGCCCGGTCCAAACATCAGAACATTGATCCAACCTATTGCTTTTAACTTCTTTTCTAATTAACCCGTTTTTTATTTAACCCAGCAAATAAGCCACGTTTCCACTTCTATTTTATCCTGCCAACATGTCACATTATATTCGGTTTCCCACAATGACACGTGATGCAGTCAGTTTGGTAAGTTACTGCCTCCTTTTTCCTCTTCAACTCAACCACCCTATTTTTAATTCAAATATACGATCATGCAAATAAATAAAAAATTAGAACTGCTTTTAACTACTTCCGCCAATATTTTAGGCCAACCGATCAACAATAGTCATTCCATTTTCTTTCATAACTGCAGCCACTTCACATAACTGAAATCCACTTGGACAGTTACATGAATACTCATCTTATAACTACAAATTTTCCCCCTGTCTTCATTCCTCAACATCACTCCTTATCTTTATTTGTTCCCAACCAACAGAGTACTAACAGAGGTACCGAAACAGACATGTACTTTCTTCTTCTCCATGTACAATACACAAAATAGATATCACTATTCACACCATATTTTTATCTCATCACTATGTCTGTTGTCCCTTACCAGTTGTAACCATGGCCGCTAATACTCCACTGCTGTCTGACTTAGCTCCTGGACCTTTTTGGGATCGGATCATCGTTAGAGCATCTAGAATTTGGAATTCCATCACAAAGGTTACTAAAGAGGTTTACTCATTAAATCTTCAACTACTTGTTATCCAGGTAAGTCTCCGGACTCTTTACTCTGTTCGCATATCAATCATTATCAACAAACTCCTTGACACAACTGATTTATGTTTTAACTTATAGGGTAACCAAATGCATGCTGTGGTTCCAAAAAATTTGCTGGACAAATTTGTACACACTTTTACAGAGCAATCAATTTACGAAATTGAATCATTTAATGTCAATCCATCAAAACTTGACTATCGCCCAATCAACGAACCTTTGATGATCATCTTACATAGGGACACTCATGTAAACAGTCTGTCACCGACACTGTATGACATCCCCAAATATAAGTTTGAATTTGTTGGCGGCGATGTTCTACCCCAATGTGTCGATAAATTGGACCAGCTTATAGGTAACTGATTGTTTACAAAAAATAGGTTCAACTTTGTATGTACAACCCTGCAGAATTAGTGCTCTTTCTGAACTTTGTTCCCTAACATTTTTTTAAACCCAATTACAGATATTGCAGGTGTCCTCAATTCCATTTCCAGAGTCAAGCCTAACATAACAAGAAGAGGATGTCAAACCATAATGAGAGAATTAACTCTTCTCACTTCTGGGTTCATCACATACATATGCCTACACTTTATTTAAATAACCAATACATTATACTGAATTTTTTCCACAGCCCAAAAACTGCATCTATCATGCTCTGGGCAGACAAGACAGATTTAATTGATGTGCCAACCGCGGAATCATATAACAAACCAGCATCCCTTATCTTCACAGCAACATCGGTTAAACTGTTTAGAGGTAGAATTCCAAATCTGTTTTCCACTTACTACTGCTTCGCACACCCTACTAATGTTAATACCTATTTGTAGGCGAGTTTACTTTTTCGTCCATAAATGCTACCCAAATGTATTGTAACTTAGAGTATGCACTGAACATAAATCTATTTCCCAGGTATTTGTTCAATTCACATAAATTTCCCATAAAGTTGTATGATTACTAAACACTTCCTATATTGAAACTACAACCCTACCAGATTACCGGAAGGTGAAGATGGTAAAATAAAAACAATTGACCATCACTGGGACGTAGGCTTACCAAAGGAAGATACCCAAGTTCGTACAACCATTTCAGCTATGTTAACTGATATTAAAGCAAATGACTGTCATGTAATTTCTTCGCACTAACACATACTATTATTATTTACGAAACTTTAGTTCGAAAACTTAAGGTTACTATGATTACTATTTACAGGGGGAAAATATGTTGTTCTTGCAACAATAATGAAAGTTAACACTTCAAATGGCTGGACTTATCTATCATGCCCACCATGTAGAAAGACAGTAACAAAGGACAGAACATCTTTTAAATGCCCAAAATACAAATCCCCTGTTCCTAACCCGCTTAATAGGTCTGCCTATCCTAACTGAAGCATATTTATCCACTCATAAACTTCAACAGATATCGATTTTCCATGGAAGTTTTTGACCACACTGCCTCAGCAACTGTCGTATCTTTTGATAAGGAAGCTGCTAGCTTGATCAAAATGAATGTTGATGAAATGCTTGATCTATCAAAAAAGGTATTACTTGATTATAATTCCCTTTGACTGCTACACGGTCAATGTCATTGTTATATTACATTGAAGTACAACACATATGACTAATACTTTGTACACGCATAACTCATTTAGCAATAACACTCGCTGTTTTCAAATCAGGACAATGGATCCGACATGGTTGATAAAATATTCAACATGCTACTCGGAGTGGAAGCATGTTTTGAATTTAAACCAACGCAGTACGACATAATCAACCGTGCAAAATCATTGACTGTTAGCAGAATTTCTAATGTGCATCAGCCTTACGCACCTACCACTGCCAAGTCAATCAAGATAGAAGAGAACGACCCAAGAGATTTGGCATCGACCCAGCAAACATTTGAGTCAAGCACCTTGACCAACGACTATACGACTTTGTCCCCTATACTTACATTCAATATACATTTTCTGAAGAAGTTATTTGCAGTTGTTTTTACAATATACAGCAAACGTCCAGGTGGATATTAAGGGGAAGAAAAAAATTTACGAGGTTCCCATCGCATATCTTCGATATTCAACTACTAACTATTTTGTACACACATCACTCAATATATGGCTTTGTACAGGAATTCGACTATGCTTATATTGGTCCCAAGGAGACTAATCAGACTCATGCGCCTACATGTTCATCATAGCATGACACACTCAACGAGGTACTACTCTCCCGCATAATTGTTGACATATGTTTCTTTACCAAACTCCTCTTTTTTTTACTGACTTATGATTCTTATTCAGGTTGAACTAACTCACACTCGCGGTAAAACAAAGACCCATAAACAAACACTGAAGAAGAGAAAGAAAAAATAGATGTTGACCTTCTTCCACACTCCTGCCTCCATCTTCGCACTCCCCGTCGTACTGTGTTTTTTTTTATTCCCTGCGTATAGTAGTTTTTTAATATTTTTTCCACCGCATCTGAATTTGTACTTAGTTTGTCCAGCATTTAACTTCACTTCTTACTCCACTTCCACATATGCGCCTATACAAAATTGTAACCATGACAGTGTAAAATCCCATTTTGTCAATCTATTACAATGTGTTTGTTATATTTCAACTTTAGTTGTATATATGGGCTTGAACTATGTGTCACCTGCTTTTAGCTGAATTACTTCTCACGCCTATCTGCATTCTACTTTTTTATTTTTTTTCCTTTCACACATCTCATTAACTGCACCACGTATCAACACATGTGCTTTATTTACTACTTCTGAAAAGCCAAAGATCCAAACATCCGACAAACATACAAAACTGTTATCGTATCCTATGTCTTATACATATCTACCATACAAAGCACATCTAACATACTGCAATGAAATGTCTCTCTTTTTTATATCAAACATTTACACATACATAATAGTAGACCAACTACTATTTGCATACGGCAAGCAAATCATACAGGCTAACCCAACGAACATCCAAAATTTGATACAAAGTTGTACTTATTTCAATATAAAATTAATTTAATTCACACAACTTATCTCCCAAATATTTAAACATCAATTTGACATCATACAATGCCCGTATGCGTAGCACGGGGCACACGCTTGTTACTTATAATTTAAGCTGCAACTGATCTCATTTAAAAATCCAAGATATGGTTATGCATGGTCAGTGTGCTCTTAAATAAAAAGAAAAGAAGTTAATTTGCTAAATAAATTTGTATATGAAATTCACCTTGGTGTATAAAAACCATCATATTAATCTATTTTCAAATTTGTGAAATGTGTTAATATATTATGATTTGTTGATTGATAACTATTGGGATTTGAGATTACTTGATTGCGTCACTTAAATTGAATCTACAATTGTAGTCCAAATCCATCACTGTTTTTGTGCTTCATTTTTATAAAATTTCTTTTGAAAATAATTCAAAATCATTGTTTTATAAAACTCTCTCCATTTATGTAAATCTCATCATAAATCCATCATTCTAAAATGTGAAATATGCCACTAGTTCTCAGAATATTATGATCTTTGTTTGGCTAATTGAGATTTATGATGATCGTTCTTCCTCTTAAGCTGAAATTATTTTTTTAATCATTTTTCATCTATATTTTAATTTATGAATCCTTTTGATGATAACAAAAGGGGGAGAATGGGTTGAAATTTTGATTTATGAGTGAATATTTTATAAATATTTAATTTTGAAAATTCCAATTCAATTTTCATTTCTTTTCACTTATGCATAGTTATAGGGGGAGTTTGGTTGTAGGGGGAGCATACGAATAGTGGGAGTTCAATATTCACTGTGAAACACATTTATCATATTCAAAATTTGTTTATTTGTTTGTCATCATAAAAAGGGGGAGATTTTTGTATATAACGGTGTTGTATGCACAATTATATGATTTTTTTGATGATAACAACCAAATATATATTATTATAAATGTGTTTGTTATTGAACTGTTATTCTACATCACAGACAAGAATATAATATTTATATAAAATACTACTGGACAAAAATTTAAATATTCAAACAGTATTTTATTAAATATAATATTTTATTTCAACATTTCAAACAGTACAAATTATAAACTCCACTATTTGTTCATTTCACTAATATATTTCAACTAATTTCATTCACTACACTTGTTCGTCTCTACAATACTCACACTCAGTTATACGGACACATCACTCAATACAGACACTTTGATTTATACATTTCACTGACTATACTTGTCTTCTGTCCTCTGTCAGCTAACAGTCAGTCCAGTCACCATCTGCTTACCTGTCACATGAAACAGAAACACACACAATACACCGCAATAGTAATAAAAATGGAATACATGCAAATATAAATTTATTTTTAAATTTTATTTGCCTTAGAATTTCGGTGTTTTTCTCATCATTTTTCATGACTTAACCTAAGTTACATATATCAGTCTGTATATTTCTAGTGCTCGCAGATCAGCCTCACCACACTACACTGGTATGCTGATCAGAACCAGTAACTGATTCTGAACAGCCCCAACACAGTGTAGTAGTCTGATGATAAATATTCATTTGAATAGCCACATACACACACACACACATATATATATATATATATACACACATACGTGTATATATACATATATACATACAACTCATCAACATGATAGTGAAATGGAGCAGTGGACACAATAGCATGGCTCAAGTGAAGAATGCAAACTGATCAAGACTCAACCAACATGGCACACAACAAGGTTTCAAGTGGACACTAATATGTGGTGATGGAACAAGCAAATCAGTTTGGTCAGAGATCAGTGTACATGTGTGTACACAGCACAAAAATGGTGATGTGCATGTCAGAGATCAATGTATACAAGACTATTCAATCAGCATGGTCGAGCCATGTTCAAACACAAATGGTCAGTGCAGCTCACAAGTATAGACTGCAAAGTATATGGGTGCAACATAGATATGGTCAGCAAGTTGCCAACTTGGTATGAATAGCATGAACACAATAGCAAGGCATGGTGTATACATAGCAGATGGTACAAGTTCAAGACAAGTGTTTCTGTTCAAATTCAAGTAGGGATATATATATATTTGGATACATAATAACTGTAATATACAAACTGCAGTTACACGGTTCATGGCATGGTAAAGACTAGAAAGTTTTTTTAATCACATGTAAATCCATCAGGGAATTAAATGGTGTGCATTTCTGGCTTCAAATCTTTCCAAAATTCACCAAAGGATTCAGAAGAAATTAGACGAACATTTCTAGGCAAAAATGGTCTAATTATTTCTTTCTTGAAATCAGAGAGTTAAGGAGAATTTTTTTTGATTGTTTCCAGATTTGGCAAATGAAATCAAGGCTAAAAATTATTTCCAGATTTGGAAAAAGTTTAGTAATTAAACTGTCAAGACGGAAGTCATCAATTTAGAAAAATCTAAGCAACATTTCCACAGTTTTTTGCAAGGTTCTTTTCCAAATTCACGGCAGTTTTATCAAGGGACAATGAAACATTCATTTCTAGAAATAAATCAATTTTGGGCAACATATAAATATTTCCAGTTTTTATAATACTATTTTGGCAAGAAAAACTTTTCTGCAAATTTTTTTTTGGCAATATTTGATTTCGAAATCCATATTCTGGTTTTGGGTCAAGATTTTATCAAGGCACCAAAGGGAGGAAATCACGTAAGAGGATCAGATGCAAATCAGTTTGTGTTATATGGAAATAAATAGAAAAACCAACAATTCATGTATATCACGCAAGTGTTTTTATTCAAGGGGGCCACAAACAACATCATTCAATTTCAAGATTTTCTCATACTCACTAAAACCGAGCCATTCAAATTTTACAAAGCAACAAATCAGGGAATTCACACGCATGAAATCAGTCAAGCCATATTTCGAAATCAGAGAGATTTTCGGATTTATAATCCTATTTAACACCCACTTCAACACAGGCTAAAGGTATCGAAAACACAAACCAAAATTCAAGAGCAGAAATCATTTTCAAATAAAGTTTTACTCACTTTAGTTTTCGATCAAGAGCCAGAGAGAAATCCCAAATAGATCGACAAAGCAGAAAGCCACAATGACTCAAGCACCAAAGAATCCAATTTCGATTTGTCAAGCGTCTCGATTCAATTTGAGGAATTGCTTAAAAACCCCTAATCCAAATTTGATAGCCACCGTTTTTTATTCCCACCGGAGAAAACAGTCGGTCCAGATGAATGAAAATAAAATGCAAATGGGACGGCGGCTTGGACAAATATTATAAAGGGAAGATTTAAGTTTGTTTAATTTTTTAAGGGTTTTAGCTTTGTTTTTTTATGTACTGTTTTGTTTTTAATTCCTTTGTAACCGATTCAAATATTTTTCCTGAGTCTGTAAAATCTAGGTGATCCAGTTAGGGGTTTAACTGGCTGTTTACTAGAGTCTGTAAAAAAACTAGGGTTACGGGTTACGGGGTTGTAATCCGGGGAAATATGATCTAGGGGATACAGGTCAGTCTAGGGTTTTGAGCGTAGGATTAAAATAGGAGCGAGGGTTCGCGAGTTTACATGGTCTTGTAAGCGGGATCTATTCTATTACCTAGTAGAAACCTTAGTGAATGCAGCAGTAGGCAGAGTTTGCCAATGCTGGGTATATCTGTGTGTTATTTACTTTCTGTATTTATTTTCTCTATTGCAATTCTGTGATCTAATATTTTTAATATCTCGTTAAATTTCAATAAACCCAATTCACCTCCCCTCTTGGGTTAATCCAGATCCAACAAGTGGTATCGGAGCAGGTTATTTCATTAACTCTAAGTTTAATGGGTCATCCTAGTTGTCAGTCCTTTAAGAGTCAGTCCAGTTGTATTCCATCTATTTTTAACGGTACAGATTTTTTTAAATTGAAAATTAGAAATGGAGTTATATTTAAAATCTATTGATACAAAATGTTGGGATACTATTATTAATGGATATGATATGGTTAGTAGAAATGATATTGGGTTTAACTCTCATGCTATTCATACTTTATATTCTTATATTGATGATGTCCAATATAGCCTTATCTCCCATTGTTTAACTGCGCAGGATATTTGGAGAACTCTCGACATGCTATATGGAAAACCTGACAACTGCCCAAGACCCTCAACAATCAACTCATTTTCAGATTTGTGCTTAACGGGGTGTACAGATGGAAATTCAGATGGACAATCAACTAGAGATCTTTCTTGTAAAGATTCAATTAATCGTTTAAATGGTTTAACTGAATCTGTTGAGAGTCTAAAAATAAAATTCTGAAATCCGAAAAACTTGAGTTGATTTGCAAAAGTAATCTTTTGGAATCAAACCTTAAAACGTTAAGAAGTCTTCAAATTCAAATTGCAAAAATTGTTTAAATTTGAAAAATGATCTTGTTCATCAAAATAAAAATATTCAAAAACTTGAAAATGAAATCCTAATTTTAAAAGAGAACAAGATAGAGCTTGAAAGCACAAAAAAATGTTTGCAAAAAGAATTTGAAAATTTTAAGACGACTAAAAATTCAAAATATATTTTTGCTAAAAAACAAAACTTCTTGAAAACTGAGTCTATTCTGAAAGAGCTAGAAATTGAGATTGAAAAACTCAAGAAATTTGAATCTGAAAGTCGAAAACATTTAGAATTTGAAATTGCTGAGTCCCAAACCAAAATTAAATTTCTTAATGGTGAAAATTTTGGTTTTGAAAACTGATTTTGAAAAGAGTAAGATCGCTGAAAACCGTTGTTCAGATCTAATGAAAGAAAATGGTGATCTTAGATTTAAAATTCAACAACTAGAAACAACATTGGCTAAATTTTCTAATGATGAAAAATCTTTTGAATATGTTGTTGAAAACCCAATTTTCTTTGGAAAATAAAAATGGTTATGGTTTTGGGAAAAGAAATGTTTTTGAAAATTTGAACTCTTGTGATTTTAAAAATCCTTCTGACTGCTTCAAGATGGGCCATTCTAAAAATTTGAATTTTGAAAATTCCAAAAGGTTTTGGATCACAAACGAGGTAAGAATTGGTTTGATAACAATCCAGTTGAACAATTGTGGACCCCAAAAATAAATAAAATGGTATTTGGAAAAACTAAAGGAATTTGGGTTCCAAAGGGTACTCTAGTTGATTCTATCGGATTGTTATACAAATAGATTTGGGTACCAAAAGACGTGAACAAAACCGTGAGTGGTTTTACAACCTTTTTTAGACCACTCGATTCTACAAATTGTTAGGTATCGGTGGAGGCTGAGGAACAGCTGTGCAAAAAGAAATTTCAAATTGAGCTGGTTTATACTTCTGTATCATTCACAGTTCCTCCAGCCAGGATTTGTCGAGTCAAAGATTCTGATTTACATTGATTTTAGGTATGATCCCTGAACTCATCTTTGTAAATATTCTCTATTTTTATTTTCTTTGTTTATTCCGCCTTCTACCCCTTCTACTTTTTGTTTTCTGATTTGAGTTGTCACTGCTATATTTGTTCTTCTCTGAGCTTCCTTAACTTCAAATTGCAGAATTCATTATTTTCTGGAAATTCGCTTCATTTGAAACTCTGGTGTTTTAATCATTTGTAGATCTTGAATTTAAATTTGTAAATATCTGCAATTGTTTTGAAGTTTATTTTCTGTTTTCTGAATTCATAACAGTGTTGATGTATTCTTGTCATATCTTGAACACTGTTAATTTGAATTCTAAAATTTTGAAGATCTGAATATTTAATGAAATTTCACACACCTCTGCTATTTTGAGTTTCATCTAATTCATTTTAGGAAAACTTGAAATTATATACTCATTACAACACACTTCTACTTCTTAGTTGTGATAATTTCACTGATTTTCAGATTGGCTTGGATATTTTGAACTGTCTTGAATCACAGTGATACATCTTGAAATTCATCTTATATTCATGATCATTTTATCTGGAATTTATTTGTTTGAAATCATCTGAAATTCTTGATATTTTGAATCTCACACACCTCTTAGATTTGAAATTATTAATGTAATGTGACTGATTTATTATATCTCAAAACTTGACATTGATTCAAATAATTTCAAATAATTTATTTCTTAATTCTGGATCATTAATTATCTCTCAAGCCTGATGTAAATGATCTGAAATTACTCTTGCACTTGTCAGAAATATTTATGAAAATTCTTTGAAAATCTGTTATTTCATGATTATTTGATTTGTATATTTGTTTGTTAAAAAGCATTTGAAATTATTAATTTATTGAATCTCACACATATCTTGAATCTGAAATTAATAATATAGTGTGATCGATTCATTGAATCTTGAGTTTTTTATATTCCTCAAATGATTTCAAATAATCTGCTTGTTTTGATCTGTTTGCTGCTCTGACAAATATGACTAATTTGTTATGTTGTCTGTTAGGGCTTAATGTTAGACATTGCTGTCTGAGATACCCTTGTTCGTCTCCACTGTCATGTTAAAATACTCATTAATAGAGACAACAAGTGGTATAGATTTTGATTCTCATCCTGTATATTTCTTTTTTGCCCTGTATATATTTTTTGAATTTCCTCTTGTAATTGATTTCCAATTTTAAAGTTATTTATTGATTATTCATTCAGAAATTGAAATCAATATCCAAATTGAACTGTATTTATAATTCATCAAAATCATTATTAGATTTTGAAATTGTGATGAATTGTGACTGCAGTATATTTCACAACAAGGGGAGATTTTCATGATGATTGAACAATTTTTATAATATCTTTCAATTGGCAGGTAATTTCACGACCATATTCATTATCTATCATCATTCTGCTATCCATCATAATTTTATTTTAATGTGGAGAGTCTAATATATCTTAAAAAACTTCTTGGATAAAAAGTGGAAACATTTGTGATAGAAATGGGACTATGTTATTTTTCAGAATTAGTGATAATTTAAAATTTTCAATGATCCCGGTACAGTTGAGCATATTTCATAATATGATTAATTTAGAAATTTAATTCATAATCCATCTCTGTACCTATCATATTTCTATCATCCATATTGGTTTTATATACTAAGGAATTTTTCTGTTTGAACTGATAATGATAAATATAAATAATTCATAAGTGTTTCTCTAACCTCATTTAAAAATCTGAGCTCTGGTCATGCGTGGTTAAGAGATTACATATAATTTAAGCTGCAACTGATCTCATTTAAAAATCCAAGATCTGCTTATGCGTGTTCGGTGTGCTCTTAAATAAAAAGAAAAGAAAATAATTTTCTAAATAAATTTGTATATGAAATTCTCCTTGGTGTATAAAAATCAGCCTATCAATCCATTTTCAAATTTGTGAAATGTGTTAATATATTATGATATATTATGATTTGTTTATTGATATATATTGGGATTTGAGATTATTTCATTGCGTCACTTAAATTGAATCTATAATTAGAGTCCAAATCCATCACTGTTTTTATGCTTCATTTTTATAAAATTCCTTTTGAAAATAATTCGAAATCATTGTTTTATAAAACTCTCTCCATTTATATAAATCTCATCATTAATTCTTCATTCTAAAATATGAAATATGCCACTAGTTCTCAGAATATTACGATTTTTGTTTGACTGATTGAGATTTATGATGATTGTTCTTCCTCTAAAGCTGAAATTATATTTTTATTCATTTTTCATCTATATTTTAATTTCTAAATCCATTTGATGATAACAAAAGGGGGAGAATGGGTTGAGATTTTGATTTATGAGTGAATATTTTATAAATATTTAATTTTGAAAATTCCAATTCAATTTTCATTTCTTTTCACTCATGCACAGTTATAGGGGGAGTTTGGTTGTTGGGGGAGCATACGAATAGGGGGAGTTCAATATTCACTGTCAAACACATTTATCATATTCAAAATCTTATTATTTGTTTGTCATCATAAAGGGGGAGATTGTTGTATATAACGGTGTTGTATACATAATTATATGATTTTTTTATGATAAAAACCAAATATATATTATTATAAATGTGTTTGTTATTGTACTGTTATTCTACATCACAGACAGGAATATAATATTAATATTTATATAAAATACTACCGGACAAAAATTTAAATATTCAAACAGTATTTTATTAAATATAATATTTTATTTCAACATTTCAAACAGCACAAATTTTAAGCTCCACTATTTGTACATTTCACTAATATTTTTCATCTAAATTCGTTCAGTACACTTGTTCCTCTCTACAACACTCACACTCAGTTATACGGACACATCACTCAATACAGACACTTTGATTTATACATTTCACTGACTATACTTGTCTTCTGTCCTCTGTCAGCCTCACAGTCAGTCTAGTCACCGTTTGCTTACTTGTCACATGAAACAGAAACACACACAGTACACTGTAATAGAAATAAAAACTGAATACATGCAAATATAAATTTATTTTTAAATTTTATTTTCCTTAGAATTTCGATGTGTTTCTCATCATGTTTTATGACTTGATCTAAGTTATATGTATCAGTCTGTATATTTGTAGTGCTTGCAGATCAGCCTCAACACATAACACTGGTCTGCTGATCAGAACCAGTAACTAATTCTGAAAAGCCCCAACACAGTGCACCAGTCTGCTGATAAATATTCATTTCAATAGCCACATATATATACACACACACATATATATATATACACATACGTGTGTGTGTATATATATATATGTATATGTCTACATACAGCTCAACAACATGACAGTGAAATGGAGCAGTGGACACAACAGCATGGCTCAAGTGAATAATGCAAACTGGTCAAGACTCAAGCAACATGGAACACAACAAGGTTTCAAGTGGACATTAATATATGGTTATGGCACAAGCAAATCAGTTTGGTCAGAGATCAGTCTACATGTGTGTACACAACACCAAAATGGTGATGTGCATGTCCAACATGGTTATGGTGAATCAAGTGCAGCCATCTACATGAACAAGAAATGTATACAAGACTATTTAGTCCGCATGGTCGAGCCATGTTCAAACAAAAATGGTCAGTGCAGCTCACAAGCATAGGCTGCAAAGTATATGGGTGCAACATAGATATGGTCAACAAGTTTCCAACATAGTCTGAATAGCATGAACACAACAACAAGGCATGGTGTGTACATAGCAGACGGTACAAGTTCAAGACAAGTGTTTCTGCTCAAATTCAAGTGGTAGTATATATATATTTGGATACATAATAACTATGATATACAAACTGCAGTTACATGGTTCATGGCATGGTAAAGACTGGAAAGTTTTTTTAATCACATGGAAATCCATCAGGGAATTAAATGGTGTGCATTTCTAGCTTCAAATCTTTCCAAAATTCACCAAAGGATTCAAAAGAAACCAGACAACATTTCTAGGCGAAAATGGTCTAAATATTTTTTTTCTAGAAATCAGAGAGTTAAGGAGATTTTTTTTAAATTGTTTCCAGATTTGCAAATGAAATCAAGGCCAAAAATTATTTCTAGATTTGGCAAAAATTTAGTAATTAAACAGTCAAGACCGAAGTCATTAATTTAGAAAAATCAAAGCAACATTTCCACAGTTTTTGGCAAGGTTCTTTTCCAAATTCAAGGCAGTTTTATTAAGGGACAGTGAATCATTCATTTCCATAAATAAATCAATTTTGGGCAACATATAAATATTTCCAGCTTTACTAAAATTATAAAACTGTTTTGGCAAGAAAAACTTTTCTGCAAAAACTGTTTTTTGCGATATTTGATTTTGAAATCCATATTCTGGTTTTGGTTCAAGATTTTATCAAGGCACCAAAGGGAGGAAATCACGCAAGAGGATCAGACGCAAATCAGTTTGTGTTCTATGAAAATCAATAGAAAAACTAATAATTCATGTATATCACGCAAGGGTTTTTATTTAAGGGGCCCACAAACAACATCATTCAATTTCCAGCTTTTCTCATCCTCACTGAAACTGAGCCATTCAAATTTTACAAAGCAACAAATCAGGGAATTCACACGCGTGAAATCAGTCAAGCCTTATTTCTAAATCAGAGAGATTTTCGGATTTATAATCCTATTTAACCCCCACTACATCACATGCTAAAGGTATCGAAAACACAAACCAAAATTCAAGAGCAAAAATCATTTTCAGAAAAGGTTTTACTCACTTTAGTGTTTGATCAAGAGCCAGAGAGAAATCCCAAATCGATCGACAAAGCAGAAAGCCACAAAGACTCAAGCACTAGAGAATCCAATTTCGATTTGTCAATCATCTCGATTCGATTTGAGGAATTACTAAAAAAATCTTATCCAAATTTGCTAGCCGCCAATTTTTATTCCAAGTGGAGAAAACAATCGGGCTAGATGAATGAAAATGAAATGCAAATAGGCCGGCGGCTTGGACAAATATTATAAAGGGAGGATTTAAGTTTGTCTAATTTTTTAAGGATTTTAGCTTTGTTTTTTTATGTATTGTTTTTTTTTGTTTTTAATTCCTTTATAACCGATTCAAACAGTTTTCTAGAGTCTGTAAAATCTAGGTGATCCAGTTATGGGTTTAACTGGCAGTTTATTAGAGTCTGTAAAAAACTAGGGTTATGGGGTTGTAATCCGGGGAAATCTAATCTAGGGGATATAGGTTAGTTGAAACGACCCGAAATCCCCCTTACGGGAAATCGCGGATTGAATTGAGGACAAGACAAATCAGAACGCAAACAGAAGAACATTTCATTGTTAATTACAACAATTCCATCAGAATACAGGAATATACAGAGTATGAATAAATATTACACGTAAAATATCAGAGATTTAAATTACATTTAAATACATCTTAGCAGAAAATATTACAAAACACAACTGAAAGTAATACATGGATACAGAGCTTTCCGAGCATCATTCCAGCTGTAAATCAGGATCCTATGAATATAAATCTGCAAAACCAAAACTACTAGCTGCCCGTGTGGAAAATTAGGGCACCTAGAGTTTAGGTTGAAACAATAAACTCCAGGTTAGTCATGTGACTGGTGTGAGAACTAAAACAGTTATTAATCTTTATTTTAAAGTTAGGTAAATCAAGGGACCACGCTGTATAACACGGAACGGGTTTCCTCCCAAGAATACCAGTGCATAAAACAAACAGCGCAATGCTAAATAAAGAAAAATGAAGCTATTATAAGACCCAGGTCCCATCACACAATGCAACGCAAGCCGGAGGATAGGGTTTTTACCTTATAATAGCCAAAGCATGCTTGATACGTTAAAAACACATTATTTTGATATTACTATAAGTGTATAGTGTCAAAACAATTTCAATCATAAATATCAATCATAGGCGGCATGAATGACCCATACCACTATGTCGCCATACTAGGTTCTACAAATAAAACCGCAATATCACGTATTGGAAATTGGATTTCCGTCACGAGTCGAGGCAAGGGGCAAGCTCCTCTCCGTTCGAGACACTCTAGCAAATGTCTCAGGACCCCACTATGATCCTTGGAATCGATTGGGCTGGTCCTCACCTAACTTTGGAGGATTGGCAATTCCTGAACACACGTTTCCCGGTCCTAACAGACCTATATCCGAGGCGCCTCGCAATCCAACAACCACACAGGTGAAAAGTATATAAATGTCAGCCAGTTTAAGCACTGACACCACCACTAGCTAGAAAGAAACATCGTGTTCTCCCAACGGTCCGTATCCCGTTTTTGACTCATACCGAGGTGTGAGGCTCGCGAATTCACGTTATACACAAAGCTGCGCCACACAGGCGGTGCTTTGATCATCAACCACAAGACTTTGCTTTTCAACAGAAGCCTTGATCAACTGCCACTTACGCATGCCACACTGGCAATTCATTCCATGCGACTGATGTCCATCGATAAACAACCTCTGAGCTCGTACGTCTCAGAGAAGGGCGTTAAGCAAGAGAATAAATTCTCCGCCGCCAAACAGATGTATACTTAATAGAGATCAATCAACACAGAATAAAATCCAATGTCAGACACACAGTCCATTTACAAGTTCGTTCTGGGTCTGAACGAAACCGGAGGCACTTTCCTCGCATATCCATCGATCTCCAAGCACGTCTGGACGACCACCAACTGTTTCTCTCCTCTTGGGTGTACAGCCCAATCGAGATCATCAGCAATCACCCAAATGTTGTGAAGACTTCAGGTCTTCAACCACCATCTTCATCTTCGACTTATCGTCGAATCGGTTATTCAGAATGGGTATAAACCCAGCCTTTCCGAATAACCCGCGAATATAATAAACAAATGTTATACAAACACAACATACGCCTCATTCCAATTCAGAATAATCTTTATTCAAATATTCACATTCTTAGGGAAAGGTTCCCATTAATTTTATCAAAGATAAATTCTTCTAAATTTATTATTTAATCTTCCTTTGGATATCATTTCAAACCATATTATGGTTTTCCAAACTAGTCGGGATTAGCGAACCACACCGAAGTAATTATTTATTTTATTTCCCAATCCCAACCTATTTATCCCATGGAGAAAAACTGGTAATACTCCATATCTAACACCATGGTGTTATCGGTAAAGTTAATTACCATTTCACGTTCAAATCTAATTAAAGATTTAACTATCGCTTTGGAGCAAAACTGGTGATACTCCATTCTCGATCACTTTCCAATTTTGATAATTTAAATAATCAATTCACTTTCAATCTAATTAAAGATTCATTAAAACTCCACTTAGTTTTAATCTTCCCACAAATCAATATCCTGCCTTTAACTGGGTTAAAGGACCAATGTCATCTAAAACACGATTCATGATAAACCCAAAATCACAATCAAATTCAATTCCAATTAAACATTATTTAATTGGTACACTTTATTAAATCTAAATAGAAAGATTTAATCTTTTTCTCCATTGGACAATGTTAATGAAGACACCACTCACGACAAACCCAAATCACATTTGATATTAAATAAAGGCTCTGAATAGAAAATATATCGGCTTATATTCAATATCAAATTCTTAAACCAACAAATATCGTATTGGAAATAACGATATGAATATATCTTTCAAATTCCCATAACAATATCTATATAATTACAAAATCCAACATCTAAATATTCCAAAGACAATTTCGATTCAAATCCATTTCCACTTCAATTATTGGAAATTCTGATTATTTTTAAAACCACTTTCAAATTCACTTTATTTATTTCAAAAATAAATTGTTTTTAATTCTAGTTCAAAAACTTGTTCATTTTGATAAAAATCTACTTTTATTTTTTCAAATATGGAGTTTTTCAGCCCAATTTTTCACAAATCACTTCTTATGATTTTACACAAATTTTTGATATTTTTAATAATTTTATCAAGGCCCGTACAGTCAATTTCCATCAACGGCCATCGAACTGCACTTACAACGACCTTTTCCAAATTTGATTTGGACATATTTCCAAATCCAACCATTAGATTTCAAATTTCTAATATTCATTGGAAAGCTCTTTTCGATACGAACCCAACGGTTCTGGTTTTGGGAGAATCCAACGGCCGGATCTCCCGCAACATCAATTCGAAGTCAATGGTCGAAATTCACGAACGGCCGCAGCGCGGCACGTTCTATTTAGGCCATTATATATAATATATATATATATATTATATATTTCATCGATTTCCTTTTAAAACGAATTTTATAAATCGTTTCAAATTTGTTTCAAAAACAATCTCAACTTTCATTTCAAATTCAAATCAAAATTGAATTTTCCATTATAAGTTCTTTTCACTTTCATTTCTATTTGATTTCAATTCAAATCGATTTCAATTCAATTTCAATTCAATTTCTAATTCATTCAATTCGATTCGAATTTATTTTCTATTCAATTCAATTCGAATTCATTTTCTAAATATTCGATTTTTAAATCTCTTTTCAATATTCATTATAAAAACGAATATAAGCGATATAAATATCGTTCACATCAAAATGGCGCATCTATAATCAACACGGCTTTATATATATTTCAATAAATTCGTTATTCTATTCAACAAATGAATATTTTCTTCAACACATGAATATATATTTTATTCAACACATGAATATCGTCAACACATGACTATTTATATTTTATAATATTCTTTATTTCCCAATTGGAATGAGGCCCAATCAATTACCATATAATGTTAATTATATGGATTCCAGACAACATATGTATATAATAGCACTGACAAATAATCAACCATCATCCAAAGTGCACTACACTGTATAAGCATCAAATATAGATATCTAACGCTTATAACATCCTGTCAATCAATCGATCACATACAACTAATTATTGGGACTAGTGTATGCCGTATTTTATCCCAATACCCGTGTGGGGTTTCAAATCAACAAATACAGATTTTTATTTATTCATATACCCGTTAGAAATTATATTTTTAGCGATAAAATATTTTTAACTATATAAATATTTTATTTCATCTCACACACACAATAAAATTTTCACCACAACAAACAATCAAACATACAAGTCATCCATGGTTTGTGGATGACGGGTGTCGGGTGCTGCTAAGCACCGTCTGCATACTAGTATATATTTTTAACTAGAAAATAAAATTTAAAGTGAGAAGTTCTCACCGACTAACTAATCCAAACGCCACGATTCTTCATATGTAGAACATCTTCACCGTGCTTCTATCGAGATCTGTTTCACGTAGTTGATAGTAAAAATCACATTTTTAATTGTTCACTTCACAAGAAAGATCATATTTTTATACTGTTCATTTCACAAGAAAGATCATATTTTTATATTGTCTAGTATATAAAAATCATATTTTTACCTCACTACTTATATAAAAATCACATTTTTATATTTCACTTTCAAGATGATAAAAATAGCATCTTTAACACGATGTTTTCATTATAAAGATTATATTTTTAATTCGCTACTCATATCAAAATCGAATTTTTATTGCACTATAACATATATAAAAATCGTATTTTTATATTCATACTTATATAAAAATTATAATTTTATTCTATACATTATATAAAAATCATATTTTTAATATGTTACAAGCATAAAAATCATATCTTTAACTAAACAAAGGTTATATTTTTCTCTCCTAAACAAAGATTATATTTTTATTATTCTTCATGAATAAAAATCATATTTTTCTCTCGCCATTCTCTATATAAAGATTTCGCCTTTTCAAATATAAAGATTGAATTTTTATCTTACTACACATATAAAAATTATATTTTTAACCTTTCTATATTATAAAAATTATATCTTTAACCTTAAAAATCACTTCTTTTTGTTTTGAAAAATCTATTCTTTTTACTAGGAAAAATCATTTCTTTTCTCGCTATTCCAATCAAATAAAAATCATATTTTTACTTTGCTAACTCCCTAATAAAAATCGTATTTTTATCTAAGGCAAAAACCATATTTTTATCTATTTTAAATCATGTTCTTATCTATTTTATATATAATTAAAAACAGAAAATAAAATAAAAATCCAACCTTTTACTTAATAAAAATCATATCTTTTAATCATTAAAGATTACGTATCAAAATCAGATTTTTAACTACATAAATAACTAAAACAAAATTGAAAACTCACATTATCCGTCGAATTCGAGTTGGAGGGGGTAGAGGTGTTGCATGGGGGTGGAGGGGGGGGGGGGGTGTAGACGGCCGGTGGAGGCGGCGCAGTCAAGGAGGTGGCGGATCAAGGGGGTCGGCGATTTTCAGATCGGGTCGGGGAGGGTTTTGAAGCAACGGTTTCAAGTAGAGGAGGAGAGAGAGAAGCAAGAGGGGGTCGAGGCTGGGGACCGCCTGAAGCGGCGGCGGGTGGGGCGTCGAGGGGCACGCGAGGCGATGGGGGGAGGCTGACGAGCGGGATCGACGGAGGTTTTTTTTTAATTTATTTCGATCTGAAAAGTGACGGGGAGGGAGGGAGGGAGTTAAAGGATTTTATATTATTTTTATTTCAAAAAGTTGATTTTTATTTGACCTCGAAACGAGACCCAACGACTGTCGCTCCTAACTAATTGCCCCCATTCCGAACAAAATGGGATATGTTTCGTTAGCCAATTTTCGATCAATTTCCGTTGAATTTAAGATATAAATCTTTATATATTCAGTTCAAATGCACATTTCAATTTACCGGGGCCACATACAGTCTCTAAAAATTCCCAAAAAATTATTTCTAGCTTCGTATTGACGATACGGTCCTAACAAAACTAATTTCGTCGAATTCCGAGATCGTTTGAAAAATGGCCATTTTCCAGTCGATTAAAATCAACTGAAACTGGTCAAACGTGTTTTCCTTTGCCACACTCACATATTGATTCGAAAAATTACGAAATTTGGAATCTAGCAATAACTTGACATCACGGATCCAACAAAAGTTATTTCGTCGAAATCCGAGGTCGTTTGCAAAATGGCTATTTTTAAGGGCCGAAATTCCATAGCGACTATTCTTAAATTTCAACTGGACATAACTTTTTATCCACGCTATGAAATTTCGATTTTTCGGATTTGTTGGAAATATATTCTCTATTAGATTCTAATATTTTTGGTTTCACTAAAATCCGGTTTATTTTGAATCCTGTACATTCATTTGAACTTTGAAATCGAATTATCGAACTACCGCGCCATTTTCAATTCCTTTTATATATATAAATAAAAATTTTATATTCTAACGACGACGTATATAAATATATACGTTCGAATTCTATTCAAAATAAATTTCTCGTCGATATTAGTTAAAATAATTCATTTTAAATATGCAAAATTCGCTAAAATTGCTAAAATAAAAAATTTAAACTGGCTCACATTTCCGGGTTGTTACATCAGTCTAGGGTTTTGAGCATAGGATTAGAATAGGAGCGAGGGTTCGCGAGTTTACATGGTCTTGTAAGCGGGATCTGTTCTATTACCTAGTAGAAACCTTAGTGAATGTTGCGGTAGGCAGAGTTTGTCGAAGCTGGGTATATCTATGTGTTATTTACTTTCTGTATTTATTTTCTCTTTTGGAATTCTGTGATCTGATATTTTTAATATCTCGTTAAATTTGAATAAACCCTATTCACCCCCCTTTAGGGTTAATCCAGATCCAACACGAGCATCCATCATCTTCCATGCCGCACCATCAGCCGGATGTCTTAGTTTTCCATCTTCTTTTCATTCCACTTGGTGCCATCTCATAAGTTTAGAAAATTCATTGCACATAAACATCCTTTGTAACCTTGGTCTTAGTGGAAAGTACCTCATAACATTTGTCGGCACTTCGGTAATCGACTTTGGTCGATCATTATTATCGACGATGTCTTCTTTTTCTTTTACAGCACACCTCGAAAAACCACAAATGTCACAAGCCTCTTTATCTTTATTCTCTGCCCAATATAACATGCAATGGTTTGGGAAGGCATGTATTTTATGGTAATCAAGACCAAAATCCTTAATGACATTCTTTGCAGTGTAGGAAGACAAAGGCAGTTGGTCATCAGGAAAGGCTTCTTTTATAAGCTTTAGTAATTCCCCAAATGCAGACTCGTTAATTCCATAAGCACACTTTAAATGATAAAGCCTGATCATGAAACTTAGTCAAGAAAATTTAGTAAAGCTAGGATATAACGGTTTTTTCTTCCTTCTTTAACATTCCGATAAAATCTCCCAGCCTCTGGATTTGGTTCTACTTCAAAGTCCCTGGGATTTTTACCAAATTTGTAACCCACACATTTGAACATCACGTCTAAATTATCCTCAAAATCTATGACACCCGTAATTTTAACAATATTAAAGAGGAAAAATTAAATAATAATTAATTTAATATTCAGAATTAAGAGAAACGGACTGAACCATTGTGGCCGTCTCGAAATTTTGTTCGAGATAGACATTTAGTTTGCGTAAATCGGACACCATATGAAGAAGTTATGAAGGTTTGAAGTTTGTATACATGCAAGAAAATTATATATATATATATAAATCAGAAAATCATAAATCGTTCAAAAGTCAAAATTCCGCAGGTGGCAAAATTCCCGCCCCAGGGGAGTTGACCCCTTAAGGGGGTGTCGACCCCTGGGTCGACCGCGCAAGGGGGGTGTCGACCCATGGGTTGACCTCCTAAGGGGGAGGGGGGTCGACTCCCCTAGGGCTGAGGTGGCAGTCGAATTCTGGGGACTAGCAACTATAAATACAGGCTCATTTCTCTTGTTTTCTTGACTAAAAATCAATAGAGGCATAAATGCTGTCGGTGCCTGGACTGAATCAAACCGTTTCTTCTTCAACAATCAACTAAAGCTAATCAAGTTAATCAAAGTTTAGAGATTCAAGTGTAGACCTGTGATTTTTCAACTGCTTTTCTCTTTCTATCGTTATAAATCCAAACATTATGAGTTTTAAGTCACTTTTAGATTTAAATAATTAAAAGTAGAACATGATATGACTGTAAAATTGGATCTTTGCCTGTGACCGAATCATATCAGATCTATTGTAATTTGTGAATCCATAATATTTTGAATTATCTATGACTTGGATCTCAACCTTTATCATGTTAGATCTACTTTTGATTATGGATCTAATTTGCTATTTAGATCATCTTATGTCTATCATGCTGTGGTTAATTTGGATCTATCGTTAGTTGGACATCTAAATCCTTATTTAGATCTATTCATGCCTATTATGACATCCCTTCTATGTTAAAACCTGTTTTGTTGTCACCAGTTCACCGATCTGTTCATATATGTTCATCTTAACATTATGCCCTTATATGTTTATGTCAATTTTGCTAGAATAATCATCTCTGTCATCTTCCCTTCAATCTTTCTATTCTACTTTATATAGCCAGGCTACTTTCGAGCCTAGGCATGCCGCTAAATTATGCGAATGTGTTAGTTTGGGAATGAGGGGTAAAACATTGAAATTGGGCATAACTTGAAAAGAGGAAAAATTGGTGTAACTTGAATAATGTTTATGTATATGAATTTGGACATATAATTATCTATGAAAATAATTGGGGAAAAAGCACTACAACAAAAACACCATATTACAACTGTAATTTTACAACGGTCAGAAAATAACAGTTGTAATAAATGTTTTTTACAATAGTACTTTTCAGAGAGCTGTAATAACCTTATTTTCAACAACTCTTATATTTCAGCAGTTGTAATAAATGTCTATTACAACTTTTCTTCTTGGGCAGTTGTAATAAATGCCTATTTTTACAATTATATTATTGTTAGTTATAATAAATGTTTATTACAATCTTTCTTTTTTCAGTTGTAATATATGTCGATTTTAAATAAGTATTTTTTCTTAGTTGTTATAGAAGTCTATTACAAAGTTTTTTGTTTGTCCATTTTAATAATTAATTAATTATTTTCATACTTACTACTTAATGAATTAATTAAAAATATTAATCATCGTTAAATAATAATTAATTAGAAATATGAAATAATTCATATTGGCAACTAAAATTCATTAATTAATACAATAAAAAATTAATTACTATTTTAGAATTAATATTAAATTATAACATAGAGTTAAAAAAGTAATAATAACTAAGAAATAATATTTAGTACTTTAGTAAAAAAATAGTTTTCAAGAAGTTCATATTATATTTTATATAAATTTTCACTTATTAATTATAACCTATAATTATTCATTTCTATCAATTTTGTGCTATGACCCAATAAAAATTAATGACATGTGGTAGGAAACTTAAGCAGTAGAAAACATAAGCGGGAAGTGTGAAAATTTGGCTCCACAAAGTAACTCATGTCCTATGTTTGCTATCTCACGCAGGCGGCCTTGTATCTTCTTCTCTAAATCGATCATTTCCCATAAATCAAAATCCGTTGTCTTCCTCTCCTCAAGCCAAACGAAGTTCCGCCTCAATAAACCAGAGCGCCTACATCTGAAATATGGATCTTTTGATTTTCTCTTGCTGCCGAGATGTGGGATTCGGATGGTATTGCCGAGATCTGGGATCGTTTCCTCAATGACCTCTCTGATTTCAAAGCTCTGTCTTCTCCGGATGTCTATGACTCCAATTGCGGCTATAGTTCTCTTCTCTTTGGGAATATTACTGTTTGAAGCCTTTGATTTATGCATCATACTGTCATCTAAAAAAAATAGAAATAAAAATGATAATAAGATTATGCTGAAAAGTACAAATCTCAAACTTGCTAATATTTTACAAAGAAAAGCGCTAGAAGCACGTTGTTTGAAGTAAGGAGTTCCAGAGTTGGAGTTCTTAGAGGCTTTCGTTGACTGTACGTCGGTGTTGGATCAGTCTTTTTCCGACTTGGGTTGGCGAGTCAGGAAACCGGGGTTTGACTTCCAACTGGTCTATACTAATTAAGTTTGTAATTATCACCTTTTTTATATATATTATCTAATTATTACTTGTTAATATTCAATGTTGCAGGAAGTCTCAGATTTGACCGTGGAGCACTGCCATGATGAAACTCTGATTGTAATAATTGTTTTTTCGATCAGATTAGAAGAGGTACGTATATATGATATTTATATCTTAGTTAACCAATAAAATATCTAGAATGTTCGAGCCAATGTAATAGTGCCAGCGACAAGATAAAAGAACTAATCTAATCTTCTTCTTTAACAAAAATATGAATTCAAGAAGGCTTCTAGCTGAAGTCTTCACACAAGTTATTCTTCCCATAGCGCATATTTGAGTAAATTTCCCCAAACTCATGATATTGATTTCACGATCCATTGAGATATTAGATTTATTTGTTAAACCAGCTTCTCATTTCAGATATGAAGTGCGGGTAGTCGACTGACTCCTATTTAGTTGATTGTTCCAATATTTCACTTTAAAATCATGAGCGAGCCCGCTTTCCTCCTTACTCGAAATAATAAATGGAAGATCTAACCGTTCTTCTAACTATTGTAATTGTTTTCCCCGATTCTGCAAATGCTATTGGAATTACTATTTTGTATATATAGAAGTTGCTCTAGGCCACAACTAGAATGGAGGTAGTCTCCATGCCTTGAAACAGAATAACTTTTAATGTCATGGCAGTGATGACCACCTCTAGACAAGACGTCAGAGTGTTGATCCATCCCCAACAATCACAAGTGCCCAACGTTGAGTGTCTGTTTTGTGATGAGAGTTGCGTAGAACATCTGTGCAGTGTTTCCCATTTACTAAAAAATCTTCAACTTGGCTTTCATAGTCAACATCTTTGTTATACTTGAAAAGATTGGAATTTACGTAATTTTCATGCCAAATTGTTTTTAAAGATGATTTAGCTATCAGTATTTATGTTTCTCCAAAGTCGAAAAAAAAGATCTTATTAACCACTCATATCAGAATGGGTCAATTATATTTGTTTTTGAAACTGATAATACATTAATGCATGTTTACTTCATTAAAATGCTGAAAGGATGTAGCCAGGCAACCTGGTTGCGGATGAGTAATGCGGAATACCAATGCATGTATAGACTTTTTAATATAGAAATTTCTCTCTAGATTGTGGAGTACACATTTATAAACCTGTTTTGGGTACTTTTACGCAATGGGTGGGAACAAGCATACTGTAAGCAACAAATTACAGTTGAATAATAAGCTTTTGCATTTCATCAAAATAATCTTGATAATTTCCTCATATCACTATAGTTATGAAGTGCATCCAAATATTGTTATATTCTATTGTATCAGATGTGAAAATAACGATTGATTACTGTTTTTTGTAGCAACTTATTAAAAATGGAGATGTTCCTCTCCCAACAATGGTTGTTTAAATGCCTTTTGACATGTATATATAGTGTCGGTGTAATAACCGTTGTTTAAAAAGGAAGCTTGCATACTTCGGAAACTTTCACTTCCTCAAGCTTCTTCATCTGAGCAACAACAGTGGTTGTTTAATGGTGCCTGCCTTTATTGAACGGGAGAATGAGTACAGATTTTAGCTGTGAGTGTTTATTATATTATAGTTTTTGATTTGATATTCTTGTGTTGTTGTGAATGATCAATTAATATATTACATTAATTTTATCCACTTTTTGCTTTTAATCAGGTTGTTCTGAAGATTTGAATGGAAAACCATATAGGACTCCAACTGTGAGTATTTGCACCACTTTTTTTTGTTTCTGTCATTGTTTATTTTTATCTTTGTGAAGAAGGATAAAACAGACATAACTTCATTTATGTTTTACAGGTTGTGTTCTAGCAACACAGACGAGGAGTATTTTCATATCATATGCAAAGGTAACTATCTAAATACCGAGCGGACAAATGCATATGGCTATAACATGCATTTCCTATAAAAAGGAAAAATAAAAGATAATTAACGAACGTTGGAGTTATATGCAGGCAACATAAATTTTTTATACAAAAGATGCTACTACTCAAAACTCAAAAGAGAGTTTTTAGGTTGTGCTGGGCATAATCGAAAGAATATAACTAGATTTTTTTTAAGAGAAGCGGTCGGATCAATGTAGTTTGGCATAAAGATTTTTTTTGGAGAAGCTATTGAATCAACGTCGACTAATGTACTCCCAACGATTCTTCCCATTCGATGCATTGGGAGTTCACCGATGAACATGAGATGTTGTTTTTATTGTTGCTCTTCATCATGTGAATTGATGTGTATTCAAGTGGATGTTAGTTTTTGTAATCATCATCTATAATGAAGAATTGATATATATTACCATGATGATGTATGATTCATTAGTTTTGTATTTTGAAAAAATAATTGTAGATACTTTGAATTTATATCAATTTGTTTTCTGTTTATCCAGCTTTTGTTCCACTTGCAAAATGTATTAAATTGTAATTGTGATAAAGTGCATTACAATAGATAGAAATAGTTGAAAAAATTCCGAAGTCACAATGGTGTATAACAGTTGTAGTATGTGTTACTACAACTGTGCATAAAAGTTGTAATTAACATTAATTACAACTGTGAAAAATAGTTGTGAAATACAGAAAGTCACAATGGTGTTGCAACGGTGGAAAAAAGTTGTAAAAGATTTTAGTCTATTACAACTTCTTAATACACGACGGTGGATCCACCATTGTAAAAAGTATTTTACAACTGTTTTCACAGTTGTAATATGTTCAATTTGTTGTAGTGAAGGGGCATGAAACCTATAACCTATAATGACGTACGTAAAATTGGCTAATAGTGGAATGCCTAGGATTACAGTAATTAGAAACTGTAACTGCGCCTACGACACGAGGTTAGATTACACTTGTGGTGGAAGTCTGCCTGGAACCGCCCAGCATATCCAGCGACCACAAGTGGTAGTCTAATGTGAGGGGTCTAGGTGCACAAAAACGAAACGTGCTAAGATATGAGGTTAAGCTGATTTGTGGAAAGTCTTCCCGGACCCGCCCGACATGTCCAGCATCCACAAATGGTTGGCTTAATGTGGGAGGTCTAGCATAATGTAACCATAAAACCTTGAATACTTAAACTAGTTGAATCCGTAGGGATTGTATGAACATGAACTTGAATAGGGTTTAAGTAAAATTTGATTGAACAGTGGGTGGGTTAAGTAAATTTGAGGACGTGGGTAATATTTATATATATAGGCCCACGAACTTAACCTGAGGAGGTTATGTAATTAAAGACACCAATAGGTATACATAGCATATAGAAATCCTAGTAGGGGATACAAGACAAGGGGGAGAGCTTGTATCATCTTGTGTGGGACCCGTTTCAGTCAGTAACCCATAACAGTATCGAACGAGCACTCCGTCCTAGGTCGGAGTAGGGACACGCTTACTGGACTGATTGTAAGAGATCCAAACGTGAAGGGCAGTGCGGGTGGCACAAACCCACCGGGGACATGTGCATGCATGGGCCGGGCAGAGGTGGATAAGATGGCATGACACCAGTAGATATGGTTGTGCACATCACGAAGGGTTTCCACTTTAGGAAAGTGATACCTCCTACTGTGGGGCCGGCACAGCGTATCCACGGAGTAAGGAGCCGATCGATTAGGGTAGTAATTATGGTACACTTAGACTCTGGTAAAGTTTAGGAGCCTATTAGGTTGGGCTGCCTGTGGATTGTATGGGGTTAAAACCTCTCGCCGGAGGTACGCCTAAGTCTACCATCTTACAGTTGTTGGGATCATCTCATTCTGGTTATACTAGTATTAGTGTAGAGTAATCTTTAGGGAAGCGTATACACTATGTCATGTTTGTCTTACCTTGTCATACCCACCTTATATGTTGTTATCTTTCTTATCCACTTTATATGCCTGTCATGATAATTTTATTTATTTACTTGCTAAAAGTAACTGGACTCGCCAGACTTTATGTCTGACCCTTTTTGTTTCCTCTTCTTTCTTCCGTTTCCCCCCAGGTTCTCAGGGCGGGAACATTCTGCTTTTATCTTGTTAGGAGCTGCTTTTGATGTATTGCTCAAGTTTTATCCTTACTACTTGGCTTTGTCTCTTTTGGGGAGTTATGTTTTTTCTTTTATGTATTTTTGTACTCTGATGGTACAATATAGAAGCTTTATATTATTGTAATGTTCTGTGTCTGTTTACCTATAACGCTCCACGAAATTTAATGCATTCTCTTAATGATTGACATTAATGGACGTGGGGTGCCACAAAATCCATCTCCGTTGCACAATCCATATGGTCATCAACACCTATTGATTTCGTTTGTGAAACTTCAAAAATCCTCCCGGTATGTAATGGAGAAGGGCCATTAAAAATAAGATGACCGTATATGACATTTTCACAATAAAAATTACGTTTTGTACATTTTTTGCAGGGGCACTTCATCTCATCACCTACTTTATAAATGGGAAATGCATTTCTTAAAAAAACCTTTACCCCTCTTACGTATTCTGCACTCGATCTCGGAAGTCCTATCCATATGTAATACTCACTATCCATTGCTGCAATCTAACCACGACCTAGTAAAACTAAATTTAACACCACTAACAGTTTCAAGACATGAACAGGGGCTACCCTGTAAGTTTTGATTAAATTAGAAATAAAAACAAAATAAGATAATAATTTACGAACATACATAATCAGTGTGGTGTTACAAAGATGATTGTTTTGACATGAATTATCGCTAACTTTTGGTACTGAATTATCAGGAGAATACATAAAACAAGCAACTAAGGATACTGAACACAAATTCATAGCATTACATGGATGCACCGAAACAAAACAGTACAGATACAAAGACTATATTGGTGATACAAAAATGAAACAGTTGTACCTAATACAAAGAACAATGCAATAATTTAATTTTGTCTTCTAATGTTTAGCCCTTGAAGCTGGTCGTTAAGTCTACTTATGTCAGTTTGAAAACCGATAACTCAATTTTACAGTGCTGTAAGTTGATGTTGTAATTCATTTGTGTACTCAGCGGCTCGACTTGGAAACTAATGGTCAATCCACTGCCAAAAAGTACACCCTGTGGGATAAACACGACATCTAAAATAATGACGACCAATGTTGAATCCAATTGAAATAACATCTTTACAGCGGCATACCGACAATCACACATTATGATTGGTGAGTCAGCTTGTTCTTTGTTAACCACTTGGTTGTTTTGATACTAACGACGCAAGGCGGCCCGACTATGCCGTCGCATTTCCCTTTCTTCACGTCATTCCTCTTCTCACCATTTTCTTCGGAGTTCTTCTTGCTCTAGTTCATACTCACGCAAATCATCGTAGTGACTTTCTTACATCTCCATATAAAAAATCAATAGGAGTTTCTGGTGATGATGGGTTTGACAGCCGTAGATGATATACACGTAAATGTGTATATTTTATCCGCTTATTTATCTAGTTTTCTATTTAAAATAATTAATATTGTGTATTTATAGCTGTGTTTCCAGATTGTTGATAAAAAGCTTGGTTTAGAGCATTTGATGGATAAAGCATGAAGAATTTGCTTAAAAAGAGTGAAGTTGAAATTACTAAAGCTTGAAGAGTTTAAAGCTTGAAGAACGGTTGCAAATAGAGTTCAGTTGGGTAGATTTGGCTCACTAAAGACTATTATTGTGTTCACATTGGCTCATTTGCAAACCATCTCACTCATGTTGCGTTCACATTAGCCCATTTGCAAGGCGTCTCACTCTACAGCTGCGTTCACACTAGCTTATGTGTTAGTTGGGCTAATTCTTTAGTCCCACATTATGGAATTTGCCAAGTAGCCTTTGTCATATCAGCTATAAAAACACTTTATCTCATTCATTGTAAAACACACTTAGTTTTATTCTGTAATCCTTTGCTTGGAATAAAACTCTTCTTTCTCTCTTCTATTTAGTTTTTATTTGCATTTTATTTATTTTCATGTCTGTTATTTTCTTTTTATTTTCTTTTCTTTTAGCTATGTCTAGCTAATCCCCTTTGATTAGGGGGTGATGACGCTAATAGATATGATTCAGTATGAATCGCATAGCCAAAAGATTAGAACTTCATGTATGTAGATCTAGATCTGAACTAAGAGTTAGATCTGAACCTTCATACCCTGTGTTGTTTAAGAGCTGTGCTCCTTCACAGGGTATATTCGAGTTCGATCTAACACTTATCAGATTTAGATTTAATATTTAGGGTTTTAGAAATAAAATAGTGAATCTGTCCTGATAGCCTATGGTTGTAGAGCTGAGCTCCTGCATAGGCTATGCTTGTCGTTATTTACATATTTGTTTCTAAAAACCTATTATCGTTGATTCATGTTTGTGACAGAAACATGTATTAGATCTGGTTAATCTTTTGGCTATTGATGATTATGAATCTGATCTATGTCATTATCCCCTAATTGCTTTCACTTATTGTTAAAACTCTCTGTTATTTAATTTCTGCTATTTTCTTTGTTTTAAACCAATCAAAAGTTAGGGATAACTTGATTTGATTTATTACTAAAATAATTTGGTCCCAGAGTTCGACACCCTCTACAACAATCCTTGTTGTTTAGGAAAGACGAACGAATTTTACAGTTGTTTACAATTGTTTAATTTGTTCGCAAACAGTAGATCACCCATGCCCAGGGATTTTCGTGGTCATACGATGTAGGAAGAGAAATAGGCATTATTTAACTACAAATAGAAATAGACATTTAAACATTTAAATTGGATTTCTTTTGTCCTCTAAATTTTATTTCCACTTTTCAAAATAGGCATTATTTACCAATGCGTCAATGGTTTGGCAAACATAAAAATACAAAACTTGCACAATTTGAATACATGCGAACATATGAATACAACACTTTTAGTATAAAAACCCTAATTTAAGGCAATCGGTATACCCAAATCACCCCGAGACTTTGAATGTAGACCATAATAAGTTAGAGACGAAATCATCTAAATAAAACCGAAATTATGAAGCCCTAACTACTTGTAATTGTCCTAAATGATCCAAATTGGAGGTGTAAAGTTTGTAAAATAGGAGCAATCAGAGGTTATAGTTTGTAACCGGAGGTAGAGTAACAATCGGAGGTGTTCGTGGACGAATTTCGTGGAGAGAGAAACGTACAGAAGGAAGAGTATGGGAGAAATTTGTTGGGGGGGGGGGGGGAGGGAGTATTTCGTGATTGGGGAAAACATCGCGCCAAATTTTCGCTAAACTGAAGTAGGGATTGGTTTGAACCGTTGGATTAATCAACATCTACGAATATTTATTTGTTTAAACTGATAACGTCAAACACTGACCTGGCATGTATTTATGTAAAGCAACACGTTGAACTGGTGTTGAACATCACAGCACAAGAATTCCATCCGCAACACTGCATTCATATCTAATGCAACAACATATGAATGCTGTTGCAGAAGATCAAAGAAAGCATAGCTTTCTCCACACTTTTCATGCAACGCACACAAATTAGTGTCGAATATGCCCACTTTTGTAGTAGTGTAATCAAGCGTAATTAGCTCCAATCCTCTCATGTAGGCACCGGTTAGGGAGAGAGTGTCATGTGGAAGAGAGAGGACCTAATGTTTAATTCTCATTAGGCTAACACTATTCACCAAATGACTAAATTTGAAGGTGAATTAGTTACAACATCCATACTCCGTTCTAAACTCACGGCCACACATTAACTCCAAAAATTATGAAATTTGAAATCTCGATACCTTATGGAATTGTGGTTCCAACGAATATAACAGCGTCGAATTTGGAGACCATCTGAAAAATGGCTTAATTTTGAGTTAAATTAAAATTCAGACTGAATTTTCAATGTGTGTTCATAGGTCGTTCTTCTATATACGAACGTCCTTGAACTTGAAAATTTAAATCCCAACATATTTCGACATTCCGGGTCCAATAAAAGTGGGTTTGTCGAATTCCGAGGCTGTTTGAAAATCGTCTTTTTATAAGAGATCGATATAGTTTTAAAATACCGATATTAAAATTCAAGGCTTATAAATAGATTTAAATATTTTGTTGACCCTGTTTTACGTCAAATACAAATATAAAAACTAAGTTTAAAATTATTCTCCAATTTTATTGAGCAAAAGTAACAAATTTATATTAAAAATCCATTCAAATGGATTAAATTATAATTTTAAATTGGTTTTGAAATTCCGTATTATTACAGTACCCTTCAATTTAGTGCCAGTGGATAGCATATCTGAACGGTTTACCTTTTGGACGAGTGTCAGTATCATTGAAGTGAAATAGAAGGAGAAAGTGATCATTGGTAGATGAGGCTAGGACTGTTGCATTGAGAACCACTAGTCTTATTCAATATGTCTACATTCCCCAAAGGAATGGTCAAGTCTTGATGAAATTTTCTTAGCCTCAACGCTCCTACTTGTGAACTGCAGACTAAAATGGGGAATCACTAATAGCCCGCTAGCCAATAGGCATTTATTAAATCCAGCAACCTGGGAGAGCTTAAGCGTTAGTCCCCATTTCTTTTCACTAGTACGCAACAGTACATTAAAGTCTCCCATAACTAACCTTGGTGAATTAATGATTTTGGCATTAGCTTCAAGTTTGTTCCGAAAGTTCATTCTTTCATAGGCTAAGTTACTTACATCAATAAAGGACATATAGAGTTCCAACCCTCCCCTCCCTCCAAGTTATTGGTGAGATTAGTCATTTGTTGCTCATCAGAGTTGATTGTAACACACTTCCAACACATTATGTCCTAAAATTTCACTAATCTACCTTTTTAGGAAGCATTCAAATTGTGACTAAAACACAATTGGTCTATGTTAACCAACCTTTTGGTCTGGTTCCCAAAAGTATGCAAGACACGCTCGACTCAACCTATCGTGTTATAATACAGCCCAGAGGTGTTGCCAACATCTTCAGGGGTCCAGTACCAGAAGACTCGAGTCGGGCACTAGCATAATTTCGCATCCCTAGGGTGCGACATCCACCGGTATCCATCCGCAGTTGAGCCGAAGGCGAGACATGCTCCGAGCCAAAGGAAAGCCGTCAGCGGGTCTGGGCGCAGTGCCCGTGGGGGTCCGGGGCCCCACATTCCTGGTGGCGATCGACCTAACCGGGTACGAATTTCGTACCCCCCAGGGTACGAATTTCGTACCCCTAAAATGAGGTACGAATTTCTTGGGCATGTGGGATAGGATACGAATTTCTGGATGAGTATGTTTTGGGATCCGAAATGTACTATTGTGGTCCCAAAATCCTACCTACTCCCACCTAACCACTCCACTATAAATACCCCCTCACTTCCTACATTCAAGGGCTTGGTCTAATCTCTCTCTAAAGCTCTAATGGCTTCCATCTTCTTCCCCAAATCCTGCCAGACAACTTCCTTCATCATGCAAGGAAGAAGACACATATGCTTGGACCCATGAGCATACTCATGAAGGTTCAAGCATGCTTTGGGACATTAAGCCACCTTTGGACTTCATGAGGCTCCCAAACACCATTAATGATCTCCATCCTCTTCCCTATGACCATTGGACATGGCATGGGTCTCTAGAACATAGCATACACGCTCCATGTATACTTTCAGACATCGCCGAGGACCTTCATACCACCTTTGGATATTTCCGGACCTCTTGGGCATTGTTGACCAAGTCAACACCTATTCCACTCAACGAAGAAGAAGAAGCCCTAGGCCTCCTCGCCTCGGAGTCCGAACTTCGGACACCGAGCCTCGACTTCGCCTCCCTTGGACTCCACCCCGCCTCCCTTGGGCTCGACCCCGCCTCCCTCGGCCTCGACCCCGCCTCCCTCGGCCTTGACCCGACCCCCCTAAAGTGGCAACCCGATACGACTAGAAGGCACGGCTTATACCTACACGATGCAACAACGACTTACCTACCAGCCCGGACCCATGCACGCACATGACCCCGTTGGACTTGCACTGCCACCGCTATCCTTTAATTGATCTCTTACAATCAACACAAGTAAGCGTGTCCCATCCTCGAACTAGTTCGAGCTCACTAAGATACTAAATGGGTTACTGGTTGAAAAGGGTCCCCACACTTGACACAAGCTTCCCTCCTAAGCTTGGTACCCACCAGGAATTCCCACTTAACCCCACAATATTCCCATGTCAACTACTTGTCATCATCTAGGTTAAGTGTTCTTTAATTTATTTTAACCGTAATCCTGCAAGTCCTCTCACATTAGACACCGTTAGCGGTTGCTGGACATTCTGGGAGGTTCCAGGCAGGCTTACACCGCAATCCTATCTAACCTCTTTTCTTTGCCTTATTACGCATCTAATTTTATGCCTTTGACCTCTCACATTAGGAAATGTTGTGGTTGCTGGACATGCCGGGCGGTTCCAGGCAGGCTCACACCACAACATACCTAACCTCGTGTCGTAGGCGTTTATTAACCTAAGTTCATAAAAATTAGGTTAAATCATATATTATAACAATTTTCCCAAACTTTTCCCCATCGTTCCCCCGTCATTCGTTCACATAATTTGACGAAGAATGGTTAGACCCGAAGGTGGCCTAACCTAATAAAAAGAAAAAGGAAAAGGAGAGGGAAGAGAGTCAAAATGTCATAAACATAAACATAAACAGGCATGTAACATATGAACATAACAGGCATATGAACATAGGTGACATATGAACAAGAATATGCAACATGTGAACATGAATAGGCATGTGGTAGGTTCATGCAAAAGATGATAAACTAGCAAACTTGGTGAATTCCATTACAGTCATAGCATATGAACACAGTTTACAACCCATCATGATCACTTTAATTTAATTATCTTGTTAAAATCGCATGAACTCACAGATCGAGGTTTTAGAAAGAAAAGAACGATTCTGAGATCTGATTTCTGAAGTTGGAAAGCTATCCGTTGATGTAGGCGTTGATTGTTGTCTTTGATTTACTTTGGCGGCGGCTAGTTTAATTTAGTGTTGGGCAGCATGGAGGCGCCATTACTTTGATTAATGAATTAGGGTTTAGGTTTAGATGTGATTATATAGGTGTAGCGAGTTAATTAGGGCCTTTACATCAGCCTAGAGACTACCAGAACCACACAGCTCAAAGACACATCATCCAACCAATCAGAAGAAGACAAGTCATCACAGAACTCTCCAGAATTCTGTGTAGTTCTGTTCTTGGCTAGGGCGCACTTCCCAGGTGCGCCAGTGTATTTTTGTACTGGCGCACTTCCCAACTGCGCCAGTGCATTCTGGCCCATATCCTGAATTTTCTGCCCAACTTCTATCATCCGTAACTCTTTCATATGACATCCGTTTTATGCAAACTCGGACTCTATATCAAGTAGAATTCCGAGATGAACGCAATGGCATAACCCGTTATACCTAATTCTTCTTTTTAAAAATAATAATTATTCTTTAATTATCTCTTATGTCAAGTTTTAAAATAACGGGGTATTACATTCTCCCCTCCTCAAAGGATTTCATCCCCGAAATCTTCAAGTTGAGAAGAATGTATCCTACCATCCAATCATACATCTACTCATCCATCATCCACAAGCATCCACTCTCCTTAAAATATTTCTAATGCTATATGAACATACGCAAAAGTGTGTGTATATGTTCCTTATCTAATGCAAAGATCAGGCGGTCTACTGATTAAGTTGACCTCCTTAATGCAAATTATGTCGGTGCCATGAGTCCAACGTGTATGCAATAGAACCCTAATGATACATATTATTTCTATATGAGTGCACAATCATACATCCAAATGCAACGTGCACACGATAACACACAAAATTTCAATAATTAACACATATATGCAATATGCAATATGAAGTGACTGAGCCGATCTAAGTGCCTAAAGTGTGTGTATAAATGCATCCACGAGCAACCACTTGCATCCACAAAACATAACATGTCTCAAACACATGTTTACAACCATAGGACTTCTACCTAAAGACTGAAGATATACTCAAGAGGATACCCTAAACGATAGAACACGTACAAACTAAGAGGTAGAAAAAGGAGAAATTAAGAATATACCCTCAAAAAGGAAAGGGTACAATGTACGAATCTTATCTTCCGTCTCCCAAGTCGCGTCTCCTTGATCATCTCCCCATTGAACTATAACTAAATTGACCTCTCGGTTGCGTAACCTCTTGACCTCCGACCCAAGGATGCATGTAGGAGCTCGTCTAATCGTGGCATCTCGCTCTACTTCCACTTGTCTAAGCATACCCGGCTCTACTACTTCCGCAGTATCATGCAAACACTTCCTCAAATGTGATACGTGAAACACATCATGCACACCACTAAGCTTCTCAGGCAACTACACTCTGTAGGCCATATGTCCAATTTGCTCTGTAATGGGAAACGACCCAATGAATCTTGGCGCCAATTTCCCTACAGCTCCAAAGCGAATTACATTCCTCAACGGTGATACTTTGATGATGACCATGTCACCAACCTCGAACTCAAGATCAGTCCTTCTCTTATCAGCATATGACTTCTGCCTATCCTATGCCGTCTTCATGTGCCTTCGAATCAAGTCTATCTTCTCTGAAGTCTCTCTAACCATATCTGGCCCAAGCAAAACCTTATCTGTAGACTCCCACCAACAAGTCGGTGATCGGCACGGTCGCCCATACAAAGCCTCAAAAGGAGCCATGCCAATACTAGTCTGATATCTATTGTTGTAGGCGAACTCTACTAATGGAAGGTGCTCTTCCCAAGTCCCTCCAAAGTCCAAAATACATAACCTTAAAAGGTCTTCTAGAATTTGATTCACTCTTTCGGTTTGGTCGTCCGTCTGAGGATGATAAGCGGTGCTCAAACACAATTGCATTCCTACCGCCTCTTGCAAGCTCTTCCAAAACTCGCTAGTGAAAATGGGATCTCGATCACTCACAATACTAGAAGGTATGCCATGCAAATGAACTATCTCTCGGAGATAAACTGATGCTAACCATGCCGCCGTCCTCTTACTCTTAACGGGAATGAAATGAGCGCTCTTGGTAAGTCTATCTACCACCACCCAAATCCCCGTATTACCCTTCCTTGACCTTGGCAACCCATCAACAAAATCCATGGAAACGCTTTCCCACCTCCACTGCGGAACCTCTAGAGGGTGAAGCAAACCACCGGGCTTCTTTTGCTCAGTCTCAACTTGCTGGCACACTAAGCATCTAGAAACGAACTCAGCCACATTCTTCTTCATTCCAGCCCAAAAGAAAACTCTCTTCATGTTCCTAAACATCTTATCACAATCGGGATGTATGGTCATCTTAGAACGATGTGCTTCTTCAAGAATCGCCTTCCTCAAGCTCTCATCTCGTGATACGCAAAGCCTTCCATCCCTACGCAACCAACCTCTCTCATCAATAGTATACCTACTAAGATGGTTCGAAGACTCCCCTCTTATAAGCTTATCTACTATCTCTATCAACTGTTGGTCATCTCGCTGCGCCGCCCCTACCTGTCCCACAAGCGTAGGTCGCAACTCTAATGATGCCGGACAAATAATCAATCGAGGGTATAAAGTCGAAGGTAGAAATGTACTCTAAACTCTGCCGCTCAACGAACAAAGGACTCAAAGTAAACTCTTCCTACTCAAGGTGTGTTCCACAATGTTTCCCTTGCTAGGGGTATATGCAATCTCAAAATTGTAGGATGCTAAGAACTCCATCCATCTCTGTTGCCTTAAGTTTAGATCTTTCTGAGAGAAAAAGTACTTAAGTGACTTATGGTCTGTATACAACTCAAACCTCTCTCCAAGCAAATAATGACGCCAAGACTTGAGCGCAAAAACTATGGCAGCTAACACTAAGTCGTGGGTAGGGTAATTCTTCTTATGGACCTTCAACTGTCTTCCACCATAGCATATCACCCTTCCCTCTTGCATTAACATCGTGCCAAGCCCTGTCCCGCAAGCATCGGTATATACTGTGAATGGCTTACTCCCATCTGGCAAAACTAAAACTAGAGCTATCGTCAAAGCCCTCTTCAAACGTTGGAAAGCATCATCACAGTCAACATCCCAAGAAAAGACCAAATTCTTCTTCGTCAATCGAGTCAGTAGGGCTGATATCTTAGCAAAGTCCTTAATGAACTTTCTACAATAGCCCGCCAAACCAAGGAAACTTCTTACTTCTGTTGCATTCTTAGGAATCTTCCAATCTTGGATTGCCACTACCTTCGCAGGATCCACGGCTATCCCTTCCTTAGAGACCACGTGCCCTAAGAACCTCACTTCCTTCAGATGCAGGGCGTGCACTCCCTCGCTTCTAAAGAATATCAAGATGTCATTCATAAAGATTACCACGAACTTGTTTAGAAACTTCCTAAACACCCTACTCATCAAGTCTACGCAATACGCGGGTGCATTTGTCAAACAAAAAGGCATGACAAGCCATTCAAAGAAACCATCAGGAGTTCTAAATGTAGTTTTATCTATACTATCCTCAGCCACTCTCAACTGATGAAACCCAGTAGCTAAGTCCAACTGCGAGAAAACCGAAGCACCAACTAATTGATCGAACAAATCGTCTATCCTTGGTAATGGGCGCCTATTCTTCTTTGAGAGTTTATTTAGATCTCTATAGTCCACACACAATCTAAGTGAACCATCAACTTTTGTAGCAAAAAAAACTGGAGCACCCCACTCCGAGATACTTCTTCTTATAAACCTCTTCTCAAGTAACTCTTTCACTTGCTTACTAAGCTCCCTCCTCTCCCTAGGAGCCATGTGTCGCATAGGCAATGCAAATGGCTTTGCATTATCCACTAAGTATATGCGGAAATCTATCTCACGCTTTGGAGGTAAGCCCCTAACCTCCTCAAAGACATCTGAAAACTTACGGACTACTCGAACAAATTGCAACTCATCAATAGAAGTGTCAAGAGATTCTAGGTAGCTAATCATCACCGAACCCATAGGATCGTGTGAGATCTCGAGAGTATTACCCAAACTAGAAAATAGTCTAACTACCCTCCTTTCACAATTAAGAATGGCACCATATTTGGCCAACCAATCCATTCCTAGAATCAACCCATAGCTCGTGAAACCAAGCATAAAAGCGTTGCATTCGAACTCAACGCCATACACAAGGATTTTCAAATCCCGACATAACATAGAAAGATGAGTCGTTCCCCCAATAGGATTTGAGACACTAATGGGATCCACTACTATACTAGTATCTAGGTGCAAGGACTCAACAATAGAAGCAGATATGAATGAATGTAAAGCGCTAGAATCAAACAAAATACGTACAGGATGATCTAAAAGGAAAATCAAGCTTTCAACAGAAACTTTTCTACCCTATCAGGTATGCCAGCCGTGAGAGCACACATTGGCCCTCCGGAAGATCCTGTACTATGTCCTTGACCTTGCCCTTGCCCTTTCCCTTTGGACAATCCCTGATAAGATGTCTTATCTCTCCGAAATGATAACAACCAGTCTTCTTCTTCCTACGGTCTTTTGCTATATATGACCCACCATACCTTAGTAATGACACTTCCTATTTCCTCGGGGTCTGTAGTTCTTTCCACCCTTCTTAGGTTCCACTTCCTTATTCTGTGGTTCTTCATCCTTGACCTCCCTCTTTTCTCCTTTATCTTCTTTGTGCATCAAGGCTATATCTATGAGTTTCTCATCCTTGGGTTGTGCCCAAACTCCCTCATTCGCATTCTCATTCTCATTCTCATGAAACATGTTAATAAGTCTCTCTCTAAAGCCGCCTCCATCGCGCAGAAAACTCTACAAAGCTGGAAGGAAAATTAGTCGCAGGTAAAACTACTGCAGCTATAGATGGAAGTTAGGCACTACTTTTCCCTTCGACATACGCCGTAGTCTCATCATGCCTACGGAACCTTGCCGTGATGAGGTTACCTCCCAGAAAGCTAGGAGCCCCGGAGACTCAAAAAGAAGGAAACAAGGATTCAAACAGAAGAATCAAGAGATAGTGCATATGGCTTTGGGGAATATGTCTTTCAAAACAACTTTCTTTTGAAAATACTTCGTTTAAAACCGTTTTGAAAACAACTTTCAAAATCCTTTACCTGATCCGGTAACCTCAGCTTTGATACCACGTGTAACACCCCACGTGCATTAATGTCACTCACAAAGGGAATGCACTAACTTCCATGGAGCATTTTGAGTGTATATAGAACAAAAAATCACAATAAGACAGATATAAAACAGTACTTAAAATTTAAAACTTCATTCATTGCAGCGGAAAGCAAATAAGTTGGTTACATAATCTAAAACCCAAGACTAGAGTCAAGTACATAATATCCATCTTGACAAAATCAGATATTTATACCGATTTTATACATTTTTATAATGAATATCGAAAAGGAAATTATTTCAAAATCTGATATTTTGAAAATATTATCATTAAAATATTATAATAATAAAGATTACTCAATTTTGATTTAAAATTGAAGTAAAAGTGGGAATCGTTTTACAACGAATTTATAAAATACATTTTGAATGAAATATATATAATATATATATTATATATGTATATATTATATATACATTAACGGTTTGAATAGAATGCGCCACGCCGCGACCGTTTGCGAATTTCGACCATTGACGTCGAATTGATGTTACTGGAGATCCGACCGTCAGATTCTCCTAAAACCAGAACCATTGCGTTCGTATCGAAAAGAACTTTCCAACGAATATAAAATATTTGAAGTATGACGGCTGGATTTGGAATTATTTCGAAATCAAACTTGTAAAAGGTCGTTGTAAGTGCAGTTCGACGACTGTTTATGGAAATCGACTGAAAGAGCCTTAATAAAATTATTAAAAATACAAATAATTTGTGTAAAATCATAATAAGTGATTTGGAAAGAATTGAGATGAAAAATTCCATATTTGAAAAAATAAAATATATTTTTATCAAAATGAACTAGTTATTAACTAGATTTGAAATCCAATAATTTTTAAATAAAATAAATTGGATTTGTGAATGGTTCTAATATAACCAGAAATTTCCAGTAAATAAATTGGAATGGATTGGAATGGAAATAATCTTCGGAATATTTCAGTATTGGATTCCGTGATTATACGGATATTGTTATGGGAATTTGGAAGATACAAATATCATTATTCCCAATACGATATCCATTGGTTTCAGAATTTGGTATTGAATATAGGCCGATATAATTTCTATTTAGAGCCTTATATTTAATATTGAATTGGATTTTGGGTTTGTCGTGAATGGTGTCTTAAATAACACCGTTCTTAAACCCAGTTGAGAAAAGATTAAATCTTTTAATTAAGATTTACTGAGTTTTCCAATTAATTAATATTTAATTGGAATTGAATAAAAGAATTAAATTTTGGGTTTATCGTGAACATTGTTCTTAATGACATTCGTTCTTTAACCTAATTAACAGTGGAATGAGATTTGGAATTTATAAGTCTTTTAATTAAGATTAATGGGATTTTCCAAAGTAAAGTTTTCTAGTTTAATATATTAAATTGGAATGGAATGGAATTCGATTTGGTAATGATCGAAGTAAACTTTTGTGTAGGAAGACTGTTAATATATATGGAAGTTAAAAAGGCTTTGTCGTTATTCCATTTATATTACTAGTCAGATACGGAAATTTATATTGATTATATATATTGATTTGTTTTCCGTGAAGATTCCATAATAAATGGAATGTGATTTTGGGTTTATCATGGACTGTGTTTTAAATGACATTAGTTCTTTAACCCAGTTAAAGGCAGGATTGCATGTCTAACATTGTATTTCGAACTGTATGGTTGATCTCTGCTAAATATATATCTGTTTGGTGGCGGAGAATTTATTCTCTTGCTTAACACCCTTCTCTAAGATGTACGAGCTTAGAGGTTATATATCGGTAGAAATCAATAGTATGGTGAAGATTGTCGATGCGGTATGTTTGATTTCCCAAAGTTAAATAATCATTAATATTGATTTTTGGGAAAATTAAAACTAAGTGGAGTTTTAATGAATCTTTAATTAGATTGAAAAGTGAATGAGATAATGTACTATAAAATTTGGGAATGATCGAGAATGGGGTATCACGAATTTTACTCCAGTCGATAGTTGAATATTTAACTAGATTTGAACGTGAAAGGGTAATTAAATTTACCGACAACACCGTGGTGTTAGATATGGAGTATTACCAGTTTTGCTCCATAGGATGAATAGGTTGAGATTGAGAAATTAAACAAAGGATTACTTTAAGAAGGTGAGCTAATCTCGACTAGTTTGGATAAGCCTTGATATGGTTAGAAATGATATCCAAAGGAAGATTAAAGAATAAATTTAAAGAATTTATCTTTGATAAAATTAATAGGAACCTTTCCCAAAGTATAGGAATATTTGAATAAAGGAATATTCTGGATTGGAATGAGGCGTATGTTGTGTTTTATAGCACTTGTTTATTATATATGCGAGTTATCTAGAAAGGCCGGGTTTATACCTATTCTGAATAACTGATTCGACGATAAGTCGACGATGAAGACGGTGGTTGAAGACTGGAGGTCTTCACATCGTTTGGATGATTACTGATGTCTTGATTGGGCTGTACACCCAAGACAAGGTAATAAGTGGTGATCGTCCAGATGTACTTGGAGATCTACCGGATATGCGAGGACCTCTCTCCTGTATTGGACATATGGGACGAGGAATAAGGTGCGTCCATTTCGTTCAGACCCAAAATGAACTAGTAAATGGATGTGTGTCTGACATTGGATTTTATTCTGTGTTGATTGATTTCTATTAAATATATATCTGTTTGGTGGCGGAAAATTTATTCTCTTGCTTAACGCCCTTCTCTGAGACGTACGAGCTCAGAGGTTATATATCGATAGAAATCAGTCGCATGGCGTGAATTGCCTTTGTGGCATGCTAAGATGCAGATGATCAAGGCTTCTGTTGAAAAGAAGAGTCTTGTGGTTAACGTCAAAGAACAACTTTAATATAACATAGCTTTGTGTATAGCTTTAATTTGCGAGCCTCACACCTTGGTATGAGTCAAAAACGGGATCGGACTACAGGGAGTGCATGACGTCTCCTTCTAGCTATGGGTGGTGTCAGGGTTTTGCAAGCCCGAACATTTTTATATTTTTACCTATGTGGTTGTTGGAATGCAAGGCACCTCAGATATATTGGTTACTGCGGAGCCGATGGATATAGGTCTAATAGGACCGGGAAACGTGTGTTCAGGAATACTAATCCACTAACGTAAGTGTGGACCGGCCCTGAAGCATCTAAGGGTTCACTGCGGGGGATCCTGAGGCATTTGCTAGAGTGTCTCAAATCGGTGAGGAGCCATCCCTGGCCTCGACTCATGACGGAAATCCAATTTCCAATACGTGACATTTCGATTTGAATTGTAGAACTTGTATGGCGACATGATAGATGGTACCCATGCCGCCTATGATTGATACATTTATATTTGAAGTTGATTTCTTCACTTATAGTAATAATAAAATATGAAATTTCATGTACCAAGCATTATTTGGCTATTATAAGGTATAACTCTATCCTCCGGCTTGCGTTGCATTTTGTGATAGGACCCGAGTCTTATAATAGCTTCATTGTTCTTTATTTAGCATTGCGCTGTTTGTTTATGCACTGGTACTCTTGGGGGTAAACCCGTTCCGTGTTATACTGCATGGTCCTTTGATTTACCTAACTTTGAAACCAAGTAAATAACTGTTTTAGTTCTCTCACCAGTCACATGACTGACCTGGAGTTTATTGTTTTAACTCTGGGTGCCCTTATTTTCCACACGGGCAGCTAGTAGTTTCGGTTTTGCAGATATTATATTCACAGGATCCTGGTTTAATGCTGAAGTGATATTCGGAAAGCTCTGTATCCGTGTATTCCTTGCAGTTGTGTTATGTATTATTTTTCCGCTGCTTTATAATTTAAATCTCTATTTTTTCTCGAATGTATAATATTTATTCATACTCTGTTATATTCTTGTATCTGATGTAACTTGTTGTAATAAGTAATGAAATGTTCTTCTGCTTGTGTTCCGATTTGTCGTGTTCTCATTTCAATCCGGGCTTTCCTTTACGGGGAAGTTTGGGTCGTCTCAGTTGTCCTCAGAGCTTTGGTTTACAGAGCTCGAGAACAAGACACATTAGAACCGAACGAAAGAATTCATCAGAGAATGGATTAGTAATGTCCAATAAGAATGACTCGTTAGAGATGTGATCAGTAGTATCCTAGAACGAGTGTGAAGAGTGAAAAATTTAAAATCAAATTTAGTTTTAAAAGTTTATAATAATTATTCATATTTGAGTATATTATTTTATATTGAATTTGGACGATCGAGTATATAAAGATTTTGCATATACGCCTTGCAAACGTATATTCGATGTTTTAATATACTGGTTAGATATAGAATCACACTCTAGTCACCCGGGCATGATTCGGATGATGGCGCGCCATCGTCAGTATTTATGTTCGAGTTTCGAAAGTGGGATATTTATATATTTCCAATTGACTGGTGTGAGAACCAAAACTAGATAAGGTTTATTGTTGTGATTTGGCATCAAAAATGGATTTTTGCATATTAAAGCTATAAATTTGAAACGTTAATCAACTAATTGTTTGATGGTTGTGTTGTTTGATTGATAGTTAACTAATAAAATTATTGAAATGAATTGAAATTTTATTGCATTTGCATATATGTACATGTATATATGTTGAACAGGCCATAGCATGGAGGCTAAGAAGAGAAATAAAATTTTGTGCCCAACAAATAGGTACGTGTTTACTAATTTTCTTTTTAAAGAGTTCATGAGCCTAAGGCTGGCCACTTGGCATTTTCTTTTTCTTTTAGAGAGTTTATGAGCCTAAGGCTGGCCGCTTGGCATTTTCTTTTTCTTTTAAAGAGTTTATTAGCCTAAGGTTGGCCGCTGGGCATTTTCTTTTTCTTTTAAATAGTTTATGAGCCTAAGGCTGGCCGCTTGGCATTTTCTTTTTCTTTTAAAGAGGTTATGTGCCAAAGGCTGGCCGCTTGGCATTTTCTTTTTCTTTTAAAGAGTTTATGAGCTTAAGGTTGGACGCTTGGCATTCTCTTTTTCTTTTGGATTGATGAGGGCCATGCGTGGCTAGTTGAGGTTTTAAATATCTCCCCATACAAAGGAGGTCACGGCGAAATTTTTCGAAAATTTAGGGTGTTATCCAACGTTTTGAAGAATTTGAAAAGTTCTTAGAAACTGAAAATTTGATGAACTTAAGCCATAATTAAAATAATGAAAGTTGAGTTGGTTAGTTAAACAACTTTCAGCTCCGTTCCTTTCCGGAGACGAAAAGATTTTAAGTGAGGGAGATTATAACAACCCGGAAAATCAGAAATAATTTAAAATTTTTATTTTAGCAATTTTAACGCATTTGGAATATTTAAAATGATTTATTTTAGATAATAACAACTTAAAATTTATTTTAATCAAAGTTAGAACTTATAAATTTATAAAATTTATATACGAGACTGAAATGGCGCGGTAGTTTTAAAATTCGATTTTAAACTTTGAATGAATATACATAATTCCATATAAGTCAGAATTGGACGAAACTGGAAACTTTAGGAACATATTAATTATATCTTTCTAATGAATGTAAGAAATTTAGATTTCACTTTAGAAATCGTAAGTTATGGCTAAATCAAAATTCAGAATAGTCGCTATGGAATTTATATATATTTTAATATAAAATATAGCCCTTAAAAATAGCGATTTTGCAAACGACCTCCGTTTTCGACGAGACCACTTTTGTTGGATCCGGAATGTCAAGTTATTACTAGATTCCAATTTTCATAATTTTTGGAATCAATATGTGAGCGTGGCGGATTTAAACGTGTTCGATAATTTCAATTTGAATTTAATCGACTGGAAAACGACCGTTTTTCAAACGGTCTCCAAATTCGACGAAATTAGTTTTGACAGGACTGCATCGTCAATACGAAACTAGAAATAAATTTTCTAGAATATTTAGAGTTAGTGACCCCGATAAATTAAAATGTACGTTAAATTCAATATTGACTGTAATATTAATTTGTATTGTAATTTTAACGAAAGCTGATCGTAACAGTCGAATTGGGTTACAAAACATATCCCATTGTGTTCAGAGTGGGGTTAATTATTTGGTGGCGACAGTCATTGGGTCTCGTTTGGAGTTCGGAATAAAAGTCAACATTTTGGGGATTAAAAAGGGAAAAAATATATAAATAATAAATATATATATTATCTCAGCCCCCCCGGTTTATTTTCTAATCTAAATTAAAATTTTCAAAACCCGCTCAGTCCCCTCGATCTCGCCGCCCACACCTCCGCCGTCGACACCACGTCCACCGCTCCACCTCCGCGCCCTCCCCTTCTTCTCAGATCCTCCCCGAGCCCCCAGCCTTCCCCATCTCTAATCTCGAGACCCCCAAAACCGCAAACATCCCTTCAACCAAATAGAGTTGCGCCGCCACCTGGGAGACCGCCGCAGGTCATCCGCCACCCCCACCCCCTGTCGTAGGCCGCCACCTCCAGCGACACTTCCCCCCTCTGAACGCTGTAAGTTTTTATTTGTTTTATTTATTTTCTTTTCTCTCTCTTTTAGTTATAAATAAAAAAAACATAGTTTTTTATCCTATTTTTATATATTATCATGGTTTTAAAATGAAATTTATATATATATAAATAGTTTAAATAGGAAAAGATTGAATTTTTATATTAGAAAAATATGGTTTTTTAACATAGAAAAGATATGATTTTTAACATATAAAAAGATTTGACTTTTATATTTAAGAAGATATGATTTTTGTTATCTAGATAGCTATATAAAGATATGCTTTTTATATGTGTAGTAGTGATATAAAAATATAATTTTTATATAGAAAATAGCGCTAATAAGAATATGATTTTTATATATGTATGGTATTAAAAATATGATCTCTATAGAGAAAACTAATTTATAAAAATGTGATTTTTATAAATATAGTTGCGGCATAAAAATATAATTTTTATCTATATAACGTTGAAATAAAAATGTGATTTTTATAATATCAACATCAATATAAATATATGATTTCTATATATGTAGCGAATTAGAAATATGATTTTTAATATAAACAGTGTGAAAACAGATTACGTTGAAAACAGGGTAAGGAACACAATGAATGGGAATCAAATCCAAATCCGAACCGTTCAGAAATAAGGAATGGAGGAGTGGAACGCAAAGGTGAGAACTTCTCACTAAAATTATTTCTGTATAGTTATTTATTTCATAACTGCATATATGAACTGCTCCCCGTCATCCACAGACCATGGACGACTTGTTTGATTGTCTTGTGTTGTGGAAATTGATTGTTGATTGTGAATTCATGTGTTGAATAAAATATTTGAGTAATAAAAATATAATCTTTATGGGAAGAATGAACTAAATAAAATAGTCATGTGTTGAAATAAATATTCATATACAAATCAGAGGATTTGTTTATGTACACCAATTTAACTGATCTTGATTGGAATGGAAAATTTTACACATCGCCCAACTGCACAAATAATAATCAATATTTGTTGTTTGAAAACCCCACACGGGTATTGGGATGATATTTGACATACACTTATTCCAATAATTAGTGGTATGTCAATCGATGGGTTGACAGACTGTATAAGCGTTATTTATCTATTTTAATGCTTATACAGTGGTAGAAAGCACCTTGGATGATGGTTGATTATTTATTATCGTTGTTATATACATGTGTTGTATAAAATCCGTATAACTAACATTATATGTTAATTGATTGGGTCTGATTCCTGTTCAAAAATAATGAATATTTTAAATAACGAATATTTTAAAATAATATTCAGTAAAGGATTAAAATATTGAAATATTTGAATCCGTATTAATTAGAGTTGTGCCATTTTAACGCGAATGATATTTATACCGATTTTATTCATTTTTATAATGAATATCGAAAAAAAAATTATTTCAAAATCTGATATTTTGAAGATATTATCATTAAAATATTATAATGATAAAGATTACTCAATTTTGATTTAAAATTGAAGTAAAAGTGGGAATCGTTTTAAAAAGAATTTATAAAATACATTTTATACGAAATATATAATATAATATATATATATTATATATATTAATGGTTTGAATAGAATGCGCCGCGCCGCGACCATTCGCGAATTTCGACCATTGACTTCGAATTAATGTTACGGAGATCCGACCGTCGGATTCTCCTAAAACTGGAACCATTGGGTTCATATCGAAAAGAGCTTTCCAAAGAATATAAAAGATTTGGATTCAAACGGTTGGACTTGGAATTATTTCCAAATCAAATTTGGAAAAGGTCGCTGTAAGTGCAGTTCGACGACCGTTTATGGAAATCGACTGAAAGGGCCTTAATAAAATTATTAAAAATACTAATAATTTGTGTAAAATCATAATAAGTGAATTTGAAAGAATTGAGATGAAAATTTCCATATTTGAAAAGATAAAATATATTTTTATCAAAATGAATAGTTATTAACTAGAATTGAAATCCAATAATTTTTAAATAAAATAAATTGGATTTGTGAATGGTTCTAATATAACCAAAAATTTATAATAAATAAATAGGAATGGATTGGAATGGAAATAATCTTCGGAATATTTCGGTATTGGATTCCGTGATTATACGGATATTGTTATGGGAATTTGGAAGATACCGATATCATTGTTCCCAATACGATATCCGTTGGTTTCAAAATTTTGTATTGAATATAGGCCGATATAATTTCTATTTAGAGCCTTATATTTAATATTGAATTGGATTTTGGGTTTGTCATGAATGGTGTCTTAAATAACACCGTTCTTAAACCGAGTTGAGAAAAGATTAAATCTTTTAGTTTAGATTTACTGAGTTTTCCAATTAATTAATATCTAATTGGAATTGAATAAAAGAATTGAATTTTGGGTTTATCGTGAACTGTGTTTCTAATGACATTCATTCTTTAACCCAATTAACAGTGAAATAAGATTTGGAATTTATAAATCTTTAAATTAAGATTAATGGGATTTTCCAAAGTAAAGTTTTCCAGTTTAGTATATTAAATTGGAATGGAATGGAATTCGATTTGGTAATGATCGAAGTAAATTTCAGTGGAGGAAGACTGTTAATATATATGGAATTTAAAAAGGCTTTGTCGTTATTCCATTTATATTACTAGTCGGATAGAGAAATTTATATCGATTATATATATTGATCTGTTTCCCATGTAGATTCCATAATAAATGGAATGTGATTTTGGGTTTATCGTGAACTGTGTTTTAAATGACATTAGTTCTTTAACCCAGTTAAAGGTAGGATTACGTGTCTAACATTGTATTTCGAACTATATGGTTGATCTCTGCTAAATATATATCTGTTTGGTGGCGGAGAATTTATTCTCTTGCTTAACACCCTTCTCTAAGACGTATGAGCTTAGAGGTTATATATCGGCAGAAATCAATAGTAAGGTGAAGATTGTCGATGCAGCATGTTTGATATCCCAAAGTTAAATAATCATTAATATTGATTTTTGGGAAGATTAAAACTAAGTGGAGTTTTAATGAATCCTTAATTAGATTGAAAAGTGAATGAAATGATTTAAATTATTAAATTTGGGAATGATCGAGAATGGGGTATCACCAATTTTACTCCAGCTGATTGTTAAATCTTTAATTAGATTTGAACGTGAAAGGGTAATTAAATTTACTGACAACACTGTGGTGTTAGATATGGAGTATTACAAGTTTTGCTCCATGGGATGAACAACTTGGGATTGAGAAATTAAACAAAGGATTACTTTAGTAAGGTGTGTTAATCCCGTCTTGTTTGGATAAACCTTGATATGGTTTAGAAATGATATCCAAAGGAAGATTAAAGAATAAATTTAAAGAATTTATCATTGATAAAATTAACGGGAACATTTCCCAAAGTATAAGAATATTTGAATAAAAGAATATTCTAGATTGAAATGAGGCGTATGTTGTGTTTTATAGCTCTTGTTTATTATATGCGCGAGTTATCCGGAAAGGCCGGGTTTATACCCATTATGAATAACTGATTCGACGATAAGTCGACGACGAAGACGGTGGTTGAAGACCGGTGGTCTTCACATCTTTTGGATGATTACTGATGTATTGATTGGGCTGTACACCTAAGACAAGGTAATAAGTGGTGATCATCCAGACGTACTTGTAGATCGAACGGATCTGCGAGGACCTCTTGTGACGGCCCGCCCCGCACCAACCGACATTTACTCCATAGGTGCGCTGTACACATGTCCAGTTAGCACGGAACGGGTCGTTAGAAGGAAAAGGGGAAGAAGGAAATGAACTAACAAAGAACCTGTAGAATGTCTCACAGCGCATAGGCTAAAATATAATAATAACATACTTGACATAAAACAGGTGAGACGGTGCGTAAGCTGAAAACCAGAACTAAGCATCATAGTAGCGGAAATCCAAAATACAGCTTATTACAACTTTTCAAACTATCTCAAAGCAAAAGTAAGATAAAGGAGGTACACTACTAATGCCCAAGTAGCGACCACCAACGACACAGGGAGAATATATATATATCATACGTGGAAGCCTCCTGCCCGCCTCCAAATCAGCTACTCGCGCATCACCAGCTAACTTGTCTCTAGTCTGCTCGTGTGAGCACCTAGAGTAATAAGAGGAGACATAAAACTCTGGGTCAGACATAAAGCCTGGTATGAGCGATAAGCATCTGAACATAACAATAACAGGTAGACTAAAACATACCTGAACCTACAACAAAAGAGTTAGCACTACATACTGTACAACACTCTAAGGTGCCATATCAAATGGTGTAAAGATACGGAGGTGGGGGTGTGCATGTCATAGTGAGGGCAAACAATCAAACATAGCATCCATCCTCACATCTCTCACTCAGTGCGTAAAGCATACGATATTCACCACTTCGATCACCCATCCTTGCTACGATCACTTTGCCCCATGAAGTCATAAATTGCTTCACTGCACTGATAACGTAGCCACTAATCCTTCGCTATGTCCACTTGCCCCATGGAGTTATTCACCCTATCTGCGCTGGCTCATAGCCTTACCAATCCTTACTATGTCCACTTGCCCCATGGAATTATTCACCCCAACTGCGCTGGCTCATAGTCTTACCAATCCTTTACTATGTCCACTTGCCCCATGGAGTTATTCACCCCATCTGCGCTGGCTCATAGTCTTACTACGCATCACCTTGCCCCTCGAGTCGTAATGACTCTACTGCACTGATAACGTAGTCTTGCTACCATCACCTTGCCCCTAGAGTCAGAATGACTCTACTGCACTGATAATTAGCCCATCATCCATTTTTAGTGGTGAATCGAAGTTATGAACGTCGACAACTCCTTAGCACACGTCCCGCAGCAAATCCCAACCATGAAGTGAACTCATCGGTTCCCAACTGGATCCTGAGCTCTAACTTCCCATATTGGACTACCTTTGTATCTCGGGTTATTGGTCAATACTGGGTCGGTTCGGGTTCCCTTCAAGCCATCGGTTCGGGTCGGGTGCCTATGTTGAGTCGGTTCGGTGTGTTGTCCTCCCCTGTAGCGGTTCGGTTCGGGTTCCCAGCATTGCATCGGTTCGGGTCGGGTGTCCTTCTTCGGGTCGGGTCGGGTTCCATCTCCCATCCAGTTCATGCTCCCGCTCCGATCAGCTCCCTCGTTCTTCACATGCTCTGATCCGATCCCTCCTCCTTTATCCGATCCGATCCCTTCTCCTCTATCCGATCCGATCCCAGCTCAGTTAGCGTGGTCTTCCTTTTTGCCAATTTTCTCAAGTGTCAGGTTCCGTCCCGATCGAATCCCTTGCCCAGTTCAACTTATCCGATCCGAGCTCCCATATCCGATCCGATCCTGCACTGTTCCCTGAAACTTTTCCAGCAAGTGTTTATGCCATTTGACGACATTTTCGACCACTCTAACTATTGAAATCAATCACAAAGCATATCATACAGTCATAGCAACATGCATAATCAATCACAAACATCAAAACATCAACATGATAGGTTAAAATGGATCAGACATACCCAAAACCCCATATTTCTCCTTAAGCATGTTTAGGTGAAACTAATGATAGTATTAGCAAAACTTAACCAAATTAACCCAAATTCATATCAGATGTCTAAAACATCATTTAAGAATTTATGACCATTTTTCCAGAATTTTATCAAGTTTAAATTCGCTAATTAACACTAATTACCCTTAATTAGACATAATTAGTGCAAAACTATGCAAATCACTCACCTTAGCCACAAATAAACTAAGATCTGAAAAAAATCTCTGATTTGACGTGAATTCCAATGCTAAACAGCAGCTCCAATGTTGATTTGGTGTAGATCTCCCTTGATTAGATGTTGCTAAGCTTAATCCTTGATCAAAAGATGATTTGGAGGTGATTTAGAGGTTGGAGGCCATTTTTAGGGTTTCAAAGAGGTAAGTGGAGGCTAGAAAACTGAAATGGAATGATCCTCTAACTCATTTCAGCCTCCCCATAACCCTAATCTCGAAATGGGTTATGGGCCTATTCACTAATCACCCTATTTGGGCCAGTTAAGCAGTTTTTCACCTTCCAAACCTTAATTCAGCCATATCTCCCAAACGGTAAGTCCGTTTGGCTATTATGACCACTCTACGGAAAGGTAAACCATCAAACAAATATAATGGAAGTGGTTTCAGCTCAAAATTCCTTTCCAATCAAAAGTTATGGCCAAAACAAGTTCAGCTAGGGGCAAAACGGCCATTTAAAAATCGACAAAAATCATGAACATGGGAAATGACTCTAATAGGTGTTTTCCAAAGTTACATGAACATACGACTTCATACGGGAAAGAAATAAATATTCTACGATCCTCCGATGTGGGTTGTTACACCTCTCGCCTGTATTGGACATATGGGACGAGGAATAAGGTGCCTCCGGTTTCGTTCACACCCAGAACGAACTAGTAAATGGATGTGTGTCTGACATTGGATTTTGTTCTGTGTTGATTGATTTCTATTAAATAAATATCTGTTTGGTAGCGGAGAATTTATTCTCTTACTTAACGCCCTTCTCTGAGACGTACGAGCTCAGATGTTATATATCGATAGAAATCAGTCGCATGGCGTGAATTGCCCGTGTGGCATGCTGAGATGCAGATGATTAAGGCTTTTGTTGAAAAGCAGAGTCTTGTGGTTGATGATCAAAGCACGGATTTAATACAGCATAGCTTTGTGTATAGCGTTAATTCACGAGCCTCCCACCTCGATATGAGTCAAAAACGAGATCGGACTGCAGAGAGTGCATGGCGTTTCTTTCTAGCTATGGGTAGTGTCAGGGTTTTGCAAGCTGGGACATTTTTATATTTTTACCTATGTGGTTTTTGGAATGCGAGGCGCCTCAGATATATCGGTTACTATGGAACCGATGGATATAGGTCCGATAGGACTGAAAAACATGTGTTCAGGAATACTAATCCACTAACATAAGTGTGGACCAGCCCTGAAGCATCCAAGGGTTCAGTGCGGGAGATCCTGAGGCATTTGCTAAAGTGTCTCGAATTGGTGAGGAGCCATCCCTGGCCTCGACTCATGACGGAAATCCAATTTCCCATACTTGACATTTCGATTTGAATTGTAGAACTAGTATGGCGACATGATGGATGGTACCCATGCCGCCTATGATTGATACATTTATATTTGAAGTTGATTTCTTCACTTATAGTAATTATAAAATATGAAATTTCACGTACCGAGCATTATTTGGCTATTATAAGGTAAAGCTCTATCCTCCGGATTGCGTTGCATTGTGTGATGGGACCTGAGTCTTATAATAGCTTCATTGTTCTTTATTTAGCATTGCGTTGTTTGTTTATGCATTGGTATTCTTGGGGGTAAACCCGTTCCGTGTTATACGGCGTGGTCCCTTGATTTACCTACCTTTAAAACCAAGTAAATAACTGTTTTAGTTCTCACATCAGTCACATGACTGACCTGGAGTTTATTATTTTAACCTAAATCTGGGTGCCCTTATTTTCCACACGGGCAGCTAGTAGTTTCGGTTTTGCAGATATTATATTCACAGGATCCTGGTTTACAGCTAAAGCAATATTCGGTAAGCTCTGTATTCGTACATTCCTTACAGTTGTGTTATGCATTATTTTTCCGCTGCTTTATAATTTAAATCTCTGATATTTCTTGAATGTATAATATTTATTCATACTTTGTTATATTCTTGTACTCTAATGTAAATTGTTGTAATAAGCAATGAAATGTTCTTCTATTTGTGTTCCAATTTTTCGTGTTCTCATTACAATCCAGGTTTTCCCGTCTCATCCCGCTTGATGAGGCTTGAGGTTATTATTACCTTTTTGAGAACATCACATAGCTTTGAATTCCACATCGTTGGATCCTACAAAACACTAATTGGCGTCTACAAAAATACTTTGGGTGTTAAGAAAAGAGAAGGTGTCTTCTCCGCCACCAACAGAAGTGCATTTGAGGAAATCAGTATAATGATCCTTTGGAAATACTATGTCAGACATTCATCCATGCAAGTTCATTCTGGGTCTGAACGAAAGCGAAATTACGTCAAAATGTAGGGACTACTGCTACAGGTATAATCCTGGTTGATAAACAGAGACGTGAGTGAACATTTCTTTCCATTTCAAAGGTTTACACCTTGCAATAAGAATAAGTATAACTGCAAATTCTCTTCAAATGCAAAGTCGGTTCGAATGGTTTTGGATCCAGTTCCGATCCGGTTCAACGAACCAACACATTATAGGAAAACTGAAATTCATTAATAATTGGTTATTTAACTATCAAATCGAAATAGTACAATTCAGTACATCGGCAGCATCGGTCCTTTTAATTCAAAACCATTTATAAAATATTTCATCGAATCTTATATATTGATTCCATATACTTATCTCAATTGAATAAGTATATTCACAAAATCTCTCATTTTCGTTTCTTCGAAAACCATATCCATACATTTGTTTCTTTGGAATAAGTGTATTCACAAAAACTCATACTATTTTCATATCTTTGAAAATATCACAATATACTTAACCTAATGGTTATACATATTGTCACACATCTTTGATTTATGATGTTATATAATATATCATTTATTTTAAAACAAACCGTATTAATTTAACTTTTGTGACACCCCGCGTCCGTTAATGTCACCCAAATGAGAATGCATTAAGTTTCGTGAAGCGCAATGGGTAAACTGTAACTAAATGTTCAAGACGGATATAAATAATGCAGCGGAAAAACTAGTAACTTTTTATTAATCAAGAAAAACAACATTTCAAAGTCAAAGTTACAGCATCATGTTATTCTCAAATACTCTAAAGTAATCTATCTCATAATCAAAGTACAAAATCCATAACAATATCCCTCAAGTGTCATTACAATAAGCATGAATAAACTGAAGAAAATACTTAAAAAAGGAGAGTTATCCAAGTCCAAGCGGAATCACGATCTCAACTACTGACCACTCCCACTCTGAGAACCTGGGGGGAAAAGGAAGGGAGAGAGGGAAAACAAAAAGGGTCAGACATAAAGTCTGGCAAGTTCTAGTAATTTCTATCATGTATATGAAAAGGTGTCAAGACGGATCAATAATACTGGAAGAGAAAGTACAGTAAAACATGTATATATGCAAGAGGTAAACGAGATGCCAAACAAGATAAAGGTAGATTAAATTTCTCATTCGTATCCCAAGTGTCATACTAAACTGCACCAATTTTACTAGTATTAACATGATTAAGTGTTACCCTAATTACTACCCATGCGATCGGCTCCCTATTACCCGAATATTCTTTGTCAACCGCGCTAATAGGGTTTATCAGTCCCTAACCCAGCTGCTTATAAAACACAGCCATATCCGTAGGTGTTACTTGCAGCTTATTTTCCTATAGTTGGACTCATGCACGCTCATGACTCCGCCGGAACGCGTCCTGTACACCCCTTAAACCTTGAACCTCTTATAATCAATTTCATTAAAGTGTGCCCTGGCCCCTACCTAGTGCAAGTCCCTACTGAGATATTAACAGGGATACTGGCTAATATAGTTCCACACAACTTGATACAAACCAACCCCAAGGCTTGAATCCCCGTGTACCTAGGATTTAAGAGTCCCGACAACCTGATACAACAACTGGATTTGGGACCTCTTTAGCTTATTAATTAATAGTGTAACTTAGCAAGTTTAAGTCCAAAAATAAGCCCGATTATAAAATTACATTTATCGAAATGTTATTAGTGTACAACCTTTTTCCCCACAAGCATCTTCCTAGATGTACAATTAGACTTACAATAATTTACTTAGTGTAATGACCCGCATCCTTAGGGGTATAATAATTAATTTAATTAATTATTTGAAAGGTGATTAAAAGAATATAATGGTCATGGAATTAAATAATGGTGAATATTTAATTAAAATAATAAATTAAATTATATATATTTAATTCTGAAATAATCAGAATTGGCTGAAATGGCGATATGGTGTGAACTAGATCATCTGTGATATTTAATTTAGTTTAGAATTGAATTAGAATAACGAATATATTATTTGAACGACAGTTCGAACGTATAATTATATTATAATTAAAATCGAGCTTGAAATGGCGATGCAGTTCGTTATTTGGCGATTCGAACTTCAATTGAATATACAGGATTCGTTTTAAGACGGATTTCTGTGAAACAAGAAACGTGTGGAGCTGGTGGAGTATATCTTTCTAGTGGAAGAGAAAAATCGGGATTTCATCGTGCAGATTTTGATGTATGTCCAAATCAAATTTTAGAAAAGTCGCTGTGGAATTCCTTTATAATTTATAAAGGAATTATTTATATTTTAAAAAGGGATTTCAATATAAATCGAATATCGGGTTGACCCGGAAGTGAATATCAAGTTAGAAATTCATATAGGAATATTCTAGAGCTGTATGGTATTCCACTGTGAATATATACGATAATATAAATTTAATTATATTTAATTTAATTATATTTAAAAATATTTATATATTTAAAAGGGCTATTTAGGGCTTTAAAAATAGCCACTTTGGCAAACGACCTCAGAATTCGACGAAACCAATTTTGTTGGATCCGTAATGTCAAATAGTTGTTAGATTTCCAGTTTCGTGATTTTTAGAGTCACTGTGTGGTTGTACGAATTTTTAGAGTGAAAAACAGTCAGTATTTTGACGGTTAAAAATACGCTGTGTGAGCATACTGAGTCAGAATTCGACGAAACCAGTTTCGTTGGGACCGTAATGTCAAACTGTAGTTGCACGTCCATTTTCGTGATTTTTGGGTGTTGTATGTGACTGTACAGATTTTTAAAAAGTAAATACAAGTAGCAGTTCAATAAAAATAAATATAATAATGAATATAAAAATATTATCCTCACTCTATAAATACACCAACATTTTCCTTAAACCCTATTCTCATTCATTCGACGGTCAAACAATTCGTGGCCGCCAGTTCTTTCTCTGAAAGAAAAAAAATGAGCCATGGTGACCTTTGAAAATTCCTATAAAATTCAAATCAAAACGAAATGGTTCCACTCTTGAAGTGTTCATCCTCTTTTCCAAGTAGATTCACTTCCATATTGTTTTCGTAAAGCTCGGTTTCATTATTGTCGAACTGTGTAAACACAGCGTGAGATAGGGTTTGGGATGGTCGCAAATGGGTTGAGCGATTGTTGAATCTGAGTTTGTAATCGGGTTGTGATGTCGAATAGCAGTTATCTCGTGGTTTTTGTGGTATTCGATGCAAATATTGGTCTACGGATTTTACTGTGTATCGTTAACAGTCTAACGAACACATTTGGAAGAGTTGATGCGAGTTGAGTAAGGTGCAGATGAGGTTGGAGAGGAAGAGACGAGGAGAAAAATGGAGATTTTTGTTTGGAATTTCATGAAGAAGAGAAGGTGCGATGGAAGGTTGGAAACACAGTAATTGCTACAGGAAGAAGTCGCGTCTGCCTAGGGGAAGGAGGAGATTGAGTGTATTATGGTGGGTATAGGGCGATAGAGATTTGGTAGGAGAGGAACATGGTAATATTGGTTTGAAGTCTAATGAAGGGATGAGCGAATTTTGGGTGGATGTTATTGCGGAAATGGCCAGAAATACGATGAGCGAGTGTACCAGGGAATTGGGGAAGAAGAGAGGTTGGCGGGCTGGGTTTTTCTTAGAACGGGCCAATCTGGAAAGGGGTAAAGCCCATCTTAGTGTTTATATTCGATTTAATTCAAACAAAGTATCATATAATTTGTTAAGGTCATAACTTCGTCATACGTTGTCAGAATCATGAACGGTCAGATTCGTTGGGACCGTATGAACGAGAGCTTCACAATGAAGCCGACTGGAAGTGGATTGGGGCTTGTATGAATTTATGGCAAAATAAATTGTTTGATTCAAATCAAACAAACCGTTTATCGTTCTTTAACGATGAACTGCCAAAGTGAGTAAATCTCATTAACTCTGAACAGTTTATAATTTCATGCTGTATTTGTAGAACTACTAAATATTGGCTGATTGACTGTGTGTTGATTGTTTGATTGAACTGCTAGTCAGTTAGCTGAATTTCTATATTGATTCTGTTTAACAGAATATATCATATGGAACTGAAAGTGATGTTATCTATATTGTTTAACATCTGTGATGCAAGGAAACAGGTTGGAGGAATCCAACTGGTTCCTCAACATTTATTTTACTGTGATTTCATATATTGTGATATATGATGTGATATATAATATGTCGTTGATTATGTGTGTTTGGACGATATTTATCGTTGTTATATGGTATGTTAAGTACCATAAGAAATGCTGGATGTGGGAAAGGGGATTTTCAAAGTGTATTTTGAAAATGAATTATTTATATAAAATTGATGGATTTTATATAGAAAAGGAAAAGGATTTTTATAAAAGAAAATAATTATAAAATCGAAGGATAAGTTATAATAAAGGAAATATTTATTTTTTAAAATAAATAGAATAGAATATAAAAGGGATTTTATAAAATCAACAGATTTTATAAAAGGAAATATTTCGAAAGTAAATAAAGGGAAAAATGTTGATAAAACGAATAGCATAGAATAAAGGAATATTTATTAGAAAATAAATAGGATATTATAAAGGAGAATCTTTGGAAAACAAATAGAATTATAAAAAGTGAATAGTGTTAATCAAATAAAGTTATTCGATTAGAGTATATCAAGAAGTAGTTAATCGAATATAGTTTATATTCGAAGTAGTTAATCGAATATAGTTTATATCCGAAGTAGTTAATCGAATATATTTTATATTCGAAGGAGTTAAATCGAATATAGTTATTCGAAATAAAGTTAAAACAGAATAGAGTTATTCAATTAGAGTTAATCAAATAGAATTAATCGAATAGAGATAAATATATAGAGTTAAGCAAAATTAGAAACTGACTGGAGATTAGTTAAGTTGAATAGTTTTCTGAGTATTGATATGATGTTGGTTTCGGCCTTCGGGGTTTATACCTAGAGAATTGTTCTCCTACTCGTTTACAGTCAGGGACTGATAGTTGTGAAATGATAGTGATATGTAAATAACAATGGAAATGTTTTCCAGTGTTAATAACGTATATTTTCTAAACATAGAAAATAAGGATATATATATATATAGATATATATGATATGATTGATGATTGATTGATAGAATTTCCATTTGGAGATGATATCGTTGTTTGCACACGTATTTTCCTTCAATAGTTAAATCATAGACTATCGAACTTTTGACCAATTTACGTTGTTAATATGGAGAGACCGGTTAGATTATTATCCAAAGAACCACTCTGTATTGGCATAAGCGTTGCGAATCATATATGCCAAAGATAATTGAAGACGGAGTAAAGTGCAAGGGCTATTGTATAAGTCTTAGATAACAGTGCCTACGATGGATGTACTGAATAGTGCCTTCGGTTCATCCTATTCCTGGATGACTTGTATAGACGGATGTCTGACAGAGTATTTCCAGACGATCACGTATATTGATTTCTCTAACTGTACCAAGAGTGGAAGCAGGGAAGGAAACTTCTTTTATCTAACACATAATGTATTGTTGAGGACGTCAATCGGTGATTTGATGGATTTGACGATGTGACATTCAAAGTGAATCTGGTGTGATGATAAAGCGTAGCTTCTAGCCTCATCAACCGGTAAATGACAGAAATCGGGCAGGCAACATGGCTAAGTCGGTCACTTCGAAGTAGGGTGTAAAATCACCTGATCTAGAGTTTCATTTATTTCTAAAAATCTATTGTCGATACTGTCCCATTCGAGAAACGGTTGCTGATCCCAACCGTTGGTGATATACATTCGATACACTCAAGCGAAATGAGTGGTTGGTCATGTGTGGTCGGGTTGCAAGATGTTCTTGTTGAACCCTGTGTATTCCTTTCTAGAGGTACACTAGCGAAAGGTGGTTCCATACCTTGTCATAGTTGGAAATCCATTACCCAATACGTGCTTGCAGTTTTGATTGTATACTATATATGTAGAACGTGAGATGAAAGCGTTTCTGCTAGATGATTATTATACTGTAGTTGATAGACATTACTATAATATCAAAAGGTTTTTGATATAAAGATATTTTGGATTCTCATAAGGGAAAAACCCGTTCCGTTATACGGCGTGGTCTTAGGAGATATCGTTTACTTGTTCGAACTGTTTTAAACTGTTTTACTAAAACCAGTCCCATGACTGACCCGGAGTTTGTTTTGTTTTGTTTTCCCTAAACTCTTGGGTGCCTAATTTTGTATGGGCATTCAAGTAGTCGGGATTTACAGATATACTGGAAGAGCTTAGAGCAGGAGGCTTTAGGATTATATAGCTATAGTTTATTTCCGCTGTGTTGTAAGTGTTGTACTCTGATAATGTTGTTGTATACATATACAGATTTATATTTCAAAGTTACGTTATACATATTATATGTTATTCGTTCCGCTGTGAGGTTTTTGTTACTCTGATGTTGTGTTCTTCTTCTTCTTCTATTCTAAGTTTCTATCTTATCTATTCTCACCCTCTAATTTCTTTCATTAATGACCGGTATTTTTGACCCTTGGATGTTCGATATGTGTTGTATATCGGATAACCAAAGTCGACAAAAAACCCGGGTCATTACAGTTGGTATCAGAGCTTAAGTTAAGTGAATTACCTTGGCTCTGTAGCGTGACTCAGTATAGATGGGGTTAGTAATACCCTAGATTGAGTTGATTGTATATATACGAGTGAACGTATTTGTTAGATATAAAAATAATTTTATATTGTGGAGATTTATTGGTTGAGTTATTTATGAGTTCTGGTCGATCAGTTTGATCCACTGTATCGGTAGGAGTTTATAAACACTTGAATACGACGGGTCGACACGATATGTTTTGAAAAGTGGGTAAATTAAAATAAGTTTACCCAAGGTATATCTTGATATAGAGAAGATATATATATATCAAAATTATAATATAGTGGATATATTGGTTGTTATTATAATCGAGTAAGATTATAAATTAAATGGTTATGTAAATAACCAATCAGAATTCATATAAGTGAAATACGTGAAATCAGATGAGTTAAATCTGAAATAATCAGAATTTAAATTAAAACTCTGGAGAATTGGATAAGTGTTTGTAAACGGATATGGAATAAAAATGAGGAAAATTTAAGATCCTAGGAGATTTAAATTATTTTACAAGCAGTGTGAATTATATTTTGAAATGAATTTCAAAGTGGAAATGTTTAGAAATGGTTTTATAGTATTGAACTCACTTCGATCGCTGGAAAATAGATTCTGATGATGACAGCTGCATCATCAGTATTCATTTTCGAGTTGTAAGTGACGAATTACTACCAGAGATACTGTTTTGAATTTGTTTTGGGAAAGACAAGTTGTGTTGAATTTCAAAAAGGAAAATTTGATTTTTGAAAAGAGTAAACTATTTAAAAACTCCCAGGAAGAAAAATTGTTTGAATTAAAAACAAATTTATACAAAAAAAATTGTGAAAGCAAAATTGAATTAAAGTAAAGCCAGTAAAGTGGTAACTGAGATTGAATTAGAATGATATCAAGACAAATTGGATTGTGAGATTCAAATTTGAAGTGTAATGTGATAATCAAGTTAAGAGTTGGGAATCGAGAAGAAACTCGAGTTTGAAATGAAATTCAACTTAGGTATAAGCGAATGGCTGAAGTTGTGAATAAAAGCAGATTGGAATTTGATTGGGATGACCCTTGTATCCGCTGAATTGATAACAGGTGGAAAGGATAAAATGATATGCCGACAAAAGGTACAGGTTTATATTTCTATTGGATATAAGATTTATGAGCTGAATTGGCAAGCCGCTAGGCTGTTTGATTTTTCTTTTGGGATGGAGATGGCCCAGAGAGGCGAGTTGGAGTTTGACCTATTGACCAGTAAAAACGAGGTGCTGGCGAATTTTTTCGAAAAGTTAAGGCATTAGAAAATTTTCAGGATTTTTGAAAATTTTCGTTGATAAAAAAATTAATTAATAATTTAATTGAAATTAAATTTGGTTCAGTTGAAACTAAAGTTAAGAAGTGAACAAATATGTTCTAACCAGTCGATAGGGTCGTTCTCTACCTTAGCAATTTCGAGGACGAAATTATTTTAAGTGGGGAAGAATGTAATGACCCGCATCCTCAGGGGTATAATAATTAATTTATTTAATTATTTGAAAGGTGATTAAAAGAATTTAATAGTCGTGGAATTAAATAATGGTGAATATTTAATTAAAATAATAAATTAAATAATATATATTTAATTCTGAAATAATTAGAATTGGCTGAAATGGCGATATGGTGTGAACTGGATCATCTATGATATTTAATTCAGTTTAGAATTGAATTAGAATAACGAATATATTATTTGAACGACAGTTCGAACGTATAATTATATTATAATTAAAATCGAGCTTGAAATGGCGCTGCAGTTCGTTATTTGGCGATTCGAACTTCAACTGAATATACAGGATTCGTTTTAAGCCGGATTTCTGTGAAACAAGAAACGTGTGGAGCTGGTGGAGTATATCTTTCTAGTGGAAGAGAAAAATCTAGATTTCGTCGTGTAGATTTTGATGTATGTCCAAATCAAATTTTAGAAAAGTCGCTGTGGAATTCCTTTATAATTTATAAAGGAATTATTTATATTTTGAAAAGGGATTTCAATATAAATCGAATATCGGGTTGACCCAGAAGTGAATGTCAAGTTAGAAATTCATATAGGAATATTCTAGAGCTGTATGGTATTCCACTGTGAATATATACAATAATATAAATTTATTCATATTTAATTTAATTATATTTAAAAATATTTATATATTTAAAAGGGCTATTTAGGGCTTTAAAAATAGCCACTTTTGCAAATGACCTCAGAATTCGACGAAACCAATTTTTTTGGATCCGCAACGTCAAATAGTTGTTAGATTTCCAGTTTTGTGATTTTTAGTGTCACTATGTGGTCGTACGGATTTTTAGAGTGAAAAATAGTCAGTATTTTGACGGTTAAAAATATTCTGTGTGAGCATACAGAGTTGGAATTTGACGAAACCAGTTTCGTTGGGACCGTAACGTCAAACTGTAGCTACATGTCCATTTTTGTGATTTTTGGATGTCGTATGTGACTGTATAGATTTTTAAACAGTAAATACAAGTAGCAGTTCAATAAAAATAAATATAATAATGAATATAAAAATATTATCCTCACTCTATAAATACACCAACATTTTCCTTAAACCCTATTCTCATTCATTCGACGGTCAAACAATTCGTGGCCGCCAGTTCTTTTTCTGAAAGAAAAAAAATGAGCCATGGTGACCTTTGAAAATTCCTATAAAATTCAAATCAAAATGAGATGGTTCCACTCTTGATTTGTTCATCCTCTTTTCCAAGTAGCTTCACTTCCATATTGTTTTTGTAAAGCTCGGTTTCATTATTGTTGAACTGTGTAAACACAGCGTGAGGTAGGGTTTGGGATTGTCGCAAATGGGTTGAGCGAATGTTGAATCTGAGTTTGTAATCGGGTTTGTGATGTCGAATACCAGTTATCTCGTGGTTTTTGTGGTATTCGATGCAAATATTGGTCTATGGATTTTACTGTGTATCGTTAACAGACTAACGAACGCATTTGTAAGAGTTGATGCGAGTTGAGTAAGGTGCAAATGAGGTTGGAGAGGAAGAGACGAGGAGAAAAATGGAGATTTTTGTTTGGAATTTCATGAAGAAGAGAAGGTGCGATGGAAGGTTGGGAACACAGTAATTGCTACAGGAAGAAGTCGCGTCTGCCTAGGGGAAGGAGGAGATCGAGTGTATTATGGTGGGTATAGGGCGATAAAGATTTGGTAGGAGAGGAACATGGTAATATTGGTTTGAAGTCTAATGAAGGGATGAGCGAGTTTTGGATGGATGTTATTGCAGAAATGGCCAGAAATACGATGAGCGAGTGTACCAGGGAATTGGGGAAGAAGAGAGGTTGGCGGGCTGGGTTTTTCTTTGAACGGGCCGATCTGGAAAGGGGTAAAGCCCATTTTAGTGTTTATATTCGATTTAATTTAAATAAAGTATCGTATAACTTGTTAAGGTCATAACTTCGTCATACGTTGTCAGAATCATGAACGGTCAGATTCTTTAGGACCGTATGAACGAGAGCTTCACCATGAAGTTGACTGGAAGTGGATTGGGGCTTGTATGAACTTATGGAGAAATAAATTGTTTGATTCAAATCAAACAAACTGATTATCGTTCTTTAACGATGAACTGCCAAAGTGAGTAAATCTCACTAACTCTGAATAGTTTATAATTTCATGTTGTATTTATAGAACTGTTAAATATTGGCTGATTGACTGTGTGTTGATTGTTTGATTGAACTGCTAGTCAGTTAGCTGAATTTCTATATTGATTATGTTTAACAGAATATATCATATGGAACTGAAAGTGATGTTATCTATATTGTTTAACATCTGTGATGTAGGGAAATAGGTTGGAGGATCCAAATGGATTCCTCAACATTTATTTTACTGTGATTTCATATATTGTGATATATGATGTGATATATAATATGTTGTTGATTATGTGTGTTTGGACGATATTTGTTGTTGTTATATGGTATGTTAAACCATAAGAAATGCTGGATGTGGGAAAGGGGATTTTCAAAGTGTATTTTGAAAATGAATTATTTATATAAAATCGATGGATTTTATATAGAAAAGGAAAAGAATTTTTATAAAAGAAAATAATTATAAAATCGAAGGATAAGTTATAATAAAGGAAATATTTATTTGTTAAAATAAATAGAATCGAATATAAAAGGGATTTTATAAAATCAACATATTTTATAAAAGGAAATATTTCAAAAGTAAATAAAGGGAAAAATGTTGATAAAACGAATAGAATAGAATAAAGGAATATTTATTAGAAAACAAATAGGATATTATAAAGGAGAATATTTAGAAAACAAATAAAATTATAAAAAGGGAATAGTGCTAATCAATTAAAGTTATTCGATTAGACTATCAAGAAGTAGTTAATCGAATATAGTTTATATTCGAAGTAGTTAATCGAATATAGTTTATATCCGAAGTAGTTAATCGAATATAGTTTATATTCGAAGGAGTTAAATCGAATATAGTTAATCGAAATAAAGTTAAAACGGAATAGAGTTATTCAATCAGAGTTATTCAATTAGAGTTAATCAAATAGAATTAATCGATAGAGTTAAAGAAATAGAGTTAAACAAAATTAGAAACTGACTGGAGATTAGTAAAGTTGAATAGTTTTCTGAGTATCGATCTGATGTTGGTTTCGGCCTTCGGGGTTTATACTTAGAGAATTGTTCTCCTACTCGTTTACAGTCAGGGAGTGATAGTTGTGAAATGATAGTGATATGTAAATAACAATGGAAATGTTTTCCAGTGTTAATAACATATATTTTCTAAACATAGAAAATAAGGAAATATATATATATAGATATATATATATATATATGATTGATGATTGATTGATAGAATTTCCATTTGGAGATGATATCGTTGTTTGCACACGTATTTTCCTTCGATAGTTAAATCATAGACTATCGAAGTTTTGACCAATTTACGTTGTTAATATGGAGAGACCGGTTGGATTATTATCCAAAGAACCACTTTGTATTGGCATAAGCGTTGCGAATCATATATGCCAAAGATAATTGAAGATGGAGTAAAGTGCAAGGGCTATTGTATAAGTCTTAGATAACAGTGCCTAAGATGGATGCACTGAATAGTGCCTTCGGTTCATCCTGTTCCTGGATGACTTGTATGGACGAATGTCTGACAAAGTATTTCCAGACGATCACGCATATTGATTTCTCCAACCGTACCAAGAGTGGAAGCGGGGAAGGAAACTTCTTTTACCTAACACATAATGTATTGTTGAGGACGTCAATCGGTGATTTGATGGATTTGATGATGTGACATTCGAAGTGAATCTGGTGTGATGATAAAGCGTAGCTTCTAGCCTCATCAACCGGTAAATGACAGAAATCGGGCAGGCAACATGGCTAAGTCGGTCGCTCCGAAGTAGGGTGTAAAATCACCTGATCTCGACTTTCATTTATTTCTAAAAATCTATTGTCGATACTGTCCCATTTGGGAAACGGTTGCTGATCCCAACCGTTGGTGATATACATTCGATACACTCAAGCGAAATGAGTGGTCGGTCATGTGTGGCCGGGTTGCAAGATGTTCTTGTTGAACCCAGTGTATTCCTTTCTAGAGGTTCACTAGCGAAAGGTGGTACCATACCTTGTCATAGTTGGAAATCCATTACCCAATACGTGCTTGCGGTCTTGATTGTATACTATATATGTAGAACGTGAGATGAAAGCATTTCTGCTAGATGATTATTATACTGTGGTTGATAGACATTATTATAATATCAAAAGGTTTTTGATATAAAGATATTTTGGATTCTCATAAGGGAAAAACCCGTTCCGTTATACGGCATGGTCTTAGGAGATATCGTTTACTTGTTCGAACTGTTTTAAACTGTTTTACTCATACCAGTTCCATTACTGACCCGGAGTTTATTTTGTTTTATTTTCCCTAAACTCTTGGGTGCCTAATTTTGTACGGGCAGTCAAGTAGTCGGGATTTACAGATATACTGGAAGAGCTTGGAGCAGGAGGCTTCAGGATTATATAACTATAGTTTATTTCCGCTATGTTATAAGTGTTGTACTCTGATAATGTTGTTGTATACATATACAGATTTATATTTCAAAGTTATGTTATACATATTATATGTTATTCGTTCCGTTGTGAGGTTCATGTTACTCTGATGTTGTGTTCTTCTTCTTCCTCTATTCTAAGTTTCTATCTTATCTGTTCTCACCCTATAATTTCTTTCATTATTGACCGATATTTTTGACCCTTGGATGTCCGATATGTGTTGTATATCGGATAACCAAAGTCGACAAAAATCCCGGGTCATTACACTTAGTTTTCACAGCTAACACTATTCTGTTTTACATGTCATACTTAATATCACATTAAGTCCAATTATTATGTCGCATGTTCTTCCTAACATGTAATTAACCCAACTTTATGTTATTATCCCAAATAGATTAACATTTAATTATCCAAACATAATAGGTTAACATTTAATTATCACAATTCTTACAGTTAAGGGTTCTAGTACATAATATGCCCAATTTCCCCCATTTATGTGTCATTATTTAATTATTCCAATTTATGTCCTTTATATGCAATTAACTTAATAGCCCAAGCTTAAGTAGCCTAGGTTCTGCGTAGAATAAAAAGGAAAAAGGCTGAAATAGATCTCAGATTGGGCAAACAGGATGATAGAAAGACTGTAAATAAATAAAAGGCATAATAGGGATTGAAGTTCGTAATATAACTTGTAGATCTGAATAGAAAAACATGTATAAAAATATATAGGAATTATTTTAGGCACTGTTCATATCAGATCCAATCTTATTTACTATATAAAACCTTTTTAAATAATCAAATCTAAAATCACATATAACTCACAATGGACTTCGTGAAGAATCCGAATATACTACTGAAGAAAATGTCCACCTGTAACGACACGGATTTCGCCCGGACCTAATCGATCGCTAAATCAACCAAGACCGTTTGAATCCTGCATACGCTAACTCTGGGCATACAACACATCAGAACAAATAACAGAAGTCTTTTATAAACATCATAATAATGTTACATCAGAGCACAGAATATCAGAGTATCTCGAAATATAATCAATACAGCGGAAGATGATTTTACAATAAATGTAATACAATGCACAGTGGAAATAAATAAATAACACAGCGGAAGACGATAAACGCACTGGACACAGCTTTAAGCATCAATCCAGAATCCTGCTTATATATCTGCAAAATAAACTACTCGACTGCCCGTGTGGAAAATAGAGGCTCCTGAGTTTGCAAGGGAAAAGCAAACTACGTGTCAGTCATGGGACTGGTGTGAGAAACTCTAAACAGTTATAATTCTTTATTTTAATAATATGGCATATCACGGGACCACGCCGCTAACACGGAACGGGTTTACCCCAATGAATGCCAGTGTATAAACAACAATCAATAAAGATATATGGATCTACCATGCATCAATCAACATGCAATATCCCAATCTACCCACTTAGATTAATCACTACACTTAGATTTTCCAAATCCAATTCAATTTATAGAAATTATTCCTTTGGATTTTATTCCCGATTTCTTATTTCAAATCATTTGAAATACATATCTAACTTTCTATATCAAAGTAGATTTCACTTCGGGATTTCAAATCAAATCGTCCGGAAATATGAATTCCAAAACGTAACAATGCATACAAACAAGTATGCAACCAAATATCGTGCTCCCCATCGACAAGGCAAAGGGTACGCACCTCGCAACTCGATATATAAATGTGCACCTACCCCACATAGGAGCAGGCTACACCGACGATGCACCTACCCCACACAGGAGTAGGCTACACCGACCTCTCACACATACTTTTAATCTCAGGGTTACCCGAATCTTTAGCCACACACTAAATCATTTCATATCCCGAAGTAGGGAAAATCATTTCAAAACGTAATAATCACAAGTACTTTCAAAATATAGTATTTCACATCAGTAATTCACACATATGATAAGTCACTATTAATGTAACACCCCACCTCTGCCAGGGTAACTCTTGCAAGCACACTAGCTTTGGAGGGGCGTTAAACAAGGTAAACATGCATGCAGATATCACAAGACAGAACATGTAAGTAAAACAGAGTAGTAAAGCAGCGGATAAAACCAGCATTTCAAATCCATAGTTAAGTTACAACAAAGTACTTGGTCATTATTTTCCAACAAACAAAGTCTAGAGAAAAGCATAAACTGAAAAACTGAAATACATAAAGTACTATCCCCAAAGTGAAGTGATAAACCATAGCTAGCTCAATGTCCAAAACCGTACATGAGCAAATCCAGTAAGCAAGCTATAAAGATCCAAGCTAAGCTCCAATGTTCCCACACTGAGGACCTGAGGGGGGGGGGGGGGAAACGGAAGAAAAGAGGCGAAAGAAAACAGGTCAGTCAAAAAGACTGGTAAGCCCTAACTACTATCAGTCCATGAACTAGTAAAGTTAACTGGCATGAGAAGCTGAGATGAACATAAGGATAACAACATACTGGCATGGTGATTAACTAACAAGATAGATAAAGGTGTCATCGCATAATCAAGGTTAAGTTTTGCACCACGGGTGTACTAGCATTCTAACATGTCAAGTAAAAAAAACAAGAATTAATCCCTTGGCCCAAGCTTGGCCCAACATCATGAGGTGACCTAAATCAAGGTCCAACTACACGGTCTAGTTGATCGGCTCCCTATAAGCCTAACTCGTCAAGTATCGGTGTCATACGGCCCAAACATGAAATGTAGTTAACTGCGCTAGGTCCACCCTAGGGTGTATCAAGCCCTAGGGTGTCAACCTCGGACACAAATCAAGTATGCACAGTCTAGATCTACTGGTACCCGTGCCTGATTTTCCAACTCCGGACTATGTGCACGACCATAGTCCGCCTGGACCTACACCAGCGTACCTACTCAGCCATCGTTTTGGTCGCTTACATGTCAGCCCAGTAATCGTGCCCCACCCTAGCCTAGTCCCTAGGGTCTTATGATACTATCAAGAGGGTTACTGCTTGAAAGGACCAGGCAACTAGGGTTTCTTAACGGGTTAAATGTGGTTAACCCGATCCAAACGTGGATTAAATTGGTTAAGTGTTCCCAAGGTTCATGACTTAACCCCGATTAACCCATCAAGCCCAAATTGGTTAAGTATTAAGTGGACCATGACTTAACCCTAATCAGGAGGCATTAATTAACTTAATGTGCTTTAACCTCTCACATCAGACCTTGTTGTGGTTACTAGTTAAGCCGGGCGGGTCCGGGTAGCTTTACACCACAACTTGGTCTAACCTCGGGTTCGAGCACAACATGACCAACTTCTCACATTGGGTCCTATTGTTTGTAGCCACTAGTTAAGCCGGGCGGGTCCGGGTAGATTTATGCTACAAACTCAACCCAACCTCGAGTTGGTCACACTCATATTTTCTAAGTGTCATGTCCATTATGTTTCCAAAACATAATTACAAGCTAACATATCATGTCATGTTATAAAAATCATGTTCATGTCATAATGTTACCCAACCCCAACGTAATCCCATCGTTTACATAATCGCAGCTACGCATAAAGGATAAAATAGGGAACTTGGCATAATCATGACATAAAGGTGTTGAAGCCACAAGTTAACATGGTGGAATATGAAATGTACATATGTTCATATACTTGCATATTGCATTATTAGGCTTCAAAAGTATGCATAAAACCAAACTTAGCATATAAGTGATACATGGTGACAAATGACATGTAGAAGTTGCTAGGAGTTCGCATTTAGCCTCACATGCAAGTTATCATAAGGGATATGATAACTTCCATGTTGCCAAAATGCAACCTTTAACATAAAGCTTGAAGCTTTAAGCTCACAAACTCAAGTTTAACTTGCATAACATGATAACATGTGTATAATGATCAACCCAAACTTGCATTGCATAGCAACATGTGTCATACATAATGATTGAACCAACTTGCATAACATAATGATCAACCAAACTTGCATATCATAATGATCAACCCCAAACTTGCATCATTCATTTAACTTTATGGTTCAAAAAGAAAGTAGAAAAGGGCTTACAATGCTATGAAGACACAAATGAATATTTATTATAAAGATTGAGACGAAGCCCTTATGCAATCACCAAAAAACCCAAATATGAAAGCTCCAAATGAAAAACCCTTGCTTTGTAATAGAAATGTTGCAACTTGACTTGAATGCAAACTAAGAACACTCATACAAGCTTGAAAACACTTGTATGAACTCAAAATCTCTCATATAAATAAACTTAGAAATTTTAGCATGAGAGTGGAGGCCATGAGAGGAACAAATTTGGCATAGTTTAGTTGTAGGGTTGAATAATGGTGATTTTGGCTAGGCTTAGGGGTCTTTTTATAGAAGATTAGGATAGTATTAGCCATAGGATTAACCCTAGATTCAATCCGAGCCATCAAATCCGTCACTAACCAACAAAATAGGTCAAAACAGCCCAATCAAGTGCACCAGGCCGACCTGGCCGACCAGGGAGGTCGACCCCCAGGTCGACTCTTGTGTCGACCTGGTTGGGGGGAGGTCGACCCTAGTGTCGACCCCCCTGTCGACCTGTCTGGGCGGGAGTTTTCCCGCCCAGTCTGTTTTGGCTGAATTTGAATTCTAAATTCAAATTTGAACTGTTTTTGAACTTGAAATTTTCTGAAAACTTTGACGGGCCATAACTTAGTCATACGGACTCCGATTTTCGAAAACTCGGACTCTATTTCGCGTATTTTTCCGAGACGAACGCAATGGCACAGCCCGTTTCCCTTGATTCAGATTTTACAGTTTAATTCTGCCTTGATTTATGTTATAACATGTTATTCAAAAATACGGGTTGTTACATTCTCCCCTCCTTAAAGGATTTCGTCCCCGAAATCTCCAAGTTAGGAAGAACGTATCCTACCATCCATCATCCATCTACTCAAAACATCATCCACGTGCAGTCATTGTCCTTAAAGGATTCTAAATGCTGTATGATCATATGCAAAGGTGTGTGTATATGTACTTATCTAATGCGAAAATCAGGAGGTTACTGATTCAGTAAACCCCTTTAATGCAAGATATGTTAGTGAAATGAGTCCATATGTATGCAAATTCCTAACATAACTTATAGTCTCTACATGAGTGCACATAACATCCATCCATATGCAACATCCATGTGATAGCGTACAAGTTTCATCCATGAATAAGCATAAACACTCATGCATATGCGGTATGAAAGTGTGTGAGCCGATCTTAGTGCCTAACGTGTATCATGCATCCACGGGTATCCACTTGCAAACACTTGCAACCACTTGCAAACATCAAGCATAACATGTTTCAAATACATGTTTCAAATACATGTTTCAACCAAGGGTTTCTACCTAAGGTTCTCATGACACGATTAACGAGATAACAAGATAAACAGGATAAACATGGATAGCACAAAGGAAGATATGCTAATTAGGAAAGGAGATTGAGAATGTACCCTTAAAAAGGAATGGATAAAGCCCATGTATCTTCTCCTCGGTTTCCCAAGTTGCATCTTCATCGGCTTCACTCCACTGAACTTTCACCAATTTGACTTCTCGATTCCTTAACTTCTTGATCTCTATCCCAAGATGCGAATCGGAGCTCTCCTCAAGGTTGCCTCTTTCTCTACCTCCACGTCTTCCAGAATGCTTGGTTCAACCACCTCAGTGGACTCGTGCAGGCACTTTCGGAGATGTGAGACATGAAAGACATTATGCACTCCGGCTAGCTTCTCGGGCAATTCCACCTTATAGGCCATCTTTCCAATTCTCTCTATGATAGGGAAGGGTCCTACGAACCTTGGTGCCAGCTTCCCTACTGCTCCAAAACGTACCACATTACGCAAAGGAGAAACCTTCACGAAAACCATATCTCCCGCTTAGAATTCCAACTCTGCCCTTCGCTTGTCAGCATAGGATTTCTGTCTATCTTGGGCCGCTTTCATCCTTCTTCTCACTAATTCAACTTTCTCGGATATGTCCCGTATCATATCGGGCCCAAGTATAAGTCTATCTGTTGTCTCCCACCAACAAGATGGTGACCTACACGACCTCCCATACAAAGCTTCAAATGGTGCTATCCCTATGCTGACTTGATAGCTATTATTATACGCAAACTCTACAAGAGGAAGGTGGTCTTCCCAAGTACCACCGAAGTCGAGAACACAAAGCCTCAAGAGATCTTCTAGCACTCTATTCACCCTTTCGGTTTGACCATCCGTCTGGGGGTGATAGGCTGTACTCAGATTCAATCGCATACCCATCGCTTCTTGCAAACTATTCCAGAACTGGCTAGTGAAAATTGGGTCACGATCGCTAACTATGCTAGAAGGAACTCCATGAAACCGCACTATCTCTCGGAGATAAATAGATGCCAGCCATGATGCGGTCCTCTTGCTTTTTACTGGAATGAAGTGAGCACTCTTCGTAAGTCTATCAACTATGACCCATATGCTCGTGTTCCCTTTTCTTGACCTAATCAATCCATCCACAAAATCCATAGAAATACTCTCCTACTTCCATTGCGGGACATCCAATGGATGTAATAGCCCTCCTGGTTTCTTTGACTCGGCTTTCACTTGTTGGCACACCATGCACTTTGAAACATACTCTGCCACATCATTCTTCATTCCATCCCAAAAGAAAATGCGCTTCATATCCCTATACATCTTATCTCCACCAGGATGTATAGTCATCTTCGAGTGATGTGCTTCTTCGAGAACTTTATGCACCAAGTCTCCTACTTGTGGAACGCATAGCCTTCCATCACGCCTTAGCCAACCTCTATCATCAATAGTATATCTAGCAAGGTGACTAGACGTCTCACCACGAATCAACTTGTCCATGACCTCGACTATCTGTGGATCTTCCTTCTACGAAGCCCCAACTTGATCCAGAAGTGTGGGTCTAAGCTCAAGGGATGCTAATGAACCCGTTATCGATTTAACAGCCGTCGTGAAATCAAAGGTTGCCAAGAACTCTAGGCTCCTCATCTCGATAAACAAGGGACTCAAAGTCAATCTACTTCTGCTTAGTGCATCTGCCACAACATTACCCTTGCCAGGGGTATAAGCTATCTCGAAGTCATAAGATGCCAGGAATTTCATCCACCTTTGTTGCCTTAGATTCAGATCCTTCTGCGAGAAGAGGTACTTGAGTGACTTGTGATCAGTATACAACTCAAACCTTTCGCCTAGAAGATAGTGGCGACATGATTTGAGAGCAAAGATGATCGCCGTTAACTCCAAATCATGAGTGGGATAGTTCTTCTCATGAACTTTAAGTTGCCTACCCCCATAACATATCACTCTTCCCTCTTGCATCAAAATAGCACCTAACCCCGTGCCACATGCATCTGTGTACACGGTAAACATCTTACCACTATCGGGTAATGCCAAAACTGGTGCTGAGGTAAGGGCTCTTTTGAGCTTTTGAAAAGCAAGCTCACACTCCAAGTCCCATGCAAAGACTAAGTTCTTCTTCGTCAACTTAGTAAGAGGGGCCGAAATCTTAGCGAAGTCCCTGATGAACTTCCTATAGTAGCCCGCCAGACCGATAAAGCTTCTTATTTCGGTTGCATTCCTAGGAGTCTTCAAGTCTGGGACCACAACCACTTTCGCGGGATCCCCCACTATGCCTTGCTTAGAAACTATATGTCCAAGAAACCGAACTTCCCTTCTCCAAAAATGGCATTTGGAGAACTTGGCTTTCAACTGATGAGCTCTAAGCGTATCCATTACTTCCTTGAGATGCCTAGCATGTTCTTCCTCATCCTTTGAGAAGATCAGAATATCAACCACGAAGACAACAACAAACTTGTTAAGGAACTCCCTGAACACCCTACTCATCAAGTCCACGAAGTATGCGGGTGCATTAGTCAATCCGAATGGCATGACAAGCCATTCAAAGAATCCATCTGGAGTCCTAAACGCAGTTTTATCAATGCTATCCTCAGCTACTCTAAGCTGATGGAATCCGGTGGCTAGATCAAGTTGAGAGAAAACAGAAGCACCAACGAGCTGGTCAAAGAGATCATCAATCCTCGGTAACGGGTGCCTATTCTTCTTTGTCAGTTTGTTCAACTCTCGTCAACACATAGGCGAAGTGAACCATCCGCCTTAGTAGCGAATACCACCGGAGCACCCCATTCAGAAATGCTTCGCCTAATAAAATTCTTCTCAAGCAACTCCTTGATTTGCTTACTGAGCTCCCTTCTTTCACGTGGGGCCATGTGCCTAACGGGCAATGATACTGGCTTGGCATTATCAACTAGATAAATGTGGAAATCTATCTCTCGTTTAGGGGGTAACCCCTTAACTTCTTCAAAGACAACAGGATAGTCTCGGACCACCCTTACAGATTGCAGATCATCGATGGACGAGTCAAGAGATTCAAGATAACATAGCTTGACGGGACCTCTAGGGTTACAAGAAATTTCTAGGGTATTACCGAGGCGAGTCATGAGCCTCACCACCCTATACTCACGATCGAGAATGGCTCCATAATTGGACAACCAATCCATGCCCAAGATCAACCCGTATCCCGTGAACCCGAGAACATAAGCATTACACGTGAATTCTACGGTCAAGAGAGAAATCTTCAAATCCACACAAATCATAGATAGATGGGCGGAACCCCCAACTGGATTTGAAACACAAACGGGATCCTCAACTAGACTAGTACTTAGGTGCAAACTTTCAACAATGTCAGAAGAGATAAAACTATGCGATGCGCCAGAATCAAATAAGGTACGAACAGGGAAATCAGAAATGTAAACATGACTTTTTTACAGAAACACGACCTCGATCAAAAGCTGGAAGAGTGAGGAGAGCGTGCAACTGCCCTCCAGAGGGTCCTACTTGCTGAGTTTGTCCTTGCCCCTGTCCTTGCTTCTTCCGGCAATCCTTGCTAAAATGTCCAGACTCTCCACAATGAAAACACTCGCCTAACTTCCTCTTCTTCTTCCTGCAATCTTTGGCTATGTGCCCAACGATCAGACAGAACTTGCACTTCCTTGTTTCCCTGGTCTTGTTGTCATTGCGATTGTTGTTGCCCTTTTTCCCCTTCTTGTTGTTCTTGTCTCTTTTCTCGGTATCTTCCTTCTTGCCTTGGGACTCATTTGCCTTGACCTCCTTGCCACTCTTATCTTCCTCTTGAAGTAGGGCCATATTCACCAAACTCTCGAAGGTCGCCCCTAGGGGTATATGAGACATGGCCAAACCGCGCAATGGCTCATTCAATCCTAGAGTAAAGTGTAGGGCCTTCTTCCGAGCTGTGTTTACCAATTCTAGACCGAACTGAGCAAGTTGATTAAACTTATCCACGTATTCCCTAACGGTCATGTCCCCTTGCTTTAGAGATAGTAACCTCTCCATATGAAGGTTCTCTTCTGTCGATGATAGAAACTTTAGTCCAAACCTTCTCCTAAAGTCATTCCAAGTCTCAATTGGTCTAGTAGTGGTGGTGACCACCCACCAATAAGCAGCTTCCCCTTTCAATAGCCATACCGCCAACAGAACTTTCCTACGATCTTCCACATCAAAGATAGCAAAGAGGTCTTCAGTTTCCTTTAACCAGTTTCTTGCCTCCACAGAAGTCTCCGTTCCGACAAAATTCTTGCAACCCATCGCCTTAAAGTCTTTGCAAAGCTCCGCGAAATTAGCCTGTGTATGCTGAGGGGGAGGAGGGATATCCGCGGGGCCGGATGCATTCGCCCTTGCCTCCATGTACCTTCTAAACAAAATAGGTACTGGTACACCCTCCGGGATGGCAAAATTATCGGCCATACCGAAACGAAGAAAAAGATAGATAGATTCAGAACGAAGAAACGAAGGATAGAGCTATGGCTTTTGGGGAATAGCCTTTTTTAAAATAACTAGACTTTTCTTGGAAAATACTTAATTGGTTTTGAAAATAGTTTTTCAAAAGGTAAGTTTCAAAAACACTTTTGCTCAAATCTTGTAAACCTTATGCTTTGATACCAAATGTAACACCCCACCTCCGCCAGGGTAACTCTTGCAAGCACACTAGCTTTGGAGGGGCGTTAAACAAGGTAAACATGCATGCAGATATCACAAGACAGAACATGTAAGTAAAATAGAGTAGTAAAGCAGCGGATAAAACCAGCATTTCAAAACCATAGTTAAGTTACAACAAAGTACTTGGTCATTATTTTCCAACAAACAAAGTCTAAAGAAAAGCATAAACTGAAAAACTGAAATACATAAAGTACTTTCCCCAAAGTGAAGTGATAAACCATAGCTAGCTCAATGTCCAAAACCGTACATGAGCAAATCCAGTAAGCAAGCTATATAGATCCAAGCTAAGCTCCAATGTTCCCACCCTGAGGACCTGGGGGGGGGGGGGGTAGAAACGAAAGAAAAGAGGCGAAAGAAAACAGGTCAGTCAAAAAGACTGGTAAGCCCTAACTACTACCAGTCCATGAACTAGTAAAGTTAACTGGCATGAGAAGCTGAGATGAACATAAGGATAACAACATACTGGCATGGTGATTAGCTAACAAGTTAGATAAAGGTGTCATCGCATAATCAAGGTTAAGTTTTGCACCACGGGTGTATTAGCATTCTAACATGTCAAGTAAAAAAAACAAGAATTGATCCCTTGGCCCAAGCTTGGCCCAACATCATGAGGTGACCTAAATCAAGGTCCAACTACACGGTCTAGTTGATCGGCTCCCTATAAGCCTAACTCGTCAAGTGTCGGTGTCATACGGCCCAAACATGAAATGTAGTTAACTGCGCTAGGTCCACCCTAGGGTGTATCAAGCCCTAGGGTGTCAACCTCGGACACAAATCAAGTATGCACAGTCTAGATCTACTGGTACCCGTGCCTGATTTCCCAACTCCGGACTATGTGCACGACCATAGTCCGCCTGGACCAACACCGGCGTACCTACTCAGCCGTCGTTTTGGTCGCTTACATGTCAGCCCAGTAATCGTGCCCCACCCTAGCCTAGTCCCTAGGGTCTTATGATACTATCAAGAGGGTTACTGCTGAAAAGGACCACGCAACTAGGGTTTCTTAACGGGTTAAATGTGGTTAACCCGATCCAAACGTGGATTAAATTGGTTAAGTGTACCCAAGGTTCATGACTTAACCCCGATTAACCCATCAAGCCCAAATTGGTTAAGTATTAAGTGGACCATGACTTAACCCTAATCAGGAGGCATTAATTAACTTAATGTGCTTTAACATCTCACATCAGACCTTGTTGTGGTTACTAGTTAAGCCGGGCGGGTCCGGGTAGCTTTACACCACAACTTGGTCTAACCTCGGGTTCGAGCACAACATGACCAATTTCTCACATTAGGTCCTATTGTTTGTAGCCACTAGTTAAGCCGGGCGGGTCCGGGTAGATTTATCCTACAAACTCAACCCAACCTCGAGTTGGCCACACTCATATTTTCTATGTGTCATGTCCATTATGTTTCCAAAACATAATTACAAGCTAACATATCATGTCATGTTATAAAAATCATGTTCATGTCATAATGTTACCCAACCCCAACGTAATCCCATCGTTTACATAATCGCAACAACGCATAAAGGATAAAATAGGAAAGTTGGCATAATCATGACATAAAGGTGTTGAAGCCACAAGTTAACATGGTGGCATATGAAATGTACATATGTTCATATACTTGCATATTGCATTATTAGGCTTCAAAAGTATGCATAAAACCAAACTTAGCATATAAGTGATACATGGTGACAAATGACATGTAGAAGTTGCTAGGAGTTCGCATTTAGCCTCACATGCAAGTTATCATAAGGGATACGATAACTTCCATGTTGCCAAAATGCAACCTTTAACATAAAGCTTGAAGCTTTAAGCTCACAAACTCAAGTTTAACTTGCATAACATGATAACATGTGTATAATGATCAACCCAAACTTGCATAGCATAGCAACATGTATCATACATAATGATTGAACCAACTTGCATAACATAATGATCAACCAAACTTGCATATCATAATGATCAACCCCAAACTTGCATCATTCATTTAACTTTATGGTTCAAAAAGAAAGTAGAAAAGGGCTTACAATGCTATGAAGACACAAATGAATATTTATTATAAAGATTGAGACGAAGCCCTTATGCAATCACCAAAAAACCCAAATATGAAAGCTCCAAATGAAAAACTCTTGCTTTGTAATAGAAATGTTGCAACTTGACTTGAATGCAAACTAAGAACACTCATACAAGATTGAAAACACTTGTATGAACTCAAAATCTCTCATATAAATAAACTTAGAAATTTTAGCATGAGAGTGGAGGCCATGAGAGGAACAAATTTGGCATAGTTTAGTTGTAGGGTTGAATAATGGTGATTTAGGCTAGGCTTAGGGGTCTTTTTATAGAAGATTAGGATAGTATTAGCCATAGGATTAACCCTAGATTCAATCCGAGCCATCAAATCCCGTCACTAACCAACAAAACAGGTCAAAACAGCCCAATCAAGTGCACCAGGCCGACCTGGCCGACCAGGGAGGTCGACCCCCAGGTCGACTCTAGTGTCGACCTGGTTGGGGGGAGGTCGACCCTAGTGTCGACCCCCCTGTCGACTTGTCTGGGCGGGAGTTTTCCCGCCCAGTCTGTTTTGGCTGAATTTGAATTCTAAATTCAAATTTGAACTGTTTTTGAACTTGAAATTTTCTGAAAACTTTGACGGGCCAATACTTAGTCATACGGACTCCGATTTTCGAAAACTCGGACTCTATTTCGCGTATTTTTCCGAGACGAACGCAATGGCACAGCCCGTTTCCCTTGATTCAGATTTTACAGTTTAATTCTGCCTTGATTAATGTTATAACATGTTATTTAAAAATATGGGTTGTTATAATTAATCACATAACCTTTGAGCTCGTATGTCCCAAAGAAGGGTGTTAAGCAAGAGAATAAATTCTCCGCCACAAAATAGATACATCATCAATAGCAACTAATCGAATATGTGATGAACCATAATGTAACACATAACACAATTCTAAATCATTTTAGAAATCATCGGGTTCTGGGCCTCGAAATCATTTCTGTTTTGTAAAACATTTTTATAAAACATTTCCTGTCCAAAATCGAGAATACATTTCTTTTCACTTAAGAAAAATATCATTTCACAATCATTCATTAAATTTGAAATGAACACAACATCGCTAAACACCTTATCGCCAAATCGTGAAGTGTTTCACAAGGTGTTAGCACACAGATATTTCTACCTAACCCAATGCTAAATGTAAAAGCATATTTTGCTCATAAACTGGTCGAGCACGATCCAAACAATCAATCAATCAAATTTGACTTTAAATATAAGGTTTTGAATAGAGATAGTACCGACTTATATTCAACATCAAATCCTGAAACCAACAGATATAATATCGGGAATAACGATATAGATATCTTCCAAATTCCCATCACGATATCTGTATAATCACGGAATCCAATATCGAAAATATCCAAAGATAATTTCAGTTCAAATCCAATCCAATTTATTTATTTATAACCATTGGATTATTTTTCTAGTTAATAACTTGTTCGTTTCGATAAAAAAAAAATTATCTTTTCAAATGTGGAATTTTTCATCCCAATTCTTCACAAATCATTTCTTATGATTTTACACAAATTATCGATATTTTTAATAATTTTATCAAGGCCCGTACAGTCGATTTCCATCAACGGTCATCGAACTGCACTTACAACGACCTTTTCCAAATTTGATTTGGACATAATTCCAAATCCAACTGTTAGATTTCAAATCTATAATATTCTTAGAAAGCTCTTTTCGATACGAACCCAATGGTTCCGGTTTTAGGAGAATCCGACGGTCGGATCTCCCGCAACGTCAATTCGAAGTCAATGGTCGAAATTCACAAACTACCGCAGCGCGGCGCGTTCTATTCAGGCCATTATATTATATATATATAATATATACTTCATCGATTTCCTTTTAAACCGTATTATATAAATCGTTTTAAATTCATTTTCAAAATGATTTCAACTCCATATTCAATTTCAAATCCAATTGAATTTTTCCTTATAAATTCGTTTTAAGTTCATTTCAATTCAATTCAAATTCATTTCAATTCGAATTCATTTTCTATTCAATTCAATTCGAATTCATTCTCTATTCAGTTCAATTCGAATTCATTTTCTATTCAATTCAATTCAAATTCATTTTCTATTCAATTCAAATCAAATTCATTTTTCTATTTAATTCAATTCGAATACATTTTCTATTCAATTCAATTCGAATTCATTTTCTATTCAGTTCAATTCGAATTCATTTTCTATTCAGTTCAATTCGAATATTTCATATACATGACACTTTTATACAGTGTATATATATATGTTAAAAATTATATTTTTAACAATCAAATCATTTTCACATTTCATATATATATATATATATATATATATATATATATATCGTTTTCATTTCATATATACATCGTTTTCATTTCATATATATATCGTTTTCATTTCATATATACAATATTTTCACTTTTCAATATATACGATATTTTCACTTTCAATATATACGATATTTTCACTTTCACTATATACGATATTTTCACTTTCAGTATATACGATATTTTCACTTTCAGTATATACGATATTTTCACTTTCAATATATATGATATTTTCACTTTCACTATATACGATATTTTCACTTTCACTATATACGATATTTTCACTTTCAGTATATACGATATTTTCACTTTCACTATATACGATATTTTCACTTTCACTATATACGATATTTTCACTTTTCATATATATATTTATTTATTTCACATCGTATAAATATTTCATACACTCCTAATATATATAATTCATTTCACATCACGATAAATTTTCACACAAAATACAATCAAACAAGTCGTCCATGGTCCGTGGACGACGGGGAGCAGATCATATACATAGTTATACAAGAAATAACTGTACAAAAAATTTAAAGTGAGAGAATTCTCACATTGGGATCCACTCCATCAGTTTTATCTGAATTTCTGAACCGCTTGGATTTGAAATTGCCTGAAATTCCAACATGCTCGGAATTGGACCCGGTCAGTCTTGTCGCGAAGCTCTCGGCTCCACGATCCCACCGCAACTTGAATTTTCGAATTTCGTCCTCGTATGAAGAAATTATCGCGTTACAAACATTGGGTAATTAATCGAGTTATTAATTAAATAATTAAATTATATTAACCTTTAACAACGCTTCTTTTTAAACGCTGCCCCCTTTTCTCGTTGGAACCCATCAGATCCCAACCTAAATCCGCCGCCACTGATTATCCCAGGCTGCCATATCACGATCGGAGCCCACAACGGTGACGAGCTTGGCGGTGCCTCCCCACGCCGACCACCATCATCAGTGCGACGGCCCCTAGCGCCTCTGAACGGCGCTCGAACAGACGAGCTTCGAGCCCAAAATTCAGACAGAATTCTACACAAAAATCCATCAACGTGGTGTGGATGGAAAGAGCAAAGAACGGATTACAATTTCCGTGTTATAATTTCTGAAATTGGTGTTTGGATTGAAAGAGATCGAAGCATGTATTATCGAGCGATTTCGATCGCTGATTGAAGAAGGCGGCTGAACGTTGGGAATTAGGGTTTTGTTTTAGGGGGGTTATTTATATAAAATGTATATTATTATTTTATTAAATTTATTCTAAAATCACTTGCTTATCACTATGAACTCCAAACGAGACCCAACAACTGTCGCCCTAGCTAAATACCCCCATTCCGAACGCAATGGGATATGTTTCGTAACTCAATTCGGTTGTTACGATCTGTTTTTATCAAAATTTAAAATATAAATCAGTGTATATTCAATTTGAACGCACATTTTAAATTACCGAGGCCACATACAAACTTCAAAAATTCCAGAAAAAACATTTCTAACTTCGTTTCGACGATACGGTCCTAACAAAACAAATTTCGTTATATTCCGAGACCGTTTGAAAAATGGCCATTTTTTGGTCGACCAAAATTGACCGAAACTGTTAAAACACGTTTTCTTGTGCCACGCTCACATATTGATTTGAAAAATTATGAAATTTGAAACCTAGCAATAATTTGACATCGCGGATCCAACAAAAGTGGTTTCATAAAAAATCGAGGTCGTTTGCAAAATTTCCATTTTTAAGGACCTTTATATATATTAAAATATATATAAATTCCACAGTAACTTTTATGAATTTTAAACTGGACATATCTTTCAACTCTTAAAGTGAAATCTCAGTTTCTCAACTTCATTAGAAAGATATCATCAAACAGATTCAAATATTTCTTTTTTCGTTCAAATCCGATTTATTTTGAATCATGTATATTCATTTGAAATTCGAAATCGAATTTTCGAACTACCACGCCATTTCAGGCTCGTTATATAATTTAAAATAAATTTATTTGTTTTAACTTCGTCGACAATAAATTTTTCGTCATTATTATTTAAAATAAACCATTTTAAATATTCTAAATTCATTAAAATTGCCAAAATAAAATTTTTAAATTGGCCCAGAATTTTCGGGTTGTTACAATATCCCCCACTTAAAACTTTTCGTCCCTGAAAAGGAACGAAGTCGAAAGTTGTTTAACTAATCAACTCAACTTTCATTATTTTCATTATGGCTTAAATTCTTCAACTTTTCAGTTTCTAAGAACTTTTCAAAATTTTCAAAACTTTGGCTCACACCCGAAATTTCCGAAAAATTTCGCCATAACCTCCCCTGAACCGGGGACTTCGGGATATTTCATATAACCTCACATGGCCTTCTTCCGTCCAAAAGAAAAAGAAAAAGCCAAGCGGCTAGCCAATCGGCTCACAAAATCATCATCACCCAAACAAAACAGTAAATTATGGTAAACATGTACCTATTTGTCGGGCAAACAATTTTATTCTTCTGCTCTAGCCTCTTTGCTATGACCTGCCCAATAGATATACATGCACATGTATGCAATTGCAGTCATTTTTCAATACAGTTCTATATTTGATTCAAATTGGCTAATTCACCTTACATTCTCTTATCGGCATTATCAATTCAATATTCTGATTAGTTGAACTTATAATCATACAACACAACCAACAATCGATTTTTTGATTAAATTTTTAAACATATAATTTTATATAATCAAAAATCAAATTTTCTAAGACCGGATTATATATATAATCACAAATACGTTATATATAATCATATTACTCTCAACTTATTCTGGGGCATTACTAACCCCATCTCTAACGAGTCACTCATTCTAGAATGCTACTGATTCTATCTCTAATGAGGATTCTTCTATAGGATATTACTAATCCTACCTTTGATGAGTCTTTTGTTCAATTCTAACGAGTTGTACCCCAAAGATTTGAGTTAACCAAAGCTCTGATACCAGCTGTAACGACACGGATTTCGCCCGGACCTAATCGATCGCTAAATCGACCAAGACCGTTCGAATCCCGCATACGCTAACTCTGGGCATACAACACATCAGAAAAAATAACAGAAGACTTTTATAAACATCATAATAATGTTACATCAGAGCACAGAATATCAGAGTATCTCGAAATATAATCAATACAGCGGAAGATGATTTTACAATAAATGTAATACAATGCACAGCGAAAATAAATAAATAACACAGCGGAAGACGATAAACGCACTGGACACAGCTTTAAGCTTCAATCCAGAATCCTGCTTATATATTTGCAAAATAAACTACTCGACTGCCGTGTGGAAAATAGGGGCACCCGAGTTTGCAAGGGAAAAGCAAACTATAGGTCAGTCATGGGACTGGTGTGAGAAACTTTAAACAGTTATAATTCTTTATTTTAATAATATGGCATATCACGGGACCACGCCGCTAACGCGGAACGGGTTTAACCCCATGAATGCCAGTGTATAAACAACAATCAATATAGATATATGGATCTACTATGCATCAATCAACATGCAATATCCCAATCTACCCACTTAGATTAATCACTACACTTAGATTTTCCAAATCCAATTCAATTTACAGAAATTATTCCTTTGGATTTTATTCCCGATTTCTTATTTCAAATCATTTGAAATACATATCTAACTTTCTATATCAAAGTAGATTTCACTTCGGGATTTCAAATCAAATCGTCTGGAAATATGAATTCCAAAACATAACAATGCATACAAACAAGTACGCAACCAAATATCGTGCTCCCCGTCGACAAGGCAAAGGGTACGCACCTCGCAACTCGATATATAAATGTGCACCTACCCCACATAGGAGCAAGCTACACCGACGATGCACCTACCCCACATAGGAGTAGGCTACACCGACCTCTCACCTATACTTTTAGTCTCAGGGTTACCCGAATCTTTAGCCACACACTAAATCATTTCATATCCCGAAGTAGGGAAAATCATTTCACAACGTAACAATCACAAGTACTTTCAAAATATAGTACTTCACATCAGTAATTCACACATATGATTAATCACTATTAATCACATAACCTTTGAGCTCGTACGTCTCAAAGAAGGGTGTTAAGAAAGAGAATAAATTCTCAGCCACCAAACAGATACATCATGAGACGACCCCGAACTCCGTGCTGACGGTGGCAAGGGTAATCTTTGGAATATAACACATAAACAGATAACAGCAGAACAGAATTAAATAAATACACCAGATAATGCACAATAGAATATACTGGATAAACGTAATCATCAAAGTTACACAGTATACAGGATCTTACTTAGTACAAATACAGTTCACCTATACATAAATGTCTACAACGGAAAACAAACATAATGTACAATAGGAGCTGAACAACATAAAAAGAGATAAATAATAGAATCCATCTTCAGCTCCAGCCATCCAGAAAGAGCCAGCTAAACCTGAATACAAGGCTGCCCATGGAGAAAAAGGGGCACCCGAGTTTGAAAGTGAAACAAACTACAGGTCAGTCATGGGACTGGTATGAGAAATCTACTCAACACATTTAAAATATGGCTAATCACAGGACCACGCCACTTTCGTGGAACGGGTTTACTCCATTGGATTTCCAGTGCTTCAAAAGCAAATAGATCTTTTAAACATCGCAATGCTTTTTATAAAAATGAAGCCATTATAAGACTCAGTTCCCATCACACAATGCAACGCAAACCGGAGGATAGAGTTTTACCTTATAATGGCCAAAATATGCTTGATACGAATAAAACAAAAGCATTTGATATTATCACTAGTGTTTATAGGTTTCAAAAACAATTTCAATCATAACTATCAATCGTAGACGGCATGGGTACCATATATCATGTCGCTATATATATATATATATATATATATATATATATATATACAATCAAAACCGCACAGTCACGTATTTGGAAATTGGATTTCCATCATGAACCAAGGAAAAAGATAGTCCTTACTGAATTCGAGACGCTCTAGCCCATGTCTCAGGAACAGCCGCAACTGCCCCTTGGATCGTCAGGGCCGGTCCACTAATGTGGATTATTATGCCTGAACACTGCGTTTCCCCACCCTTTGGGGCATCAATGAGCCAACGAATGACTCCATCGGTCCCTGATCGACCGATATAACCGAGGTGCCTCGCGACAGCAACAACCACATAAGTCAAATTCGTCAGGGCGTGTAAAACCACTGATGCCACTTCTAATTAGAAGGAAACACATGCCCTCCCAGATGTCCTTTCCCGTTTCTGGTTCATACCGGGGTGTGAGGCTCACGAATTCACGTTATACACAAAGCTACGCCACACAGGCGGTGCTTTGATCATCAATCACAAGACTTTGCTTTTCAACAGAAGCCCTGATCACTGCATCTTATCCTGTCACACAGGCAATTCACACCATGCAACTGATGGCTATCAATCACATAGGGTAAATTCCAATGTCAGACACACAATCCATTTACGAGTTCATTCTGGGTCGGAATGAAACTGGAGGCACTATATACCTCGCAAACCCATCGATCTCCACGTACATCTAGACGATCACCACTCATTATCCATATTTCGGGATGCCTCCCAATCAGGATATCAGTTACCATCCAAACGTGGTGAAGATTTCCGGTCTTCAACCACCGTCTTCATCTTCGATTTCTTATCGTCAGTTGTTCAGAATGGTATAAACCAGGTCTTTCTGAGCAACTCGAGTATATAATAAACACGTGCTACACAAACACTACATACGCATCATTATAATTCATTAGTCACTAACCGTCAATCAGTAAGAGAACGATTTCCCAAATATTTACCCCGAAGGCTGAAACAAACATCAGATCAAAATCCAGGAAACCATTCGACTTAGCTAACCTTCAGTTAATTTCTAAATTTCAAATCCATATCATTTGTAATATTTTATAACGATTTATCGCTATTTTTATTTATTTTTAAAATAGCCAATTTATTCAAAACGACGCTTCGGGCCATAACGCGGTCGTGGCGCTGTTTTTCATCAGATTTGATTTACACATATCTGAAAATCTAACCGTTGAATTTTCACAAAATTTACATCATTAGAATGATCTTTTCAAAACGAATCCAACGGTTCCAGTTTCGCGAAAATCCGACGGTCGGATCTCTCGGTACAATCGTTTGAAGTTTTGATTTCAAAATACGAACTGCAGCGTCGTTATTCAATTTAATATAATTATATATATATATATATATATAATCGATTCTGGCGCTGTTTTTCTTCAGATTTGAATTAAATATTCCAGACAATCCAACCGTTGGATCTATACAAAGTTGGTGCCACTGGAAGGTATTTCCAAAGCGAACCCAACGGTTTCGGTTTTGGGAAAATCCGATGGTCGGATCCCCCACACTAATCATTTGAAATCACGGTTTCAAAACACGAACTGCAGCTTCGTTATTCAATATATTTCAATTCTATATATATATATATATATATATATATATATATCGATTCTTCGATTTCAAAGCTATATTCTTTTCATATATTTGATAAAAATGATATTTTTATCCAACAAACATTCCCTTCGACACTTCACTATTTTTAACAACTCATGTGTACAGTAAAAATGTGATTTTTATTGTAAAACAATTCATTTCAAAACACGATTATTTTATATAGTTCATATTGATGATAAAAATAGGATTTTTATTATAAAACAATTTATTTCCAAACGAGATTATTTTATATAGTTCATATAGGTAATAAAAATATGATTTTTATTATAAAACAATTTATTTCAAAATGAGATTATTTTATATAGTTCATATAGGTAATAAAAATATGTTTTTTATTATAAAACAGATTATTTCAAAATGAGATTATTTTATATAGTTCATATAGGTAATAAAAATATGATTTTTATTATAAAACAATTTATTTCAAAACGAGATTATTTTATATAATTCATATAGGTAATAAAAATATGATTTTTATTATAAAACAATTTATTTCAAAACGAGAATTTCAACACATGAATTTCAATTCAACGAATGAATTTCGATTCAACACATGAAGGTTTTCTATAGTTTGTATATATAGAGTAAAAAATGTGATTTTTATATATTTAAAGCACGAATACCATTCAACACATGAATTTCTATTCAACGAATGAGTTTCAATTCAACACATGAAGGTTTTCTATGCAACGAATAAATATAGTTTCAACAAATGAAAATGATTCTAACACATGAATATTATTCAAAATTTCGGCAGCATAACGGCAGGGTAGTTAAAACCGGGACCGTCTCTAGTACGGCTCCTCGCTCTACCTTAAAGCCTCGCAGCTTTTGACAATGGGGAATCATGCATCTAGTTCACACGCAGGCGGCATGTATATTTTTTTTCATTTCCACAAACTAATCCTATGTAGTTTCAACCAAATATTTCTCAACCACAAACGGGTATTTTTCAACCACAAACAATTTCAATCAACCATTCGCTATCAATCAATTTTCACACCAATGACAACCAATAAATATCGTCCATGGATTGTGGACGAGGGGCGTATATATATTTATATATAGCATTTCACTTCTATTTCAACACATATATAATTTTTACAACGCATATACAACTTATACATCGAACGTACAACTTATACAACGCTTATAAAAGAGGTGTACAACGCTTATATAACTCACACATCGACTATATAATTTATACATCGTCGTTTTCCATATCGTTTATAATTTAGAAATCTCACATTGGGTTCCACGCCACCAAAAATAGCAGAAGGCTCAGAAAAATATGCGGTCTCTTCTAGAAGGTAGAAGACGTCCATACGAGTCCACTGTCTCTTGTTTCACTGAATTTCGTCAAGAAACGAAAAAGATATGATTTTTAGGAGTTCGTTACGCTTTTAAATGTTAAAATCAGTTTAAAATTATCATAGCCGTACCTTCACAGTTTGGTTCGAAACTAGGTTTTCGATTTTCGCGAAATCCGTGTAGCTATATGACGATCGACCTTAAGGGTTAGGAGAGGCGCCCGGATCGACCTTGGTGGGGCCCCACTCGGTGGTAGGAAGAACTCGCGGCGGCGCTCTGAATGGCGAAAGTTTGGAGGCTTCAATCTTAAGAAATACACAACGAAAAAATCCAAACTATATATGGATTTGAAGGTGGTGAGGAGCACTGCAAAATTCTCCAAAGGGGCATCGGTTTTTATTGAGCGGATTAGAAGAAATCGAGGAGAGAAGGGAGGAAGGGGGTTCCGCCATGCGATTTGAACTGTCAGGGAGAGAGAGTAAATATCTGGCCAATGAGGAATTTTATTTTATTTTATAATTTTTTTCTCAAAAATACCCCTCTTCACATACTAACACCAATCCAAACCCAACGACTGTCGTCCTTAGCGTTCTACCCCCATTCCAAACACAATGGGACATGCTTTGAAGGCAACATTCGAATGTTTCAGTCATTTTTCCTTCAATTTAAAATATATAACATTCAATATTCAATTTGAACGTACATTTCAATTTGCCAGGGCCACAAACTGATTCGAAAAATTCCAAGAAAATAAATATGACTATGTTTTGACGATACGGTCTCAACAAAACTAGTTTCGTCGGATTCTGAGACCGTTTGCAAAATGGCCCTTTTCTGGTTGATCCAATTTAACAATAATTGACCAAAACACATTTTCCTTTGCCACGCTCACATACTAGCTTAAAAAATTATGAAATTTGATACCTAGTAATAACTTCACATCCTGGATCCAACAAAAGTGGTTTCGTCGAATTCCGAGGTCGTTTGCAAAATGACCATTTTCACGGGCTATATAATTTCTATAGCGACCTTTCTGAAAATTCATTTGGCCGTAACTTTTGCTTCCCGCTATGAAACTTCGATTTTTCAGATTCGTTAGAAAGGTATTCACTAACAGATTTAAATATTTTTGGTTTCACTCAAATCCGTTTTGTTTTGAACTCGGTACAGTCAGTCAAAGTTTGAATTCAAATTTTGAAACTACCGCGCCATTTCAGGCCTTGTTTATAATTAAAATTAATTATATTCGTTTTCAAATGTCGATTCAAACTTACTTTTCATCGTTATTATTTTAAATATTTATTTTAAATATTTAAAATCCATTATTTTAGCCAATTTAAATTTTTTAAATTGGTTCAGATTTTCCGGGTCGTTACAATCTCCCCCACTTAAAACTTTTCGTCCCCGAAAAGGAACAAAGTCGAAAGTGGTTTGATTAATCAACTCTACGTTCAATTTGGCTTCCATTCTCCAACTTTTCAGTTTCTGAGAATTTTCAAATTCTTCAAAAATTTGGCTAACACCCAGAATTTTCGAAAAATTTCGCCATAACCCACTTTGTACGGGGAGGGGTTTGGAAATTTATTGGGCCGTATTAGGTACCCAATAAATCCTATAAAGCATACACATATTTATAGTGATATATTCTGGTGTTTACAAGGGAGCATGTATAGATAATAACTCCAGAGAATAAATTCTCGTCACCCTGTCAAAGCCTGAGGGAGTGTGTATTTTAATTGCTCCAGAGGTTAAATCCTCGTCACCTCGTCCCGTGTGGGAAATAAATAATCCATGTGCCGTATCTAATGACTAGAGAGATGTGATTATTGTCAACTCCAGACCCGCGTGGTTTTTTTTATAAATCTGGCAATTTATCGTTATAAATTTTATATGGTCATATCAGTCATCAGTTCAGCCTGTAATATATAGTCATCGCCATACAAGCATCTCAGTCGTATGGTAAATCTTCCACCTCGTCACACAAGCTCCAAATGCTTATGTGGTATATGATGAAGTATGCCTATCTTCCAGAAGTATGCCATGTAATGTAGTTCAAAATTAATTGTTACTATCCTATGGCAACGTTTATTTTTACACACAGAATAACCAACACTCCGCATCCAATGGCATTCACAGGAGTTGATATAATAATATTTCGCATCCAACTCATTAAGGTTTACCTATTTGTCGGGCACGCAAATAAATTCTTTACTCAACAGCTAATCCAATTACCTGTTCAAACATATATAATGCACATGTATATATTTCTATCTATTTTCATATCAGTTCTATGTGTGATATAATCGAATAAATCCTACCATTCATTCTCTTATTAATTAAATTAACTATCGTTCTAATAATTTAATTAATCAAATCTACTATCACACAACACAAACAACAATCAAATTGTTTTTAACTTTTCAAAAATATACTAATCAATTTCTATACTCTCTTAAAATCATTCAGACTATAGAATTAAAAGTGCACATCCATGGAAAGAAAATAACAAAAAAAGTAGAGAACTCATTGGTAATGCAAAGTATGGTAAATGTACCTTGCACCGGAGTCGATCGGAGATATCTACTTGACACTTAGGATAGGCTTTCTGAATGCTCTCCTCAGTTTCCCAAGTACAATCTCGCGGATCTCCACTCCATTGCACTTTGACTAAGTGAACCTTCTTGTTCCTCAGCTCTTTGGTTTCTTTGCCGATAATCTTGAGAGGCTGTCTTCTCACAGCTAATTCTGGAGTAATTTCAATATCCTCTTGAGATGCTTCTTCCACGATCAAGTCCAGATCATGAACGTGCTTTCGAAGTTGAGATATGTGAAATACATCATGCACTCCAGGCAACCAATCAGGCAATTGAACCCTATAAGCGAGCGTTCCGATCCGTTCGAGAATAGGAAACAGACCAATGAATTTGGGCGCCAACTTCCCAGTTTTACCGAACCGGATAACACCTCTCATCGGTGATACTTTCAAATATACATAGTCGCCAACAGCAAATGATATATCTCTTCTTCTCCTATCGGCATAGCTCTTTTGTCGGCTTTGAGCGGCGAGTAATCGTTTCTTAATGAAATCGACTTTGTCGGCAGCTTCTCGGATCATATCAGGCCCTAACACAAGTCTATCACCGGGTTCGACCCAACAAGCAGGGGATTGGCACGGTCTACCATACAATGCTTCGAATGGCGACATTGTCAGGCTCGCCTGGTAGCTGTTGTTATATGAGAATTCAGCCAAATGCATATGGTCTTCCCATGATCCACCAAAATCTAGAACACAAGCCCGTAATAGATCTTCTAAAATACGATTCACCCTCTCAGTCTGACCATCTGTCTAAGGATGATAGGCGGTGCTCAAGTTCAGCTTTGTTCCCAGTTCTACTTGAAATGCCTCCCAGAATTTTCTAGTGAATATTGGATCTTTGTCACTAACTATACTGACCGGCACTCCGTGTAGTCTAACCATTTCCTTGAAGTATATCTGCGCCAGACTCTGAGCAGTTCTATTTGATCTGACAGGTATGAAATGGGCGGTCTTCGTGAAGCGATCTACGATCACCCAAATACTGTCATTCCCTTTTCTGGTTCTGGGCAAACCATCTATGAAGTCCATGGAAATATGTTCCCACTTCCAACCAGGAACGTCTAGCGGTTGCAATAATCCAGCCAGTTTCTGTTGGTCGCTTTTGACTAGCTGGCAAGTGGGGCATCGGCTATCATATAAAGAAATGTCCCTCTTCATCGACTTCCACCAGAAAGTGCGTTTGATGTCATTATACATTTTTCTTACTCCCAGATGGATACTAAGTTTTGACTTGTGGCATTCATCCAGTACTTCCTTCCGGAGCTCAGCAATGTTAGGAATACAAATTCGACCTTTCAGCCTTAGAATCCCCTCATTATCAACTTGAAAACTCGAGGGATCGCCTTTCTGAATTATCTCTCTGATCTTCTGAATGAAGTGATCATCGTTCTGAAGAGCAGATATTTTATCTATCAATGAAGTCGTGATAATAAAACTGGCGATCATTTCATTCTTTCGGTTTAACGCATCGGCCACGACATTGGCTTTCCCTGGAGTGTATATAATCTCGAAATCGTATGCTGCAAGGAAATCTAGCCAACGTTGCTGCCTCAAATTCAAGTCTTTCTGGGTGAACAGATACTTTAGCGACTGGTGATTTGTAAACAGTTCAAATCTCTCACCCAGAAGATAATGTCTCCAGATTTTCGAAGCGAATACTATAGCCAATAACTCAAGATCATGAGTGACGTAGTTTTTCTCGTGCGGCTTCAGCTGACGGCTAGCATAAGCGATCACTTGACCTCTTTGCATTAGTACTGCACCAAGGCCCTCTCTAGAGGCATCTGTCCAGGCTTTTAAATCTTGATTGCCGTTGATAATGGTTAACACTGGAGCAGTCTTTAATCTTAACTTTAGCTCTTCAAAAGCCTCCTCACATTCTGGAGTCCATTTGAATTTAGAGTGCTTCTTTGTAAGCTTCGTTAAGTTACCAGATATCTTTGAAAAGTATTTAACGAACTTCCGGTAATAACTAGCCAATCCAAGAAAACTGCAAACCTCTGTAGGAGTACTAGGCTGTTTCCAGTTTTGAATAGCTGTGATTTTACTTGGATCCACAGCAATTCCTTCTTTCGATACGACGTGGCCTAGAAATTTCACTTCATCCTGCCATAATATACATTTGGATAGTTTGGCTTTTAATACATTCCTTCTGAGGATTTCCAAAACTTGCTCCAAATGTTTTTCATGTTCGGGCTTTGATTTAGAGAAGATTAGAATATCGTCGATAAAAACCAGAACTAACTTATTCAAAAACCCTCTGAACACTCTATTCATCAGATCGACGAAGTAAGCTGGAGCGTTACATAAGCCGAACGACATTACTAACCACTCGTAGAATAAGTCAGGACCTCTGAACGCTGTCATTGGAACACACTCTTCGGCAATTCGAAGCTGATGGAAGCCTGTAGCTAGGTCCATCCTTGAAAATACTTGTGCTCCATTCAGACGATCCAAAAAATCATCTATTCGCGGCAATGGGTATTTATTCTTTATGGTCTGCTTGTTCAAATCACGATAATCCACACATAGCCGTAGAGTACCGTCAGACTTTGGAACAAACACCACTGCTGCTCCCCAATCAGAGAAACTAGGCCTGATTAGACCCTTCCATACAAGCTGTCTTGTTTGATTGTCTAATTCCTCTTTCTCTTTCAAGGACATTCTTCGAATAGCCTGAACTACCGGCCTTGCATTCAGAATCAAAGTGATCTTGAAATCTATTTCTCTCTACGGAGGTAAGCGAACAACTTCTTCAAACACATCCGCATAATTCTTGATGACAGGAATATCTTTTACGAGGTCGGGAGTATTCTCTGTAACTTCTGGGACATTTTCTATTTGATCAGGAGAAACATCAAGAGCTGACCAGAAATCTTTTCTATTTGAATTCGGGCCTTCACATGGTATGGTTATATAATTCCCTGATTGGGCCTTTGCCTTAACCACTCTCTCGGCACATCTGACCACTGCTTCATATTTGGTTAGCCAATCCAATCCCAGAATAAGATCAAATTCAGTAAAATTCATGACGATAGAGATAGTAGGGAATTTATAGCAGGAAAAAGAGACAGGTACTGCACAAACCCAACTGAGATCGATGGAACCCCCGACCGGATTTTCGACAGTCATTGGTTCATTGAGCTTCTTCAAATTCAAATCCAGTTTCTTAACCGCATTCTTTGCAATAAAGCTTCGTGATGCGCCTCTATCAAACAGTACTCTAACTGGAATGTTTTTGACATTAAGCGTGCCTTCCAAAACATCTGGTCTTCCCTGACTAGCTGAGGGCTCAGAAGTTTCTGCTACTTCATTCACTTGAACTATTTCGGTCTTTTTCAACTGCTAGCAATCTTGCTTTACGTGACCAGCCTGATGGCAGAGATTGCATTTTCTATTTTCTTGAAATCCCTCCTTGGATTGAAGTCCACCTTTTAATCGCTTCTTCAAGGGTCCGCAGTTTATCGACAAATGCCCTTTCAGATGGCAGTTTGAGCAAGTGGCGGTCTTTACTTGTTCTTTCACAGAATTAGCCCTTTTTCGATTGACTTTAGGCTTCTTACTGACCTCATACATCGTACTGGCCTCAGGACGATCAGTTCCAGACTCAACTTTATTGCTAGAGCTGACCTCCTCTTCGTATCATAACATACCTTTCTTGTCGAGATCTTCATACTGATAAGCCATGTATATCATTTCAGAAAAAGGAAGCTTCACATTCCTCATAACACTATTCTGATATTTCCATTGCGGGCCATGAATAAATCACAGATTCTTCCTCTTTGGATCTTGAATCAGATGAGGAACAAAGTGAGAAAGTTCATTGAATTTCTTATGATATTCTGGGACGGTCATATCTCCTTGAATCGGATAAGAAAACTCATCACATAGTCTCTCAATTGCTTCAGGAGGAGTAAATCTTTCTAGGATAATCACTTTGAATCTATCCCAGGTGATATCACCTTCTGGATTATCCTTGATAACCGAATCCCACCAGAACAAAGCTTCGTCTTTGAGTGCCCAGGAAGCCAGTAATCTTTTCTGGTCATCCCTCAACTTTAATCCTTCGAAGATTTTCTCAGCCGAACGAATCCAAGCTTGTGTTCTCATAATAGATTCTTCGCCCGAGAACGGCTTTCCACCCAGATTTCTATATTTCATAAATAAGGCGTCAATATCCGGGTCAGTATTACTTCTTCTGTTTCTGGCACTCATTTTCTAGAGCGTCTGCAATTAGCAGACAAAGTGTTAGGTCAACAGAAAATATATTTCAAAATATAGAGACAAATACTTGAATGTAAATGTATCTATCGAGGTGTTATTTCATTCTGCTACTCATACCGGGATATTACTGATCCTTTCTGTAATGAGTTACCCATCCTAGAACACTACTGGTTCTATTTCTGACGAGTTCGTTAATATGTTATATTCCAGAACGAAGCTTAACCATAGATCTAATACCAAATGAGACGACCCTGAACCCCATACTGACGGTGGCAAGGGTAATCTTTGGAATATAACACATAAACAGATAACATCAGAACAGAATTAAATAAATACACCAGATAATGCACAATAGAATATACTGGATAAACGTAATCATCAGAGTTACACAGTATACAGGATCTTACTTAGTACAAATACAGTTCAGCTATACATAAATGTCTACAGCGGAAAACAAACATAATGTAAAATAGGAGCTGAACAACATAAAAAGAGATAAATAATAGAGTCCATCTTCAGCTCCAGCCATCCAGAAAGAGCCAGCTAAACCTGAATACAAGGCTGCCCATGTAGAAAAAGGGGCACTCGAGTTTGAAAGTGAAACAAACTACGGGTCAGTCATGGGACTGGTATGAGAAATCTACTCAACACATTTAAAATATGGCTAATCACAGGACCACGCCACTTTCGTGGAACGGGTTTACTCCATTGGATTGCCAGTGCTTCAAAAACAAATAGATCTTTTAAACATCGCAATGCTTTTTATAAAAATGAAGCCATTATAAGACTCAGCTCCCATCACACAATGCAACGCAAACCGGAGGATAGAGTTTTACCTTATAATGGCCAAAATATGCTTCATACGAATAAAACAAAAGCATTTGATATTATCACTAGTGTTTATAGATTTCGAAAACAATTTCTATCATAACTATCAATCGTAGACGGCATGGGTACAATATATCATGTCGCCATATATATATATACAATCAAAATCGCATAGTCACATATTTGGAAATTGGATTTCCGTCATGAACCAAGGCAAAAGATAGCCCTTACCGAATTCGAGACGCTCTAGCCCGTGTCTCAGGAACAGCCGCAACTGCCCCTTGGATCATCAGGGCCGGTCCACAGATGTGGATTATTATGCCTGAACAATGTGTTTCCCCGCCCTTTGGGGCGTCAATAAGCCAACGAATGACTCCATCGGTCCCGGATCGACCGATATAACCGAGGTGCCTCGCGACAGCAACAACCACATAAGTCAAACTCTTCAGGGCGTGTAAAACCACTGACGCCACTTCTAACTAGAAGGAAACACATGCCCTCCCTGATGTCCTTTCCCGTTTCCGGTTCATACCGGGGTGTGAGGCTCGCGAATTCACGTTATACACAAAGCTACGCCACACAGGCGGTGTTTTGATCATCAATCACAAGACTTTGCTTTTCAACAGAAGCCCTGATCACTGCATCTTGGCGTGTCACACAGGCAATTCACACCGTGCAACTGATGGCTATCAATCACATAGGGTAAATTCCAATGCCAGACACACAATCCATTTACAAGTCCGTTCTGGGTTGGAATGAAACCGGAGGCACTATATACCTCGCAAACCCATCAATCTCCACGTACGTCTGGACGATCACCACTCATTATCCATATTTCGGGATGCCTCCCAATCAGGACATCAGTTACCATCCAAACGAGGTGAAGATTTCCGGTCTTCAACCACCGTCTTCATCTTCGATTTCTTATCGCCGATTCAGTTGTTCAGAATGGGATAAACCCGGTCTTTCTGAGAACCTCGAGTATATAATAAACACGTGCTACATAAACACTATATACGCATCATTCCAATTCATTAGTCACTAACCGTCAATCAGTAAGAGAACGATTTCCCAAATATTAACCCCGAAGGCCGAAACCAACATCAGATCAAAATCCAGGAAACCATTCGACTTAGCTAACCTTCAGTTAATTTCTAAATTTCACAACCATATCGTTTGTAATATTTTATAACAATTTATCGCTATTTTTATTTATTTTTAAAATAGCCAATTTATTCAAAACGACGCTTCGGGCCTTAACGCGGCCGTGGCGCTGTTTTTTTTCAGATTTGATTTACACATATCTGAAAATCTAACCGTTGGATCTTCACAAAATTTACATCATTAGAAAGATCTTTTCAAAACGAATCCAACGGTTCCAGTTTCGGGAAAAATCCGACGTCGGATCTCCCGGTACAATCGTTTGAAGTTTCGATTTCAAAATACGAACTACAGCGTCGTTATTCGATTTTATATAATTCTACTTATATATATATATATATAAATATAATCGATTCTGGCACTGTTTTTCTTTTGATTTGAATTAAACATTCCAGACAATCCAACCGTTGGATCTTTACAAAGTTGGTGCCATTGGAAAGGTATTTCCAAAGCGAACCCAACGATTTTAGTTTCGGGAAAATCCGATGGTCGGATCTCCCACACTAATCATTTGAAATCACGGTTTAAAAACACGAACTACAGCTTCGTTATTCGATATATTTCAATACTATTTATATATATATATATATATATCGATTCTTCGATTTCAAAGCTATATTCTTTTCATATATTTGATTAAAATGATATTTTTATCCAACAAACATTCCCTTTGACACTTCACTATTTTTAACAACTCATGTGTACAGTAAAAATGTGATTTTTATTGTAAAACAGTTCATTTCAAAACACGATTATTTTATATAGTTCATATTGATGATAAAAAAAGGATTTTTATTATAAAACAATTTATTTCCAAACGAGATTATTTTATATAGTTCATATAGGTAATAAAAATATGATTTTTATTATAAAACAATTTATTTCAAAACGAGATTATTTTATATAGTTCATATAGGTAGTAAAAATATGATTTTTATTATAAAACAATTTATTTCAAAACGAGATTATTTTATATAGTTCATATAGGTAATAAAAATATGATGTTTATTATAAAACAATTTATTTCAAAATACGAATACCATTCAACACATGAATTTCAATTCAACGAATGAATATCGATTCAACACATGAAGGTTTTCTATAGTTGGTATATATAGATAAAAATGTGATTTTTATATTTAAAACACGAATACCATTCAACACATGAATTTCAATTCAACGAATGAATTTCAATTCAACACATGGAGGTTTTCTATAGTTTGTATATATAGAATAAAAATGAGATTTTTATTGTTAAATTTTTTTATTCAAAACACGAATACCATTCAACACATGAATTTCAATTCAACGAATGAATTTCGATTCAACACATGAAGGTTTTATATAGTTTGTATATATAGAGTAAAAATGTGAGTTTTATTGTTAAAACAATTTATTCAAAACACGAATACCATTCAACCCATGAATTTCAATTCAACGAATGAATTTCGATTCAACACATGAAGGTTTTCAATAGTTTGTATATATAGAGTAAAAAAAATGTGATTTTTATATATTTAAAACACGAATACCATTCAACACATGAATTTCTATTCAACGAATTAATTTCAATTCAACACATGAAGGTTTTCTATGCAACGAATAAATATAGTTTCAACAAATGAAAATGATTCTAACACATGAATATTATTCAAAATTTCGGCAGCATAACGGCAGGGTAGTTAAAACCGGGACCGTCCCTAGTACGGCTCCTCGCTCTACCTTAAAGCCTCGCAGCTTTAGACAATGGGGAATCATGCATCTAGTTCGCACGCAGGCAGCATGTATATTTTTTTCATTTCCACAAACTAATCCTATTTGGTTTCAACCAAACATTTCTCAACCACAAACGGGTATTTTTCAACCACAATCAATCAATTTCAACCACAAACAATTTCAATCAACCATTCGCTATCAATCAATTTTCACACCAATCACAACCAATAAATATCGTCCATGGTTTGTGGACGAGGGGCGTATATATATATTTATATATAGAATTTCACTTCTATTTCAACACATATATAATTTTTACAACGCACATACAACTTATACATCGAACGTACAACTTATACAATGCTTATACAAGAGGTGTACAACGCTTATATAACTCATACATCGACTATATAATTTATACACCGTCGTTTTCCATATCGTTTATAATTTAGAAATCTCACATGGGGTTCCACTCTAGCAAAAATAGCAGAAGACTCAGAAAATATGCGGTCTCTTCTAGAAGGTAGAGGACGTCCACGCATGTCCACTGTCTCTTGTTTCACTGAATTTCGTCAAGAAACGAAAAAGATATGATTTTTAGAAGTTCGTTACGCTTTTAAATGTTAAAATCAGTTTAAAATTATCATAGCCGTACCTTCACAGTTTGGTTCGAAACTAAGTTTTCGATTTTCGTGAAATATGTGTAGCTATATGACGATCGACCTTAAGGGCTAGGAGAGGCGCCCAGATTGACCTTGGTAGGGCCCCACTCGGTGGCAGGAAGAACTCGCGGCGGCGCTCTGAACGGCGAAAGTTTGGAGGCTTCAATCTTGATAAATACACAACGAAAAAATCCAAACTATATATGGATTTGAAGGTGATGAGGAGCACTACAAAATTCTCTAAAGGGGCATCGGTTTTTTTGAGAGGATTAGAAGAAATCGAGGAGAGAAGGGAGGAAGGGGGTTCCGCCGTGCGATTTGAACTGTCAGGGAGAGAGAGTAAATATCTGGCCAATGAGGAATTTTATTTTATTTTATAATTTTTTTCTCAAAAATACCCCTCTTCACATACTAACACCAATCCAAACCCAACGACTGTCGTCTCCACCGTTCTACCCCCACTCCGAACATAATGGGACGTGTTTCGAAGGCCCATTCGAATGTTCAGTCAGTTTTCCTTCAATTTAAAATATATAACATTAAAAATTCAATTTGAACGTACATTTCAATTTGCCTGGGCCATAAACTGATTCGAAAAATTCCAGAAAAATAAATCTGACTATGTTTTGACGATACGGTCTCAACAAAACTAGTTCTTTCGAATTCTGAGACTGTTTGCAAAATGCCCCTTTTCTAGTCGATCCAATTTAACTGTAATTGACCAAAATACATTTTCCTTTGCCGCGCTCACATACTGTCTTCAAAAATTCTGAAATTTGAAACCTAGAAATAACTTCACATCCTGGATCCAACAAAAGTGGTTTTGTCGAATTCCGAGGTCGTTTGCAAAATGGCCATTTTCACGGTCTATATAATTTCTATAGCGACCTTTCTGAAAATTCATTTGGCCATAACTTTTTCTTCCCACTATGAAACTTCGATTTTTCAGATTCGTTAGAAAGGTATTCACTAATAGATTTAAATATTTTTGGTTTCACTCAAATCCGTTTTGTTTTGCACCCGGTATAGTCTGTCGAAGTTTGAATTCAAATTTTGAAACTACCGCGCCATTTCAGGCCTTGTTTATAATTAAAATTAATTATATTTGTTTTCAAATGTTGGTTCAAACTTACTTTTCATCGTTATTATTTAAAATATTTATTTTAAATATTTAAAATCCAGTATTTTAGCCAATTAATTTTTTTTAAATTGGTTCAGATTTTCCGGGTCGTTACACATCATCAATAGCAACTAATCGAATATGCGATGAACCACAATGTAACACATAATACAATTCTAAATCATTTTAGAAATCATCGAGTTTTAGGCCTCGAAATCCTTTCTGTTTTATAAAACATTTTTATAAAACATTCCCGGTCCAAAATCGGGAATACATTTCTTTTCACTTAAGAAAAATATCATTTCACAATCATTCATTAAATTTGAAATGAACACAACATCGCTAAACAAATTATCGTCAAATCGTGAAGTGTTTCACAAGTGTTAGCACACAGATATTTCTACCCAACCTAATGCTAAATGTAAAAAGCATATTTTGCTCATAAACTGGTCGAGCACGATCCAAACAATCAATCAATCAAATTTGACAATAAATATAAGGTTTTGAATAGAGATAGTACCGACTTATATTCAACATCAAATCCTGAAACCAACAGATATCATATCGGAAATAACGACATCAATATCTTCCAAATTCCCATCATGATATATGTATAATCACGGAATCCACTATCGAAAATATCCAAAGATAATTTCAGTTCAAATCCAATCCAATTTATTTATTTATAACCATTGGATTATTTTTCTAGTTAATAACTCGTTCATTTTGATAAAAAAAATATTTATCTTTTCAAATGCGGAATTTTTCATCCCAATTCTTCACAAATCATTTCTTATGATTTTACACAAATTCTCGATATTTTTAATAATTTTATCAAGGCCTGTACAGTCGATTTTCATCAACGGTCATCGAACTGCACTTACAACGACCTTTTCCAAATTTGATTTGGACATAATTCCAAATCCAACCATTAGATTTCAAATCTCTAATATTCTTTAGAAATCTATTTTTGATACGAACCCAACGGTTCCGGTTTTAGGAGAATCCGACGGTCGGATCTCCCGCAACGTCAATTCGAAGTTAGTGGTCGAAATTCACGAACTACCGCGGCGCGGCGCGTTCTATTCAGGCCATTATATTATATATATAATATATACTTCGTCGATTTCCTTTTAAAACGATTTATATAAATTGTTTTAAATTCATTTTCAAAATGATTTCAACTCCATATTCAATTTCTAATCCAAATTGAATTTTTCCTTGTAAATTCGTTTTAAGTTCATTTCAATTCAATTCAAATTTCAAATTCATTTCAATTTGAATTCATTTTCTATTCAATTCAATTCGAATTCATTTTCTATTCGGTTCAATTCGAATTCATTTTCTATTCAATTCAATTCGAATTCATTTTCTATTCAATTCAATTCGAATTCATTTTCTATTTAATTCAATTCGAATTCATTTTCTATTCTATTCAATTCGAATTCATTTTCTATTTAGTTCAACTCGAATTCATTTTCTATTCAGTTCAATTCGAATATTTCATATACATGACACTTTTATACAGTGTATATATACATGTTAAAAATTATATTTTTAACAATCAAATCATTTTCACATTTCATATATATATATATATATATATATATATATCGTTTTCATTTCATATATACATCGTTTTCATTTCATATAAATAATATTTTCACTTTTCAATATATACGATATTTTCACTTTCAATATATACGATATTTTCACTTTCACTATATACGATATTTTCCCTTTCACTATATACGATATTTTCGCTTTCACTATATACGATATTTTCACTTTCACTATATACGATATTTTCACTTTTCATATATATATATATATTTATTTATTTTTTTCACATCGTATAAATATTTCATACACTGCTAACATATATAATTCATTTCACATCACAATAAATTTTCACACAGAATACAATCAAACAAGTCGTCCATGGTCTGTGGACGACGGGGAGCAGTTCATATACACAGTTATACAAGAAATAATTGTATAGAAAATTTAAAGTGAGAGAATTCTCACATTGGGATCCACTCTGTCAGTTTTATCTGAATTTCTGAACCGCTTGGATTTGAAATTGCCTGAAATTCCAACGTGCTCGGAATTGGACCCGGTCAGTCTTGTTGCGAAGCTCTCGGCTCCACGATCCCACCGCAACTTGAATTTTCGAATTTCGTCCTCGTATGAAGAAATTATCGCGTTACAAACATTGGGTAATTAACCGAGGTATTAATTAAATAATTAAATTAACCCTTAACAACGCTTCTTTTTAAACGCTGCCCCCTTTTCTCATTGGAACCCATCAGATCCCAACCTAAATCCACCGCCACTGATCATCCCAGGCCGCCATATCACGATCGGAGCCCACGACGGTGACGAGCTTGGCGGCGCCTCCCCACGCCGACCACCATCATCAGTGCGACGGCCCCCAGCGCCTCTGAACGACGCTCGAACAGACGAGCTTCGAGCTCAAAATTCAGACAGAATTCTACACCAAAATCCATCAACGTGGTGTGGATGGAAAGAGCATAGAACGGATTACAATTTCCGTTTTATAATTTCTGAAATTAGTGTTTGGATTGGAAGAGATCGAAGCATGAATTATCGAGCGATTTCGATCGCTGATTGAAGAAGGCGGCTGAACGTTGGGAATTAGGGTTTTGTTTTTGGGGGGGGGGGGTATTTATATAAAATATATATTTTTATTTTATTAAATTTATTCTAAAATCACTTGTTTATCACTATGAACTCCAAACGAGACCCTACGACTGTCACCCCTAGCTAAATACCCCCATTCCGAACGCAATGGGATATGTTTCGTAACCCAATTCGGCTGTTACGATCTGTTTTTATCAAAATTTAAAATATAAATTAGTGTATATTCAATTTGAACGCACATTTTAAATTACCGGGGCCACATACGAACTTCAAAAATTCCAGAAAAATTATTTCTAACTTCGTATCGACGATACGGTCCTAACAAAACTAATTTCGTCAAATTCCGAGACCGTCTGAAAAATGGCCATTTTCTGGTCAACCAAAATTGACCGAAACTGTTAAAACACGTTTTCTTGTTCCACGCTCACATAGTGACTCAAAAAATTACAAAATTTGAAACCTAGCAATAACTTGACATCGCGAATCCAACAAAAGTGGTTTCGTCGAAATCCGAGGTCATTTGCAAAATTTCCATTTTTAAGGGCCATAATATATATTAAAATATATATAAATTCCACAACGACTTTTCCGAATTTTAAACTGGACATATCTTTCAACTCTTAAAGTGAAATCTCAGTTTCTCAACTTCATTAGAAAGATATCATCAAACAGATTCAAATATTTCTTGTTTCGTTCAAATCCGATTTATTTTGAATCATGTATATTCATTTGAAATTCGAAATCGAATTTTCGAACTGCCACGCCATTTCAGGCTCGTTATATAATTTAAAATAAATTTATTCGTTTTAACTTCGTCGATAATAAATTTTTCGTCGTTATTATTTAAATAAACCACTTTAAATATTCAAAATTCATTAAAATTGCCAAAATAAAAATTTTAAATTGGCCCAGAATTTCCGGGTTGTTACACCACTTTAATCTTGTATTGGTGTAGAGCAGTCCGAATTTTTCTTGTTAATATAAGTTTAGGAAGCACCTCGATAGTTCTATGCACATATTTATCTTAAATTAGGTTTGGAGCAAGGAGGAATAAATGGTTTTGTGTAGTGTAGAACAAATGAGGTTACATGCCTTTAAATAGACTACATAGGACAATCTGTCACCGTTAGATTTAGGATTTTAATCTGGTCCTTACACTCATTGCAGAGTCAGCAACGAATAAAGCCAAAAAATAGTCCAGGTTCGGTGGATGAATTCGCCCAGATCTAGGGTGGGTCGACCTCTGGGTCGACACTAGGGTTGACCCATCCCCCTTTGGGTCGACATATGGGCCGACCCGGGCTGAGCGGGGTCAACACGGGCTGAGCGTGGTCGGCCCCCAATATGCATGTTTCCCGCTCGTTTCCCCCTTCATTCGACTGATTATTCTGTATTTTATTTTATGTTAAGTTTACATATAAGCTCTTTCCATGTATACAAACTTTTAATACCCCTAACTTCTTTATACCTTAACCGTTTTACGCAAACTTGGGGTCTATCTGAACAAGAATTCCGATACGAACACAACGGTAATGCCGAATTTACGTAATTCTGAATATTTAATTAAGTTATACCCAAATTATCTCTTAATGTATGGTTATAGTGTGTTAATATTTTTGGGTGTTACATTCTCCCCAACTTAAAGGATTTCATCCTCGAAATCTCCAAGTTAGGAAGAAAGTACTATCCTAACAACCACAACCATCTGCCATCCATCATCCACAAGCATCCAATGTCCTTAAGTATTCCTAAAGCTTGTATGATCATATGCAAACGTGTGTGTATATGTCCTTACACAAATACGAAAATCAGGCGGTCGATTGATTCAGTTGACCTGCTTAATACAATATATGTTTATGTCATGTATCCAATATGTATGCGAATAATCCTAATAATACATATAAGTTCTATATCTGTGCTCACCCATTCATCAAAATGCAATATCTATATGATGATTCATCCATTTCCATCCATACAAAATTTAAATGCACACACATCTATATGCAATATGTAAGTGATTGAGTTGATCTAATGCTTAGTGTGTGTACATGCATCTACGAGCAACCATTAGTAAACACTTGCATCCATTTGCAACCATCAAACATAACATGTTTCAAACAGATGTTTCCAACCATTGGATTCTATCGAAGGGTCGAAGGGTTCGAACGATAGGATAAACTTAAATGATATAAGCAAATGAAAAGTAAAAAGCTTCGGAAAAAAGTCAAGAACGTACTTTCAAAAAGAAAAGGGTAAGAAGTGTGCATCCCGTTGCATCTTCGCGATCTTCTCCCTATTGCACTTTCACTAATCGGGTCTCCTTGTTACATAGCTTCTTGATTTCTGATCCAAGTATATGAGTAGGAACTCTTCTTACTAATGCTTCCTTCTTAACTTCTATGCCTTCAAGTGTACTCGGCTCTACTATCTCTATCGTATCATGGAGACATTTCCTAAAATGGGAAACATGGAATACATCATGCATTCCCACTAGCCATTCTGGTAGCTTGACCCTATAGGCCATTTGACTTATCTTCTCTACTATAGGGAATGGCCCTACGAATCACGGTGCCAACTTCCCTATTGTGACAAAGAGAACTACATTCCTCAGCGGTGAAACTTTGATGAAGACCGTATCTCCCACTTCAAATTTAAATTCGGTCCTCCTTTTATCGACATAAAATTTCTGTCGATCTTGAGATGCTTTCATCCTTCTTCGAATGAGGTCTATTTTTTCGAAGTCTCTCTTATTATGTTAGGCACTAGTAGAAGTCTGTGAGTAGACTCCCACCAACAAGTCGGTGATCTGCACGGTCGTCCGTATAGCTCTTCAAAGGGTGTCATGCCTATGCTCGACTAATAACTATTATTATATGCGAACTCAACCAATAGGAGATGTTATTCCCAAGTCCCTCCGAAGTCTAGTATACACATTCTTAGTAGATCCTCGAGAACTCTATTAACCCTCTCAGCTTTCCCATCAGTCTGAGAGTGATAAGTTGTGTTATGCCTTAACTGTGCACCTAGAGCTTCTTGCAAGCGCCTCCAAAATTCACTAGTAAATACGAGGTTCACGGTCACTTACTATACTTGAAGGTACCCCATGCAGTTGAACGATCTCTCTGAGGTAAATTGAATCTAACCAAGCTGTCGTTCTCTTGCTTTTGACTGGGATGAAATGAGCGCTCTTTGTAAGCCTATCCACAATCACTTAAATGCTTGTGTTGCCCTTCCTTGATCTGGGTAGTCCATCAATGAAATCCATAGAGACTCTCTCCCATTTCCATTGCGGGACATCCAAGGGCTGAAGTATTCCACCGGGTTTCTTTTGCTCAGCCTTGACTTGTTGACAAGTCAAACATTAAGCCACGAATTCTGCTACATCTTTCTTCATGCCCATCGATTGAAAAAGACGCTTCATGTCTCAATACACCTTGTCATCGCCCGGATGGATAGTCATCCGAGCATGATGAGCTTCCTCAAGCACTGCCTTTAGCAATTCCCTAATTCTAGGGACATACGGCCTTCCATCCCGTCTTAGCCAAACTTTTTCGTCCATAATATCTAGCAAGGTGACTAGAAGTTTCTCCTTGACCAAGTCTGTCTATGATGTCCTTCAACTACTGGTCCTCTTGTTTCAAAGATCCAATTTACTCAAATTGAGTGGTCGCACCCCGCCAACAAACCATGTGTGAAATCCGTAGACGGCTTAAAATCAAAGGTTGAGATGAAATCCAAGCTCTACCTTTCTACGAATAGAGGACTCAAGATCATCCTCTGCCTACTCAATGCGTCCGCCACCACGTTACCTTTGCCTGGGGTATAAGTTTTCTCAAAGTCGTAGGAAAACAGGAACTCCATCCACCTTTGCTGCCAAAGGTTGAGGTCCTTTTGTGAGAACAAGTATTTAAGCGACTTATGATCCGTATATAGCTCAAATATTTCTCCAAGAAGATAGTTCCACCAAGACTTGAGAGCGAACACTATTGCTGCTAACTCCTCATGGGTGGGGCAGTTCTTCTCATGAACCCTTAGTTGTCTACTTCCATAGCATATTACCCTTCCCTCTTGCATCAGTACGACACCTAATCCCGTGACGCAAGCATTTGTGTAAACTGTGAACATCTTGCTTCCGTCAGGGAGAGTCGGAACTGGGGCGGTAGTCAGAGCCCGTTTCAATCTTTGGAAAGCATCCTCAGCATGCATGCTCCAAGCGAAAGTCAAGTCTTCTTTGTCAGACGGGTAAGCGGAGCTAAGACCCTTGCAAAGTTTTTAATAAACTTTCTATAATAGCCCGTTAATCCAAGGAAACTTCTTACCTCCATTGCATTCTTTGGAGCCTTCCAATCTTGAACGGCGACCACCTTAGCGGGGTCTACCGCTATCCCTTCTTTGGAGAGCACATGCCCTAGGAACCTCACTTCCTTACTCCAAAAATGGCACTTATAAAATTTTGCTTTAAGTTGGTGTTCCCTAAGTGTACTTAAGACTTCCTCAAAGTGTTGGGCATATTCTTCTTCTCTCTTGGAGAAGATCAGAATGTCATCTACGAACACCACCACGAACTTGTTCAGATACTCCGTAAACACCCGACTCATCAAGTCCACGAAGTATGCGGGTGCATTGGTTAACCCAAAAGGCATAACCATCCACTCAAAGAAACCAACCGGAGTTCTGAAAGTTGTCTTTTCAATAACATCATCCACCACTCTAAGCTGATGAAATCCCATGGCCAGATCCAATTGCGAGAAGACTAAAGCGCCTACTAGCTGGTCAAACAAGTCGTCAATCCTTGGTAATGGGTGCCTATTTTTCTTGGTGAGTATGTTTAGTTCTCGGTAGTCTACACATAGACAGAGAGAGTCATCTTCCTTGGTTATGAAGACGACTGGAGCTCCCCATTCTGAAATACTCCACCTAATGAATCTCTTTTTCCAACAACTCGTCCACCTGTTTGCTGAGCTTCCTCCTTTCCTTAGGAGCCATGGGGCGCATTGGCAATGCGACTGGCTTCACAGTTTCCACCAAGTATATTCGAAAGTCTATCTCCTTCCTTGAAGGTAACCTCCTAACCCCGATGAACACGTCTGGAAATTTGCCAACTATGGGTGCCGATCGAAGATCATCAAAGGAAGCATCGAGAGATTCTAGGTAAATAAGCATCACTGACCCCCATGGGTTAGAAGAAATTTCGAGAGTTCTACCATGGCAAATAAGAAGTCTAACTACTCTCTTTTCGCAATCAAGGATGGCACCATACATGGCTAGTCAATCCGTTCCAAGAATTAATCAATAACCCATGAAACCAAAAACATATGCATCACATTCAAATTCGATGCCTAGAACGAAAATCCTCAAACCTGCACATATCATGGATAAATGAGACGTCCCTCCTATAGGGTTTGACACTATAATAGGATCAGAAACAATACTAGTACTTAGGTACAGATTTTCTACTACGGAGTTGGATATGAATGAGAGAGAAGCACCACAATCAAAAAGAGTTCTTATAGGACAATCTAAAACAGAAATCAAACCTTCAACCGTGACTCTCCTTACCCGGTCTGGTTCACCGGCCTTTAAAGCGTTAACCTGCCCCCCAGACATTCCCGCCTTCTGTCCATGTCTCTGAGGGCACTGTCCCTTGAAGCGCTCAACTTGGCCACAATGAAAGCAAGCGTTCTTTGTTTTTCTGCAATCTTTCACAAAGTGTCCTAAAGAACCAAAACCATGACTTTTAACTTCTGTCTTGATCTGAGCATTTTCAGGCTTTCCCCCTTTGTGTTCTTATTATTCCACCATTTCTTCTTTTCTGCCTTGGGTTTCTCTTCCTCTTTCTTTTCTTTCTTCTTTCCTTCTTTGTTTCCTTTTTTGCCCTCCACGTGCATTAGGGCCATGTCTACTAGTTTTTCAGAGGTTGCTCTCATTGGTACATGCATTAATGCTAATTCTTGGAGCGGTTGGTTTAATCCCTTAGCGAATCTCAAGGCCTTTTTGTGAGGGGTATTTACCAACTCCTACCCAAATCTTGCTGGTTGGTCAAAAGTGTTGACATACTTCTTTATAGTCATGCTACCTTGTTTTAAGTTCAGAAAATTTTCCACTTGCATTCTTTCTTCGGTTTATGATAAGAATCTTGTCTCAAAGATAACTTTAAAGTTATCCCAAGAAGCAACTTCTGGCTCCGCTTGAACTATATTCCACCACTATGATGCTTCATCTTTAAGATGAAAAGCTGTTAACTGGACTCTCCTCCTATCATCGAGTTCTAAAAATTTGAACACATGCTCCGTTTTTCTTAACCAATTTCCCGCTTCTACAAAACTTTCGGTGTCATGAAAAGGTTTTCCTCTTATTGCTCTGAAGTCTTTGCAAAGCTTAGAAAAGTTTATTACGAGAGGAGGAGGAGCTACCGCAGCTGCAACTGAGGGAGGGACATTCTCTTGTACCCCAATAGGCTTCGTAGCTTCAATGTATCTACGAAACCATGTAGGTATGAGAATGCCCTTGGAGAAGTTAGGAGCCCTAGACATGCTGGAAAAAGGGCGAAACAAGAATTCAAAAGGAGAATTGAAAGAATATTGTAAATAGCTTGAGGGGATATGCTTTTTCAAAATTGACTTTTATATTTGAAATTCTTTATCTTAAAAATAAGTGTTACTTGCGACCTAGTTTCCTGTAGTCGGACTCATGCACGCTCATGACTCCGCAGGAACGCGCCCTATACACCTCCTAAACCTTGAACCTCTTATATTCAAGTTCAGTAAAGCGTGCCCCCACCATTAGCTAGTGTAGGGTTCCTACCGAGATACTAACAGGGATACTGACTGATATGGGTTCCACATAACTTGATACATGCCATCCCCTAGGCTTGAGTCCTCATGTACCTAGGACTTAAGAGTCCCAACAACCTGATACAACAACTAGAAGAAGTCATCTTTAGCATATTATTTAACAGGTGTAACTTAGCAGATATATAAGCCTGGTTGTAAAATTACATTTATCTAAAGGTTATTAGCGTACAACCCTTTCTCCCTATAAGCACCTGCCTAGATGTACAACTAGACTTACAGTAATTTACTTAGTTTTCACATCTGGTACTATTCTGCCTTTACATCTCATACTTAATATCACATTAAGTCCAATTATCATGTCGTGTGTTCTTCCTAACATGTAATTAACCCAACTTTATGTAATTATCCCAAATACATTAACATGTAATAATCCAAATCTAATAGGTTAACATGTAATTATCCCAATTCTTACAATCAAGGGTTCTAGTACATAATATGCCCAATTTTCCCCATTTATGTGTCATTATCTAATTATTTCAATTTATGTCCTTTATATGCAATTAACGTAATAGCCTAGGCTTAAATAGCCTAGGTTCTGTGTAGAATAAAAAGGAAAAGGGAGAAACATATCTCAAATTGAGCAAACATGCATAATAGAAAAATTGTAAATAAACGAAAAGCATAATAGGGGTTAAAGTACATAATATAACTTGTAGATCTGAATAAAAAAACATATATAGGAATTATTTTAGGCACTGTTCATGTCAGATCCAATATTATTTACTGTCCAAAACCTTTTCAAATAATCAAATCTAAAAATCAAATAGAATTCACAATGGGACTTGGTGAAGAATCTGAATATACTACTGAAGAAAATGTCCACTTTAATCTTGTACTGGTGTAGAGCAGTCCAGATTGTCTTTATTAATATAGGTTTAGGCAACACCTCAATAGTTCTATGCACATATTTATCTTAGAAAAGATTTGGAGGAAGGAGGAAGAAATGGTTTTGTGTAGTGTTGAACAAATGAGGTTACATGCCTTTATATAGACTACCTAGGACAATCTGTCACCGTTAGATTTAGGGTTTTAATATGGTCCTTACACACAACGCTGAGTCAGCAACGAATAAAGCCATAAAACAGTCCAGGTTCGAGAAAGGAATCCGCCCAGAACTAGGGTGGGTCGACCCCTGGGTCGACCCTAGGGTCGACACAGCCCCTCTTGGGTCGACCCGTGCTGAGCGTAGGTCGACCCCCAACAGGCCTTTTCCCACTCGTTTTCCCCGCTTCATTCGTTTGATTATTCTGGATTTTATTTTATGTCATATTTACATATGAGCTCCTTATATGTATACAAACTTCTAATGTCCCTAACTTTTTCATACCTTATTCACTTTACGCAAATTTAGGGTCTATCTGAACCAAAATTCCGAGACGAATGCAACGGTAATGCTGGTTTTACTTAATTCTAAATATTTAATTAAGTTATACCCAAATTATCATTTTAATGTATGGTTATAATGTATTAATATCTTGGGGTGTTACAAATTTCATAATCTTGCCTAGTTAAAGTTTAAACCTATTATGGAAATATTTAAAATTCATATATTCACTTAACTCTTTCGGATACACATATTTACAAACTTTACTATTTCCATTCTATATTCTTAATCGAGTGGTATATGTCTAACCTCCAATCTTATGTGGCCAAAGCAATGTTATGAGATACATTGTTTATTATGAACCTAACTATTTTTATTCAACTTATAAACTTTTTAATTTCAAAGTTTATATTATCTGTAATGGAAATAAGAATATATTTTAATTTCAATCATCACCTTCATTTCAAACTTATACCATCTCTTAGGTAATAATGAAGTCGTTCAAGTTGGGGTATTTTCGTTACCTCTCAGGCCTTGATTGGACAACACTCTTACCTTCGAGATGAATTTAAGTTTATTAACGACAAATCCGAAATTTCGTAAATGTCACATTAAGTTCCATTTACAATTTGGTTAAAATATGGTTTTCAAAACCCTATCCTTGCCTTCGGAAATCTCATTTACTTTTATAATCATATTTACTTAACTTAAGTAAACCATTCTTTTAAAACCAAATCATTAATTTTAAAACACTACATCCAAACCTCGATTATATTATAAATAGAATCCATTTGTAGAAATCTTTATATAAGTTTTATCATAAAACTTATTTTAGTTTTAAACTCAATAATACCTAATTTCATACTTAAATTACTTACATTTAAGTCGAATTATTAGAACTTAACTCACATCATCCATTTCAATTCATTTTAAGCCTCTCTTTTGGATTTCCACCTCATACTTTACAACTCTAAGATGAACTTCATTATAATCATTTCTTACGTTTATAAAAAAAATTTAAAACTCGTCTCGACTATTAATACCAACATAAAACACCATTAATTGAATTCTAATTACTAAGTCATTGCTTCAAATATCCTTTAACTATAAATAGGATCTTAAGACAACATAAAATGCCATTAATTGAATTCTAATTACTAAGTCATTGCTTTGGTTATTATTAATTAAATAATAATCAATATCAACATTGTTTAAAGTAAATACTTTACTTTATCATTAATTATTAATACAATAGTTAATCTCTCTTAAAATGTTATTAAAATAGTAATTAACTTAATTAATAGTCAATCAATAATCATTCTTATTGACAGATAATTAAAGGATTATCAAACCCATTAAGGAACTGTATTTAGTTTCAACAGCTATTTGTCAAAACTATTTCTGTCAACCAATTTCCAATTATACAGTTGATTTGTTCAATTTGAATACATGGTTAATTCACAACCATTTTCAATTAATCATTTCTTTAAATAAAAAATTAATAAAAACAATTGATATAAAATAGATTTAAAAATCCAACTTCAGTTATAAAATAAATTTTATAACTTTAGTTCAGTTAATCCACCTGAAGGTGAATCAATATTGATAGAACGACGGGTTTTAGGCCATCTGTAGCCATTCACTTAATCAGTACTGGATATTGATTAATAAACATCATTGTTGAACTGATTCAACAGTCAATATCCAAACAGGTTTTCAATATTACACAGTCGACATATAAATAATATGAAATAAATAATAGTTAAAACAATTAGGGAATCCCGTTGGATCCCTCCAACCTGTTCTTTCATGCATCACTGTTAATTATAACAGTATATATACACAAATGGACAAATCAACTAATTCATGTAAAGGGATTTTTCTACTAAATAGTAGGTAGTGTCGGGGTTTAGTCCGTTTATAAACGAATATATTTTAACCAATTTCCAACGATCAATCAATTTAATCAACAATCATTCAAACAATCAAACAAAAAAATATCATCCAAATCATTCAACATACAGTCAATTATATCACAATTAAGCATCTACTGAACGATAGAAATTTATAACACGATATAACTTTAAGGACTATTCCAGAAAGTGTGAGTTAACAACTCACCAATCGTTTGATCGATGGTTCATCGTCGTTTTATTCAATTTTAAATATACGTTTAAAATCGAATAAAATTCTGACAAGCTCTAATCAACACCAACTCTTTACAAACTTTTAGTGCTCGTCTCTATGATCTTAAGGACTCTTGTTTCATTGAATTCTGATAATGTATGAGTAAGATATTAATTTTACAAGTTTGTTCACATTGAAAAGTCAATAACATAATTAATATTTAATTATATACCCTTTAATCTCTAATCCCCTTAATCTCTTTTCCTCCATACGACACAGTAAAATCCCGCTCCTCTTCTTCTTCCTCTTTTTCTTTGTGCTATTGCCGATTTACGTTTTCCAACTGCTTCTTCTCCCTTCCATTTAAAATCCAATAAAAAATATCAAAATTTCTATATTCGCATCCTCTTCCTTTCCATACCATTCTTATACAACTTGCGTGAACCCTACAGGTCACGACTTCAAGGCAACAACACCCCTCCGTAGTAAGTCACAAATTATTTTATCACCAAAAATCACGACAGCTACTACTCTCCACCACAAACTCAACTACGATCTCCTAAACTACAACTAAAACATATATCCCTTGAATTTAGCAACCCTAGTTCATGCTGGTAATTCCATCGAATGGGATTTGAGTGCGCACCCAGTAAAACCCATGTAGATATGCAGAGAAAGATCATAGGCGTTCAAAAATCTTAGTTTCACAATTTGTGGATTTTTCTTTGAATTATTGTGGATTTATAAACATCACGTTTTATTTTAGTTGGTGCGGCGTGTTTCTCTGTTGATCATAGAATGAAATAATTAGGGTTAGGTAAGGGTGAGAGTATATTTATAAGGAAGGTATTTTTTTTCAACATATATTGTTTTTTATTCGATCATTATTTCCATTCATTGTTTAAAGATTCGTATGATCACGTACGAACTCGGATTGCGATGAAAATGGACATTGTGCTATAGTTTGACATTACAGACCCAATTAAACTTGTTTTGTTAAAATCTGAGTCTATTAGCACAAATAGCGTTATTTTGAATTCAAGTTATCGATTGATTCACAATTAAATTGCATACGGTCATTAAACTACTCCGATGGTGTGAAATTTGAAATCTAGCAATAATTAATCGTTACGGATTTATAAAATTCATTTCGTCGAAAATGGAGATTGTTTAAAAATTGGTTATTCTCTAAGCTTAAATAAAACCAATACATTATTTATTAAATCAAAAACAATTCAATTTTATAATAATAAATCGATATTGTTGTATTTATTCAAACAGAATATCATATAGCTCCAAAATAAACATATACGGATTTATAACTCGACAATTCAAAATCTAAGTTAAAACGATGCTCAATTTATATAAAAACCCTTTTATTATATTTAATAAATCGTTATAGTTCATAAAGATTCTATAACGACTTTCTGAAAAATTGATTTCGCATGACTTACAATCCACAAGACGAAAATTTGATTTTTTTACCTTCAATAGAAAATTAAAATCTAATAGATCGAACATTTATTTTTTCAAAGAATTCTGACTTATTTTGGATCCTATACTCAGTTGAAATTCAAATCTTAAAATTACAAACTACCGCACTGCTGCGAGCTCGTTTTTAATTAAATAAAATTTAATATGTTCAAAATTCGTTTTAATAAATAAATTCATTATTAAATTTCAAATCTAAGCTAAATTGAATCTTTTAAATTATCTAATTTACACTAAATCTCAAATTCAACTTATTCCTGAATATTTCAGAACTAAATTTACTATTTCACTATTTATATTGATTAAATATTCACAAATATTGAATTCTGGACATTTAAATTTCTAAATCGCTATTTAAATACATTAATAAATTAATTATTCGATTAGTAAATCTTTATATATATGTGTGCTCTCTTCTTTTTAGAAGATCACACATTATTGGTTTCAAAAAAAATCATTCGACTAGAAATAATCCGAGACGTTACGATAATCTAGCTAATAGTCAAACATAAATAGGACTATGGAATAAAGTAGGAATATATGAGAATAGTAGTACATAGGACTAGAAATTCATTTTACTTTTTTTAATGTTGCTATGATTCATGTATGCTCGCTATAGATAATGATAGATGTTACTACCAAAATTAACTCTGAAACAAGTTGACGGTGAATGGCAATCGAATGACCGCAAGCACATAAGAATTCTCTGAAAACCAGAGTCAAACATTAGAAGGAACCAAGAGCAGGAAGGAATGATCCGAGAGTTGCATAAACCGATACTTTCCATGGAAAAAGGAACTCAAAAGCTAATACCAACAGGGCCTATCAACAAGATCTATCCGGTAGGGCCTATCCGGCAGGGGGATCTGGCAGGGTCAATCCGGCAGGAGAATCATATAGCTAAAGGTCATCTAAGTCAGAAGCTAAGAAAGGGGGAGGTAATAGATCCACCAATTAAAACCCGAAGCGACAGAAGGGCTGTCGGTATAAACAGCTTAATACCGATACATCAGGAGACTAAGACATCAAGAGTATTAAGCCATAAGCATATGGATATTATCTGGAACAAGCTTGCAAAACATCTACTGCATAAATCACCTGGAGCAACCTTTCAGAAGAACAGGTTATACCCGGAAACTCCCCCGGAAGGTAAACCGGAACCCCAGAAAGGATATAAGTTATCCATACTAGTCTACTTAGTATAGATGCCGACAGTGGTTTCGAACTGGCGGCTATCTACATACATCATGAGGGCAAGCTCCTCTAAGTATTCACAGGAAAACTGGAAGCCTACATTCGGAAACTTACAACCGAGATCATAAAACCGAGAGCTCATATCAATCTCAAAGAAGTCTCACCTGACCGAGACCTTCCGTCCGGAAGCTATAATCAGCACCGCAAAATGGTCGGAAGCCAAAACATCTGAAACCAAGGAGAAAAGCGGCCGATAGAGGCTCCTGTAGGCCCAACGTTCCAACAGCAGAAGGGGTCCCGAATTCTTTACAAATAAGACCCCAGGGGTCACATTTTGGAGACGATTTTTCTCATTTTGATCCTTATACTCTTTTTCTCTAAAGTAAACCCTAATTCTTAAATCAATTTGTGGATTTCTCCTATTCTATTCTTGTATTCTAAATCAAATATCAATAAAGAGTGAATCGATACTTATGATATTTTTTATGAGTTTTCTATGTTATTTCCTAGTTATGGTTGCCATAGCTTACTGTTTGTTTCCTACATATACATAAACCTTCGACCAAGCCATTCCGCGGGTCAAGTGAAACACCCCTTCCTGCAAGCTTAGACCCTTCAACAAGCTTAGCGCAGAACCCTTTCCTACCATCCGTTAAGTCCTTATCAAGGTTGTGTTTAGAAATTCATCCTTCTGGCATAACTGTTTGTTCTTAAATCACTTAAGTGTGATGCTCATGCCATCGAGGGAAGAGTAACTATTCTTTTAGAATCTAGACCTTGATTCCTAGGAAACGGTGAACTAACTCAAACTTTCAAAGGCTAAACAAACAATTTTCTCTTATGTCCACTTCCATAGACCTATCTCCGGTGTTAACGAAAATATCATTAACATTTTGGATCTAGAAGGAGGGATTGAACCTCCGACCTTGTGGTTAACAGCCACATATCTACCTGTGATGTTCCGTCCGGGATTGGACTAATCTTTGAAGAAGCAAACATTATGAATAAAAAGTCTCTACCATTTATTAATGGGTTTCCCATGGTTGGAACAAGTACTAGCGAGCCGTGGGCAACCGAAAGGTTCAAATTAGAATCCTTGCACATCCAAGGGAAAGAGAAAGATGTAGAGCCATACGATCCTGACTGATGGAGCATTAACGCCTTCCATTTAGGACCAAATCCAATCTTTTCCCTAAACCATTCTTCAACGGAAAGAGATAACCTCTTTCTTCGTATCAAAGAAGCTATCCAAGCACAAGCTAGGGGAACCATATTCGAACATAAGGTTGAGAGGGTGTCCGCTTTTCTTACCATAAAAATGAGTGAAAGGGATATGACCTCATGCCGATAGGTAGTTAAGAGAAAATGTAGAGACGAAGAGGAAATAACAAAATTAAGTGGTAAAAGGGTCAAACTGCAACAACGAAAGAAGGCTTTCGAGTCAAGATTACCAAAATGTTGCAAGCTTACAACGTCAATTGAGGGTATCTACTTCCTAACTAAACACGAGTTAAACTTTTGTTCGTCACTAAAGAAGAGACCCAAAAACGAAGTTAAATTGGAGGGACCATATTCCTACTACCAAACGGTAAACAGACACGAAACCAACCATTGCAAAGTTTTAGAAGGAATGATCATCAACTTCTTAAGACAAGGAAAACTACAAAAATATGTGAAGAAGGCATAGAAGAGTTACGCCAATAGTATCTTCGGAAAAGAAAAAAAGGGGTTACCTACACAATTTCAAGAAAGAAAATCCCACAAACTTAAGATGACCGAGGACAGGTCAAGCCACAAATGGATAAAAGAAAAAGAAAAAACCCTTGTCATCACCAAATTGGTCAGGGCAAGGCATCCCTTGGAGGGGGGTGGTGTGTTAGTCTTTCTCCATTCCCAAATCATAAGGGACTAGGTTAAAACATCAAAAGCGTAAGCCTCCGTTTCACACCAGAAATGGTCGTGGCGGTGCATCTAAAATTAAGCATGCCCTGCCTCTGCTCGTAGAAGAGTACGCCCTGCCTCTGCTATGAACTAAGCACGTCCTACGTTTGCTCGCAGAAGAGCACGTCCTACCCCTGCTTATTTTCCGCATTACCCGTAGAAGAGAACGAAACCCTTATCATCGCCTACGATGGTCAGGATAGGGCACCCCTGGAAGGGTGGTGTGTATGCCTCTATCAATACCTACGATGAGTAAACCTTAATTCCATGTCTACGATGGCCTGGTTTAAGTTTCTAAGACCTTATCAATATATACGATGGTCAGGATAAGGCGCCTCCTAGAGGGAGGTCGGGTAAGTCCTTGGGCCCTACTTGTGGAAAAGCTAGCCTAGCGCACCAGACACACAAGCCAAGAGAGTGGCCAACAAAGCACGTACATCCTCTTTTTTGATATCAAAAGCCCAAAGAGTGGCTCGAGAAGCACGTACAACCTCTGCTTCACAATTTAAATCCAAGTGGGATACCAAAACATTAATACTAGAGGTGGGTTTCTGGTGCTCAATCTCTAATTACCTAAGCAAGGGAGAGCTTGGGTCTTCTATATTAATACTCGAATCTGGGTCGATTCGGCTCATGACAAAAACCAGAAGTGGATTTCCGGTCTCCTACTTTAATAACATGAATCTAGGTTGGTTCGAATCCCTACAAACATCGGAAGCGAATTCCTGGTCTTATTTCAATACCTGAATTTGGGTTAATTCGGGACTTCTGTCAAGCACAAAAACCTGAGATAGTCCATAAGCTTTATTGAAGCATCAGAAGCTGATTCCCAGTCCTTTACCAAATAGTCCTAGCCTGGAATGGATCTGAAAGCTTATAATTCACCAATGGAAGGATACTGAAGTGATTATCACGAGGATTTTGAATCAGAATGGCCAGAGACATGCACACGGGGGAATGTCCATGGAACAAAACTTGGAAGGAAATGGAGAGCCCCTCATCAAAACAACTTTGAGTAAAATGGTTATCTCTTTTCTTACTCAGGAAAATTTCTTAAACCGTTTATGTACAAAAAATTATTATGTGTGTTTTATATCAACAACTATTTACGTGATAGACAGCATCGATACATAAGTTCATGTACAAGAGTCACACTCTTAACAACCCAAACATGGATATGATTACATGTCACTATTACAAAACATCACTAAATATCTAGATCCTCTCCGTCCTCAGGTAAAGGAGAATTAATGGCATGACGAAGTGCAATACCTAGTAATTTGTTGAGCTTTCGCACTGTTTTACTTCTTTCATCGAGATAATCGGAAGGTTTAATCTTAAGTTTCAAGGCTCTGTTATAGGCTCTACACATAGCCCTGAGAGACTTGTTTTCTGTCTCTAACTCGAAGACATTCATGCGCAAATCCTGCCTTTCTTCTTATAGATGTCTTATTTGATCAACATATGGACTAACACGGTCATGTGAATCTCTAATTAACTTGGTGTCATAGGTTCCCTTTACCTCAGCTACCACTCTTTTACACCACTCAGAAATAACTGATTCCTTTAACCCGGGAGGAGGGTTATTCAAGTAAAAATACTTTTGAAAGGTTGGGGTCTTACGCGCCATCGCAATGCCATATGGTTGGGAACCCATCATAATAGGAATGTTTTTGAAGCAATATTCCCACGTCTCACACTTCGTATTGACATTGTTTAAATCAATTTCCAAGTCGATAATACGTTGGTGCAAAATCCTTAATTCATCCTCAAACTTGATAGAGGGTTTAGTCTTTATGTACGTCTTCAATCCAAGAATAGTTCTATCTCTTTCTTCTAACTGGTCTTTTAAAGCATTCATTCCCTCGTTCAAATGTTTAATGGATAAATTCTTGAGTAAGCTCTTCCTTTCTTGAGATATAAAATAAGCCCCTTTTGCTGGTAGCACTTCAATCCGAGACGGGAAAGTTTCACAACAAACTACCTGCTCACAGGAACATAGAGAAATAGTTATGATTATATTTTCTTTTTGATTTACAAAAATAAAGCCCCATTCTTACATAAAAGCTTTGTGTAAGTTAAATCTGAAACCAATCTACCGTGGCATACGGAGCAAAAAGAGTTACAAAGAATCACTTTCACTTGATTAATACATTTATCGTTTAAATAACATCTCGGCGTGTTTAGCCCTTAGATTCTTTAGAATTGCTTCACGATCCTCACTCAGGAAGGTAAAAGAGAGCCGAGAGAATTCAGTATAAACACTCTTAAGTTTCTCGAGAAAACATTTTTTCCTGATAGCGTGAATGGATGTTGTTAGAAACTCCCTTCTCAATCTACAAGTTGCACGTAATGCATCTTCGTATTAAACAAAGTTCTGTCATAATGCAAATAAGCATGTTAGCAGCTACATGTAGTAAATGGAACTCCGTACAAGTTTTACATAGATTGTTGAATTAAGTTTACAAATATCCCCTTGCTCTACATAAAAGCGGTTCAATTCCTTGTGTTTGTTCTCTAATTCTGCTTAAGGTGGGGGACAATTTTTCTTTTTGTCTATTAGATATAATGACAGGAGCTTAGTTACTGTCAAATACTCGGGAAAAGAGAAAACGTTGCCAAAACAAGAATTATACCCGAGAAAAAGGAGCTTCAAGATCAACAGCTTTCTCCCCTCCCGAAAGGACGGAGGGGCCACTTTCTTTAAACAAAGGAGATTCAAAATCACGAACAACGTGGGAACCTCCTACCACAAGACTGCGCCTAATAGAACCATGGGATGCGTCGGCACCCGAAAGAGGATCGTTTCTATCCCAATCATGTTTATCCTGACAGCCACTACCTCCGGAGCTACCACCGTATTATTCCCATCATTATCAAAAAAAGAAAAAGTCCCTTCTTCCTCACCAGAATCATCAGAAAGACTGTCAATGTATACAAGATCCTCGACTTTGGATTCACCCTTCCGTGGTATCTCGACACCTTGTTCACTCGACTTGATCCTTTCCATAACTCTATCCCCGACGAAAGGTGGAACGATAGTGGTACGGATCTCGGGAAGACTCTGAAGGTTATCAGAAAGGAGGTGGAATAAAGCATATTCATAACATTCAGTCTTAATCTGCGGAAGATGAACTTGCAAGAAATTAGAAATCCTGCCTTCAGCTGCATAGATTATCTGCGTAGCGCGAGTAAGCTTCTCATCCTTCTTCTGAAGTTCATCAGCATAAGTAACCACATTTTCCTCTATTTGATGTTCTAAAGCTGACACTTTGTCAAGGGTTGTGTCCTTAGTCTGCTATTCTTTCTCTAAAGCCGCCTCAATGTGTTCAAGGGAAGCTTTCAACCTCTCACATTCGTCACTTAAAGCCTTGTTTGCCTCTCGAAGTCGAACAATTTCGGAGGTAGGGGAAGAAGGATTTGACTTGGACAAGAGCCATCTTTTGGTGATCTAAGAAAGTGGAAACATTCAATCCGCAGCCACGATAGATTGAAAGTCAAGATTAAAACAAATTTACCTGAAGCTGTCAGTTGATCAAATATTGATAAAAATCCTCCCCATATGAAGAAGAAGAGGGTAACGAGGTGTCAATAACCTCCAGATAGGGAAGGGCAAGCTTCACAAAGTCATCAATCTTTGTTGAAGGGTCGGGAAACTTCAAAGGCTCAGTAGACTGAGAAAATGGAATTCGCGACGTAACACGATAACCCACTTCTAATGTCTTTGGGAAGGATGGAAGCAGGACACAATGTCCACTTTCCTTACCTAAAATACCCCAGGAAATTGCAGAAGCAGAAAAATCAAGCTTTAATTTCTTACCTGGCGGTTCAATAGGTAACTCAACCAACCTCTTAATAGCGACAACGGTAGATTGATTTAAAATATCAGCGAGGGTCGAAGCTCCCGAAGCCGAAACTCCTAGTCAAATAAAAATCAAAATCAAAGAAAATTCCAATAATGAGGAACTTGAATATTAAGAAACTTTGATAAAGGTAGTGTTAAGCATACCGGGAGATAGAGGGATAGAAGAAGTAAACACATCTGAACCCAACATCAAATGCTTGGAGCCTGGAAGATGGATGGGTGGACGTCCCAAAATCTTTTTTCCGCCAGGGATAAGATCATATTGATGCAACATATCCTTGGAGAGCAAAGCAGGTCAACCTGTTGGCTCTTCGAATAGCTTCAAGATAAGCTCAAACACGCGGGATTCACTTTCAATTAAAGGAACTTTCTTAGAAGAAGGATCTGAAAAAACGACTAAAAGTTAAGCCATGTATAAGAAAAGTAATCGCTCATAAAGGGTTAGAGAAATCACCATAATCAGCAAATTTGCCTGAAATACTGGCAGGGCATCTGATGAAGAAGAATTGGTCCTGCTAAGATATAGCCTTACCCGCACCGTTACTAAGGAACTTCCTTATAGGGTCGGCATGGAATATAGGGGAGTCAGTACCCCTTGAAAAGCACATCAAGTGCTGAATGAGATTAGAAGTAAGAGAGGCCTGACCCAACTCAAGAGCGTGTACTTCAAAACATAAAAGCAATGTATAAGTGCTTGGCAGGAGTTGGATAGGTGCAACCTCTAGATCCCGTAGAAGTTGAAATATGAAAGATGGAAAAGGAAAGATGCCTCCATGCTAGATATGCACAGCTGAATATGCAAAATATCCTTCGGGAGGATTCATAATACAATAACGACAAATAGCACGAATAGTGGTCACATTATCCATTCCAAAGCTAACGAGGATGGAATTTACTTCATCCTGTGAGGTAATCAAAGATTTCTTTAAGACAAGGGATCTCCTCTTCTGAGAAATACCACGAACACCAGTTTGTGATGGGCTGGAACTCCTTTTATCCAACATGGCGCTGCTATGTGATATAGTTTCATAAATACAAAAAATTGTATCATACTCATTAATATACAATGGTATAATAACATGTAAACATATTAGCAACAAATAGTCAAGATAGTGAATATTAAGGTAATCACAAATACAAGTTTAGATAAGGTACACGACAAATGTTGCATTTGTTAAGGAACAATCGATCCCTTAGTAATGGAAGGATCGACTTTTCCTAAGGATAACGCTTTGAAGATTCAGAGGAAAAGGTAACGATTGAGCCGAAACCAGACAACCATAAGTCATCACCAAAGACCTGGATGGCTCTCGGCACCAACAAAAGTTGGTGATGCCAATAGCACCACTTCCGTTACTTAATTGTAACAATAGATTCTTTTATATAAATTGCAGATCTTAATCCCTAAAAATTGAAGTTTGGGGGAAAAAGCATATGAGTAGCTCATCATGAATCAAAATCCAGATCATTGACATTCGAACAATTTATATCCGACACACAAAACCCGAGTTAGCTTGGGCAAGGCAATTTAATTCTACTTAGAGTCCAAAGCAGAAATATTTACAAGAGATTCAAACGAAAAAATTCCTAAAATAAGCTTCAAGTACTCAATGAAAAAATAATCTGGTTCGAGAAATTAATGTTGCAGGTGAAAAGTGAAGAAGAAAAAGAAGTAACGATGGTAATTTTACAAAAAAATTACCTCAAACCCATACCATACAAATGAAGACCAATCAACGTTTCTAATCGAGGGAGATCAAAAGACGCAGAGCAAACACTCAAGAAAAGACAAAATTTTGACTTGAAAAGTCAAAAACACCCCTTCACTAGGAGGGGGGCAAATGTTACTACCAAAATTAACTCCGAACAAGCTGACGGTGAAGGGGTATCGAATGACCGCAAGCACATACAAATTCTCTAAAAATCAGAGTTAAACACTAGAAGGAACCAAGAGTAGGAAGGAACGATCCGAGAGCTACATAAACCGGTACCTTCCTAGGAAAAAGGAACTCAAAAGCTACAGAATACCAACAGGGCCTATCCGACAAGGTATATCCGGCAAGGCCTATCCGACAAGGTCTATCCGGCAGGGTTAACCCGGCAAGGGATCCTATAGCTAAAGGTCATCTAAGTCGGAAGCTAAGAAAGAGGGAGTAAGTGCTCCACTAATTGAAACCCAAAAGGACGGAAGGGTTGTCGGTATTAACCTGCTTAATACCGATACATCAGGAGGCGAAGACATCAAGAGTATTAAGCCAGAAGCACATAGAGATTATCTGGAACAGGCTCCCAAAACATATACTGCATAAACACCTAAAGGTTGTATTAATAGACAACAGACAAATCGCCTGGAGCAACCTTCTGAAAGAATAGGCTATACCCGGAAACTCCACTGGAAGGTAAACCAGAACCCCAGAAAGGATACAAGCTATCCATACTAGTCTACTTCGTACAGACGTCGACAGTGGTTCCGAACAGCATCTATCCGTATACATCATGAGGGCAAGTTCCTCTAACTATTCACGGGAAACCGGAAGCCTACATCCGGAACCTTACAACCGACAGCATACAACCGAGAGCTCATATCAATCTCAAAGAAGCCTCATCTGACCGGGACCTTCCCTCCGGAAGCTATAATCAGCACCGCAAAGCAGTCGGAAGCCAAAACATCTGAAACCAAGTAGAAAAGCGGCCGATAGAGGCTCCCGCAGGCCCAACAGCAGAAGGGTCCCCGAATTTTCTATAAATAAGACCCTAAGGGTCACATGTTGGAGACGATTTTTCTCATTCTAATTCCTATACTCTAATTCTGTATAGTAAACCCTAATTCTTAAATCAGTTTCGGGATTTCTCCTATTCTATTCTTGTATTCTAAATTAAAGATTAATGATGAGTGAATCGATACTTATGATATTTCTTTATGAGTTTGCTCTGCTATTTCCTAGTTATGGTTGCCGCAGCTTACTGTTTGTTTCCTACATGTACATAAACCTTCGACCAAGGCTTTCCACAGGTCAAGTGAAAGACCCCTTCCTGCAAGATTAGACCCTTCAACAAGCTTAGCGCAGACCCCTTCCTACCATCCATTAAGTCCTTATCAAGGGTTGTGTACAGAAATTCATCCTCCTGGGATAACTGTTGGTTCTTGAATCGCTTAATCGTGATACTCACCCCATCGAGGGAAGAGTAACTATTCTTTTGGATTCTAGACCTTGATTCCTAGGAAACAGTGGACTAACTCAAACTTGCAAAGGCTTAACAACCAATTTCTCTTAGGTCCACTTCCACTGACTTATCTCCGGTGTTGACGAAAAATATCATTAACAATATATTACATTTAAGTTATCAAAACAAATATTTGAATGTCAATTCTAATTTGGGTTCTGACTGCATTGTTAATGTTTGCAATTTAACATTAAAAGTGAAAATAGTTTGCAACTAGCATTAAGGTTAATACAATTAAGCATGGATACATTCTTACTAAGTAATTTTTTGTTTGGGAAATAATAGTTAATCTCTGGATATCTGATGCATGAGTATTGATCAGTGGAGAAGCTTTTCTAACGAAATATGTTTATTCAAGGTCAAATTCATAAAGAAATGAATCCATAGTTTAATAATTGACGCATAAAAATATGATTACATCTTAGATTATTCATGTAATCTACCAACATTCAAATAAAATAATAACATATGTAATAGAAAATTCAAGAAACGGTTAAATTGCAGAAATTATAACAACAACCCATAAGAGAAACACAGATTTGCACAAGTATTTATAAATCTTGTGTTTAAGAATAAAATGTACCTCAGGATAACCCAACTTATGACAAAAAGTTTTCACACTACAAAAAAAATTGAATATAAGATTCGGGACATACATTATAATCGATAAATGACTATTAATATGTCATAATTCCAACCATTTTTTGAATTAGAAGCGCCGACATCAAAATCAATAGTACATGTCATCTCCTACGATGCATTCTTCAATCAGGTGACCAAGCTTATCACAGAAAGAACAATACTCCAGTATATGAACTTTGTTGTGTATTATGAGCCACTCATCTATATCAGGGCAGTCTTTAGTGGAATGGTTAACATGTACCCCTTTATGTATCAAGCAAGGAGAGCATTCAAAAAGCCTTGGGCTCCTTAACTCGCTTCCTTTTTCATTTCATCTATGTATAAAATAGCATATGTGCAATATTTTTAAACAATGAAATAAATAAAAGAAAACTGTAAACTTTCCTACATAAAGTCAATTAAGAAAATATTAAATAACTGAATTATTCAATTTGGTAAATATAGTGTTCGCTAGAGGTCTAATGATTGATTAATAAGTCAATTCTATAATGGGATCAACAAATTTTATCATCTGATTTACATGTACTTTCATGATAGTGTTAATGAATTTTCATGATAGAAAAATGGATAAGTATTCTTCTTTTATTATTATTCATTCGATTTTCGTTAATGCTAACATTAGGTACTTCCATTTCATATAAATTGAAACATATCTCCAAATAAAATTTGGGTGATAAAAATATATTTATCTCAAGAAGTAAAACATATTGTAAGAATACAAATGAATGGATCCTTAAGCTAAGAGGTGGTCTATATTATAAATTTTAAATCTAACAATCTAAACATTATATTAAGATGTAACTTATTATCCAACATACAAACTAATATTTAAGCATCATATTGGTATCATTCTAATTTTTTCCAATAAATTCTTTTTTTCAAACTGCTAATAAATTAACACCTCCATTTAGTATTATATTTTACAAAGTGGTAAGGAAACATAAAGTAATCTGATTGTATTATTATTAAAAATACATAAGCTTTACATAATCAAAGCAATGTTCAAAGTTTTTATATAGTATGTAGTATATTCTTCTAAAGGACAACCGATGAATCAAAAAACGAAAGTGCAATCTTCTAATTCATATTTAAAGAGCAGGTTCCATAAAGCATACCTTAGGCATTCCATTTTCATGTAAAAAATAAAAGAAATATAATTAATTTGATAAAAATATTTAATCACATTTGTGTTCCATATTTATGGTAATGGAATCGATTTTTAAGATATTATACAAGTTGAGAATATGGGCCTTTCTTTTATGTTCAATATATTGTTTTTAACAGAAAAAAAACAAATTTGACATGGTAATGCTAAATAGCTAATATATTTTAAATACACAAACTTTCATAATGTATTCATTTAATAAATATATGTAGCCATCAATCCATATGCAAATATATACAAATACTTACATGTATAAGTATATGAGTTGGATAAATATTCACTTGGCTCTTTTTATATAGGAGGTTAGTAAATGCAAATTATCAAAAAGATTTTTTTTTTCATTACCCTAAAATAACGATATTTAATGTATACAAACGATGAACGACTTTTTCCTTTACTGCACTTAGTTTATGCATTCTCATACCATTAGTATATATTTGAAATATAGTATTTTATAGAACCAATCTTATAGGAAATTTTAAAATTTGGTTATCATAAAAATATGGAATAGTTTGGCTAAGCTCCATGGTTAAATTTCAAAATACACAAAAACTGTATATCTTAAAACTTTAAATTAGATACCTATTTTTTTATAATCATAAAAAAATATCAAAAATCAACGTAAAAACGACTAAATTTCGAAACTTAATTCTATGTATAATCGTCTTCGTATACATATAAGACAAGTACACAAAAATGCTTCAAAATCATGATAAAAAAATAATTCACGATTCAGCAAAAATGTAAGAAAACCTCTAATTTTTCAAAAGTTTACAGACATCATAACAACTATATCAAAATATTGCATGCTTTTATGCAGTTTTTGTTGATTGCTTCAAAATCTCAAATTCAATGCCTACACTTTCTCAAACATCACACTAATGCAATAAAATCATCAAAAAGTTAATGAATAATGCATACAAACAAAAAATGCATCACTTCTAGTAAAATTGCTGAAAAAGAATTAACTACAAAGATATATTGCAGACATGTCTGCAATTTTCCTATATACTTAGACATGTATGCAATACACTTTAGAATATTTGTAGATAAGTCTGCACTTATTCACAACAAGTGCACATATTTTTGCACTTGTTTTCCCTTTTTCATTACCTACAATACACTACGTGAATAAATACAGATATATATACAATTTTTCACAATAGGTGACATTTCTAATGATAGTAGCATTACTTATTTAACTTTATGATGAGCATTACTACATCATTATAAATATTAATCTTGAATATATGTTGGCTTTCACCAACTTATAATGTTCATAATTCACATTATCATTTGGTGATAAAACATACCTTGATAGCATATGATGTTGATCAATACTAGAAGAGTTATTTAATCTATAAATTATTACTATATTATTGAAGAATGGTGATACAAGTTTGTATTTCTACATAATTACATGTTCCAATCCATATTAAAAGCAACTTACAATAAACTCTACCCTATAATTGTTTCCATTGTTGGTTTTATATTGCATAGCCTCCTTGTCATTTCTTAATTCTCTTACCGAACCACTCTTCCACTTTCTCCATGAACTCAAATATCGAAATCACCATTTCATTAGTTTCCTCCTCAGCCCTCCAATTCCTCATTTCTGTCGGTGGAAATATTCCTCTTCGTTCTTCTCTCCAAAGATGTAAGCTCTCTTAATCCGTCTCTTTTCCCTGCAGCGATGAAGATCCAAGAAATCAAAAACTCCCAATTCGAAAATTTTATATCTACTTTCTTCTTAATTTATGTTTAGTTTCCCCTGTAGAGCGATGAAGATCCAACAAAGCAAATCCTCCAAACCCATAAGTATTTTTAACAGTTCATTTATTTGATAAATTAATTTCTTCTTTCATTCAAATTTATTTCTCCGCGAACACCCAATTCGTGCATCGTACAGTTCAATATTTTTTCTGCGGCGATGAAGAATATCCATTTGTCTTGATTGTTTTGTACTGCTTGGCGAGAAGCATCGTTTGGCAAATTTTGATGAGGTAAGATTCAAGAAGAGGCCGTGCAACGTTGAACTGTAGCAGCACAGAGGTGGAGAACACGATCTAATATAGAGATGGTTTTCACATTCCTGTTCACAATAGCCAAAAACTGACCCCTACGGTAATCAATGTGACACCCCGTATTTTCAGTAAACATAATAATAACGAACTAAAGTATACTTAATTTTAAGTGTGATAATTAAGGGAAATGGGTTACGCTATTGCGTTCGTCTCAGAATTCTGCTTGAGATAGAGTCCGAGTTTGCATGAATTGGACTTCGTATGAAGAACTTATGGCCTTCAGAAGTTTCAGAAATTTAAATAAAAACCAACTCAAATTCAAATTCAAAGTTTCAAAAATCAAAACACGCACACCCGGGCTGGGCGGGAAATTTCCCGCTCAGGACCCAGGTCGACCAGAGGGTCTACCTGGGGGTCGACCTGGCCGACATAGGTCGACCAGGGGGTCGACCTCCCCCCTTGGCCCAGATTTGAAAAACGACGAGCTGTTTCTTGTGACGATTTTCTGGGTCATTAGGGCTTGTGTGGCAAGTTCTGGTTGGTTCTATTAGGTTTGAATGGCTATAATTGGTCCTAGGTTGATCTAACGGCTCTTATCAACTTAAACATCTATATAAGCAACCCTAATTCTCAACTCTAAATCACACAAATTCATACCAAAAGCCGTCATGCCGTCAGTGATCAACTTAGAATAGCCGCCGTTCTCCTTCAACTAGAAAGTGAGTTAGAAGCCACGTTTCAAATCAAAATCAAGCCTAAAACTAGAACAACAAATAGTTTACATCAAAGGATTAGCATAACAAATCCAAAAATCAGATCCCAGAACTCAAGACCCGCTCTTTCTGTGATTTCTAGTCACTTTTAGGTTTAAATAGATAAATGTGAATTGTGGTAGACTATGACTTGGGTATATGTTGTATGTAGTTATGCAAGTTTATTATTGTTGTGAATCATGAAATTATGCAAGTTATTATGTTATGAAATCATAAACCTATGCAAGTTACCTATGCAAGTTATTGTGTTGTGAATTCACAAACCTATGCAAGTTGTTATATTGTGAATTATGAACCTATGCAACTTATTATGTTGTGAATTCATGAACCTATGCAAGTTGATATGTTGTAAAATCATGAACCTATGCAAGTTACCTATGCTAGTTGTTTTGTTGTGAATCATAAACCTGTGCAAGTTGTTAATTATGTTGTGAATCATAATTCTATGTGAGTTTATCATGTCCATCCGTAGTTGTCATGCTTATGCCAAAAATTGTACTGAAACAATCACCTTGTCATTCCCGTTATTTTATTGTTATGGCGAGGCTACTTTGTAGCCTCGATGACGCCAAAATGCATACGGTTACGCTAGTTAAAAAATGGGGAAAAAAGGGATTTGTAATGGGCATAATTTATATAATGTTTATATAAATTTGGACACATGATTCAAGTATGGAAACATAGAAATAATTACCTATTATGACATAGGTAAAGTTTGGTAAAGATGACATAATTTGAATATGACCATTTATGGATAAGCAATTCAAATTGTTGTGTAAAATAGGTATTGACACCTATAAAAGGAAAAGGTTAATTAATTGGTAAATTAATTAAAAATGGAATGTTAGTAATTATAATTAGAATTGTACTTATGACACGAGGTTAGGTTACGTTAGTGGTGGAAGTCTGCCCGGACCCGACCGGCCTATCCTGCAGCCACTAAGTTGAACCGAATGTGGGTGGTCTAAGTATGTAAATACAAATCGGGCTAAGACACGAAGTTAGGCCCAACTGTGGAATAAGACTTCCCGGACCCGACCGGCATATCCAACATCCACAGGTTGTAGGCCTAATGTGGGAGGTCTAACCCAATATAACCATAATTGGACATGCTAATAAAAAAGACTACTTAACCCAACTTTATACACGAGGACTGTATGATAATGAACATAAGTTAGGGTTAAGTAAAATGAGTTGGATTGTGGGTGGGTTAAGTAGAACTGATGGGTAGGTGGGTAATATTAGTATATATAGGCCCACAAACTTAACCATTAAATAAACAGGATTAAATCAGTGGGAGGGTTAAGTACAAATGAAGGGTAGGTGGGTAATATTATATATATAGACCCACAAACTTAACCGGATAAAGGGGTTATGTAATTAAAGACACCTGATGGTATACATAACCGGGGAAAAATAGTAAAGTTATGTATTAAAGACACCCTTAGGGGTAAGCTTAACTAATGGGAAGAGATAGAGTTATGTATTAAAGACACCTATAGGTAAGCATAACTGATAGGTAGATTACGGTTTATGTACTAAAGACACCTATAGGTAAGCATAACTGATTGAGGGCTATGTAATTAAAGACACCTTTTGGTATACATAGTCAGTAGAATACCTAGTGGGGATACAAGACATAGAGGGGAGCTTGTATTATGTTGTGTGGGACCAATTTCAGTCAGTAACCTGGAGTGGTATCAGAGTAAAGGACTCCGTACTAGGCGGGGAAGGGGAACGCTTACTGGTTGATTGTAAGAGATCCAAAGGAGACGGATGGTGGGAGCGGCGCAAACCGACCGGGGACATGTGCGTGCATGGGCCAGGCAGAAGGGGCTAAGCCAACCGTGACACCAGTAGATAGGTCTGTGGAAATCTTGGGTTGCCACTTTAGGAAAGTGATACACCCTACTGTGGGGCCAGCACATTACATCTACCGAGTAGGGAGCCGATCGATCAAGGTGGTAGTTAGGGTATACTCGGACGTATGCCCTAGGTCTACCAACTTATAGCGGAAGGGATCACCTCATCTTGATTATGCTACCAGTAGTGCAGAGTAGTTTGTAGTGAAGCATATGTGTATCACCTTACCTTTTCTGCCTTGTCACACCTTCCATATGTACAGTGAACCCTCTTATCCACTTTTATGCCTGTCATGTTTACCTTTATTTATTTACTGGCTAAAAGTTACTAGACTCGCCAGACTTTATGTCTGACCCCCTTTGTTTTTCCTTCTCTCTTCCATTTCCCCCCAGGTTCTCAGGGAGGAAACACCTAGGTTTAGTCAGGATTTGGATATCTTCTTCTAGGAGCTACTTCTGAAGTATGGCTCGAGTCTCTGTCTCTTATATGGATTGCTCTTTTAATTGGGGAATGATGTTTTTCTTTTAAATACCTATGTACTCGGATAATGTAAGATAGAAGTATTTTGTTGTAATAGTTTTATAACTCATGGTGTAATGAAACAAAGTATTTTGGTGATTTAATAAAGTTGTTTATTTCCGCTGCAAAATTTTTAATATTTGCTTGTAATATTCTGTGTCTGCTTAAATGCTCCACCAAAGTTAAGGCATTCCCTTTGTGAGTGACCTTAACGGACATGGGGTATTACACTTGGTATCAGAGCTGAAGGTTACCAGATTTGATAAAAGTTTTAAAAAATATTTTCAAAAAGGTTTTAAAAGAAAGTATTCTCAAAAAGGAAAGTCTATTTTGAAAAACATTCCCCAAAAAGCCATATGTAGTATCCTTCGGTCCTTTATCTAAAATCTCTTCCTTTTTCTTCTTAGAATGTCTGGGGAACAAAACATCTCTAACCTCCCAGAGGGCGTCACAATACCTGGAAGGTTTCGAAGGTATTTGGAGGCCACGGCAACCGCTAAAGGCCAAGGAAACGTTCCTCCAGTTGTACCCATCGTTCCTCCTCCGCGCGTGAATGCTTTCCCGAAGATATGTAAAGACTTTCGAGCTATGGGCGGAAGGAACTTTAATGGGACTGAATTATTTGTGGAAGCAAGAAACTCACTCAAGGAAACAAAAGATTTATTCGTTATCTTCGAAGTGGACGATGGGCGGAAAATATAGTTGGTTGTATGGCTACTTAAGGACGAAGCTTCTTTCTGGTGGGAGGTTACTAATGCTGAGAGACCAGTCGAGACTTTGGAGGATTTCAGAACGAGGTTTGAAATGAAGTTCCTCTCACAAGCTGAGCAAAGCCTAGAGATGGTGAAGTTCTTAGCACTCAAACAAGGAAGCCTATCGGTTAAGGAATACGTCAATAAGTTCAATCAGCTGGCAAGGTTCGGACTGGAGTTGGTAAATACACCGCACAAAAAGGCTCTATGATTTGCTAAAGGGCCGAATAAGCCTCTGCATGGACTGACGATGTCTCATATTCCCATGGGGGCCACTTTTGAAAAGCTTGTGTATATGGCCCTAATGCATGAAGAGGACAAGGGAGCAAAGAAAGAGGTAAAAGTTGAAGGGACATTGCAAAATAAGAAGGCGGGGCCCAAGAAAGGACAGCAACAACAACAGCAGAAGAAAGGGATGAAAAGGGCAAGGATAAGAGGAAGTGCCACTATTGTGGAAAAGAATTAGGTCACCTGGTGAAAGAATGTAAAAGGAGGAAATTCAATTGCTTTAAGTGCGGAGAGGTCGGACACTTCTCCAAGGAACGCTCAAAGGGGCAAGGGTCGTAGGGGACTTCTGGAGGGCAGGCGAATGCTCTCGTGACTGATGGATAGGATAGAGATAGGAAAATTAATGTAAAAGGTTTAATTTTCTTATCTGATTATGAAGTTAAGAATCTTTTTTATTCTGGCATTTTGATTTTGTAATTGAGACTCTGCAGTTTAATACTAGTCTTGTTTCTAATCCCGTAGTTGTTTCAAAGCACATTGGTGGTTCGGCTCATTTGTTAGTGATTTGTAGGGGTTTGAAATTATCTGTATTAGGCATCAAAAATTTGAATGTGGCATTTGTGTGCTCAAGTTTATGGGCTAAGGGTTGATTCTAAATGGGCCAGCTTTCTACATAGAAGGTCGTTCTGGATTTTGAGAGGATGGACGTTAAGTTTCTAACTTGTCATGGGAAGACCCTCAAAGTTTCTTGTGACCCGCAAGGGTCTGTTATGCTTAGTTTTCTAAGAATCATTTGATAATCTGATCTGTACCAGTAGTTTGTAAGTATCTGAATATTTCTGAAAGGATAGGGGTTTCTACTCGAAGCGTGAAGTAGATTTCCAGTTTTGACATTGTTTAATGGGAGTAATTATCTGAGTGTCAATCTGATGTTGATTTCAGTCTTCGGGGTTGAGACATAGGGAATTATTATCTTAACCGATATCTAATGGGAATAGAGCTTTTGTCTTAATTGTACTTGTTTCTATCATTTTTTTGTATCCCATCGACCGGATCTTCGACCTTTAGATAGGAAATCCATGGAAGTAAACATGTGTTTGAGACATGTTATGTTTGATGGTTGCAAGTGGATGCAAGTGTTTGCTAGTGGTTGCCTGTGGAGGCATATACACACACATTAGGCACTAGATCGACTCAATCACTCTCTCATTCTGCATATGGATGTATGTGCATTTTCTTTTATTTTTATGGATGGAAATGGATGAGCTTACATATGGATGTTGCATTTGGATTAATGTGTGTGCACACATATAGAACTTATATGATGTAATAGATTTACTTGCATACATAATGGACTCATGGCACAGACATAATTTGCATTAAGGAGGTCAACTGAATCAGTAGACCGCCTGATTTTGCATTAGATAGGGACATGTACACACACTATGCATAAAACATGAAAGCATTAGAAGTCTTTTAGGGACAATGGATGCTTGTGTTTGATGGTTGAGTAGATGGACGATTGGATGGTAGGATATACGTTCTTCTTGACTTGAAGATTTCGGGGACGAAATCCTTTAAGGAAGGGAGAATGTAACACCCTGGATTTTCAGTAAACATAATAATAACGAATTAAAATATACTTAATTTTAAATGTGAGAATTAAGGGAAACGGGTTACGCAATTTCGTTCGTCTCGGAATTCTGCTTGAGATAGAATTCGAGTTTGCATGAATTGGACTTCGTATGAAGAACTTATGGCCTTCAGAAGTTTCAAAAATTTAAATAAAAACCAGCTCAAATTCAAATTCAAAGTTTCAAAAATCAAAACACACACACACCCGAGCTGGGCGGGAAATTTCCTGCCCAGGACCCAGGTCGACCAGGGGGTCGACCTGGCCGACATAGGTTGACCATGGGGTCGACCTGGGGGTCGAACTCCGCGCTCGGCCTAGATTTGAAAAACGATGAGCTGTTTCTTATGACGATTTTCTGAGTCATTAGGGCTTGTGTGGCAAGTTCTGGTTGGTTCTCTTAGGTTTAAATGGCTTTAGTTGGTCCTAGGTTGATCTAACGGCTCTTATTAACTTAAACATCTAGATAAGCAACCCCAATCCTCAACCATAAATCACACAAATTCATACCAAGAGCCGTCATGCCGTCAGTGATCAATTTAGAATAGCCGCCGTTCTCCTTCAACTAGAAAGCGAGTTAAAAGCCACGCTTCAAATCAAAATCAAGCCTAAAACTAGAACAACAAATAGTCTACATCAAAGGATTAGCATAACAAATCCAAAAATCAGATCCGAGAACTCAAGACCCGCTTTTTCTATGAGTTCTAGTCACTTTTAGGTTTAAATAGATAAATCTGAATTGTGGTAGATTATGACTTGGGTATATGTTGTATGTAGTTATGCAAGTTTATTATTGTTGTGAATCATGAAATTATGCAAGTTATTATGTTATGAAATCATGAACCTATGCAAGTTATTGTGTTATGAATTCATAAGCCTATGCAAGTTGTTATGTTGTGAATCATGAACCTATGCAAGTTATTATGTTGTGAATTCATGAACCTATGCAAGTTGTTATGTTGTAAAATCATGAACCTATGCAAGTTGTTATGTTGTGAATCATGAACCTATGCAAGTTGTTACTTATGTTGTGAATCATAATTCTATGTGAGTTTATCATGTCATTATCCCTAGTTGTCATGCTTATGCCAAAAATTGTACTGAAACGATCTCCTTGTCATTACCATTATTTTATTGTTATGGCGTGGTTACTTTGTAGCCTCGATGACGCTAAAATGCATACGGTTATGCTAGTTAAGAAACGGGGAAAAAGGGGATTTGTAATGGGCATAATTTATATAATGTTTATATAAATTTGGACACATGATTCAAGTAGGGAAACATAGAAATAATTACCTATTATGACATAGGTAAAGTTTGGTAAAGATGGCATAATTTGAATATGACCATTTATGGATAAGCAATTCAAATTGTTGTGTAAAATAGGTATTGATGCCTATAAAAGGAAAAGGTTAATTAATTGGTAAATTAATTAAAAATGGAATGTTAGTAATTATAATTAGAATTGTACTTATGACACGAGGTTAGGTTACGTTAGTGGTGGAAGTCTGCCCGAACCCGACCGGCCTATCCAGCAGCAACTAACGTTGAACCTAATGTGGGTGGCCTAAGTATGTAAATACGAATCGGGCTAAGACACGAGGTCAGGCCCAACTATGGAATAAGACTGCCCGGACCCGACCGGCATATCCAGCATCCACAGGTTGTAGGCCTAATGTGGGAGGTCTAACCCAATATAAGCATAATTGGACATGGTAATAAGAAAAGACTACTTAACCTAACTTAATACATGAGGACTGTATGATAATGAACATAAGTTAGGGTAAAGTAAAATGAGTTGGATTGTGGGTGGGTTAAGTATAACTGAAGGGTAGGTGGGTAATATTAGTATATATAGGCCCACAAACATAACCGAATAAAGGGGTTATGTAATTAAAGACACCTGATGGTATACATAACCGGGGAAAAATAGTAAAGTTATGTATTAAAGACACCCTTAGGGGTAAGCATAACTAACGGGAAGAGATAGAGTTATGTATTAAAGACACCTATAGGTAAGCATAACTGATAGGTAGATTAAGGGTTATGTACTAAAGACACCTATAAGTAAGCATAACTGATTGAGGGCTATGTAATTAAAGACACCTTAGTGTATATATAGTCAGTAGAAAACCTAGTGGGGATACAAGACATAGCGGGGAGCTTGTGTCATGTTGTGTGGGACCCATTTCAGTCAGTAACCCGGAGTGGTATAAAAGTAGAGGACTCCGTACTAGGCGGGGAAGGGGCACGCTTACTGATTGATTGTAAGAGATCCAAACAAGACGGATGGTGGGAGCGGCGCAAACCGACTGAGGACATGTGCGTGCATGGGCCGGGCAGAAAGGGCTAAGCCGACCGTGACACCAGTATATTGGTCTGTGAAAATCTTGGGTTGCCACTTTAGGGAAGTGATACACCCTACTGTGGGGCCAGCGCAGGACATCTACCGAGTAGGGAGCCGATCGATTAGGGTAGTAGTTAGGGTATACTCGGACGTATGCCTTAAGTCTACCAACTTATAGCGGAAGGGATCACCTCATCCTGATTATGCTAGTAGTACTGCAGAGTAGTTTGTAGTGAAGCATATGTATATCACCTTACCTTATCTGCCTTGTCACACCTGCCATATGTACAGTGAACCCTCTTATCCACTTTGTTTGCCTGTCATGTTTACCTTTATTTATTTACTGGCTAAAAGTTACTAGACTCGCCAGACTTTATGTCTGACCCCCTTTGTTTTTCCTTCTCTCTTCCGTTTCCCCCCAGGTTCTCAGGGAGGAAACACCCAGGTTTAGTCAGGATTTGGATATCATCTTCTAGGAGGTACTTCTGAAGTATGGCTCGAGTCTCTGTCTCTTATATGGCTTGCTATTTTAATTGGGGAATGATGTTTTTCTTTCGAATACCTATGTGATTTGATAATGTAAGACAGAAGTATTTTGTTGTAATATTTTTATAACTCATGGTGTTATGAAACAAAGTATTTTGGTGATTTAATAAAGTTGTTTATTTCCGCTGCAAAAAATTTAATACCTGTCTTGTGATATTCTGTGTTTGCTTACCTAAATGCTCCACCAAAGTTAAGGCATTCCCTTTGTGTGTGACCTTAACGGACGTGGGGTGTTACAATCAACCTCTTTCAGATCCTATTCTGATTTCAGACCGTTTTCACAATTTTAAATATTTAGATTTTTAATATTTGTGCGAATTAATCTTAGCTCATTTGTTTCAGGAACATTTTAGGAATGGTTCTTTTCTTTTTGTTGCTCCACTATAACTTGATTTGTGATGTCAATATATGGCATATTTATTGATTTTCTATCAATAATTTACCCTTGAGCGAGTTTCATGTACCTGTCTCTATATCTGGGATAAATTAACATTTAATTTCTCACAAAGGGAAGATGCGTCAACTGAATGGAAGGAGTTTACGATGGACGAAAGTTGGTATGTTTTTCCTATACAAATCCTTTTATTTTTAGATTATCTTTAGCAACTCTTACAATAGGATCTTATAATATATTATGACTATCAAACGATCATCTCCATTCTAATTAAAATACATACCGTTTGTTGGTAAACATCGATTTTTAGAGAAGCAATGGTCTTATCCTTCTTAGAGGACGGCATACCACATTTGTTTGTTGAATAGTATTTTAGCAAACATACAAACCCCATGAGGAATGCTAAGATTTCTCTATGGAGGAAGCATGCTTATTTAGCATACATATTCATTAAAAACTTATCTCTCAAGTTGTGTAGTAAGCTTGCAACCTTTTGTTTGATTCCTGAAGTGTTTTATATGTTTGCCTATATGATCCAACAATTAAACTATACTCACATGGGTTAACATATTATCAGTGACAAAGAAGTTATGGTTTTTCATTTATATGTTATTTCTACTTCTTAGATGTAAATAAGAGGTTAGTTATTCCCTTATTTGAATTAAGAAGCACAAAAGAGTTGTCATGCACTTTAGTTTTTGCAAACAACCACATGGTTTGCGAAATTACCATAAGCTGTTGAACCGTGTCAATGTTCAATCTTCAGATAATTAGATATAGCAAAAGTGGAAAGCTGAAATGATACCGCAGAAGGTACATAATGAATTATAATGGTGGAGGTTAATTGTGGGCGTGACTGTTGAATCCACAAAAAATCATGAGCGGCGACTATTGAATCCCACCGTTGTTCATCCATATTTTGATAGTAGAAATATATTTGAATTATGTTGGTATTTATGCTAAGCATTAGTTTTCTCTATATAAAGTCATGTCAATAAATTCTTAATTGATAGTTACTACCATAAAATGGAGAATAATTGCTATCTTAGCTTTAAATGCAATTATTTTCCTAGGCTTAAAAAAATAACCCTAAATAATATATATTGCACACTGTATGTACATTTGTTTGTTCATCTTTAGGCTTCCCCACCATCTCATCATGTTCAACTTTCATGATGTTTTCAGCTTCAGTTTCTCATTATCTCCAATACACATTATTTTATCTTCTTTTTCAACTCATATGTATAATTACAAATATTTTTACTATCTATTATACCACCCCGTAATTTTACAACACTAAATATGATAAAATTAAAGAATACTTAATTAAATATTCAGAATTAAGTGAAACGGACTATGCTATTGCGTTAACCTCGGAATTCTGCTTATAGACACCTGCTTTGCGTAAAATGGACATCATATGAAGAAGTTATTAAGGTTTGAAGTTTGGATACACATAAGAGAATTATATATAAACATAATAATCAAAATCAGTTCAAAATAATTAAAATCCGCTCGAATTCATAGGCGGGAATTTTCCCACTCTGGGTGTCGACCCAAGGGTCGACCCCATAATGGGGGTGTCGAACCAAAGGTCGACACCATAAGGGGGGTCGACCCCTATGTAGACCCCCACGCAGATCTGGGCAGATTCCTTCTTTTGTACGTGGACTGTTTTCTATGCAAGATTTATTGATCCTAGGCTATAAATAAGACCATATACCCATTGTTTTATTCACTCAAAAACAATGGAGAACTACATGTTGCGTCTGCCTAGATTGAAAATAGCCTATTCTTCTTCTACAAACAAGTTATTCAAATTCAGAGATCTATGCTTCTATATCTTCTATTAACTCTTCTTTTTCTTAGATCCATTCATTATGAGTCTACATTATTTTTAGATATGAATACTTAAAACATAATCTTAACATGTTATGAATTGGATCTAAGCCTGTGACTAATTGAATCATATCAGATCTACCATATCCTGTGTATCTAAGTTATTTTGACATGACTATGAATTGGATCTAAGCCTATGCCTATTTATCATGCCATATCTGCCATTATTTGTATGTCTAATTCATTGATTAGATCTCATCATGCCTGTTTATGATCATGTCCCTTTGCCTAATCAGTTCTATTATCACATGTTTATCAGATCTGTTCCTATATGCCTATCTTGTCATTATGCCCAATTTTGTCCCTATATGCTTATTAATTGTTATGCCTATTTCTGCCGTCATATGTCAATCTTGTTATTATTATTATTTATGCTCTCTTCCCCTCTTCTTTTCCCTTTTTATTTTATAGCCAGGCTACCTTTGAGTCTAGGCATACCGCTGAAATATGCGAATACACGAAATTGGGAATGAGGGGAAAACGTTAAAATTGGGACATAACTTGTATTGGGAAATTTGGGCATAACTTGAATTAAATACATGAATATGGATTTGGGGCATAAGCCAAAATGTGATTTAGATATTAATTTGGGACATATGGTACATGATAAATATAGCTTGGGAAAGGGGCATGAAAATCTATAATGAAATAGGAATAATTGTTAAAGAATGGCCATGCCTAGATTTAAAATAATTTTAAATTGTAACCGCACTTAGACACCAGGTTAGATGACACTTGTGGCACAAGTCTGCCCGGACCCGCTTGGCATATCCAGCGACCACAAGTGGTGAATCTAATGTGAGGGGTCTAAGTGCACAAACACGTGACGTGCTAAGACAGGAGGTCAAGTCCGACTTGTGGAAGAAGTCTGCTCGGACCTGCCCAGCATATGCAGCATCCCCAAGTTGTAGGCATAATGTGGGAGGTCTAGCGCATTACAACCATAAATGAATATATGCTAATGAACTTGAATAATTAACCTGGTTGAATCCATAGGGATTATATGAACATGTTAAATTGGGTAGGGTTAAGTAAACTTGCTTGAAATAGTGGGAGGGCTAAGTATATCTTAAAGTAGTGGGTAATATTTATATATATAGGCCGACAAACTTAAACTGTGGGGTTATGCAATCTTCTTACTCTGGTATGGCATAACATGTGGAAATCCTAGTAGTGGGGATACAAGCATGGGGGAAGCTTGTATCATCTTGTGTATGGGACCCGTTTCAGTCAGTAACCCATATATAGGTATCAAACGAGTACTTCGAACTAGGTCGGAGTCGGGACACGCTTACTGGGCTAATTGTAAGAGATCCAAAAGAGGGGACGGTGTCTGACGGTGCGTTCCATCGGGCTCATGTGCGTGCATGGGTCCGCCTTCCCGGGAAAATAAGATGTTGTGGCATTAGTAGATATGGTTATGCACATCCTAGAAATGAAGGGTTGCCACTTTAGGAGGTAATACATCCTACTGTGGGGCCAGCACATGGTATCTACAGAGTAGGGAGCCGATCGATTGAGGTAGAAATTAGGGTACATCTAGACTTTGGTATGTTTAGGATCCCGTTATTATCCTTAGGGGTAACTCCGGTATGTTTAATTGGGTTGCCTATTGTGGTATGGGGTTAAGCCTCTCACTAGAAGTACGCCTAAGTCTACCATCTTATACTAGTTGGGGATCATCTTGTTCACATGGCACTAGTATTGGTTTAGAGAAAGTAAAGTGTTAGAGAGGCGCTAGTTATCATGTTTACCTTGTCATACCTGCCTTATATGCTGTTATCTCTCTTATCCAGTTTATATGCCTATCATGATGCTTTTACTTATTTATATGCTAAAAGTAACTGGACTCGCCAGACTTTATGTCTGACCTATTTTGTTTCCTATTCTTTCTCTTCCGTCCCCCCCCCCCCCCCCCAAACAGATTTTCAGGGTGAGAATACTCAAGCTTGATCAGGATTCTACTTTCATTCTGCTTGAAGCTACTTAGATGTACTGCTTGATTTCATAACTTTTCTATTATGGCTATGTTTTTTGGGATTATGCTCTTTTCATGTTTATTGTACTATGATGATTTAAGTACAAGACAGAAGTTTTAAGTTGATGTACTAGGTTTTATGTATTTTAGACTTATGATGTAACTATGTTTTGAACCATGGTGTTTTCTACTTAATAAAATTTTAAATTCCGCTGTTATTTTATATTTGTCTTGTAATATTTATATTTCTGTTTACCTATAACGCTTCACGAAACTTAATGCATTCTCTTAGTGAGTGACATTAACGGACGTGGAGTGTCAAACGTGGTATCAGAGCTGAAGGTTACCAGATTGGATAAAAGATTTTGAAAAATTGTTTTCAAAAAGTTTTAAAAGGAAGCATTTTCGAAAGAAAATTCTATTTTGAAAAACATATTCCACAAAGCCATATGTAATATCTTTTCGATTCTTTGTTTGAATCACTTTTTCCTTTTCTTTTCAGCATGTCTGGGGAACCTAAACCTAATATTCCTGAGGGCGTTACAATACCAGGCTGGTTCCATAGGTATCTAGAGGCCATGACGCCCGTCGGTGGCCAAGTAGACGTTCCTCCCCCAGTTGCACCCGATGTTCCTCATCCATCTCCTCCACGAGAAGATAATTTCTCTAAGATCTGCAAAAATTTCTGTGTTATGGGTGGAAATCCATTCCGAGGAACCAAAACTTTTGTAGAGGCAAGAAATTGGCTAAATGAGACGGAGGATTTGTTTGGAATTTTCGAAGTTGAAGATTGTAGGAAGATTCAGTTGGTCCCTTGGCTATTGAAAGATGATGCTTCATTCTGGTGGGAAGTGACGCAAGTAGGGCGTCCAGTGGAGACTTGGAATGATTTTCAGCAAAGGTTTGAAATGAAGTTTCTTTCTCAAGCTGAGAAAAGTATGAAAATGGAAAAGATTCTGGCACTCAAACAAGGAGGCATAACTGTCAAAGAGTATGTTAACAAATTCAATCAACGGGCGTGGTTTGGGTTGGATCTTGTGGATACCCCGCGTAAGAAAGCTTTGCGGTTGCATAAAGGACTAAATGAACCCCTCCATGGGTTAGCTATGTCTCGTATTCCTATGGGAGCAACTTTTGAAAGGCTCGTTGATATGGAATTAATGCATGAGGAAGATAAAGGTGAAAAGAAAGAAGCTAAGGTTGAGGAAACAAAAAACAAGAAAGTGTGGCCTAAGAAAGGACAACAACAACAAAAAAGAAGGGCGAAAAGAACGACAATGCTAAGGATAAGAGGAAGTACCATAATTGCGGGCGCGAGGGTCACTTGATCAAGGACTGTAAAGAAGGAAGAATGGTTATTTCAAATGTGGAGAGGTCGGACACTTTTCTAAAGATTGCCCGAAGAAGCAAGGACAAAGTAAAAGGGCAGGAGCTTCTGGAGGACAGGTGCATGCTCTCGTGACCAGTGCTCCAGAGAGAGGTAGGAAAGTTTCTGTTGAAGGTTTGATTTCTCTTTCTAATCATCCAGTTAGAACTCTTTTTGATTCTGGCGCTTCACATTCTTTTATATCTGATTCTGTGGTTGATTCTCTACACCTTAGTACTAGTATGGTTTTGGATCCCGTTGTTGTCTCAAACCCCATTGGGGGTACGACTTATCTATCTATAATTTTTCGGGGTTTGAGAATATCATTGTTAGGCGTCGAATTTGAATGCGATGCGTATGTGCTTGGTTTCATGGGCTATGGATTGATTTTAGGGATGGATTGGCTAGCCATGTATGCGTCCATTCTAGATTGTGAGAGGAGGGTCATTATACTTTTGACTTACCATGGGAGGACCCTCGAGATTTCTTGTGACCCAAAGGGGTCTATTATGCTTATTTCCTAGAGTCACTTGATGCATTTATTGATGATCTGCGATCTGTCCTAGTTGTTTGTGAGTATCCTAATGTTTTTGAGGAGGTTCAGGGCTTAACTCTAAGACGCGACATCGATTTTCATAAATACTTGATGGATAATGCAAAGCCAGTTGCATTGCCTGTGCACCACATGGCTCCAAGGGAAAGAAAGGAGCTCAACAAGCAAGTATAGGAGCTACTTGAGAAAGGATTTATTAGGTGAAGCATATCTGAATGGGGTGCTCCAGTGGTATTCGCAACTAAGGCGGATGGTTTGCTTCGCTTATGTGTGGATTATAGGGGGTTGAATAAACTCACCAAGAAAAATAGACACCCACTTCCGAGGATAGATGTTCTGTTTGACCAACTTGTTGGTGCATCTGTTTTCTCTCAGTTAGACTTTGCCACGGGGTTTCATCAGTTGAGGGTGGCCAAGGACAGTATAGACAAGACCGCTTTTAGAACTCCAGATGGTTTCTTCGAGTGGCTCGTTATGCCTTTTGGGTTGATGAATGCACCCACCAATTATGTTGATCTGATGAGTTGGGTGTTTCGGGAGTTTCTAAATAAGTTCGTCGTGGTCTTTGTTGATGACATCCTGATTTTTTCGAAGAGCGAGGAAGAGCATGCCCAACATTTGAGAGAGGTTTTGAAAACTCTCTGTGCGCACCAGTTTAAGGCGAAGTTCTCCAAATGTCATTTTTGGAGGAAAGATGTGAGATTTCTAGGGCATGTGGTCTCTAAAGATAGGATAGATGTAGACCCCACAAGGGTAGTTGTAGTTCAAGACCGGCAGATCCCAAAGAATACAACGGAGGTGAGAAGTTTTCTAGGGTTAGCAGGCTATTATAGGAAGTTCATTAAGGTCTTTGCAAAGATATCAGCCTCACTCACCAGGCCGACAAAGAAGAATTAGACGTTCTCGTGGGATATAGATTGTGATGTTGCTTTCTGGAGACTGAAGATGGCTCTGACAACAACCCCAGTATTAACCTTGCCCGATGGAAACAAAGTGTTTATAATATACGCTGATGCATGTGGTACAGGGCTTGGTTTGGTTCTGATGTAGGAGGGAAGGGTAGTATGCTATGGAGGAGGATAACTAAGAGTTCATGAGAAGAACTACCCTACCCATGATTTAGAGCTAGCTGCCATAGTATTTGCACTTAAGACGTGGCGTCATTATTTGCTTGGAGAGAAGTTTCAGTTATACACCGACCATAAATCTCTCAAATACTTGTTCTCGCAGAAAGATCTCAATTTGAGGCAATAAATGTGGATGGGTTTCTAGCATGCTATGACTTTGAGATTGCTTGTACCCCCGGCAAGGGTAATATGGTAGCAGACGCATTGAGTGGGCAGAGGATGACTTTGAGTCCCCTGTTTGTGTAAAGGAAGAGCTTGGAGTTCATATCCACTTTTGATTTTAAACCTTCCACCGAGTTTATACCTGGTTTATTGGCATCACAAGAGGTGTAACCTACTCTTATGGATCAGATAGGAGCTTCGCAGCGAGAGGATCCACAGATTTCAGACATCTTAGATAGGCTCAGTAGAGGGGAGACTTCTAATCGCCTCAGTAGATATTCCTCAGATGATAGAGGGTGGTTGCGACGAAATGGAAGGCTTTGTGTTCCCCGAGTTGGAAGTTTGTTGAAGACAGTCCTAGAGGATGCCCATCATTCTAAGATGACTATTCATCTAGGCGGTGAAAAAAATGTATAAAGACATGAAGAGGTTTTTCTTTTGGGCTGGGGAAGAAAGATGTGGTGGAGTTTGCTTCTCAATGTTTGATTTTCCAGCAAGTCAAAGCTGAGCAAAAGAAGCCTGATGGTTTACTTCATCCTTTGGAGGTCCCACAATGGAAGTGGGAGAGTGTCTCCATGGACTTCATTGATGGTTTGCCTAAATCGAGAAAAGGCAATACCAGTATTTGGGTTACAATAGACAGACTTACTAAGAGCGCTCACTTCATTCCTGTTAAGAACAAGAGGACGACAGCTTGGTTGGTAGCAATTTGCGTTTGTGAGATAGTCCGTCTTCATGGAGTACCTTCCAGTATCGTAAGTGATCATGACCCCATTTTCACCAGTGAATTTTGGAGGAGGTTGCAAGAAGCATTAGGTACACCATTATGTTTGAGCACCGCTTATCACCCTCAGAGCGATAGGTAGACGGAAAGCGTGAATAAAGTCCTTGAGAATCTTTTAAGGCTGTGTATCATAAACTTCTGAGGGACTTGGGACAAACATCTTCCTTCTGTAGAATTTGCCTACAACAACAGTTATCAAGCTAATATTGGCATGACACCCTTCGAAGCATTGTATGGGCGACTCTGTATGTGACAACTGTCCATAAACCCTACACTAAATAAGAGAGTTAATGCGCTGAAAGGTGTGCCAGGCAGTTATGGACGATCATCAGAGTAGGTAAACACAAGCGGAACCTGTCGTAGGACTCATAGTGCAAGGATAAAATATAACAGAACTTATACAGCAAGTTATAGTAATGAAGCATCATATAGCAAACTTTTCAAACATTCATAACATAATAAAAGATTATCCAACGAATACCAAAGTTTGTACATAAAGCCTTACTACAACCCTCATAGAGCACTCAACAGCGGAAACAGAAATACTAGATAGTAATAGAACTGGTATGCCAGCCTCCTGCTCGCCTCCGCACAGCATCATCGTCCTCACTAATAACCTGTAACCTGCTACTTAGTCTGCCCATCCATAACCGGATGAACAACCTAAGGAATAAGAGGAAATATAAAACCTTAAGTCAGACAACAGTCATAGTGAGCGATAAAACGGCTAACAAACTTCATCAATAAAGTATATGAGAATGGGTAGATTAACAAACCAATCTACCAATCATCAGAGAAGAACTCAACTCATGTCTTCCCCCACATCAGACAGTGATAGCCTTTACATTAAGCAATTCAACCATTCATCCATGGAAACCAGAACACTCATTCAATCATGGTAAAGCAATCATAACATCCAGATTATATATATCTCATGTAAACCATCCTAATCGAATTCAACATCCGTCAAGTACAAGCCCCAGAGGCCTAAACCAATATCAGACAAGCACCCAAGAAACATCTCCTTCGATTTTGGATGACCTACATGAGACGGTACAAACAGAACAACCAATCATCCATGACAAACTCTGGCTATCACTGCCAATCCTGCTTTGAAACCATCGTTAATCGTATGACGGCTAACCTTTCCATATGTCAAGGGCTAATGGTAACCCCAGTTCTAGCAAAAACTCCATATGTCCAACCTTGACAATGTCCAACCTTGATAACTAGGCCTTTTCAAAGATACCCAGGGTACTCTACCGGCAACCTTCCAGTCTTTTGGGTGCCCCCATTTTACCCCTGCTTTGAGCCTGCTAGCACTTACGACAACAATAATCTCTCATCCTTTGCATCTCTAGTCATCCAACTTGATGACTTTTCATAGCCCAAGCAACCTTCTCGAGCAACCATTATCCACAACCCAACACCCATGAGATGTCTGCCAATTCATTGCTTTTCGCTAATCAACGAACATATCACATCACTTCGAACATCCCCTTTTGGACTCTCATCGAAGCCTTCATCACCATCGAACCAAACAACTTCAATATAAGGTTCAATATAGTCTATAACATTATCACCCCTCTCAAGACACCTTTCAACACTTCCAAACTTCCCAATTGATTTCTCTTTGAAGTCTCATCATCATCGGAAATGTCCGACCAGAAATGGCAAAACTGGCTGACTAGAATGGCTTACCAGAATAGGCCGACCTACTTTATGCCAACCTAACTTTACGCTGATCCACTTTAGCCCGACCCAACTTAGTGCTAACCCAACTTTAGAACGACCCAACTTATGGCCGATCTAACTTTAGGCTAACCCAACTTATGGCCGATCCAATTTATGGCTGATCCAACTTATGGCCGACCCAACTTATGGCCGATCCAACTTATGGCCGACCTAAAGCCTGCATATTGCAATTCAACTCCGATTTCGACCAAAACTTTGCCAAACGATAGATTCGACGAAACCAGCTCGTCCGAATCATCAAATATGAATACAAACATGGTAAGAAACCATTATCAACATGATTATAACAATTCTCATCCAAATTATGCAAATCACTCCAAAAATCATAATGAATGATCATATGAACAAAATTATAGATCTAACTAGCATATCATATGAAATAACATAAGTATTATCGGATTAAACTTACTAAATTAGATCCTATGATGATTCACATGAAAATGGACTTAATATGGCATAGATCTATGGTTAAACAATTGAATATGATGAAAAACATAATCAAACACTCATACACTTCATTGAATCCATGTAAGAGATGTAAATCACTCACCGATTCTCCAAAACAAGCTAAAATGATGGAATTATGAATCCGGACAGCGAGCAATTCAAACCAAACTCCTCGATCCGATGAATTCGCCCTTGAAGTGATGTAGATCTAGCCTCCAATGGTCTAGATCTATAATTTCCCTCCTTAGAATTGGATTTTTAATGGCGGAATGGTGTTATAGGAAGAAGAAGCACAAGGCCTCCAAATGAGAGAATGGGAGAATTAACCTATTCTTCATACCCCTCACCCCTATTTATAGTTTCCACCAACCGACTAATGGGCCTCCCCAATTCAGCCCATTAGGCTTTCCAAACCTGAACAGCTAACTGAAAAACCTTAAAACAACGATTCTTCCCAAACCGCTGAGCCAAATCCTTAATGTAACCACTCTACGGAAAGGCAAACATCAATTTCTTTCCAATGGCACAGGTATCATCCTCTGATTCGACCTGAGTCAAAAGTTATACCCTATACAAGGGATGACTAAGACGCAATGAGAGAAAGAAGGTTCTTGAAGATGCACATCACCCGAGGAGGTGGCCGAGTTTGTCCCGAGGTGCATGTTGTGCCAACAGATTAAGGCCGAGTCATAAAAAGCCCGGTGGGCTATTACATCCATTGGAGGTCCCCGCAATGGAAGTAGTAAAGCGTCACGAAGGATTTCGTGGATGGACTGCCTAGATCAAGAAAGGGAATACGAGCATGTGGGTCATAATAGGTAGACTCACGAAGAGTGCTCATTTCACTCCGGTAAAAAGCGAAAGGACTGCATCATAACTAGCAACGGATTACTTTCAAGAAATAAAGCGGTTGCACGAGGTTCCCCAAAGTATAGTTAGTAACCATGACTCAATCTTCACTAGCCAGTTTTGGGATAGTCTACGGGAAGTCATGGGCAAGCAACGGAATCTAAGTACGGCCTATCATTCGCAGGCGGATGGTTCATTTTGTTCAAGCATGAGTTATAGAAAATCACGTTAGTAAGAGCAATTGGCAACGTGGATTGGTATTTTCAAGAAAAGTTCTGCTGCGTGGAATACTTTATAGTAAGTAAACGAGATCCAGGATTCACTAGTGAATTTTGGAGAGCTTGCATGAAACCATGGGGTCATAGTTATGTTTAAGCCAACAATGATAGAAGAGTAAGTGAAAGAGGAAGACGAGAGGCGATAATGAAATGGGTTCCAACTCATATTGGGAAATAGGAGTTAAGAAGCCAAGGAATCATGAAGTAAAAGACGGTCAAAGCACAGTGGAGTTAAGCTCAAGGAAACGTGACTTAGAAGACTGAAGGCTAGATACGCGCATCACATCTCTTTTTAAGAGCATATCCTTAATCCTTGTTTTCCTGTGGAACTTACTCGTATGTTATCTTTTTACGTATATCCTCTCGGTCCCGTTCTCGGTCCTATTTCTGTCAGGAGGTATGACTTATTGGCTAGTAATACATGTCAGGGTTTGAAGGGGTCCGTTAGGTTGACTAAACCTTTTGGGCTTTTATAGAATATGGGTTGGGTTAGGAAGGGATTTCTTGTAATCCGAAAGGAGTATATCCTGCTTATCTTCCCGATCTCTTTGTAGCATATCTTTTGCTATCCATGTTTGTCTTGATTATCTAGTTTATTATGTTAATCTTGTCATGAGAACCTTAGGTAGAAACCCTTTGGATGAAACATGTGTTTGAAGCATGTTATGCTTGATGGTTGCAAGTGGTTGCAAGTGTTTGCAAGTGGTTACTCGTGGATGCATTATACACGTTAGGAACTAGATCGGCTCACACACTCCTCATATTGCATATGCATGAGTGTTTATGCTTATTCATGGATGAAAATTTTTGTGTTATCACATGGATGTTGCATATGGATGTATGTTATGTGCACACATATAGATGTTATACAGTATGTTAGGAATTGCATACATATGGATCCATTTCACTAACATAATTTGCATTGATGATATTTGCATTAGATAAGTACATATACACACACCTTTGCATATGTTCATACAACATTTAGAATCTTGTAAGGACAATGATTGCTCGTGGATGACGTTTTGAGTAGATGGATGTTGGATGGTAGGATACGTTCTTCCTAACTTGAAGATTTCGGGGACGAAATCCTTTAAGGAGGGGAGAATGTAACAACCCGTATTTCTATTAACCTGTTATAACATAAATCGAGGCAGAATTTAATTCTAAAATCAGAACCAAGGGAAACGGGCTATGCCATTGCGTTTGTCTCGGAAAAATACGCGAAATAGAGTCCGAGTTTTCGAAAATCGGAGTCCGTATGACCCGATTAAGGCCCAACGAAGTTTTCAGAAAATTTCAAAGTAAAAAACAGATTTCAAATTCAAGTTTGAATTTGGAAATTAGGGTAAGATTGGGCCAGGCGGGAAAATTCCCGCCAGAGCGCCCAAGTCGACAGCCCTGTCGACTTGGGAGTCGACTTGGTTGACCCAAGTCGACAGCCCTGTCGACTTGGCTGTCGACTTGGCTCAGCCGGGCAGTTCTGCCTGGTGCACCATTTTGGGGTTGTGTTGAGTTTGGGGGCCAGATTCGGTTTTGAGGGCTGAGATTAGAACTAGGGTTTAATCCTAAGGCTAGAACTAATCCTAATCTCTATAAATAAGGCCCTAACCTAAGCCTAAATCATCATTATTCATTCAAGTAGCTAAACTATGGCAAAATCATTCCTCTCATGGCCTCCACTCTCTTCATAAAATTCCTAAGTTATTTCTATGAGAGATTTTCCATGCATACAAGTGTTTTCAAGCTTGTATGAGCATCATTAGCTTGCATTCAAGTCAAGTTTCCATATTTACATCATAAAGCAAGGGTTTTGATCATTTTGGCTCAAGGGTTTTTCTATTAGAGCTTGCATTTTGGGTCTATTCGATTGCATAAGTGCTTTGTCATATTTTTGTATCTTCATAAGTATTGTAAGCCCTATTCTACTTTCATATTTAAACTCTAAAGTTAAATGAATGATGCAAGTTTGGTTGGCCATTATGATATGCAAGTATGCCATGTTATGATATGCAAGTTTACCATGTTATGTTATGCAAGTTTGCCATGTTATGATATGCAAGTTTATCATGTTATGTTATGCAAGTTTGATATGCAAGTTTGATATGCAAGTTCATCATATGATATGCAAGTATGTTATGCAAGTTTGGGATGATCATTTTGTTCATGTTATCATGTTATGCAAGCTTATCTTGAGTATATGGACATAAAGCTTCAAGCTTTATGCTAAATGTTGCATTTTGGTAACATGTAAGTTATCATATCTCTTATGATAACTTGCATGTGAGGCTAAATGCGAACTTATGGCCATTTCTACATGTCATTTATCACCATGTATCACCAATATGCTAAGTTTGGTTTTATGCATGCTTTTGAGGCCTAAAAATGTAATATGCAAGTATATGAACATATGTACATTTCATATGCCACCATGTTAAACTTGTGGCTTCAACACCTTTATGTCATGATTATGCCAAGTTCCCTCTTTCTATACTTTATGCGCTATTGCGATATGTAAGCGATGGGATTGCGTTTGGGGTTGGGTAAACTTAAAAGACATAAAAACATAAGATTGGGAATTTACCTATTAAGTTAGGTCTACCCATTGGGAATTTACCTATTAAGTTAGGTCTACCCAAATTCTTGAAAACTTGTAACATGTTTTGGAAACATGATGGACATGACACTTAGAAAATATAAGTGTGACCAACTCGAGGTTGGGTTGAGTTTGTAGCGTAAACCTACCCGGAACCGACCGGCTTAACTAGTTGCTACAAACAATAGGACCCAATGTGAGAAGTTAGTCATGTTGTACCTTGAACCCGAGGTTAGACCAAGTTGTAGTGTAAAGCTACCCGGACCCGCCCGGCTTAACTAGTAACCACAACAAGGTCTAATGTGAGAGGTTAAGGCACATTAAATTAATTAATGCCTCATGATTAGGGTTAAGTCATGGTCCACTTAATACTTAACCAATTTGGGCTTGGTAGATTAATCAGGGTTAAGTCGTGAACTCATCGTTACACTTAACCAAGTTAATCCATGATTAGTAAAAGGGTTAAACCGTACTTAACCCACTAGAAAAATCCTAGCAATGGGGGTCCACTCCAGCAGTAATCCCAAGTTTGTATCATTATGACCCTAGGGACTAGGCTAGGGTGGGGGGCACAATTACTAGACTTGAGGTAAGAGACCAAAAACGATGGCAGAGTGGTACGCCGGTGTAGTTCCGGGCGGACTATGGTCGTGCACATAGTCCGAAGCCGGGGAAAACATGCACGGGTACCAGTAGATCGAGACTGTGCACTTATGTTTATGGTGTCCAGGGGTTGACACCCTAGGGCTTGATACACCCGACGGGAGACCCTGCACAGTCTGACTACAATTATGTTTGGGCCGCATTGACACCAACACGTGACGAGTTAGGCTTATAGGGAGCCGATCGACTAGACCGTTTGGTTGGACCGCGTATTAGGGTCACTTCATGTTATTGGGCCAAAGATTGGGCCAAGGGATCAATACTTGTTTATTCAAGTCATGTTAGTTTGCTAGTACACCTGTGGTGCAAAAACCTTAAACCTGATAATGCGATGACACCTTTATCTACCTTGTTAGTTAATCATCATGCCAGTATGTAGTTATCCATATGTTCATCTCAGCTTTCATCATGCCAGTTAACTTTATCAGTTTACATTGATTGTAGTAGGGCTTACTCAGTCTTTTTGACTGACCTATTTTCCTTTCGCCTCTTTTCTTCCGTTCCCCCCCAGGTTCTCAGGGTGGGAATATTGGAGCTTAGCTTGGATTTCTGATCGCTTGCTTGTGGGATTTTAGCTCATGTACGGTCTTGACATGAAGCTAGCTATGGTTATCACTTATTTTGGGGATAGTACTTATGTATTTCTGTTTTTCAGTAATGTTGTTTTTATCTAGACTTGTGTATTTGGAAAGTTGACATTATGTTGTACCAGACTTGTTTTGAAATGGTTTGAAATCTTCCGTTGTTTTATCTATGTTATTTACTCTGTTTACATATATACATATGTTCTTGTTCTGCCTTGATATATCATTATGCATGTTTACCTGATTCAAACGCCCCTCCAAAGTCAGAGTGCTTGCAAGAGTCACCCTGGCGGAGGTGGGGTGTTACATTTGCTTTCAGGGTATTTTATTTAAAATATGATTTGCCGAAAGAATATCTTCTCCCCAAAAGTTATCTGGCAAGCCAGAGCTAATTAGTAAGGCATTCATCATTTCTGTAAGGGTTCTATTTTTTCGTTTGGCTATACCATTGGATTGAGGTGAATACGGGGATATAGTTTAATGTATAATTCCATGCTCAGCACATAATTCCTCAAATGGAGACTTGTATTCTCCTCCTCTATCACTTCTTAAAGATTTTATTTCTTGTTGAGTTGATTCTCAACTTCTGCCTTATACTGTTTAAACATTTTGAATGCTTCATCCTTGCTTATAAGGAGATATACTTGACAGTATCTGGTACAATTATCAATTAATGTAATAAAGTACCTTTTTCCACCTCTATTTTGACACAATTTCAAGTCGCATACATCAGTATGTATTAAGTCTAGAGGTTTTGTCTCTCGTCCAACATGATGAAATGAGGTGCTTGTTAATTTTTCTTCTGCACAAACTTGATATTTATAGTTGGAATCTATATTGCATTTTGGTATAAATTCTAGATTAATCAATTTTCGCAATGTATCAAAGTTTACATGCCCTAATCTAGAATGCCATATGTTAGAAGATTCAACAATATAAACAGAAGATTCACTTTTATTCATATTAGTGTATGGTACAATAGTGGTTACATTTGCTTTAAATAAACCATCACACACATATCCTCTTCCAACATACATTCCATTCTTGGAAAGAACAAATTTATCAGCTTCAAAGGTCAATTTAAAGCCATGCTTGCTCAGCAACGATCCTAAAATCAGGTTCTTGCGAATTTCTGGAACATGGAGAACATCATTTAAAGTCAGTGCCTTTCTAGAAGTCAGTTTCAACACAACTTTTCCTTTGCCTTCGACCTTTGAAGTAGAAGAATTTCCCATAAAAAGTTATTCATCATTAGCTGCAGTTTCATAGGTTGTAAACATCCACTTGTTAGCACATATGTGTCGAGTGGCTCCAGTGTCTACAAACCATTCCTTTGAATTGGTAGCATTAAAATCTAAACATCCACTTGCATTTGCAGATTGAAATAGTTATAAAGGAATTGGTAATGATTTGGAAAAGGATAAATATAAAAGTGAATTTGGAATTTGAATTAACCTAAAATGGTAAATAAATTCCGATGTTCAGATATAAATCGAATATAGATTATTCAAGAGAAAGTTATTATTGGAATTCGATCATATCGAATTTAGGGAAGTAGTTATTTTTACTTTCCGTTTGAATCAAATTTAATTATTTAATTATTTACTTATTAATTTATTTATTGAAATTAATAAGTACAAGTTATATTTTTATAAACCAAATATATGGAAACAACGGTTATAACGCTTCTGTTATGATAAATGTTTTGTAAATCTAAACAACAGTTATAACGCTTTCGTTATAATAAATGTTTTGTAAATCTAAACAATGATTTTAACGCTACCATTATAATAAATGTTTTGTAAATCTAAACAGTGATTTTAACGCTACCATTATAATTAATGTTTTTAAATCGAATAATTGAAAACATCGATTATAACACTATCATTATAATTAATGTTTTTCCGTAAAAGAAGTGGATCCTTAGATTGAATCCGAGGGTCGTGTAAGTGATGTTTTGTTTGAAGTTGTGAACTTTGATTATTTCAAAGTTGATAATGTTGTTCAAGTAAGTTATAAGAGGTAATTATACCCCAACTTGGTTGACTTCATGATTGATGGAGGAATGGTTAAGGTTCAGTATTGAAAATTGGTTAGTAGTATGGTTAGTTAACAAATGATAAATGGTTTGAGTTATAATAGTGATGTTTTTATAACATCGGGTTAATTTAAAGGATTTTTGAAAAGTTTTTCCCAAATAAAATAAGAGGTGTTTTCTATGCATAGAAAATGAAATGAATTAGTCAATGAGGAATTAATAAATGGAATATGGAAATATTTTCCGATATTAATAAGGTATGTTTTCTGAATATAGAAAATAAGGATTCGTGAATATCTAGAAATGTTTTCCAACTGGAATTAGAGATATTTTCTCGAATAAAGAAAATAGGATATTGGAAATGTTTTTCCAAGAATCGAGAGAGAAAATAGAGCTTTGAAAGGATACGAAAGATGGGAAATGGAAATGATAATATAATAAAGAATTGATTTAAAAAAGGGCCAGTGTTGTTTGATGGTTGATCGATAAAATTTCCATTTGGAAATAGAATAGTTGGTTGTATGGATGTTTTCTTTGATAGTTAAACCAACGACTATCGAAGTCCTAATTTATTTTATACTTCCGTTGTCAATACAGAGAGACTGGGATCAGATTTATTATCTGAAAACCACTCTGTATTGGCATAAACGTTACGAATCAACTTATGCTGAAGATTATTGAAGATGGAGTAAAGTGCAAGGGAAGTTATGTTAACCCTAGGTAGAAATTGCCCAAGATGGATTAATAGAATGGTTCTTTCGGTTTGTCCAGTCCCAAGACAACGTATATGGACGAATGTCTGACGATGTGACATTCAAAGTAAATGATGGAAAGATGTGTTGAAAGATAATCGTGACCTTAAGCCTCATCAACCGGGAAATGACAAAAATCGGGCAGGCAGCATGGCCAAGTGGGTCATTCCCATTAGGGGTATTATCACCTGATCTATATAAAATTCATTTGCTTCTTATTATGTTCGCTATTGTATGCTTTCGATAACGGTTCCTAATCACAACCGTTGGTGATAATATGCTAGGTACACACAAGTTAAATGAGTAGCCAGCCATGTGTGGCCAGGTTGCAAGATGTTTTTGTTGAACCCCTGTGTATCCCCTCTAGAGTACACTAATCAGAAGGTGGTTCCATACCATGTCATAGTCGGAATCCAGTCTTCAATAAGCGCCATGTGGTTTTCGATTTTACATTATATATGGAGCATGAGATGCAAGTGTTCCGCTAGATTTCTATTTATTTGATTTAGACACTATTATAATATCACCTGATTTTGATATCAAAGATATTTTGATTATCGTAAGGTAAAACCCATCCGTGTTTATGTGTGAATTAGTCTTATGATTATATTTTCTTCTGAAAAGATTTTTAAAGTTAAACAAATGGTTTGAGTTTACTCACACCAGTCTCATGACTGACCCAGAGTTTATTTTGTTTTGTTTTACCCTAAACTCTTGGGTGCCAAAATTTGTACGGGTCAAGTAGTCGGGATTTTACAGATTCACTTGGAGGAGCTTGAAGCAGGAGGCTTCCTCAGTTAGGTATAGCCTATCATATTTTCCGCTGTGTACTATGTTGTATCTGGAAACAGGTGTTTATAACTGTTCCAGAAATAACTATTATGCTCTGATGACGGTACGTATATACAGTTACTGATTGGATTTCAAAAGTTATGTTATTTAATATATTTTATTCATTCCGCTGTGAGATTTGTGTTCTTTGTTTTCTTCTATTCTAACTATTCTTTCTTTCTGTTTATCATCCTCTAACATCTTTCTATTAATGATTCGTATTTCTATGCAATTTGTGCTGGGCGTGTGGTGCAATTAGTCAACTTAAAGGGTACGGAAATTCGGGCCATTACAGTGAGATGCAGGCATTCCGCTTGATTGCTATTTATTTGTATTAGACACTATCATAATATCAGAAGAATATTGTTTTCAAAAATGTTTTAGGTTATCATAAGGTAAAAATTGTCCATATTTATGTGTAGATTTGGTCTTACGATTATCATTTTCTTTCAAAAAGATTTTGACTTTAAAATCAAGTTGGATGATAACTTTAAACTTAGTGAGTTTTTCTCACGCTAGTTCACCCGACTGATCCTAGCGTATGCAATTCTCGGGTCAGAACGAGTTTTACAAGTTCATGTTATCGAATGATGTGAAGAGATGAGCTGGAAGAGTTTAGACATATGATATTATATAGATACTATTCCGTTGTGGGTTGTATATGTGGGCAGGTTATTATAACTGTCCAGATGTATTGATGTACTCTGATGATTATAAGTTTTTATTACAAGCTTTCAATAAAGATTTATTTCTATCACTACACTATAATGGCCATTTGGTAACCCTTTTTTTTAATTGTCAACACATATTTGTGTTGCCGTGTAATAACAAAAATAAGCGTTGCAATGTTAAAAATGTGTTACCAAAAATACATTATTTTAATATATTTTTTATTGCCAACGCTTATTTGTGTTGGTAAGGCTGATTCTTTGGGGTAAAAGTGTGACGACCGCCCACAGCCCCAGCACTTAACAAGAGGAATAATGCGCTGAAAGGTGTGCACGGCCGCTATGGACGATCATTCAAGTAGGTAAACACAAGCGGAACATGTCGTATAACTCACAATGCAAGGATAAAGTATAATAGAACATATACAACAGGTAATAGCAATAAAGCATCATATAGCAAACTTTTCAAACTTTCACAACGTCCTAAAGGCAAATACCAAAGTTTGTACATAAGGCCTCGCTACAACCCTCATATGGCATTCAAACAGCGGAAACAAAATACTAGATGGTAATAAAACTGGTATGCTAGCCTCATGCTCGTCTCCGCATAGCAGCATCTTCCTCATTAATAACCTGTAACCTGCTACTTAGTTTTCCCATCCACAACAGTATGAACAACCCAAGGTAATAAGAGGAGACATAAAACCCTGAGTCAGACAACAGTCTTAGTGAGCGTTAAAACAACTAACAAACTTTAGCAATAAAGTATATGAGAATGGATAATAAACATATTAATCTACCCAAAACACCAAAGAAGAACTCAACCCAATCTTCCCCACATCGGACAGTGATAGACTTTACAGTCCATAACATCCAAGGTAATAACCACTCGTCCATGGAAATAAGAACAACCATTGATAACATTCATAGCATTCAGATTACTTACGTCTCACGCAGACAATCCTAATCGGGCTTAATATCCCTCAAGTACTCCCCCCAGAGGCCTAAACCAATATCAGTCAAGCACCCAAGGAACATCTCCCTCGATTTTTGATGATCCACTTGAGATGGTACAAACAAAACAACCAATCATCCATGAATGACTCTGGCTATCACCGCCAATCCTGCTTTGAAACCATCGTTAATCGTATGACGGCCAACCTTGCCACATGTCAGGGGCCAATGGTAACCCCAGTTCTAGCATAAACTCCATACGCCTTTCAACGATACGTATGAATGTCCAACCTTGACAACTAGGCCTTTCAACGATACCTAGGGTACTCGACCTACAACCGGTCTTTTGGGTGCCCCTGTCGTATCCCTGCTTTGAGTCTGCTAGAACTTATGACAACGATTATTTCTCAGCCTTCGCATCTCTAGTCATCAAACCCGACGACTTTTCATAGCTCAAGCAACCTTCTTAAGCAACCATTGTCCACCAACCCACGACCTTTGAGTTGACACCTCATTCGCTGTTCTACACCGATCAACGAACATATTTCAATACTTTGAACCTTCCTAATTGAATTCACTTCGAAGTCACACCACCACTGCGCTGTAGCTCGGGTTCGACCAACCCTTGCTCGACCAGGATGACCGACCACCTCGCCTGGCCCGACCCGACCCTCCATGACCAACCCTCCTTCTCTTTTGGGACCGACCAACCTAAATATCCAGCTCGACCAACCCGTACCATTCAGCTCGACCGACCCTCCTTCTCCTTTGGGATCGACCGACCCAAATACCAAGCTCCCAAGTGACCAACCCACTTGCCTGGCCTGCTCGACCCTGAAACGCTCGACCCTAAACCCAGTTAGGTTGGACCGACCCATAGGAAGACCGATCTAGTCCATTTCTTTTACTCCAAGAAAAACTTTTCGGCCGACCCACACCATGTTCGACCCAAAACCTGCATCTCCCAATGCAACTCCAATTTCGACCAAAACTTTGCCAAAACAATTCGTTCGACGAAACCAACTCATCCATATCATCCAATACCACCATAATCATGTTAAGAAACCATTAACAACATGAATATGCCAATTTCATCCAAATTCATGCAATTTACTCCATAATCAAAACAAATGATCATATGAACAAAATTGCGTATCTAACTTGCACATTCACATGATATATCATAGGAATTACCTATCTAAACTTGCTAAAACAGATCATAGGATGATTCATGTGAAAATGGTCTCACAAAGGTATAGGTCTTTGAGAAAACACTTAAATATGATGAAAAACATGATCTAACATTCATATACTTCATTGCATCCATGTGAGAGATGTAAATAACTCATCGATTTGCCAAAACAAGCTAAAACGATAGAAATAAGGATCTGAACAGCAAGCACCTCGCACCAATCCTCTTAATTCGATGAACTCTTGCTTAAATTGATGTAGATCTAGCCTCCAATGGTATAAATCTTCAATTTCTCTCCTTGGATTATGATTCTTAATGGTGGAAAGGTGTTAGAGGAAGGAGGAGCTTAAGGCGCCAAATGAGAGAATGGGAAACTAAAACCATTTCCCATAACCCTCACCCTCTATTTATACCCTTCCTATAGCCCACCAATGGGCCTTCCCAAATCAGCCCATTGTGGCTCTCCAAACCTGAACATCCAACTGAAAAACCTTAAAACAACGATTCCTCCCAAACCACTGAACCAAATCTTTAATTTAACCACTCTACGGAAAGGCAACTATCAGTTCCTTTCCAACGGCACTGGTCTCGCCCTTTGATTCGACTTGAGTCAAAATTTATGCCCTGTGCAAGACTGACAGGGGCAAAATGGTCACAAACAAAATTGGTAAAAATTATGTACATGTCTCACATCCCCTTAAATAACATATCAAAAGATGAGAATGATCCAACCCTCAAAGAATAAAATACAAGTATTTTATGATTTTCCGATACGTAAAATGCGGGCTGTAACAAAAAATGTTAACTTACATCCTTAGCCCTATTTCCCATTTCTCCTTCTTATGCCCACACTTTTACTAGAAACGACCGCCCAAATCAGAAATCACAGATCCACGATTTCAGAACGAGGAAAAAATACATTTCGAATCCAAATCCAAGAATCCCAGCATGGCGGAAATTAAAAAACTCTAATCCGCTCTTCTCCAATCGGTTTTTGGGGGTCGTAGAGCAAGTCTCATTCAATTTTAGGGATCAATTTGTGCTCGCATTCAACTCGAATTCATCACCTTTAGTCGCTTCAGGTGAATTTTGTTTGATTTGTGCTTTTACTGATTTTAAGTATCCAGTTTTTGGATTCACAACGAGTTAGCTTTTATAAGGTGTTAGGTTTCGCTAAGTCTTGAATGCACAAATAAACATAAGATTTGGATATACATGAGTTAAGTATCTGTACACCCTAAATTCTTGATTTAAATCTGCACAAAAGCTTAAACATATGCAGAACACTATTATTTCCCTTGTCTGTATTCGAGTAGTTATAAGTATACATTGACCCAGTATAAGCTAATGTTTGAAGATTTAATTCTGAGACTAGGTTTCTTTATTTTGTGGCTGCATATTTTGTATAAAAGTTTATGTTTGAAGATCTGTAACTCAGTAAAAGGAAATTGCTTTTGTTAGAAACAATGTCCCATGTAGCTTCAACGTGACAATCATGTTGATTTACTTTCTCTTGAAGTCTAAAACTTCTTTCTGATTTTTTTTTTGTGGTGTTTGTTAAAGTGAAGAAATTTTTATATAAAAATTTATACAAAGTGACGAAGTCCTACAGATGGATATCGGCAACCCATCAAAAGTATATTGCTTTCGATGAGGATGATGAACTAAGTCTTGCCCTCAGAGCTTCATTTTACGATTTTATATTTTTTTTGACATGGAAACTTCATCTAATGACGCGTTTGTTGCACGTCATGTTAGATATATTACATAAATGATGATGATTCATTATTATGTTATCACTACTACCGAGGATGCAATGTTTCATGCCATTATTTTTAAGTTATTTCTATTCTGTAATATAATTTTTTGCCTAAATTAATATTGATGAATTAATGTATCAAGTAGTGATATAATGGTCAGGGATTGGACACCTACTATTTAGTCTAATGTATCATTTCAGTCTCTTTAACTTTGATTGTGTAACAACCCGGAAAATCTGAACTAGTTTAAAAAATTTAAATTGGCTATTTTAGTGGATTTTAAATATTTAAAATAAATATTTTAAATAATAAGGAAGAAAAGTATGTTTGAATCGATGTTTGAAAATAAATATAATTATTTTAAATTATAAACATGGCCTGAAATGGCGCGGTAGTTTCAAAATTTCAATTCAAACTTTGACTGACTGTACCGGGTGCATAATAAAACGGATTTTAGTGAAACCAAAAATATTTAAATCCGTTAGTGAATATCTTTCTAACGAATCTGAAAAATCGAAGTTTCACAGCGGGAATCAAAAGTTATGGCCAAATGAATTTTTAGAAAGGTGGCTATAGAGAATATATCGCCCTTGAAAATAGACATTTTGCAGATGACCTCAGAATTCGACGAAACCACTTTTGTTGGATCCAGGATGTCAAATTATTGCCAGGTTTCAAATTCCATAATTTTTGAAGTTAATATGTGAGCGTGGCGAAGGAAAATGCGTTTGGTCAAATACAATTAAATTGGATCGACTAGAAAATGGCCATTTTTCAAACGGTCTCAGAAATCGATGAAACTAGTTTTGTTGGGACCGTATCATCAAAACATAGCTAGATATATTTTTCGAGAATTTTTAGAATCAGTATGTGGCCCCGGCAAATTGAAATGCACGTTCAGATCAAATATTGAATGTTATATATTTTATTTTGAAGGAAAACTGACTGAAACAGTCGAATGGGCCTACGAAACATATTCCATTATGTTCGGAATGGGGGTATTTAGCTAGGGACGACAGTCATTGGGTTTGGATTGGAGTTAGTATATGATGAGGGGTATTTTTGAGATTTTAAAAATATATAAATAATAAAAAAATCCATCGTCTAATCACATAACGCCATCACCCCGCTTCTTCCCCGATACCCTCTCGATTTCGACTGAAACCGTACTCCCCACTTCCCTCCTCCTTATCTCCCTCCACACGCACCGATAGCCAACGCCCCAGTTGAGGTTTCTGAAGTACTCCTCACGCTCTTCAAATCCATACCTGGAGCACCTCGTATAGTTGCGTGAGTCATGAGAATCACTCCTTCGAAGTGCTGACGTTTGAAGAGCCACCGCCGACGATAGCCCAGAACGAATTGGACCCCACAACCCTTGATCGACGCGCCGCTCCGTGCTCTACGAGGTGGCGTAACCTGATCGGCAGCTGGTTGCATGGATTGAGAGGTAGATTCAAACCTAGTTTTGAATCATCAAACGAGGTATACGACTGATTAATTTAAATTGTTTTCATCTCTTAAGAACCGTCGCGAATCATGATTTCACTATAAAAATCATATCTTTTTCGTTTCTTATTGAAATTCAGTGAAACAAGAGACAGTGGACTTGTGCGAACGTCTTCTACATTCTAGAAGAGACCGGATATTTTTCTGAGCCTTATGCAATTTTTGGTGGAGTGGAACCCAATGTGAGATTTCTAAATTATAAACGATATGGAAAACAACGATGTATAAATTATATAGTCGAAGTATGAGTTATATAAGCGTTGTAAACCTCATGTATAAGCGTTGAATAAGTTGTATGTTCGATGTATAAGTTATATATGCGTTGTAAAAGTGATATATGCGCTGAAATGTATTGAAATGAAATCGAAATATAGTTATATATGTATATCTATATATATATACTCCCCTCATCCACAGACCATGGACGATATATATTGGTTGTGATATTGTTTGGATTATTGGTTGATGTGAAATTTGGTGAATATCATGAATGGTTGATTTGAAATGATTGATTGTGGTTGAAATCCCAATAGGATTAGTATATGGGAAAATTCGTCTGCGTACGAACTAGATATTGAAAATCCCCATTGTCAAAAGCTGCGAGGCTTTAAGGTAGAGCGAGGAGCCATACTAGGGACGGTGCCGGTTTTAACTACCCTATCGTTATGCTGCCGAAATTTTCAATAATATTCATGTGTTAGAATTATTTTCATGTGCTGAAACTATATTCATGTGTTGAAAGAAGTTCATGTGTTGAATAAATTCTTTGAAAGATAAAAATAACATTTTTATTATATATATAAAGTATATAAAATATTAGTATTTTAAATAAATTGTTTTAACACCAAAAATAACATTTTTACCTCATATATGAACTATATAAAATAATCGTGTTTTGAAATAAATCGTTTTACAATTAAAATCATATTTTTATTATATATATAAACTGTAGAAAACATTCATGTGTTGAATAAAGGACTAGGACGATAAAAATCATATTTTTATCGTAAGTGTGAAGTCGAAAACATTCATGTGTTGAATATATAGATTGAACAATAAAATCTACATTTTTATTGTGAATATGAAGTGTTAAAAATGGTGATGTGTTGAATAAATATTTTTGATGATAAAAATATCATTTTTATCAAATATATGAAGTGGATATGGTTTTGAAATGTAGGAATGAATTATATATATATAAATATAATTAAAATAAATCGAATAACGAAGCTGCACTTCGTATTTTGAAACCATGATTTCAAACGATTAGTGCGGGAGATCCGACCATCGAATTTTCCCGAAACCGCAACCGTTGGGTTCGCCTTGGAAATATCTTTCCAATGACACCCACTTTGTAAAGATCCAATGGTTGGATTGTCTAGAATGTTTAATTCAAATCTAAAGAAAAACAACGCCAGAATCGATTATATATATATATATATATATAATTAATTAAATTAAATCGAATAACGATGATGTAGTTTGTATTTTGAAATCGAAACTTCAAACGATTGTACTGGGAGATCCGACCATCAGATTTTCCCAAATCTGAAACTATTGGATTCGTTTTGAAAAGATCTTTCTAATGATATAAAATTTGTAAAGTTCCAATGGTTGGGTTTTCGGATATGTGTAAATCAAATTTGAAGAAAAACAGCGTCATGACCGCGTTATGGCCTGAAGTGTCATTTGAGTGAATTGGCTATTTTTAAATAAATAAAAATAGCGATAAATCATGATAAGATATTATAAACAATATGGAATGGAAATAAACTGAATTTGCTCGGTTTATGTGATATTTGATGGTTGAAAGTGTTTGGCGTGAAAATTACATTAAAGAACAGAATTAGTGATATCGAATAATTTAACCATTGAAATGAAATGATTTGAAATTCTAAATATACGTGAATTATTTGGAAAGGCCGAATTGATTCTCATTTCAAATAATTGATCGACGATTGGAAGTCGAAGATATGAAGACGGTGCAAGACCGATGATCTTCACATCGAATGGAGGGGAGCTACTGATGCTCATGATAGGAGTAGCTACCTTGAAGGGGCTGAAGTAGTAGCCGTCCGGACGTACTTGTTGATTGCATAGATATGCAAGGTATTGAGTGCTTCCGGTTTCGTTCAAACCCAGAACGAACTTGTAAATGGACTGTGTGTCTGACATTGGATTTTGTTCTGTGCTGATTGATCTCTATTAAATATTTATCTGTTTAGCGGCGGAGAATTTATTCTCTTGCTTAACGCCCTTCTCTGAGACGTACGAGCTTAGAGGTTATATATCGATAGAAATCAGTCGCATGGAGTGAATTGCCTGTGTGGCATGCCTAAGTGGCAGATGATCAAGGCTTTTGTTGAAAAGCAAAGTCTTGTGGTTGAGGATCAAAGCGCGGCCTGTGTGGCATAGCTTTGTGTATAACATTAATTCGCGAGACTCACACCCCGGTATGAACCAGAAACGGGAGAGGACATCAGGGAGGGCATGCGTTTCCTTCTAGCTAGGGTGGTGTCAGTGACCTACCAGCCCTGACATTTATATTATTTTCACCTGTGTGGTTGTTGTATTGCGAGGCCTCAGATATATCGGTGACTATGTGGAGCCGATGGAGTCATTTGGCTCATTGACGCCCCAAAGGGAGGGGAAACGCAGTGTTCGGGCATTTTGATCCACATCGGTGGACCGGCCCTGACGATCCAAGGCTTGCCTGCGCACTTTCCTGAGACATGGGCTAGAGTGTCTCGAATTCGGTAAGGACTACCTTTTTCCTTGGTTCATGACGGAAATCCAAATTCCAAATACGACATCGTGCGGTTTTGATTGTATACCTATATATGGCGACATAGTGGTATGGGGCATTAATGCCATCTATGATTGATAGTTATGATTCAAATTGTTTTTGAAACATATAAACACTAGCAATAATATCAGATGATTTGTTTTGCTCGTATCAAGCATATTTTTGCCATTATAAGGTAAAACTCTATCCTCTGGTTTGTGTTGCATTGTGTGATGGGACTTGAGTCTTATAATGGCTTCATTTTTATAAAAAAGCGTTGCGATGTTAAAAAGATTTGCTTGTTTCAAAGCACCGACAATCACTGGAGTAAACCCGTTCCGCGAAAGTGGCGTGGTCTTGTGATTAGCCATATTGTAAAATGTGTTAAGTAGGTTTCTCATACCAGTCCCATGACTGACTTGTAGTTTGTTTCACTTGCAAACTCGGGTGCCCCTTTTTCTATACGGGCAGCCTTGTATTCAGGTTTTTGTAGGCTCTTTCTGGATAGCTGGAGCTGAAGATGGATTCTATCATTTATCTCTTTTTATGTTGTTCAGCTCCTATTGTACATATTATGTTTTGATTCCGCTGTAGACATTTATGTATAGCTGAACTGTATTTGTACTAAGTATGATCCTGTATACTGTGTAACTCTGATGCTTATATTTATCCAGTATATTCTGTTGTACATTATCTGGTGTATTTATTTATTTCTGTTCTACTGTTATCTGTTTACGTGTTATATTCCAAAGATTACCCTTGCCACCGTGGAACGGGGTTTAGGTCGTCACAAATGTGGTATCAGAGATTTGGTTAAGCTTAGTTATGGAATATAACATATTAACAAACTCGTCAGAAATAGAACCAGTAATGTTCTTAGACGGATCACTCATTTCAGATAGGATCAGTAATATCCTAGAATGAGTGAAGCAGAATGAGATACACCCTGATAGACACATTTACATTCAAGTATATGTCTCTATGTTTTAAAAAAATACCTTTTCTGTTGGCCTAACACTTTGTCTGCTATTTGCAGACACTGAAAAATGAGTGGCATAAGTAGAAGAGGTAGGTCAGTACCAGATACTGAAGATCTATTAATTAAGTCTCGAAATCTGGGTGGAGTACAGTTCTCAAGCAATGAATCTATTATTCAAACACAAGCATGGATGCGCTCTGCTGAGAAAATCTTTGAAGGTTCAAAGCTGAGAGATTATCAGAAAAGATTAGTGGCGTCTTGGGTACTCAAAGACGAAGCTCTAATCTGGTGGGATACCGTTATTAAGGATAATCCAGAAGGTGATATCACCTGAGATAGATTCCAAGAGATTTTCAGTAAAAGATTTATTCCTCCAGAAGCAACTGAGCGGTTATGTGATGAATTCTATTATCTGATACAAGAGGATATGAATATTCCTGAATATCATAAGAGATTCAATGAACTTTCTCATTTTGCCCCTCATCTAATTCAAAATCCAAAGAGGAAGAATCTGAGGTTTATTAACGGGCTCCAAAGAAAGTACCAAAGTAGTGTAATGGGGCATGTGAAGCTTCCTTTTTCTGAAATGATATACATGGCTTATCAGTATGAAGATCTAGATAAGCGAGGACTTTTTTATGATGAAGAGGAAATCAGCACTAGCAGTAAAAGGAAATTTGAAACTGATAGTCCAGAGACAAGTGCACAGCCTGAGGCCAGCACGACGTCTGGGGTCAGAAAGAAACCTGAAGTTAATCGAAAGAAGGTTAAATCTGAGAAAGTGCCAGTAACCACTGCCACCTACTCTAACTGTAATCGGAAAGGGCATTTGGCGATAAACTGTGGACCCTTGAAGAAACAAATAAAGAATAGATTTAAATCCAAGAACAAGTTGTAAGAGACTAGGAAATGCAATCTGTGTCATCGGGCTGGTCATATAAGGCGGGATTGCCGGTTATTAGAGAAATCTGAAATAGTTCATGTAAATGAAGTAGCAGAAGTTCCTGGATCCTCATCCGGTCAGGAAAGGCCAGATGTTTTAGAAGGGATGCTTACTGTCAAAAACATCCCAGTTAAAGTACTGTTCGATACAGGCGCGTCGCGAAGCTTTATTGCAAAGAATACGGTTAAGAAACTGGATTTGAATTTGAAAAAGCTCAAACAACCCATCACTGTTCATAATCCAGTTGGGGGTTCCCTCAATCTTAGTTGGGTTTGTGGAGTGCCTGTTTCTTTTTCCTATTATCGGTACCCTACCATCGCGATCATCATGAATTTTACAGAGTTTGATCTTATTCTGGGAATGTATTGGTTAACCAAATATGAAGCTGAAGTTAAATGCACCGACTGAGTCATTAAGGCGAAGATTAAATCAGGCAATTATATAACCATTCCATGTGAAGGTCCGAATACAGATAGAAAAGACTTCTGGTCAGCTTTGGATGTTTCTCCTGCTCAATTAGAACCTTAGCCTGTCGTTCCGGAGAATATTCCGGTCGACATTGAAAATATTCCTATTGTCAAGAACTATGCGGATGTATTCGAAGAAGTTGTTAACTTACCTCCGCATAGAGAAACTGATTTCAAAATCTCTTTAGTTCCGAATGCAAGGCCAGTAGTTCACGCTATTCGAAGAATGACCTTGAAAGAGAAAGAAGAATTAGATAATCAGACTCGACAACTTGTATGGAAGGGTCTGATCAGACCTAGTTTCTCTGATTGGGGAGCAGCAGTAGTATTTTTCCCGAAGTCAGACGGTACCCTCAGACTGTGTAGATTATCATGACTTGAATAAGCAGACGCTGAAAAACAAATATCCATTGCCGCGGATTGATGATTTGTTGGATCGATTGAATGGCACACAAGTGTTTTCACGAATGGACCTAGCTACAATTTTCCATCAGCTTCGTATTGTCGAAGAGTGTGTTCCTTTGACAGCATTCAGAGGTCCAGACTTATTCTACGAGTGGTTAGTAATGCCGTTCGGTTTATGTAACACTTCAGCTTATTTTGTCAATCTAATGAACCGAGTATTCCGAGAAGTTTTGAATAAATTTGTTCTGGTTTTCATTGACGACATACTGATCTTTTCTAAGTTAGAGAGAGAGCATGAAAAGCATTTGGAACAAGTGTTAGAAATTCTCAGAAAGAATGTTTTAAAGGCAAAATTTTCCAAATGTATATTCTGGCAAGAAGAAGTAAAATTTCTTGGCCACGTCGTGTCAAAGTAAGGAATTTCTGTGGATCCCAGTAAAATCACTGCTATTCAGAATTGGAAATAGCCTCGTACACTCACAGAAGTTTGATGTTTTCTCGGATTGGCCAGTTATTATCGGAAATTCATTAAGGATTTTGCGAAGACATCTAGTTCCTTATCGAAGCTTACTAAGAAACATTCGAGATTCAATTGGACTCCAGAATGTGAGGCAGCTTTCCAGAAGCTGAAGTTAAAATTGACGACTGCTCCAGTGCTCACAATTATTGATGGCAACCAAGGCTTGAAAGTCTGGACTGATGCTTCTAAAGAAGGTCTCAGTGCAGTATTAATGCAAAAAGGCCAGGTAGTCGCCTATGCTAGCCGTCAATTGAAACCACATGAAAAGAATTATGCCTCTCACGATCTTGAATTATTAGGCATCGTGTTTGCAATGAAAATCTGGAGAAATTATTTATTGGGTGAGAAGTTCGAACTATATACTAATCATCAATAATTGAAGCACTTATTCACCCAAAGAGATCTGAATATGAGGCGGCAACGTTGGTTAGAATTTCTCGCAGCATATGATCTTGATATTTTATATACTCCGGGGAAAGCCAATGTTGTGGCTGATGCGCTCAGCAGGAAGAATGTGATCATCGCCAGTATTTTCATTACACCACCGTTGATTGATAAAATATCTATCCTTCAGAAAGACGATTGTTTTGTTAAAGAGATGATCAAAATAATTCAAAGGGGAGAAGTCTCCAGTTTCCAAGTGGATAGCGCAAGAGTTTTGAGATTGAAAGGAAGAATTTGTGTTCCCGACAACCTTGAGCTCAAAAGAGAAGTAATGGACAAGAGCCACAAGTCCAAACTGAGTATCCACCCAGGGGTTAGTAATATGTATAACGACCTCAAGCGAACTTTCTGGTGGAAGGCAATGAAAAGAGATATCTCTATATATGTAAGTCGGTGTTCCACCTGTCAGCAAGTCAAAAGCGATCAGCAGAAGCTTGCTGGATTGTTGCAGCCGTTGGAAATTCCAGATGGAAAGTGGGAACAGATTTCTATGGATTTCATAGATGGTCTGCCCAGAACCAGGAAAGGAAATTACAGTGTTTGGGTGATCGTAGATTGTTTCACGAAGACCGCCAATTTCATACCTGTCAAATCGAACAGAACTGCTCAGAGTCTGGCGTAGATTTATTTCAAGGAAATAGTTAGACTGCATGGAGTTCCCATGAGTATCGTTAGTGATCGTGACCCGATTTTTTCTAGTAAATTCTGGGAAGCATTCCAAGCAGAATTGGGAACGAAACTGAACTTGAGCATCGCTTATCATCCTCAAACGGATGGTCAAACTGAGAGGGTGAATAGTATTTTAGAATATTTGTTGCGGGCTTGTATTATTGATTTTGGCGAATCATAGGAAGACCATTTGCATTTGGCCGAGTTCTCATATAACAACAGCTACCAAGCGAGCCTGAAAATGTCTCCATTCGAAGTATTGTATGGTAGACCATGTCGATCCCCTACTTGTTGGGTAGAACCTGGTAATAGACTCGTATTAAGGCCAGATATGATTCGCGATGCTGCGGATAAAGTCGATTTCGTTAAGAAATGATTACTAGCCGCTCAAAGCTGACAAAAGAGCTATGCAGATAAGAGAAGAAGAGATATATCATTTGCTGTTGGCGACTATGTATATTTGAAGGTATCTCCGATGAGAGGAGTAATCCGGTTCGATGAAACAGGGAAATTGGCGCCCAAATTCATTGGTCCGTTTCCTATTCTTGAACGGATTGGAACTCTCGCTTATAGTGTAACACCCCACATCCGTTAGTGTCACTCACAAAGGGAATGCACTAAGTTCTGTGAAGCATTTTAAGGTAAAAGATGCAGATAAATTACAAGACAGACAAAAATTAAATAGCGGAAAATAAAACTTTGCTTTATTGATAAATTGATTTGTACACTGGTTTCTTTACAATAACAGAGTATCATTTGTCTTACAAAATAAAGAAGCATAAAAACAACATTTATATTCCCCGGATTTTATCGAAAGCCAGCCATAGCATCTGAAAAGAGAACCCAAGCAAACTTCGACAATTCTTCAAGCTGGAAAGAGTGGCAGTCCAATTTAACCTGAGCTAAACTATTCCCTCCTTTACTACTTGGGGGGGAAACGGAAGAAAAGAAGACGAAAGAAAAACAGAGTCAGACATAAAGCCTGAGTAAGTTCAGTAACTTCTAGCATGTGAACATGGAAAACAAAACGACATGAATTAACTGAATACAAGATAACACCATGATGATAGGGTCAGCAAGATTAGACAAGATTGACACAAGATATGCTAAGCTAAGATAAACTGGATATGCCCTAATACTTTCGCCGCTTTGCTATTTCTTTTATACTGGTTTCTATATCTCTGCACCAGCTATCTAATGTCCCAACTAGTAATGCTAACGTGATCCCAATCCCTGTATTTTCCATCGCCTTCAGGCATCCATTTATTTATTTGTTACCTAGATTTAATCTAGGGTTTTCTACCAAGTGCCTTCTAGATTCAACTAGAGTTTACGATGTCTGCTGAACGCTTCTCGGATTCAGGATTTATGCCACCTAGTTCAACTAGGAATTATGCTACCTATCGAACGATGCACCCAAGTCTAGGACACACTACCTAGAGTGGTATATGTTCCTATACTTCCCCACGCATGTATCGCGAATCGTTATCGCTTGTCTAGATGCACATGTCCCGTAATGTGCGACCCGAGTCCTGTGTCATGGCAAATCAAGGAATACATAACTCGGTCGGGAGCTTTTAGATATCTGCCGATGCAGATGCTAAGGTCTGTTTTTATTTCAGTGGCTATGGTCCCACTTGACCCCTCCCTCAACTAATGAAAGGCACACCTTGTAAAATGAGAACTATACGCCGACCCCCGGTGCCCCACTATCCTATGGCCATCCTCACCCATAACTAGATAGCAAGTATATGGTCTTTTGGAGTTCTCCGCCTTTCCGCTTCACGTATCTCGATTGACTCAAGATGGATGGTAGACGACGAGTCGCTATCACAGGGCTACCGTTTGCTCGCCGAATCACGCCGGTCCATCCTAGTCTTTAGGTTGCCATGTATTGCAACCAAGGCATACCCCTGGTTCTTCTACGCAGACCTTAACCTCTGTGGGCCCAGGCGGATCATCTGTAGCCTCACAGAGGGATACCAAGAGTACCCTCACGTCCCCTCGAAGCCTCGGGCTTCATAACCCAATTCGTTGGAGCCCTCTTTTTTAATCAGATGGACGTTCGCTCCTCCTCGTGTTATACTAAGAATTACTACTTAGTTTTGTCAACTAAGGTTTACCACTTAGTTTCCAGAATCGTTGCTTTCTTAACTAAGGTTTACTACTTAGCTCCTTTTAACTAAGGTTTGCTACTTAGTTCTCTTTCCCGTCAATTTGGATTGGTTAAGTGTCATTAGTCAATTCAAGCCAACTTAACCCTCTTCATTCATCCTGTTATACTGGTTAAGTGTTATCAGTAATTCATGTTGACTTAACCCCACCACAAACCAAGTTATATTGGTTAAGTATTTCTTATTACTTAACCCTACCCATTCACCCTGTATTGGTTAAGTGTTCCTTTTTAACTTAACCTTGCCCGTCTGTCTTAACTAACATGTTATTAATGGTTAAGTATTATCCCTTCATGTTTAGACTTAACCCTATTTTTTTATCACAAACTGATGGTTAAGTGTTCAAGTTTACTTAACCCTACAGTCTAGCCCAGATAACATATCAAATTGGCTAAGTGTATTTACTTAACCCCAACCTCTAGTCTAGTTAACATGTTAATTTGGCTTAGTGTATCAACTTTACTTAACCCCACCTTCTAGTTTAGTTAACATGTTAATTTGGCTAAGTGTATTAAACTTTACTTAACCCCTGCAAATCTTATCTTGCTACCTTGAATTTGGTTAAGTGTCTCTATGGACTTAGCCCTCCCATTCTATCTTAACTGTGTTAAGTTGGTTAAGTGTTCCGATGGACTTAACCCTCCCATTCTAGCTTAACTGTGTTAAGTGTCAGTCTGATGCTAACCCCACCCATCAGTTTAATTATCACGTTGAACTGGTTAAGTGTCTTGGTTAACTTAACCCTACCTTTCTTGATATAGCTTTAACTAAATAAATTAAAGCCGCGACCACTCACATTAGACAGATATTGTTGCGAATACTGGATGTGCCGGTCGGGTCCGGGCAGGTTTACATCGCAACTTAGTCTAACCTCGGGTTAGGCATATTCGTGTTTTCTAAGTTCAAAGGGTTTTGATTAGTTTTAAAATCAGGTTTTGAAAGTAACCATCCCGTCCATCGGATCAGTTAGGGATAGCCAGGGAGAGCAGGAAACTTGTATTTTCCAAACCCAAGCCTAGACACTATCCTCTCTGTCACCCTAGAACTTTCTGGTTTATTATTAAAAGAGATGTCGTTAACAAACCTTTAAATTGTCTAAATTAACATTTCCTAATTTAGGACAAATTCTGTAAGTAAGTTAATCCTAATTTACTTATTTCCTAATTACTCTTTTAATGTAAATTGTCTACATCTATTTCTATGGCCCATTTTCCCCTCTATATCATATTTATGCCTTTTGGTATGTAAACTATACCAATTAAGTGTCAATAACCATGATTTTGCTAAACCTGACGGTTATTCCAAATTATGGCCAATCTCAAATTTATACCAATATACTTATTACGCCAAATTAGCTAATCCAATCCTGATTTAACATTCTAATTACAGTTCACGTCAAACTATTCTTATTATTCTAGTTCATAACTCATGTAAATGCTAGATTTACAAGTCAATACTAGATTCAAATTACACATCCTATAATTCATGTTAAATTTATCCAATTTGTATTTCTATGAACATGCCATAATTCATGTTCCCAATTTATGCCAAATTCCGAGTTTATAACTATGTTTTTAGTAAATTTCATACTTTGCCCAAATCGTATTCCCACCGTTCGTGATTCAATCTAGATTGTAAATAAAGCTAGATTCGTCGATAAAAGGGAATGAACCAAAATGCCAAAATAGAACGGACATAACAACTGGCCTAAGATGGTAGTTCACAGGCATATAGATTACGACGTAGGTTGAAGAGCGTGGGTAGACCTAACTTAATAGGTAAATTCCCAAGATCTAAAACCAAGGATAGATAGAGTAGGTTCAGAACATGGGTAGACCTAACTTAATAGGTAAATTCCCAAGGTCTAAAGCCAAAGAAAACCAAGAATAGACAGAATAGATAATCGGGTTTAGACCCAATTTCATAGTCACAAAACTTAAGCAACACTTTCCTAGCCATGAATCACGGGTGTTTAATCACAGATGTCCTTGTTATGTCATAGGCAATAGTTTATATCTCCTAATTAAAGGCATAGGCTTAGTCAAGGAAATAATCCTCATAGTCACAGTCACAGTCATAGGCAATGTTCATAGTCATAGGCAATGTTCATAGTCATAGGAAATGTCCATAGTCATAGGCAATGGTTTTAAGGTCCATAGTTTCATAGTCACGGTCTTATTTGTCCTCGAATCATAACAGTTCTTAATTAGGTTCAAGAGTATAGGCACTGATTCGAATAGAGAGAGAGAGAGATTTGGCATATTCTTTTATTCCTTTAATTTCATGTCACGAAAAGAAAAAAAACGTTCAAATCTAGAAATAACTGACTTACAGAGATTAGATTAGAACAGAAAGATGGCGTTGCTATGATTCGTAGAAAAACAGTCATTGAAGTCGTTTGAACCTCCTCTTGAATATTTGCTTGACTTGAACCTCTTCTTGAAAATCTTTTAGCAGCATTTCCTCGTCTTGATTTATTTTATATATATTATTTTACTCACTTATTAATTTATTTCTCAGAGGCAGCATAAGGATAGAAAAGAATTGTGAATAGAGAAGGAGACTAGGGCTGTTTATATAGTGTTAGGCGGGCGAATCTGGTCAGAATGGCGTCTAGATACAGAAGAACGAACTAGGTGTAGAAAACTGGAAAAACGGCGGGGGTCGACCTGGGTGCCCCAGGTCGACTACCCAGTCAACCTGGGTGCCTTGGGCGGGAAAATTCCCGCCTAGCCCAATCTGGGTCCGATTTTGAATTTGAATTCGCTTTTCTGAACTGTTTTGAAATTTGAACTTCGCTGAATCTTCTGGAGGCCATATCTTCCTCATACGGACTCCGATATACGCAAACTCAGACTCGTTTTCATGCAGAATTCCGAGACGAACGCAATGGCGCAGCCTGTTTCCCTTGATTTTGATTTTAATTTTTAATTCTGCCTTGATTTGTGAATCTTAGCGTTACAGAATCACGGGGTGTTACATTCTCCCCCACTTAAAAGGATTTCGTCCCCGAAATCTTCAAGTTAGGAAGCATGTGTCCTACCATCCAATCACCCATCTACTCAACCATTCAATCACAGGCATTCATTGTCCTTAAAAGATTTCTAATGTATGCATAGTGTGTATATATCTTTATCTAATGCAAAATCAGGCGGTCTACTGATTCAGTTGACCTCCTTAATGCGAATCATGTCAGTGCCATGCGTCCAATCATGTGTGCAAGCATCCCTAGTTATGTAAATACTACATGCGTACACAACCATTCATCCATATGCAACATCCATATGATAACATATTAAGTTCCATTTACAAACAAATAGATATTTGTAAATGCAATATGAAAGCGTCTGAACTGATCTAGTGCCTAATACGTATGCATATGCATTCACAAGCAACCATTAGCAACCACTTGCAACCATCAACCATAACATGTTTCAAATACATGTTTACATCCATTGGCTTCTACCTAAGGATCGAAGATACGACCTAGGTGATATACTTTGGAAAGAGAGAAACAATTATGCGTAAAGCTCCTAAAACAAAGAAATCAAGGATGCACCCTCAAGGAAAAGGGTATGATGCTATTATCTAGCCTTCTTGAGCTTTACTCCACTGTATCTTAACTAATTTAACTTCACGATTGTGAAGTTCCGGATCTCCATTTCCAAAATAAATAGATGTCAATCACGGTACCAGGTATACGTACTAAGATGATTAGAGGTTTCCCTCTTATCCGCCATGCCATAACTATAAGAGTCGAAAGGTCACTACGTGCTTTTTAGAGTGTGTGCCACAACTATTCATATCTCACGCAAACCATCCAAACCGAACTCGACATTCCTAAAGTACAAGCCCCAAAGGCCTAAACCAATATCAGACAAGCACCCAAGGAATATCTCCCCCGAATTTAGACGATCTACGTGAGATGATATAAGCAAACTCGATAGCTATTCTCAAATCCCTACTAACCAAAAACAAACTGGTCAGACCACCAATTGGATTTGAGACTCTAGTGGGATCTTTCTACTATACAAGTACTATGGTGCAGAGACTCAACTATGGAAGTGGATATGAACAAATGCGAAGCGCTAAAACCAAAGGAAATAGCACAAACAGAAAACTAGACTCTTCCAACCAGACTACCTTTCTCCTAGGTACGCTTGGTGGCAAAAGCATGTACTTGTCCTTCTGAAAATCTCGTCCTCGTCCTTGCCCTTATCCTTAAGTATATGCCCTATCATACCCTAGTAAAGATACTTCCTCTTGTCTTAGGTTTTATAATTTCTTCCTCCTTCGTGTGCTCAGTCTACACCCATGAATTCCTCATCCTAGGGTTATGCTCCTTAGCCAAACTCCTCATCCCCTTCCGTGTGTAGTCATGTTGACAAATCTCTCAAAAACTGCCTCCATCGTCCGGAAAACCCTATAAGCTTTGAAAGAAAACTGCCCGTAGATGAAACAACTACGGCTATGGATTGAAGCCGGGCACGACTTCGCCCTTCGATGAGGTTATCTCCCAGAAAGCCAGGAGCCCCAGAGACTCGAGACAAGAATTTAAACAGAGGAAGAGAAGATAGTGCGTATGGCTTTGGGGAATATATCTTTAAAACAAATCTTTTCTCTTGAAAATGCTTCTTTAAAAACCGTTTTGAAAATAATTTTTCAAATCCTTTATCTGATCTGGTAACCTTCAGCTCTGATACCACGTGTAACACCCCACATCCGTTAGTGTCACTCACAAAGGGAATGCACTAAGTTCTGTGGAGCATTTTAAAGTAAAAGATGCAGATAAATTACAAGACAGACAAAAATTAAACAGCGGAAAATAAAACTTTGCTTTATTGATAAAATGATTTGTATACTGGTTTCTTTACAATAATAGAGTATCTTTTGTCTTACAAAATATAGAAGCATAAAAACAACATTTATATTCCCCGGATTTTATCGAAAGCCAGCCATAGCATCTGAAAAGAGAACCCAAGCAAACTTCGACAATTCTTCAAGCTGGAAAGAGTGGCAGTCCAATTTAACCTGAGCTAAACTATTCCTTCCTTTACTACCTGGGGGGAGGGAAACGGAAGAAAAGAAGACGAAGGAAAAACAGAGTCAGACATAAAGCCTGAGTAAGTTCAGTAACTTCTAGCATGTGAACATGGAAAACAAAACGACATGAATTAACTGAATACAAGATAACACCATGATGATAGGGTCAGCAAGATTAGACAAGATTGACACAAGATATGCTAAGCTAAGATAAACTGGATATGCCCTAATACTTTCGCCGCTTTGCTATTTCTTTTATACTGGTTTCTATATCTCTGCACCAGCTATCTAATGTCCCAACTAGTAATGATAACGTGATCCCAATCCCTGTATTTTCCATCGCCTTCAGGCATCCATTTATTTATTTGTTACCTAGATTTAATCTAGGGTTTTCTACCAAGTGCCTTCTAGATTCAACTAGAGTTTACGATGTCTGCTGAACGCTTCTCGGATTCAGGATTTATGCCACCTAGTTCAACTAGGAATTATGCTACCTATCGAACGATGCACCCAAGTCTAGGACACACTACCTAGAGTGGTATATGTTCCTATGCTTCCCCACGCATGTATCGCGAATCGTTATCGCTTGTCTAGATGCACATGTCCCGTAATGTGCGACCCGAGTCCTGTGTCAGGGCAAATCAAGGAAAACAGAACTCGGTCGGGAGCTTTTAGATATCTGCCGATGCAGATGCTAAGGTCTGTTTTTATTTCAGTGGCTATGGTCCCACTTGACCCCTCCCTCAACTAATGAAAGGCACACCTTGTAAAATGAGAACTATACGCCGGCCCCCGGTGCCCCACTATCCTATGGCCATCCTCACCCATAACTAGATAGCAAGTATATGGTCTTTTGGAGTTCTCCGCCTTTCCGCTTCACGTATCTCAATTGACTCAAGATGGATGGTAGACGACGAGTCGCTATCACAGGGCTACCGTTTGCTCGCCGAATCACGCCGGTCCATCCTAGTCTTTAGGTTGCCATGTATTGCAACCAAGGCATACCCCTGGTTCTTCTACGTAGACATTAACCTCTGTGGGCCCAGGCGGATCATCTGCAGCCTCACAGAGGGATACCAAGAGTACCCTCACATCCCCTCGAAGCCTCGGGCTTCTTAACCCAATTCGTTGGAGCCTTCTTTTTTAATCAGACGGACGTTCGCTCCTCCTCGTGTTATACTAAGAATTACTACTTAGTTTTGTCAACTAAGGTTTACCACTTAGTTTCCAGAATCGTTGTTTTCTTAACTAAGGTTTACTACTTAGCTCCTTTTAACTAAGGTTTGCTACTTAGTTCTCTTTCCCGTCAATTTGGATTGGTTAAGTGTCATTAGTCAATTCAAGCCAACTTAACCCTCTTCATTCATCCTGTTATACTGGTTAAGTGTTATCAGTAATTCATGTTGACTTAACCCCACCACAAACCAAGTTATATTGGTTAAGTGTTTCTTATTACTTAACCCTACCCATTCACCCTGTATTGGTTAAGTGTTCCTTTTTAACTTAACCTTGCCCGTCTGTCTTAACTAACATGTTATTAATGGTTAAGTATTATCCCTTCATGTTTAGACTTAACCCTATTCTTTTATCACAATCTGATGGTTAAGTGTTCAAGTTTACTTAACCCTACAGTCTAGCCCAGATAACATATCAAATTGGCTAAGTGTATTTACTTAACCCCAACCTCTAGTCTAGTTAACATGTTAATTTGGCTTAGTGTATCAACTTTACTTAACCCCACCTTCTAGTCTAGTTAACATGTTAATTTGGCTAAGTGTATTAAACTTTACTTAACCCCTGCAAATCTTATCTTGCTACCTTGAATTTGGTTAAGTGTCTCTATGGACTTAGCCCTCCCATTCTATCTTAACTGTGTTAAGTTGGTTAAGTGTTCCTATGGACTTAACCCTCCCATTCTAGCTTAAATGTGTTAAGTGTCAGTCCGAACCTAACCCCACCCATCAGTTTAGTTATCACGTTGAACTGGTTAAGTGTCTTGGTTACCTTAACCCTACCTTTCTTGATCTAGCTTTAACTAAATAAATTAAAGCCGCGACCACTCACATTAGACAGATATTGTTGCGAATACTGGATGTGTCGTTCGGGTCCGGGCAGGTTTACATCGCAACTTAGTCTAACCTCGGGTTAGGCATATTCGTGTTTTCTAAGTTCAAAGGGTTTTGATTAGTTTCCAAATCAGGTTTTGAAAGTAACCATCCCGTCCGTCGGGTCAGTTAGGGATAGCCAGGGAGAGCAGGAAACTTGTATTTTCCAAACCCAAGCCTAGACACTATCCTCTCTGTCACCCTAGAACTTTCTGGTTTATTATTAAAAGAGATGTCGTTAACAAACCTTTAATTTGTCTAAATTAACATTTCCTCATTTAGGACAAATTCTATAAGTAAATTAATCCTAGTTTACTTATTTCCTAATTACTCTTTTAATGTAAATTGTCTACATCTATTTCTATGGCCCATTTTCCCCTCTATATCATATTTATGCCTTTTGGTATGTAAACTATACCAATTTAGTGTCACTAACCATGATTTTGCTAAACCTGACGGTTATTCCAAATTATGGCCAATCTTAAATTTATACCAGTATACTTATTACGCCAAATTAGCTAATCCAATCCTGATTTAATATTCTAATTATAGTTCACATCAAACTAGTCTTATTATTCTAGTTCATAACTCATGTAAATGCTAGATTTACAAGTCAATACTAGATTCAAATTACACATCCTATAATTCATGTTAAATTTATCCAATTTGTATTTCTATGAACATGCCATAATTCATGTTCCCAATTTATGCCAGATTCCGAGTTTATAACCTTTTATTTAGTAAATTTCATACTTTGCCCAAATCGTATTCCCACCGTTCGTGATTCAATCTAGATTGTAAATAAAGCTAGATTCGTCGATAAAAGGGAATGAACCAAAATGCCATAATAGAACGGACATAACAACTGGCCTAAGATGGTAGTTCACAGGCATATAGATTACGACGTAGGTTGAAGAGCGTGGGTAGACCTAACTTAATAGGTAAATTCCCAAGATCTAAAACCAAGGATAGACAGAGTAGGTTCAGAACATGGGTAGACCTGACTTAATAGGTGTAACGACCCGCAAATCCGAGCTATCTGAGTTGACTAAATACGCCATACGTCCAACCCAAATAACACAGAAATACGACTCATTATTAGAAAGAAGTTAGAGGATGAGAAATAGAAAGAAAGAAATATTAGAATAGAAGAAAAACGAAGATCACAACTCACAGCGGAACGAATAAAATATATTATATAACATAAGCTTTGAAATACAATCTGTTTTGTACATATACACATACCATCATCAGAGTACACATAACATTTGATTCAGCGGAAGTAACTCTAAATAACTAACGTTGAAGCTTCCAGCTTCAAGCTCCTCCAAGTGTATCTGTAAAAGCCTGAAACACTTGACTGCCCGTACAAATTTGGGCACCCAAGAGTTTAGGGAAAACAGAACAAAATAAACTCTGGGTCAGTCATGGGACTGGTGTGAGTAAACTCCAACCACTTGTTTAACTTTAAAAATCCTTTCAAAAGAAAAGGTAATAGTAAGACCAGCCCACACATAAACATGGACGGCTTTTCCCTTACTATAACCCAAAACACTTTGATATGAAAATCCAGTGATATTATAATAATGTCTACATCAAGTAAATAACCAAATAGTAGAACGCTTGCATCTCACGCTCCACATATATAGTATATAATCAAAACCGCATGGCGCTTATTGGAGATTGGATTTCCAACATGACAAGGTATGGGACCACCTTCCGACTGTGTATCTCTAGAGGCGAATACACCTGGGTTCAACAAGAACATCTTGCAACCCGGCCCACACATGACCGACCACTCATTTCGCTTGAGTGTATCGAATGTATATCACCAACGGTTGGACTCAAACCACCGTTTCCCGAATGAAACAGCATCGAATAGAATAAGAAATTAAATGAACCTCTAGATAGGTGATTATACACCCTAATGGGTGCGACCCACATAGCCATGCTGCCTGCCCGATTTTTGTCCTTTCCCGGTTGTTGAGGCCTGAGGCTACGCATACTTACCATTCATTGATAGCACAATTACTTTGAATGCCACATCGTCAGATCCGTTAATCACTAGTTGAGTTTGCACAAATATTCTGGATATTATGCTAAGGGATAAATCCGTTGCAACCATATACATTCATACATACCAACCCGTTTGATCATTGGAAATACTTTGTCAGACATTCGTCCATTTACGTTCGTTCTGGGATTGAACGAAACCGAAGGCACTATTTCTATTAATAATAGAAAAAGCCCTTGCACTTCACTCCGTCTTCAATATATTCAGCATACTTGGTTCGCAACGCTTATGCCGATACGGAGTGGTTCTTCGGATAATAATCCAACCGGTCTCTCCATATTGACAACGATGGTCAAAAACTTCGATAGTCTGTGATTTAACTATCGAATAAAACAAGTGTTCAACCAACATATCAAACAAATCACTGGGCCCTTTAATTAATATTTCATTAATTAAATTTCTTCTATATTCTCTTATCGATATTTGTTAACCAAATATTTTCAATAACCATATTGGCCCTTTACGCTATTTTTGATTTCGTTTTCTTATCAAATTCTATATATATCGATATATAGATTCCTAATTTTCAAATTTCTTAAAAATATTCTATCTCCTTAAATTCCCGGAAAAATTCGCCATAACCTCCCCTGTATCGGGAGCATCGGGAAATTTCAAATAGCATCCCGGTATCTTCCAATCTCAAAAAGAAAAAGGAAAAGCCAAGCGGCTTGCCGATACGGCGCATAAATCTCATATATGAATTTAACATGTACCTTTTTGTCGAGCACACAAATTTAAATCTTCATATACTTCATATCCAACCTGCTTACACATGTTCACCTGTTTTCAATTCAATTCAATACCATCTAATCGTTTGAATTCAGTTTCGCCATTTATTCTTTAAATCGGCCATTTTGCCTATTTTACTCCTTCGTTTGAACATAGCACGTTCAAAAAAAAAAATGTTTAACTCGCTCACGACCAAATTGAATTTCAATTTCAATTCTAGTTCCCTTTTTGATTTCGAATATAAATTTTCAAATCGAATTTACTTATTCGAACCTCAATATTTCATTTGAAATCTCATTAACTAATTTCTATTCAATTTAGTTAATTCTATTCAATAAATCAAAATCTGGTTTCTGTTTCAAAAACCCTGTTCATTTACACATTTGTATTCGCATATATTTTGCAACTCAACTCTGAGATTTTCTAAATCGAAGCTTCGGATTTTATTTGCTTAAAAATCCTTTTATAATATTAAATAAACCATTTTGGTTTTAAAACGATTCTGGCGCTGCTTTTCTGAAAATTTGATTTTGACATATCTCAAAATCTATACGACGAAATTCAGATTTTTCTCTTTCATTAGAAAGCTATTATCAAACCGGTCCTGACGTTTCTTGTTTCGAAGAATTCCGACTTCAATTGAGTTCTGTATATTCAATTGAAGTTCGAATCGCTAATTTACGAACTGCAGCGCTGCGGCGAGTTCGTTTTAATTATATATATATATATATATATATATATATATATATATATATAAACTTTTAAACTTCTTAAAATGAGTTCAATTCCATTTAATATATATATATTCATATATTTTTCAAATTCCATTTGAATCTTTACATTTCAAATTCCATAGTTTTAAATCCTGTCTTCAAATCCCATTTGAAATCCTTTATTCGAATTCCATTTCAAATCCTTTATTCGAATTCCATTTCAAATTCTTTATTCGAATTTCATTTCAAATCCTCTATTCGAATTCCCACTTTAATTCAACTCCTTTTTGAATTTCTATATTTGAAATTCATGCTTGAATTTAAATATCCAAACTCCATTTAAATTTCTATTTGAAATTCTAAATGTTTCAAATTCCATTTCAAAATCCTTTGGATTTCCTATTTTGAAATCCTATTTGAAATTCCATTTCCCATTCTGCTTTGAAATCCTATTTCAAAGTTTTTATTTCAACTTCTATTTTGAAATCTCATATTAAATTTTCTACTTGAATTTCTGTATTCAATTCCATGTTCAAATTCAACACTTGAATTTCTATTTCAAATCTCAATTCAAATTTCATATTTGAATTCCAATTCAAATCTCTATTCAAATTTCACATTTGAATTCTTCTTTGAAATACTATATTTCAAATCCTATTCAATTCGTCTTTGAAATTCTATATTTCAAATTCTATTTTGAAATTCTACATTCAAATCTCTATTTGAATTTCTTTATTCGAATTCCTTTGAATTCAAATTATATTTTAATTCCTTGAATTCAAATTCTATTTTTCATTCTAATTTCTTCTATTCAAATTCTATTTGAACTTCTTATTTGAATTTCAAATATCCAATCCCCTTTTAAAATTCAAATATTTAAACTCCTTTTTAAAATTCAAACGTTATACTTCAAATTTCATTTGAGTTATATATTTAAAAATTTCATTTCATATCTGTTTTGAAATTCCATTTCAAATTCCAATTTCACACTGGTATTTCTATTTCTGAATTATCAAATGATAATTCTTTTTACTTTATTTATAACTTCGTTATAAAAGAACTATTTATAACTTCGTTTATAAAGAACTACTTGTTTTATTTTTCAAAAACAAGTTTATATTTTTATTTCCATTAAAAATTCAAATTCTATTTAAAAATAGAATTTTCCCTTTTAAAATCTCAAATATCCTTTTAATTGGCCCAGTGATATTTAAAACAATAAAATCACCCAATTTTTAATCATTTGGTTTTTAACACATCATATATGAATATATATGAAATCAAACAAACAACAAATAACAATATATTTTTGAGGAATCCAGTTGGATTCCTCCAACCTGTTTTTCCTGCATCCACAGATGTTAGCACATAAATAATACCCATTCTGCTTCGTGGAAGAATATCGCGGTATAGAAGGTCATCCACTAATCATAGCGTGGGGCGTATAGGGTAATCATCCGCTATGAAACTGCGGGCATCCGCTAATGAGACTGCGGGAATCCAACCAATCAATCAACCCAATATATATATATATATATAATAGCCTAAATAACTAATATATAAAAAGCAAGCAGAAAATATTCACACAAGCAACAAACAATTATTTTTAACGAAATAAAAATAATTAAAATAAAAGGTGAGTGAGATTTACTCACCAGGGCTTTTATTTGTGCTGAATACCCGATGAAGTCTATTATATAGATTTCACAGTGATTTCTCCAACCGTCTGTTTTTTCAATGTAAAACAGTATAAATAAATTTCAGTTATTTAATTATACTAATTAAATTTAATAATTACCCGCGTGTAACAAAATTCCAATTTAAACCTTAAATACCTACTTAATGGTTAATTTAAAATTTACCTACATACTAGTTAAATATACATGTTTAACTAGAGTTTATGATCAAACAGTATGCTAATTTCAGTTTTAAATTAATCTCCATGCACTTACATAAAAATTTATTTTACAAAAATAAAATACTTATGTTAATTACCTTATAAATTGAATCCTCCACCTTATGCTTCAGTACAAAGGGCCGCTATCGCCTCGGCCTTCTGAACTTCGAAACTTGAACGCAAACCCAAAAACCATCAATCGCGATCTGTAGATGTAGCTCGAAATCGAATCGGCTATCGGACCATCGCATGCCACTAAAACCCGACCACTGGTGCTCTTCCCTCCCGTTGAATGGCATGCTGACCTCGAAATAAACCAACGGTAGTTGTACTGACCCCAAATCGAGCAACTTCAGACCGATGACGAGCTTCAGAGGATACAGCGATTTCCATCGCACCTCTTCCTGAATTTGAGTGCCTCCGATATGATGTTGACCTCCCTGGAAGCCGCGGTCCTTGAGCGCAATTGGATTTAGCCCCCTTTCGAATTGATTTTGAGGAAAGGACGAGTTCGAAATCTCATTCGGTTTTAAAGGGAATTTAGGAGCGGCCATTGATTGGAAAAAGAACGAGAAGAAAGACTTGAACTGTATGTTGGTTTCAGAATGAAAGCTCGGTTCGTTTATATAGAACGCGAACGAGAACAGAAGGTACACGCCATTGAATTCGTTGTCTTCCTTGTTGTGAAGTTGGGAGACACTAATTCGTGCTCGAGAAATATAGGTCTGCGAAATGAAACTAAGGTCGGCTGATGTAATGGATTTATATATATATTGATTTGACTTTGTAATATAATATTTCAAAGTATCTCTTGGTCTCCTAATTAAAATCCTGAACCGTTATTTCAACGCAACCATTGACGTTACAAGATTAGTAGAACCAAATTCTGAATTTTAATTCGACAGCATAGAAGAAATAACAAATTAAATCAATGGTTTAAATTAAATTCGATTTAAATATAAATAGATTTCAACATTTAATTTCATCGATAATAAATTATTATTATCGTTTAAATTCAACATAGAATTTATATTAATTGACCGAAGTGTTTCGATTCAGTTTTAAATCTGAATTATATCCTATATTGATTATTTAATCGATAAATTCAATATAAAAATTCTTTTATATTATCAACACAATATTTAAAATAAACTGTTAAAAATCTGGGTCGTTACATTCTTCCCCCCTTAAAATAATTTCGTCCTCGAAATTGCTAAGGTAGGAAAAATGGTACAAATCTATTATTTCTCAAAAATTCACTTATGTTGAAACTCAACTCCTCATATTTCAATAAATTAACTTCAACCAAAACTTTTGGTCTTCACACATTTGATTCGAATGATCTATGATCAATCCATTTATCCAATCTATATTCCATTAAACCTATTCAAATTGATTCTGATCAATTTATTCACTTCGACCCATTTAACTTGTTTAAGTTAAATTTTTAATTCCAGAATTCAAATACCTGGGTTTTTATTTCAAATCCTTTTGAAATACATAAATATATATACATATATTTATTTCCATCTCAAATTCAAAGCACTTGAATTCTTCCCAAAACAACTTGTTTTTCTTTCAAACAAATTTCCAACAAAACTTTTTAAGGTAGCAATCCACCACTTAGAAACTCGGAAATGAACACTGATGATGTTGCAATCATCATCGGAATTATTTCCCAGCCACTGAAGTGAGTTCAGTGCTTTATTATTTCAAAATCCATGATTTTCTTTCAAATCCTTCTAAAACAAATCTATATTACTTTGAAAAATATTTGTCAACTTCCCAGGATTTTTGAATCCTTAATTCTGGTTTGAATTTAATTCTAATTCATCTTATTTGTATATTTAATTTCTATACAATTTCTATTTGGTTATAAATAACCATTTTAATTTTATTATCTCGTTTGATTATAAAGTCAACATCCAACACATCCATATAATAATAATTCTAGAAAATCATTCTTTATCAAAAATAGACTTTTTGGGTAAAATTATTTCATTCACCCACTTTAAACAATACTGTGTCGAATTTCTCTGTTTAAGTGTTTAGAAATTCCTATCGACTTCGTGGCGTCCCATGATTCGACCAGAATTCATAAACCACTCAACAGACTAGCCAACACAATATAAAACAATTTTTATATCAACTAACAAATACGCTCTCTCGTATATATATACTCAACTCATTCTAGGGTACTACTGACCCTATCTCTAATGAGCACAACTCCACAAAGCCTAGGTATTCGCTCAACCTAAGCTCTGATACCAACTGTAACGACCCGCAAATCCGAGCTATCTGAGTTGACTAAATACGCCATACGTCCAACCCAAATAACACAGAAATACGACTCATTATTAGAAAGAAGTTAGAGGATGAGAAATAGAAAGAAAGAAATATTAGAATAGAAGAAAAACGAAGATCACAACTCACAGCGGAACGAATAAAATATATTATATAACATAAGCTTTGAAATACAATCTGTTTTGTACATATACACATACCATCATCAGAGTACACATAACATTTGATTCAGCGGAAGTAACTCTAAATAACTAACGTTGAAGCTTCCAGCTTCAAGCTCCTCCAAGTGTATCTGTAAAAGCCTGAAACACTTGACTGCCCGTACAAATTTGGGCACCCAAGAGTTTAGGGAAAACAGAACAAAATAAACTCTGGGTCAGTCATGGGACTGGTGTGAGTAAACTCCAACCACTTGTTTAACTTTAAAAATCCTTTCAAAAGAAAAGGTAATAGTAAGACCAGCCCACACATAAACATGGACGGCTTTTCCCTTACTATAACCCAAAACACTTTGATATGAAAATCCAGTGATATTATAATAATGTCTACATCAAGTAAATAACCAAATAGTAGAACGCTTGCATCTCACGCTCCACATATATAGTATATAATCAAAACCGCATGGCGCTTATTGGAGATTGGATTTCCAACATGACAAGGTATGGGACCACCTTCCGACTGTGTATCTCTAGAGGCGAATACACCTGGGTTCAACAAGAACATCTTGCAACCCGGCCCACACATGACCGACCACTCATTTCGCTTGAGTGTATCGAATGTATATCACCAACGGTTGGACTCAAACCACCGTTTCCCGAATGAAACAGCATCGAATAGAATAAGAAATTAAATGAACCTCTAGATAGGTGATTATACACCCTAATGGGTGCGACCCACATAGCCATGCTGCCTGCCCGATTTTTGTCCTTTCCCGGTTGTTGAGGCCTGAGGCTACGCATACTTACCATTCATTGATAGCACAATTACTTTGAATGCCACATCGTCAGATCCGTTAATCACTAGTTGAGTTTGCACAAATATTCTGGATATTATGCTAAGGGATAAATCCGTTGCAACCATATACATTCATACATACCAACCCGTTTGATCATTGGAAATACTTTGTCAGACATTCGTCCATTTACGTTCGTTCTGGGATTGAACGAAACCGAAGGCACTATTTCTATTAATAATAGAAAAAGCCCTTGCACTTCACTCCGTCTTCAATATATTCAGCATACTTGGTTCGCAACGCTTATGCCGATACGGAGTGGTTCTTCGGATAATAATCCAACCGGTCTCTCCATATTGACAACGATGGTCAAAAACTTCGATAGTCTGTGATTTAACTATCGAATAAAACAAGTGTTCAACCAACATATCAAACAAATCACTGGGCCCTTTAATTAATATTTCATTAATTAAATTTCTTCTATATTCTCTTATCGATATTTGTTAACCAAATATTTTCAATAACCATATTGGCCCTTTACGCTATTTTTGATTTCGTTTTCTTATCAAATTCTATATATATCGATATATAGATTCCTAATTTTCAAATTTCTTAAAAATATTCTATCTCCTTAAATTCCCGGAAAAATTCGCCATAACCTCCCCTGTATCGGGAGCATCGGGAAATTTCAAATAGCATCCCGGTATCTTCCAATCTCAAAAAGAAAAAGGAAAAGCCAAGCGGCTTGCCGATACGGCGCATAAATCTCATATATGAATTTAACATGTACCTTTTTGTCGAGCACACAAATTTAAATCTTCATATACTTCATATCCAACCTGCTTACACATGTTCACCTGTTTTCAATTCAATTCAATACCATCTAATCGTTTGAATTCAGTTTCGCCATTTATTCTTTAAATCGGCCATTTTGCCTATTTTACTCCTTCGTTTGAACATAGCACGTTCAAAAAAAAAAAAAATGTTTAACTCGCTCACGACCAAATTGAATTTCAATTTCAATTCTAGTTCCCTTTTTGATTTCGAATATAAATTTTCAAATCGAATTTACTTATTCGAACCTCAATATTTCATTTGAAATCTCATTAACTAATTTCTATTCAATTTAGTTAATTCTATTCAATAAATCAAAATCTGGTTTCTGTTTCAAAAACCCTGTTCATTTACACATTTGTATTCGCATATATTTTGCAACTCAACTCTGAGATTTTCTAAATCGAAGCTTCGGATTTTATTTGCTTAAAAATCCTTTTATAATATTAAATAAACCATTTTGGTTTTAAAACGATTCTGGCGCTGCTTTTCTGAAAATTTGATTTTGACATATCTCAAAATCTATACGACGAAATTCAGATTTTTCTCTTTCATTAGAAAGCTATTATCAAACCGGTCCTGACGTTTCTTGTTTCGAAGAATTCCGACTTCAATTGAGTTCTGTATATTCAATTGAAGTTCGAATCGCTAATTTACGAACTGCAGCGCTGCGGCGAGTTCGTTTTAATTATATATATATATATATATATATATATATATATAAACTTTTAAACTTCTTAAAATGAGTTCAATTCCATTTAATATATATATATTCATATATTTTTCAAATTCCATTTGAACCTTTACATTTCAAATTCCATAGTTTTAAATCCTGTCTTCAAATCCCATTTGAAATCCTTTATTCGAATTCCATTTCAAATCCTTTATTCGAATTCCATTTCAAATTCTTTATTCGAATTTCATTTCAAATCCTCTATTCGAATTCCCACTTTAATTCAACTCCTTTTTGAATTTCTATATTTGAAATTCATGCTTGAATTTAAATATCCAAACTCCATTTAAATTTCTATTTGAAATTCTAAATGTTTCAAATTCCATTTCAAAATCCTTTGGATTTCCTATTTTGAAATCCTATTTGAAATTCCATTTCCCATTCTGCTTTGAAATCCTATTTCAAAGTTTTTATTTCAACTTCTATTTTGAAATCTCATATTAAATTTTCTACTTGAATTTCTGTATTCAATTCCATGTTCAAATTCAACACTTGAATTTCTATTTCAAATCTCAATTCAAATTTCATATTTGAATTCCAATTCAAATCTCTATTCAAATTTCACATTTGAATTCTTCTTTGAAATACTATATTTCAAATCCTATTCAATTCGTCTTTGAAATTCTATATTTCAAATTCTATTTTGAAATTCTACATTCAAATCTCTATTTGAATTTCTTTATTCGAATTCCTTTGAATTCAAATTATATTTTAATTCCTTGAATTCAAATTCTATTTTTCATTCTAATTTCTTCTATTCAAATTCTATTTGAACTTCTTATTTGAATTTCAAATATCCAATCCCCTTTTAAAATTCAAATATTTAAACTCCTTTTTAAAATTCAAACGTTATACTTCAAATTTTATTTGAGTTATATATTTAAAAATTTCATTTCACATCTGTTTTGAAATTCCATTTCAAATTCCAATTTCACACTGGTATTTCTATTTCTGAATTATCAAATGATAATTCTTTTTACTTTATTTATAACTTCGTTATAAAAGAACTATTTATAACTTCGTTTATAAAGAACTACTTGTTTTATTTTTCAAAAACAAGTTTATATTTTTATTTCCATTAAAAATTCAAATTCTATTTAAAAATAGAATTTTCCCTTTTAAAATCTCAAATATCCTTTTAATTGGCCCAGTGATATTTAAAACAATAAAATCACCCAATTTTCAATCATTTGGTTTTTAACACATCATATATGAATATATATGAAATCAAACAAACAACAAATAACAATATATTTTTGAGGAATCCAGTTGGATTCCTCCAACCTGTTTTTCCTGCATCCACAGATGTTAGCACATAAATAATACCCATTCTGCTTCGTGGCAGAATATCGCGGTATAGAAGGTCATCCACTAATCATAGCGTGGGGCGTATAGGGTAATCATCCGCTATGAAACTGCGGGCATCCGCTAATGAGACTGCGGGAATCCAACCAATCAATCAACCCAATATATATATATATAATAGCCTAAATAACTAATATATAAAAAGCAAGCAGAAAATATTCACACAAGCAACAAACAATTATTTTTAACGAAATAAAAATAATTAAAATAAAAGGTGAGTGAGATTTACTCACCAGGGCTTTTATTTGTGCTGAATACCCGATGAAGTCTATTATATAGATTTCACAGTGATTTCTCCAACCGTCTGTTTTTTCAATGTAAAACAGTATAAATAAATTTCAGTTATTTAATTATACTAATTAAATTTAATAATTACCCGCGTGTAACAAAATTCCAATTTAAACCTTAAATACCTACTTAATGGTTAATTTAAAATTTACCTACATACTAGTTAAATATACATGTTTAACTAGAGTTTATGATCAAACAGTATGCTAATTTCAGTTTTAAATTAATCTCCATGCACTTACATAAAAATTTATTTTACAAAAATAAAATACTTATGTTAATTACCTTATAAATTGAATCCTCCACCTTATGCTTCAGTACAAAGGGCCGCTATCGCCTCGGCCTTCTGAACTTCGAAACTTGAACGCAAACCCAAAAACCATCAATCGCGATCTGTAGATGTAGCTCGAAATCGAATCGGCTATTGGACCATCGCATGCCACTAAAACCCGACCACTGGTGCTCTTCCCTCCCGTTGAATGGCATGCTGACCTCGAAATAAACCAACGGTAGTTGTACTGACCCCAAATCGAGCAACTTCAGACCGATGACGAGCTTCAGAGGATACAGCGATTTCCATCGCACCTCTTCCTGAATTTGAGTGCCTCCGATATGATGTTGACCTCCCTGGAAGCCGCGGTCCTTGAGCGCAATTGGATTTAGCCCCCTTTCGAATTGATTTTGAGGAAAGGACGAGTTCGAAATCTCATTCGGTTTTAAAGGGAATTTAGGAGCGGCCATTGATTGGAAAAAGAACGAGAAGAAAGACTTGAACTGTATGTTGGTTTCAGAATGAAAGCTCGGTTCGTTTATATAGAACGCGAACGAGAACAGAAGGTACACGCCATTGAATTCGTTGTCTTCCTTGTTGTGAAGTTGGGAGACACTAATTCGTGCTCGAGAAATATAGGTCTGCGAAATGAAACTAAGGTCGGCTGATGTAATGGATTTATATATATATTGATTTGACTTTGTAATATAATATTTCAAAGTATCTCTTGGTCTCCTAATTAAAATCCTGAACCGTTATTTCAACGCAACCATTGACGTTACAAGATTAGTAGAACCAAATTCTGAATTTTAATTCGACAGCATAGAAGAAATAACAAATTAAATCAATGGTTTAAATTAAATTCGATTTAAATATAAATAGATTTCAACATTTAATTTCATCGATAATAAATTATTATTATCGTTTAAATTCAACATAGAATTTATATTAATTGACCGAAGTGTTTCGATTCAGTTTTAAATCTGAATTATATCCTATATTGATTATTTAATCGATAAATTCAATATAAAATTCTTTTATATTATCAACACAATATTTAAAATAAACTGTTAAAAATCTGGGTCGTTACAATAGGTAAATTCCCAAGGTCTAAAGCCAAAGAAAACCAAGAATAGACAGAATAGATAATCAGGTTTAGACCCAATTTCATAATCACCAAACTTAAGCAACACTTTCCTAGCCATGAATCACGGGTGTTTAATCACAGACGTTCTTGTTATGTCATAGGCAATAGTTTATATCTCCTAATTAAAGGCATAGGCTTAGTCAAGGAAATAATCCTCATAGTCACAGTCACAGTCATAGGCAATGTTCATAGTCATAGGCAATGTTCATAGTCATAGGCAATGTTCATAGTCATAGGCAATGTCCATAGTCATAGGCAATGGTTTTAAGGTCCATTGTTTCATAGTCACGGTCTTATTTGTCCTCGAATCCTAATAGTTCTTAATTAGGTTCAAGAGTATAGGCATTGATTCGAATAGAGAGAGAGAGAGATTTGGCATATTCTTTTATTCCTTTAATTTCATGTCACGAACAGAGAAAAAAACGTTCAAATCTAGAAATAACTGACTTACAGAGATTAGATTAGAACAGAAAGATGGCGTTGCTATGATTCGTAGAAAAACAGTCGTTGAAGTCGTTTGAACCTCCTCTTGAATCCTAGCTTGACTTGAACCTCTTCTTGAAAATCTTTTAGCAGCATTTCCTCGTCCTGATTTATTTTATATATGTTATTTTACTTACATATTTATTTATTTCTCAGAGGCAGCATAAGGATAGAAAAGAATTGTGAATAGAGAAGGAGACTAGGGCTGTTTATATAGTGTTAGGCGGGCGAATTTGGTCAGAATGGCGTCTAGATACAGAAGAACGAACTAGGTGCAGAAAACTGGAAAAACTGGGGAGGGGGTGGGGTCGACCCGCAGGTCGACTACCCAGTCGACCTGGGTGCCTTGGGCGGGAAAATTCCCGCCCAGCCCAATCTGGGTCCGATTTTGAATTTGAATTCGCTTTTCTGAACTGTTTTGAAATTTGAACTTCGTTGAATCTTCCGGAGGCCATATCTTCCTCATACGGACTCCGATTTACGCAAGCTCGGACTCGTTTTCATGCAGAATTCCAAGACGAACGCAATGGCGCAGCCCGTTTCCCTTGATTTTGATTTTAACTTTTAATTCTGCCTTGATTTGTGAATCTTAGCGTTACAGAATTACAGGGTGTTACATATAGGGTTCAATTACCTGATTGGTTGCCTGGAGTACATGACGTATTTCACGTATCTCAACTTCAAAAGCATGTGCATGATCTAGACTTGATCATGGAAGAAGCCACGCAATGGGATTTGGAAATTACTTCAGAATTGGCTGTGAGAAGAGAGCCGATCAAGATTATTGGCAAAGAAACCAAAGAGCTGAGGAACAAGAAGGTTCACTTAGTCAAAGTGCAATGGAGTGGAGATCCATGAGACTGTACTTGGGAAACTGAGGAAAGCATTAAGCAAGCCTATCCCGATTGCAGAGTGGATGTCTCTGTGTGACTCCGGTGCAAGGTACATTTACCATATTTTGCATTTCCGTATTGTTTTCAACTTGTTCGTTGTTCCTTTTCATGGATGTATAATTTTTAATTATATAGCCTGAATGACTTAAAAGAATATATGAATTAAACATTGTATTTTTGAAAAGAAAAAAATAAATGGATTGCTGTTTGTGTTGTGTGGTCGAGAATTTGATTAATTAAATTGTTAGAATGATAATTAATTTAATCAATAAAAGAATGAATGGTAAAATTTATTCGATTAAATCACACATAGAACTGATTAGAGAATAGATAGAAATATATACATGTACTTTATATATGTTTGAACAGGTAAATGGATTAGCTGTTGAGTAAAGATTTTATTTGCGTGCCCGACAAATAGGTAAACCTTAATGAGTTGGATGCGCAATTTTATTATTATATCAACTCCTGTGAATGCCATTGGATGCGGAGTTCTGGTTATTCTGTGTGTAATTAATAAATGTCACCATAGGATAGTAATAATTAATTTTGAACTACACTGCATGGCATACTTCTTGAAGAGGGCATACTTCTTGAAGATAGCATACTTCATCATATACCACATAAATATTTGGAGCTTGTGTGACGAGGTTGAAGATTTACCATACGAGCAAGAGGCTTGTATGGCGATGACTATATATTACAGGTTAAACTGATGACTGATATGGACCATATAAATTGTAACGATAAATTGCCAGATTAATAAAAAAAAACCACACGGGTCGAGAGATGACAATAAACACGTCTCTCTAGTCTTTTAAGGCACAAAAACTATTTATGGGGTGACGAGAATTTATTCTCTAGAGTTATTATCTGTACACACTCCCCCGTGGACACTAGAATATATCACTATAAATATGTGTATGCTTATTAGGATTTATTGGATACCGAATACGGCCCAATAAATTTCCAAACCCCTCCCCGTACAAAGGAGGTTATGGCGAAATTTTTCGAAAATTTAGGGTGTTAGCCAAATTTTTGAAGAATTTGAAAATTCTGAGAAACTGAAAAGTTGAAGAATGGAAGCCAGATTGAAAGTAGAGTTGGTAAATTAAACCACTTTCGACTTTGTTCCGTTTCGGGGACGAAAAGTTTTAAGTGGTGGAGATTGTAACAACCCGGAATGTCTGAACCAGTTTAAAATTTTTAAATTGGCTATTTTAGTGGATATTAAATATTTTAAATAATAAAGAAGAAAAGTATGTTTGAATCGATGTTTGAAATTAAATATAATTATTTTAAAATAAAAACATGGCCTGAAATGGCGCGGCAGTTTCAAAATTTCAGTTCAAACTTTGACTGACTGTACCGGGTGCAAAATAAAACGGATTTTAGTGAAACCAAAAATATTTAAATCCGTTAGTGAACATCTTTCTAACGAATCTGAAAAATCGAAGTTTTATAGCGGATATCAAAAGTAATGGCCAAATGAATTTTCAGAAATGTCGCTATAGAGAATATATCGCCCTTGAAAATAGACATTTTGCAAACGACCTCAGAATTCGACGAAACCACTTTCGTTGGATCCGGAATGTCAAATTATTTCTAGATTTCAAATTCCATAATTTTTGAAGTTAATATGTGAGCATGGTGAAGGAAAATGCATTTGGTCAATTACAGTTAAATTGGATCGACCAGAAAATGGCCATTTTTCAAAAGGTCTCAGAATTCGACGAAACTAGTTTTGTTGGGACTGTATCGTCAAAACATAGCTAGATTTATTTTTTAGGAATTTTTAGAATCAATATGTGGCCCCAGCAAATTGAAATGCACGTTCAAATCAAATATTGAATGTTATATATTTTATTTTGAAGGATAACTGACTGAAACAGTCGAATGGGCCTACGGAGTATATCCCATTGTGTTCAGAATGGTGGTATTTAGCTAGGGACGACAGTCGTTGGGTTTGGATTGGAGTTAGTATATAATAAGGGGTATTTTTGAGATTTTAAAAATATATAAATAATAAAAAAATCCATCGTCCAATCACATAACGCCATCACCCCGCTTCTTCCCCGATACCCTCTTGATTTCGACGGAAACCGAGCTCCCCACTTCCCTCGTCCTTATCTCCCTCCACACGCACCGATAGCCAACGCCCCAGTTGAGGTTTTTGAATTACTCCTCACGCTCTTCAAATCCATACCTGGAGCACCTCGTATAGTTGCGCGAGTCACGGGAATCACTCCTCCGAAGTGCTGATGTTTGCAGAGCCGCCACCGACGATAGCCCAGATCGAACTGGACCCCACACCCCTTGATCGACGCGCCGCTCCATGCTCTACGAGGTGGCGTAACCTGATCGGCAGCTGGTTGCACGGATTGAGAGGTAGATTCAAACATAGTTTTGAATCATCAAACGAGGTATACGGCTGATTAATTTAAACTGTTTTCAACTCTTAAAAACCGTCGTGAATCATGATTTCACTATAAAAATCAAATCTTTTTTGTTTCTTGTCGAAATCCAGTGAAACAAAAGATAGTGGACTCGTGCGGATGTCTTCTACATTCTAGAAGAGACCGGATATTTTTCTGAGCCTTCTGCAATTTTTGGTGCAGTGGAACCCAATGTGAGATTTCTAAATTATAAACGATATAGAAAACAACAATGTATAAATTATATAGTCGAATTATGAGTTATATAAGCGTTGTACACCTCATGTATAAGCGTTGTATAAGTTGTATGTTCGATGTATAAGTTATATATGCATTGTAAAACTGATATATGCGCTGAAATGTATTGAAATGAAATTGAAATATAGTTATATACGTATATATATATATACACACACACTCCCCTCGTCCATAGACCATGGACGAAATTTATTGGTTGTGATATTGTTTGGATTATTGGTTGATGTGAAATTTGGTGAATATCATGCAAGGTTGATTTGAATAAATTAATTGTGGTTGAAATCCCAATAGGATTAGTATATGGGAAAATTCGTCTGCGTATGAACTAGATATTGAAAATCCCCATTGTCAAAAGCTGCGAGGCTTTAAGGTAGAGTGAGGAGTCGTACTAGGGACGGTGCCGGTTTTAACTACCCTGCCATTATGCTGCCGAAATTTTCAATAATATTCATGTGTTAGAATTATTTTCATGTGTTGAAACTATATTCATGTGTTGAAAGAAGTTCATGTGTTGAATAAATTCTTTGGAAGATAAAAATAACATTTTTATTATATATATAAAGTATATAAAATATTAGTATTTTAAATAAATTGTTTTAACACCAAAAATAACATTTTTACCTCATATATGAACTATATAAAATAATCGTGTTTTGAAATAAATTGTTTTACAATAAAAATCACAATTTTTTTATATATATAAACTATAGAAAACATTCATGTGTTGAATAAAGGACTAGGACGATAAAAATCATATTTTTATCGTATGTCTGAAGTCAAAAACATTCATGTGTTGAATATATAGATTGAACAATAAAATCTACATTTTTATTGTGAATATGAAGTGTTAAAAATGGTGATGTGTTGAATAAATATTTTTGATGATAAAAATATCATTTTTATCAAATATATGAAGTGGATATGGTTTTGAAATCGAGGAATGAATTATATTTATAAATATATATATGTATATATAAATATAATTAAAATAAATTGAATAACGAAGTTGTAGTTCGTATTTTAAAACCGTGATTTCAAACGATTAGTGCGGAAGATCCGACCATCGGATTTTCCCGAAACCGCAACCGTTGGGTTCGCCTTGGAAATATCTTTCCAACGACACCCACTTTGTAAAGATCCAACGGTTGGATTGTCTGGAATGTTTAATTAAAATCTGAAGAAAAACAGCGCCATAATCGATTATATTTATATATATATTTAAATATAATTAAATTAAATCGAATAACGACGCAGCAGTTCGTATTTTGAAATCGAAACTTCAAACGATTGTACCGGGAGATCCAATCGTCGGATTTTCCCAAAACTGAAACCGTTGGATTCGTTTTCGAAAGATCTTCTAATGATATAAAATTTGTAAAGATCCAATGGTTGGATTTTCATATATGAGTAAATCAAATCTGAAGAAAAACAACGCCACGACCGCGTTATGGCCTAAAGCGTCGTTTGAGTGAATTGGCTATTTTTAAATAAATAAAAATAGCGATAAATCGTGATAAGATATTCTAAACGATATGGAATGGAAATAAACTGAATTTGCTCGGTTTATGTGATATTTGATGGTTGAAAGTGTTTGGCGTGAAAATTACATTAAAGAACAGAATTAGTGATATCGAATAATTTAACCATTGAAATGAATTGATTTGAAATTATAAATATACGTGAATTATTTGGAAAGGCCGATTTGATTCTCATTTCAAATAATTGATCGACGATTGGAAGTCGAAGATATGAAGATGGTGCTAGACCGATGATCTTCACGTCGATTGGAGGGGTACTACTGATGCTCATGATAGGAGTAGCTACCTTGAAGGGGCTGAAGTAGTAGCCGTCCGGACGTACTTGTTGATTATACGGATATGCAAGGTATTGAGTGCCTCCGGTTTCGTTCAGACCAAGAAAGAACTTGTAAATGGACTGTATGTCTGACATTGGATTTTTTTTCTATGCTGATTGATCTCTATTAAATATTTATCTATTTGGCGGCGGAGAATTTATTCTCTTGCTTAACTCCCTTATCTGAGACGTACGAGCTCAGAGGTTATATATCGATAGAAATCAGTCGCATGGAGTGAATTGCCTGTGTGGCATGCCTAAGTGGCAGATGATCAAGTCTTTTATTGAAAAGCAAAGTCTTGTGGTTGAGGATCAAAGCGCAACCTGTGTGGCATAACTTTGTGTATAATGTTAATTCGCGAGCCTCACACCCCGGTATGAACCAGAAACGGGAGAGGACATCAGGGAGGGCATGCTTCTAGCTAGGGTGGTGTCAGTGACCTACCAGCCCTGACATTTATATTATTTTCACCTGTGTGGTTATTGGATTGCGAGGCCTCGGATATATCAGTAACTATGTGGAGCCGATGGAGTCATTTGGCTCATTGACGCCCCAAAGGGCGGGGAAACGCAGTGTTCATGCATTTTAATCCACATCGGTGGACCGACACTGACGATCAAAGGCTTGCCTGCGCGCTTGCCTGAGACACGGGCTAGAGCGTCTCGAATTCAGTAAGGACTATCTTTTGCCTTGGTTCATGACGGAATTCCAATTTCCAAATACAACATCATGCGGTTTTGATTGTATACCTATATATGGCGACATAGTGGTATGGGGCATTAATGTCGTCTATGATTGATAGTTATGATTCAAATTGTTTTTGAAACATATAAACACTAGCAATAATATCAAATGATTTTTTTTGCTCGTATCAAGCATATTTTGGCCATTATAAGGTAAAACTCTATCCTCCGGTTTGTGTTGCATTGTGTGATGGGACCTGAGTCTTATAATGGCTTCATTTTTATAAAAAGCATTGCGATGTTAAAAAAATTTGCTATTTTTAAAGCACTGGCAATCACTGGAGTAAACCCCTTCCGCGAAAGTGGCGTGGTCCTGTGATTAGCCTTATTGTAAAATTTGTTAAGTAGATTTCTCATACTAGTCCCATGACTGACTCGTAGTTTGTTTCACTTGCAAACTCGGGTGCCTCTTTTTCTACATGGGCAGCCTTGTATTTAGGTTTTAGCAAACTCTTTCTGGATAGCTGGAGCTGAAGATGGATTCTATCATTTATCTCTTTTTATGCTGTTCAGCTCCTATTGTACATATTATGTTTTGATTCCGCTGTAGACATTTATGTATAGCTGAACTGCATTTGTACTAAGTATGATCCTGTATACTGTGTGACTCTGATGTTTATATTTATCCAGTATATTCTATTGTACATTATCTGGTGTATTTATTTATTTCTGTTCTGTTGTTATCTGTTTACGTGTTATATTCCAAAGATTACCCTTGCCTCCATGGAACGGGGCTTGGGTCGTCATAGATTGAGCCATTTTTAAATGTAGTGTAGTTGTAGACTGCCTCAAGAATTAGTTGTTCTAAATGACCATAAACTAGGCAGAACTTTAGAGTACATACGCATTAGTCTATTAACGAGTTTGAAATGTTGTTATAATCAGAGTAGTATATGTTTATAGGTGCATCTACTACTGGTTTTGTTTTAGTTTCAAGTTTTTTGCTGTCACTTATTAAGATATATGCAAGGTTGGTAGGGTTAATGGGTTATGCATTGCAACATTGCAAATGAAGCTTCAAACAGTGTTAATATTACTGTAGTGCAATTGAAGGTTTGATCAGTTTGACGATAACTTGTTTGGAAACTCATGAAGTATTGTGTTAGTTTATCAGTAGTTTTAAATAGCGATATATGAGAAAAATTTATGTTTGAAATCCTTCTCAGTTATGACCTAAAATCTATCCGAAAAAATGTTCTACTTTTTTTTGTTTTTTTTGTTTTTTTGTTTGTTTTCTAGGTTATAGAGGAAGGGGAGTAGGATGGTGGGGAGCGTCTATTAATCTATTATCTGTATATCTTAAAAAACCGAACACAATTATCCCCTTAATCGACTTGGCATCTTTGTTCATAAAGCGTAATAGTTATTTTCCAATATTCAAAGAAAATGGTTGGATTCCTCCTTTTCCATTTCTTTACTGTTTATCATCCAAAATCTCAGGACACAAATTCGTAGTTTCCGAATGCTTTCATCATGACAATTATGTTGCTTCTCTAATTATTATTACATTATCGTAAGTAATACTATATTTTAATTTCTGCTTATCTTATTTCTTTACACTCTTTATTTTTTATGTTCGAGGTTAATTTAATGTCCAGCATTGAATTTTTGTAAGTGCTTTCATCCTGATTATCTATTTGGTATATAAAATCAAATATCTCACAAAATCATTGATTTTAATGGACAATAAAGTGCATGTTTATTAATATGTCAAAATCATCATTGCTGTTCCTCATTAAAAACGTTATTATGAATTTGTGATAATTATGTGTGGAATCAACGGAGGGACTCAATGACTAAAATACTTTAAATGCTTAAAAACTATGTTTATTGTTAAATATTTAAATTCATGCATATTAGCTTTATTGCATCTAGAGACTGAAGGTAAAATTATATTTTCTATTAATAACTGTTCATCCATGATCATATCGTTTCCTCAATGCTTCAAAACAAAAAAATGTTCAATTTTTTTTACTGAGCTGATATAGGCTCAGTATATATTTTGCATGTATTTTGCTTGTTTTGATCATGCATTAACCTTTATTGATGTATTGCACAATTGTGTTGTGTTGTGAAATGTATGATTTTCTTTTATTGTGTCTTTTGAAACTATGACCAATTTTTATGTTAATTTATGTTTTGCAAGTGTCTTTCACTTGTTACGTTAAATTTACATTTTTTATGTAGATTTTTCATTAAAATGACAAATGATTTTAGCGCAAATGCAAATTTAAGTATAACAGAGACCGTTGAACCTCAATCACGCAAAGTTAATACGAACTTTATAACAGTTGGCGTTGAGGGTGCAAAAGGGAAAGATTCAGCTAAATGGAGTAAACGTTGTGGTGAGTTAATTCGTTGTCATATACCTATTGGCTAAAAAGAGTGGAGGGCGGTAGATAGCTTCTACGAGGATAAACTATGGGAAGGACTTTTGGTACTTTCACTCATATCAATTTCACCATCAAGTTTAAATTATGATATATTTGATTGTTTCATGATTTCTTTTCTTTTTTTCCTTTTTCATGATAGGAAGCATTTGACATGGATGTAGATCTACCATAGCTCGACCGTTATTAAAGAAACATTTCCCACCGTACTATAGATCAATGAAGTCAACATTAAGATAAAGTCTTCTTAAAGTTGATGACACTATGATTCCTAAACGTGTTTCCATTGATAGATGTCCAAATGATATAGATAGAGTGTGGTGGGAAAAGTACGTTGATATTGAGTATACGAATGAAAAGATGGAGCAATGTAGAAGAAATGCAACAAACAAAGCGAAAAACTATATCACTCATACTCTAGGAAGGAAACCATACAATAGAGTGCACCATGAAATGGTAATAAAATTATCTTAGGTAAATGGTTGTTTGTAGAATGTTATATTAATTATGTATTGTCAACTTTGATATTTCTTGTAGGTCTTAGCCAATCCAGAAGCAAATATTTCACGAACGACGATTTGGAAGGCTGGACATAAAAGGAAATCGGGAGAAGTACTACCATGTGCCGCAGAAACATATGTAGGTTTGCACAATTCAAAATTTCTTTATAAATGCACAATACCCACTATGTTAATACGTTCACCTCTTACGCTAAACATGTTTGAAAACTAAAGGGAATTTTTTTTATAAAAAAAAATAGAAATTAAAAGTAAGGATGTTAGGCAGTTATCTGTAGTAGTATTTCAAATATTCTTGCAGCTAATATTCAGTTAGAGAAAGCACATAAAATATTCACACTCTTTTCTAAAGGAGGCTGCGAGAATGTTGTTTCTACTTTCTTGCCATGTCCGTCTAAGTTCTGTTATTTTACCAAAGCTTCGGTTTGAATGTTGAGATGAGTTCTTCATCTATGGCATTTTTGCTTTAATTGAAATTACAATGACATGCATGTCTAAATTAACATTGAATCAAGTCATTGTTTTCTTTTATGCCACTATTTAATCGTTTGTTTTACTATACTAAATTCATAAACATTTTTATGTTATTAAATGGACACGATTAAATTTGAACAAAACATTGGATGAAATTTTGGAAAATAAATTCTAGGAGTACAGCAGCGAATTGTAATTTTTTCTTATAGCTATAGTTAGTTGCATGATATCTTCTGTAGCGGCTAATTTAATTAAATAGAGATTCCCAAAGGAAGGGAATACTTGAGTATTCTGTAGTGGCTAATTTAGGCTCAGTTATACTGAGCCAAGGCTCCGTTTTACTGAGCTTAAGGCTCAGTATAACTGAGCCGAGGCTCAGTTTTACTAAGCCTTAGGGTTTAGCTTTACTGAGCTTTCGGCTCAGTAAAAATAAGTCGTTCATCTCAGTTATACTTAGCCTTAGGCTAAGTAAAATACTGAAAATAACGGCACAGTGGCTCAGTATTATTGAGTCACTCCGAGCCTACAAGTTGATATTATTTTGTGCGAGATGCAAACTCATGTTTTTAACAAGGAACTGAAATTTTCAATTTAATGTCATATTCAATGAATGTAGGCACTTCTAGAGGCAGCGGAAGAAAAGAGAAAATTGGATGGTAGTTCTATTGGTGCAGTTGATGATCTTGATAATGATCCAATTGCAGAAGTTTTTCGATCCGACACGAAGAAAAATTATTGTCGAGCGGTTAGTTCTACTTCTTCTATAAAACAAGTAAAGGTTGCTAGAGCTATAAAAGCTGCAATTGAAAAAAACAAGCCGTGGATTTGTCCGTTTGGAAATTGGAGATAGAAAAGCAAGTAGCTACTCAAGTTAATAATGGCATCAATTCAATTACTACAACTTTTATGAAATTTATACCTAATTTGCAAGAAAAACTTGTTGCAAGTCCTTCGACTCCACATACAGAAGGTGCTTCTAATTCAAGGGATCCTCGTATAAATAATAATGTAACTGTTACTCCAACTGTGTCACATAATGATCTTCATTCATCTACAATGGGAAAGAAATACGTAATGCTATTTTCACATGATCTAGAGAAGGAAGTAGGAACAGGTTATGTTGGAGCACAAACAATTTGTCATTTTAGGAAGGTGGTACCCAATATAGAGAAAGTAATTTGGGTGGTTGATATTCTTGAACCTGATGCACTAATCTATGATGGTCCTCAAAATGGAATGTAGAAGCTATGTGAATTTTCAGATGGAGGCTTCATTATATGGCCGGAGTTTCGCATTCGGTATTTGTAGGATTTCTTTGTGTATTGAATTTAGAAACCTACTTATCTATTGAACTTATAAACCTACTTATGTATTGAATTTAACAACCTAATTATGTATTGAATTTGAGAAATTAATTACGTCCTGTACTTGTCTATTGTTAACTGATATTCTATGTCGTTACATGATTATAAATGTTGACTATTGGTATGCATTGAGTTTAGTTGACTATTAATGTTAGAAAATGTGACTTGCTAATACATATTTCTGTTATCGTTGGAATTTATATTTGTTGTGAATTTAGTTTTAGTAACATGTATAAGCGTTGCAAATAAAAATATTGCAACACTTGTAAGCCTTAGCAAAGAAAATGTACCAATGCTTATAAGTGTTGCAGAATAAAATCTACCAAGGCTTATAAGCATTGCGAAGGAAAATTTATCAACGCTTATAAGCGTTGCCACTGAAAATATACCAACGCTTATAAGCGTTGGAAATAAATTGCCACCCCCATAGCAACACTAATAAGCGTTGCTGAAATTGTTTGCGATAGTTATACCCGTTGGGAATCACCTGTTTTGGTGTAGTGTATATTATATTTTGTTCTACTGCGATGTGAGACTCTTTGTTGTGTTGGTTCCTCTTCTTCTTCTTCTATTCTAACTTTCTTTTCTCACCTCTAATTTCTTTCTATTAACCATCTACTTTTCTGAATAATTTGAGTTGACATGGTATGATAAATGTCGGATTAAACTATACTGAAAAAGTGGGTCGTTACATATGATGCTTTGGATGAATGCTTGTTTTTCTTCGATAGTTAAATAACCGATTATCGAAGTATTGACCAATATTGTTGTCAATATGGAGAGACCGGTTGGATTATCATCCGAGAACCACTCTGCATTAGTAGTAGTGTTGTGAATCAGATTATATGAAGACAATTGAAGACAGAGTAAAGTGCAAGGGCTTTTTCTGTTAATCCTAGGTAGAAATTACCTAAAATGGATTAATGGAAATTGTTTCTTAGGTTTCGTTCAGTCCTAGAATGAACGTGTGTGGACGAATGTTTGACAGAGTATTTCCAATGATCGCATATGTTGGTCTATACAAATATCATCTAGTGGCGGAGAATTTATTCTCTTAGCATAATATCCAGAATATCTTTGTGGAAATCAATTTGTGATTATCGGGTCTGACAATGTGGCTTTCAAAGTGATTGTGTTACCAATGAAAGGTAAGTAATCGTAACCTCAAGCCTTGCAACCGAGAAATGGTATAAAATCGGGTAGGTCGCATGGCTAAGTGGGTCGCACCCAAGTAGGGTGTGTTGTCACTTGATCTAGAAAAATTCCATATGCTTCTTTAACCTTTCGATGTTGTCCCTTTCGGGAAACAGTTGCTGATCCAAACCGTTGGTGACAATACATTTGGTATTCTCAAGCGAAGTGAGGGGTCGGTCATGTTTAGCCTGGGTTGTAAGATGTTCTTGTTGAACTCGGTGTATTCCTCTCTAGAGATATACTGTCGGAAGGTAGTCTCATACCTTGCCAGTTGGAATCCATTTTTCAATAAGAGCCCGCAGTTTAGATTGTATACTATATATGTAGAGAGTGAGATGCAAGCGTTCTGCTAGATTGTTATTTACATGTTTTAGACACTATTATAATATCAGAAAAGTATTGATTTTGAAGAAAATTTTAGGTTATCGTAAGGTAAAAACCATCTGTGTTTATGTGTGGATTGGTCTTACGATTATCCTTTCTTTTAAAAAGGATTTTTTTTAAAAAAAAGTTAAACCAGGTGGTTTGAGTTTACTCACACCAGTCCTAAGACTGACCTAGAGTTTATTTTGTTTTATTTTACCCTAAACTCCTAGGTACCCAAATTTGTATGGGCAGTCAAGTAGTTTAGATGTTTACAGATATACTTGGAGGAGCTTGGAGCATGAGGCTTCAGCATCTGATATTTACTGTTTATTTTCTGCTGTGTTGTATTGTACTCTGATAATGGAATGTATATGTATACACAGTAAAAAAAATTGTACCCCAAAAGTTGTTATATATATATATTATACTTTATTCCTCTGCGATTTGAGATTATGTGTTGTTTCTATTTTTCTTCTATCTTTTTCTTCTTATTTCATAATGATTCATATTTCCGTGCATTTTGGGTTGGACGTATGGTGTATTTAGTCAACTCAGATAGTATGGATTTGCGGACCATTATAGTCGGATCTGTCTGGTGAACCAGAGTGAGAAAACTCGCTAAGTTTTATAGCATCATCCAACTTGATTTTAAAGTTAACAAATCTTTTAGAAAAAAAAGGATAATCGTAAGACCAATCCACACATAAACATGGATGGTTTTTACCTTACGATAACCCAAAACATTTTAAAATCATATTTCATTCTAATATTATAATAGTGTCTAAATCAAACAAATAACCGTTTAGTAGAATGCTTGCATCTCACGCTCCATATATAGTATAAAATCAAAAACAGTAGACTCTTAAAGGAGATTGGATTCTAACTATGACAGGGTATAGAACCACCTTCCAATAGTGTATCTCTAGACGGGAATACACTAGGTTCAGTAAGAACATCTTGCAACCCAACCACACATGACCAACCAATCATTTCGCTTGAGTGTATCGAATGTATATCACCAACATTGGGAGCTACGCACCATTTCCCGAAAAGGGACAGCATCAAAATATATTAAAGAAAGAAATGGATTTTTTCTAGATAGGTGATAGTACACCCTAATTGGGAGCGACCCACTTAGCCATATTGCCTGTTCGGTTTTTTCATTTTCCAGTTGAAGAGGATTAAGGTTAACATTACCTTTAGAACATCACACCACCATTCACTTTGAATGCCACATTATCATATTAATCAAATCACTAACTGAAGATCACAAAAATATTCTGGGTGTTAAGCTAAGAGAAGGTGTCTTCTTCGCCACCAACAGCAATATGTAAAAATCAATGTACACGATTCTTTGGAAACACTCATTCAGACATTCTTCCACACAAGTCATCCGGGAATAGGATGAACCAAAGGTACCATCATACCACATCTATGACACCCCACCTCCATTAAGGTCACTCACAAAGGGAATGCCTTAACTTTGATGGAGCGTTGTTAGTGTATAGAACAGAAAAGTAAACAAGACAGATAAATATATGGGTACTTGGAAAATTAAAAACAACTTTTATTGCAGCGAAGAAAAATAATTTGGTTACATCATGTCAAAAACCAACTACAAAACCAAATACACTTATTATCCATCTTGACAAATAAGTTCTGAGTACATAAAGTAAAAGACATAACCCCAACATAAAAATAGCCATAAATAAAAAGAGCTGAACTTTACTTCAGCAAATCCAAGAGCTTCCAAAAAGAGAGAGAGCGCGATCCAAATCAATCACCACTAGTACTAGGCCCACCCTAAGCACCTGGGGGGAAAGGGAGAAAAGAGGTGGAAACAAAGGGGGTCAAACATAAAGTCTGGCGAGTCCGATAACTTCAACAATGTAATCATTAAAGAAATCAGGATAAGGCATAAACTGGTAAATAAGGAAATGACTGTGAATATACGGCAAGACCAAGCGAACAAAGGAAATACGATGAACAAAGAAAACGTTAAAGGCGCTCCTAATCACTACAAGATAATTACTACAATGCACCACCCTAGTCACTCTAAAGGTTGATCCCACCCACTGAACTTAGTAATCAAAATGGCAGTTTAGTGTACCCCTAGCTGACTACATAGGTGTCGCCTGCCCCTATCTCCACTAGGTGTACCCACTATCCCCATGTGATCGTCTCCCTAACTCGTAGATACCCGTGCTGGTCCCACAGTTGGGTGTATCATTCCCCAAAGTGGCAACCCGATACAACTAAGGATGCACGGCTTATACCTACACGATGCAGCAACGACTTACATACCATCCTGGGCCCACGCACGCACATGACCCCGTTGGACTTGCGTTGCCACCGCTAACTTGTTTTGACCTCTTATAATCAAACCCAATATGCGTGTCCCGTCTTCGACTTGGTTCGAGCTCACAAAGATACTTAATGGGTTACTGGTCTGAAAAGGGTTCCCTATGCTTGACACACGCTTTCCACCTATGCTTGGTCCCCTCTAGTACATCCCACTTAACTCCTTTTATTCATGTTCGCTTACATGTTCAATTTGGTTAAGTGTTTCTATTCGTATTTTCCACATGTCACCCACTTAACCCCCATGTCCCACCACATGTTTACTTTTGTTAAGTGTTACTTAGTTTATTACTACCGTAACCCTGTAGGACTTCTCACATTACGCCACCCTTTGTGGTTGCTGGATTTGCCGGGCGGGTTCCAGCAGTCTTACACCACAAACGGGCCTAACCTCGTGTCCATACAATTGTCACACATTTAGTTTGGGCCTATGACTTCTCACATTGGGCTACCATTTGTGATTGCTGGATTTGTCGGGTGGGTCCGGGCAGTCTTATTCCACAAATGAGTGCAACCTCATGTCGTAGGCATTGATTATTATGTATAATCTTTTCACCCCAAATTTGGATTAATTATCCCTATTCAAATTTGTCAATAAATTCCAATTATACTTGCATCCATAATTGTCATCTAAATTATGTCCATAAATTATATCAACTTTACCAATTAATGTCTCAAATTACATATATGCCTTTTTAAGGCCATTACATGCCAATTCACAATTATGTATATAATCAATATTTCCCCATAATCCCCGCGTCGTTCGTTGGCTTAACATAAAATATATATGATAGACTAGAAAACATTCTAACACATAAAAAGGGAAGGAACAACACAAATTTACATAACGCACAAAATAGGCTTAACTTGCAAATAAGAATTTACAACATAACTTGCATAGACTTTGTAATGTCACAGATCTAAACATAGACCTAAAAGGTGTGAACTTGCATGTATGAATAAGGCTTTCATCCCAAAATTTGCATAGGCAATAGTCACAAACTTGCATAAACTATGTATGTCATAGATCTAAACCCAAAGGTGTGAAATTGCATATATGAATTTCTACCTAAACTTGCGTATAGCCATTTTACTTGATTCACATGTAAACAATCCACATAAAAACTGGCATATAACTTTACACCCATATTCATATATAAAATAATGTCATAGAATGAATCATGTTTCACATAGGTGATTGGGCATAGGTTAACAAAACTAGCATGTAACTTTACATCATGAATAACTAACATTTATTCACAAATTATCAAGTTTTCCAATGATTCACAAACATAGCCATATAACCCAAATTACATCTCAAACTAATTAACTTTTTAATTATCTTGTTAAAGAAATCGAACTCACAACTTAGAGAAGGTCTTGAGTTCTGGGATCTGTATTCTGTAGTTGAATTATCTCGCCTTTGATGTAGATAAATTCATTATTGTTGTTGAATTGAATTGAGTTGATTAGCTATACTTCTCTTCTAGTTGGCGGCTACTCTAGGTTGCGGAGAGACAGCATGACGACCATGGTTCTAATTTTGATTAAGTTTAGGGTTTGAGTCTACATGTGTTTATATAGAGATTAGGATTAATTTAGGCCATCCGATCAACCTAGAAGCAACCTGAACCATTGAACCAGCCAACTTAGCCCTAATGACTCAGCTGCAGCTCAGAATTGGGCTTAAACCAATTCTACCCGAGGGGTAGGTCATCCCCCAAGTCGACCCCTAGGTCGACCCCCTAGTCGACCTATAGGGGAGGTCGAAACTAGGGTCGACCTGGACTGGGCAGGAAATATCCTGCCCTGCCCGGTTCTGAGTCTGAATTCGATTTTTGAACTGTTTTTAAATTTAAATCTTATGGAAACTTTCGATCGCCCTAACTTCTTCATACGAAGTCCAATTCACACAAGCTCGGACTCTATCTCTACCAGAATTCCAAGACGAACACTATGGCGTAGCCCATTTCCCTTAAATCTCACATTTAAAATCAATTATTCTTTAGTTCGTCAGTTTAATGATAACAGAAAATACGGGGTGTTACATTCTCCCCTACTCAAAGGATTTCGACCCCGAAATCTTCAAGTCAAGAAGAATGCATATCCTACCATCCAATCGTCCATCTAATCAACCATCAAACACTGGCATCCATTGTCCTTAAAAGACTTCTAATGCTTCCATGTCTATATGCACGGTGTGTGTACATGTCTGTATCTAATGCAAAATCAGGTGGTTTACCGATTCAGTTGACCTCCTTAATGCGAATCATGATAGTGCCATGCGTCCATTATGTATGCAAATGATCCCTAATGATACATATTATTTCTACATGCGTGCACAACCATTCATATGAATGTAGCATCCATATGATAACACAATATGAAAGTGATTGAGCCGATCTAGTGCCTAATGTGTGTCTATATGCATCCACGAGCAACCATTAGCAAACACTTACATCCACTAGCATCCATCAATCATAACATGTTTCAAACACATGTTTACATCCATTGGTTTCTACCTAAGGATAAAGAATGTGACCGAGGAGCTACACTAAGAAGATAGATAAAAGCATGCAAATACTTAAGGAGAAAATGAGATCAAAGATGTACCCTCAAAAAGAAAAGGGTAAGCTGCACGTATTTTGGCCTCAGTCTCCCAAGTCGCGTCTTCCTCGGCATCGCTCCACTGAACTTTAACAAGCTTGACTTCACGGTTGCGTAGCTTTTTAACTTCTATCCCCAAGATACGAGTTGGAACTCTCCTCACCGTCACTTCTCGTTCCACCTCGAGTTCCTCAAGTATGCTAGGCTCCACAACTTCTGCCGACTCATGTAAACACTTCCGTAGCTGAGATACATGAAAAAGATTATGAACTCCAGCCAATCTTTCGGGTAGCTCTACTCTGTAAGCCATCGTCCCAATCCTTTCAATGATATTAAATGGTCCTACAAATCGTGGTGCCAATTTTCCTACGGACCCAAAGCGAATGACATTCCTCGAAGGAGATACTTTAAGGAACACCTTATCTCCAACCTCAAACTCAAGGTCGGTCCTTCTCTTGTCTACGTAGGATTTCTGTCTATCTTGGGCAGTCTTCATTCTTTTTCTTATCAAGTCCACTTTCTCTTAAGTCTCTTTAATCATATCTGGCCCAAGTATAAGCTTATCCGTGGACTCCTACCAACAAGTCGCAGATCGACATGGCCTTCCATATAAAGCTTCGAAAGGTGCCATGCCTATAGTGGCTTGGTAGCTATTGTTGTAAGCGAACTCCACCAAAGGGAGATGATATACATGTAAATGTGTATATTTTATCCGCTTATTTATCTTATTGTCCCTTCAAAATAATTGATACCATGTATTTATAGTTGTGTTTTCAGATTGTTGACAAAAAGCATGGTTTAGAGCATTTGATGGATAAAGCATGAAGAATTTTCTTAAAAAGAGTGAAGTTTAAAATTACTAAAGATTGAAGAGTTTAATGCTTGAAGAACGGTTGCAAATATAGTCCAGTTAGGTAGATTTGGCTCAATGAAGACTCAGATTGCATTCACATTGGCTCATTTGCAAGGCCTTTTACACATGCTGCATTCACATTAGCTCATTTGGAAGGCCTCTTACTCATGTTGTGTTCACACTAGCTTATTTGCAAGACCACTCACTCTACAGCTGCGTTCACACTGGCTTATGTGTTATTTAGGCTAAATCTTTAGTCCCACATTGTGTAATTAGCCAATTAGTCTTTGTTGTATCAGCTATAAATACGTTGTATCTCATTCATGTAAAAATTTACACTTAGTTTTATTCTGTAATTCTCTTCTTGGAATAAAACTCTTCTTCTCCCTTTCTCTTAGTTGTTATTTTATTTTATTTATGTTCATGTTATTTAGTTTCTGTTTCTCTTCTTCTTTAGCTATGTCTAGCTAATCCCCTTTGATTAGGGGGTGATGATGCTAATAGATATGATTCAATATGAATCACATAGCCAAAAGATGAGGACTTTATACTTGTAGATCTAGATCTGAATCAAGGGTTAGATCCGAACCTTCATATTCTATGTCGTTTAAGAGTTATGCTCCTTCACAGGGTATATTCGTGTTTGATCTAACAATTATTAGATTTAGATCTAATTTTAGGGTTTTAGAAATTAATTAGTGAATCTGTCCTGATAGCCTATGGTTGTTTAAGAGCTTAGCTCCTACATAGGCTATGCTTGTCGTTATTCACTTATTTGTTTCTAAGAACCTAATTATCTTTGATTCATGTTTGTGACAGAAACATGAATTAGATCTATATTTATTTGTTGGCTATTGATGAGTATGAATCCAATCTATGTCATTATCCCCTAATTGCTTTCTCTTATTATTAAAAACTCGTTTTTTGTTTATTTTCTTTAAATTTGCAACCAATCAAAATTCTGGAATAACTTGATTGGATTTATTAGTAAAATAATTTTTGGTCCCAGAGTTCGACACCCTCTACAACAATCCTTGTTGTTTAGGAAAGACGAACGAATTTAAAAGTTGTTTACAGTTGTTAAGTTGTTCGCAAACAGGAGATGATCCTCTCAAGTTATCCAAAGTCAAGAATGCACAATCTCAAAAGATCTTCCAATACTCTATTCAACCTTTCTGTCTGACCATCGGTTTGAGGGTGATAGGCCGTGCTCAAACATAGTTGTGTGCCTACAGCCTTTTGCAAACTTCTCCAAAACTCGCTTGTAAAGATATGGTCTCGATCACTCACTATGCTGGAGGGTATCCCATGGAGTCGAACTATCTCCTTAAGATAAATGGAGGCTAAAGACGAGGCAGTCCTCCTACTCTTGACATGTATAAAATGAGCGCTTTTCGTGAACCTGTCCACTATAACCCAAATGCCGGTATTGCCCCTTCTTGACCTCGGCAACCCATCAACAAAATCCATTGAGATGCTATCCCATTTCCATTGCAGAACCTCTAGAGGGTGAATCAGACCACCTGGCTACTTCTACTCCGCCTTGACTTGCTGGCATATCATGCACTTAGAAACAAATTCATCTACATCCCTCTTCACGCCATTCCAAAAGAAAACTCTTTTGATGTCTTTATAAATCTTGTCTCCACCGGGGTGTATGGTCATCTTGGAATGGTGTGCCTCTTCGAGAACCATCCTCACCAAATCCCATACTTGTGGGATGCATAGTCTTCCATCCCGTCTCAACCAACCCTTATCATTGATGGAGTATCTATCGAGGTGACTAGAAGTCTCACCCCTAATTTGCTTATCTATCACATCGAGAGGGTCTTCACGTTGTGCGGTCCCTATTGAGTCCAACAAGGTAGGCCGCACCTTTAGCATTGCCATCAATCCAGTCATTTAATCAACAGAGGTCTAAAATCAAAATTCGCTATGTACTCTAAGCTTTGCCTTTCTACAAAGAGAGGACTTAAGGTCAGCTTCTTTCTACTCAAGGCGTCCGCCACTACATTTCCCTTGCCCGGGGTATAGGAGATCTTAAAATCATATGAGGCGAGAAACTCCATCCATCTTTGCTGTCTCAGATTAAGGTCTTTCTGCGAGAAAAGGTACATCAACGATTTATGGTCAGTATACAATTCAAATTTCTCACCTAAGAGATAATGGCGCCAAGACTTAAGCGCAAAAACGATGGCAGCCAATTCTGAATCGTGGGTTGGGTAGTTTTCCTCATGCACTTTCAACTGCCTTCCTCCATAAGCTGCTACCTTCCCCTCTTGCATCAAAACAGCGCCTAGTCCCGTATTGCATGCATCTGTGTATACTGTAAACATCTTGCTCCCATCAGGTAATGTCAAAACTGGGGTTGTTGTCAGAGCCCTCTTCAAACGTTGGAAAGCGACATCGCAATCCAAATCCCAAGTGAAAGTCAGGTTCTTCTTCGTCAACCTTGTAAATAAAGCCGTGATTTCCGCAAAGTCCTTAATGAGCTAGCGATAAAAGCCTGCTAGCCCAAGAAAACTTCGGACTTCGATTGCATTTCGCGGAATCTTCCAATCTCGTACCATAACTACTTTGGCGGGGTCCACAGCTAACCCCTCTTTGGACACCACATGTCCAAGAAACCTCAATTCTTCTCTCCAAAAGTGGCACTTGGAGAATTTAGCTTTCAACTGATGTGCACGGAGAATATCCATGACTTCCCTTAAATGCAAAGCATGCTCTTCCTCATTCTTCAAAAAAATCAAAATGTCGTCTATGAACACCACCACAAACTTATTGAGGAATGCCCGGAATACCCTACTCATCAAATCGACGAAATAAGCGAGAGCATTTGTCAAGCCGAAAGGCATGACAAGCCATTCGAAGAAACCATCCGGGGTTCTGAACGCGGTCTTATCAACGCTATCTTCAGCCACCCTTAGCTGATCAAACCCGGTAGTCAGATCTAACTAGGAGAAAACTGATGCACCTACAAGCTGATCGAACAAATCATCTATTCTTGGCAGTGGGTGCCTATTCTTCTTGGTCAGCTTGTTTAGCTTCCTATAATCAACAAATAGGAGAAGTGAACCAACCGCTTTGGTTGCGAACACTACGGGAGCACCCCACTTAGAAATACTCCGCCTTATAAACCCTTTTTCTAGCAGCTCTTTAACTTGCTTACTGAGCTTCTTTCCCTCCCTTGGAGCCATGTGTCTAACGGGTAAAGCAACGGGTTTTGCGTTATCAACGAGGTATATGCGGAAGTCTATCTCCCGCTTCGGAGGCAGGCCCTTTACCTCCTCAAAGACATCTGAATATTCACGGACCACTCTAACAGATTGTAGATTCTCAACCGCCGCATCAAGCGATTCTAGATAGCTTAGCATAATAGAATTCATGGGATTACAAGAAATTTCGAGAGTGTTACCAAAACGAGTCATGAGTCCAACCACTCTCTTTTCACAATCTAGGACGGCACCATTACTGGATAACCAATCCATACCTAGAATTAACCCGTAGCCCGTGAAGCCCAAAACATAAGCATCACATCTAAACCCAATGCTAAGTATAGAAATTTTCAAATCCAAATAAATCATCGACAAATAGGCTGAGTCCCCAATTGGATTTGAAACAACTAAGGGATCCTCTACTATACTGGTGTATAGGTGCAGTGACTCAACTAAAGAAGTAGATATAAAAGAGTGCGATGCGCCAGAATCAAAGAGTGTGCGAACAGGATGATCAAAAACATAAATTGAAATTTCAACGGAAATTATTCTACCTCTTTCTTGCAGCGGTGTGGCCATGAGAGCCTGAACCTGCCCTCTTGCCTGCCCTCCAGAAGTAGACCCAGCCCTCTGTCCTTTCTTCAGGTAGTCCTTAATCAGATGTCCTGCCTCGCCACAGTGGAAACATATAGTCTTCTTTTTCTTCCTACAGTCTTTGCTCAGATGGCCTGGTGTCCCATAGTTAAAGCATCTTTTCTTTCCCTTGCCATTGTTGTCTTTACCACCCTTCTTGTTTTGTTGTTGCTGTTGTGATTTCTTTCGATCCCCTTTCTTCTCGGGTGCCTTATTTGCATTGGCGCCTTTCTCCTCTTCATGCATAAGCGCCATGTCAACTAGTCTCTCAAAGGTGGCCCTTATAGGAATGTGGGTCATAGCCAACCCATGAAGCGGCTCATTCAAAGCCTTAACAAATCTCAGGGCCTTCTTTTCGGGTGTATTCACCAAGTCCAAGCCAAACCTCACCAACTGATTAAACTTGTTGACGTACTCTTTCACTGTCAGATTCCCTTGCTTCAATGCCAAAAACCTTTCCATGTATAGATTCTCTTCAGCCCTTGAGAGAAATTTAGCTTCGAACCTAAGTCTGAAATCAGCCCAATTCTCAACCGGACGCTCTCCATTAGTAACCTCCCACCAAAACGAGGCTTCGTTCTTCATTAACCAAGCAGCCAATTGGATTTTCCTTCCATCTTCTACTTCAAAAATTCCAAATAACTCTTCTACCTCCTTAAGCCAATTTCGGGCTTCTACAAACGTCTCTGACCCGTGAAAAGATTTTCCACCCATTGCCCAAAAGTCCTTGCATATCTTGGCAAAAGTGTCCATATGAGGAGGGGGAGGAGGATGAGCAGGAGCAGCTGGGGGAGGAGGAGCGTCTGTTGGCCTACAGTGTTGGTCCTAGCCTCAAGGTACCTTCTGAACCAGCCAGGTACCGGCACGCCCTCAGGAAGATTAAGATCCCCAGACATACTGAAATGAAAAAGGAAAGGTTCAAAACAAGGAATCGAAGGAAAGATATATGGCTCTTGGGGGTTATGTTTTTAAAACAAACTTTCTCTTAAAAATACTCTCCTTTAAATATATCTTTGAAAGTATTCTTTACAAAAATGCTTTTTGAAAAATAGATTTTCAAAATCTCTTATCTATTCTGGTAACCTTCAACTCTGATACCACGTGTGACACCCCACCTCCATTAAGGTCACTCACAAAGGGAACGCCTTAACTTTGATGGAGTGTTGTTAGTGTATAGAATAGAAAAGTAAACAAGACAGATAAATATATGGGTACTTGGAAAATTAAAAACAACTTTTATTGCAGCGGAGAAAAATAGTTTGGTTACATCATGTCAAAAACCAACTAGAAAACCAAATACACTTATTATCCATCTTGACAAATAAGTTCTGAGTACATAAAGTAAAAGACATAACCCCAACATAAAAATAGCCATAAATAAAAAGAGCTGAACTTTACTTCAGCAAATCCAAGAGCTTCCAAAAAGAGAGAGAGAGAGAGAGAGTGTTCCAAATCAAGCTCCACTAGTACTAGGCCCACCCTGAGAACCTGATGGGGGGGAAGGGAGAAAAGAAGTGGAAACAAAGGGGGTCAGACATAAAGTCTGGTAAGTCCGATAACTTCAACAAAATAATCATTAAAGAAATCAGGATAAGGCATAAACTGGTAAATAAGGAAATGACTGTGAATAAATGGCAAGACCAAGCGAACAAAGGAAATACGATGAAAAAAGATAACGTTAAAGGCGCTCCTAATCACTACAAGATAATTACTACACTACTCCACACCAGTCACTCTAAAGGTTGATCCCACCCACTGAACATAGTAATCAAAATGGTAGTTTAGTGTACCCCTAGCTGACTACACAGGTGCCGCCTGCCCCTATCCCCACTAGGTGTACCCACTATCCCCATGTGATCGGCTCTCTAACCCGTAGATACCCATGCTGGTCCCACAGTGGGGTGTATCATTCCCCAAAGTGGCAACCCAATACAACTAAGGATGCACGGCTTATACCTACACGATGCAACAACGGCTTACCTACCACCCCAGGCCCACGCATGCACATGACCCTGTTGGACTTGCGTTGCCACCGCTAACCTGTTTTGACCTCTTATAATCAAACCCCGTACACGTGTCCCGTCCTCGACTTGGATCAAGCTCACAAAGATATTTAATGGGCTACTGGTCTAAAAAGGGTCCCCCATGCTTGACACAAGCTTCCCACCTATGCTTGGTCCCCTCTAGTACATCCCACTTAACCCCTCTTATTCATGTCCACTTAAATGTTCAATTTGGTTAAGTGTTTCTATTCGTATTTTCCACATGTCACCCACTTAACCCCCATGTCCCACCACATGTTTACTTTGGTTAAGTGTTACTTAGTTTATTACTACCGTAACCCTGTAGAACCTCTCACATTAGGCCACCCTTTGTGGTTGTTGGATTTGCCGGGCGGGTCCGGGCAGTCTTACACCACAAACGGGCCTAACCTTGTGTCCATACAATTGTCATGCGTTTAGTTTGGGCCTATGGCATCTTACATTGGGCTACCATTTGTGGTTGCTGGATTTGCCGGGCGGGTCCGGGCAGTCTTATTCCACAAATGAGTCCAACCTCGTGTATTAGGCATTGATTATTATGTATAATCTTTTCACCTCAAATTTGGATTAATTATCCCTATTCAAATTTGTCAATAAATTCTAATTATACTTACGTCCATAATTGTCACCTAAATTATGTCCATAAACTTTACCAATTAATGTCTCAAATTACATATATGCCTTTTTAAGGCCATTACATGCCAATTCACAATTATGTATATAATCAATATTTCCCCATAATCCCCGCGTTGATCGTTCGCTTAACATAAAATATATATGATAGACTAGCAAACATTCTAACACATAAAAAGGGAAGGAACAACACAAATTTACATAACACACAAAATAGGCCTAACTTGCAAATAAGAATTTACAACATAACTTGCATAGACTTTGTAATGTCATGGATCTAAACATAGACCTAAAAGGTGTGAACTTGCATGTATGAATAAGGTTTTCATCCCAAAACTTGCATAGGCAATATTCACAAACTTGCATAAACTATGTATGTCATAGATCTAAACCCAAAGGTGTGAACTTGCATATATGAATTTCTACCTAAACTTGCGTATAGCCATTTTACTTGATTCACATGTAAACAATCCACATAAAAACTGGCATATAACTTTACACCCATATTCGCATATAAAATAATGTCATAGAATGAATCATGTTTAACATAGGTGATTGGGCATAGGTTAACAAAACTAGCATGTAACTTTACATCATGAATAACTAACATATATTCACAAATTATCACGTTTTCCAGGGATTCACAAACATAGCCATAAAACCCAAATTACATCTCAACCTAATTACATTTTTAATTATCTTGTTAAAGAAATCGAACTCACAACTTAGAGAAGGTCTTGAGTTCTGGGATCTGTATTCTATAGTTGAACTAGCTCGCCTTTGATGTAGACAAATTCGTTGTTGTTGTTGAATTGAATTGAGTTGATTAGCTTTACTTCTCTTCTAGTTGACGGCGGCTACTCTAGGTTGCGGAGAGACAGCATGACGGCCATGGTTCTAATTTTGATTAAGTTTATGGTTTGAGTCTACATGTGTTTATATAGAGATTAGGATTAATTTAGGCCATCCGATCAACCTAGAAGCAACCTGAACCGTTGAACCAGCCAACTCAGCCCTAATGACTCAGCAGCAGCTCAGAATTGGGCTTAAACCAATTCTGCCCGAGGGGGTAGGTCGACCCCCTGGTCGACCTATAGGGGAGGTCGACACTAGGGTCGACCTGGCCTGGGCAGGAAATTTTCCTGCCCTGCCCTGTTGAATTGTTTTTAAATTTAAATCTTCTGGAAACTTCCGATCACCCTAACTTCTTCATACGAAGTCCAATTCACGCAAACTCAGACTCTATCTCAACCAGATTTCCGAGATGAACACTATGGCGTAACCCGTTTCCCTTAAATCTAACATTTAAAATTAATTATACTATAGTTCTTCAGTTTAATGATAACAGAAAGTACGGGGTGTTACAACATCCTAGGTATCACCCTATAGATAAGTAACGAGTAGTCCTTGCAAATCCGTAGATTTCGACCATGAAAGAACCCCAGTATATCTTCGGGTCGAATAAGAGATTTTAAGTGGTTCTTCCGTTTTTATAAAGAGATATGGTCTTCGATTGATCCATCTCGATCAAAATATGATATCTTCCACATTTTCGTATTTGTGGTCGGAATGGTTTTTGAATATAAATTCGATCCCGGTCTTTCCGTACCAATAATCGTACAGACTAGATTTGATAGTCGGTTATTTAACTATCAAATAAAACAACCATTCAATCATAAAAATAAAATGAATTTATTGGTTCAGTAATCAGCTTCACTTGGCATCTTTAATTAAAAATATTTAACGAATGGTTAATTTAAATATTCCTAATATTTGGAAAAACAACATTTCACTTCTTACTTTAATATACTATTATTCGCAAAACCCTTTCATTTAAATATTTAGAAAAATATATTTAACAATATTTGATATTCCATTTGACTATCGTTCATTATCTAAAACAGGGAAATCAGTTTAACTTATTATTCAAAAAATAATCATTTACGAATTCTCTTTTACTTCAACAGTTGGAAACAATAGCCCACACTCATCCTATTAGAATAAAACCATTCTAAATCTCATTTCTTTACTTTGAAAATATCATTGTTTTTTCGCACAATCTCGTTTTCATTTCCGCTACTTCGGCATTCATTAGTCTTTAACTATAAATTGGTAAGAGAATAATCCCTTAAGTATCAACCTCGAAGATCGAAATCAACATCAGATAATATTCAAAAAAATCACTCAACTTAACCTATCCCTAGTTAGGTTCTAATTCTTTAATTTCTTATCTGAACTCCTTATCAACCCATATTATCCCACTTCTAATCCATTCAACCCTTTTCCGCTAAAAATTTCGTTTCAATTCCATTTAGTTTACTTAATTTCATTATCAAGTGTCACCAATTCAAAATCAATGCTTTGACTTCTCATTTCTTTTTATAAACCTTGTTTATAAAATCTCAGGTTTAATATAAACCCTATTTTATCTCGTTTCCTTTTCATTTAATTCAAATATTAAATAAACATTTATTTTAAACCATCGTGTTTGCTTTAAAATTTCTTTTATAACTTTATTCATAAAACTCAGTTTTTAATATAAGCCCGATCATAAACTCTTTTCACAATTTAAATATATTTCATTTCAAACTTGATCACTTACTCAAATGATTTTCATTTAAAAAGTAATCTCTCAAATTAAAATAATAAATTTACTTCAACATTAACTACTGTAAAAGTAATTAACTACTTTGTTAACTAAAATAAATAATAATTTTCCTTTTAGAGTTTTATTAAAATATTACAACTATTCGTTAAACCATTCCATTAGATAAATTTACAATAAACTAATTTAGTAATCAATCTTAGTTAAAAGAGGCGATTTAGTCAACTGAAATACAGTTATCTCGTTAATCAATTCCAATTAGTCCTTCATTTAAATTAATTAATAATATAATTAATTTAAATAGTATCATTTAATCGTCTCTTGGAAACAATTAATCCCACTTTTAACCCTTAGGTTAAACTATACTCACTTGCTTATAAAACATAGGAATTTGCGTTATAAACCATTATGTAATTATTTATAAACTTAAATAATAAATAATAAATATTAATTTCCTTTTTTAATAACCTTCATTTAAATTAATAGATTTAAAAATCTATCCTTAGTTATAAAATAAATTTTATAACTTCATTTCCGTCGATTTACATGACGATAAATCAACATTTAAAAACGATTGATTACGAACTAACCCATCACCGTTAGCAGCGAACCACGTTAGCTGGCGCCTTCTAGCTCAGATCCCGGTTACCTCATTACGAACTAACCCATCACCGTCATCCATTAGCAAGAGCTTGACGAGCTTAAGAATTTTGCTGAAGGAAGTATTACAATTAGGCTCATCGATCATGAAATTTAAGAGCAGGGAGTTTGAATGGTTCGCAGCCATTTAGTTTTCACTTGTCGAGGAAGGATTTGAAACGAAGTAATGCAGTGTACTTATATATATAGGTGACACAGGGTTATGGATAGAAAGGTTTTCCATTCTATCAGTTCGATGTAGGCTTAGAATAGCTGCATCAAAAGTTGGTTAATACGAAAAGCAAAGTAAAGGCAGAAGCATGTGCATCAGTATAGTTTAATATAGGGTAGCTGCCACATTTTCGTACGTTATTGGAAAATAGTAGAAGTAGTTTTCTCTGAAATTCCTTATGCGTGAAGGCTATACGCTAGGAGAGATAGCTGCCAACATTTTCGTACGTTATTGAAAGATCTTAGCTCTTAAGAAATGCATTTATTTATTTCATTTTCTTAACGAAATCCAATCGCCATGAAAATGGACACACTGCTATGTCTTAACGTTTCAGATCCAATGAAATTAATTTCGTTGAATCCTGATTCTGTTTGCACAAAGACATTATTTAATTCCAATTTATTTATCGGTTTATCTTTAATTGCACACATAGATAAAACAACTGTGATTGGCTCCAAACTGGAAATCTAACAATAATTAGCTATACATAATCCAATAAAATTGTTTTTTCGAAAACGGATGTCGTTAGAAAAACAGCTATTTCTAAGGTTTATAAATATCAATATAACAATTTTAATTTCAAAACAATTCTAAATAAATTATTATTATCGTATATCTCCAAATGAAATCTTATACAGCTTCAGAATCAACCAATATGAAATCTCCATTTTTCTCTTACATTAGGAAAATATAATCAAATAGATTCAAACGTTTTTTTTCCACAAAATTTCGACTTATATCGGACTCTGTATATTTAATTGAAGTTTAAATCGTTATATTACGAACTATCGTGACGTTACGAGCTCGATTATATTTATATATGAATTAAATGTTCAAATTTCGTTTATTAAATGAATTCTATATTAAAATCCATTTATAAATTCTAAATCAATATTTAAAATAATAAATTAAATTAAATTTGACTACAAAAAATACGGGATGTTACATGAATCATCAATCAAATTACCAAGATATGGCTATAAATAATAGAGATAAATTACTGAGGTAACAAACGGTGCAAACCTAGCAAGTAAATCAAAAATCCTTTCCTTGGCAAAGATGAATGAAAATAATCACTGCATTTATTTCTTTGTTATCTCATGCATATGCAATCAATAATTTGTGCATATCCATATTAAAAATATTTACTTTTCATTTTGCATATTTGTTTCCACCTATTTGTGATTTTGTATCACCAAATTTAATAGGTCTGCTATGCAACAACTATTGAAATTACTGGTCGAGAATCATTATGTTTATTTTTATAGATCTAAATCATTAACTGATCGTTTGACAGATTTATGTGGTCTTATCCAGAATCATCCGTTTCGTGCAAGTGTTTTCCATCTATATTGTTACTTGATTGCATATATAAAAAAATCGATATAATATGCCTTTACTTGAAATGATTGGAATGACATCTACTGGTAATTTTTTTTAGAATTGCGCATGCTTTTCTAGCAAATGAAAAGGAAGACAGTTATGAATGGACGCTTAGAAAACTACAACATTTTTACCTACCCGATAGATAGTCAGAGGTAATAGTTACTGATAGGGAATGAGCACTGATAAACGGAATTAAAAAGGTTTTTCAAAAAGTGAGATCGATGGTGTTCCTCTGGCATATGAGGAATAATGTGATTGCTAATTGTAGTTCGAAGTTTCAAACCGCTAAAGCATTTGAAAAGTTTTTGTAAATTTGAAAAAACGTAATTCGTGCGCCGTCTGAACAAGAATTTTGGGAGCGTGTTACGAATTTAAAAAAGATAGGATGATGTTAACCCTTTTAGAAACATGATTCAGAAATACTCAGTCAAATAAATGTAAAACAGATCATTAACATTTAAGTGCCAAGGGTTGACGTTATTTTAATATAATGGGTCGGTCAGCATCAGGGCTATGGGTCGGTCGGCACTGTCTCAACGCATATGGATCGGTCGGCATCAGCTGGGTCGGTGCAATTTCCACGTGCCATGGATCGTACACAAAATGTGTCCATGGATCGGTCTGTAGAAATATAGAAGCGGTGGCAGACACGTAGTTTAATGCGTCGATCTGTAAAGATATGCATGGGTCGGTACTCAAATATTTGAAGGGTCGGTATCGAACAAATATATACAGATCGACTCCAGCAAAATACAAAGTGGGTCGGCTCCAAAATATATGACTGATCGGTATCAAAATAAAGGTGCTGGTCGGCCTTAAAATCAATATATGGTTAGGCATCATTTCCTGGTCGGCACCATTTTCTGCTCGGTCGGAAAATTAATTCAGTGGAATTTTCGTAAATATTTTGGGTTGGGCTCAAAATGCATTCCAATTGTTCACAGCTGTAAAGTGGGCTAGTGGCATTTTCGTAAATAGGTTTAAGGCCGACCCAACCATATTTACAACTCTGCCACTACCCCAAACTACACCTATAAATAGCTCTCCACCATTCAAGGGACGGATTTTTCCACCCCAACGGGCTGCTCAAATCATTTCTCCACCACTCTCAAGCACTCCAAGCTCCATTAATGGCTTCTCAAGCTCTCTCCGTCTTCCTCCAACAACAAATGGGTCAAATCCTCCTTAAACTCCATTAGAAATTGTTTAAGTTCAATTCAAGCTTCTCTAATCTCCATCGATCCTCTCTAAAGCCTTGATTTAACATAAAACTGCCATGGAATCATGGAAAATCACTCAAGTGTTCAAGTGTTGAAGATATTCATCAATCTCCACCATACTTAGAGAGATCAAACCATTCCTTTGGAATATTCAAGTGAAATCTAGATTAAAAAGAGAGAAAAGAGAGAATTATCATAAAATGAGTAAAATTCATAAAGCGATGTACTTTGTAAACTCAAATATCATAATGTGAAGTGATACTGTAGTAGTCGTAGGTCTAAATTGACCGAACAACTCTAAAAATTCGTTGCACTTTACTTTTTTGCTTTTTATTTTTTGTTTGTGGCTCCGCAATCTCAAATCATACCGTTTGGTGAAGTGTTCCAAGAGCACCTTTGGTGTTGTGACCTTTTTTTGGTTTCAACATTTGGCTCCCACCGTGGGGCCACTTCCACGTCCTTACGGTTAAGTGCTTCGTGAGAGATCCGGAGATTTAAGTCTTGCTTTTACTGTAGATTTTCAAAATCTAAAATCCAAGCCAATCGAGATATTGTCTACAAAGATCAAAAGCTTTTCTGAAGAAATGTTGCCGAAAAAACTGACTAATAAATCCATAGGAGCTCAGGGGCTTGGGAAATATTGCGGATAATCCTACAACTCCGCAAATTAATCCTCATGAAGTTGACCAATGCCCAGAAGTAGGAGGTGGTGTGACCAGGAATGAATTGAATAAAGACATTGCTGGTTTGACTCAACAAATGGAGATCTCGAGCAAAGTCGTGGTTGATAGAATATAAACTCTTCTCGCTACTCAAACCAGTACGGCAAAGGCAAATGTCAATGTCAACCATGCAGATAATACTGATTCTTCCTTTTTAAGTCCTAACCAAGATCGTTTAGCTCAAGATATCGATGAGTCAGATAATGGCGGGAACGAAAGATCTAAACCAATCGCTAAGAACCATTCCGCAGAAGGAGGTATAGGACCCCGAATCCGAAAACAGGATCGTTCGCTCAAACGAGCATCCAGCAAAGGTGATGGTGCCCGCCCCATGAGTCAACACGGTAAAGAAGAATATCCTACGGATGTGGTAAGGAAGATCATGCAAGAGAACAAGGAAAGAAGTGATGACTAAGGAGTGGGAATTCGCCCCTGATAAGACTCCTCTCACCGATAGTATTCATAAGGCCAAGTTCCCGAATAAGTTTACTCCACCAACAATTTCAGCTTATGATGGAACTAGTGATTCCAACTTGTTCTTATACAAACACGATCAACACATGGTTGGTGCACGAGCCACCAACGAAATCAAATGCATGTACTTCCCTACCTATCTCGAAGGAGTGGAATCACTCTAGTTCACCAGGTTGCCAACAAAATTCGTGGATAACTTTTCTTTCTTGGCAAAGAAATTCAAAGAGTAGTTTTGTAACACCCCACCTCCGCTGGGGTCACTCACAAAGGGAATGCACTAGTTTTGGTGGAGTATTATCTAGGTAAACATGCACAGAGATATCACAAGGCAGAACATAAATAAAGCAGCAGTAGAAATTAAAAACCAAATTCTTATTATTTTCCAGAAAAGAGTCAAAAGCTCATATATCCAAGATACAAATTATTCCATTACATCAAGTTCCAAATAAAGAAGCATAAACTTAAGATAACAAAAGTAGATTATTCCCCATAAATAGCAGAAGCAGCCATAGCATAGCCCAAGACCAAACCGTACATGAGCTGTCAGAAAGCAAGCTAAATCCAAGCTAAGAGCTAGTGTTTCCTCCCTGAGAACCTGGGGGGAAGCGAAAGAAAAAGAGGCGAAAGAAAAAGGGTCAGTCATAAAGACTGGTAAGCCCTAGTGACTTTCAGTATGAAAACTAGTAAAGGTAAAATGATATGTGAAAACTGGAATTAAACATGAGGATGATAACAGAACTGGTAGGATAATTAAGGTAACAAGATAAGTCAAGTCTAGCATCGCATATTCAAGGTTCGCTGCACCAACTATACTATTGTTTTAACCCATGTCAAGTATTAATCATGAAATGATCCCTTGGCCCAGTATCACGAAGTGACCCATTACGGGGTCTTACGGTACGATCTACTAATCGATCGGCTCCCTACAAGTCCTAGCTCGTCATGTGTCTGTGTCATACAACCCTATCTTGAAATGTAGTTACCCGTGCTAGGTCCACCATAGGGTGTATCAAGTCCTACGGTGCCAACCACCGACATGAATCAAGCACGCACAGTGTAAATCTACGGGTGCCCAATGCCTACTTTTTCAACTCCAGACTACGTGCACGACGATAGTCCGTCTGAACCTACAATGGCGCACCTACTCAGCCGTCGTTCTAGTCGCTTACAATCAGCCCAGTAACCGTTCCCCACCCTGCCTAGTCTCAGGGTATCGTGATACAACTAAGTGGGTTACTGCTGAAAAGGACCGCGTAACTAGGGTTTCTAATGGGTTAAGTGTTGTCATTCAAATTCGTGACTTAACCCTATCCAAATCATGTATCAGGTTGGTTAAGTGTGTTCAAGCAGTTCATGACTTAACCCTATCAAATCATCGTGTCAAGTTGGTTAAGTATATTCAAGTGGTTCATGACTTAACCCTATCATGTGGCATTAATTCATTAGTGCACGCCAACCTCTCACATTAGACTAACTGTTGTGGTTACTGGATTTTCCGGGAGGTTCCGGGCAGATTTACACCACAACAAAGTCTAACCTCGGGTTTTTCGTGCGATACAACCAACTACCCACATTGGATCCTATTGTTTGGAGCCACTGGACTTGTCGGGCGGTTCCGGGCAGATTTACACTGTAAACTCAAACCAACCTCGAGTTGGCCATTTTCAAGTTTATCTAATTGTCATGCCCACGTTCAAGTTTTCATGTCTAGATTCATGTCCAGTTTTCAAGTCATATTCCATGTCAAATCGTGTCAAGTTCATGTCCATATTCAGGTTCAAGTCATAACAATGTTCATGTTCAAGTTTAAAGATAATTCATGTTTTACCAAGTCTACCCAAATCGTATTCCCATCGCATGTAAGCTCGAATCGATACAAATAAATCTAATTAGGGAATAACATAAAAAGGGACGGGTATAAGGTGGCAAAAGTGATTACTAGCATATCATGGTATGACTTGAGATAAAGGATTATAACATTACTGGCATATGGAATATTGGAGTTAAACATAAAGATTCCAAATCTAATAAAATAAGGTACTAGTCAAGATAACAGCTGTCATAAGATGATAGTATAGTCATGGTAACGATTGACATAAGGTGATAGCATAATCATGGTAACGATTGACATAAGATGATAGCATAATCATGGTAACGATTGACATAAGGTGATAGTCATAAACTTGTGAGTAATAGCAGATTTACCATGATAATATGAGGGGTTTTCTTTTTGATTTACAACATGAATAGGCCCCAAATCATTGTCACAGTAATATCCAAGAGTCAAGATCCAAGGTGAACAAGAATGGATGTAAAACAGTCATCATACATAGGTCCAATTCCAATTTACATCATATTCATATTACATTTACAGTTTAAAACTAAAAATAACTGGGGCTTACTGATCGTGGTTCGAGAATTAGAAAAAGAGAGTCGATAGTTGAATCTCTATATGCTTAGTCAAGTCCTAATAGATATCCCCAAATCAGCAATTCTCTTAACGCAGTCTCAATGTAGAAGAAGCAGTCCCTTTCTCAAACTTTCAGTCAGAATCAGAGCAGCATAAGGTCAGAAAGAATTTTGTGTAGAGAGACTGGTGTTAGGGGCTGTATTTATAGGGTCAGGTCAACGAATGTGGACAGGAACGAGGCCAGGAACATCAGAGTGAATCCAGCTTCAAAAGTGGACTCGGGCACCAGGTCGACCCCCAGGTCGACACCATGGTCGACCTGGTCCTGGGTAGGTTGACTACATAGTCGACCCCCAGGTCGACCTGGTCCTGGGTAGGTTGACTACATAGTCGACCCCCAGGTCGACCTGGTCCTGGGCGGGAAATTTCCCGCCCAGTCCATTTTGAGGTTTGAAATTCGAATTTTGAATTCGAATTGAGCTGTTTTGAACTTGAAAACTTTTGAAAACTTCGAAAGATCATAACTTGGTATTACGGGCTCCGATTTTCGAAAACTCGGACTCGTTTCCAAGCAGAATTTCGAGATGAACGCAATGGCGTAACCCGTTTCCCTTGATTCTTATTTTAAAAATTAATTCTGCTTTGATTTATGGTTATTACACGCTATAAAAAACACAAGTTGTTACATTCTCCCCCCTTAAAGCATTTCGTCCCCAAAATCTCCAAGTTAGGGAGGATGTGTCCTACCATCCATCATCCATCTACTCAAAGCATCATCCACAGGCAACCATTGTCCTTAAAAGATTTATAGTGCTGTATGAACATATGCAGAAAGTGTGTGTATATGTACTTATCTAATGCAAAAGATCAGGCGGTTACTGATTCAGTAAACCTCCTTAATGCAAAATATGTTAGTGTAATGAATCCAACATGTATGCAAATTACTAACATAGTTTATAATCTCTACATGAGTGCACAAACATTCATCCATATGCAACATCCAAGTGATAGCATAACAAGTTTCCATCCATGTACAAGTATAAGCACTCATGCATATACAACATGAAAATGTGACTGAGCCGATCTAGTGCCTAATTTGTGTCGTGCATCCACTAGCAACCACTTGCAACCATTTGCAAACATCAACCATAACATGTTTCAATCACATGTTTACATCCATATGGTTCTACCTAAGGTTCTCAAGATAAGATCGAGAAGATAGCAAGACAAATGTAGATAGTAGAAGCATGATACGAAAAGATTTTCAAGTTTATAGGAAAAAGAGATCGAGAATGTACCCTAAAAAAGAAATGGGTAAAGTGCGCGTATCTTCTCTTCGGTTTCCCAAGTTGCGTCTTCTTGGGTTTCACTCCACTGCACTTTCACTAGCTTGACTTCTCGATTCCTTAGCTTCTTAATCTCCGTTCCTAAGATACGAATCAGAATTCGCCTCAATGTTGCTTCTTTTTCCACTTCTACATCTTCAAGGATGCTTGGCTCAACCACTTCGGCTGAATCATGCAAACACTTCCAGATATGCGAGACGTGAAAGACATTATGTACCTCAGATAATTTCTCGGGTAAGTCTACCTTATAGGCCATCCGTCCAATCCTCTCAGTGATGGAGAACGGTCCTACGAACCTTGGTGCTAGCTTTCCAACTGCCCCAAAATGAACTACATTGCATAACGGAGAAACTTTTATAAAGACCATATCTCCGACTTCGAACTCTAGGTCTGTCCTTCTTTGGTCCGCATAAGATTTCTATCTATCTTGGGCCGTTTTCATACGTCTTCGTATCAACTCAATCTTCTCAGAAGTGTCACTTATCATGTCGGGCCCAAGTATAAGTCTGTCTGTCGTCTCCCACCAACAAGTTGGCGACTTGCACGGTCTTCCATACAGGGTTTCGAACAGTGCCATTCCGATGCTAGCTTGGTAACTATTGTTATATGCAAACTCCACGAGAGGAAGATGGTCTTCCCAAGTGCCACCAAAGTCAAGAATGCATAGCCTCAGGAGATCTTCTAGTACCCTATTTACCCTTTCGATTTGTCCATCCGTCTGTGGGTGATAGGTCGTTCTCAAGTTCAGTCGTGTTCCCATTACTTCTTGCAGACTATTCCAAAACTGGCTAGTAAAAATCGGGTCATGATCACTAACTATACTAGAAGGAACTCCATACAATCGTACTATCTCTCAAAGGTAAAACGATGCTAGCCCTGATACGGTCCTCTTGCTTTTCACTGGAATGAAGTGAGCACTTTTCGTGAGTCTATCAACTATGACCCATATGCTAGTATTTCCCTTCCTTGACCTAGGCAGTCCATCCACGAAATCCATCGAGATACTCTCCCATTTCCATTGTGGAACCTCCAAAGGATGTAATAGCCCACCAGGCTTCTTCGACTCGGCCTTTACTTGTTGGCACATCATGCACTTCGAAACGAACTCTGCCACGTCCTTTTTCATTCTAGCCTAAAAGAAAATGCGTTTCATATCCCTGTACATCTTATCCCCTCCGGGATGTATAGTCATCTTTGAGTGATGCGCCTCGTTGAGAACTTTCCTTACTAAGTCTACCACTTGTGGGACACATAGTCTTCCATCGAGCCTTAGCCATCCTTTGTCATCTATGGCATACCTACTGAGGTGACTTGACGTCTCACCTCTAATCAGCTTGTCCATGATTTCGACTATTTGTGGGTCTTCCTTCTGTGAAGTCCCTACTTGATCTAGAAGTGTAGGTCTTAACTCAAGAGATGCAAACGTAGCAGTCAATGACTCAACAGCAGGTGCAAAATCAAAGGTTGCTATAAACTCAAGGCTTTTCCTTTCAACAAACAAGGGGCTCAAAGTCAACCTTTTTCTACTTAGCGCGTCCGCCACCACATTACCCTTGCTAGGGGTATAAGCTATATCGAAGTCATATGATGCCAAGAACTCCATCCATCGCTGTTGTCTCAGATTCAAATCTTTCTGTGAGAAGAGGTACTTAAGAGATTTGTGGTCGGTATACAGCTCGAACCTCTCCCCTAGAAGATAATGGCGCCAAGCTTTTAGTGCAAAAACAATCGCGGCCAACTCCAAGTCATGTGTGGGATAGTTTTTCTCATGAACTTTAAGTTGTCTGCCCCCATAGCATATTACTCTTCCTTCTTGCATTAGGACGGCGCCTAATCCCGTGCCGCACGCATCTGTGTACACGGTAAACATCTTACCTCCATCGGTTAATGCCAAAACTGGAGCTGTGGTGAGGGCTCTCTTGAGTCTTTGAAAAGCATCGTCACACTCTATGTCCCATACAAAAGCTAGGTTCTTCTTTGTTAACTTAGTAAGACGGGCTGAAATCTTAGCGAAGTCCTTAATGAATTTCCTGTAGTAGCCTTCCAAAATGAGAAAGCTCCCCACCTCCATGGCGTTCTTAGGAATTTTCCAGTCCTGTACCGTACCTTTGCGAAGTCCACGGCTATGCCTTACTTAGAAACTACATGTCCAAGGAACCGAACTTCCTTCCTCCAAAAATGGCATTTGGAGAACTTAGCCTTTAACTGGTGTGCTCTGAGTGTTCCATGACTTCCTTGAGATGCCTAGCATGCTCTTCTTCATCTTTTGAGAAGATCAAAATATCATCCACGAAAACTACCACAAACTTGTTAAGGAACTCCCGAAACACCCTACTCATCAAATCTACAAAGTACGCGGGTGCATTCGTCAATCCAAACGGCATGACGAGCCATTCGAAGAACCCATCTGGAGTCCTAAACGCAGTTTTTTCAATGCTATCCTCAGCCACTCTAAGCTGATGGAATCCTGTGGCTAGATCGAGTTGAGAGAAAACAGATGCTCCCACAAGCTGGTCAAAAAAATCGTTGATTCTTGGTAGTGGGTGCCTATTCTTCTTTGTCAGCTTGTTTAACTCACGATAATCTACGCATAGACGAAGCGATCCATCCGCCTTAGTAGCGAATACCACCGGAGCACCCCATTCAGAAATGCTTCGCCTTATGAAATTTTTCTCAAGCAACTCATTAACTTGTTTATGAGCTCTCTTCTTTCTCGCGGGGCCATGTGCCTAACGGGCAATGAAACTGGCTTGGCATTATCAACAAGATAAATTCGGAAGTCTATCTCGCGTTTAGGAGGTAACCCCCTCACTTCATCAAATACATCTAGATATTCTCGGACCACTCTTAAAAATTGCAAATTATCGTCGGACGAGTCAAGGGATTCAAGATAACACAACATGACCGGACCCTTAGGGTTACAAGAAATTTCAAGGGTATTACCAAGGCGAGTCATGAGCCTCACTACCCTTCGTTCACAATCAAGAATGGCTCCATAATCGGACAGTCAATCCATACCTAGGATCAAACCGTATCCCATGAATCCGAGAACATAAGTATTACATGTGAATTCTACGCTTAAGATAGAGATTCTCAAATCCACACACATCATAGATAAATGGGCGGAGCCCCCAATTGGATTTGAAGCTATAACGGGATCCTCAACCAGACTAGTACTTAGGTGCAGATTTTCACCAATATCAGAAGAAATAAAAGTATGCGATGCGCCAGAGTCAAATAAGGTTCGAACAGGAAAGTCAGAAATGTAAACAAGGCTTTCTACGGAAATATTACTACCTCGGTCAAGAGATGGAGTGGTGTTGAGAGCATGCAACTGCCCTCCAGAAGATCCTGCTCGCTGGGTCTGCCCTTGCCCCTGCCCTTGCTTCTTAGGGCAATCCTTGTTGATGTGTCCAGTATCTCCACAATGGAAGCATTCACCCAACTTCCTCATCTTCTTTCTACAGTCTTTAGCTAGATGTCCAGTAATACCACAGAAGTTGCACTTCCTCATCTCACATGATTTGTTGTTGCTCTTGTTATTATTATTATTCTTGTTGTTCCCCTTTTTGAAGTCAGCTTTCTTATTCTGTGTTTCATTAGGCTTAACCTCCTTCTTGCTATTCTTGTCTTCCTCATGAAGTAGAGCAATATCCACCAAGCTTTTAAAGGTCACCCCCATGGGTATCTGAGTTAGGGCCAAGCTGTGTAGTGGCTCATTCAGTCCTCGAGCAAAGTGTACAGCCTTTTTCTGGGCTATGTTGACCAAATCCAACCCGAACCGAGCAAGTTGATTAAACTTGTTCACATACTCTCTAACAGACATGTCCCCTTGCTTAAGTGCTAGGAACCTCTCCATCTGAAGGTTCTCTTCTGCTGACGATAAGAATTTAAGCCCAAACCTCTCTCTAAAGTCTGCCCATGTCTCAACTGGCCTGGTAGCGTTGGTGACTTCCCACCAAAATTCAGCTTCCTCTTTCAACAACCATGCTGCCAACTGAACTTTCCTATGGTCCTCCATATCAAAGATAATGAACAAGTCTTCCGTCTCCTTTATCCAATTTCGTGCCTCAAAAAAGGTTTCAGTTCCAATGAAGTTCTTCCCGCCCATTGCTTTAAAGTCTTTGCATATTTTGGCAAAGGCGGTACCAGGAGGAGGAGGAACCACGGCCACTAGGGGAGGAGGGATGTCTGCCGTGCCCGCGTCGTTGGCCCTGGCTTCTAAGTACCTTCGGAACCATCCAAGCACGGGTATTCCCTCAGGCAGGTTAAGATCGGCCATGCTGAAAAACGAAAAGAAAATATTCAAACGAGGAAACAAAGGGAAGTGCTAATGGCTTCTTGGGGAATAGCCTTTTTAAACATAAAACTTTTCTTGAAAAATGCTTCTTTATAATTGGTTTTGAAAATAGTTTCATAAGGTTTTTAAAACTTTTGCCCAGCCTGGTAACCTTCTGCTCTGATACCAAATGTAACACCCCACCTTCGCTAGGGTCACTCACAAAGGGAATGCACTAGTTTTGGTGGAGTATTATCTAGGTAAACATGCACAGAGATATCACAAGGCAGAACATAAATAAAGCAGTGGTAGAAATTAAAAACCAACTTCTTATTATTTTCAAGAAAAGAGTCAAAAGCTCATATATCCAAGATACAAATTATTCCATTACATCAAGTTCCAAATAAAGAAGCATAAACTTAAGATAACAAAGGTAGATTATTCCCCATAAATAGCAGAAGCAGCCATAGCATAGCCCATGACCAAACCGTACATGATCTATCAGAAAGCAAGCTAAATCCAAGCTAAGAGCTAGTGTTTCCTCCCTGAGAACCTGGGGGGGAACGAAAGAAAAGGAGACGAAAGAAAAAGGGTCAGTCATAAAGACTGGTAAGCCCTAGTGACTTTCAGTATGAAAACTAGTAAAGGTAACATGATATGTGAAAACCGGAATTAAACATGAGGATGATAACAGAACAGGTAGGATAATTAAGGTAACAAGATAAGTCAAGTCTAGCATCGCATATTCAAGGTTCGCTGCACCAACTGTACTAGTGTTCTAACCCATGTCAAGTATTAATCATGAAATGATCCCTTGGCCCAGTATCACGAAGTGACCCATTACGGGGTCTTACGGTACGATCTACTAATCGATCGGCTCCATACAAGTCCTAGCTCGTCATGTGTATATGTCATACGGCCTTATCCTGAAATGTAGTTACCTGTGCTAGGTCCACCATAGGGTGTATCAAGTCCTATGGTGCCAACCACCGACACGAATCAAGCACGCACAGTATAAATCTACGAGTACCCAATGCCTGCTTTTTCAACTCTGGACTACGTACACGACCATAGTCTGTCTGAACCTACAATGGCGCACCTACTTAGCCGTCGTTATGGTCACTTACAATCAGCCCAGTAATCGTGCCCGACCCTGCCTAGTCCTAGGGTATCGTGATACATCTAAGTGGGTTACTACTGAAAAGGACCGCGTAACTATGGTTTCTAATGGGTTAAGTGTTGTCATTCAAATTCGTGACTTAACCTTATCCAAATCATGTATCAGGTTGGTTAAGTGTGTTCAAGCAGTTCATGACTTAACCCTATCAAATCATCGTGTCAAGTTAGTTAGGTATATTCAAGTGGTTCATGACTTAACCCTATCATGTGGCATTAATTCATTAGTGCACGCCAACCTCTCACATTAGACTACTGTTGTGGTTACTGGATTTGTCGGGCGGTTCCGGGCAGATTTACACCACAACATAGTCTAACCTCGGGTTTTTCGTGCGATATGACCAACTACCCACATTGGATCCAATTGTTTGCAGCCACTGGATTTGCCGGGCGGTTCCGGGCAGATTTACACTGCAAACTCAACCCAACCTCGAGTTGGCCATTTTCAAGTTTATCTAATTGTCATGCCCACGTTCGAGTTTTCATGTCTAGATTCATGTCCAGTTTTCAGGTCATATTCCATGTCAAATCGTGTCAAGTTCATGTCCAGATTCAGGTTCAAGTCATAACAATGTTCAAGTTTAAAGCTAATTCATGTTTTACCTAGTCTACCCAAATCGTATTCCCATCGCACGTAAGCTCGAATCGATACAAATAAATCTAATTAGGGAATAACATAAAAAGGGACGAGTATAAGGTGGCAAAAGTGATTACTAGCATAGCATGGTATGACTTGAGATAAAGGATTATAACATTACTGGCATATGGAATATTGGAATCAAACATAAAGATTCCAAATCTAAAAAAATAAGGTACTAGTCAAGATAACAGTTGTTATAAGGTGATGGTATAGTCATAAGGTGATAGTATAGTCATGGTAACAATTGACATAAGGTGATAGCATAATCATGGTAACGATTGACATAAGATTATAGCATAATCATGGTAACGATTGACATAAGGTGATAGTCATAAACTTGTGACTAATAGCAGATTCAACATGATAATATGAGGGGTTTTCTTTTTGATTTACAACATGAATAGGTCACAAATCATAGTCATAGTAATTACCAAGAGTCAAGATCCAAGGTGAACAAGAATGGATGTAAAACAGTCATCATACATAGGTCCAATTCCAATTTACATCATATTCATATTACATTTACAGTTTAAATCTAAAAATAACTGGGGCTTACTGATCGTGGTTCGAGAATTAGAAAAAGAGAGTCGATAGTTGAATCTCTATATGCTTAGTCAAGTCCTAATAGAAATCCACAAATCAGCAATTCTCTTAACGCAGTCTCAATGTAGAAGAAGCAGTCCCTTTCTCAAACTTTCAATCAAAATCAGAGCAGCATAAGGTCAGAAAGAATTTTGTGTAGAGAGACTGGTGTTAGGGGCTGTATTTATTGGGTCAGGTCAACGAATGTGGACAGGAATGAGGCCAGGAACATCAGAGTGAATCCAGCTTCAAAAGTGGACTCGGCCACCAGGTCGACCCCCAGGTCGACACTATGGTCGACCTGGTCCTGGGTAGGTCGACTACATAGTCGACCCCCAGGTCGACCTGGTACTGGGCGGGAAATTTCCCGCCCAGTCCATTCTGAGGTTTGAAATTCGAATTTTGAATTCGAATTGAGCTGTTTTGAACTTGAAAACTTCGAAAGGTCATAACTTGGTCATACGGGCTCTGATTTTTGAAAGCTCGGACTCGTTTCCAAGCAGAATTTCGAGATGAACGCAATGGCATAACCCGTTTCCCTTGATTCTTATTTTAAAAATTAATTCTGCCTTGATTTATGGTTATTACACGTTATAAAAACACGGATTGTTACAAGTTTAGGCTGCAGACCAACAAATTTAGAGATGTGATGTCACTCAATGACTTTGAACAAAGACCGGGAGAATCTGTTAATGCCTTTCTAACTTGATTCAATGTTGTTGCATTAGTGGTGGAAAATCCAGAACCTCGGTTAATCCTGATGGCACTGAAACAGGCTATAATCAAAAAGTCAAATTTCAGGAAGTAGATCAAGATGAAGAACCCAAATACCCTGGAGAGATTCTATAAAAAACCTTAGGAGTTCATCAGTGTTGAAGATGATCCTTCCCTCATTTCAGATGTTGCTAAAAGCAGTGCCGTGGAAGATAAGAAAAGTAATGGTAGTCAAAGTGAAAGGAAAATCGAGGACAATATAGAAGCAGAGAATGATAACAAACGATTTCGTTTTATCAAGTCTGAAGGGTCAAATACTCTAAATTATACCCCGGAAAACATCTTCTTTGCCACCAAAGATGCTGGATATTATCCAACTCCACGATCAATCAAAGTAGATGATAAGGCAGCTAATTCTGGAATATTCTGTCGCTGCCACAACCAGCCTGGTCACAATACTGATGAATGCAGATACTTAAAGACCCTGATTGAGAAACAGATTAGGAAATGTAAGCTTTAATAGTATGTGAAATAGGCCACCAACAATTAACTTCTCCTCAGCGGGTCAATGACGAGTTCATGCTAATGACGGTTTAAAGAGTTCAAATGTTCAAAGCCTGAAATAATGACCATTTGTGTCAACTCTTTGCTAAAAACATTGTCCATTTCTTGTGAAACTTGTTGTGTTTTCCTTTTACAAGTATAAACCCACTGTGATTTGGGGCATTGCATCCATGCATTTATTCTTCCCGCTATTGACAAAGCTTGTATTAAATCAAATTTTGCATTTCGTTGCGAAGCTCTATTGTTAGCTTAAAATTACATGGTTTTAAAATTGATTTAACATTGCATGCTATCCAAGCAGCGCTTGCTTCTTCCAGTTCGACAAGGACAGATGATCCTAACAACGTACCCCGAGGATGACAACTCAAGTGTCGAATGCTACAAACATCATTCTGCATATTAAGAGAAGATGTAATGCACCTCTTGTAAATTGAAAGGGGAGCCACTTAATGTCAAGTGGCAAAGAAGGAAGCAAGCAAAGCACTCAATAAGATTGCCAAAGGCAGATTAACTCGACTCGATTGGGACAAAGGTTGGGTAAAACTAAAAACCTTCCTCACGCGAAGGTCAACCAAACGCTTTCCATACACGAAAGCACCCAGTCGAATCTTCGAAGCCATTACTTGGCCGGAAGAGATGAACGCTGGGGAAACTCAATGTCTCCCTTACGCTAGGACAAAACCAAAAACCTTCCTTATGTGAAGGTCAATCTAAAGTCTTCCATGCGCGAAGACGAACCAAACGCTTTCCTTACGCGAAAGCGCCCAGTCGAATCTTCGATGCCATTACTTGGTCGGATGAGATAAACGCTGGGGAAACTCAACGTCTTCCTTACACGAAGACAAAACCAAAAACCTTCCTTCCATGCGGGTCAACCTAAAGTCTTCCTTATGCAAAGGTGAACCAAACGCTTTCCTAACGCGAAATCATCCATTCAAATCCCTGAAACCATTACTCGGCCAGATGAGATAAACACTAGGTCAACCCGAAGTCTTCATTACGCGAGGACGAATCAAAAACCTTCCTTACGTGAAGGTCAATCCAAAATCTTCCTCATGCAAGGGATCCTAGTCGAATCTCCGACACTAGAATACATCAGCATAGTCATAGTTAAAATCTCCTATGTTTGAGCTAACTAGTCATACGATTCATTACTGTACAACATTCAAATTCCAAGACCTAGTTCCAAGGCTTAAGGCCCTCAGGACGAATACTGCAGAAGCAGTAAATAAAATGCTGGCCCGGTACAACTTATTAAGAAATGCACATAAGCTACTCACTTTACTGGAAATCCTGCGGTTATGACCACCCAAAAGGATTAGCAAAAAACATGAATCAACCTGGTTGGGGCATCACTAACAATTGTATGGGGCAAGCTAAACTCATAATTCCATTGGATAAGTTATCATCTCCTCATTACAGGTTCTTTGGATAAGCGCATATGCCAATAGAAACTCTCCAGTAAAGCCGGGTCGATATTGCATCACTATTCATCGAAATAAGGTAAAAAGGGGCCAAACGAGTCTAGTGTCCATCGTCAACAAGTTCGAAAACCATGTGTAAATTAAAAGCTCATATCCCCGAGTCCAACAAATATCAAGAAACCTAGAGGCTACTGCAACAAAGTCGCGAGGTGGACAATTAGCAAATTACTCTTTCCCCAACAATTTTTTGCCAAATTCTGAAATGACAAGATGGATGCACGCTTGGTTAAAAACACATCTAGCTAGCACGGAATGGCATTTCTTTGAGTAGTTATTAAGGTAACGGGGAACAGAAAAGGACTAATATACTTTCGACCTTGAAGCTGCAATTGCTCTAGCTTTAGAAACTTAAATAGAAGTTTCAGTGCTAGCAGAAGTGATTTCCTTTCCAGAACAACAACTTTTCATCTGTTTGGTATTCATTTTGCATAAGAAATCTTGTTTTAAAAAGCAACGTACAAGTACGCATTTCATAAAATTTGAAACTTTATGCGGAATCATATAAGTAATTAAGTAATGAAGCTTAAAATCCACAATCGGCTTGTATCGATTAGTTGATCTTAAGCGTCAATGCGAATTCGAATTAGAATAGCGTGTTTGTGCAGATAATATTCGACGAGTTATAAACCGTTGAATAAAACATTTCTATATAGACACATCATTTAATTCAAAATAAAATTCGCTGTATTTTAAAAAAAAAATTAACTCACTAATATGTTATTGATATAGGCCAAAATATTCGCCCAAAAACATGCAATATTTTTGTGTAACAGGCCGCATTTTACTAATCGGAAGATCGAAAAATATTTTTATTTTATTCTCTGAGGGTTGGATCATTCTCATCTTTTAATATGTTGCTTATGGGGATGTGAGACATGTCCATAATTTTTACCGATTTTTTGTGTGACCATTTTGCCCCTATCAGTCTTGTACATGGCATAACTTTTGACTTAGGTCAAATCAGAGGGTGAGACCTGTGCCATTGGAAAGAAATTGATGATTGTCTTTCCGTAGAGTGGTTACACTAAGGATTTGGCTCAGCGGTTTGGGAGAAATCGTTGTTTTAAGATTTTTCAGTTGGTTGTTCAAGTTTGGAGAGCCTAATGGGCTGAATTGGGGAGGCCCATTAGTGGGATGGTGGAATCTATAAATAGAGGGTGAGCGGTATGGAGAATAGGTTACTTCTCCTATTCTCTCATTTGGAGGCCTTATGCTCCTCTTTTCTTTAAACACCTTTCCACCATTAAAAATCCAAATCCAAGGGAGGAAATCGAAGATCTACACCATTCGAGACTAGACCTACATCATTTCAAGGGCGGATTCATCGGATCGAGGAGTTTGGATTGAATTGCTCGCTGTCCGGATTCATAATTCTATTGTTTTTACTTGTTTGGGATAATCAGTGAGTAATTTACATCTCTCACATGAATGCAATGAAGTATATGAGTGCTTGTGCATGTTTCTCATCAAATTGGAATGTTTTACCATAGATTTACACCATTACATGTTCATTTTCATATGCATCACCCTATGATCTAATATAACAAGTTTAACTCGTTAATTTCATGTCATTTTACATGTTTATGTTATTTAAATCTCTTATTTTGATCATATGTTTATTTTATTGGTTTTTGGTGAGATTTACATCATTTTTGTGGTAATCGTCATATTTATGTGATTAGTAATACTATGATATGTTTGTGATTGTGTTTGATGATTTTGGTTGAGTTGGTTTCGTCGGATTCGTCATTTGGCGAAGTTTTGGTCGAAGTCGGAGTTGAATTGTAATATGCAGGTTTTAGATCGAACCATAGTTGGATCGGACCAAAGTTGGATCGGACCATAGTTGGATCGGACCGAAGTTGGATCGGACCATAGTTGGATCGGACCAAAGTTGGATCGGACCTAAGTTGGATCGGACCATAGTTGGATCGGACCAAAGTTGGATCGGGCAAAAGTTGGATCGGACCATAGTTGGATCGGACCAAAGTTAGATCGGACCATAGTTGGATCAGACTGAAGTTGGATCGGACCAAAGTTGGATCAGACCAAAGTGGATTGGACCAAAGTTGGATCGAACCAAAGTTGGATAGGTCTATTCTAGACAGCCATTTCTGGTCAGCCATTTTTTCCATTTCTGGGTAAGTTTTTCTGGTCGGACATTTCCGGTGATGATGTGACTTCAAAGTAAATTCAATTGGGAAGTTAGGAAGTGCTGAAATAATGCTATGGATTGCTTTGAACCTTATAAAGATGTTAGTTGGTTCAGCGATGAGGGTGGCTTCGACGAGAGCCTAGAAAGGGACGTTCAATGTGTTGGAGTGTTCGTTTGTCGGGGAGATGCAATGAATGTAGTTTCAACTCAAAGGCCGTGAGTTGGTGGACAATGGTTACTCGAGAAGGTTGCTCGAGCTATGAATAGTCGTCAAGATGGATGACTAGAGATGAGAAGGCTGAGGAATTATCGTTATCATAAGTTCATGGGTCTAGGGGAAAGGCCTAGTTGTCAAGGTTGGACATTGTCAAGGTTGGACATATGGAGTTTATGCTAGAACTGGGGTTACCATTAGCCCTTGACATATGGCAAGGTTGGCCGTCATACGATTAACGATGGTTTCAAAGAAGGATTGGCGGTGATAGCCAGAGTCAGTCATGGATGATTGGTTGTTCTGTTTGTACTATCTCACATAGATTATCCAAAGCTGAGGGAGATGTTCTTTGAGTGCTAACTGATATTGGTTTAGGCCTCTTGGGAGAGTACTTGGGGAATGTTAAGCTCGATTAGGGCTGTCTGTGTGAGACTTATATAATCTGGATGTTATGAGTGTTTTTCGTGATTGAATGGGTGTTCTGATTTCCATGGATGAATAGTTGAATTGTTTATAGTAAAGGCTATCACCGTCCGATGTAGGGAAGATAAGATTGAGTTCTTTTCTGGTGTCATGGGTAGATTAGTACGTTTATCTATCCCTTCTCATACACTTTGTTGTTGAAGCTTGTTAGTTGTTTTATCGCTTACTAAGACTGTTGTCTGACTCAAGGTTTTATGTTTTCTCTTATTACATTGGGTTGTTCATCCGGTTGTGGATGGGCAGACTAAGTAACAAGTGACAGGTAATGCTTTAGTGAGGAAGACGATGCTGATCGATGGCAAGTAGGAGGCTCATGTACCAGTTTTACTACTATCTAATAATTGGATTTCCGTTGTTTGCTTTCCGGAGTGATGTAGTGAGGCAACTTTGTACAAACACTATCTCCAAGTTTGTGGATATTACTTTCTGGTTGTATGAAAGTCCAGTGTTTCTGCTTCACTATTACTACCTGTTGTATATGTTCTATTGTATTTTATCCTTGCGCTGTGAGTTTACGACAGGTTCCACTTGTGTTTACCTACTCTGATGATCGTCCATAGCTGCCTTGCACACCTTTCAGCGCATTATTTCTCTTGTATAGTGCGGGGGTTATGGGTGGTCGTCACATTTGGTTGTTACAAAACAGGTTGTAGGAGTGAAAAGAGGCACGACCGTCGTTCTCTTTAGAAAATGTGCTTTGTTTCAATAAAATCCAATGCCTAAGCGAGTTCGTAAAACAAGTAAATTAGCGTGAATTGGCCACAACCATTTTAATGAAAATCTAGTGCGACCAGTCCATCGGAAATTCTACTTGTTTCACATGCTCAAGCCCGAATTAAAACCTGGGCGTTGACACACCAGCGCAATGTTATCAATAGCAAACACTCGAATTCAAAACTGGAGCATCTGTCAGTGCAATAAGATTCATGCAATAGAGTATTTCAAGAATGAATTTGAGTTCAAGTTATCACCAACAAGCTTTCAAGTACTCAACATTAAAATTTGACCTAATTGGGATCAAGTACACAAGTTCCATATGTTATAGCTCATGTGCCAGAAGCTAGAAGCCAAATGAAGCGACTCGAGCCTAAGTTTATTATTAAGATAGCTACAGCCGAGAAGTGAAGAAGTGAGCAAAGATCAACCCAAGGAGGCCATGTTTTGATCCAGATATAGAAATAACATCTAAATAAAAACGCTTTGATCCATCCTAAACGTTAATCTACGATCTATCCATGTGCATTTCACAACAACATTCATTTCGAAGCTCGTATTTTTCGCAAGCAAAAATACAAGCTTCGAGGGGCAAATGTTAATCCTGTAAGAAACACGGGTAAAAAATAATCAGTAAAATGCACGTGAGAAAGATCGTTAACGTTTAAGTGCCAAGGGTTGATGTTATTTTAATATAATGGGTCTATCAGCCTCAGGGCTATGGGTCGGTCGGCATTGTCTCAACGCATATGGATCGGTCGACATCAGTTGGGTCGGTGCAGTTTCCACGCGCCATGGATCGGCCACAAAACATGTCCATGGATCAGTTTGTAGAAATATAGAAGCTGTGGCAGAAACATAGATTAATGAGTCGCCCTGTAAAAATATGCATGGGTTGGTACTCAAACATTTGGAAGGGTCGGTATCAAAACAAATATATATAGATTGGCTCTAGCGAAATACAAAGTGGGTCGACTCCAAAATACAAGACTGGTCAGTATCAAAATAAAGGAACTGGTCGGCCTTAAAATCAATATATGGGTAGTCATCATTTGTAACGACCCTGAATTTTGGGGTAAATTTAAAATTTTATTTTAAGTAATTTTAATGGGTTTTGATATTTAAAATAATTTATTTAAAATAATAATGATTAAAAATTGATTTAAATCGAAGTTAGAATGAATAATTTAATTTTAAATATAAAAGAAGTTAGAAATAGCATGGTAGTTTGAAAAGTCAAACTTGAACTTTGACTGATCGTACGGGATGCAAAATATAACGGATTTTAGTGAAACCAAAAATTTTAGAATCTATTTAAAAATATCTTTCTAACGAATCTGAAAAATTGAAATTTCATAGCGAGAATCAAAAGTCATGCCCAAATTAAAATTTAGAAAGGTTGCTATGAAATTTACAAAGGACAAAAACACTACTTTTTGCATACGAAGGAATTTGGACTCGAAATCACTTCCATTGAGTTCAGAATGACGTTTCTGCATTGAAAAATAGTAAACACTTATATATTTCGAGTTTCAGAGATTATTTGTTTAAAAATGTATTTTTAATATTAAATAGGATTTTTTTTAGATTTACCCACCTTTTATAAACTTATAACACTTTTAGCCTAGTTTCAAAACTTATTACGGCCGTAGCCTAGTTTATGTCACATCAACTCAAAACAGTTATTAACACAAGCGTCATTTAAGATGACGCTAACTGCGGCATCTTAAATGACGCCCAGAAGTGAGTTCTATGCGTCATCCCAAATAACGCTCTACACGTCATCTCAAATGCCGCTTGTATTGATAACGGGTTTGAACTGATGTGACATAAACCAGGCTATGTTCGTAATAAGTTTTGAAATTAGGCTAAAAGTGTTATAAGTTTATAAAAGGCGGCCAAATAGAAAAAAATCCTATTAAATATATACGCCTTGAATATAGTCATTTTTCAGACGACCTCTGTTTTCGACGAAACCACTTTTGTTGGATTCGAAATGTCAAAATTTAGCTAAGTTTAATTTTTCATAATTTTTTGAATTAATATGTGGCCGTGTCAAAAAGATTTCAGTTTGGTCAATTTCGGTCAATTTTAATCGATTTGAAAAATGTCATTTTTCAAATGGGCTCAGAATTGAATGAAATTAATTTTCCTAGGTCCGCAGCATCAAAACATATCTAAATATATTTTTTGGGAATTTTTGAAGTTAATTTGTGGCCATGGTGAATTTATTTGTACGGTTGAATTATAAATAAAGGACTTAAATTTTAAATCTAAAAAACGGAGGTCAAGATGACCATTTGGGCTGATGATACATATCCAGATGAGTTCGGAATGGGGGCTATTAGGTATGAACGACAGTCGTTGGGCTGAAATCAGATAAAGTTGCAAAACGGGCCTTTATTGGGAAATTAGGGAATAAAATAATATTTTATTATATAAAGGGTACGGATGCCGCTCCTTCCCGATTCATTCACGCACCAGATAACCCATAGCCGCCATACCCTTCCAAACTTCTCTCCTCCTTCTCTCTCAATCCGCAAAGAATTGGACTTAGGTTATGTTGAACTTTTTGAAGCTCTTCTCTTCCTCTTCCTCTTCCTTCTCCGACAAGTCTCACATCAAACCGCGCCCCGTAGCTCTCGAATCGCGAGCCCCAACCCGCGCTGAATGGACCCCCGCCGCTCCTCCTCCTTGCAACCGCACCTCCCCATCTTCATGGTGTGGATGCACCTCTCCTAGGCGGTCACTCTCCAACAAACGACACCTAAAACCGTCAACCATAGCTCGAGTTATCTCGATCCAAAGTTTTGAACAATTTCTGAGTTATACGGTATATAATTTGATCATATTTTAACATCCATAAGCGTTGCAAATTTAATATTAAATTGTAGAACTCATATTTTATTCGTACGATTTCAGAATTGAACGAATTCAGAGTCATTAGGACCGTGTCGTCGAATACAACATTCTAGATCTGGTTTGAACAATTTCTGAGTCCTCCTTGATTTTAAATCTGACCAAATAGCAAGGTGAGATTTCTATATCTTAAATTTTAAAATTAATTATTTATTCTACTGTGGAATTCATATTTTTTCTATTTAAAATTCATGTTAATGTTGTGTATGTAATGATTTCAGTGTTGACTGTTTTATGTTGATGATGAATTACTGAATTGTTTGTGTGTTTCATGGTAGTTATGAAAATTTACATGTCGCGTACGTTAGATTCATTTTGTTGTAATAAAAAAAAAGAGAAAGATTCATTTTGTTGTAATAAAAAAAAAGATTCATTTTGTTGTAATAAAAAAAAGAGAAAGATTCATTTTATTGTAATAAAAAAAAGATTCATTTTGTTGTAATAAAAAAAAAGATTCATTTTGTTGTAATAATAAAAAAAAGATTCATTTTGTTGTAATAAAAAAAAAGAGAAAGATTCATTTTGTTGTAATAAAAAGAAAAGATTCATTTTTGTTTTGTAATAAAATAAGAAAACATTCATTTTTGTTTGTGTATTGAAAGTTAACAAACAATTTTCATTTTTAGTGAAAGTTAAAAAGAATATTTTCGAAATTCTTTTGTTAAAATGGAAAATTATATTATTTATCACCGTTTTGTCAATATAAATTAGTTAGCAGCGTCAAAATTCACATTTTTGTCAATATAAATTAGTTAGTAGCGTCAAAATTCATAATTTTGTCAATATAAATTAGCAGCGTCAAAATTCACATTTTTGTCAATATAAATTAGTAGCGTCAAAATTCACATTTTTGTCAATATAAATTAGTTGCGTCAAAATTCACATTTTTGTCGATATAAATTAGTAGCGTCAAAATTCACATTTTTTTCGACATAAAAGAGTAGCGTCAAAATTCACATTTTTGTCAATATAAATTAGTAGCGTCAAAATTCACATTTTTGTCGATATAAATTAGTAGCGTCAAAATTCACATTTTTGTCGATATAAAAGAGTAGCATCAAAATTCACATTTTTGTCAATGTATTAGTAGCGTAAAATTCACATTTTTGTCTAAAGGAAAGAGTTGAAATAAAAAAAATGTACATTTGGTTAAATGTCATGGTTGAGAACAAAAATAATATTTTTGTTAAAAAGAGATTTGAAAAAGACATACTTGTTGTATACATTTTTATTTATATCCTATGTGTGAATAAAAGGCAAAATTTGTTAACTTATTTTTTATTTACATGTTATATATGTAAAACAAAATATTTATTTTGTTAAATAGAACGGTATGCCATAACAAAATGTTCATTTGTTAAATAGAAAATTTTCAAAATAAAAGAAAAATTACATTTTAGATATAAAATGTTGAGATTGGTTAAAATAACAATTTCGTTATAAAATGTTAACTAAACAAAATATAACTCTTTATATATTTTGTTGTGCTAAAATTGACGACAATCAAAAGTTATCTTTTATTTGTTTATGTTAAAATGTTAAGAAGGATTTAACATAAAATATCCTTTTTATGTTAATATGAATGGTAAAAAAAAAGAAAAATATTTACGTATAAAATATGCTTTTATATGATATGAGAAAACATAGAAAATGTTAACAAATAAATGTTCTTTTGTTTGATATTAGGATACATGGAAAATGACATTATTCACACCGTAATGAGAATAAGATTTAGAGTGAAGTTACATTTTTCACGTAATTGAATAAAAGTAAGAGAATTACATTTTATGTAATCATGATTAAAAAGAAAAGAGAATTACATTTTTAATGTAATTATAAGGTAAGAATTCATGGTCGTAATGGAAATTACATTTTTAATGTAATTAAAAAGAGAAAATTTGACAATGGAATCAAAATCACCTTTTTACGTAATTTAAAAAGGATATAAATTTTCACCGTAATGTTAATCACATTTTTATGTTAACATTAGAAAAGAAACATTTTATGTATAAAAATGTTTGCATAATAAAATATCATTTTTATGTCAGTATATACAGGAACATTTTCTTATATAAGATGTTAGCATTACAAAAGATCATTTTTATTATATAAAATGTTAGCATAGGAAAGTAGCATTTTTATTCTATAAAATGTTGCATTTAAGAATTATCATTTCTACTCAAAAAGGTTGCATTAGGAACAAAGTTTCATTTTTGTTAAAATGTCACATTAGTATAAAAATATCATTTTTGCTAAAATGTCACACTTGTATGAAAATAACATTTTGTGAGAAAAGTTTACATGTTTAATGTGAATTAGATTAAAAAGAAGAGTTACATTTTTAATGTAATTTAATTAAAAAGAAAATTTGCATTTAGGATTAAGGAGAAAGTTTACATTTTTCATGTAAAAGATTTAAAGGTAGAAATTACATTTCCGTGTAAAAAGCTTTTAAGTGAAAATTCATATTTTAATGAATTAAATTTTCATTTTGAAAAGGATAAGGATATGAAATTTACTTTTTTATGTAAATGGGTTTTCAATGAAGATTATAACAATGAAAATTTACATTTTAACGAATTTGATTTCATTAAAAATAGTTTAAAGACATGAAATTTATATTTTCATGTGTAAAGATTAAATCAAGAATATCATTTTGCTTGTAAAGAAGAGAATGACACAAAATAATCATTTTTGTTGAATTAGGAATGATGCACAAGAATTTGCATGGTTGTGTAGATTGAAAATAGGGAAAATATACATTGTATGTATAGGTTGGGTATGTGAATTAAAATAAACATTCTTGTGTGTTATGTTATATATCTTTACTTGTCATGTTTACCACAATAATGAAATAGCCGAAGAAATTGTATGTATGTATATATATAATCACATATATAAACAAATTTCAATTTAATGAATCGAGCGTGGTAGTTCACTTTATAGAATTGTACTTTTAGTTGATTATAACAAAATATCAGACCATCGGATTTTCCCAAATCTGTAACCGTTAGGTTCGCCTTGGGAAGATCTTTCCAACGTTATAAATTGTGTTAAATTCCAATGGTTAGATTTAGAGAAATGTGTAAAACAAATTTGGGTGAAAACCGCGCCAAGGTCGCCCTTTTGACTTGATGCGTTGTTAAATGGAATTTAATTATTTTTATATAAATAAAAATAAAGGTTGATCGTTATAAATTAATATCAACGATATGAAATGATTTTTAAATATATGCGAGGATCATTTGAAAAGTACGAGTTCAATCTCATTTCAAATGATCATACGACGAATGAAAGTCGAAGAGTTGAAGACGGTGATTGAAGACCGACGATCTTCACATCGAATGGACGACAACTGCTGATGCCCATGATTGGAGTAGCTACCTTGAAGGGGCTATAATGGTGGCCGTCTGGACGTAGTGTTGATTAGTACGGATTTGGTTTTCGCTCAGACCCAGAGCATAAGCTTATAAATGGAATGTGTGTCTGACATTGTACTCCTTTATATTGTATTTATTGATTTTCTGTCGAATGTATGAATGTTTGGTGGCGGAGAATTTATTCTCTTGCTTAACACCCTTTCATATATTTCGGCAAAGGATTGGTAGTGTGATATGGAGTGACAGTGTGGCATACTAAGATGCAATGATCAAGGTTTCTTGTTGAAAAGCAGAACCTTGTGGTAACGATCAAAGCACGACCTGTTTAGGCGTAACTTTGTGTATAGCGTGACTTCGCGAGCCTCACAACCCGGCGGAGTCTAAAACGGGAGAAGGGAACGCAGGGAGAGCAGCACGTTTCTTTCTAGCTAGAAGTGGTGTTTGGGTTTTAACACGGCCTGACATTTCACTTATGTGGATGATGGAATGAGGCACCTCGGATGATAGGTCCTATAGGACCGGGAAACGTGTGTTCAGGAATAACTAATCCGCAACTCGTATGGTGGACCGGCCCTGCAGGATCCAAGGGTTAACTGCGGGGAATCCTGAGACATTAGCTAGAGTGTCTTGAATCAGTAAGGAGCTCCTCCCTAGCCTTGGCTCATGATGGAAACCCAATTTCCAATACGACCTCATGCGAATTTGATTGTATTACTAGTATGGAAGCACAGTATTATGGTATCTATGTGTCCTAGGATTGATACATTATGATTGAACTGTTTTTGAAACTTATATACACTATAATAATATCAAACCCGTTTTTATCGTATCAAGCATTTTTAACCATTATAAGGTAAAACCCTATCCTACAGTTTGCGTTGCATTGTGTGATGGGACTTGGGTCTTATGATGGTTTCATTTTCCCAAAAAGCATTGCGTTGTTTAACGATTTACTTTAATTTATGCACGACAATCCATTGGAGTAAACCTGTTCCGCGTTAGCGGCGTGGTCCTTGGGTTTGTCTTATTGTTATTAGTAAAATTAGATAAGAATTCTCACACCAGTCCCATGACTGACCCGTTGTTTGTTTTCCACCTTTGCAAACTCGGGTGCCCTCTTTTCCACACGGTCAGTCGAGTAGTTTGTCTACAGAACCTTATCTCGAGAAGGATTCTGGATTGAAGCTTAAAGCTGTGTCCAGAGCATAGAAAGTCTTCCGCTGCAATGTATTAAAATATTGTAATTTATCTTCCGCTTTAATTTTATGCACTCTGATATTCTGTACTCTGATGTAACATTATTATGATGTTTATAAAAGTCTGTTGTTGTTGTTCTGATGTTGTTGTATTTCCAAAGTTAAAGTATTCGTGGATTTCCAACTTTTGGGTCAGACTTGTGTGGTTTATGGTCGATCCAAAGAGCAGGAATTTACGGGTCTTTACAGTTAGTATCAGCGCTCTGATTAGCTCAAATCTTTGGGGTACAACTCATTAGAACTGAACAAAAGACTCATCAGAGATTGGATTAGTAATATCCAATAAGAATACTCATTAGAGATAGGATCAGTAGTATCCTAGAATGATAAAACTCATTAGAGATGGGGTTAGTAATGCCCTAGAATGAGTTCAGAGTGAAAAATCTATAATTAGCGTATTTTTATTATATATAATCTGATTTTAGAAAATATGATTTTTGAATATATAAAAGTTATAAATATTTAAGAAGCTAATCAACAAATTGATTGATGGTTGTGTAGTGTAATTATTGGTTCAACTAATAAAGTTATAGAAACCAATTGAGAATAAAATAAAAAGATGAGTTAGTTAATTAAACACTTTTTAGTTTCGTTCCTTTTCGAGGACGAAAAGTTTTTAAGTGTGGGAGATTGTAACAACCCAGAATTTTGAGGTAAATTTAAAATTTTATTTTAAGTAATTTTAATGGGTTTTGATATTTAAAATAATTTATTTAAAATAATAATGATTAAAAATTGATTTAAATTGAATTTAGAATGAATAATTTAATTTTAAATATAAAAGAAGTTAGAAACAGCACGGTAGTTTGAAAAGTCAAACTTGAACTTTGACTGATCGTACGGGATGCAAAATTTAACGGATTTTAGTGAAACCAAAAATTTTAGAATCGATTTAAAAATACCTTTCTAACGAATCTGAAAAATTGAAATTTCATAGCGGGAATCAAAAGTTATGCCCAAATTAAAATTTAGAAAGGCCGCTATGAAATTTACAAAGGACAAAAACACTACTTTTTGCATACGAAGGAATTTGGACTCGAAATCACTTCCATTGAGTTTAGAATGACGTTTCTGCATTGGAAAATAGTAAACACTTATATATTTCGAGTTTCGGAGATTACTTGTTTAAAAATGTATTTTTAATATCAAATATATACGCCTTGAAAATAGCCATTTTTCAAACGACCTCTGTTTTCGACGAAACCACTTTTGCTGGATTCGGAATGTCAAAATTTGGCAAAGTTTAATTTTTCATAATTTTTCGAATTAATTTGTGGCCGTGTCAAAAAGATTTCAGTTTGGTCAATTTCGGTCAATTTTAATCGATTTGAAAAATGTCATTTTTCAAATGGGCTCAGAATTGAACGAAATTAATTTTCCTAGGTCCGCAGCATCAAAACATATCTAAATATATTTTTTGGGAATTTTTGAAGTTAATTTGTGGCCATGGTGAATTTATTTGTACGGTTGAATTATAAATAAAGGACTTAAATTATAAATCTGAAAAACGGAGGTCAAGATGACCATTTGGGCTGACGAGACATATCCAGATGAGTTCGGAATGGGGGCTATTAGGTATGAACGACAGTCGTTGGGCTGAAATCAGATAAAGTTGCAAAACGGCCCTTTATTGGGAAATTAGGGAATAAAATAATATTTTATTATATAAAGGGTACGGATGCCGCTCCTTCTTCCCGATTCATTCACGCACCAGATAACCCATAGCCGCTATACCCTTCCAAACTTCTCTCCTCCGTCTCTCTCAATCCGCAAAGAATTGGACTTAGGTTATGTTGAACTTTTTGAAGCTCTTCTCTTCCTTCTCCAACAAGTCTCACATCAAACCGCGCCCCGTAGCTCTCGAATTGCAAGCCCCAACCGGCGCTGAATGGACCCCCGCCGCTCCTCCTCCTTGCAACTTCACCTCCCCATCTTACTGGCGTGGATACACTTCTCCTAGGCGGTCACTCTCCAACAAACGGCACCTAAAACCGTCAACCGTAGCTCGAGTTATCTCGATCCAAAGTTTTGAACAATTTCTGAGTTATACGGTATATAATTTGATCATATTTTAACATCCATAAGCGTTGCAAATTTAATATTAAATTGTAAAACTCATATTTTATTCGTACGATTTCAGAATTGAACGAATTCAGAGTCCTTAGGACCGTGTCGTCGAATACAACATTCTAGATATGGTTTGAACAATTTCTGAGTCCTCCTTGATTTTAGATCTGATCAAATAGCAAGGTGAGATTTCTATATCTTAAATTTTAAAATTAATTATTTATTCTACGGTGAAATTTATATTTGTTCTATTTAAAATTCATGTTAATGTTGTGTATGTAATGATTTCAGTGTTGACTGTTTTATGTTGATGATGAATTACTGAATTGTTTGTGTGTTTCATGGTAGTTATGAAAATTTACATGTCGCGTACGTTAGATTCATTTTGTTGTAATAAAAAAAAAGAGAATGATTCATTTTGTTGTAATAAAAAAAAAGATTCATTTTGTTGTAATAAAAAAAAAGGGAAAGATTCATTTTGTTGTAAAAAAAAGATTCATTTTGTTGCAATAAAAAAAAGAAAAGATTCATTTTGTTGTAATAAAAAAAAGATTCATTTTGTTGTAATAAAAAAAGATTCATTTTGTTGTAATAATAAAAAAAAAGATTCATTTTGTTGTAATAAAAAAAGAGAAAGATTCATTTTGTTGTAATAAAAAGAAAAGATTCATTTTTGTTTTGTAATAAAATAAGAAAACATTCATTTTTGTTTGTGTATTGAAAGTTAACAAACAATTTTCATTTTTAGTGAAAGTTAAAAAGAATATTTTTGATATTCTTTTGTTAAAATGGAAAATTATATTATTTATCACCGTTTTGTCAATATAAATTAGTTAGTAGCGTCAAAATTCACATTTTTTTCAATATAAATTAGTTAGTAGCGTCAAAATTCACATTTTTGTCAATATAAATTAGCAGCGTCAAAATTCACATTTTTGTCAATATAAATTAGCAGCGTCAAAATTCACATTTTTGTCAATATAAATTAGTAGCGTCAAAATTCACATTTTTGTCGATATAAATTAGTAGCGTCAAAATTCACATTTTTGTCGACATAAAAGAGTAGCGTCAAAACTCACATTTTTGTCAATATAAATTAGTAGCGTCAAAACTCACATTTTTGTCGATATAAATTAGTAGCGTCAAAATTCACATTTTTGTCGATATAAATTAGTAGCGTCAAAATTCACATTTTTGTCGATATAAAAGAGTAGCGTCAAAATTCACATTTTTGTCAATATATAGCGTAAAATTCACATTTTTGTCTAAAGGAAAGAGTTGAAATAAAAAATGTACATTTGGTTAAATGTCATGGTTGAAAACAAAAATAATATTTTTGTTAAAAAGAGATTTGAAAAAGACAAACTTGTTGTATACATTTTTATTTATATCCTATGTGTGAATAAAAGGCAAAATTTGTAAACTTATTTTTTATTTACATGTTATATATGTAAAACAAAATATTTATTTTGTTAAATAGAACGGTATGTCATAACAAAATGTTCATTTGTTAAATAGAAAATTGTCAAAATAAAAGAAAAATAACATTTTAGATATAAAATGTTGAGTTTGGTTAAAATAACAATTTAGTTATAAAATGTTAACTAGACAAAATATAACTCTTTATATATTTTGTTGTGCTAGAATTGACGACAATCAAAAGTTATCTTTTATTTGTTTATGTTAAAATGTTAAGAAGGATTTAACATAAAATATCCTTTTTATGTTAATATGAATGGTTAAAAAAATTAAAAATATTTACGTATAAAATATGCTTTTATATGATATGAGAAAACATAGAAAATGTTAACAAATAAATGTTCTTTTGTTTGATATTAGGATACATGGAAATGACATTATTCACACCGTAACGAGAATAAGATTTAGAGTGAAGTTACATTTTTCACGTAATTGAATAAAAGTAAGAGAATTACATTTAATGTAATCAAGATTAAAAAGAAAAGAGAATTACATTTTTAATGTAATTATAAGGTAAGAATTCATGGTCGTAATGGAAATTACATTTTTAATGTAATTAAAAAGAGAAAATTTGACAATGGAATCAAAATCACCTTTTTACGTAATTTAAAAAGGATAGAAATTTTCACCGTAATGTTAATCACATTTTTATGTTAACATTAGAAAAGAAACATTTTATGTATAAAAATGTTTGCATAATAAAATCTCATTTTTATGTCAGTATATACAGGAACATTTTCTTATATAAGATGTTAGCATTACAAAAGATCATTTTTATTATATAAAATGTTAGCATAGGAAAGTAGCATTTTTATTCTATAAAATGTTGCATTTAAGAATTATCATTTCTAGTCAAAAAGGTTGCATTAGGAACAAAGTTTCATTTTTGTTAAAATGTCACATTAGTATAAAAATATCATTTTCGCTAAAATGTCACACTTGTATGAAAACAACATTTTGTGAGAAAAGTTTACATGTTTGATGTGAATTAGATTAAAAAGAAGAGTTACATTTTTAATGTAATTTGATTAAAAAGAAAATTTGCATTTAGGATTAAGGAGAAAGTTTACATTTTTCATGTAAAAGATTTAAAGGTAGAAATTACATTTCCATGTAAAAAGCTTTTAAGTGAAAATTCATATTTTAATGAATTAGATTTTCATTTTGAAAAGGATAAGGATATGAAATTTACATTTTTACGTAAATGGGTTTTCAATGAAGATTATAACAATGAAAATTTACATTTTAACGAATTTGATTTCATTAAAAATAGTTTAAAGACATGAAATTTATATTTTCATGTGTAAAGATTAAAGCAAGAATTTCATTTTGCTTGTAAAGAAGAGAATGACACAAAATAATCATTTTTGTTGAATTAGGAATGACGCACAAGAATTTGCATGGTTGTGTAGATTGAAAATAGGGAAAATATACATTGTATGTATAGGTTGGGTATGTGAATTAAAATAAACATTCTTGTGTGTTATGTTATATATCTTTACTTGTCATGTTTACCACAATAATGAAATAGCCGAAGAAATTGTATGTATGTATATATATAATCATATATATAAACAAATTTCAATTTAACGAATCGAGCGTGGTAGTTCACTTTATAGAATTGTACTTTTAGTTGATTATAACGAAATATCAGACCGTCGGATTTTCCCAAATCTGTAACCATTAGGTTCGCCTTGGGAAGATCTTTCCAACGTTATAAATTGTGTTAAATTCCAACGTTTAGATTTAGAGAAATGTGTAAAACAAATTTGGGTGAAAACCGCGCCAAGGTCGTCCTTTTGACTTGATGCGTCGTTAAATGGAATTTAATTATTTTTATATAAATAAAAATAAAGGTTGATCGTTATAAATTAATATCAACGATATGAAATGATTTTTAAATATATGCGAGGATCATTTGAAAAGTCCGAGTTCAATCTCATTTCAAATGATCATACGACGAATGAAAGTCGAAGAGTTGAAGACGGTGATTGAAGACCGACGAACTTTACATTGAATGAACGACAACTGCTGATGCCCGTGATTGGAGTAGCTACCTTGAAGGGGCTACAGTGGTGGCCGTCCGGACGTAGTGTTGATTAGTACGGATTTGGTTTTCGTTCAGACCCGGAGCATAAGCTTATAATTGGAATGTGTGTCTGACATTATACTCCTTTATATTGTATTTATTGATTTTCTGCCGAATGTATGAATGTTTGGTGGCGGAGAATTTATTCTCTTGCTTAACACCCTTTCATATATTTCGACAAAGGATTGGTAGTGTGATATGGAGTGACAGTGTGGCATACTAAGATGCAATGATCAAGGTTTCTTGTTGAAAAGCAGAACCTTGTGGTGACGATCAAAGCACGGCCTGTTTAGCCGTAGCTTTGTGTATAGCGTGACTTCGCGAGCCTCACAACCCGACAGAGTCTAAAACGAGAGAAGGGAACGCAGGGAGAGCAGCACGTTTCTTTCTAGCTAGAAGTGGTGTTTGGGTTTAACACGGCCCGACATTTTACTTATGTGGATGGTGGAATGAGGCGCCTCGGATGATAGGTCCTATAGGACCGGGAAACGTGTGTTCAGGAATAACTAATCCGCAACTCGTATGGTGGACCGGCCCTGCAGGATCCAAGGGTTAACTGCGGGGAATCCTGAGACATTAGCTAGAGTGTCTCGAATCGGTAAGGAGCTCCTCCCTAGCCTTGACTCATGATGGAAACCCAATTTCCAATATGACCTCATGCGGATTTGATTGTATTACTAGTATGGAAGCATAGTATTATGGTATCTATGTGTCCTAGGATTGATACATTATGATTGAACTGTTTTTGAAACTTATATACACTATAATAATATCAAGCCCGTTTTTATCGTATCAAGCATTTTTAACCATTATAAGGTAAAACCCTATCCTCCAGTTTGCGTTGCATTGTATGATGGGACTTGGGTCTTATGTTGGTTTCATTTTCCCAAAAAGCATTGCGTTGTTTAACGATTTACTTTAATTTATGCACGACAATCCACTGGAGTAAACCCGTTACGCGTTAGCGGCGTGGTCCTTGGGTTTGTCTTATTGTTGTTAGTAAAATTAGTTAAGAATTCTCACACCAGTCCCATGACTGACCCGTTGTTTGTTTTCCACCTTTGCAAATTCGGGTGCCCTCTTTTCCACACGGGCAGTCGAGTAGTTTGTCTACAGGTCCTTATCTCGAGAAGGATTCTGGATTGAAGCTTAAAGCTGTGTCCAGAGCATAGAAAGTCTTCCGCTGCAATGTATTAAAATATTGTAATTTATCTTCCGCTGTAATTTTATGTACTCTGATGTAACATTATTATGATGTTTATAAAAGTCTGTTGTTGTTGTTCTGATGTTGTTGTATTTCCAAAGTTAAAGTATTCGTGGATTTCCAACTTTTGGGTCAGACTTGTGTGGTTTATGGTCGATCCAAAGAGTGGGAATTTACGGGTCTTTACATCATTTTCTGGTCGGTCGGAAAATTAACCCAGAGGTATTTTCGTAAATATTTTGGGTCGGGCTCAAAATGCATGCCAGCTGTTCACAGCTGTAAAGTTGACCAGTGGCATTTTCATTAATAAGTTTATGGCCGACCCAAATCCTGCACACCCTAGTTACAACCCTGCCACTACCCCAAACTACACCTATAAATATCCCACTTCTCCACTATTAAAGGGACCAATTTTTCCACCAAGAAGGGCTGCTCAAATCATTTCTCCACCACTCTCAAGCACTCCAAGATCCGTTAATGGCTTCTCAAGCTCTCTTCGTCTTCCTCCAACAACAAATGGATCAAATCTTCCTTAAACTCCATTGGAAATTGCTCAAGTTCAATTCAAGCTTCAAATCTCCATCGATCCTCTCCAAAGCCAAGATCTAACACAAAACCATCATAGATTCATGGAAAATCACTCAAGTGTTCAAGTGTTGAAGATATTCATCAATCTCCACCATACTTAGAGAAATCAAACCATTCCTTTGGTATATTCAAGTGAAATCTAGATCAAAAAGAGAGAAAAGAGAAAATTATCATAAAACGAGTAAAATTCATAAAGAGATGTACTTTGTAAACTCAAATATGATAATGAGAAGTGATTCCATAGTGGACGTAGATCTAAATTGACCGAACAACTCTAAAAATTCCTTGTTCTTTAATTTTTGCTCTTTATTTTGTGTTTGTGGCCCCAAATCTCAAATCATACCGTTTGGTGAAGTGCTCCAAGAGCACCTTTGGTTTTGTGACCATTTTTTGGTTTCAACAGATGGATTACCCATAGAGTCTTAAGTAGTATCTTGAAGGGAATTGTTTACTGTATAAGGAGAATGTTGCATATGCATGGACAAACAGAATCAAACATCGTGACAATAGAACAACAACTAGAGAGGAATCTTTGCGTGCACAATTGAAAAAAACATCTTGGAACATCAAAAGCCGCATTTGTTGTAGTTTGGAGTAAAATGGATAATACGTTGTGTTTACAACATACCGAAATAAAAGCTTCTTTTGAAAGAAGCGTAGAAGCAGTTCGGCAAAAACACCAAATTCCCTTATTTAAAGAACTTCGAGGTAGAACTTCCTTTTTTGCAATGGATTTGATTGTCAAAGAATTTGCGAACATGGAAGCAATTGCGATTGATGATTCAGCGTGTGATCATTTGAACCGAGTAATATACGGTCTTCCTTGCGCTAATGAGTTATATCGATATTATATTGATGGTTTCTCTTTTCCTCTTAAAATAGTAGATGAACATTGGAGAAAACTGAATTATATTGCACAAGTTGAAGAATTAATGGAGTTACTTAATACATCTGATCGTCTGTACTTCAAAATGTTATTTGACAATGTCACTAGTGAAGAAAAAAAATTGTTACTCAAGTTAAAGGAAATTCCATTGCCATCTACATCTTCACTATAGGAGCCTACACTAGGCAAACATAAAGGAAGACCGACTAGTAGCAAAAAAAGTTAACTGCAAAACAGAAAAAAGAACAAATATATTCTACAAAACGTGATCCGTCGGCCTTTGAGTATCACTAGCAAATTTATAGTAGTTATTAAGGAAACATGATTAGGGACAAATTAAGTAACACTGCCTCAAATAACAAGTAATTAAGGGTGATAAAATACTAGTCAGCAATGTCATCAAAGAAAAGAAAACGCCTTTAATAGATCAATAAAAAAGCTGGTACGTGGTCATTTCATTACGGCCATAATTTCCAGCTGCAAATTACCAATTTACTTTGCCCTAATTTCAAACCCTGAATGCACCTCTTCTTTTACTTCACACAAATTAATCAGTGGCCACCAATTGATTTAGATCTGAAAATAAATTCTGTGGTCGTTACGTTTCATCTACTTATCCAAATAGTCGGACCTCAACTGAGGTTTGCAACTTCTTCCATTCCTTCTCACGTGTTTCCTGATCCAAGTAGCCGAATTCCAACCAAGGTTTGCGATTTTTCCCATCTTTACTCAGAAGAATTTTATTATCCAAGTAGCTAGAAGTTAAGATTTGACTACGTTAATGTTCGTGGTAGTTCTTTGAATGAATTTTTAATGATTTATTTTTACAATTAATTTTGGTTTTGTGACTATAATTGATTTATCAACTATCTAATGCACTAAATTTGGTATCTCGAATCTTTGTACCAGTCCTAGCTGATAGTTCCCTTATTGTCATTCATTTATCCGGTTTGCAGTAACATGATCATTAATACTCATTATGATAAGCTGAATGAAAGTTAACATCATTTTTTTAGGTATTCTTAGGGTTGTTGTTAGTTATTGGTGAGTAGATGGTATTATACCTCGCATTGGTTTACATGACTTATAACCAGGTAATCATCTCTTCAAATTTCTTTGCATATTGGATTATTTTCTTTATAGTTGAGACGACCCAAATTTCCCCATAAAGGAAAGCCCAGATTGTAATGAGAACACGACATATCAGAACACAAACAGAAGAACTTTTCATTGCTTATTACAACAATTTACAATAGAGTACAGAATATACAGAGTATGAGTAAATATTATACATTAGAAAAATATCAGAGATTTACAAATTATTATGCAACGGAAAATAATACAAAACACAACTGAAAGAGATATACAGATACAAAGCTTTCTGAATATCATTCCAGCTGTAAACCAGGATTCTGTGAATATAAATCTGCAAAACCAAAACTACTAGCTGCCCGTGTGGAAAATAGGGGCACCCAGAGTTTAGGTTAAAACAATGAACCCCAATTTAGTCATGTGACTGGTGTGAGAACTAAAACTGTCATTTAATCTTTACTTTAAATGTAAATTAAATCAATGGACCACGTCGTATAACACGGAACGGGTTTCCTCCCAAGAATACCAGTGCATAAAACAAATAGTGCAATGCTAATTAAAGAAAATGAAGCTATTATAAGACCCAGGTCTCATCAAATAATGCAACGCAAGCCGGAGGATAGGGTTTTACCTTGTAATAGCCAAATAATGCTTGATACGCGAAATTTAATCTTTTATTATTGCTATAAGTGAAGAAAACAACTTCAAATATAAATGTATCAATCATAGGCGGCATGGGTACCATATATCATGTCGCCAATACCAGGCTCTATAATCAAAACCGCAAAGTCACGTATTGGAAGTTGGATTTCCGTCTGTGAACCAAGGCAAGGGATCGTCCTTCCCGTTTCGAGACGCTCTAGCCCGCCCCTCAGGAACACCCGCAACTGCACCTTGGATCGTCAGGGTCGGTCCACACGGAGTGGATTAAAATGCCTGAACAATGCGTTTCCCCGCCCTATGGGGAGTAAACTGGTCATATCTCGACCAAACCATCGGCCCCGTAATGAACGATATAACCGAGGCGCCTCGCTATCCATCATCCACATAAGTAAAACGTCAGGGCTTGCAAAACCATGACACCACTCCTATCTAGAAAGAAACACATGTCCTCCCTAATGTCCTCTCCCGTTTCTGATTCACGCCGGGGTGTGAGGCTTGCGAATTAACGCTATACACAAAGCGGCGCTATATTAAAGCTATGCTTTGATCATCAACCACAAGACTCTGCTTTTCAACAGGAGCCTTGATCCTTTGCATCTCAGCAAGCCACACAGGCAATTCACGCTATGCAACCGATGTCTATCAATCACACAGAATGAAATCCAATGTCAGACAAATAGTCCATTTAAAGGTTCGTTCTAGGTCTGAACGAAACCGGAGGCACCTTATTCCTCTCCCATATGTCCAATACAGGAGAGAGGCCCTCGCATATCCATTGATCTCCAAGTATGTCTGGACGATCACCACTTATTACCTCGTCTTGAGTGTACAGCCCAATCAAGACATCAGTAATCATCCAAACGATGTGAAGACCTCCGGTCTTCAACCATCGTCTTCATCGTCGACTTATCGTCGAATCAGTTATTCAGAATGGGTATAAACCTGGCCTTTCCGAATAACTCGCGTGTATAATAAACAAGTACTATAAAACACAACATACACCTCATTCCAATCCAGAATACTCTTTTATTCAAATATTCTTTTCACAATTTTAAACCATATTAAGGTTTATCCAAACTAGTCGGGATTAGCGAACCTTACCGAAGTAATCATTTATTATATTTCCCAAACCCGACCTGTTCATCCCATGAAGCAAAACTGGTAATATTCCATATCTAACACCATGGTGTTATTAGTAAAATTAATTACCATTTCACGTTCAAATCTAACTAATGATTTAACTATCGCTTGGAGCAAAACTGGTGATACCCCGTTCTCGATTATTTCATTAATTCGATAAGTTTAATTATCTCATTCACATTCCAATCTAATTAAAGATTCATTAAAACTCTAATTCAGTTTTAATCTCCAAAAATCATTACCTAATGATTATTCCTGGTTAAGAAATTAATCTTATCCTTTTACTGGGTTAAAGAACTAATGTCGTTTAAAAACACAGTTCACGATAAACCCAAAACCCCATTCCATTAATTGTGGAATCTTCACGGAAAACAGATCAATATACATAATCGATATAAACTTCTGTATCTAGCCAATAATATAAATGGAATAACGGCAAAGCCTTTTAAATTCCATTTATAGTAACAGTCTTCCTCCATAGAAGCTCACTTCGATTATTTCCAAATCGAATTCCTTTCCATTCCAACTTATTTTATTAAACTGGAAAACCTATCTTTGGAAAATTCCCCTGAATCTTAATTAAAAGATTTAACTATTCCAAATCACATTTTGTTGTAGATTGGGTTAAAGAACGAATGTCGTTAAAGACACAGTTCACAATAAACCCAATTCACATTCCATTAGTCTCTAACCGTAAATTAGTAAGAGAACAATTCCCTAAGTATTAATCCCGAAGGCCGAGACCAACATCAGACCAATACCCAGGAAACCGTTTAACTTAGCTAATCTCCAGTTAGTTTCTAATTTTCTTAACTCCATTGGGTTTAAGAACAGTATTTTTAAAGATATCATTCACAACAAACCCAAAATACAATTCTTTCCAATTCCAATTAAATATTAATTAATTGGTAAATTTCATTAAATCTTAATAAAAAAAATTATTCTTTTCTCAACTGGGTTTAAGAACAATGTTAGTGAAGACACCGTTCACGACAAACCCAAAATCCAGTTTGATATTAAATACAAGGCTCTGAATAGAAAATATATCGACTTATATTCAATATCAAATTCTGAAATCAATAAATATCGTATTGGAATAACGATATATATATCTTCCAAATTCCTTCACAATATCCGTATAATCACATAACCCAATATCGAAATATTCCGAAGATAATTTCGATTCAAATCCCTTCCAATTCATATATTGGAAATTTCTGGTTATATTAAAACCATTCACAAGTCCAATTTATTTATTTAAAAATTATTGGATTATAATTCTAGTTCATAACTAGTTCATTTCGATAAAAATATATTTTTATCTTTACAAATATGGAACTTTTCATCCCAATTCTTTCCAAATCATTTACTATGATTTTACACAAATTATCGCTATTTTTAATAATTTTATTAAGGCCCTTTCAATCGATTTCCATAAACGGTCGTCGAACTGCACTTACAGAGACCTTCCAACCGTTAGATTTCAAATCCCTCATATTCATTAGAAATCTCTTTTCGGTACGAATCCGACGGTTCCTATTTTAGGAGAATCCGATGGTCGAATCTCCCGTAACATCAATTTGAAGTCAATGGTCGAAATTCGCGAACGGTCACGGCACGGCGCATTCTATTCAAACCATTAATATATATATATATATATTGTATTTCATTCAAAACATATTTTATAAATTCATTTTAAAACGATTCCCACTTTTACTTCAATTTTAAATAAAAACTGAATAATCTTTATCATTATAATATTTTAATGATAATGTTTTCAAAATATTAGATTTTGAAATGTTTTCCTTTTCGATATTCATTATAAAAATGAATAAACTCGATATAACTATTGCTCGCGTCAAAATGGCGCATATCTAATCAACACGGCGTTTATTCAACACGTGAATATTTTTATTCCTTTACCGAATATTATTTTAAAATATTCGTTAATTTCCCAATTGGAATGAGGCCCAATCAATTACCATATAATGTTAGTTAGATGGATTTTATACAACACATGTATATATAACCATAATAATAAATAATCAACCATCATCCAAAGTGCTCTCTACCACTGTATAAGCATTAAAATAAATAAATAACGCTTATATAGTTTGTTAACCCATCGATTGACATACCACTAATTATTGGATCAGTGTATGTCAAATATTATCCCAATACCCGTGTGAGGTTTTCAAACAACAAATATTGATTATTATTTGTGCAGTTGGGCGACGTGTGAAAATCATCGTCCCAATCAAGATCAGTTAAATAGGTGTACATATACAAATCGTCCGATTTGTATATGAATATTTATTTCAACACATGACTATTTTATTTAGTTCATTCTTTCAATAAAAATTATATTTCTATTGCTCAAATATTTTATTCAACTCATGAATTCACAATCAACAATCAATTTTCACACACAATACAATCAAACAAGTTGCCCATGGTCTATGGACGACAAGGAGCAGTTCATATATGCAGTTATAAATAAATAACTGAACAAGAAATTTAGTGAGAAGTTCTCACATTGGGATCCACTCCATCAGTTTTTATCTGAAATTTTAAACAATTTGGATTCACATTTGCAGAAAATTTTAATTTGCCTCGTTTCTGTTCTAGTCAGTTCCATGTGGCAGTATTCTTCAACACGAGTCTAACGCTTCTGAAACCGTTTAATTCTGATTCTATATGACCAAGATATGATAGATTATCCATTTGAACAACTAAATACATCATTTATTTAAATTAATTAATAATTAACATAAACCTTTCTCCCTCAATCTCGTTCCAGGCCCTGTTCAACGAAAAAACCCTCGCCTCCAATCCTTCCCGTCGCACGGAATTATAGGCCGCCTGGACTTGATTAGGTTTCACCACGACGACGCCCCTTCGACACTCTATCCACCCCTCAACCTCTCGAAATTCGAGGCCCTCTTCTGACCAAGAACCACTGCCGAACGGTAGGGTTTTGGAGCTCAAATTCGCCCTCCATACACAATGAAAATTCACCCCTTGGCACAGATTTGAAGAGCTCGTTGGGTACTCCGATTTTTGCTTTGGAGTTGCTCGATTTTGTTGGGCAGATCAAGCAAAAAAGATGGAAGAAAATCGGAGCTATTTGGCCTTCTATTTCGAACGGTGGTGGCTGATTATTTAGGGCTAGGGTTTTGGCAAAGAGAGGGGTATTTATATAATTATTTAATATTATTTAATTTCAAAAATGAGATTTTTGTATACGAACTCCAAATCAAACCTAATGAATGTCGTCCCTAGCTAATTACCCCCATTTTGAATGCAATGGGATATGTCTCGTTAGCCAATTCCATCGTTACGACCAGCTTCCGTTAAAATTAAAATATAAATTAATATAACGTTCAAAATTGATTTCTACGTACATTTTAATTTATCGGGGCCACGTACTGACTTCAAAAATTCCAGCAAAATAAATCTAGCTATGTTTGGACGAAACAGTCCCAACAAAACTGATTTCGTCAAATTTGGAGACCGTTTGAAAAATGGCCATTTTCTAGTCGATCCAAATTGACTGAAATTGACAAAACACGTTTTTGTTTGCCATGCTCACATATTAATTCCAAAAATTCTGAATTTTGGAATCTAGCCAATAATTTGACATTCCTGATCCAACAAAAGTGGTTCGTCGAAGACGGAGGTCGTTTGCAAAATGGCTATTTTTAAGGGCCTTATATATATTATAAATATTTATAATATATATAAATTCCATAGCGACTATTTTGAATTTTAAACTGTACATAACTTTCCATTCCTAAAGTGAAATTTAAAACTTTCACATTCGTTAGAAAGATATATTTAAATAGATTCTAACGTTTCTTGTTTCGTCCAATTCTGACTTATATTGAATTGTCGATATTCATTTGAAATTAGAAATCGAATTTTCAAACTACCGTGCCATTTCAGGCTCGTAATATAAATTTATTTTAAATTTAGTCGTTCTAACTTCGATTTAAATAAAATTTTCTTCGTTATTATTTAAAATATCCATTTTAAATATTCAAAATTCATTAAAATAGCTAAAATAAAAATTTTAAACTGGTTCTGATTTTCCGGGTTGTTACAATCTCCCCCATTTAAAATCTTTTCGTCCTCGAAATGGAACGGAGCTGAAAGTTGTTTAACTAACCAACTCAACTTTCATTATTTTAATTATGGCTTAAGTTCTTCAACTTTTCATTTTCTAAGAACTTTTCAAATTTTTCAAAAATTTGGCTAACACCCTAAATTTTCGAAAAATTTCTCCATAACCTCCTTTGTACCGGGAGCATCGGGAAAATCTCCAAACCACCACACATGCCCTCTCATCTCAAAAAGAAAAGAAACAGCCAAGCGGCTAGCCAATCGGCTCATAAAATCATCAAAACACCAAGAAATACAATAAACATGTACCTATTTGTCGGGTATACAATTTTATTCCTCTTCTTAGCTTCCCTGCTATGACCTATTCAATGTATATACATGTACATTAATGCAAATGTGATAAATTTTCAATTCAGTTCAATATTTGAGTCAACATGGTTATATTTACCGTTCATGTACATATTGGTTTCAACAGTTCTATTAGTCAAACTAATAATCAAACAACACAACCATCAATCAATTAGTTAATTAACGTTTCAAATATATAACTTTTATATATCCAAAAATCATATTTTTGATGCCAAGTCATAAACAATAAGCCCTATCTAGTTTTGGTTCTCACACCGGTCAATTGGAAATATATAAATATCCCACTTTACCATAATTATCCCCGGGCGACTAGAGTGTGATTCTATATCCATCCAATATATTTGAGGCTTCAAATACACGTGGATCGGACGTATAATAAAATATCTATATACCTGATAGTCCAAATCAATAAAAATAATAATATTCAAATACGAATAATATAATTTGAATCTTCAAAACAAAATTCGTTTTCATTGTTTTTTTGAAAAATTAACACTTTTCACACTCGTTCTAGGATACTACTGATCCTATCTCTAACGAGTCATTCTTATTTGATATGACTTATCTAGTCTCTGATGAATTCTTTCATTTTGTTCTAATGTGTCATGTTCTCGAGCTCTGTAAACCAAAGCTCTGATACCAAACTGAGACGATCCGAACTTCCCCATAATGGAAAGTCCGGATTGTAATGAGAACACGACAAATCAGAACACAAACTGAAGAACTTTTCATTGCTTATTACAACAATTTACACCAGAGTACAGAATATACAGAGTATGAGTAAATATTATACATCAGAAAAATATCAGAGATTTACAAATTACTATGCAGCGGAAAATAATACAAAACACAACTGAAAGAAATACACGCATACAGAGCTTTTCGAATATCATTCCAGCTGTAAACCAGGATCCTGTGAATATAAATTTGCAAAACCAAAACTACTAGCTGCCCGTGTGGAAAATAGTGGCACCCAGAGTTTAGGTTAAAACAATAAACTCCAGGTCAGTCATGTGACTGGTATGAGAACCAAAACAATCATTTAATCTTTACTTTAAAATGTAAAGTAAATCAAGGGACCACGCCGTATAACACGAAACGGGTTTCCTCCCAAGAATACCAGTGCATAAAACAAACAGCGCAATGCTAATTAAAGAAAATGGAGCTATTATAAGACCCAGGTCCCATCACACAATGCAACGCAAGCTGGAGGACATGGTTTTACCTTATAATAGCCAAATAATGCTTGATACGCGAAATTTAATCTTTTATTATTACTATAAGTGAAGAAAATAACTTCAAATATAAAGTATCAATCATAAGCGGCATGGGTACCATATATTATGTCGCCAATACTAGGCTCTACAATCAAAACCGCAAAGTCATGTATTGGAAGTTGGATTTTCGTCTTTGAACCAAGGCAAGGGATCGTCCTTCCCGCTTCGAGATGCTCTAGCCTGCCCCTCAGGAACGGCCGCAACTGCACCTTGGATCATCAAGGCCGGTCCACACGGAGTGGATTAAAATACCTGAACAATGCATTACCCCGCCCTATGGGGTAAACTGGTCATATCCTGACCAAACCATCGGCCCCGTAACGACCGATACAACCGAGGCGCCTCACTATCCATCATCCACATAACTAAAACGTCAGGGCTTGCAAAACGCTAACACCACTCCTAGCTAGAAAGAAACGCATGTCCTCCCTGGTGTCCTCTCCCATTTCTAATTCACACCGGGGTGTGAGGCTCGCGAATTAACGCTACACACAAAGCGGAGCTATATTAAAGTTATGCTTTGATCATCAACCACAAGACTATGCTTTTCAACATGAGCCTTGATCCTTTGCATCTCAGCATGCCGCACAGGCAATTCACGCTATGCAACCGATGTCTACCAATCACACAGAATGAAATCTAGTGTCAGACACACAGTCCATTTACAAGTTCGTTCTGGGTCTGAACGGAACCGGAGGCACCTTATTCCTCTCCCATATGTCCAATATAGGGGAGAGGCCCTCGCATATCCGTCGATCTCCAAGTACGTCCGGACGATCACCACTTATTACCTCGTCTTGGGTGTACAGCCCAATCAAGACATCAGTAATCATACTAACGATGTGAAGACCTCTAGTCTTCAACAACCATCTTCATCGTCGACTTATCGTCTAATCAGTTATTCGGAATGGGTATAAACCCGGCCTTTCCGAATAACTCGCGTATATAATAAACAAGTGCTATAAAACACAACATACGCCTCATTCCAATCCAGAATACTCTTTTATTAAAATATTCTTTTTACAATTTTAAACCATATTAAGGTTTATCCAAACTAGTCGGGATTAGCGAACCTTACCGAAGTAATCATTTATTATATTTCCCAATCCCAACCTATTCATCCTATGAAGCAAAACTGGTAATACTCCATACCTAACACCACGGTGTTATCAGTAAAATTAATTACCATTTCACGTTCAAATCTAATTAAAGATTTAACTATCACTTGAAGCAAAACTGGTGATACTCCGTTCTCGATTATTTCATGAATTCGATAAGTTTAATTATCTCATTCACATTCCAATCTAATTAAAGATTCATTAAAAATCTAATTCAGTTTTAACCCCTAAAAATCATTACTTCATGATTATTCCATGTTAAGAAATTAACCTTATCCTTTTACTAGGTTAAAGAACTAATATCGTTTAAAAACACAGTTCACAATAAACCCAAAACCCCATTCCATTAATTATGGAATCTTCACAGAAAACAGATCAATATACATAACCGATATAAACTTCCGTATCCAGCCAATAATATAAATGGAATAATGGCAAAGCCTTTTAAATTCCATTTATAGTAACGGTCTTCCTCCACAGAAGCTCACTTCGATTATTACCAAATCGAATTCCATTCCATTTGTAATGACCCGCATTCTACGCATCGGAGGATCGTATAATATTTATTTCTTTCCCGTAGGAAGTCGTATGGTCATGTAACTTTGGGAAACATCCGTTAGAGTCATTTCCCATGTTTATGATTTTTGTCGATTTTTAAATGACCATTTTGCCCCTAGTTGGTACTGTTTTGGCCATAACTTTTGACTAGAAAGAAATTTTGACCTGATACCACTTCCATTGGATTCGTTTGATGGTTTACCTTTCCGTAGAGTAGTCATAATAGCCAAACGGACTTACCGTTTGGGAGATATGGCTGAAATAAGGTTTGGAGGGTGAAAAACTGCTTAACCGGACCAAATCGGGTGATTAGTGAGTAGGCCCATAACCCATTTCGGGATTAGGGTTATGGGGAGGCTGAAATGAGATAGAGGATCATTCCATTTCTGTTTTCTAGCCTCCACTTATCACCAAGGAACCCTAAAAATGGCCTCTAACATCTAAATCACCTCCAAATCATCTTTTGGTCAAGGATTAAGCTTAGCAACCCCTAATCAAGGAAGATCTTCACCAAAGCAACATAGGAGCTGCTGTTTGGCATTGAGATTCACATCAAATCAGAGAATTATTTCAGATCTTAGTTTATTTGTGGCTAAGGTGAGTGATTTGCATAGTTTTACACTAATTATGGCTAGTTAAGGGTGATTAGTGTTGATTAGCGAATTTAAGCATGATAAAATTCAGGAAAAATGTTCATAAATTCCTAAATGATGGTTTACACCTCTGATATGAATTTGGGGTTAATTTGGTTAAGTTTTGTTAATCCTATCATTATTTCACCTAAACATGCTTAAGGGAAAATATGGGATTTCGGGTATGTTTGGTCCATTTTAACCTATCATGTTGATGTTTTGATGTTTGTGGTTGATTATGCATGTTGCTATGACTGTATGAAATGCTTTGTGATTGATTTCAATAGTTAGAATGGTCGAAAACGTCGTCGAATGGCGTAAACACTTGCTGGAACAGTTTCAGAAAACAGTGCAGGGTTCGGATCGGATCGGATATGGGGCTCGGATCAGATATGTTGAACTGAGTAAGGAATTCGATCAGATCGGAATCCAACACTTGGGAAAAAGGGGCAAAAAGGAAGGCCACGCTAGCTGAACTGGGATCGGATCGGATCGAGGAGGACGAATCGGATCGAGGAGGATGGATCGGATCGAGGAGGACGAATCGGATCGAGGAGGACGAATCGGGTCGAGGAGGGCGGATCGGAGTGAAGGCATGAGGATGGATTGGATAGGAGCATGTGAAGGACGAGGACACGGATCGGAACGGAGGCACGAGCTGGAGGGGAGATGACACCCGACCCGACCCGAGGTAAAGCACCCGAATCGAACCGATGGAGGACAACTGACCCGACCCGAACCGCACCAGGAGAAGACCCGGCCCGAACCAATGAAGGATACCCGAACCGATGGCTTGAAGAGGACCCGATCCGACCAGTATTGACCAATAACCCGAGATGCAAAGGTAGTCCAAAATGGGAAGTTAGAGCTCAGGATCCAGTTGGGAACCAATGAGTTCACTTCATTGTTGGACTTTGCTGCGGGACGTGTGCTAAGGAGTTGTCGACGTTCATAACTTCGATTCACCACTAAAAATGGGTGATGGCTACTTATCAGTGCAGTAGGGTCATTATGACCTGAGGGGAAAAGTGATGGTGGAAAGACTACGTTATCAGTGGAGTAGGGTCATTATGACCCGAGGGGCAAGGTGATGCGTAGTAAGACTATGAGCCAGTGCAGTGGGGTTCTTGTGACTCCATGGGGCAGAGTGGACATAGTAAGGATTAGTAAGGCTATGAGCCAGTGCAGTGGGGTTCTTGTGACTCCATGGGGCAAAGTGGACATAGCAAAGGATTAGTGGCTACGTTATCAGTGCAGTGAAGCCATTTATGACTTCATGGGGCAGAGTGATCGTAGCAAGGTATGTTGGGTGATCGAAGTGGTGAATATCGTATGCTTTACGCAATGAGTGAGAGATGTGAGGATGGATGCTATGTTTGATTGTTTTCCATCCCTATGACATGCACACCTCCCCCACCTCCGTATCTTTACACTGTTTGATATGGTACCTTAGAGTGTTGTACAGTATGTAGTGCTAACTCTTTGGTTGCAGGTCCAGGTTCAGGTATGTTTTAGTCTACCTGTTATCGTTCACTTTAGATGCTTATCGCTCATACCAGGCTTTATGTCTGACCCAGAGTTTTATGTCTCCTCTTATTACTCTGGGTGCTCACACGAGCAGACTAGAGACAGGTTAGCTGGTGATGTGCGAGTAGCTGATTCGGAGGCGGGCAGGAGGCTTCCACGTATGATATATATATACACATTCTCCCTGTGTCGTTGGTGGTCGCTACTTGGGCATTAGTAGTGTACCTCCATTATCTTACTTTTGCTTTGAGACAGTTTGAAAGTTGTAATAAGCTATATTTTGGATTTCCGCTGCTATGATGTTTAGTTCTGATTTTCAGCTTATGCACTGTCTCTCCTGTTTTATGTCAAGTATGTTATTATTATATTTTATTCTATGCGCTGTGAGACATTCTACAGGTTCTTTGTATGTTCATTTCCTTCTTCCTTTTCCTTCTGACGACCCGTTCCGTGCTAACTGGACATGTGTACAGCGCACCTTTGGAGTAAATGTCGGTTGGTGCGGGGCGGGCCGTCACACTTGGTATCAGAGCTCTAGGTTGCGTAGTTAACCTAGGTAAAGACACTAGGGAGAGTTAGTACGTATATGAGAGCGCGTACTTGTGATTACTTTGGTTTTCAAAAGCTATGTATATTTATATACTATTAGTAGTATAAGAATGAAGTCGCACTGCACTATCACCACTATGGGGTCGTTAATCGTTTCCCTTTTTCAGATTGACGATGAGCCGAGACACGAGGGGTGCTGGTAGAGGGACCAACCAAGGGAATGCCGCTGACATGAGGGCAATGTTTACTAACCTCATGAGAGACATGCTTAGAGAAGTGCAAGGGGCAGTTCCCAATCCCGGGGTTGGTGTTGGCCCAGTAGTGCAGGCGCCAAGGGTCGATTTTGCCAAGTTGTGCAAGGATTACACTAATCTTGGTGGAAAGCCGTTCCATGAACTGAGTCGGCCACAGATGTTCAGGACTAGATGGATGGCTGTGACCGTATCTTCGATGACTTGGGTCTTGAGGATGCGATGAAGAGAAGGCTAGCGTCTCGTCAGCTGCAAGGGAGAGCGATGAATTGGTGGAATGCCATAAGAACGGCTACTCCAGAAGATCAGGTTACTTGGGATCAGTTCAAGGCTCGCTTTAGCGAGAAGTTCATTCCAGCTGCCCAGAAGTCAGTATTGTTCAAGAGGTTCTTGGAACTCAAGCAGAACGGAAGGGCAGTTTCTGATTATATTGCGGAGTTCGACACTTTGTCGAAGTATGGAATGTCTCTTATCGACACTCCTAAGAAGAAGAATGAGAAGTTTATTACTGGTTTGGATGGATACTTAGGGGAAAGGCTTATCAACCACATCGATGAGACTTTTGAATCGATCGTGGGGAAGGCTTCGAGATCAGAGAGTCTTTACCCTAAGTCAAAGACTGAGACTGCATCTGCGGAAGGGCCAAAGTCGCAAGCAGACGGTGGAGGCAAGAATAACTCTCAGAATAAGAGGAAGCAGGACCAATCTAAAGGTGTTCAGAAAAATAGCAAGAAGGATGTTGAGTGCTTCAGCTGTGGAAAGAAGGGCCATTATGCTAAAGAATGTCGGGCCAAGCCAGCGGAAAGGAAGTGCTACAACTGTGGTCAAATAGGACATCAGAAAGATAAGTGTCCGCAACCTCTTAAGGAGAAGCAGATTGTGAAAGCATATGCTATTGATGATGTTCCTTCTTCGTCGAATGCCCCAACTGCGGCGGAGAAAGGAAAGAATGTTGTTATTCAAGGTATGCTTTCTATTTATGATGTACCAGTTCGAGTTTTGTTCTATACCGGGGCTTCCCGTTCCTTCATATCTAGTGACCTGGTAGATAGGTTGGGACTGGAACCCGAGATAGTCAATAGACCATTAGTTGTGACGAACCCGATTGGTGGTTTGACTAGCCTTAGTATGATTTGCAGGAATTTGGTCTTATCGAGTCATGGATGTATGTTTGTATGTGATTGCTTTGTTTTGGGCTTTACTGGGTATGGCGTTATATTGGGAGTCGATTGGCTCCAAAGATACGGGGTGGTGGTAGAATGTGAGGGCTTTTCGGTGACAGTGAGGGCGGATGATGGGCGGAGGGTAGTGTTTGGTAGTCTACCTAGTGATGGGGTTATGGCTAGTTTTGTAAATTCCCTCGACATCCCGCAGGATGAGTTGTCAGATGTGCCCGCGGTTGGCCAGTATCCGGACGTCTTCGAGGAGGTGACCGGGCTTCCACCACATTGAGAGATTGAGTTCCGTATTGATTTATTGAAAGATGCCAGACCTATAGTGATGCCACTTCGTCGTATGGCACCAAGAGAGCAGCGAGAGCTCGGGGTGCAAGTCAGCAATCTTTTGAAGAAGGGATTTATTAGAAGGAGTGTCTCCGAGTGGGGAGCAACAGTTTTGTTTGGCTCTAAGGCAGATGTTTCCCTTCGTTTGTGTGTGGACTATCGCGAGTTGAATAAGGTGACGAGGAAGAATAAGTATCCTCTACCACGGATAGATGATTTGTTTGATCAACTGGAAGGAGCAAGAGTGTTCTCCCAGTTGGACCTCACGACAGGATTTCATTAGCTTAGAGTAGCAGATGAGAGTATTTCGAAAACGGCATTTAGGACGCCGTCTGGATTTTATGAGTGGTTGGTTATGCCGTTTGGGTTGACCAATGCACCAGCCTATTTTGTGGATCTCATGAATCGAGTATTCAGAGATCAGTTGAATAAGTTTGTTCTTGTGTTCGTGGATGATATCCTTGTTTATTCAAGGACAGAGGAGGAACACAAGGGGCACTTGAGGATAGTGATGGAGGTGTTGAGGAAACACCAATTGAAAGCGAAATTCTCAAAGTGTCATTTTTGGAGAAGGGAAGTAAGATTCTTGGGTCATGTTGTTTCAGAGAGTGGTATTGCCGTGGACCCTGCGAAGGTGGCTACGGTAAAGGATTGGCCTACACCCAAGAATGTAACAGATGTGAGAAGTTTCTTGAGATTAGCTGGATATTATCGTAAGTTTATCCAGGACTTCTCCAAGATAGCAGCACCGTTGACTCAGTTGACTAAGAAGAATCAGTCCTTCGTCTGGGACGAAGTGTGTGAGGATGCCTTCAAGAGTCTAAAGGAGAGGTTGACGCGTGCGCCAGTGTTAGTCATTCCTAAAGGGAATGAAGAGATGACGGTATACACGGATGCTTGTGGTACCGGACTGGGTGCAGTATTGATGCAAGGAGGTAGGGTTGTAGCTTATGCTAGTCGACAGCTAAAGCCGCATGAGAAGAAGTATCCTACCCATGATTTGGAATTGGCAGCAATTGTATTTGCGCTGAAGATGTGGAGACACTATCTCTTGGGAGAAAGATTTGAGTTGTTTACCGATCATAAATCGTTGAAGTATCTCTTCTCTCAGAAGGATCTGAATCTCCGTTAGCAGAGATGGTTAGAGTTCTTGGCTTCGTATGATTTTGATATCGCATACACACCTGGGAAGGGTAATGCGGTAGCCGATGCCTTGAGTAGGAGACATCCCAGCTTAGGGGCAATGTTTCTTGAGTGGAAGCAACTGGAGTATATCGCGGGGTTTGACTTCAGACCAAGGTGCGAATTGGATCCAGTTATGCTAGCTAGTTTGACGATCAGACCCAATTTGATAGAGCGGATTGGTTCCAGCCAGAGGAACGATCCTAATCTATTGGAAATCATCTCCAAGTTAGAGATGAACATCGACGGTGAGGAGATGAATGTGTATGGGCTTGATCGAGATGGGTGGCTTCGGAAGAATGGAAGACTAGTTGTGCTCAACGTGAATGGTTTGAGAGATGAAGTGCTTATAGAATGTCATCACTCAAAACTGACTATACATCCCGGTGGTAATAAGATGTATCGAGACATGAGACAGACTTACTACTGGGAAGGGATGAAAAGAGACATTGGGAAGTTTATATCCAAATGCATGAATTGCCAGCTAGTTAAAGCCGAGCAAAAGAAGCCTAGTGGGTTGTTGCAACCATTAGAAATTCCCGAATGGAAATGGGAGCAAGTCTCGATGGATTTCATTGATGGCTTACCAAGGACTAGATCAGGATATGATAGCATTTGGGTAATTGTGGATCGATTGACTAAAAGTGCAAGATTTAGACCAGTCAAATCGACCAGAACGGCAGCCAAGTTGGCAGAATTGTATATGAAGTGGGTAGTGAGATTTCATGGAGTACCCAAAAGCATTGTGAGTGACCGAGACCCGTTGTTCACTAGTGGGTTTTGGAAGAGCTTACAAGAGGCTCTAGGGTCAGGATTACATCTCAGTACCGCATATCATCCTCAGACCGACGGTCAGACGGAGAGGGTGAATCGTATACTGGAAGATCTCTTGAGAGCGTGTATACTGGATTTTGGTGGATCATGGGATGACCATTTGCATCTAGTAGAGTTTGCATATAATAATAGCTACCAATCCAGTATCAGTATGGCTCCATATGAAGCTTTGTACAGAAGACTGTGCAACTCACCATCATGTTGGATAGAGACTGGCAAGAAGTTTGTGCTTGGACCGGATGTGGTGAGAGAAACTTCCGATAAGATCAAAATCATTCAGCAACGAATGAAGGCTGCCCAAGATAGGCAGAAGAGTTATGCTGATAAGAGGAGAAGAGACTTGAAATTCTCCGTTGGTGACTTGGTGTTTGTCAAGATCTCTCCGTTGAAAAGCGTGATACGATTTGGCAGGAGAAGCAAATTAGCACCAAGATTTGTTGGCCCATTCCCTGTTCTTGAGCTAGTCGGGAATTTGGCATATAGAGTTGGCTTACCAGAGAAAATGGCGGGAGTTCATAATGTATTTCATGTTTCCCAACTAAGGAAGTTCGTCCACGACTCAGATATGACTATTTCACCTGATCAGTTAGAGGACTTCGAAGTAGAACCCGAGGCGGTTGGGAACCGCAAGCCGATTCGTATTGTGGAGCACGATACGAAGCAACTTCGAAGGAAGTCGGTGAAGCTAATCAAGGTTCAATGGGGCGAGGACGAGAATGATTGTACTTGGGAGACAGAGTGAACTCCGATTTATCCAAGATGCCGGACACTGCTGCCATCAATACCATCGATGGTTCAAGTCGATCAACCGATGCTCTTGCAATGTTGAACCCTTCCAGAAATGAGCGCAGAGTTTCTCGGGGCCTTTGCTTAATTGTAGTTAGTGACATTATGTTTTTGGGTCGAGCGATGTGGACCCGAAATTGTTCAATGAAGCGTGCGACCAATATATTCCAACTGTTGATCGATTCAGACTCGAGCTGCCGAATCAACATAGCTGCGATATCAGTCGAAAAGAGGGGGAAGCATTTTTCCATTACGTTTTTCGACACCGATTGAACTTCCATATGACGCTTGTATCGCATTAAGTTCACGGTAGGATCCGTCCTGCCGTTATGCGGCTCTAGAACCGGGAGTTTGAAATCTGGTGGATTACGGGAATTTCTGATTTCTTGCATGAACGGATTGTGATTGATGTCATCCACGTCGCTCTGATAAGTGTGGCCCCTCGAGATGTGCTGAATATGATTGGCGAGCCGATCGCCTTCAAAAATCTGTTGCAAGTTGCCAAGGTCCGAGTTCTTGCCCCAACGTTAAGTCCACAAGAGTCTAGAAATGTGTTTGGTGCGATCTGGCTCGGAATTGTGGTGTTCGGGTCAGATGGACCGAACCAACCCAGGCCAGGCTCTCTGATCCGAGCTGCATCATGCCGCTGTTGAGTTAAAGTTGGTGGTGCTTGAGTGTCCATCCGAACTGGAGCGGATGTTGGTTGTGCTCGACCTGAACTTGTGTTTCCACCCAAAACATTGAGTGATACACGCTGATCATTCCTTGAAAGAGTGCCCCCAGCTCCGACAGGTTCTCTGGTTCGTATCGGATCCGAACCAACCCGGTCGGGGTTGTCCCCTGTCTCCATTTGCTCTTTGGCTCGGACGTAAGCCGATCCGACCCGATTAGTGGCAACATCTTGAGCTCCTTCCCTTCCATTTTCAGCGCGTAGAATGTTGCTACTCGTCCTGCCATCCATCCAAGCGAAGAACTCGTCTATCATATTTTGCTGTTTTGGAAGAAGCTCGTCTTGCCTTGCAATCTGAGTTCTCAATTCAGCGAGAACGCCGTCCGTTTAATCTCTAGTCATGTATGCTGATGGATTTCCATGAGAGGAAGCCTCATGGCTTGCCTCATTCCTTGCGCCTTCAGTGCCAACATCCTCAGCATGAGAGAAGGTTCCATCTTTTTTTCGTTTTTCCATTTATCCAACAGCCTAGCAATTTGATTCCTTTTCAAGCTAGAAATTGAAGTAGTATCGTGTGCCCTCCTAATTGGCCCGCCCAAATGTTAGACCAAAATTGGCACTAACACCCAAATGCAGTGTAAAATCCTCATAATCGTAAATCATAGATCATAGAATGAAGAAATAGTAAAATAAGAGGAGACACACGAGGTTTTTGTAGTGGTTCGGCCGTAGATGTAGCCTACATCCACTTTATAATCTTATTGTTATACTGACAGATTACAAGAATCAGTTACATAAAGATACACAATCCGCGAATGAGATTACAAGTGTTTATACACGTAACTGATGTGTGAATTAAGTTTTTGAATGAAGTGCAATGCTTTTGTGTTGTAGCAATGGAGGCTGAAAGTGAGAGTGGCCAATGATACTTTAATTTGACTTCAAATGGTTTATTTATAGCTGTAAAGGAGCTCTGGGTCGGATGCCATGTGACACGACCGGAGGCAATCTCAGAAAATAGTCGAAAATCATTCCAAAACCGTGCTAAGCCAAGTGGAATCTGATCCACATTTGTAGAAGTCGTTTATCTCATGAGAATCGATCAACATAGCTGTGTATAAAACTCACCCCAGATGGGACGGGTCGGTGCCACAGATCCAAACCGAACCAATGCCTTCGAACCGAACTGATCCGATGCCATTCCCATTCGAAGCCAAGCCAAGTTGTTGAGTCAGGGCTCTTCCACTACGACCCGTATATCCGATCTGACCCGGGGTGCCCGATCCGATCCGGGGCTATGCCAATGCCAAAATTCAAGTTCTCATTCTGTATGCGTTCACGAAAATGGGCATAACTTCCAAACCATAATTCCGTTTTACCCAAACTAAAGCTCTACTCGAAGCTAATTCAGAGGGCTACAAGGGTTATAGAGCACAGCTTCTTATTTGATGCTTTCGGGCCTAAAAGAGGTCATTTGAAAGGAGTTTCGGGCCACTCTTTGTTTGTGATGCGACTTCAACCAAATCACTTCCTGTCTTCTGGCGATTTCTCAATGCTTGATCGCATTAACCAGAAATTCCATGTGTGACTGCTTTGACTAAAAAGCGTGTCAACATTTTTGCCACCAGAACATATCTTTCTGGTTGAAGGAAGATGTGTTCTGGATGATCAAAGAAATCCAAGGCCACGCCGGGCCTGCCAATTGCATGTATAATCCATACCTGCAAATAAGAAGAAACGAACAGATGCGTCAAATCCTAATAGCTTTGCTTAATCATTTCGAGCATAAACCATATTCGAGGGACATTCGAATCATCCTACCAAAACCTGGCGAAGGGCCTAACCTTCCATGCATAAGCCATACCACAAATCTCAAACTAAGCATAAGCCATAATCGAGTTTTTCTGAGTTCCTTTGCCAAGTCTTAACGTGACCATTCACGAGTATAATCCACACTTAGAAATTCAGTGGAGTACATTCCATACTCACACCGAGAGAGAGCTATACTTGCCATAGCCTGACAAGATAGTTTGCTCCTAGGCACAATCCGTACCTAGGGTTTCGAGATAAGTACAAACCGTACTTTAATTAAGATTGAGAATCCTACCACAATCTGACAAGATACTTAAATTTTCCAAACATAATCCATGCTCAGAAAGTCCTTCCTTGTTCAATTCAAAGTACAAAACCAAAGAAAATCCTGGTTGGTTTGTCATTGAGTCCAGAGCATGCTTTGGGACTAAATCCTAACCCGAACGTGTGTACTCCTATTTAGCCAATCGGAAAACCTTAAGAAAGCAGGAAACGTATCTTAAATCCTAAGAAATGCGGAAAACGAAAAGTGATCAATCCAGATCAGTTGATGATGAGCCTATGGAAGATCGATCCAGGGTCATTCCCTCTTCGGGGAGCAGGTGGTGGAAGCCCGGATGCAGGCGTTATGGGTTGTTTCACATACTCGGGTAGCTCTCTACGTCTAACCTGTTCCTCAATCAAATCACGTAGATGCTTTCAGTCATTTGTGTCATGACCGTCCTTACAATGAAATACTTAGTGTTTTCCGGAATCACGTTCTATCTACGATGGCTGCCTTCTGGGAGGCTTTGGGTAGGAGACAACATCGTTTGTGTCATGTAGATGTCAGTTAGCGTCGAATTGAGTCAGTGGTTCGATCCAAAACATTGAGTGATGCACGCTGATCATTCCTAGAACGGAGACGAGTGCATCGAGCTCCAACAGGTTCTGTGGTTCGGATCGGATCCTAACCTACCCGGTCAGGGTTTCCCAATGTCTCCATTTGCTCTAAGGCTAGGATGTAAGCCGATCCGACTCGGTTAGTGGCAACATCTCGATCTCCTTCCGTTCCATTTCCAGCAAGTTGAATGTTGTTGCTTGACCTGCCATCCATCCGAACGAAGAACTCATCTATCATATTTTGTTGTTTTTGAAGAAGGTCGTCTTGCCTTGCAATCTGAGTTCTCAATTCAGCGAGAACGCCATCCATTTCATCTCTAGTCAAGTATGCTGATGGATTTCCATGAGAGGAAGCCTCCTGGCTTGCCTGGTTCCTTGGGCCTTCAGTGCCAACATCCTCAGCACGAAAGAAGGTTCCGTATTTCTTTCATTTTCCATTTATCCAACAGCCGAGCAATCCGATTCCTTTTCAAGCTAGAAATTGAAGTGGTATCATGTGCCACCAACCTGGCGCGCCAAAATGTTAGACCAAAATTGGCACTAACACCCAAATGATGTGTAAAATCCTCACAATCGTAAATCACAAATAAAAGAATGTAGAAACTGTAAAATAAGAGGAGACACACAAGCTTTTCATGTTGGTTCGGCCGTAGATGTAGCCTACGTGCACTTTATAATCTTATTGTTATACTGGTAGATTACAAGAACCAGTTACATGAAGATGCACAATCCGTGTGTTGAATGAGATTACAAGAGTTTATATGCATAACTGACGTGTAAATTTAGTTTTTGAATGAAGTGCAATGCTTTTGTGTTGCAGCAATGGAGGAAGAAAGTGTGAGTGGCCCAAGATGCTTCAGTTTGTCTTCAAACGATGTATTTATAGCTGTAAAGGAGCTCTGGGCGAAAGGCACGTGTCATGGCCAGAGGCAATCTCGGAAAGTAGTGGAAAATCATCCCAAAATCGTGCTAAGCCAAGTGGAATTCGATCCGCATTTGTAGGAGTTGGTTATGCCATAAGAATCGGTCAACGTAGTTGTGTACAGAACTCGCCCCAGGCGGGTCGGGTCGGTGCCTCCGATCCGAACCGAAACAATGCCTCTGAACCAAACCAAACTGATCCGATGCCATTTCCCTCTGAAGCCAAGCCGAGTTGTCGAGTCAGGGCTCTTCCACTACGACCCGTATATCCGATCCGATCCAGGATGACCGATCCGATCCGGGGCTAGGCTATTGGCAAAATTCAAGTTCTCATTCAATGCGCGTTCACGGAAAAGGACGTAACTTCCAAACCATAAGTCTGTTTTGCCCAAACGAAAGCTCTACTCGAAGATAATTCAGAGGGCTAAATGTGTTACAGAGCAGAGCTTTGTAATTGAGGCATTCGAGCCAAAAAGAGGTCATCTAATAGGAGTTTTGGGCCACTCTTTGTTTGTGATGCGACTTCAACCAAATCGCTTTCTATCTTCGGACGATGTTCCCAACGCTTAAGTGTGTTGCTAACCAGAAATTCCATGTGTGACTACTTTAACCAAAAAGCACGTCAACATTTTTGCCCCCCAGAACATATCTTGCTGATTGAAGGAAGATGTGTTCTGGACGATCCAAGAAATCCAAGGCCACGCCGAGCCTGACAACTGCACGTATAATCCATACCTGGAAATAAGAAAAAATGAACAAATGCGTCAAATCCTGCATAAGCCATACTCGAGGGACGTTCGAATCATCCTGCAAAAACCTGGTGAGGGGCCTACCTTCCAAGCATAAGCCATATCAGGAAGTTCAAACTAAGCATAAGCCATACTCGAGTTTTATTGAGTTCCTTTGCCAAGTCTTAACGAGACCATTCTCCATTCCGGAGTATAATCCATACTTAGAAATTTAGTGGAATACAATCCATACTCATACCGAGATAGAGCTGTACCTACCAAAGCCTGACAAGATAGTTCGTTCCTAGGCACAATCCTTACCTAGGTTTTCGAGACAAGTACAAGCCATACTTTAATTGAGATTGAGAATCGTGCCGCAACCTGACAAGGTACTTAAATTTTCCAAACATAATCCATGCTCGGAAAGTCCTTCCTTATTCGATTCAAAGTACAGAACAAAAGCAAATCCTGATTGTTTTGTCATCAAGTCCAGAGAACGCTTTGGTGCTAAATCCTATCCATGAACGTGTGTACTCCGATTTAGCCAATCGGAAAACCTAAAGAAAGTAGGAAACATATCTTAAATCCAAAGAAATGCGGAAAGCACAAAGTGATCCAATCCAGATCAGTTGATGATGAGCACACGAGAGCTCGATCCAAGGTCATTCCCTCTCCGAGGAGCAGGTAGTGGAAGCGCGGATGCACGCGCTATTGGTTGTTTCACATATTCGTCTAGCTCTCCACGTCTAACCCGTTCCTCAATCAAATCGCGCAGATGCCTGTAGTAATTTGTGTCATGACCGCCCATATCATGAAGTGCGCAGTGTTTTCCAAAATCACGTTCTCTCTGCGATGGCTCCCTTCCCGGAGGCTTTGGGTAGGAGACAACACCGTTTGTGTCCATGTAGATGTCATTTAGCGTTGAATTGAGTTCAATGTACTTTTCGTATCTTGGCCCTCTCCAGGGCTGAGTGTTGCGGCCATTCTTTCCAACAGCTTTTCCTCTATATTTTCCACAATCTGACGGTCCTCCATGCTTAAGCATGTTGACATCAAGAACCTTCTTTTCGGAAGTTGCATCTTCTTCATGTACAAATCTATCCGCTTCAAGGTAGAATTCGCCGAGATCCCGTGGTGAGTATCGGTGCAAAGATTTCTTGAACTCCGAGTTATCCAAGACGCCGGACACTGCTGCCATCAATACCATCGATGGTTCAAGTCGATCAACTAATGCTCCTGCAAAGTTGAACCCTTCCAGAAACCACAGCAGAGTTTATCGGGGCCTCTGCTTAATTGTAGTGAGCGAGATTACGTTTTTGGATCGAGCGATGTGGACCCGAAATTGTTCAATGATGCGAGCAACCAACATATTCCAGTTGTTGATCGATTCAGACTCTAGCTGTCGAATCCACATAACAGCAATATCAGTCAAAAAGAGGAGGAAGCATTTTGCCGTGATGTTTTCCGACACTGATTGAACTTCCATATGACGCTTGTATCGCATCAAGTGCACGGTAGGATCCGTCCTGCCGTTATGCGGCTTTAGAACCTGGAGTTTAAAATCTCGTAGATTACGGGAATTTCCAATTTCCTGCGTGAACGGATTATGATTGACATCATCCACATCACTCTTATAAGTGCGGTCCCTCGAGAGGCGCTGAATAAGATTGGCGAGCCGATCACCTTCAAAAATCTGTATCAAGTTGCAAATGTTCGAGTTCGTGCCCCCAGCGTTAAGTCCAGAAGAGTTTTGATTGTGTGTGGTGCGATCCTATTCGGATCGGTGGTGTTCGGGTCGGATGGTCTGAACCGAACCGGGCTAGCCTCTCTAATCCGAGCTGCACCATGCCACTTTTGAGCTGAAGTTGGTAGTGCCTGAGTGTCCATCCGAACTAGAGCGGATGTTGGTCGTGCTCGACCTGTGCTTGTGTTTCCTTCCAAAACATTGAGTGATGCACGCTGATCATTCCTAGAAAGGAGGTGAGTGCCCCTAACTCCAACCGGTTCTGTGGTTCGGATTAGATCCGAACCGACCCGGTCGGGGTTGCCCCTGTCTCCATTTGCTCTTCAACTCGAATGTAAGCCGATCTGACCCGGTTAGTGGCAACATCTCGATCTCCTTCCTTTCCATTTCCAGCGAGTTGAATGTTGTTGCTCGGCCTACCATCCATCCAAGCGAAGAACTCATCTATCATTTTTTGTTGTTTTTGAAGAAGCTCGTCTTGCCTTGCCATCTGAGTTATAAAATCAGCGAGAACGCCATCCATTTCATCTCTAGTCAAGTATGCTGATGGATTTCCATGAGAGAAAGCCTCCTGGCTTGCCTCGTTCCTTGCGACTTCAGTGCCAACATCCTCAGCATGAGAGAAGGTTCCATCTTTCATTCATTTTGCCATTTATCCAACATCCAAGCAATCTAATTCTTTTTCAGCTAGAAATTGAAGTAGTATAGTATGCCCCTTACGTGGTGCGCAAAAATGTTAGACCAAAATTTGCACTAACCCCAAATGCAGTGTAAAATCCTCACAATTGTAAATCACAGATCACACAATGTAGAAATAGTAAAATAAGAGGAGATATACGAAGTTTTTATAGTGGTTCGGCTGTAGATGTAGCCTACATCCATTTTATAATGTTATTGTTATACTGACAGATTACAAGAAGCAGTTACATGAAGATACACAATCCTTGTATTGAATGAGATTAAAAGAGTTTATACACGTAATTGACATGTTAATTTAGTTTTTGAATGAAGCGCAATGCTTTTGTGTTGCAGCAATGGAGGACGAAAGTGAGAGTGGCCAAAGATACTTCAATTTATCTTTAAACGGTGTATTTATAGTTGTAAAGGAGCTCCGGTCGGATGCCACGTGTCACGACCGGAGGCGAATTCGGAAAGTAGTGGAAAACCATCAAAAACTCATGCTAAGCCAAGTGGAATTCGATCCGCATTTGTAAGAGTCAGTTATGCCATGAGAATCAGTCAACATAGCTGTGTACAGAACTCGCCCCAAGCGGGTCGGTTTGGTGCCTCCGATCCGAACCAAACCAATGTCTCTGAACCGAACCGATCCAATGCCATTCCCATCCGAAGCCAAGTCGAGTTGTCGAGTCAGGGATCTTCCACTACGACCCGTATATTCAATCTGACCCAGGATGCCCGATTCGATCTGTGGCTATGCCAATGCCAAAATTCAAGTTCTCACTCTATGCGCGTTAACGGAAACGGGCGTAACTTCCAAACCATAAGTCCGTTTTGCCTAAACAAAAGCTCTACATGAAGCTAATTCAGAGGGCTACAAGAGTTACAGAGCATAGCTTTGTAATTAATGCTTTTGAGCCAAAAAGAGTTCATCTGATAGGAGATTCTGGCCACACTTTGTTTGTGATGCGACTTAAACCTAATTGCTTCTTGTCTACTGACGATGTTCTCAACGCTTGAGTGCGTTACTAACCAGAAATTCCATGTGTAACTACTTTGACTAAAAAGCGTGTCAAAATTTTTGCCCCCCAGAACATATCTTGCTGATTGAAGGGAGATGTGTTCTGATTTTCCAAGGAATCCAAGGCAACGCCGGGCCTACCAACTTCATGTATTATATATACCTGCAAATAAGAAGAAACAAATAGATGAGTCAAATCCTGAAAGCTTTGCTTAACCATTTCGAGCATAAACCATACACGAGGGATGTTTGAATCGTCCTGCCAAAACATAGGGAGGGGCCTAACCTTCCAGGCATAAGCCATACCCAGAAGTACAAAATGAGCATAAGCCATACTAGAGTTTTATTGAGTTCCTTTGCCAAGTCTTAAGGAGACCATTCGCCATTCCCGAGTATAATCCATACTTAGAAATTCAGTGGAGTACAATCCATACTCATACCGAGATAGAGCTATACTTGGCAAAGCCTGACAAGATTGTTCGTTCCTAGGAACAATCTGTACCTAGGGTTTTGAGATAAGTACAATCCATACTTTAATTGAGATTGAGAATCCTACCAGAACCTAAAAAGATACTTAATTTTTCCAAACATAATCCATGCTCGGAAAGTCCTTCCTTATTCAATTCAATGTATAAAACAAAAGCTAATCCTGATTGGTTTCTCATCGAGTCCAGAGCATGCTTTAGGGCTAAATCCTAACATCGAACGTGTGTATTCGATTAACCAATCGGAAAACATAAAGAAAGCAAGAAACATATCTTAAATCCTAAGAAATGCAGAAAGCGCAAAGTGATCCAATCTTGACCAGTTTATGATGAGCCCACGAGAGCTCGATCCAGGGTCATTCCCTCTCCGGGGAGCAGGTGCTAGAAGCGCAGATGCAGGCGCTATTGGTTGATTCACATACTCGGGTAGCTCTTCACGTCTAACCCGTTCCTTAATCAAATCGCGCATATGCCTACAGTTATTTGTGCCATGACCGCCCATATCATGAAATATGAAGTGTTTTCCCTAATCACATTTTTTGTGCGATGGTTCCCTTCTAGGAGGCTTTGGGTAAGAGACATCAATGTTCATGTCCATGAAGATGTCAGTTAGCGTTGAATTGAGTTCGGTGTACTTTTATTATCTAAGTCCTCTTCGGGGCTAAGTGTTGCGGTCATTGTTGACAGCATCTTTTCCTTTGTCTTTTCCAGAATAAGACGGTCCTCCATCCTTAAGCATGTTGATGTCAAGAACCGTCTTTTCGGAAGTTGCATCTTCCTCACGTATAAATCTATCCGCTTCAAGGTAGAATTCGCCAAGATCCCATGGTGGGTCTCGGTACAAAAATTTTTTGAACTCCCAATTATCTATGATGCTAGAAACTACTGCCATCAATACCATCGATGTTTCAGGTCAATTAACTAATGCTGCTACAACGTTAAAACTTTCCAGAAACGAGCGCAGAGTTTCTTGGGGCCACTGCTTAATTGTAGTGAGCGACATTACGTTTTTGTGTCGAGCGATGTAGACCCGAAATTGTTCAATGAAGCGAGCGATCAACATATTCCAGTTGTTGATTGATTCAGACTCTCGCTACCGAATCCACATAACAACTATATCTGTCAAAAAGAGGGGGAAGAATTTTGCCATGATGTTTTATGACGCCGATTGAACTTCCGTGTGACGCTTGTATCGCATCAATTGCACGGCTGGATCCGCCCTGCCATTATACGGTTTCAGAACCGGGAGTTTGAAAATCGGTGGATTACGGGAAATTCCAATTTCTTACGTGAACGGATTATGATTGACGTCATCCACGTCGCTCTGATAAGTGCAGCCCCTCAAGAGGTGTTGAATAATATTGGCGAGCCCTTCGCCTTCAAAAATCCATTGAAAGTTGCCAAGGCTTGAGTTCATGCCCCCAGCGTTAGAGTCTGGTGGTATGATCCGGTTTGGATAGGTGGTGTTCGGGTCGGATAGACCAAATCAAACCGGGCCAGGCACTCTGATTCGAGCTGCATCATGCAGCTGTTGAGATGAAGTTGGCGGTGCCTGAGTGTCCATCCGAACCAGAGCGGATGTTGGTCGTGCTCGACCTGAGCTTGTGTTTCCATCCAAAACATTGAGTGATGCACGCTGATCATTCCTAGAAAGGAGGCGAGTCCCCCCAACTCCAACAGGTTTTGTGGTTCGGATCGTATCCGAACAGACCCGGTCGGGGTTGCCCTCTATCTCCATTTGCTCTTCGGCTCAGATGTAAGCCGATCCGTCCCGTTTAGTGGCAACATCTCAAGCTCCTTCTGTTCCATTTCCAACAAATTAAATATTGTTGCTTGACCTGCCATCCATCCGAGCAAAGAACTCGTTTATCATATTTTGCTGTTTTTGAAGAAGCTCGTCTTGCCTTGCCTTCTGAGTTCTCAATTCAGCGACAACGCAATCCTTTCATCTCTAGTCAAGTATGCTGATGGATTCCATGAGAGGAAGCCTCCTGACTTGCCTCGTTCTTGCGCCTTCAGTGCCAACATCCTCAGCATGAGAGAAGGTTCCGTCTTTCTTTAGTTTTGCCATTTATCCAACAGCCAAGCAATCCAATTCCTTTTCAAGCAAGAGATTGAAGTAGTATCATGTGCCCCATAACTGGCACGCCAAAATATTAGACCAAAATTGGCACTAACACCAAAATGCAGTGTAAAATCCTCATAATTGTATATCACAGATCACAGAACATAGAAATAGTAAAATAAGAGGAGACACATGAGGTTTTTATGGTGGTTCGGCCGTAGATGTAGCCTACGTCCACTTTAAAATCTTATTGTTATACTGAAAGATTACAAGAATCAGTTACATGAAGATACACAATCCATGTATTGAATGAGATTACAACAGTTTATACACGTAATTGAGATGTTAAATTAGTTTTTGAATGAAGTGCATTGCTTTTGTGTTGTAGCAATGGAGGCCGAAAGTGAGAGTGGCCAAATATGCTTCAATTTGTCTCCAAATGGTGTATTTATAGCTGTAAAGGAGCCCCGAGTCGGGGATGCCACGTGTCTCGACCGGAGGCAATCTCGGAAAGTTGTGGAAAATCATCTAAAAATCGTGCTAAGCCAAGTGGAATCTGATTCGCATTTGTAGGAGTCGGTTATGCCATGAGAATCGGTCAACATAGCTATGTACAGAACTCGCCCCAAGCAGGTCGGTGCCTCCGATCCGAAGAAAACCAATGCCTCCGAACCGAACCGATCTGATGCCACTCCCATCCGAAGACTAGCCAAGTTGTCGAGTGAGGGCTCTTCCACTACGACCCGTATATCCGTTCTGACCCGGGGTGTCCGATCCGATCTGGGCCTATGCCAATGCCAAAATTCAAGTTCTCATTCTATGTGCGTTCACGGGAACGGGCGTAACTTCCAAACTGTATGTCCATTTTTCCCAAACGAAAGCTCTGCTCAAAGCTAATTCAGCGGCAATAAGAGCTACAAAGCAAAGCCTCATAATTGATGATTTCAGGCCCAAAAGAGGTCATCTGATAGGAGTTTCGGGCCATTCTTTATTTGTGATGCGTCTTCAACCAAATCGCTTCCTGTCTTCTGACGATGTTCTCAATGCTTGAGCGCGTTGCTGACCAGAAATTCCATGTGTGGCTGCTTTGACTAAAAAGCATGTCAACATTTTTGCCCCCCAGAACATATCTTGCTGATTGAAGGAAGATGTGTTCAGGATGATCCAAGGAATCTCAGGCCACGTCGGGCCTGCCAACTGCATGTATAATATATACCTGCAAATCAGAAGAAACAAATACATGAGTCAAATCCTGAAAGCTTTGCTTAACCGTTTCGAGCATAAACCATACTCGAGGGATGTTTGCATCGTCCTACCAAAACCTAGGGAGGGGCCTAACCTTTCAGGCATAAGCTATACTTGGAAGTTCAAACTGAGCATAAGCCGTACCCGGGTTTTATTGAGTTCCTTTGCCAAGTCTTACGAGACCATTCGCCCTTCTCAAGTATAATCCATACTTAGAAATTCAGCGGAGTACAATCCATACTCATACCGAGATAGAGCTATACTTGCCAAAGCATGACAAGATTGTTCGTTCTTAGGAACAATCCGCGCCTAGGGTTTTGAGATAAGTACATGCCATACTTTAATTGAGATTGAGATTCCTGCCACAACCTAACAAGATACTTAAATTTTCCAAATATAATCCATGCTCAGAAAGTCCTTCCTTATTCCATTCAAAGTACAAAACCAAAGCAAATCCTGATTGGTTTCTCATCGAGTCCAGAGCATGCTTTGGGGCTAAATCCTAACCCCGAACGTGTGTACTCCGATTTAGCCAATCGGAAAACCTAAATAAAGGAGGAAACATATCTAAAATCCTAAGAAATGCTGAAAGCGCAAAGTGATCCAATCCATATAAGGTGATGATGTGCCGATGAGAGCTCAATCCAGGGTCATTCCCTCACCACGGAGCAGGTGGTGGAAGCGCGGATGCATGCGCTATTGGTTGTTTCACATATTCGGGTAGCACTCAACGTCTAACCCATTACTCAATCAAATTGCGCAGATGCCTACAGTCATTTATGTCATGACCGTCCTTATAATGAAATACGCAGTGTTTTCCAGAATCACGTTCTCTCTGCGATGACTTCCTTCTGGGAGGCTTTGGGTAGGAGACAACACCGCTTGTGTCCATGTAGATGTAAGTTAGCTTTGAATTGAGTTCAGTGTACTTTTTGTATCTAGGCCCTCTCCGAGGATGAGTGTTGTGGTCATTCTTGACAGCAGCTTTTCCTTTGTCTTTCCCAGAATCAGACGGTCCTCCATCCTTAAGCATGTTGACGTCAAGAACCTTCTTTTCAGTAGTTGCATCGTCCTCACGTAGAAATCTATCCTCTTCAAGGTAGAATTCGTCGAGATCCCATGGTGGGTCTCGTTACAAAGATTCGATTTATCCAAGACACCGAACACTACTGCCATCAATGCCATTGATGGTTCAGGTCAATCAATTGATGTTGCTGCAATGTTGAACCTTTCAAGAAACGAGTGCAGAGTTTCTGGGGGCCTTTGCTTAATTTTAGTGAGTGACATTACATTTTTGGGTCGAGCGATGTGGACCCAAAATTGTTCAATGAAGCAAGCGACCAACATATTCCAGCTCTTGATCAATTTAGACTCCGGCTTCCGAATCCACATAGTAGCGATATCAGTTAAAAAGAGGGGGAAGCTCTTTTCCATGATGTTTTCCGACGTCGATTGAACATCCATATGATGCTTGTATCGCATCAAGTGAATGGTAGGATATGTCCGGCTATTATACGGTTCCAGATCCAATAGTTTGAAATCCGGTGGATTACGGTAATTTCTGATTTCTTGAATGAACGGATTGTGATTAACGTCATCCATGTCGCTCTGATTGGTGCGGCCCCTCAAGAGGCGCTGAATAAGATTGGCGAGCCGATCGCCTTAAAAAATCTGTTGTAAGTTGGGAAGGTCCGAGTTCGTTCCCCCAGCGTTAAGTCCAGAAGAGTCTGGAAATGTGTGTGGTGTGATCCGGTTCGGATCGGTGGTATTCAGGTCGGATGGACCGAACCGACCCGAGCCATGCTCTCTGATCCGAGCTGCATCATGCCACTATTGAGCTGAAGTTGGTGGTGCCTGAGTGTCCATCCGAACCAGAGCAGATGTTGGTCGTGCTCGACCTGAGCTTGTGTTTCCATCCAAAACATAGAGTGATGCACGCTGATCATTCCTAGCAAGGAGGTCAGTGCCCCCAACTCCAACAGGTTCTGTGGTTCGGATCGGATCCGAACCGACCTGGTCGGGGCTGCCAGCTGTCTCCATTTGCTCTTCGGGTTGGATGTAAGCCGATCCAACCCGGTTATGGGCAACATCTTAAGCACCTTCTGTTCCATTTCCACCGAGTTGAATTTTGTTGCTCGGCCTGCCATCCATCTGAGTGAAGAACTCGTCTATCATATTTTTCTGTTTTTGAAGAAGCTCGTCTTGCCTTGCCATCTGAGTTCTCAATTCAGCAAAAATGCCATCCATTTCATCTCTAGTCAAGTATGCTGATGGATTTCAATGAGAGGAAGCCTCCTGGCTTGCCTCATTCCTTGTACCTTCAGTGCCAACATCCTCAGCACGAGAGAAGGTTCCATCTTTCTTTCATTTTTCCATTCATCCAACAGCCAAGCAATCCGATTCCTTTTCAACCTAGAAATTAAAGTAGTATCATGTGCCCCCTACCTGGCGCACCAAAATTGGCACTAACACCAAAATGTAGTGTAAAATCCTCACAATCGTAAATCACGGATCACAGAATGTAGAAATAGTAAAATAAGAGGAGACACATGAGGTTTTTATAGTGGTTTGGCCATAGATGTAGCCTACGTTCACTTTATAATCTTATTGTTATACTGACAGACTACAAGAATCAGTTTCATGAAGATACACAATCTGTGTATTAAATGAGATTACAAGAGTTTACACACATAATTGACGCGTTAATTTAGTTTTTGAATGAAGTGCAATGCTTTTGTGTTGTAGTAATGCAGGCCGAAAGTGAGAGTGGCCAAAGATGCTTCAATTTGTCTTCAAACGGTGTATTTATAGCTGTAAATGAGCTCCGGATCGGATGCCACGCGTCACGCCCAGAGTCAATCTCAGAAAGTAGTGGAAAATCATCCCAAAATCATGCTAAGCCAAGTGGAATCCAATCTGCATTTGTACGAGTCTTTTATTCCATGAGAATCGGTCAACATATCTGCGTACAAAACTCACCCCAGGCGGGTCGTGTCGGTGCCTCCGATCCGAACAGAACCAATGCTTCTGAACCGAACTGATCTGATGCCATTCCCATCCGAAGGCAGACCGAGCTGTCGAGTCAGGGCTCTTCCACTACGACCCGTATGTCCGATCCGATCGGGGGTGCTCGATCCGATCCGAGGCTATGCCAGTGCCAAAATTCAAGTTCTCATTCTGTGCGCGTTCACGAAAACAGTAATAACCTCCAAACCGTAGTTCCGTTTTGCCAAAACGGAAGCTCTACTCGAAGCTGATTCAGAGGACTACAAGGGTAACCAAGAAAAACTTCTTAATTGATGCTTTCAGGCCCAAAAGAGGTCATGTGGTAGGAGTTTCGGGCCACTCTTTGTTTGTGATGGGACTTCAGCTAAATCACTTCCTGTCTTCCGATGATGTTCTCAACGCTTGAGTGCATTGCTAACAAGAAATTCCATGAGTGACTGCTTTGACTAAAAAGCGTGTTAAAAATTTTCCCGTTTAGAACATATATTGTTGATTGAAGGAAGATGTTTTCTGGATTATCCAAGAAATCCAAGGACATGCCGGGCCTGCCAACTACACAAATAATCCATACCTTCAAATAAGAAGAAATGAACAGATGCGTCAAATCTTGATAGCTTTGCTTAACGGTTTCAGGCATAAACCATACTCGAGGGACATTCGAGTCATCCTACCAAAACCTAGCGATGGGCCTAACCTTCTAGGCATAAGCCATACCAGGAAGTTCAAACTGAGCATAAGCCATACTAGAGTTTTATTGAGTTCCTTTGCCAAGTCTTAAGGAGACCATTCGCCATTCCCGAGTAAATCCATACTTAGAAATTCAATGGAGTACAATCCGTACACATACCGAGATAGAGCTATACTTGCCAAAGCCTGACAAGATAGTTCGTTCCTTGACACAATCCGTACTTAGGGTTTCGAGATAAGTGCAAGACATTCTTTAATTGAGATTGAGAATCCTGCCACAACCTGACAAGATACTTAAATTTTCCAAACATAATCAATGCTCGGAAAGTCCTTCCTTATTCAATTCAAAGTACAAAACCAAAGCAAATCCTGATTGGTTTTTCATCGAGTCCAGAGCAAGCTTTAGGGATAAAACATAACCCCGAACGTGTGTACTCCGATTTAGCAAATCAGAAAAACTAAAGAAAGCAGGAAACATATCTTAAATCCTAAGAAATGTGGAAAGCGCAAAGTGATCCAATCCAGATCAGTTGATGATGAGCCCACGAGAGCTTGATCAAGGGTCATTCCCTCTCCTGGGAGTAGGTGGTGGAAGCGCAGATGCTAGCACTATTGGTTGTTTCACATACTCGGGTAGCTCTCCACGTCTAACCCGTTCCTCATTCAAATCGCGCAAATGCCTGCAGTCATTTGTGTCACGACCGTCCATATCATGAAATACGTAGTGTTTTCCAGAATCCCGTTCTCTCCACGATAGCTCCCTTTTAAGAGGCTTTGGGTAGTAGACAGCATCGCTTGTGTCCACATGGATAACATTTAGCGTTGAATTGAGTTTAGTGTACTTTTCGTATCTAGGCCCTCTCCGGTGCTGAGTGTTGTGGTCATTCTTACAGCAGCTTTTCCTTTGTCTTTTCCAGAATCAGACGGTCCTCCATCCATAAGCATGCAAGCATCAAGAACCTTCTTTTCGGAAGTTGCATCTTCCTCAAGTAGAAATCTATCCGCTTCAAGGTAGAATTCGCCGAGATCCCATGGTGGATCTCGGTATAAAGATTTTTTGAACTCCGATTTATCCAAGACGCCGGACACTGCTGCCATCAATACCATCGATGGTTCAAGTCGATCAACCGATGCTCTTGCAATGTTGAACCCTTCCAGAAATGAGCGCAGAGTTTCTCGGGGCCTTTGCTTAATTGTAGTGAGTGACATTATGTTTTTGGGTCGAGCGATGTGGACCCGAAATTGTTCAATGAAGCGAGCGACCAATATATTCCAACTGTTGATCGATTCAGACTCGAGCTGCCAAATCAACATAGCTGCGATATCAGTCGAAAAGAGGGGGAAGCATTTTTCCATGACGTTTTTCGACACCGATTGAACTTCCATATGACGCTTGTATCGCATTAAGTTCACGGTAGGATCCGTCCTGCCGTTATGCGGCTCTAGAACCGGGAGTTTGAAATCTGGTGGATTACGGGAATTTCTGATTTCTTGCATGAACGGATTGTGATTGATGTCATCCACGTCGCTCTGATAAGTGCGGCCCCTTGAGATGTGCTGAATATGATTGGCGAGCCGATCGCCTTCAAAAATCTGTTGCAAGTTGCCAAGGTCCGAGTTCTTGCCCCAACGTTAAGTCCACAAGAGTCTAGAAATGTGTTTGGTGCGATCTGGCTCGGAATTGTGGGGTTCGGGTCAGATGGACCGAACCAACCCAGGCCAGGCTCTCTGATCCGAGCTGCATCATGCCGCTGTTGAATTAAAGTTGGTGGTGCTTGAGTGTCCATCCGAACTGGAGCGGATGTTGGTTGTGCTCGACCTGAACTTGTGTTTCCACCCAAAACATTGAGTGATACACGCTGATCATTCCTTGAAAGAGTGCCCCCAGCTCCGACAGGTTCTCTGGTTCGTATCGGATCCGAACCAACCCGGTCGGGGTTGTCCCCTGTCTCCATTTGCTCTTTGGCTCGGACGTAAGCCGATCCGACCCGGTTAGTGGCAACATCTTGAGCTCCTTCCCTTCCATTTTCAGCGCGTAGAATGTTGCTACTCGTCCTGCCATCCATCCAAGCGAAGAACTCGTCTATCATATTTTGCTGTTTTGGAAGAAGCTCGTCTTGCCTTGCAATCTGAGTTCTCAATTCAGCGAGAACGCCGTCCGTTTAATCTCTAGTCATGTATGCTGATGGATTTCCATGAGAGGAAGCCTCATGGCTTGCATCATTCCTTGCGCCTTCAGTGCCAACATCCTCAGCATGAGAGAAGGTTCCATCTTTTTTTCGTTTTTCCATTTATCCAACAGCCTAGCAATTTGATTCCTTTTCAAGCTAGAAATTGAAGTAGTATCGTGTGCCCCCCTAATTGGCCCGCCAAAATGTTAGACCAAAATTGGCACTAACACCCAAATGCAGTGTAAAATCCTCATAATCGTAAATCACAGATCATAGAATGAAGAAATAGTAAAATAAGAGGAGACACACGAGGTTTTTACAGTGGTTCGGCCGTAGATGTAGCCTACATCCACTTTATAATCTTACTGTTATACTGACAGATTACAAGAATCAGTTACGTAAAGATACACAATACGCGAATGAGATTACAAGAGTTTATACACGTAACTGATGTGTGAATTAAGTTTTTGAATGAAGTGCAATGCTTTTGTGTTGTAGCAATGGAGGCTGAAAGTGAGAGTGGCCAATGATACTTTAATTTGACTTCAAATGGTTTATTTATAGCTGTAAAGGAGCTCTGGGTCGGATGCCATGTGACACGACCGGAGGCGATCTCAGAAAATAGTCGAAAATCATTCCAAAACCGTGCTAAGCCAAGTGGAATCTGATCCACATTTGTAGAAGTCGTTTATCTCATGAGAATCGGTCAACATAGCTGTGTATAAAACTCACCCCAGATGGGACGGGTCGGTGCCACAGATCCAAACCGAACCAATGCCTTCAAACCGAACTGATCCGATGCCATTCCCATCCGAAGCCAAGCCAAGTTGTTGAGTCAGGGCTCTTCCACTACGACCCGTATATCCGATCTGACCCGGGGTGCCCGATCCGATCCGGGGCTATGCCAATGCCAAAATTCAAGTTCTCATTTTGTATGCGTTCACGAAAATGGGCGTAACTTCCAAACCATAATTCTGTTTTACCCAAACTAAAGCTCTACTCGAAGCTAATTCAGAGGGCTACAAGTGTTTTAGAGCAAAGCTTCTTATTTGATGCTTTCGGGCCTAAAAGAGGTCATTTGAAATGAGTTTCGGGCCACTCTTTGTTTGTGATGCGACTTCAACCAAATCACTTCCTGTCTTCTGGCGATTTCTCAATGCTTGATCGCATTAACCAGAAATTCCGTGTGTGACTGCTTTGACTAAAAAGCGTGTCAACATTTTTGCCACCAGAACATATCTTGCTGGTTGAAGGAAGATGTGTTCTGGGCGATCAAAGAAATCCAAGGCCACGCCGGGCCTGCCAACTGCATGTATAATCCATACCTGCAAATAAGAAGTAACGAACAGATGCGTCAAATCCTAACAACTTTGCTTAATCGTTTCGAGCATAAACCATATTCGAGGGACATTCGAATCATCCTACCAAAACCTTGCGAAGGGCCTAACCTTCCATGCATAAGCCATACCACAAAGCTCAAACTAAGCATAAGCCATAATCGAGTTTTTCTGAGTTCCTTTGCCAAGTCTTAACGTGACCATTCACGAGTATAATCCATACTTAGAAATTCAGTGGAGTACGTTCCATACTCACACCGAGAGAGAGCTATACTTGCCATAGCCTGACAAGATAGTTTGCTCCTAGGCACAATCCGTACCTAGGGTTTTGAGATAAGTACAAACCATACTTTAATTAAGATTGAGAATCCTGCCACAATCTGACAAGATACTTAAATTTTCCAAACATAATCCATGCTCAGAAAGTCCTTCCTTGTTCAATTCAAAGTACAAAACCAAAGCAAATTCTGGTTGGTTTGTCATTGAGTCCAGAGCATGCTTTGGGACTAAATCCTAACCCGAACGTGTGTACTCCTATTTAGCCAATCGGAAAACCTTAAGAAAGCAGGAAACGTATCTTAAATCCTAAGAAATGCGGAAAACGAAAAGTGATCAATCCAGATCAGTTGATGATGAGCCTATGGAAGATCGATCCAGGGTCATTCCCTCTTCGGGGAGCAGGTGGTGGAAGCCCGGATGCAGGCGTTATGGGTTGTTTCACATACTCGGGTAGCTCTCTACGTCTAACCTGTTCCTCAATCAAATCACGTAGATGCTTTCAGTCATTTGTGTCATGACCGTCCTTACAATGAAATACTTAGTGTTTTCCAGAATCACGTTCTATCTACGATGGCTGCCTTCTGGGAGGCTTTGGGTAGGAGACAACATCGTTTGTGTCATGTAGATGTCAGTTAGCGTCGAATTGAGTCAGTGGTTTTATCCAAAACATTGAGTGATGCACGCTGATCATTCCTAGAACGGAGACGAGTGCATCGAGCTCCAACAGGTTCTGTGGTTCGGATCGGATCCTAACCGACCCGGTCAGGGTTTCCCACTGTCTCCATTTGCTCTAAGGCTAGGATGTAAGCCGATCCGACTCGGTTAGTGGCAACATCTCGATCTCCTTCCATTCCATTTCCAGCAAGTTGAATGTTGTTGCTTGACCTGCCATCCATCCGAACGAAGAACTCATCTATCATATTTTGTTGTTTGTGAAGAAGGTCGTCTTGCCTTGCCATCTGAGTTCTCAATTCAGCGAGAACGCCATCCATTTCATCTCTAGTCTAGTATGCTGATGGATTTCCATGAGAGGAAGCCTCCTGGCTTGCCTGGTTCCTTGGGCCTTCAGTGCCAACATCCTCAGCACGAGAGAAGGTTCCCTTATTTCTTTCATTTTCCATTTATCCAACAGCCAAGCAATCCGATTCCTTTTCAAGCTAGAAATTGAAGTGGTATCATGTGCCCCCCACCTGGCGCGCCAAAATGTTAGACCAAAATTGGCACTAACACCCAAATGCAGTGTAAAATCCTCACAATCGTAAATCACAAATAACAGAATGTAGAAACTGTAAAATAAGAGGAGACACACAAGCTTTTCATGTTGGTTCGGCCGTAGATGTAGCCTACGTGCACTTTATAATCTTATTGTTATACTGGTAGATTACAAGAACCAGTTACATGAAGATACACAATCCGTGTGTTGAATGAGATTACAAGAGTTTATACGCATAACTGACGTGTAAATTTAGTTTTTGAATGAAGTGCAATGCTTTTGTGTTGCAGCAATGGAGGCAGAAAGTGTGAGTGGCCCAAGATGCTTCAGTTTGTCTTCAAACGATGTATTTATAGCTGTAAAGGAGCTCTGGGCGAAAGGCACGTGTCATGGCCAGAGGCAATCTCAGAAAGTAGTGGAAAATCATCCCAAAATCGTGCTAAGCCAAGTGGAATTCGATGCGCATTTGTAGGAGTTGGTTATGCCATGAGAATCGGTCAACGTAGTTGTGTACAGAACTCGCCCCAGGCGGGTCGGGTCGGTGCCTCCGATCCGAACCGAAACAATGCCTCTGAACCGAACCGAACTGATCCGATGCCATTTCCCTCTGAAGCCAAGCCGAGTTGTCGAGTCAGGGCTCTTCCACTACGACCCGTATATCCGATCCGATCCAGGATGACCGATCCGATCCGGGGCTAGGCTATTGGCAAAATTCAAGTTCTCATTCTGTGCGCGTTCACGGAAACGGACGTAACTTCCAAACCATAAGTCTGTTTTGCCCAAACGAAAGCTCTACTCGAAGATAATTCAGAGGGCTAAATGTGTTACAGAGCAGAGTTTTGTAATTGAGGCATTCGAGCCAAAAAGAGGTCATCTAATAGGAGTTTTGGGCCACTCTTTGTTTGTGATGCGACTTCAACCAAATCGCTTTCTATCTTCGGACGATGTTCCCAACGCTTGAGTGTGTTGCTAACCAGAAATTCCATGTGTGACTACTTTAACCAAAAAGCACGTCAACATTTTTGCCCCCCAGAACATATCTTGCTGATTGAAGGAAGATGTGTTCTGGACGATCCAAGAAATCCAAGGCCACGCCGAGCCTGACAACTGCACGTATAATCCATACCTGGAAATAAGAAGAAATGAACAAATGCGTCAAATCCTGCATAAGCCATACTCGAGGGACGTTCGAATCATCCTGCAAAAACCTGGTGAGGGGCCTAACCTTCCAAGCATAAGCCATATCAGGAAGTTCAAACTAAGCATAAGCCATACTCGAGTTTTATTGAGTTCCTTTGCCAAGTCTTAACGAGACCATTCTCCATTCCGGAGTATAATCCATACTTAGAAATTTAGTGGAATACAATCCATACTCATACCGAGATAGAGCTGTACCTACCAAAGCCTGACAAGATAGTTCGTTCCTAGGCACAATCCTCACCTAGATTTTCGAGACAAGTAAAAGCCATACTTTAATTGAGATTGAGAATCGTGCCGCAACCTGACAAGGTACTTAAATTTTCCAAACATAATCCATGCTCGGAAAGTCCTTCCTTATTCGATTCAAAGTACAGAACAAAAGCAAATCCTGATTGTTTTGTCATCAAGTCCAGAGAACGCTTTGGTGCTAAATCCTATCCATGAACGTGTGTACTCCGATTTAGCCAATCGGAAAACCTAAAGAAAGTAGGAAACATATCTTAAATCCAAAGAAATGCGGAAAGCACAAAGTGATCCAATCCAGATCAGTTGATGATGAGCACACGAGAGCTCGATCCAAGGTCATTCCCTCTCCGGGGAGCAGGCAGTGGAAGCGCGGATGCACGCGCTATTGGTTGTTTCACATATTCGTCTAGCTCTCCACGTCTAACCCGTTCCTCAATCAAATCGCGCAGATGCCTGTAGTAATTTGTGTCATGACCGCCCATATCATGAAGTGCGCAGTGTTTTCCAAAATCACGTTCTCTCTGCGATGGCTCCCTTCCCGGAGGCTTTGGGTAGGAGACAACACCGTTTGTGTCCATGTAGATGTCATTTAGCGTTGAATTGAGTTGATTGTACTTTTCGTATCTTGGCCCTCTCCAGGGCTGAGTGTTGCGGCCATTCTTTCCAACAGCTTTTCCTCTGTATTTTCCACAATCTGACGGTCCTCCATGCTTATGTATGTTGACATCAAGAACCTTCTTTTCGGAAGTTGCATCTTCTTCATGTACAAATCTATCCGCTTCAAGGTAGAATTCGCCGAGATCCCGTGGTGAGTATCGGTGCAAAGATTTCTTGAACTCCGAGTTATCCAAGACGCTGGACACTGCTGCCATCAATACCATCGATGGTTCAAGTCGATCAACTAATGCTCCTGCAAAGTTGAACCCTTCCAGAAACCAGAGCAGAGTTTATCGGGGCCTCTGCTTAATTGTAGTGAGCGAGATTACGTTTTTGGATCAAGCGATGTGGACCCGAAATTGTTCAATGATGCGAGCAACCAACATATTCCAGTTGTTGATCGATTCAGACTCTAGCTGCCGAATCCACATAACAGCGATATCAGTCAAAAAGAGGAGGAAGCATTTTGCCATGATGTTTTCCGACACTGATTGAACTTCCATATGACGCTTGTATCGCATCAAGTGCACGGTAGGATCCGTCCTGCCGTTATGCGGCTTTATAACCTGGAGTTTAAAATTTCGTAGATTACGGGAATTTCCAATTTCCTGCGTGAACGGATTATGATTGACATCATCCACATCACTCTTATAAGTGCGGTCCCTCGAGAGGCGCTGAATAAGATTGGCGAGCTGATCACCTTCAAAAATCTGTATCAAGTTGCAAATGTTCGAGTTCGTGCCCCTAGCGTTAAGTTCAGAAGAGTTTTGATTGTGTGTGGTGCGATCCTGTTCGGATCGGTGGTGTTCGGGTCGGATGGTCTGAACCGAACCGGGCTAGCCTCTCTAATCCGAGCTGCACCATGCCACTTTTGAGCTGAAGTTGGTGGTGCCTGAGTGTCCATCCGAACTAGAGCTGATGTTGGTCGTGCTCGACCTGTGCTTGTGTTTCCTTCCAAAACATTGAGTGATGCACGCTGATCATTCCTACAAAGGAGGTGAGTGCCCCTAACTCCAACCGGTTCTGTGGTTCGGATTAGATCCGAACCGACCCGGTCGGGGTTGCCCCTGTCTCCATTTGCTCCTCGACTCGAATGTAAACCGATCCGACCCGGTTAGTGGCAACATCTCGATCTCCTTCCTTTCCATTTCCAGCGAGTTGAATGTTGTTGCTCGGCCTACCATCCATCCAAGCGAAGAACTCATCTATCATGTTTTGTTGTTTTTGAAGAAGCTCGTCTTGCCTTGCTATCTGAGTTATAAAATCAGCGAGAACGCCATCCATTTCATCTCTAGTCAAGTATGCTGATGGATTTCCATGAGAGAAAGCCTCCTGGCTTGCCTCGTTCCTTGCGACTTCAGTGCCAACATCCTCAGCATGAGAGAAGGTTCCGTCTTTCATTCATTTTGCCATTTATCCAACATCCAAGCAATCTAATTCTTTTTCAAGCTAGAAATTGAAGTAGTATAGTATGCCCCTTACGTGGTGCGCCAAAATGTTAGACCAAAATTTGCACTAACACCCAAATGCAGTGTAGAATCGTCACAATTGTAAATCACAGATCACACAATGTAGAAATAGTAAAATAAGAGGAGATATACAAAGTTTTTATAGTGGTTCGGCTGTAGATGTAGCCTACATCCATTTTATAATGTTATTGTTATACTGACAGATTACAAGAATCAGTTACATGAAGATACACAATCCTTGTATTGAATGAGATTAAAAGAGTTTATACACGTAATTGACATGTTAATTTAGTTTTTGAATGAAGCGCAATGCTTTTGTGTTGCAGCAATGGAGGACGAAAGTGAGAGTGGCCAAAGATACTTCAATTTATCTTTAAACGGTGTATTTATAATTGTAAAGGAGCTCCGGTCGGATGCCACGTGTCACGACCGGAGGCGAATTCGAAAAGTAGTGGAAAACCATCAAAAACTCATGCTAAGCCAAGTGGAATTCGATCCGCATTTGTAAGAGTCAGTTATGCCATGAGAATCAGTCAACATAGCTGTGTACAGAACTCGCCCCAAGCGGGTCGGGTTGGTGCCTCCGATCCGAACCAAACCAATGTCTCTGAACCGAACCGATCCAATGCCATTTCCATCCGAAGCCAAGTCGAGTTGTCGAGTCAGGGATCTTCCACTATGACCCGTATATTCAATCTGACCTAGGATGCCCGATTCGATCTGTGGCTATGCCAATGCCAAAATTCAAGTTCTCATTCTATGCGCGTTAACGGAAACGGGCGTAACTTCCAAACCATAAGTCCGTTTTGCCTAAACAAAAGCTCTACATGAAGCTAATTCAGAAGGCTACAAGAGTTACAGAGCATAGCTTTGTAATTAATGCTTTTGAGCCAAAAAGAGTTCATCTGATAGGAGATTCTGGCCACACTTTGTTTGTGATGCGACTTCAACCTAATTGCTTCTTGTCTACTGACGATGTTCTCAATGCTTGAGTGCGTTGCTAACCAGAAATTCTATGTGTAACTACTTTGACTAAAAAGCGTGTCAAAATTTTTTCCCCCCAGAACATATCTTGCTGATTGAAGGGAGATGTGTTCAGATTATCCAAGGAATCCAAGGCAACGTCGGGCCTACCAACTTCATGTATAATATATACCTACAAATAAGAAGAAACAAACAGATGAGTCAAATCCTGAAAGCTTTGCTTAACCATTTCGAGCATAAACCATACACGAGGAATGTTTGAATCGTCCTGCCAAAACATAGGGAGGGGCCTAACCTTCCAGGCATAAGCCATACCCAGAAGTACAAAATGAGCATAAGCCATACTAGAGTTTTATTGAGTTCCTTTGCCAAGTCTTAAGGAGACCATTCGACATTCCCGAATATAATCCATACTTAGAAATTCAGTGGAGTACAATCCATACTCATACCAAGATAGAGCTATACTTGGCAAAGCCTGACAAGATTGTTCATTCCTAGGAACAATCTGTACCTAGGGTTTTGAGATAAGTACAATCCATACTTTAATTGAGATTGAGAATCCTACCAGAACCTAAAAGGATACTTAGTTTTTCCAAACATAATCCATGCTCGGAAAGTCCTTCCTTATTCAATTCAATGTATAAAACAAAAGCTAATCCTGATTGGTTTCTCATCGAGTCCAGAGCATGCTTTAGGGCTAAATCCTAACATCGAACGTGTGTACTTCGATTAACCAATCGGAAAACATAAAGAAAGCAAGAAACATATCTTAAATCCTAAGAAATGCATAAAGCGCAAAGTGATCCAATCTTGACCAGTTTATGATGAGCCCACGAGAGCTCGATCCAGGGTCATTCCCTCTCCGGGGAGCAGGTGCTAGAAGCGCAGATGCAGGCGCTATTGGTTGATTCACATACTCGGGTAGCTCTTCACGTCTAACCCGTTCCTTAATCAAATCGCGCATATGCCTACAGTTATTTGTGCCATGACCGTCCATATCATGAAATATGAAGTGTTTTCCCTAATCACGTTTTTTGTGCGATGGTTTCCTTCTAGGAGGCTTTGGGTAAGAGACAGCAATGTTCATGTCCATGAAGATGTCAGTTAGCGTTGAATTGAGTTCGGTGTACTTTTATTATCTAAGTCCTCTTCGGGGCTAAGTGTTGCGGTCATTGTTGACAGCATCTTTTCCTTTGTTTTTTGTAGAATCAGACGGTCCTCCATCCTTAAGCATGTTGATGTCAAGAATCTTCTTTTCGGAAGTTGCATCTTCCTCACGTAGAAATCTATCCGCTTCAAGGTAGAATTCACTGAGATCCCGTGGTGGGTCTGGTTACAAATAATTTTTTAACTTTGAGTTTTCCAAGACACCTAACACTACTGCCATCAATACCATCGATGGTCTAGGTCGATCAACCGATGCTACTGCAATGTTGAACCTTTCTAGAAACGAATGCAAAGTTTCTCGGGGCCTCTGCTTAATTGTAGTGAGCGACATTACGTTTTTGGGTCGAGCGATGTGGTCCCGAATTGTTCAATGAAGTAAGAGACCAACATATTCCAGTTGTTGATCGATTCAGAATCTAGTTGCTGAATCCACATAGCAGCGATATAAGTCAAAAAGAGGGGGAAGCATTTTTCCATGACGCTTTCTGATGCCAATTGAACTTCCATATTATTCTTGTATCACATCAAATGCACAGTAGGATCCGTCCTAGCGTTATACGGTTCCATAACAGGGAGTTTGAAATCCGGTGGATTATGGGAATTTCTGATTTCTTGCGTGAACGAATTTTGATTGACGTCATCCATGTCACTCTGATAAGTCCGGCCCCTCGAGAGGCACTGAGTAAGATTTGTGAGCCGATCGCCTTCAAAAATCTATTGAAAGTTGACATGGTCCGAGTTCGTGCCCCCAGCGCTACGTCCAGAAGAGTCTGGAAATGTGTGTGGTGTGATCCGGTTCGGATCGGTGGTATTTGGGTTGGATGGACCGAATCGACCTGGGCCAGGATCTCTGATTCGAGCTGCATCATGCCACGGTTGAGCTGAAGTTGGTGGTGCCTGAGTGTCCATCAGAACCGGAGCTGATGTTGGTCGTGCTCGACCTGAACTTGTATTTCAATCCAGAACATTGAGTGCTGGCATGTCGATCATTCCTAGAAATGGGGTGAGTGCCCTAGCTCCAATACGTTCTATGGTTCGGATCGGATCCGAATTGACCCGGTCAGGGTTGCCCCGGTCTCCATTTGCTCTTCGGCTCGGATGCAAGCCGATCCGACCCGGTTAGTGGCAACATCTCGAGCTCCTTCCTTTCCATTTCCAGCAAGTTGAATGTTGTTGCTCGACCTACCATCCATCCGAGCGAAGAGCTCGTCTATCATATTTTGTTGTTTTTGAAAAATCTCGTCTTTCCTTGCCATCTAAGTTCTCAATTCAGCAAGAACGCCATCCATTTCATCTCTAGTCATGTATGCTAGTGGATTTCCATGAGAGGAAGCCTCCTGGCTTGCCTCGTTCCTTACGCCTTCAGTGCCAACATCCTCAGCATGAGAGAAGGTTCCGTCTTTCTTTCGATTTGCCATTTATCCAATAGCCAAGCAATCTGATTCCTTTTCAAGCTAGAAATTAAAGTAGTATCGTGTGCCCCCTACCTGGCACGCCAAAATGTTAGACCAAACTTTGAACTAACACCCAAATGCAGTGTAAAATTCTCACAATCGTAAATCACAGATCACAGAATGTAGAAATGGTAAAATAAGAGGAGACACACGAGTTTTTTATAGTGGTTCGGCCGTAGATTTTGCCTACGTCCACTTTATAATCTTATTGTTACACTGGCAGATTACAATAATCAATTACATAAAGATACACAATCCGTGTATTGAATGAGATTACAAGAGTTTATACACGTAATTGACATGTTAATTTAGTTTTTGAATGAAGTGCAATGCTTTTGTGTTGTAGCAATGGAGGCTGAAAGTGAGAGTGGCCAAATATGCTTCAATTTGTCTTCAAACAGTGTATTTATTGCTGTAAAGGAGCTCCGGGTCGGATGCCACGTGTCATGACCAGAGGTGATCTCAGAAAGTAGTGGAAAATCATCCCAAAATCATACTTAGCCAAGTGGAATCCGATCCGCATTTGTAGAAGTCGGTTATGCGATGAGAATCGGTCAACATAGCTGTGTACAAAAATCGCCCAAAGCGGGTCAGGCCGGAGCCTACGATCCGAACCGAACCAATTCCTCCGAACTGAACCGATCCGATGCCATTTCCATCCAAAGCCGAGTTGAGTTGTTGAGGTAGGTATCTTCCACTACGACCCGTATATCCGATCCGACCCAGGATGCCCGATCTGATTCGGGGATATGCCAATGCAAAAATTCAAGTTCTCATTCTGTGCGCGTTAACAGAAACAGGTGTAACTTCCAAATCGTAAGTCCGCTTTGCCCAAACGAAAGCTCTACTCAAAGCTAATTCGGAGGGCTATAAGAGTTACAGAGCATAGATTTGTAATTGATGCTTTCGTGCCCAAAAGAGTTCATCTGATAGGAGTTTCGGGCCACTCTTTGTTTGTGTTGCGACTTCAACCAAATCGCTTCCTATCTTCTGACGATGTTCTCAACACTTGAGTGCGTTGCCAACTAGAAATTCCATGTGTTACTGCTTTGACTAAAAATCCTGTCAACAATTTTTCCCTACAGAACATATCTTGCTGGTTGAAGGAATATGTGTTTTGGATGATCCAAGAAATCCAAGTCCACGTCGAGCCTGCCAACTGACCGTGCAATCCATACCTGCAAATAAGAAGAAACGAACAAATGCGTCAAATCTTGATAGCTTTGCTTAACCATTTCGAGCATAAACCATACTCGAGGGACATTCGAGTCACCCTGTCAAAACCTGCTGAGGGGCCTAACCTTCTAGGCATAAGCCATACTATGAAGTTCAAATTGACCATAAGCCATACTCGAGTTTTATTGAGTTCCTTCGCCAAGTCTTAACGAGACCATTCTCCATTCCCAAGTATAATCCATACTTAGAAATTCAGTGGAGTACAATCCATACTCATATCGAGATAGAGGTATACATGCCAAAGCCTAACAAGATAGTTCGTTCCCAAGCACAACCCGTACCTAGGGTTTCGAGATAAGTACAAGCCAAAATTTAATTGAGATTGAGAATCCTGCCCCAACCTGATAAGATACTTAAATTTTCCAAATATAGTCCATGCTCGGAAAGTCCTTCCTTATTCAATTATAAGTACAAAACAAAAGCAAACACTGATTGGTTTGTCATCAAGTCCAGAGCATGCTTTGGGGCTATATCCTAACCCCGAATGTGTGTACTCCGATTTAGCCAATCGGAAAACTTAAAAAAAGCAGGAAACATATCTTAAATCCTAAGAAATGCGTAAAGCGCAAAGTGATCCAATCCTGATAAGTTGATGATGAGCCAACGAGAGCTCGATCCAGGGTCATTCCATCTCCGGGGAGCAAGTGGTGGAAGCACGGATGCAGGCGCTATTAGTTGTTTCACATACCTGGGTTGCTCTCCATATCTAACCCGTTCCTCAATCAAATTGCGCAAATGCCTGTAGTCATTTGTGTTATGACCGTCCATATCATGAAATACGCAGTGTTTTCCAAAATCACGTTCTCTCTACGATGGCTCCCTTCTGGAAGGCTTTGGGTAGGAGACAGCACCGTTTGTGTCCACCTTGATGTCAGTTAGCATTGAATTGAGTTCAGTGTACTTTTCGTATCTAGGCCCTCTCTGGGGCTAAGTGTTGCGGTCATTGTTGATAGCAACCTTTCCTTTATCTTTTCCAGAATCAGATGGTCCTCCATCCTTAAGCATGTTGACATCAAGAACCATCTTTTCGGAAGTTGCATCTTCCTCACGTAGAAATCTATCCTTTTCAAGGTAGAATTTACCGAGATCCCGTGGTGTGTCTCGGTACAAAGAATTTTGAACTCCGAATTTTCCAAAACGCCGGACACTGCTGCCATCAATACCATCAATGGTCTAGGTCAATCAACCGATGCAGCTGCAACGTTGATCCATTCCAGAAACGAATGCAAAGTTTCTCAAGGCATCTGATTAATTGTAGTGAGGGACATTACGTTTTTGGGTCAAGCGATGTGGACCAGAAATTGTTCAATGAAGCGAGCGACCAATATATTCCAGCAGTTGATAGATTCAGAATCTAGCGGTTGAATCCACATAGCAGCGATATCAGTCAAAAAGAATGGGAAGCATTTTGCCATGACGTTTTCCAACGCCGATTGGACTTCTACATGACGCTTGTAATGCATCAAGTGCACGGTAGGATCCGTCCTAGCGATATACGATTCCAGAACCGGGAGTTTGGAATCCGGTGGATTACAAGAATTTCTGATTTCTTGCGTGAACGGATTGTGATTGACGTCATCCACGTCGCTCTGATAAGTGCGGCCCCTCGAGAGTCACTGAATAAGAATGGCGAGCCGATCGCCTTCAAAAATCTGTTGCAAGTTGCCAAGGTCCGAGTCCTTGCCCCCAGCGTTAAGTCCAGAAGTGTCTAGAAATGTGTGTGGTGCGATTCAGTTCGGATCAGTGGTACATGGGTCGGATGGACCGTACCGACACGGGCCATGCTCGCTGATCTGAGCTGCATCATGCCGCTGTTGAGCTGAAGTTGGTGGCGCCTAAGTGTCTATTCGAACCGGAGTGGATGTTGGTCTTGCTCGACCTAAGCTTGTGTTTCAATCCAAAACATTGAGTGATGCACGCCGATCATTCCTAGAGAGGATGCGAGTGCCCCGGCTCCAACAGGTTCTGTGGTTCTGATCAGGTCCGAACCGACCTGGTCGGGGTTGCCTTCTGTCTCCAATTGCTCTTCGGCTCGATTGTAAGCCGATCTGACCCGGTTATTGGCAATATCTCGAGCTCCTTCCATTCCATTTCCTGCGAGTTGAATGTTGTTGCTCGGTCTGCCATCCATCCGAGCGAAGAACTCATCTATCGTATTTTGTTGTTTTTGAAGAAGCTCGTCTTGCCTTCCCATATGAATTCTCAATACAGCGAAAACGCCATCCATTTCATCTCTAGTCATGTATGCTAATGGATTCCATGAGAGGAATCCTCCTGGCTTTCCTCGTTCCTTGCGCCTTCAGCGCCAACATCCTCACCATGATAGAAGGTTCCGTCTTTCAGTCATTTTGCCATTTATCCAACAACCAAGCAATCCGATTCCTTTTCAAGCTAGAAACTGAAGTAGTATCGTGTGCCCCCTACCTGGCACGCAAAAATGTTAGACCAAAATTGGCACTAACACCCAAATGCAGTGTAAAATCCTACAATCATAAATCACAGATCATAGAATGTAGAAACAGTAAAATAAGAGGAGACACATGAGGTTTTTATAATGGTTCGGCCGTAGATGTAGCCTATGTCCACGTTATAATCTTATTGTTATACTAACAGATTACAAGAATCAGTTGCATGAAGATACACAATCCATTTATTGAATGAGATTACAAGAGTTTATACACGTAATTGACATGTTAATTTAGTTTTTGAATGAAGTGCAATGCTTTTGTGTTGTACCAATGGAGGCCGAAAGTGAGAGTGGCTAAAGATGCTTCAATTGGTCTTCAAATGGTGTATTTGTAGCTGTAAAGGAGCTCCGTGTCGGATGCCACGTGTCACGACCGGAGGCGATCTCGGAAAGTAGTAGAAAATGATCCCAAATTTGTGCTAAGCCAAGTGGAATCTGATCCGCATTTGTAGGAGTCAGTTATGACATGAGAATCGGTCGACATAGCTGTGTACAGAACTCACCCAAGGTGGGTCGGGTCGATGCCTCCGATCCGAACTGAACCAATGCCTCCGAAACGAACCGATCCGATGCCATTTCTGTAACACCCCACACCCACTAAGGTCACTCACTAAGGGAATGCCTTAACTTTGGTGGAGCATTTAGGTGAATATAGAACAGAAAAATTACAACGAGACAGATATAATAATACTTGAAAAAACTAAAACATCATTTCATTGCAGCAGAAGGTAAACATGTTTAGTTACAACACCATAAAAAGAGTCAAGTACCAAATATCCATCCTGATAAAAACATAAGTACATAATCCCACTACATAAACTAATAGCCATAATAGAAAAGATAAGCTGGGCTTTACATCACGGTCCATGCTCCAAAAGATAGATAAAGAAATCTGATCAAAGCCCACTAGTGCTAGGCCCAACCTGAGGACCTGAGGGGGAAAAATATAAAAACAACGGGGTCAGACATAAGTCTGAGTGAGCCCTATAACTTTAACAACACAATCATTAAAGTAATTCGGGTATGATATACACTTGATACGGTGATGACTGGGGATAAATGACTACACTAAGTAGCCAACTAGACATAGGATGAACTAGGATAACGGTAAAGACGCATCTACCCACCCAAGGGTAATTACTAACTGCACCACACCAGTCATTCCTACTTAAAGGTTGATCCCATCCAAGGACTTAGAAAATTTACCCAGTAGTTTCGTGTACCCCTAGCTGACTACACAGGTGCCGTCTGCCCCTATCTCCACTAGGTGTACCCACTACTCCTCAAGCGATCGGCTCCCTACCGTAGATACCCATGTTGGCCCCACAGTGGGGTGTATCACTCCCCAAAGTGGCAACCCGATACAACCAATGGTGCACGGCTTATACCTACACGATGCAACAACGTCTTACCTACCAGCCCGGGTCCACACACGCATATGAAACCCGTTGGACTTGGGTTGCCACCGCTAACCCGTTTTGGCCTCTTATATTCAAGCCCAGTACCCGTGTCCCGTCCTCGATATGGGTCGAGCCCAATAAGATACATATGGGTTACTGGTTGAAATGGGCCCCCACAAGCTACCCACCTAAGCTTGTCCCTTTATCTAGTGCATCCCACTTAACCCTTTAATCATGTTTAATTACATGTTTCCACTTGGTTAAGTATTCTAATCGTATTTTCTATTGCCACCCAAGACAACCCACTAGATTTCCACATGCCACCCAAGGCACTTACTTGATTTCCACATGCCACCCAAGGCACCTACTTAACCCCTCATCGCCCACTACATGCTTATCTGGTTAAGTGTTTCTTAATTGATTAAGAACGTAACCGTTGTAAAGACCTCTCACATTAGACTATCTTTTATGGCAGCTGGATTTGCCGGTCGGGTCCGGGCAGCCTTACGCCATAACCGAGTCTAACCTCGTGTCTTTACACTTGTCACGTATTTAGTTTGTGCCTAAGACCTCTCACATTGGGCCACTCATTTGTAGCCGCTGGATTTGCCGGTCGGTTCTGGGCAGTCTTATGCTACAAAAGGGTCCAACCTCGTGTCTTAGTCAATTAATTACACCTAATTAATCCCCCCCCCCATAATTTGTATTAATTATCCCTAATTAATTACAAATTTAACGATGTACATAATTGACTCAATTATGTCCATCCACTTTATGGTATGCATAATCATACCAACTTCACACCATTTCATTAACATGAGTATTAACCCCATCGTTCCCCACGTAATTCGCTAACTTGACATAAAAGGGAAGATTCATCACAAATACAATGGGTTCTACTTGCATAACATTAGCATCAACATGGGTTTTAAAGGTGTCAACATGCTTATAGCATCAAACCCAACTAGCATAAATAATCAACCCAAACTTGCATGAATCACACATGTCATAAAAGGTTAACTTGCATAAGTTACTTATGTCATACAAAGGGGTAAACTTGCATATGTATGTATGACATACAAAGGGGTTAACTTGCATATGTATGCATCTCATACAAAGGTGTAAACTTGCACATGTTACTTGCATATAATCAAACACCAAACTTGCTTAACATGTCATATATGAACTTGCATATAATCAAACACCAAACTTGCATAACATATCATATATGATCTTGCATATAATCATACACCAAACTTGCATAACCATGGTGTCATAATGGATCAATGTTTATCATAGTGATTTGCATAACTAGCATCATGAACACATAGCCTATGACTTGCATAACTTGCATAACATCATGATCACTTAGCATATGACTTGCATAACTTGCATAACATCATGAACACTTAGCATATGACTTGCATAACTTGCATAACATCATGATCACATAGCATACGACTTGCATAACTTGCATAACATCATAATCACATAGCATATAACTTGCATAACTAGCATAACATCATGAACACATAGCATATAACTTACATAACATCATGAACACATAGCATATAACTTGCATTGATCCACATTCATAGCCATAACCTCATTATATCCTATCATAATCATTTCAACAATTGGTCATTAAGGCTATAGAAACTCACAACTTGTTGCTTAGCACTACTATGAAGAAGATTAAGTTGCTAGAGTTGATTAGAGGTTGATTTGAGAGGTTATCTTCTTCTACAATTTGATGGAGGCTCCTTCAAGTTGCATTTTGACGGCATAACGACATTGTATCTATTTTTAGTATGAATTAGGGTAGTCTTAGGGTGTATTTATAGATTAGTTAGGTGTTTTAGGCCATTAGATTAACCCTAAATCAGATTAGAGCCGTCAGATTTCGTCACTAGCCACCAGCACAGCCCAAAAGCCAAAATGGTGCACCCAGGTCACACAGACCGACAGGGGGGGTCGACCCCTGGGTCGACCCCTAGGGAGGGGGTTGACAACCATGTCGACCATAGGGTCGACTCCCTCTTCCTGGCGGGAATTTTCCCGCCTCTTCTGAAATGTGAAATTTTTGTATATAAATCTGTTTTGAATTTCTGAAAACTTCTTCGGGCCTTAACTGGGTCATACGGACTCCGATTTTCGAAAACTCGGACTCTATTTCGCGTCTTTTTCCGAGACGAACGCAATGGCATAGCCCGTTTCCCCTGATTCAGAATTTAAAATTTAATTCTTCCCTGTTTCATATTATAGCAAGTTGTTCAACATACGGGGTGTTACATTCTCCCCTACTTAAAGGATGTCGTCCCCGAAATCTCTAAGTCAAGAAGAATGTATCCAACCAACCAAACAACCATCTACTCAAACCATCAACCACTGGCATCCAATGTCCTTAAAGTTTCTAATGATGTATGAACATATGCAAAGAGCGTGTGTATATGTTCCCTGTCTAATGCCAAATCAGGCGGTCTACTGATTCAGTTGACCTCCTTAATGCAAACCATGATAGTGCCATGCATCCAATATGTATGCGAAAGAACCTTATCGACACATACTATCTCTACATGTGTGCACAACCATACACCAAAATGCATCATCCATATGATAACACAACCATTATACATCCATTAATATAGCTACCTACACACAGTTATATGAAATATGCAATATGAAGTGACTGAGCCGATCTAGTGTCTAAAGTGTGTGTATATGCATCCACGAGCAACCACTAGTAAACACTTGTATCCACGTGCATCCATCAATCATAACATGTCTCAAACACATGTTTCAACCATAGGTTTACCCTATCTAAAGGTCAAAGGCACTAACAAGAGGACATACTAAAGATAAGATAAGTACTAGACAAACGATAAAGGAGAAGTTAAAAGACATACCCTCAAAAAGGAATGGGTATAATGAACGCATTTTCGCTTCCGTCTCCCAAGTAGCGTTGCTATCATCTTCTCCCCATTGCACTTTGACTAGTTAAACCTCTCTGTTTCTCAACTTCGTAGTCTCTGACCCAAGGATGCGGGTAGGAGCTCGTCGAATAGTCGCATCACGCTCCACCTCCACTTCTCTAAGCAAGCTCGGCTCAACCACCTCTGCGGTCTCATGTAGGCATTTCCTCAAATGTGACACATGGAATACGTCATGTACCCCACTAAGTCTCTCGGGTAAATCCACTCTATATGCCATCCGCCCAATCCTTTCCTTAATAGGAAACGGTCCTACAAATCTTGGTGCTAACTTCCTAACGGACCCAAAGCGAACAACATTCCGTAATGGAGATACTTTAACAAAGACCACGTCCCCAACATCAAACTCAAGATCCGTTCTCCTCTTATCCGCATAAGATTTCTGCCTATCTTGTGCCGCTTTCATCCTTCTTCGAATCAAATCAATCTTTTCCGAAGTCTCTCTAACCATATCAGGCCCAAGTAAGATCTTATCCGTAGATTCCCACCAACATGTACGTGATCGACAAGGCCTTCCATAAAGAGCTTCAAAAGGAACCATACCAATACTGGACTGAAAGCTGTTATTATACGCGAACTCTACCAATGGAAGATGCTCTTCCCATGTACCTCCAAAATCTAAGATACAAAGCCTCAAATGGTCTTCCAGAACACGATTCACCCTCTCGGTCTGGCTGTCCGTCTGAGGATGATATGCGGTGCTCAGACACAACTGAGTCCCCACTGCTTCTTGCAAACTTTTCCAAAACTCGCTAGTGAAGATAGGATCTCGATCGCTCACTATGCTAGAAGGTACCCCATGCAATCGAACTATCTCTCGAAGATAAACCGAAGCTAGCCATGGAGCAGTCCTCTTGCTCTTTACGGGTATGAAATGGGCACTCTTAGTAAGTCTGTCTACCACAACCCAAATTCCCGTATTACCCTTCCTCGACCTAGGTAACCCATCAATAAAATCCATCGAGACGCTATCCCACTTCCATTGTGGAACTTCCAATGGGTGAAGCAACCCACCAGGTTTCTTTTGCTCCGCTTTCACTTGTTGGCACACCAAGCATCTAGCGACATACTCGGCCACATCTTTCTTTATACCGACCCAAAAGAAAACTCGCTTCATGTCTTGGTACATCTTGTCCCCACCGGGATGAATGGTCATCCTAGAACGGTGTGCATCATCAAGAATAGCCTTCCTCAAACCCTCATCTTGCGGTACACAAAGTCTACCGTCCCTACGCAAGCACCCCCTATCGTCTAGGGTGTACCTACTCAAATGGCTGGACGACTCCCCCCTTATGAGCCTCTCAACCAACTCAACCAACCGTGGGTCGTCCCGCTGTGCCTCGCCAATCCATCCCAAAAGAGTAGGTCTGACCTCCAAGGATGTTAGCAAACCGGGTATATAGTCAACAGAAGGTCTGAAATCAAACATCGAGATAAATTCCAAGCTTCGTCGTTCCACGAACAATGGACTCGAGACAACCTTTTTCTGCTCAAGGCGTCCGCCACCACATTACCCTTTCCAGGGGTATACGCTATCTCGAAATCATAGGATGCTCAGAACTCCATCCACCTTTGTTGTCTCAAGTTCAAATCCTTCTGAGAAAACAAGTACTTCAATGATTTGTGGTCGGTGAACAATTCGAACCTCTCTCCTAGAAGATAATGGCGCCAAATCTTAAGCGCAAAAACAATAGCGGCCAACTCTAAATCATGGGTAGGGTAATTTTTCTCATGCGCTCTCAACTGCCTTCCCCCATAGGCTATTACCCTTCCCTCTTGCATTAAGATTGCGCCCAGTCCTGTCCCACAAGCATCGGTATAGACAACAAATGGCTTACTCCCATCTGGCAACACTAAGACTGGAGCTATGGTTAAAGCTCTCTTTAACCGTCAGAACGCATCATCACAATCTACGTCCCATGCGAAGACTAGATTCTTCTTCGTCAAGCGAGTTAATGGGGCTGATATCTTCGCGAAGTCCTTAATAAACTTCCTATAGTAACCAGCCAACCCCAAGAAACTCCTCACCTCGGTAGCATTCTTCGGAACCTTCCAATCTTGGATGGATACTACCTTCGCGGGATCCACAGCTATCTCTTCCTTGGAGACCACGTGCCCCAAGAACCGCACTTCCTTCCTCCAGAAGTGACATTTATATAATTTAGCCTTAAGGCTATGCGCTCAAAGAGTCTCTAACACTTCCCTAAGATGTAGGGCATGCTCTTCTTCACTCTTAGAAAAGACTAAGATGTCATCCACAAAGACCACCACGAACTTATTAAGGTACTCCCTGAACACCTTACTCATAAAATCAACAAAGTATGCAGGAGCGTTCGTCAAACCAAATGGCATCACCACCCACTCATAGAAACCATCTGGAGTCCTAAAGGCAGTCTTGTCTATGCTATCCTCAGCCACTCTCAACTGATGAAACCCCGTGGCCAAGTCCAACTGCGAAAACACTGAGGCGCCAACCAACTGATCAAAGAGATCATCAATCCTCGGCAATGGGTGTCTATTCTTCTTTGTGAGCTTGTTGAGTTCTCTATAGTCTACACAAAGTCTGAGGGACCCATTTGCCTTCGTGGCAAAAACTACTAGAGCACCCCACTCCGATATACTTCGTCTTATGAACCCCTTACCAAGCAACTCCCCTACTTGCTTATGGAGTTCCCTCCTCTCACGAGGAGCCATGTGGCGTACTGGTAAAGATACAGGTTTAGCATTGTCCACCAGATATATTCGGAAGTCTATCTCCCACTTCGGAGGTAAGCCCTTCACCTCCTCAAACACATTCGAGTATTCCCGGACCACTCTAACAGATCGCAAACTCTCGACCGAAGCGTCAAGCGATTCAAGATAACTTAGCATAACAGAATCCATGGGATTACAAGAGATCTCGAGAGTGTTCCCCAAGCGGATCACGAGCCTAACAACTCTCCTTTCGCAATCAAGAACGACACCATTACTGGATAACCAGTCCATGCCCAAAATCAACCCATAGCCCGTGAAGCCCAAAACAAAAGCATCACATCTAAACTCAATGCTAAGTATAGAAATCTTCAAACCCAAACATATCATGGACAAATAAGTGGAGCCCCAATTGGGTTTGAAACAACCAAGGGATCATCTACTAGACTGGTGTCTAAGTGCAGTGACTCAACTAATGATGATGAGATAAACGAATGCGATGCGCCAGAGTCAAACAATGTACGGACAGGATGATCAAATAGAAAAACCAAACTTTCAAAGGAAATAGTTCTACCTCTTTCCTGAATCGGTGGAACCGCGAGAGCCTGAACTTGCCCCCTTGCCTGACCCAGTGCCATAAGAGCTTGCACCTGTCCTCCTGAGGTAGATCCCATCCTTTGCCCCTTCTTAGGGCAGTCCTTCACTAGATGCCCTGCTTCGCCACAGTGGAAGCAACCAGTCTTCTTCTTCTTCCGAAAATCTTTGCTTAGGTGGCCTGGTGTCCCGCAATTGAAGCACTTCTTCTTCACCTTGCCACCGTTGCCTTTTCCACCCTTTTTTTGTTGTTGCTGTTGAGGTCTCTTCTGATCTCCCTTCTTCTTGGGTGCCTTATTAGCATTTGGACCCTTCTCTTCCTCATGCATGAGTGCCATGTCTACTAGCTTCTCATAGGTGGCCCCCATAGGGATTCGAGTCATAGCCAATCTATGCATTGGTTCATTCAAGCCCTTAACGAACCTCAAAGCCTTCTTCTCCGGTGTATTCACCATGTCTATGCCAAACCTTGCCAATTGATTAAACTTGTTGACATATTCCTTCACCGAGAGGTTTCCTTGCTTTAGAGTCAAGAATCTTTCCATATACAAATTTTCCTCAGCCCTTGAGAGAAACTTTGCCACAAATCTTTGCCTGAAATCCGCCCAAGAGTTAATAGGGCGCTCTCCATTAGTGACCTCCCACAAGAACGAGGCCTCTCCCTTCATTAACCAAGCAGCTAACTTGACTTTCTTTCCTTCTTCCATCTCAAAGATATCTATCAACTCTTCCACCTCCTTAAGCCAATCTCTAGCTTCCACAAAAGTTTCTAATCCTTGAAAAGGTTTCCCTCCCATAGCCTTAAATTCCTTGCAAGTCTTAGCAAAAGTATCCGTTCGAGGAGGAGGAGGAGGAAGATCGGGTGCTACTGTTGGTGGAGGAACATTTGCTGGACCCGCAGTGGCGACCCTAGCCTCCATCAATCTCCTATACCATACTGGTATCGCTACACCCTCCGGAAAGTTAAGATCCTCATCCATGCTGAAACGAAAAAGGAAAGATTCAAAACGGAGAATTCGAAAGATAAAGATATGGCTATTGGGGATTATGCTTTTCTTTCAAAAACTTTTCTCTTAAAAGACATGTTTTTGAAAATACTTCTTCCAAAAATGTTTTTAGAAAAATAGTTTTCTAAAATTTTTATCTGTTCTGGTAACCTTCGCTCTGATACCACGTGTAACACCCCACACCCGCTAAGGTAACTCACTAAGGGAATGCCTTAACTTTGGTGGAGCATTTAGGTGAATATAGAACAGAAAAATTACAACAAGACAGATATAATAATACTTGAAAAATCTAAAACATCATTTCATTGCATCAGAAGGTAAACATGTTTAGTTACAACACCATAAAAAGAGTCAAGTACCAAATATCCATCCTGATAAAAACCTAAGTACATAATCCCACTACATAAACTAATAGCCATAATAGAAAAGATAAGCTGGGCTTTACATCACGGTCCAAGCTCCAAAAGATAGATAAAGAAATCTGATCAAAGCCCACTAGTGCTAGGCCCAACCTGAGGAACTGAGAAGGAAAAAGATAAAAACAACGGGGTCAGACATAAGTCTGAGTGATCCCTATAACTTTAACAACACAATCATTAAAGTAATTAGGGTATGATATAAACTTGGTACAGTGATGACTGGGGATAAATGACTACACTAAGTAGCCAACTAGACATAGGATGAACTAGGATAACGGTAAAGACGCATCTACACACCCAAGGGTAATTACTAACTGTACCACACCAGTCATTCCTACTTAAAGGTTGATCCCACCCAAGAACTTAGAAAATTTACCCAGTAGTTTCGTGTACCCTAGCTGACTACATAGGTGCCGTCTGCCCCTATCTCCACTAGGTGTACCCACTACTCCCCAAGCGATCGGCTCCCTACCGTAGATACCCGTGCTGGCCCCACTGTAGGGTGTATCACTCCCCTAAGTGGCAACCCGATACAACCAATGGTGCACGGCTTATACCTACACGATGCAACAACGACTTACCTACCAGCCCGGGTCCACACATGCATATGAAACCCGTTGGACTTGTGTTGCCACCGCTAACCCGTTTTGGCCTCTTATAGTCAAGCCCAGTACGCATGTCCCGTCCTCGACATGGGTCGAGCCCAATAAGATACATATGGGTTACTGGTTGAAATGGGCCCCCACAAGCTACCCACCTAAGCTTGTCCCTTTATCTAGTGCATCCCACTTAACCCTTTAATCATGTTTAATTACATGTTTCCACTTGGTTAAGTATTCTAATCGTATTTTCTATTGCCGCCCAAGGCAACCCACCAGATTTCCACATGCCACCCAAGGAACTTACTTGATTTCCACATGCCACCCAAGGCACCCACTTAACCCATCATGCCCCACTACGTGCTTATCTGGTTAAGTGTTTCTTAATTGATTAAGAACGTAACCGTTGTAAAGACCTCTCACATTAGACTATCTTTTATGGCAGCTGGATTTGCCGGTCGGGTCCGGGCAGCCTTACGCCATAACCGAGTCTAACCTCGTGTCTTTACACTTGTCACGTATTTAGTTTGTGCCTAAGACCTCTCACATTGGGCCAATCATTTGTAGCCGCTAGATTTGCCGGTCGGTTCCGGGCAGTCTTATGCTACAAAAGGGTCCAACCTCGGGCCTTAGTCAATTAATTACACCTAATTAATCCCCCCCATAATTTGTATTAATTATCCCTAATTAATTACAAATTTAACGATGTACATAATTGACTCAATTATGTCCATCCACTTTATGGTATGCATAATCATACCAACTTCACACCATTTCATTAACATGAGTATTAACCCCATCGTTCCCCATGTAATTCGCTAACATGACATAAAAGGGAAGATTCATCACAAATACAATGGGTTATACTTGCATAACATTGTCATAATTTGTATCAATTATGACATCTAAAGCCAAGTCGAGTTGTCGAGTCGAGGGTCTTCCACTATGACCCGTATATCCGATCCGATTCGGGGCTATGCCAATGCCAAAATTCAAGTTCTCATTTTGTGCGCGTTCACGGAAACGGGCATAACTTCTGTACCGTAAGTCCGTTTTGCCCAAACGAAAGCTCTGCTCGAAGCTAGTTCAGAGGGCTACAAGACTTACAGAGCATATCTTCATAATTGATGCTTTCAGCTCCAAAAGAGTTCATCTGTTAGGTGTTTTGGGCCACTCTTTGTTTTTGATGTGACTTCAACCAAATCGCTTCCTGTCTTCTGACGATGTTCTCAATGCTTGAGTGTGTTGCTAATAAGAAATTCCAAGTGTGATTGCTTTGACTAAAAAGTGCGTCAACATTTTTGCCCCCCAGAACATATCTTTCTGATTGAAGGAAGATGTGTTCTGGATGATCCTAGAAATCCAAGGCCACGTCGGTCCTGCCAACTACACGTATAATCCATACCTGCAAATAAGAAGAAACGAACAAATGCTTTAAATCCTGATAGCTTTTCTTAACTGTTTCGAGCATAAACCATACTCAAGGAATGCTCGAATCATCCTGCCAAAACCTAGCGAGGGGCCTAACCTTCCAGGCATAAGCCATACTAGGAAGTTCAAACTGAGCATAAGCCATACTAGAGTTTTATTGAGTTCCTTTGCCAAGTCTTAACGAGACCATTCGCCATTCTCAAGTATAATCCATACTTAGAAATTCAGTGGAGTACAATCCATATTCATACCGAGGTAGAGCTATACTTGCCAAAGCCTGACAATATAGTTCATTCCTAGGCACAATCCGTACCAAGAGTTTCGAGATAAGTACAAGCCATAATTTAATTGAGATTGAGAATCCTGCCATAATCTGACAAGATACTTAAATTATCCAAACATAATCCATGCTCGGAAAGTTCTTCCTTATTCAATTCAAAGTACAAAGCAAAAGCTAATCGTGATTGGTTTGTCATCGAGTCCAGAGCACGCTTTGGGGCTAAATCCTAACCTCGAACATGTGTACTCCGATTTAGCAAATTGGAAAACATAAAAAAAGAAGGAAACATATCTTAAATCCTAAGAAATGTAGAAAGCACAAAGCGTTCCAATCCAGATCAGTTGATGATGAGCCCACGAGAGCTCGATCCAGGGTCATTCCCTCTTCGGGGAGAAGATGGTGGAAGCGCGGATGCTGGCGCTATTGGTTGTTTCACACACCCGGGTAGCTCTCCACGTCTAACCCGTTCCTCAAACAAATCACACAAATGCCTGCAGTCATTTCTGTCATGACCGTCTGTATCATGAAATACGCAGTGTTTTCTAGAATCACGTTCTTTCTACGATGGCTACCTTCTGGGAGGCTTTGGGTAGGAGACAACACCGTTTGTGTCCATGTAAATGTCAGTTAGTTTTGAATTGAGTTCAGTGTACTTTTCGTATCTAGGCCCTCTCCAGGGATGAGTGTTGCGATCGTTGTTGATAGGATCTTTTCCTTTGTCTTTTCCAGAATCAGACGGTCCTCCATCCTTAAGCATGTTGACGTCAAGAACCTTCTTTTCAGAAGTTGCATCTTCCTCACGTAGAAATCTATCCGCTTCAAGGTAGAATTCACCGAGATCCCGTGGTGGGTCTCGGTACAAAGATTTTTTGAACTTCGGGTTTTCCAAGACGCCGAGAACTACTGCCATCAATACCATCGATGGTCCAATTCGATCAACCGATGTTGCTGCAATGTTGAACCTTTCCAGAAACGAATGAAAAGCTTCTTGGGGCCTCTGCTTAATTGTAGTGTGCGACGTTACGTTTTTGGGTTGAGCGATGTGGACCCGAAATTGTTCAATGAAGCGAGCGACCAACATATTCCAGCTGTTGATCGATTCAGACTCTAGCTGCCGAACCCACATAACAGTGATATCAATCAAAAAGAGGGGGAAGAATTTTTCCATGACATTTTCCGATGCCGATTGAACTTCCATATGATGCTTGCATCGCATCAAGTGCATAGGAGGATCTGTCCTAGCGTTATACGGTTCCAGAACCGAAAGTTTGAAATCCGGTGGATTACGGGAATTTCTGATTTCTTACGTCAACGAATTGTGATTAACGTCATCCACGTCGCTCTGATAAGTGCGGGCATTGAGAGGCTCTGAATAAGATTGGCGAGCCATTCACCTTCAAAAATCTATTGCAAATGGCCAAGGTCCGAGTTCGTGCGCCCAGCGTTAAGTCCAGAAGTGTCTGGAAATTTGTGTGGTGCGATCCGGTTCGGATCGATGGTACTTGGGCTGGATGGACCAAACCGACCCGGGCCAGGCTCTCTGATCCGAGCTGCATCATGCCGCTGTTAAGCTGAAGTTGTGGTGCCTGAGTGTCCATCCGAACCAGAGCGGATGTTGGTCGTGCTCGACCTAAGCTTGTGTATCCATCCAAAACATTGAGTGATGCACGCTGATCATTCCTAGAAAGATGGCGAGTGCCCCCAGCTCCAACAGGTTTTATGGTTCTGATCAGATCTGAACCGACCTGGTAGGGGTTGCCCCTATCTCCATTTGCTCTTCAGCTCGGATGTAAGCCGATCTGACCTGGTTAGTGGCAACATCTCGAGCTCCTTCCGTTCCATTTCCAATAAGTTGAATGTTGTTGCTCGGTCTGGCATCCATCCAAGTGAATAATTCGTCTATCATATTTTGTTGTTTTTGAAGAAGGTTGTCTTGCCTTGCCAGTTGAGTTCTCAATTCAACGAAAACGCCATCCATTTCATCTCTAGTCAAGTATGCTTATGGATTTCCATGAGAGGAAGCCTCCTGGCTTGCCTCGTTCCATGCACCTTCAGTGCCAACATCCTCAGCATGAGAGAAGCTTCCGTCTTTCTTTCACTTTGCCATTTATCCAACAGCCAAGCAATTCGATTCCTTTTCAAGCAAGAAATTGAAGTAGTATCGTGTGCTTCCCTACCTGGGGCACCTAAATGTTAGACCAAAATTGGCACTAACACCCAAACGCAGTGTAAAATCCTCACAATCGTAAATCACAGATCACTAAATGTAGAAATAGTAAAATAAGAGGAGACACACGAGGTTTTTATAATGGTTCGGCCGTAAATGCAGCGTACGTCCACTTTATAATCTTATTGTTATACTGACAGATTACAAGAATCAGTTACATAAGATACACAATCCGTGTATTGAATGAGATTACAAGAGTTTATACATGTAATTGACATGCTAATTTAGTTTTTGAATATAATGCATTGATTTTGTGTTGTAGCAATGGAGGCCGAAAGTGAAATTGGCCAAAGATGCTTCAATTTGTCTTCAAACTATGTATTTTTAATTGTAAAGGAGCTCCGGGTCGGATGCCACATGTCATGACCGGAGGCGATCTCAGAAAGTAGTTGAAAATCATCCCAAAATTGTGCTAAGCCAAGTGGAATCCGACTCGCATTTGTAGGTGTCTGTTATGCCATGAGAATCGATCAACATAGCTGTGTACAGAACTCGCCCCAATCGAGTCGGTGCCTCCGATCCAAATCAAACCAATACCTCCGAACCGGGTTGATCCAATGCCCTCCCATCCGAAGCCAAGTCAAATTGTCAAGTCATGGGTCTTCCACTAAGAACCGCATATCCGATCTGACCCAGGATGCCCGATCAGAGGCTATGCTAGTGCCAAAATTCAATTTCTCATTCTGTGCGCGTTCACGAAAACGGGCGTAACTCCCGAACCATAAGTCTGTTTTGCCCAAACGAAAGCTCTAGTCGAAGCTAATTCAGAGGGCTACAAGAATTACTAAGCATAGCTTTGTAATTGATACGTTTGGGCCCAAAAGAGTTCATATGATAGGAGTTTCTGACCACTCTTTGTTTGTGATGCGACTTCAACAAAATCGCTTCCTGTCTTTTGACAATGTTCTCAACGCTTGAGTGTGTTGCTAACCAGAAATTCCATGTGTGACTGCTTTAACTAAAAAGCGTGTCAACATTTTTTCCACCCAGAACATATCTTGCTGATTAAAGGAAGATGTGTTCTGGGTGATCCAAGAAATCCAAGGCCACGTTGGGCTTGCCAACTGCATGTATAATCCATACCTGCAAATAAAAAGAAATGAACAAATGCGTCAAATCTTGACAGCTTTGCTTAGCTGTTTTGAGCATAAACCTTACTCGATGGACGTTCGAATCATCCTTCCAAAACCTTTTAAGGAGCCTAACCTTCCAGGCATAAGCCATACCAGGAAGTTCAAACTGATCATAAGCCATACTCAAGTTTTATTGAGTTCCCTTGCCCAGTCTTAACGAGACCATTTTCCATTCCCAAATATAATCCATACTTAAAAATTTAGTGGAGTACAATCCCTTCTCATACTAAGATAGAGCTATACTAGCCAAAGCCTGACATGTTAGTTCGTTCTTAGGCACAATCCGTACCTAGGGTTTCGATAAATGTACAAGCCATACTTTAATTGAGATTGAGAATCCGACCACAACCTGACAAGATACTTAAATGTTCCAAACATAATCCATGCTCGAAAAGTCCTTCCTTATTCAATTCAAAGTACAAAACAAAAGCAAATCCTGATTGGTTTTTCATCGAGACTAAAGCACGCTTTGGGGCTAAATCCTAACCTCAAACGTGTGTACTTCTGTTTAGCCAATCGAAAAACCTAAAGAAAGCAGGAAACATATCTCCTAAGAAATGCAGAAAGCGCAAAGTGATCCAATCCTGATCAGATGATGATGAGCCCATGAGAGCTCGATCAAGGGTCATTCCCTCCCTGGGGAGCAGGTGGTGGAAGCGCGGAGGCAGGCGCTATTGGTTATTTCACATACCCGGGTAGCTCTCCACGTCCAAACCGTTCCTCAATCAAATCGCGCAGATGCCTGCAGTTATTTGTGTCATGATTGTCATATCATGAAATATGCGGTGTTTTCCAAAATCATGTTCTTTCTGTGATGGCTCCCTTCTGGGAGGCTTTGGGTAAGAGACAACATCATTTATGTCCATGTAGATGTCAGTTAGCGTTGAATTGAATTCAGTGTACTTTTCGTATCTGGGCCCTCTCCGGGGCTGAGTGTTGAAGTCATTATTGACAGAAGCTTTTTCTTTGTCTTTTCCAGAAACAAACGTTCCTCCATCCTTAAGCATGTTGATGTCAAGAACCTTCTATTCAGAAATTACATCTTCCTCAAGTAGAAATCTATCCGCTTCATGGTAGATTTCACTGAGATCCCACGGTAGGTCTTGGTACAAAGATTTCTTGAATTCCGAGTTTTCCTATACGTCGGATACTGCTGCCATCAATACCATCGATAGTCCAAGTCGATCAACAGATGTTGCTGCAACGTTGAACCTTTCCAGAAATGAATGCAAAGTTTCTCGGGGCCTCTGCTTAATAGTAGTGAGCAGCATTACGTTTTTGGGTCGAGCGATGTGGACCCAAAATTATTCAATGAAGCGAGCGACCAACATATTCCAGCTGTTGATCGATTCAGACTCTAGCTGCCGAATCCACATAGTAGCGGTATCAGTCAGAAAGAGGGTGAAGCATTTTGCCATGACGTTTTCCGACGGCGACTGATCTTCCATATGACGCTTCTATGGCATCAAGTGCACGATAGGATGCGTCCTAACGTTATACGGTTCCAGAACCGGGAGTTTCAAATCTGGTGGATTACGGGAATTTCTGATTTCTTGCGTGAATGGATTGTGATTGACGTCATCCATGTCCCTCTGATAAGTACGGCCCCACGAGAGGCATTGAATAAGATTAGCGAGCCGATCGCCTTCAAAAATCTGTTGCAAGTTGCCAAGGTCCGAGTTCGTGCCCCCAGCGTTAAGTCCAGAAGAGTCTGGAAATGTCTGTGGTGTGATCCGGCTCGGATCGGTGGTGTTCGGGTCGGATAGACCAAACCGACCCAGGCTAGGCTCTCTGATCTGAGCAGCATCATGCCGTTGTTGAGCTGAAGTTGGTGGTGCTTGAGTGTCCATACGAACCGGAGCGGATGTTGGTTGTGCTCGACTTGAGCTTGTGTTTCCATCTAAAACATTGAGTGATGCACGCTGATCATTCCTAGAAAGGAGGCGAGTGCCCCTAGCTCCAAAAAGTTTTGTGGTTCAGATCGGATCCGAACCGACCCAGTCGGGGTTGCCCCCTGTCTCCATTTGCTCTTCGGCTCGGATATAAGCCGATCCGAATCGGTTAGTGGCAACATGTCAAGCTCCTTTCGTTCCATTTCTAGCAATGAATGTTGTTGCTCGGCCTGCCATCCATCCGAGCGAAGAACTCATCTAACATATTTTGTTGTTTTTGAAGAAGCTCATCTTGCCTTGCCATCTGAGTTCTCAATTCAGTGGAAACGCAATCCATTTAATCTCTAGTCAATTATGCTGATGGATTTCCATGAGAGGAAGCCTCCTAGCTTGCCTCGTTCCTTGCGCCTTAAGTGCCAATATACTCAGCACGAGAGAAGGTTCCGTCTTTCTTTCGTTTTTCTATTTATCCAACAGCCAAGCAAACCGATTCCTTTTCAAGCTAAAAATTAAAGTAATATCATGTGCCTCCCTACCTAGCGCGCAAAAATGTTAGACCAAAATTGACATGACTGGAGGCGATCTCGAAAAGTAGTGGAAAATCATCCCAAAATCATGCTAAGCCAAGTGGAATCCGATCCGCATTTGTAGGAGTCGGTTATGCCTTGAGAATCGGTCAACATAGCTGTGTACAGAACTTGCCCCAAGCGGGTCGGGTCAGTGCCTCTGATTCGAACCGAACGAAAGCCTCTGAACCGAACCGATCCGAAGCCATTCCCATCCGAAGCCAAGACGAGTTGTCGAGTTAGGGCTCTTCCACTATGACCCGTATATCCAAACCGACCCGGGGTGCCCAATCCGATCCAGGGCTATGCGAATGCCAAAATTCAAGCTCTCACTCTGTGCGCGTCCACGAAAACGGGCACAACTTCCAAACTGTAAGTCCGTTTTGCCCAAATAAAAGCTCTACTCGAAGCTAATTCAAAGGGCTACAGGAGTTACAGAGCAAAGCATCATAATTGATGATTTTGGGCCCAAAATGAGGTCATTTGATAGAAGTTTCAGGTCACTCTTTGTTTGTGATGCGGCTTTAACCAAATTGCTTCCTGTCTTCTGACGATGTTCTCAATGCATGAGCGCATTGCTAACCAGAAATTCCATGTATGACTGCTTTGACTAAAAATCGTGTCAACATTTTTGCCCCCCAGAACATATCTTTCTGATTGAAGGAAGATTTGTTCTGGATGATCCTAGAAATCCAAGTCCATGACGGGCCTTCCAACCGCACATATAATCCATACTTGCAAATAAGAAGAAACGAACAGATGCATCAAATCCTGACAGCTTTGCTTAACCATTTCGAGCATAAACCATACTCGAGGGTTGTTCGAATCATCCTGCCAAAACCAGGCGAGGGGCCTAACCTTCTAGGCATAAGGCATACCAAGAAGTTCAAACTGAGCATTAGCTATACTAGAGTTTTATTGAGTTCCTTTGCCAAGTCTTAACGAGACCATTTGCCATTCCCGAGTGTAATCCACGCTTATAAATTCAGTGGAGTACAATCCATACACATACTGAGATAGAGCTATACCTGCTAAAGCCTGACAATATAGTTCTTTCCTAGGCACAATCCATACTTAGGGTTTGTGTCGAGATAAGTACAAGCCATACTTTAATTGAGATTGAGAATCCTGTCACAACCTGACAAGGTACTTAAATTTTCCAAACATAATCAATGCTTGGAAAGTCTTTCCTTATTTAATTCAAAGTACAAAACCAAAGCAAATCCTGATTGGTTTGTCATCAAGTCCAGAGCACGCTTTAGGGCTAAATCCTAACCCCGAATGTGTGTACTCCGATTGAGCCAATCGGAAAACCGAAAGAAAGCTAGAAACATATCTTAAATCCTAAGAAATGTGGAAAGCACAAAGTGATCCAATCTAGATCAGTTGATGATGAGCCCACCAGAGCTCGATCCAGGGTCATTCCCTCTCCGGGAAGCAGGTGTTGGAAGAGCGTATGCAGGTTCTATTGGTTGTTTCACATACTCGGGAAGCTCTCCACGTCTAACTCGTACTTCAATCAAATCGCGAAGATGCTTGCAGTCATTTTTGTCATGGTCGTCCATATCATGAAATACGCAGTGTTTTCTAGAATCACGTTGTGATGGCCCGCCCCGCACCAGCCTGCATTTCCTCCGAAAGTGCGCTGTACGCATGCCCAGCTAGCACAGAACGGTCGTCAGAAGAAAAGAAAGAAGGAAATGAGCTAATCAAGGAACCTGTATAATGTCTCACAGCGCATGGAATAAAATATATTAACAACATACTTGACATAAAACAGGTGAGACAGTGCATAAGCTGATAACTAAAATCAACATCAATCATCAGAGCAGCGGAAATCCAAATACAGCTTATTACAATTTTCCAAATTTACTGTCTCTAAACAAAAGAAAGCTAAAGTAGAAGATGCACCACCAATGCCCAAGCAGTGATCTTCAACAACACAGGGAGAATATTATATATATTACGTGGAAGCCTCCTGCTCGTCTCCGGATCATCTACCCGTGCATCACCAGCTAACCTGTCTCTCGTCTGCTCGTGTGAGCACCCAGAATAATAAGAGGAGACATAAAACTCTGGGTCAGACATAAAGCCTGGTATGAGCGATAAGCATCTAAACAGAACAATAACAGGTATACTAAACCATACCTGAACCTGGACCTGCAACCAAAGAGTTAGTACCATATACCGTACAATACTCCAAGGCGCCATAATGAATAGTGTAAGAATACGGGGGTGGGGTGTGCATGTCACAATGATAGCAAACAAATCATCCATAGCAACCATCCTCACATCTCTCACTCAGTGCGTAAAGCGTACGACATCTACCACTTTGGAACACTAGACAAACTGAGGTAACGACGAATCCCGCCTTGTAGAAACCCTGCTATGACCAAGCTAAACATATGGAGTCATGACCAAACATTTCAATGACCCACTTCATTGGTTGTAGCCCTTGGTTCTACCGATGCCATAATGGCCCTGAATCCGCCTTCGTACCTAATACCATAGTGGTCCAAAGCTATAGACATCGATAACCCCTTAACACTCGTCCCGCAGCAAAGCCCAATCATCAAGCGAACTCGTTGATTCCCATCTGGATCCTGAGCTCTAACTTCTCCTTTGGACTACCTTTGCATCTCGGGTATTGGCCATCATCTTCATCCGGATCGGTCTTCATCTTGCTCCACTCGCTTCGGATCGGACAAGAATCATCAGTTCGGCTCGGTCAACCTTCAGCTTCCGGTTCGGTTCGTGGCCTTCATCTCATGGCGGTTCGGATCGGTCATGGTCACTCCTGGCGGATCGGGTCAGCCTTCGAATCCAATCGTTACCCATCGGTTCGGGTCGGAGTAGTTCATGCTCACGAGAGGCGGATCGGGTCGGGTGGTGTGAGCGGGTCGGTTCAGATAGTGTGCTCCTCTTCGTGAAGCAACACAGATCGTCTCGCGAAGTCTTGATCGGATCGGATCGTATCGCGCCGTCGGGTCGGAGTCTCTCACAAGAGCAGATCAGATCGGAGTCTTCAAGCATCGACGGATCGGATCGGATCGCACCATCGGATCGGATCGCCCTTACTTCCACCGATCCGGTCCGGTTCGGATGACTTCCTGCAGTTCTTCCAGCGAGCAGTTTACGCCATTCGACGGCGTTTTTGACAAATCTAACACTTCTAATCAATCATAAAACACACCATAGAGTCATAGCAGTATGTAATAGCAACCACAAACAACAAACAACCATTCAAATGAATCAAAATGGATCAAAAGTGGTCAAAACTCCTTATTTTCCCTTAAGCATGTTTAAGTAAAACGAATCATAGGGTTAACAAAACTTAATCAAATCGAACCAAATTTCTAACAGAGGCATAAAATATTATTTACGAATTTCTAAACATTTTTCCAGAATTTATTAGTGTATAAATTCGCTAATCTTCACTAATTACTCTTAGTTACCGTAATTAGTGAAAAAACTATGCAAATCACTCACCTTTGCAACAACTAAAACCCCAAAACTGAAATATTCTCTGATTTGGCGCTGCTCCCAATCTTACACAGCAGCTCTACCTCGGTTCTCGTGCTAATACTCCTTGATTTGATGTTTGCTAAGCCTAATCTTCAATTAGAAAGTGATTAAGAGGTGTTTTGAAGAGATTTAGAGAGTGGAGGCCATGGCTAGGTTAAGAGGAATGAAAGTGGCGGCTGGAAAATGTCTAAAGAAATGTTTTCTAACCCTAATCAGCCCCTATATACTCCTAAACCCGAAATTCCCCTCTGGGCCTAGCTGCTAATCACCCGGTTAAGCCCAATCAAGCTGTTTTTCACCATCTGAAACTTGTTTCAGCCATATCTCCCAAACGGTGAGTCCGTTTGGCTAATGTGACCACTCTACGGAAAGAGAAACCATCATCCGGAGCCAATGGAAGTGGTTTCAGGTCAAAATTCCTTTCCAGTCAAAAGTTTTGGACAAAACAGTGCCAACTAGGGGTAAAATGGTCATTTAAAAATCGGGAAAAATCATGAACATGGGAAATGGCCCCAATAGTCGTCCCCCAAAGTTACATGACCAAACGACTTCGTATGTGAAAGAAATAAATATTCTACAATCCTATGATGCGTAGAATGCGGGTCGTTACACTCTCCCCCCCTTAAGAAATTTCGTCCCCGAAATTCCTTAACCCAAGACATACAAAGGATCCCGCATGCCTAACAACCACATACAACAATCAATCATGCAAAACAAGCAAACAAGCCTATCCTAGCATGCGGAAAAACTAAATCGAAGTCGGAATCTTACCAGGCAAAGAGTTCTGGGTGTGACTTCCTAATGTCCTCCTCTGTCTCCCAAGTACAATCATTCTCGTCCTCGCTCCACTGTACCTTGACTAGCTTCACCGCCTTCCTTCGAAGTTGCTTCATGTCGTGCGCGACAATACGGGCCGGCTTGCGGTTCCCAACCGCATCGGGTTCTACTTCGAAGTCCTCTAACTGATCAGGTGAAATAGTCATATCTGAGTCGTGAACGAACTTCCTTAGTTGGGAAACATGAAATACGTTGTGAACTCCCGCCATCTTCTCTGGTAAGTCAATTCTATATGCCAAATTCCCGACTGGTTCAAGAACAGGGTATGGACCAACAAATCTTGGTGCTAACTTGCCTCTCCCGCCAAATCGTATTACGCACTTCAATGGAGAAATCTTGACAAAAACCAAGTCACAAATGGAGAATTTTAGGTCTCTTCTTCTCTTATCAGCATAACTCTTCTGCCTATCTTGGGCAGCCTTCATTCGTTGTTGAATGATCTTGACCTTATCTGAAGTTTCCCTCACCACATCTGGTCCAAGCATAAACTTCTCGCCAGTCTCTATCCAACATGATGGTGAGTTCCACGGTTTTCCGTACAAAGCTTCAAATGGAGCCATACCGATACTGGATTGGTAGCTATTATTATATGCAAACTCTACTAGATGCAAATGGTCATCCCATGATCCACCAAAATCCAATATACATGCTCTCAAGAGATCTTCCAAAATACGATTCACCCTTTCCGTCTGACCGTCGGTCTGAGGATGATATGCGGTACTGAGATGTAACTCTGACCCTAGAGCCTCTTATAAGCTCTTCCAAAACCCACTAGTGAATAACGGGTCTCGGTCGCTCACAATGCTTTTAGGTACTCCATGAAATCTCACTACCTACTTCATATACAATTCTGCTAACTTAGCTGCCGTTCTGGTCGATTTGACTGGTATAAACCTTGCACTTTTAGTCAGTCGATCTACAATTACCCAAATGCTGTCATATCCTGATCTAGTCCTTGGTAAACCATCGATGAAATCCATCGAGACTTGCTCCCATTTCCATTCGGGAATTTCTAAGGGCTGTAACAACCCACTAGGCTTCTTTTGCTCGGCTTTAACTAGCTGGCAATTCATGCACTTGGATATAAACTTCCCAACGTCTCTTTTCATCCCTTCCCAGTAGTAAGTCTGCTTCATATCTCGATACATCTTGTTACCACCGGGGTGTATAGTCAGCTTTGAGTGATGACATTCTCTAAGCACTTCATCCCTCAATCCATTGAAATTGGGTACAACAAGCTTTCCATTCTTTCTAAGCCATCTATCTCGATCAAGCCCATACTTGTTCATCTACTCATCTATACCCATCTCTAACTTGGAGATGATTTCCAATAGGTTTGGATCGTCCCTCTGACTAGAGCCGATCCGTTCAACCAAAGTGGGTCTGATCGTCAAACTTGCTAACATTTCTGGATCCAATTCGCACTTTGGTCTGAAATCAAACCCCACGATAAACTCCAGTTGCTTCCATTCAAGGAACATAGCCCCTAAGCTGGCATGTCTTATACTCAATGCATCAGCCACCGCATTGCCCTTTCCCGGTGTGTATGCGATGTCAAAATCATAGGAAGCTAAGAACTCTAACCATCTCTGTTGACGGAGATTTAAATCCTTCTAGGAGAATAGATACTTTAGCGACTTATGATCTGTAAACAGCTCAAATCTTTCTCCCAAGAGATAGTGTCTCCACATTTTTAACGCGAACACGATCGCTGCCAATTCTAAATCATGGGTAGGGTATATTCTCTCGTGCGGTTTCAATTGCCGACTTGCGTAAGCTACAACCCTACCGCCTTGCATCAATACAACACCCAGTCTGGTACCAAACCATAATCCGGAGCCAATGGAAGTGGTTTCAGGTCAAAATTCCTTTCCAGTCAAAAGTTATGGCCAAAACAGTGCCAACTAGGGGTAAAATGGTCATTTAAAAATCGGGAAAAATCATGAACATGGGAAATGGCCCCAATAGTCGTCCCCCAAAGTTACCTGACCAAACGACTTCGTATGTGAAAGAAATAAATATTTTACGATCCTATGATGCGTAGAATGCGGGTCGTTACACTCTCCCCCCCCCCCCTTAAGAAATTTCGTCCCCGAAATTCCTTAACCCAAGACATACAAAGGATCCTGCATGCCTAACAACCACATACAACAATCAATCATGCAAAACAAGCAAACAAGCCTATCCTAGCATGCGGAAAAACTAAATCGAAGTCAGAATCTTACCAGGCCAAGAGTTCTGGGTGTGACTTCCTAATGTCCTCCTCTGTCTCCCAAGTACAATCATTCTCGTCCTCGCTCCACTGTACCTTGACTAGCTTCACCGCCTTCCTTCGAAGTTGCTTCATGTCGTGCGCGACAATACGGGCCGGCTTGCGGTTCCCAACCGCCTCGGGTTCTACTTCGAAGTCCTCTAACTGATCAGGTGAAATAGTCATATCTGAGTCGTGAACGAACTTCCTTAGTTGGGAAACATGAAATACGTTGTGAACTCCCGCCATCTTCTCCGGTAAGTCAATTCTATATGCCAAATTCCCGACTGGTTCAAGAACAGGGAATGGACCAACAAATCTTGGTGCTAACTTGCCTCTCCCGCCAAATCGTATTACGCTCTTCAATGGAGAAATCTTGACAAAAACCAAGTCACAAATGGAGAATTTTAGGTCTCTTCTTCTCTTATCAGCATAACTCTTCTGCCTATCTTGGGCAGTCTTCATTCGTTGTTGAATGATCTTGACCTTATCTGAAGTTTCCCTCACCACATCTGGTCCAAGCATAAACTTCTCGCCAGTCTCTATCCAACATGATGGTGAGTTTCACGGTCTTCCGTACAAAGCTTCAAATGGAGCCATACCGATACTGGATTGGTAGCTATTATTATATGCAAACTCTACTAGATGCAAATGGTCATCCCATGATCCACCAAAATCCAATATACATGCTCTCAAGAGATCTTCCAAAATACGATTCACCCTTTCCGTCTGACCGTCGGTCTGAGGATGATATGCGGTACTGAGATGTAACTCTGACCCTAGAGCCTCTTATAAGCTCTTCCAAAACCCACTAGTGAATAACGGGTCTCGGTCGCTCACAATGCTTTTAGGTACTCCATGAAATCTCACTACCCACTTCATATACAATTCTGCTAACTTAGCTGCCGTTCTGGTCGATTTGACTGGTATAAACCTTGCACTTTTAGTCAGTCGATCTACAATTACCCAAATGATGTCATATCCCGATCTAGTCCTTGGTAAACCATCGATGAAATCCATCGAGACTTGCTCCCATTTCCATTCGGGAATTTCTAAGGGCTGTAACAACCCACTAGGCTTCTTTTGCTCGGCTTTAACTAGCTGGCAATTCATGCACTTGGATATAAACTTCCCAACGTCTCTTTTCATCCCTTCCCAGTAGTAAGTCTGCTTCATATCTCGATACATCTTGTTACCACCAGGGTGTATAGTCAGCTTTGAGTGATGACATTCTCTAAGCACTTCATCCCTCAATCCATTGACATTGGGTACAACAAGCTTTCCATTCTTTCTAAGCCATCTATCTCGATCAAGCCCATACTTGTTCATCTCCTCATCTATACCCATCTCTAACTTGGAGATGATTTCCAATAGGTTTGGATCGTCCCTCTGACTAGAGTCGATCCGTTCAACCAAAGTGGGTCTAATCGTCAAACTTGCTAACATTTCTGGATCCAATTCGCACTTTGGTCTGAAATCAAACCCCACGATAAACTCCAGTTGCTTCCATTCAAGGAACATAGCCCCTAAGCTGGCATGTCTTATACTCAATGCATCAGCCACCGCATTGCCCTTTCCCGGTGTGTATGCGATGTCAAAATCATAGGAAGCTAAGAACTCTAACCATCTCTGCTGATGGAGATTTAAATCCTTCTAGGAAAATAGATACTTTAGCGACTTATGATCTGTAAACAGCTCAAATCTTTCTCCCAAGAGATAGTGTCTCCATATTTTTAACGCGAACACGATCGCTGCCAATTCTAAATCATGGGTAGGGTATCTTCTCTCGTGCGGTTTCAATTGCCGACTTGCGTAAGCTACAACCCTACCGCCTTGCATCAATACAGCACCCAGTCCGGTACCAAACCATCATCCGGAGCCAATGGAAGTGGTTTCAGGTCAAAATTCCTTTCCAGTCAAAAGTTATGGCCAAAACAGTGCCAACTAGGGGTAAAATGGTCATTTAAAAATCGGGAAAAATCATGAACATGGTAAATGGCCCCAATAGTCGTCCCCCAAAGTTACATGACCAAACGACTTCGTATGTGAAAGAAATAAATATTCTACGATCCTATGATGCGTAGAATGCGGGTCGTTACACTCTCCCCCCCTTAAGAAATTTCGTCCCCGAAATTCCTTAACCCAAGACATACAAAGGATCCCGCATGCCTAACAACCACATACAACAATCAATCATGCAAAACAAGCAAACAAGCCTATCCTAGCATGCGGAAAAACTAAATCGAAGTCAGAATCTTACCAGGCAAAGAGTTCTGGGTGTGACTTCCTAATGTCCTCCTCTGTCTCCCAAGTACAATCATTCTCGTCCTCGCTCCACTGTACCTTGACTAGCTTCACCGCCTTCCTTCGAAGTTGCTTCATGTCGTGCGCGACAATACGGGCCGGCTTGCGGTTCCCAACCGCCTCGGGTTCTACTTCGAAGTCCTCTAACTGATCAGGTGAAATAGTCATATCTGAGTCGTGAACGAACTTCCTTAGTTGGGAAACATGAAATACGTTGTGAACTCCCGCCATCTTCTCCGGTAAGTCAATTCTATATGCCAAATTCCCGACTGGTTCAAGAACAGGGAATGGACCAACAAATCTTGGTGCTAACTTGCCTCTCCCGCCAAATCGTATTACGCTCTTCAATGGAGAAATCTTGACAAAAACCAAGTCACCAATGGAGAATTTTAGGTCTCTTTTTCTCTTATCAGCATAACTCTTCTGCCTATCTTGGGCTGCCTTCATTCGTTGTTGAATGATCTTGACCTTATCTGAAGTTTCCCTCACCACATCTGGTCCAAGCATAAACTTCTCGCCAGTCTCTATCCAACATGATGGTGAGTTTCACGGTCTTCCGTACAAAGCTTCAAACGGAGCCATACCGATACTAGATTGGTAGCTATTATTATATACAAACTCTACTAGATGCAAATGGTCATCCCATGATCCACCAAAATCCAATATACATGCTCTCAAGAGATCTTCCAAAATATGATTCACCCTTTCCGTCTGACCGTCGGTCTGAGGATGATATGTGGTACTGAGATGTAACTCTGACCCTAGAGCCACTTATAAGCTCTTCCAAAACCCACTAGTGAATAACGGGTCTCGGTCGCTCACAATGCTTTTAGGTACTCCATGAAATCTCACTACCCACTTCATATACAATTCTGCTAACTTAGCTGCCGTTCTGGTCGATTTGACTGGTATAAACCTTGCACTTTTAGTCAGTCGATCTACAATTACCCAAATGTTGTCATATCCCGATCTAGTCCTTGGTAAACCATCGATGAAATCCATCGAGACTTTCTCCCATTTCCATTCGGGAATTTCTAAGGGCTGTAACAACCCACTAGGCTTCTTTTGCTCGGCTTTAACTAGCTGGCAATTCATGCACTTGGATATAAACTTCCCAACGTCTCTTTTCATCCCTTCCCAGTAGTAAGTCTGCTTCATATCTCGATACATCTTGTTACCACCGGGGTGTATAGTCAGCTTTTAGTGATGACATTCTATAAGCACTTCATCCCTCAATCCATTGACATTGGGTACAACAAGCTTTCCATTCTTTCTAAGCCATCTATCTCGATCAAGCCCATACTTGTTCATCTCCTCATCTATACCCATCTCTAACTTGGAGATGATTTCCAATAGGTTTGGATCGTCCCTCTGACTAGAGCCGATCCGTTCAACCAAAGTGGGTCTGATCGTAAAACTTGCTAACATTTCTGGATCCAATTCGCACTTTGGTCTGAAATCAAACCCCACGATAAACTCCAGTTGCTTCCATTCAAGGAACATAGCCCCTAAGCTGGCATGTCTTATACTCAATGCATCAGCCACCGCATTGCCCTTTCCCGGTGTGTATGCGATGTCAAAATCATAGGAAGCTAAGAACTCTAACCATCTCTGCTGACGGAGATTTAAATCCTTCTAGGAGAATAGATACTTTAGTGACTTATGATCTGTAAACAGCTCAAATCTTTCTCCCAAGAGATAGTGTCTCCACATTTTTAACGCGAACACGATCGCTGCCAATTCTAAATCATGGGTAGGGTATCTTCTCTCGTGCGGTTTCAATTGCCGACTTGCGTAAGCTACAACCCTACAGCCTTGCATCAATACAGCACCCAGTCCGGTAACAAACCATCATCCGGAGCCAATGGAAGTGGTTTCAGGTCAAAATTCCTTTCCAGTCAAAAGTTATGGCCAAAACAGTGCCAACTAGGGGTAAAATGGTCATTTAAAAATCGGGAAAAATCATGAACATGGGAAATGGCCCCAATAGTCGTCCCCCAAAGTTACATGACCAAACGACTTCGTATGTGAAAGAAATAAATATTCTACGATCCTATGATGCGTAGAATGCGGGTCGTTACACTCTCCCCCCCTTAAGAAATTTCGTCCCCGAAATTCCTTAACCCAAGACATACAAAGGATCCTGCATGCCTAACAACCACATACAACAATCAATCATGCAAAACAAGCAAACAAGCCTATCCTAGCATGCGGAAAAACTAAATCGAAGTCAGAATCTTACCAGGCAAAGAGTTCTGGGTGTGACTTCCTAATGTCCTCCTCTGTCTCCCAAGTACAATCATTCTCGTCCTCGCTCCACTGTACCTTGACTAGCTTCACCGCCTTCCTTCGAAGTTGCTTCATGTCGTGCGCGACAATACGGGCCGGCTTGCGGTTCCCAACCGCCTCGGGTTCTACTTCGAAGTCCTCTAACTGATCAGGTGAAATAGTCATATCTGAGTCGTGAACGAACTTCCTTAGTTGGGAAACATGAAATACGTTGTGAACTCCCGCCATCTTCTCCGGTAAGTCAATTCTATATGCCAAATTCCCGACTGGTTCAAGAACAGGGAATGGACCAACAAATCTTGGTGCTAACTTGCCTCTCCCGCCAAATCGTATTACGCTCTTCAATGGAGAAATCTTGACAAAAACCAAGTCACCAATGGAGAATTTTAGGTCTCTTCTTCTCTTATCAGCATAACTCTTCTGCCTATCTTGGGCAGCCTTCATTCGTTGTTGAATGATCTTGACCTTATCTGAAGTTTCCCTCACCACATCTGGTCCAAGCATAAACTTCTCGCCAGTCTCTATCCAACATGATGGTGAGTTTCACGGTCTTCCGTACAAAGCTTCAAACGGAGCCATACCGATACTGGATTGGTAGCTATTATTATATGCAAACTCTACTAGATGCAAATGGTCATCCCATGATCCACCAAAATCCAATATACATGCTCTCAAGAGATCTTCCAAATTACGATTCACCCTTTCCGTCTGACCGTCGGTCTGAGGATGATATGCGGTACTGAGATGTAACTCTGACCCTAGAGCCTCTTATAAGCTTTTCCAAAACCCACTAGTGAATAACGGGTCTCGGTCGCTCACAATGCTTTTAGGTACTCCATGAAATCTCACTACCCACTTCATATACAATTCTGCTAACTTAGCTGCCGTTCTGGTCGATTTGACTGGTATAAACCTTGCACTTTTAGTCAGTCGATCTACAATTACCCAAATGCTGTCATATCCCGATCTAGTCCTTGGTAAACCATCGATGAAATCCATCGAGACTTGCTCCCATTTCCATTCGGGAATTTCTAAGGGCTGTAACAACCCACTAGGCTTCTTTTGCTCGGCTTTAACTAGCTGGCAATTCATGCACTTGGATATAAACTTCCCAACGTCTCTTTTCATCCCTTCCCAGTAGTAAGTCTGCTTCATATCTCGATACATCTTGTTACCACCGGGGTGTATAGTCAGCTTTGAGTGATGACATTCTCTAAGCACTTCATCCCTCAATCCATTGACATTGGGTACAACAAGCTTTCCATTCTTTCTAAGCCATCTATCTCGATCAAGCCCATACTTGTTCATCTCCTCATCTATACCCATCTCTAACTTGGAGATGATTTCCAATAGGTTTGGATCGTCCCTCTGACTAGAGCCGATCCGTTCAACCAAAGTGGGTCTGATCGTCAAACTTGCTAACAATTCTGGATCCAATTCGCACTTTGGTCTGAAATCAAACCCCACGATAAACTCCAGTTGCTTCCATTCAAGGAACATAGCCCCTAAGCTGGCATGTCTTATACTCAATGCATCAGCCACCGCATTGCCCTTTCCCGGTGTGTATGCGATGTCAAAATCATAGGAAGCTAAGAACTCTAACCATCTCTGCTGACGGAGATTTAAATCCTTCTAGGAGAATAGATACTTTAGCGACTTATGATCTGTAAACAGCTCAAATCTTTCTCCCAAGAGATAGTGTCTCCACATTTTTAACGCGAACACGATCGCTGCCAATTCTAAATCATGGGTAGGGTATCTTCTCTCGTGCGGTTTCAATTGCCGACTTGCGTAAGCTACAACCCTACCGCCTTGCATCAATACAGCACCCCGTCCGGTACCACAGGCATCCGTGTATACCGTCATCTCTTCATCCCCCTTAGGAATGACTAACACTGGTGCGCTTGTCAACTTGTCCTTTAGATTTTTAAATGCATTCTCGCACCCTTCATCCCAGCCAAAAGCTTGATTCTTCCTGGTCAACTGGGTCAATGGTGCTGCTATCTTGGAGAAACCTTGGATAAACTTACGATAATATCCAGCTAATCCCAAGAAACTTCTTACATCTGTTGCGTTCTTGGGCGTAGGCCAATCTTGTACCGTGGCCACCTTTGCTGGGTCCACGGCAATACCATTCTCTGATACAACATGGCCCAAGAACCTCACTTCCCTCTTCCAGAAGTGACACTTAGAAAACTTTGCTTTCAATTGGTGTTTTCTCAACACCTCCATCGCTACTCTTAAATGTTCCTTGTGTTCTTCCTCTGTCCTCGAATAGACCAAAATATCATCAACGAACACAAGGACAAACTTATTCAACTGATCTCTGAATACCCTATTCATAAGTTCCACAAAATATGCTGGGGCATTGGTCAGCCCGAATGGCATGACCAACCACTCATAAAATCCAGACGGCGTCTGAAATGCCGTTTTAGCTATACTTTCAGCTTCCACTCTAAGCTGATGAAAACCTATCACGAGATCCAACTGAGAAAATACTCTCGCGCCACTCAACTGATCGAACAAATCATCTATCTGCGGTAGAGGATACTTGTTCTTCCTCGTCACTTTATTCAACTCGCGGTAGTCGGTACACAAACGAAGGGAACCATCCGCCTTGGTAGCAAACACAACTGGTGCTCCCCATTTAGAAACACTCCTTCTGATAAATCCCTTCTTCAAAAGATCGCTGACTTGCACCTCGAGCTCTCGCTGCTCTCTTGGTGCCATACGACGAAGTGGCATCACTATAGGCCTGGCATCCTTTACCAAATCAATACGAAACTCAATCTCTCGGTGTGGTGGAAGTCCGGTCACTTCTTCGAAAACATCCGGATACTGGCCAACCACGGGCAAACCTGACAACTCACTATGCGGAATGTCGAGGGAGTTTAGAAAACTAGCCAATACCCCCTTACTGGGTAGACCACCAAACACTATCCTCCGCCCATCATCCGCTCTAGATGTCACCAACAAGCCCTCACAGTCTACCACCACCCCGTATCTTTGGAGCCAATCTACTCCCAAAATAATGCCAAACCCAGTAAAGCCCAAAACAAAGCAATCACAAACAAACATGCATCCATGACTCGATAAGACCACATTACGACAAATCATGCTAAGGCTAGTCGAACCACCAATCGGGTTCGTCACTACTAAAGGTCTATCGACAATCTCGGGCTCCAATCCCAACCTATCTACCATGTCACTAGATATGAAAGAACTGGAAGCTCCGGTATCAAACAAAACTCTAACAGGAACATCGTAAACAGAAAGCATACCTTGGATGACGACATTCTTTCCTTTCTCCACCGCAGTTGGGGCATTCGACGAAGAAGGAATAGCATTAAGAGCGTAGGCTTTCACCATTTGCTTTTCCTTAGGGGGCTGTGGACACTTGTCCTTGTGATGTCCCATTTGGCCACAGTTGAAGCACTTCCTATCCGATGGCTTGGCCCGACAATTACTAGCATAATGGCCCTTCTTACCACAGCTGAAACACTCAACATCTTGCTTATTCTTTTTCTTCTGGCCATCCTTAGCTTGGTTCTGCTTTCTCTTATTCTGGGAACTACCCTTGCCTCCACCACTTGCTTGTGGCTTTGGCTCATCTGCGGATGCAACCTCAGTCTTCGGCTTAGGGTAGAGACTTTCCGATCTTAATGCTTTCCCCACAATCGATTCAAACGTCTCATCGATGTGGTTAATAAGTTTTTCCCCCAAGTACTGATCCAAACCAGTTATGAATTTCTCATTCTTTTTCTCGGTAGTATCAATAAGAGATAACCCATATTTTGACAAAGTGTCAAATTCAGCAATATACTCCGAGACAGCCCTGCCATTCTGCTTGAGCTCCAAGAATTTCTTAAACAGCACTGACTTCTGAGCAGCCGGAATGAACTTCTCGCTAAAGCGAGCTTTAAACTGCTCCCAAGTAATCTGATCTTCGGGAGTAGCTGCCTTTATAGCATTCCACCAATTCATTGCCCGCCCTTGCAGCTGACGGGACGCTAGCTTTCTTTTCATCGCATCCTCGATACCCAAATCCTCGAAGATACGTTCGCAACTATCCAACCAATCTTGAACATCCGTGGCCGACTCCGTTCCGTGGAACGACTTCCCACCACCATTCCCACCATTGGGAGCTGCCCTCTGTACATCTCTAAGCATCTCTCTCATGAGGTCAGTAAACATCGTCCTCATGTCAGCAGCATTCCCATTATTGGCCCCTCTACCGGTACCTCTAACGTATCGGCTCATCGTCAATCTGAAAAAGGAAACGATTAACGACCCCATAGTGGTGCTAGTGCAGCACGACTTCATTCTTATACTACTAATAGTATATATATATAGCCTTTGAAAACCAAAATAATCACAAATACGCTCTCTCGTATACGTATACTATCTCTCCCTGATAACTTCCCTAGGTTAACTACGCAACCTAGAGCTCTGATACCAAGTGTGACGGCCCGCCCCGCACCAGCCTGCATTTCCTCCGAAAGAGCGCTGTACGCATGCCCAGCTAGCACAGAACGGTCGTCAGAAGAAAAGAAAGAAGGGAATGAGCTAATCAAGGAACCTGTAGAATGTCTCACAGCGCATGGAATAAAATATATTAACAACATACTTGACATAAAACAGGTGAGACAGTGCATAAGCTGATAACTAAAATCAACATCAATCATCAGAGCAGCGGAAATCCAAATACAGCTTATTACAATTTTCTAAATTTACTGTCTCTAAACAAAAGAAAGCTAAAGTAGAAGATGCACCACCAATGCCCAAGCAGTGATCTTCAACAACACAGGGAGAATATTATATATATTACGTGGAAGCCTCCTGCTCGTCTCCGGATCATCTACCCGTGCATCACCAGCTAACCTGTCTCTCTAGTCTGCTCATGTGAGCACCCAGAGTAATAAGAGGAGACATAAAACTCTGGGTCAGACATAAAGCCTGGTATGAGCGATAAGCATCTAAACAGAACAATAACAGGTATACTAAACCATACCTGAACCTGGACCTGCAACCAAAGAGTTAGTACCACATACCGTATAATACTCCAAGGCGCCATAATGAATAGTGTAAGAACACGGGGGTGGGGTGTGCATGTCACAATGATAGCAAACAAATCATCCATAGCAACCATCCTCACATCTCTCACTCAGTGCGTAAAGCGTACGACATCTACCACTTTGGAACACTAGACAAACTGAGGTAACGACGAATCCCGCCTTGTAGAAACCCTGTTATGACCAAGCTAAACATATGGAGTCATGACCAAACATTTCAATGACCCACTTCATTGGTTGTAGCCCTTGGTTCTACCGATGCCATAATGGCCCTGAATCTGCCTTCGTACCTCCTACCATAGTGGTCCAAAGCTATAGACATCGATAACCCTTTAACACTCGTCCCACAGCAAAGCCCAATCATGAAGCGAACTCGTTGATTCCCATCTGGATCCTGAGCTCTAATTTCTCCTTTGGACTACCTTTGCATCTCGGGTATTGGCCATCATCTTCATCCGGATCGGTCTTCATCTTGCTCCACTCGCTTCGGATCGGACAAGAATCATCAGTTCGGCTCGGTCAACCTTCAGCTTCCGGTTCGGTTCGTGGCCTTCATCTCATGGCGGTTCGGATCGGTCGTGGTAACTCCTGGCGGATCGGGTCAGCCTTCGAATCCAATCATTACCCATCAGTTCGGGTCGGAGTAGTTCATGCTCACGAGAGGCGGATCGGTTCGGGTGGTGTGAGCGGGTCGGTTCGGATAGTGTGCTCCTCTTCGTGAAGCAACACAGATCGTCTCGCGAAGTCTTGATCGGATCGGATCGTATCGCGCCGTCGGGTCGGAGTCTCCCACAAGAGCAGATCAGATCGGAGTCTTCAAGCATCGACGGATCGGATCGGATCGCACCATCGGATCGGATCGCCCTTACTTCCACCGATCCGGTCCGGTTCGGATGACTTCCTACAGTTCTTCCAGCGAGAAGTTTACGCCATTCGACGGCGTTTTTGACAAATCTAACACTTCTAATCAATCATAAAACACACCATAGAGTCATAGCAGTATGTAATAGCAACCACAAACAACAAACAACCATTCAAATGAATCAAAATGGATCAAAAGTGGTCAAAACTCCTTATTTTCCCTTAAGCATGTTTAAGTAAAACTAATCATAGGGTTAACAAAACTTAATCAAATCGAACCAAATTTCTAACAGAGGCATAAAATATTATTTACGAATTTCTAAACATTTTTCCAGAAATTATTAGTGTATAAATTCGCTAATCTTCACTAATTACTCTTAATTACCGTAATTAGTGCAAAAACTATGCAAATCACTCACCTTTGCCACAACTAAAACCCCAAAACTGAAATATTCTCTGATTTGGCGCTGTTCCCAATCTTACACAGCAGCTCTACCTCGGTTCTCGTGCTAATACTCCTTGATTTGATGTTTGCTAAGCCTAATCTTCAATTAGAAAGTGATTAAGAGGTGTTTTGAAGAGATTTAGAGAGTGGAGGCCATGGCTAGGTTAAGAGGAATGAAAGTGGCGGCTGGAAAATGTCTAAAGAAATGTTATCTAACCCTAATCAGCCCCAATATACTCCTAAACCCGAAATTCCCCTCTGGGCCTAGCTGCTAATCACCCGGTTAAGCCCAATTAAGCTGTTTTTCGCCATCTGAAACTTGTTTCAGCCATATCTCCCAAACGGTGAGTCCGTTTGGCTAATGTGACCACTCTACGGAAAGAGAAACCATCATCTGGAGCCAATGGAAGTGGTTTCAGGTCAAAATTCCTTTCCAGTCAAAAGTTATGGCCAAAACAGTGCCAACTAGGGGTAAAATGGTCATTTAAAAATCGGGAAAAATCATGAACATGGGAAATGGCCCCAATAGTCGTCCCCCAAAGTTACATGACCATACGACTTCGTATGTGATAGAAATAAATATTCTACGATCCTATGATGCATAGAATGCGGGTCGTTACACACGTTCTCTCTACGATGGCTACCTTCAGGGAGGCTTTGGTTAGGAGACAGCACCGTTTGTGTCCATGTAGATTTCAAATAGCGTTGAATGGAGTTCAATGTAATTTTTATATCTAGGCCCTCTCCGAGTCTAAGTGTTACAGTCATTCTTGACAGCGTCTTTTCCATTGTCTTTTCCAAAATTAGGCGGTCCTCCATCGCCAAGCATGTTGACGTCAAGAACCTTCTTCTTGGAAGTTGCATCTTCCTCACGTAGAAATATATTGCTTCAAGGTAGAATTCTCCGAGATCCTATGGTGGGTCTCGGTACAAAGAAATTTTGAACTTCGAGTTATCCAAGACACCAGACACTACTGCCATCAATACCATTGATGGTTCAGGCCGATCAACTGATGCTGCTGCAACGTCGAACCTTTCCAGAAATGAGCACAGAGTTTCTCGCGGCTTTTGGTTTGAGCGACATTACGTTTTCGGGTTGAGCGATGTGGACCCGAAATTGTTCAATAAAGCAAGCGACCAACATATTCCAACTGTTGATAGATTCAGACTCTAGCAACCGAATCCACATAGCAACGATATCAGTCAAAAAGAGGGAGAAGCATTTAGCCATGACGTTTTCTGACGCCGATTGAGCTTCCATATGATGCTTGTATCGCATCAAGTGGACGGTAGGATCCATCCTGCCGTTACAAGGTTCCAGAACTAGGAGATTGAAATCCGGTGGATTACGGGAATTTTTGATTTCCTGGGTGAACGGATTGTGATTGACATCATCCACGTCGCTCTGATAAGTGCGGCTCCTCGAGAGGTGCTGAATAAGATTGGCGAGCCAATCGCCTTAAAAAATCTATTGCAAATTACCAAGGTCCTAGTTCATGCCCCCAGCGTTAAGTCCAAAAGAGTCTGGAAATGTCTGTGGTGCGATCCGGCTCGTATCGGTAGTGTTCAGTTTAGATGAACCGAACCCACCCTGGCCAGGCACTCAGATCCGAGCTGCATCATGCCACTGTTGAGCTGAAGTTGGTGGTGCCTGAGTGTCCATACGAACCGGAGCGGATGTTGGTCGTGCTCGACTTGAGCTTGTGTTTCCATCTAAAACATCAAGTGATGCACGCTGATCATTCCTAGAAAGGAGGCGTGTGCCCCCAGCTCCAACAACTCCTGTGGTTCGGATCGGATCTGAACCGACCCGGTCGGGGTTGCCCCTGTCTCCATTTTCTCTTTGGCTCGGATGTAAGCCGATCCGAACCGGTTAGTGGCAACATGTTAAGCTCCTTCTGTTCCATTTCCAGCGAGTTGAATGTTGTTGCTCGGCCTTCCATCCATCCGAGCGAAGAACTCGTCTAATGTAATTTGCAATTTTTGAAGAAGCTCGTCTTGCCTTGCCATCTGAGTTCTCAATTCAGTGGAAACGCAATCCATTTCATCTCTAGTCAAGTATGCTGATGGATTTCCGTGAGAGGAAGCCTCCTAGCTTGCCTTGTTCCTTGCGCCTTCAATGCCAACATCCTCAACATGAGAGAAGGTTCCGTCTTTCTTTCATTTTAGCCATTTATCCAAAAGCCAAGCTATCCGATTCCTTTTCAAGCTAGAAATTGAAGTGGTATCGTGTGCCCCCCTACCTGGCATGCCAAAATGTTAGACCAAAATTGGCAGTAACATCCAAATGTAGTGTAAAATCCTCACAATCATAAATCATAGATCACACAATATAGAAATAGTAAAATAAGAGGAGATACACGTAATTGACGTGTTAATTTAGTTTTTGAATGAAGTGCAATGCTTTTGTGTTGTATCAATGGGGGCCAAAAGTGAGAGTGGCCAAAGATGCTTTAGTTTGTCTTCAAACTGTGTATTTATAGCTGTAAAGGAGCTCTGGGTCGGATGCCATGTGTCACGAACAGAGGCAATCTATGAAAGTAGTGGAAAATCATCCCACAATCATGCTAAGCCAAGTGTAAACCGATCCACATTTGTAGGAGTCATTTATGTTATGAGAATCGGTCAACATAGCTGTGCACAAAACTCGCCCCAGGCGGGTCGGGTTGGTGCCTCCGATCTGAAACTAACCAATGCCTATGAACCGAACCAGTCCGGTGCCATTCCCATCCGAAGCCAAGCCGAGTTGTCGAGTCAGGGCTCTTCCACTGCAACCCGTATATCCGATCGGACCCGGGGTGCCCGATCCGATCTATTGCTATGCCAATGCCAAAATTCAAGTTCTCATTCTGTACGTGCTCACGGAAACGGGAGTAACTTCCAAATGGTAAGTCCATTTTTATAGATAAAAACTTCGTAATTGATGCTTCTGAGCCAAGAAGAGGTCATCCGATAGGAGTTTTGGACCACTCTTTGTTTGTGATGCGACTTCAACCAAATCGCTTCGTGTCTTCTGACGATGTTCTCAACGCTTGAGCGCGTTGCTAACCAGAAATTCAATGGGTGACTAATTTGACTAAAAACCGCGTCAACATTTTTCCCCTAGAACATATCTTGTTGATTGAAAGAAGATGTGTTATGGATGACCCAAGAAATCCAAGGCCACGCCGGGCCTGCCAACTGCACGTATAATCCATACCTGCAAATAAGAAGAAACGAAAAGATGTGTCAAATCCTGACAGCTTTGCTTAACAGTTTCCAGCATAAACCATACTCGAGGGACATTCGTATCATCCTGCCAAAACCTAGCGAGTGGCCTAACCTTCCAGGCATAAGCCATACCAGGAAGTTCAAACTGAGCATAAGCCATATTCGAGTTTTTATTGAGTTCCTTTGCCAAATCTTAACGAGATCATTCGCTATTTCGGAGTATAATCCATACTTAGAAATTTAGTGGAGTACAATCCATACTCGTACCGAGATAGAGCTATACTTGCCAAGGCCTGACAAGATAGTTCGTTCCTAGGCACAATCTGTACCTAGGGTTTCGAGATAAGTACATGCCATACTTTAATTGAGATTGAGAATCCAGCCACAACCTGAGAGGATACTTAAATTTTCCAAAAATAATCCATGCTCGGAAAGTCCTTCCTTATTCAATTCGATGTATAAAACCAAAGTAAATCCTGATTAGTTTTCATCAAGTCCAGAATCAGATGGCTCCCTTCTGCGGTGGCTCCCTTTCGGGAGGGTTTGGCTAGGAGTCAACACCGTTTGTAACCATGTAGATGTCAGTTAGCGTTGAATTGAGTTCGCTGTACTTTTCGCATCTAGGCCCTCTCCTTGGCTGAGGGTTGCGGTCATTCTTAACAGCAGCTATTCCTTTTATCTTTTCCAGAATCTGATGGTCCTCCATCCTTAAGCATGTTGACATCAAGAACCTTCTTTTCGAAAGTTGCATCTTCCTCATGTAGAAATCTATCCGCTTCAAGGTAGAATTCACCTTGATCCCGTGGTGGGTCTCGGTAATAAGATTTTTTGTACTCCGAGTTATCCAAGATGCCGGACACTGCTGCCATCAATACCATCGATGGTTCAGGTCGATCAACCGATGTTGCTGTAAAGTTGTACCTTTCCAGAAACGAGCACAGAGTTTCTCGGGGCCTCTGCTTAATTGTAGTGAGTGACATTACGTTTTTGGGTCGAGCGATGTGGACCCGAAATTGTTCAATGAAGCGAGCGACCAACATATTCCAGTTGTTGATCGATTTAGACTCTAGCTGCCGAATCCACATAGCAGCGATATCAGTCCAACAGGGGGGAAGCATTTTGCAATGACGTTTTCCGACACCAATTGAACTTTCATATGATGCTTGTATCGCACCAAGTGCACAATAGGAACCGTCTTTCCGTTATATGGTTCCAGAACTAGGAGTTTGAAATCTGGTGGATTACAGAAATTTCTGATTTCTTGCATAAACGGATTGTGATTGACATCATCCACGTTGCTCTGATAAGTGCAGCCCCTCGAGAGGCGCTGAATAAGATTACGAAGCCGATCGCCTTTAAAAATCTGTTGCAAGTTGCCAAGGTCCGAGTTTGTGTCCCCAGCGTAAAGTCAAGAAGAGTCTGGAAATGTGTGTGGTGCGATCCGGTTCGGATTGGTGGTGTTCGAGTCAGATGGACCGAACCGACCCAAGCCAGGCTCTCTGATCCGAGCTGCATCATGCCGCTGTTGAGCTGAAGTTGGTGGTGTCTGAGTGTCCATCCGAACCGGAGCGGGTGTTGATCGTGCTCGACCTGAGCTTGTGTTTCCATCCAAAACATTGAGTGATGCACGCAGATCATTCACAGAAATGATGTGAGTGCCCCCAGCTTTAACAGGTTCTATGGTTCGGATCGGATCCGTAAAGACCCAGTTGGGGTTGCCCCCGTTTCCATTTTCTCTTTGCCTCGGAGGTAAGCCGATTCGACCCGGTTAGTGGCAACATCTCGAGCTCCTTCCGTTCCATTTCCAGCGAGTTGAATGTTGTTGCTCGGCCTTCTATCCATCCGAGCGAAGAACTCGTCTATCATATTTGCTGTTTTTGAAGAAGCTCATCTTTCCTTGCCATCTGAGTTCTCAATTCAGCGAGAACACAATCATTTCATCTCTAGTCAAGTATGTTGATGGATTTCCATGAGAGGAAGCCTCCTGGTTTGCCTTGTTCCTTGCGCCTTAAGTGCCAACATCCTCAACACGAGTGAAGGTTCCGTCTTTCTTTCGTTTTTCCATTTATCCAACAGGCAAGCAATCTGATTCCTTTACAAGCTAGAAATTGAAGTACTATCATGTGCCCCCTTACCTAGCGTGCCAAAATGTTAGATCAAAATTGGCACTAGCACCCAAATGTAGTGTAAAATCATAACAATCATAAATCACAACACATAATGTAGAAACAGTAAAATAAGAGGAGACACATGAGGTTTTTATAGTGGTTCGGCCCTAGATGTAGCCTACGTCCACTTTATAATCTTATTCTCATGTTGATATATTACAAGAATCAGTTACATGAAGATACACAATCCATGTATTGAATGAAGTTACAAGAGTTTATACATGTAGTTGACATGTTAATTTAGTTTTTGAATGAAGTGCAATGCTTTTGTGTTGTAGCAATGGAGGTCGAATGTGAGAGCGGCCAAAGATGCTTCAATTTGTCTTCAAATGGTGTATTTATAGCTGTAAAGGAGCTCCAGGTCGGATGCGACGTATCACGACCGGAGGCGATCTAGAAAAGTAGTGGAAAATCATCCTAAAATCGTGTTAAGCCAAGTAGAATCTGATCCGCATTTGTAGGAGTCGGTTATGCCATGAGAATCAGTCAACATAGCTGTGTACAGAACTCGCCCCAAGCGGGTCGGGTCGGGGCCTCCGATCCGAACTAAACCAATGCCTCTGAGCCGAACCGATCCGATGCCATTCCCATCTGAAGCCAAGCCTAGTTATTGAGTCAGGGCTCTTCTACTACGGCCCGTATATCCGATCCGACCCGGGTAGCCCGATCCGTTCCGGAGCTATGCCAATGCCAAAATTTAAGTTCTCATTCTACGCCTGTTCTCGGAAATGGGCATTACATCCAAACTGTAAGTCCGTTTTTCCCAAATGAAAGCTCTACTCGAAGCTAATTCAGAGGGCTACAAGAGATACAGAGGAAAGCTTTGTAATTAATGCTTTCGGGCCCAAAAGAGGTCATCTGATAGGAGTTTCGGGCCATTCTTTATTTGTAATGCGACTTCAACCAAATCTCTTCCTGTCTTCTAACGACGTTCTCAATGCTTGAGCGCGTTGCTAACCAAAAATTCCATGTGTGACTTCTTTGACTAAAAAGCATGTCAACATATATTATACTAAAAAATATATAAGTTCCATAGCGACTATTTCAAATTTTAAACTGGACATATCTTTCAATTTATAAAGTGAAATCTCAGTTTCTTACATTTGTTAGAAAGATATAGTTAAATAGATTCAAATATTTCTTGTTTCATCCAATTCTGATTTCTATTGAATTCTATATATTCATTTGGAATTTAAAGTCGAATTTTCAAAATACCACGCCATTTCAGGCTCATTATATAATTAAAATAAACTTATACGTTCAAACTACGATTAAAATAAATTTTAAGTCGTTATTATTTAAAATAAATAATTTTAAATATTCAAAATCCATTAAAATTGCTAAAATAAAAAATTTAAATTGGTTATGAAAATCCAGGCTGTTACAGATACCAATTGGTAGTGAATGCGGAAAGGATCGTTAAGGCAAAACAAACATTAGAGGGAGGTGAATAGTGTTTTTCCAAATTTAAACGAAATCTAAAACTTATGTGAATTACTGGATAAATCAAACACCATAGAAACAATCACAGACACAGAATCAAACAAAGATGCAAAACAAACCGAAATAAAACTGCAGAAGAAGAAAGAACACACCGATTTTATATTGGTTCGTATTTCTCCTACGTCCATTCCTACAAAACGCTGGATTATGCAGAGATTTATTAGGATTACTAACTCGATATTTCATCATTACAGTTAAATTGATATTCGATTTATATTTAAATCTTTTTATAAAATTAAATAAACCGTTATGGTTTTATGGCGCTGTTTTTCTGAAAATTTGATTTGGACATACCTCAAAATCTACACGACGAAATCCCGATTTTTCTCTTCCACCAGAAAAATATACTTCACCAGCTCCTAACGTTTCTTGTTTCACAGAAATCCAATTTAAAACGGACCCTGTATATCAAGTTGAAGTTCAAATCGCCAAATAGCGAACTGCCACGCCATTTCAAGCTCGATTTAAATTATAATATAATTTATACGTTCAAATTCGTTTATATAATATATTCGGTAATATAATTCAACTCTAAACTGAGTTATATATTTTAAATAATCCAATTCACACTATATTGTGAATTCCACTATTTTTGATTATTTCTGAATTAAATATATTATTCTATTATTTATATAAATTAAATAATCCATATAATTTAATTTAGCACCATTAAATTCTCTGAATTACTATTTATATAATTAATTAGATTAATTATAATAACGTAAAATACGGGTCGTTACATTCTTCCCCACTTGAAATAATTTCGACCTCGAAATTGCTAAGGTATAAAATGAACCGTATTAACTGGTTAGAACATATTTGTTCACTTCTTAACTTCAGATTCAACTGAGCAATCCATTCCAATTAAAATATTAATATATTCTTATCAACGAAATTTTCAAAAATCCTTAAAATTTTCTAATACCTTAACTTTTTGGAAAATTTCGCCAGCACCTCCTTTGTACTGGTCAATAGGTCAAACTCCAACTCGCCTCTCTGGGCCATCTCCAACCCAAAAGAAAATCAAACAGCCAAGCGGCTTGCCTATTCGGCTCATAAATCTCATGCTTATATCGAATATAAACTTGTACCTTTTTATCGGGCATATATCACTTTCATCTGTTATCGATTCATCATATTCCAATGTCATCTCAACCATATTCCAATCTGTTTTATCCACAAATACAACCATTCGCTCATATCAAAGTCGAATTCCATTCAAACTCAGATTCCAATATATATTTCAACTCCTCACTTACCAGTCCAATTCCATTTCGGATTATCTCTAATCCAATCTAATTCGGTATTTTCTACCTCAATTCATTTTCCACTTAACTGGTTTTAACTCAATTTCTATTTCTATTTGCTTTTGCAAATTCAAATTCAATTTGTTTTCAAATCAAACAATCTCTTCTTGGGAGTTCTATATAGCTTCGATTTTCAAAATCAAATATTCCCTTTTGAAATCAAAACAACTTGTTTTTCTAAACAATTTCAAAAACAATCTCTTTAGTAGTAATCCGTCACTTACAACTCGAAAATGAACACCAATGATGTCCGGATCAACATCGGAATTTATTTTCCAGCGACCAAAGTGAGTTCAATACTATTCACTTTCAAAACCATTTCTAACACTTCCGTTTTGAAATTTATTTTCAAATTACTATTCCCAATGCTTGTAAAACAATTTAAAATCTCCAAGGATTTTAAAATTCCATATATTTAATCCAAATTCATTTACAAACCCCTTTCCCAATCTCCAAGGTTTTAATTTCAATTCTCATTTAAATTCAGATTTAATTCATCTGATTTCACGTATTTCACTTATATGAATTTCTGATTGGTTATGTACATAACCATTTAATTTATAATCTTACTTGATTATAATAAAACCCAATATACCCAATATATTATAATTCCAACATATATAGTTTCTTTATATCAAAATATACTTTGGGTAAAATTATTTTCATTTACCCTCTTTTCAAGACATATCATGTCGACCCATTGTATTCGTGTGTTTAGAAACTCCTACCGATACAGTGGATCAAACTGATCGATCAGAACCCATAAACAACTCAACCAATAAATCACCCCAATATAAAACCATTTTTATATCAAATAACAAATATGCTCTCTTGTATATATACACTCAACTCAATCTAGGGTATTGCTAACCCCATCTCTATTGAGTCACGCCACAGAGCCAAGGTAAATACTTAACCTTCAGCTCTGATACCACTGTAATGTACCGAAAATTTTTGACTTAGAAAATTCGACATACAACACCATGTCGAGTATTCAGACATCGAAAACATCGGATAGTCCAACAAAGAAATTAGAGAGTAAGAATAGATAAGATAGAAACTTAGAATAGAAGAAGAAGAAGAACAAACAACATCAGAGTAACACGAATCTAACAACGGAACGAATAAAATATAACATAACTCTGAAATAAAAGATTGTACTTTAATATACATAGCATTATCAAAGTACAGCACTTACAACACAGCGAAAATAAACAATATCCCTATAAACGCTGCTGAAGCCTCCTGCTCCAGCTCTCCAAGTATATCTGTAAAATCCCGACTACTAGACTGCCCGTAAAAAATGGGCACCCAACAGTTTAGGGAAAACAAAACAAAATAAACTCTGGGTCAGTCATGTGACTGGTGTGAGTAAAACAACTTAAAACAGTTTGAACAATTAAACGATATCTCATAAGACCACGCCGTATAACGGAACGGGTTTTTCCCTTATGAGAATCCAAAATAATATTTATATCAAAATTCTTTGGATATTATATTAGTGTCTATCAATCGCAATATTATAATCATCTGGCAGAAATGCTTTCATCTCACGTTCTACATACATAGTATGTTACACCCCGTGTATTCTATAACAGTGAAATTCATGAATTAAAGCATAACTAATTTCAAATCAAAGAATTAAGGGAACCGGGATACGCCATTGCGTTCGTCTCGGAAAAATACGCGAAATAGAGTCCGAGTTTTCGAAAATCGGAGTCCGTATGACCAAGATATGGCCTCCGGAAGTTTCTGAATTAGGTTTAAAATTCGAACAGACGAAAAACAGCTCAGAAAAACAATTCAAAATTCAAAATCGGGCCCAGTTGGCCAGGGCGGGAAAATTCCCGCCTAAAGGCACCAGGTCGACTTGGCAGTCGACCTGGGCTAACCAGGTCAACAGGGCTGTCGACCTGGGTGTCGACAGGGCTGTCGACCTGGCCCCAAAGCCAGGTCGAACCCAGCCCATCTTGGCTGGCCAGGTCTGTGTTTGGCCGATTTTCTGAGCCTTGGCTTGTCACTAGGGCTAGGTGTCAGCCCCTGATTGGTCTCTCTTTCGAATGAATGGCTACGATCAATCCAAGAAACATCGATGGTCCTAATCAGTTCATAAACTCTATAAAAATGACCCTAGACTCTACCTAATCTATTCATTCAAAAAATAAGAATGAGGCCATCATGTTGCTGAGGAACGACTAGGAGTAGCCACCAATTTGAGAGACAATTAGGAGACAAACTCTAAAGCATAAAGCAAACTTAAACAAATCAAATCAACGCCTACGTCAAGTGAATAGCATCTCCAAATCTAGAATTCAGATTCCTGAATTGAAGAATTCGTCACACGATTGTAAGTAGAGTGCTATTCCGATATGAAATAAATAATTGTGTTGATTTGTGTAATGTAAGAAATGGAATTGTGGCAATAATAATTCATATTTGTGCGTTGCTATAATTCTAATCGATTTGGAATATTGTGATATGATGATTGGATATTCACAAGTATGAAATTCATGTTGAAGCTATACGTTTGTGGTTGTTTAATTGAGATTCATGCAAGTATGTGGTTTTGCTACTATGCCAACATAATGTATATTTTTGTACAAAAAAATCACTTTGTGTGTAATTGGATCAAATTTGGGGTATTATGATTCATATGAAATTATGTTGAAATTGGCATTATGATCTATGTAAAAAAACCATACTTTTGTATTAGAAACAAAAGTAAGCCTCTTTGTGAACTTATGTTGATTTTATGAATATGACTAGGCTATGTTTGGTATTATGCCTAATTGAAAAACATGTTAGGCCTATGTTGTTAACAAGAAATATACAATATATGTTACACATAGCTAAGTTAGATTTACATTCTAATTGCAAGTTTGCATGAATAAAGTAAAAACCATGATTTCATGTTTAGGAATATTTATGCCATGGTTGTATGAATAGATCAAAAACCGTCATTTCATGTTTGGGTATAATTGTGCCATGATTAAAAATCATGATTAAGTTGGAATAATTCTAGTTGAACTATACTTTTGTATTAGTAACAAAAGTAAGCACCTTTGTAAACATATAGTAATTTTATAAACATGATTTGCTTATGTTTGACATTATGCCTAAGTAAAATTATAGGTTTATGTTGTAGTTAAGACTATGTGTCAATAATGATATCTAATTTAGTTAGATTCTTAACTTAACTACAAGTTTACATGGTTTGATTCATGTCACTTATGCTTTATGACCAAAGTATATGTTACCACAATGCAAGTACACCAGTTTCTATTTTGTAGTTCCAACGTTATGTTGCAAGTTCATGCGTTCACATTCCCCTTTTTGTGTATATAACCACGTTTTAAGCCTCCCCTTTTTCACGTGGCTAAGTTGGGCTTAAAAGGCTAAGCCCAACATATATTATAATAAACGAACGTATTAAACGGGGGAAATAGCGTCGGGCCAAATTAATTAATAAATGAAAATATAAAAGTAGAGGGGCCCAAATTCAAGAATGGGTTGGTCCCATGATTGGTGTAAACCCTTACACCATTAATTGATTTTGAATAATGGGCCGCAAATATTTACATATAAGAAAATAAAGAAGAAAGACAAAATATGTAAATGTAGAAAATACGATGTGTTTAACCCGAGGTTGGATTGAGTTGTGATGTAAACCTGCCCGGAACCGCCCGGCTGTCCAGTAGTCACAACAATACCTATCCAATGTGGGTGGTTAAACATGGAGCCCAATAAGGACCCGAGGTTAGACTGAGTTGTGGCGTAAGACTGCCCGGACCCAACCGGCAACAGGCAGCCACAATAATACCTGTCTAATGTGAGAGGTCAAGGCTTTAATAAGACAATTAAGGCTGAGTCAGGATTGATAGGATTAAGTAATACTTAATCAAAATGGAACATGCTAAACTAAACAGACTGATTGGGGGTTAGGTTCATAAAACACTTAACCAACTTAGCATGTTGGCTAGAGATAGAAAACCTAGTAGCGGGGGACCCTTTTCAGCAGTAACCCTATAAGGTGTATCATGATACCCTGAAACTAGGCAGGGTGGGGCACGATTACTGGGCTGATTGTAAGAGGTCAAATCGACGGCGGTGGTGCAGCAGTGTAGGTTCTAACGGGGTGCGGGCGTGCACACACTCCAGCGCAGAAAAATAAGGCACTGGGCACCAGTAGCATACCTGTGCATTCTAGGATTGTGTCGGGCCGCCACCATGGGACTTGATACACCCCATGGTGGGACCAACATAGGTAACTACAACATCGGGGGCCGTAAGACACAAGTAACTATGCGAGTAGGAGCCGATCATCATAAAATTGATCACTTCACCCTGATTATGGGGTGCCTGTTGGGAACTAGTTTATATGGGTACAGAGATTAACATGGGGTACGATAGTATATTCGACCCTATACAACTTAACTATGTATGTGGTGCTTTCCCATTTCTAGTTTATACTTATCATACCCAGTTCTTTATTCATAGACTGAATAGTACTAGACTTACTCAGGCTTTATGTCTGACTCTACTTTTCTTTCGTCTTCTTTTCTTCCGTTCCCCCCCCCTCCCCAGGTCCACAGGGAGGGAATACTGCAGCTTGACCAGCCTTCATATCCAGCTTGAAGAGAAAGAATGTATTGCTTTGATCTTTTTCGTTTTGGACTATGGCTTTGGACAATAACTAAGGGACTTTTGCAGTTTATTTATGTTTTCTTTATGCTTCTTTAAATAATGAAATCAAGACAGTTATGGAGATGTTATGTTTTTGAAAGTATTGTAAGACAATTATGGTATGTTGTTGTAACACATATCTTTTATGAAATAAAAGTTGTTGTTTTTCCGCTGTTCAAAAATACGTGTTCTTATATTCTGTCTTGTATATCTGTGACTTATACTTATAAACCTCCACCAAAATTAGGGCATTCCCATAGAGAGTGACCCTAACGGAGGTGGGGTGTTTCATAGTATACAATCAAAATCGCAAGCACGTATTGGATAATGGATTTCCAACTATGACAAGGTATGGAACCACCTTCCGCTAGTGTACCTCTAGAGAGGAATACACTGGGTTCAACAAGAACATCTTGCAACCCGGCCACACATGATCGACCACTCATTTCGCTTGAGTGTATCGAATGTATATCACCAACGATTAGGATCAGCAACCGTTTCCTGAATGGGGAAGCATTGACAATATATTATAGAAGTAAATGAAAATCTAGATCAGGTGATAATACAACCTAATGGGAGCTACCCACATAGCCATGCTGCCTGCCCGATTTTTGTCATTCCCCAGTTGTGAGGCTAGAGGCCATGCTAATCTCTGACAGATCACACATTTATTCACTTTGAATGTCACATCGTCATACCCGCCAAATCACAAATTGATTCCTTAAACATACCACGGGTATACAGCTAAGAGAAACGAGTCCCTCCGCCACCAAACGTAAATATGTTTGAAGAGATCAACTTACGCGATCCATTAAATATACCCTGTAAGACATTCTTCCATACAGGTCGTCCTGGGACTGGATAGACCGAATGTACTATTCTGTAAATCAATCTTAGGTAATTTCTACCTAGGATTTGACAGAACGATCCTTGCATAAACTCCGTCTTCAATTATATTCATCATACTTGATTCACAACGTTAATGCCCATACGGAGTGGTTTTCAGGTCATGAATCTGATCCGGTCTCTCCGTATTAACAACGGAAAAATGGTCAAAAACTTCGACAGTCGGTGATTAACTACTAAAGAAAACACTGTGCAAACAACGATATTATTTCCAGATGGAAATTATATCGATCAATCATCATTAAATATTTATCTCTTTAGGTCATTTTTCATCTTCTGTTTTGATATATTCAACATTTCCTATTTTCTAAATTTAGAAAATATACGTTATTAACATTGGAAAACATTTACATTTCTGGTTTTCTATATTAGAAAACATTTCTGATTCATATTTGGAAAACATTTCCAAAAACTCCTTTGTTGGACTTACACAGATGTTTAAACAAACCATCGCTATGCCAACTCAAACCATTACACTTATTAACTAAATTCACTTAACCATCCTTAACTGTCAACCCTTAGCCATTCCCTAGTTAAGAAGGATGTCGATCAAGTTGGGGTATAATTACCTCTTAGACCTTAACTGAACAACGTTTTAACTTCTAAATAGACAAAGTTTATCCTTTAAACCTTTAGCAACTTCCTTACGTAACTCTCTTTCGAATAATCTCTATTCGATAACTATTTCCTTCGAATAAACTATATTCTATAATCTCTCTTCGAATAGGCATATTCGATTAACTCTATTCAATTAACACTATTCGATTTAACTCTAGTCGATTAACTCTTATCAGTTAGCTCTATTTGATTAACTTTGTTCTATTGACTCTAATTGATTAACTCTATTTGATTAACTCTACTTGATTAACTCTAATCAATTAACTCCTTTCGAATAAACTACATTCGATTAACTCCTTTCGAATAAAGTATATTCGATTAACTCCTTTAACTCTATTCGAATAACTAGTATTCGATAACTCCTTTCGAATAACTAATATTTGGTAATCTCTCTCTTCGAATAACTATATTCGCTAACCTCTTTTCGTATAAACTATGTTCGATAAATTCTCTTCTTCGAATAACTATATTCGATAACTCTTTTCGAATAACTAATATTCGATAATCTCTTTCTTTGAATAACTATATTCGATAAATTCTCTTCTTCGAATAAATTATATTCGATTATCTCTTTTCGAATAACTAATATTCGATAACTCTATTCGATTAGATTATATTCGATTATCTCTTTTCGAATAACTAATATTCGACTATCTCTTTTCGAATAAACTATATTTGATTACCTCCTTTAATTTCGAATAACTAATACTCGACTATCTCTTTTCGAATAAACTATATTCGATTACCTCCTTTAACTCTAATCGAATAAACTATATTCGATTAATTCCTTTACTCTAATTCGATTAACTCTAATTCTATTAACCCTATTTAATTAACTCTACCTGATTAACTCTAACTGGTTAACTCTAACTAATTAACTCTAACTTGTTAACTCTAATCTATTAACTCTATTTGATTAACTCAAATCAATTAACTCTAACTCTAATCAATTAATTCTAACTCTAATCGATTAATTCTAATTCTAATCGATTAATTCTAATTCTAATCTATTAACTCTAACCCTAATCGGTTAACTCTAACTCAAATTGATTAACTATAATTCGGTTAACTCCTTTGATAAACTCTACGTCCATATTCAGTTTCAAATATCGATGTTGAAATAGATTCTAACATCTCTATATAAATCCTGACTTGTATATTCTGTTTATCCAATGATAAATAGAATATTTAATTTATAAAATATTATTTATAACTTAATCTTCTCAATCTATCGGCTAGAACAGATTCTATTTAAAATCTTTACTTTAAATCAATATCATGTTATACCCGTGTGCGAAGCACGGTTCTAAACCTTTCAAATGTAAAATTCTCTTTATATACAATTCTTTTCATTTTCCAAATCTTCCCTTTATAAATCTATTTATTTTCTAAATAAATATTTCCTTTAATAATTTTATTTATTTTCTAAATTAATATTTCTTTTCAATTCTATTTATTTCCTAAATAAATATTCCTTTTCAATTCTATTTATTTCCTTAATAAATATTCCTTTTCAATTCTATTTATTTTCTAAATAAACATTTCTTTTAAATTCTATTTATTTTCTAAATAAATATTTCTTTTCAATTTTATTTATTTTCTAAATAAATATTTCTTTTAAATTCTATTTATTTTCTAAATAAATATTTCTTTTCAATTCTATATATTTTCTAAATAAATATTTCTTTTCAATTCTATTTATTTCCTAAATAAATATTCCTTTTCAATTCGATTTATTTTCTAAATAAATATTTCTTTTCAATTCTATTTATTTTCTAAATAAATATTTCTTTTTCATTTGTTTTACAAATATTTTCTCTTTCTATTTGTTTCCCAAATATATTCTCTTCTAACTCTTTGATTTTATAATTATTTCCTTTCATAAAATCCTTTTCCTTTTATATATAAAATCCATTGATTTTATATAAATAAATTATTTTCAAAATATACTTTGAAAATCCCCTTTTTACATCCCAATATTTCTTACGGTATTTAAAAGACCAAACAACAGTGATCGATATCATTCAAACACACATAATCAACAACAGACTATATATCACATCATATATCACAATATATGAAAAAAGTAAAACAATTGTTAAGGAATCCAGTTGGATTCCTCGGACCTATTTCCTGCATCCACAGATGTTACACAATATAAACAACATCGATTTCATTTCGATATGAAATATTTTGATAAACAGAATCAATATTTGATTAACGATTTATATATATATCGTTATCTATAATTACAACCAATACATAAGCAATTCAACCAAACAGTTAACACACAGCAAGTAACAGATAACTATCAGTTCTAAGAATGCATTATAAAAATATAACTGTTTAGAGTTGGTGAGTTTTACTCACATTGCACAATCATCGTTAATAACGATAACCGTCGCTTAATCCAGACGAACAATTTATTTTGCTATAAATTGTAACATGCTCCAATTGACTCGTGGTCAGTTCCATTGTGTAGTGTCCGTCCATACGATCCCAACGGATCCTGTTTTGTTCGATTTCGTTTATGTATGAATTAGATATGATATAAACAAGTTAAATACAAATTTAAATAAAATAAAACTTGAATTTCTATTTTCCTATGGGCCTTAACCCCATAAACTTCGGCCCACTCACCCTTTAACAGCCCAGACCCACACCCAAACTCTTCTTCCCCAATCCAAAACGCAAGTCCCCTGTACTGATACATAGTGTACCTCGCGTGAACTTCCTCCATCAACACGGAGCTCGAACCACCAGTTGAACAAACGAACTACACTGATGCGCTGCTCTTCTTGAACCGCACCTCCTCAACACCCCCATACCAACTTCGATGCCGTCCATGGAAATCCGACATCCACTTGAATCCCGCACGCTTGCACAGTACTACCGAACTCCAACTGCATCGTTATCCCCTAAAAATCCATACAAGATGCGGTTTCCGTTCTTAAATCCGAATATCCACCCAAAAATCAATTTCGATAAACCACTTTCACGAATTCGCTAGCCCTAGGGTTCTTGTCAAAACGTTGAAGCTCAGAAACGTGTTTCGCACAACTCATACGGCACACCAGAAGAAGGGTCTTTGCCCCACGAGTTCAACGGATTTTGTTTCGAAATTTTATGAATTTTCTTTTGATTTTTGTGATTTTATTTGAGGAACCAAATTTCTTACGGTGAAAAAATGGAGGCGCATTTGTCTGTTGACTTTGAGAAAACTGAAATAGGTTTAGAAAGTTAGTATGGTATTTATAGGAAAGATGTATTAATTTTTAAATCAATTATTTTATTTTGTTTTTATTGAATTACTACTTTTATTTATCCTTAAAAATTCCTATAACCACATACAATGCCCAAAAATCACGAAACTGGACATACACCTTCAGTTCGACATTACGGACCCAACGAAACTGGTTTCGTCGAATTCCGACTCCGTTTGCTCACACAGCGTATTTTTAACTGTCAAAATACTGATTGTTTTTCACATGAAAAATCCGTACGGCCACACAGTGACCCCAAAAATCACGAAAATTAGAATATAACAATAATTTAATATTGCGGATCCAACAAAATTAGTTTCATCGAAAACGGAGGTCGTTTGCAAAACTGGATATTTTTAAACCCCTAAATAACCCATTTAATTATATAAATATATTTAAATAAAATAAAATTAAATATAAATAAATTTCTATTATCCTACATATTCACAGTGGAATACCATACAGCTCCAGAATAATCCTATTTGGATTTCTAACTCGATATTTCATCATCAGATTTATATCGATATTCGATTTATATTTAAATCCTTTTATAAAATTAAATAAACCGTTATGGTTTTATGGCGCCGTTTTTTTTTTTTTTTGAAAATTTGATTTGGACATAACTCAAAATCTACACGACAAAATCCCGAATTTTCTCTTCTACTAGAAAAATATACTTCACCAGCTCCTAACGATTCTTTTTTCACAGAGATCCGATTTAAAACGGACTCTATATATCCAGTTGAAGTTCAGATCACCAAATAGCGAACTGCCGTGCCATTTCAAGCTCGATTTAAATTATAATATAATTTATACGTTCGACTTCGTTTATATAATATATTCGCTAATATAATTTAACTCTAAAATGAATTATATATTTTTAATAATCCAATTCACTCTATATTGTGAATTCCACTATTTTTGATTATTTATGATTTATATATATTATTCTATTATTTATATAAATTAAATAATCCACATAATTTAATTTAATGATCATTGAATTCTTTGAATTACTATTTATATAATTAAATTGATTAATTATAATACCGTAAAATACGGGTCGTTTCAGGTTTTCTTCGGGGCCTTTCCTCTTCCATTATTCTGGCCGTTTCCATTGAATGGACCTTGTTGTTTGGCTACTAAAACCTCGAGGCTCTCCATTTCAAGACTGGCATCTTCTTGTCGGAGGAATCTTTCAGCCTCGGTGTAAAAGTTGTCTATATCCTTAGGAAGATCTCTGGTTAAGGAGATTGAGAATTCTGATCGATTTTGAACTCCTGCGATGGAGGCCATGAGTACCATCGATGGCTTGGGCCGATCGACAGATGCTACGGCCACGTTGAATCTTTCAAGGAAGACCTGAGCGTCTCTCCAGATCGCTGCTTGATGGTAGACAAGAACATAACACTTTTTGGTCGGGAGATATGCACTTGGAATTGTTCGATGAAGAGGGTGACCAGGGTGTTCCAGCTGCTGATCGACTCCGTTGTTAGCTGTCGAAACCACATGTTGGCTATATCTGTGAGAAAGAAGGGAAATCACTTAGCCATGACGTTGTTAGATGCACCAAGTACTTCCATATGTCGCATGTATCGCATGAGGTGAATGGTCGTGTCAGTGCGATCGTTGTATGGCTCGATAGCTGGGAACTTGATGTCTGGAGGGTTTCGAGAATTTCTGATCTCCCTGGTAAAGGGATTACGATTGGAATTATCTATGTCTTGTTGCGAAGAGTTGCCCCGAGTGAAGCGTCGAATAATGCTTGCAAGCTTGCTACCATCTCCGAGGAGTCGTTGCCATGAATTTAACTCTGCATTTGGAAGAGCTTATGTGCGGGGATCTGGTAAAAGCATGCTCGGAAGGGCGTCCGTTGGTTGTGCTTGGCCTCCGAGAGTTGAGTGAAGGTGTACAGGAAGGCGAGCCACAGTAGGTGGTTCTAGGCAGAATGGCCCCTCTAGAATCTGATGGGTTGTTGGTCGAGCCATGCCTGTAACAAAGGGTCTAGGCCGATCTAGCATAGCATGTGGTGATCGGATTTCGAGGTTGCCCCCATTTGGAGCGAGGTTAGGAGGGTCTACGGTAGCTTTTTCTTCCACTACGGTGAGGACCGGTACAATAGGGTGGCCTTCCTCATTCGAAGGGAATGCTGCACCAGCTCTTCGTTGAAGGTGAAGAGTGGTTAGACTAGTCTGTGGTATGATTCCGGGTTGTAATGGGAATGGCATTGATTTTGATATGCCCGGAGGTTGCTCGACTGGTTCGATAGGTCGACCTGTTCCCAAAAGTGGGGGAAAAGTGTTCGACCGACCTAGATCTTGATCGCCAACCTCCTGAGGTTCTACTACTGCAGCTGCGCTGGTTACTGGAAGTGATACTCCTGGTTGTGAGGGATTGGTTGGTGGGACCAAACCAGGCTGAAATAAAGGTGTAGCCTGATCAGTGGCCTGATTCTGTGCATACCGAAGATCAGTTGTTGCCCCAGTCTCGGCCGGTGGAGGAATTGATGTTGAAGCGTTCAATCCTGTCTCCAATCGACCGAGAAGGTGATCCATCAACTGCTGCTGTCGTTCGAGGAGTTTACCCTAAGATGCCATTTGTTCTCTTAATTCGACCATTATCTTATCCATGTCATCCCGAGTAATGTGTCGAGATACATCTTCGTGTGAGGACGCTTCGAGACTTTCTTCTATGGCATTGTTATCGCCACCATCTGTAGTCATAGGGCGAGAATATGTTGCATCCTTCTTTCGCTTGTTTGCCATGGCCTGAGATAAACAAGAGCTCGATGGCGATGTCGGTGCGCTGCCCCTTCCTAGCGCGCCAAAAGTGTTGACGTCAAAAGTTGGTCACTAGTGACAATCAATCCCCAATAGTGTGATCAGCACACGAGTAAAGATTATAAAATGCAGTAAAAGCAAAAAGAATTGGGAGCACACATAAAATTTTTATAGTGGTTTAGCAAAGACGGTGCCTACGTCCACTTTATATTTTATTTCTCTTTTTTGATTACAAATACAATGCTTTTTATGCTTGAAGAAGAAATATAAATTAGCTATTTTTCCTTCCTCTTTTTGAGGGAGATTGAGAGAAGTAAGAAGAGGTCTGACAGAAGTCTAAAAGAAACTCCCTCTGAAGTTTTTTTTTCCAGTCCCTTTCCTCTTTAAGCTTGGAGGTATTTATAGGTAGAGAATGTAGCTTGGGCTGTTGCGATATGGTATGGCCATTCCGGGAACGCCTGGACACGTGGAACCCATCAGTTGGTTTGAATAGCGGCGGGAGACTGATTCCATTGTTCATAAATAGTATCCTCGGAAATTGCTGCTGACATGGCCTCCACGGAGAGGTATATCAAAAGTAGAGCTTTGTCCGGATATGGTTTGACCGCTTTTATTGCCTTGGAAGTCGGGATATACGCTGGAATGGCTCTGTAGAAGGTTTCCACGCAAGTCCGAGATAATCGGTCAATGCACCCTTTATGGAAGCGAGATACTCGGTCGACTGGGAGAGCGATTCTTGCAGAGTGAGCTGTCAATTGACTAGGCTGGACTTGGGCCAATATGTGACTGCTTCGGATCATGTGTCTGCTGGTCTTTCTGAAGCGCGACTTAAATCTATTTGCGCGTTTGGTCTTTGGTCTAGCTCGTTGAGACTCTTGCCAAAAAGAGGGTTAACAGAAAAGTTTTGGCTGAAAAATTCCAAGTTTGGATAGATAAAAATATTTTTTTATCTAAATGAACTAGTTATTAACTAGATTAGAAATCCAATTGTTTTTAAATTAATAAATTCAATTTGCAAAAAGGGTTTTAAAATAACCCAAGTTTTCCAACGTATGAATTGGAACGTATTTCAGTGGAAGTAATCTTAGGAATATTTTGATATTGGGTTCCGCAATTATACAGATTGAGGAATTTGGAAGATACAGATATCATTATTCCCAATACGATATCCGTTAGTTTCAGAATTTGATATTGAATATAAGTCAACATTATTTTCTATTCAGAGCCTTGTATTTTATATCAAATTGGATTTTGGGATTGTCGTGAATGGTGTCTTTATTAACATTGTTCTTAAACCCAGTTGTGGAAAGAATTAATCTTTTAACCAAGATTTAATGAAGTTTTCCAATTTATAAGTATACATTGGAATTAAATGAAAGTTGTTTTTGGGTTTATCGTGAATAATGTTTTAAATAACATTTGTTCTTTAACCCGATTAACAGTGAAGTTATTATTTGGAATTTATAGTCTTTCAATTAAGATTAATGGAATTTTCCAAAGTAAAGTGTTCCAATTTAATATATTAAATTGGAATCGAATGGAATACGATTTAATAATCAAGATGAATGTCTGTAAAGGAAGACCATTACTATATATGGAATTTAAAAAGGCCTTGTCGTTATTCCGTTTATAGAACTAGTACGATACGGAAACTTATATGGATTATATACTATTATGAATTCCGTGAAAGTTCCATTTTAATGGAATAGGATTTTTAGTTTATCATGAACTTTGTTTTAAATGACATTGGTTCTTTAACCCAAGTAAAGACAGGATTTGTTTCCTGAAATTTGAATAATCATTATGTAATGATTTTTGAGATTAAAGCTAGATTGGAGTTTTAAATAAATCTTTAAGTATATTAAAATGAGAATGGGTAACTAAATTTATCGAATTCATGAAATAATCGAGAATGGAGTACCAATAGTTTTACTCTAGGCGATAGTTAAAACTTTAATTAAATTTAAACGTGAAATGGTAATTAAAATATACCGATAACACCGTGGGTATTAGATACGGAGTACTACCAGTTTTGCTCCACGGGATGAATAGGTTGCGATTGGGATAATAAAATAAATGATTACTTTGGTAAGGCTCGTTAATCCCGACTAGTTGATAACCTTGTTTTGGTTTAAATTGTGAAAAGATATAATAAAATCTTTTGAAATTGATATACAAAGGATGATTAAAGAATAAATTTAAAAGAATTTTATCTTTGATAAAATTAATGGGAACCTTTCCCTAAAGATGTGAATAATTGAATAAAAGAATATTCTGAATTGGAATGAGGAATATGATATGGTTTATAGCACTTTATTATTGATTATAAAATACGCGAATTATTTGGAAAGACCGGGTTTAAGCCGTTCTAAATAACTAATATGATGACTAAAAGTCGACGATGAAGACGGTGGTTGAAGACCGGAGATCTTCACATCGTTTGGATGATTACTGATGTTTTGATTGGGCTGTACACCCAAGACAAGGTATTAAGTGGTGATCTTCCAGACATACTTGGAGATTGACTGGATATGCGAGGACCTGTCTCCTGTATTGGACATATGGGACGAGGAATAAGGTGCCTCCGGTTTAGTTCAGACCCAGAACAGACTTGTAAATGGATGTGCATCTGACATTGGATTTCATTTTGTGTTGATTGATTTCTATTAAATATATATCTGTTTGGTCGCGAAGAATTTATTCTCTTGCTTAACACCCTTCTTTGAGACGTACAAGCTTATAGGTTATATATTGATAGACATCAGTTGTATGTTGTGAATTGTCAATATGGCATGCTAAGATGCAAATGATCAAGACTTCCCACTGAAAAACAGAGTCTTATGGTTGATGATCAAAGAATCACTTTAAATAGCAAAGCTTTGTGTATAGCGTTAACTCACGAGCCTCACACCCTGGTATGAGTCTAAATTGGGATCAAGAATGCAGGGAGTGCATACGTTTCTTTCTAACTAGAAGTGGTGTCATGGTATGGAGCCTAGATTTTTTAACTTATGTGGATGATGGATTGCGAGGCGCCTCGGATATAGGGCTATATGCTCATAGGGTTGATGTGTTGAACTATTTCGAGGTCCAATAGGACCGGGAAACATATTGTTCAGGAACAACCGATCCACTAAAGTAATTGTGGACCGGCCTTGTAGGATCCAAGGTTGCCCGTATGTGTGATCCTAAGGCATTTACTAGAGTGTCTCAAATCGGAAGGAGCCATCCCTTGCCTTGACTCAACATGGAATCCAATTTCCAATAAGTGACTCTTCGGTTTTAGTTGTAAACCTATATGGAGACATAGTAGGATGGGGTACTATGTCGTCTATGATTGATATATTTATATTTGAAGTTGATTTTGACACTATACACCTATAGTAATATCAAAATGATTTGTTTTAAACGTACCAAGCATGTTTGGCTATTATAAGGGAACACTCTATCCTCCGGCTTGCGTTGCATTGCGTGATGGGAACTGAGTCTTATAATAGATTCATTTTCCAAAAGCATTGCGTCGTTTTATTTTAAACTGAGATTCATGTGGAGTAAACCCGTTCCGTGTTATATGGCATGGTCCCATGATTTCCCAAATTTTAAAGTAAAGATTTAATAACTGTTTTAGTTCTAGTCCCATGACTGACTCAGAGTTTATTGTTTCTACCTAAACTCTGGGTGCCCATATTTTCCACATGGGAAATTAGTAGTTTTAGTTTTTGCAGATATTTCTTTTCATAGGATCCTATATTTTGGCTGGAGTTATATTCGGAAAGCTTTGTATCCGTGTATTTCATTCAGTTGTGCTAGTTGATGATTGTTTCTCTACATTATATTCATGTATTATATTTTCTTCTATTTTGTAATTTAAATCTCTGATATTATTTTCCACTGTATATTATTTATTTGTACTTTGATATCTTGTACTCTGACGTAAATTGTTGTAATAGCAATGAAATGTTCTATTGTTTGTGTTCTGATGCATCGTGTTCTCAAAGCAATTCGGGCTTTCCCGTTAGGGGAAGTTTGGATCGTTTCATTTTGGAATCAGAGATTTGGTTTACCAATCTTGGAGAACAAGACACATTAGAACACAACGAAAGAATCCATTAGAGATAGGATTAGTAATATCCTATGAGAGTGACTCGTTAGAGATAGGGTAAGTAATGCCCTAGAATGAGTTTGAAGAATAAAAAAATCGAATTTAATTTTGAAAATTATATATAATTATACGTATTTGAGTATTTTATTTTATATTGATTTTGGACTATCGGGTATAAGGAGATTTTTCATATACGTCTGATCCACGTGTATATGAAGTCTCAAGTATATTGGATAGATATAGAATCACACTATAGTCGCCTGTAAATGATCCTGGTGATTAATCGATTATCATCAGCATTTGTGTTCGAATTTCAAAAGTGGGATATCTATATATTTCCAATTGACTAGTGTAAGAACCAAAACTTGGTTAGAATTTAATGTTTGTGTACCAACCCGAAATTTCTGAACCAATTTAATTTTTTTATTTTAGCCATTTTAATCGATTTTGAATATTTAAAATGATTTATTTTAAATAATAAAGATTTAAATTTTATTTAAATCGAAGTTAGAACGTATAAATTTATTTTAATTATAAAACGAACCTGAAATGGCGAGGTAGTCTAAAAATTCGATTTTTAATTTCAAATGAATATACATAATGCAATATAAATCGAATTTCAGTAAAACAAGAAACATTTGAATCTGTTTAATAATACCTTCTAACGAATGTGAAAAATTTTGATTTCACTTTATAAATTGAAAGTTATGTCCAGCTTAAAATTTAAAATAGTCTTTGTGCAATTTATATATATTTTATATAATATATAGCCCTTAAAAATAACCATTTTGCAAAAGACCTCCATTTTCAACGAATCCACTTTTGTTGGATCCGGAATACCAAATTATTATTAGGTTTAAAATTTCATAATTTTTGGAATTAATACGTGAGCGTAGTGAAATTAAATGTATTTGGAAATTTCAGTTTGAATTTAATCGATTGGAAAAATGGCCATTTTTCAAATGGACCCCAAATTTGACGAAATTAGTTTTGTTAGGATTGTACCATCAAAACATAGACAAATTTCTTTCTCTGTGATTTTCGGAGTCAGTGTGTGGCCCCGGTAAATTAAAATGTACGTTCAAATTCAATATTTGCCGTTATATTAATTTATGTTTTTTAATTTTGATGAAAAATGATCAAAACAACAGAATTGGCTTACGAAACATATCTCATTGTGTTCGTAATGAAGGTATTTAGTTAGGAACAACAGTCGTTGGGCCTTATTTGGAGTTCATGGCGTTAAAAAAGTCATTTATGAATTAAATATTAATTAAATAATTGGAATAAAATGGTCAAAACCCTAACTTTCAGTCTAATGTTCATTCCCATGGTCAAACATCAGGTGACCGCCATTTCTCACAATGGAGGGCCAAAAATGATCCATTTCGATCCCTTAAAAATTCCTTAATCTAATTCGAATTTAACCCTAACTGTAAAACAAGGATCGTAGAGATTTCCAAGGGCTTTAGTTTGATATGGGATGATGGGGTTTAATGATTTGGTTCGTTCTAATTTCACTCGCAAACTGGACGGGTTCGAGCAGATTTCTGGGGAGGAAGGGGACGTCGAACGGGCTCTTGCTCATGGAGGTGGTGGAGGTCGGCTAGGGCTTGAAGTCGGCAGCATTGGATCATCTTCTGGTGGTGTCGCGCGGGGTGCGTGGTCAAGGGTGACGCTGGAGCTTTTTGTGCGTCTTTGGTCCAGAGTCTAGACATAAGAAAGATGGTGAAAGGTTAACGTGAGGATTAGAATTTAGTTAGGTTAATTATTAATTTGATTTTATTAATTAATGTAATTAAATATTCGAATGTCCGTATCTTTTACAAACAGAAACCGAATTGAACAAGATTGGGTACGTTGAAATCGTGGATTCGAGCTCTACACCATGGAACTGACTAGAATAGAAATGGAGCAAGTTTATTTTTGGTCTAAATTAAATGCTCTTTTAATTTAGTTAAAAATAAAAATCATCAATTAAAGAATGACGGAGTGGAAACCAAAGTGAGAACCCCTTCTCGCTCAATTATATTTTATCATGTTATTGTATTTATTTTAAAAATACACAAATTTCCAGTATTGAATTTTATATGTGTTAATTATCATGAATTTGTATACGGTGCCTTTTTGCTCAACTCCCTGTCGTCTACAAACCATGGATGATTAAATTGACTGTATTGTGTTGTGATTGTGATGCGAAATGGAGTAAATAAAATATATATATACGTTGTATGAAAAAAAAATATGCGTTATGGAAAATATATATGCAATATGGAAAATGTATATGCGTTGTATAAAAAATATATATGTTGTATGAAAAATGTATACGCGTTATGGAAAATATATATGCGTTATAATATATATATATATATATACGTTGTATGAAAAATATGTATACGTTGTATGAAAAATATGTATGAGTTATGGAAAATATATATACATTGTATGAAAAATATATATGCGCTATGGAAAATATATATACGTTGTATGAAAAATATAAATGCGCTATGGAAAATATATATGCGATGTGAATAATATATATGCGATGTGAATAATATATATGCGATGTGAATAATATATATATGCGATTTGAAAAATATATATGCGATGTGAAAAATATATATATGCGATGTGAAAATTATATATATGCAATGCGAAACATATATATGCGATGTGAAAAATAGATATGCATTGTATAAAAATAGAAATGGATAAAATGGTCATGTAATGGAATAATTATTGGATTGTTAAAAATATAAATTTTTAACATAAATATGCCCTGTATAAAATTTTCATGCTATGTAATAATTATTGAATCATTAAAAATATTATTTTTAACATATATATGAGATATATAAAATGGTCATGCATAGAATTAATTATTTGTTCGCTAAAAATATTATTTTTAGCTTATATATGAGATATAGAAAATTGTCATGTAATGGAATAATTATTGGATTCTTAAAAATGTAATTTTTAACATATATATGCATGCAATTGTCATGTAATGGAATATTCAATTTTGATTTAAAATTGTAAAGGAAGTTGAAATCGTTTTAAAATGAATTTATAAATGATTTATAAAATACGGTTTGAATGGAAATCGACGATATATATATTATCTCTACTAATAAAGGAAATCTTTCAGGATGGTGAAGTATTTTTAAACTTCCGAAAAAGCCTCCTCGCGTTTGCACAAAAACTAAAGCATACATAAAAGAAAAATGGGGTTTACGTGTCATTTCGCCTGCTCCACTAACGTTTAAACAGCTAGTCCACCACGCCTCCCCACTTTCTTCCATCTCTCCTGTTTTCCAATATATCGTGAAAATTTCTCCTTTCAGTTCTTTTCCTTCCAGTCGAAACCCATCCGTTACGTATCTAACTCTCCCCAACCCTCCGCTGAATGCACCGCCTTTCATGAAATTTGATCTGACCTTCAGATCCAACTAGAGAGTTCACAAATTTGTAGTGAAACACTATAACAAAATATGATATTGATAACATTTTTTAATAATATAATTTTCTGAACTGCTACTAATTAGACTTAATTCTTGTTCAGCGGCATGATTTTGTTTGTCATATTAGTGTAACGCTCTATTCACCGATTCCCTCCATCTTTTCACGAATTATTCTATCTGCCCTCCAAAATCATTCTTCTTCCTCCAAAACAACGCCTCATAGAAAAAACACCGATCTTCCCACCGAAATAATAATTAGCCCGTATCCTCTACACTTTGCTCCTCAGTAAACTCAACAATGTCTGAAACCCTATTCTCCAATCGGGCGGTAAGGTGCCCTTTCCCCTTTACATCGCTTCTTTTCTCAGATCTAACTTCCTCGACCCTATTCCATTGTCGATTTCTTCTCTAATCCCTTCTTTCACGTGCTGGTCGTAGCGACGACCTTAGGATTAGTTCCCGCGATTTCATGTTTTCGGGAGATGGAGGGACCACATTTTAGGGATGTGAGCAGTCGTAGTTTTGTGCTTTTCGATCGTTGATGGTAGGCTGTTACTGTCGAAGATGGTAAGAGTGATTCCGGGCAACGATGATAATATCTGCTAATTCAGGAATTCATGCATTTGTTTGATGAGTAATTCCCACTTACAAATATATCTACATTCATCGCATTTTATCCCTATCCCAATATTTATTGAATCGTTTCGTGAAGTTAACTAATTGAGATTAGATCATTTTCGAATATTAAAATGATTGTTTCACCTTTATGGTTGAATTGCTTGATTGGGATGGTTGTTTGAGATTTAGATTGATTGTAATATTTGAAATGATTGCTTAAATAAATAATTTAATTGTTGTGAATATTCAATATAATTGGAATTTGTACTGGAGATTTTAGTTTGTTGGATGTTAAAATATAATGTAGATGTTACCCTTTTTTTTTTGAGTTGCAATTTATTTTGAGTTATGTAGTTTGTTGTATTTTGACGTTTAATCTATTTTATAATCTTAAATTATCTTTGAAACATCATGTAAATTATATGATATTTTATTATTTAATTTGAAGTATATTTACATATTTTTAAATGTTGATTTGTAGTTTGAATTATAAATAGATTAATCTAAATAATATATTTCGAGTAACTATTAGCGTTTTAATATTTATATTTAGATAATGTATAAACCAGATCAATAAATTTAATTATACATATTTTGAGAAAATACAAGCACACTACAATAGAAGACAAGCAGGTTATGAATAGTGTTCGGTAGTTGCAGCTGTAGAGCTGCCAAGCATTGGAATAGTGTTCGGTAGTTCCAGCTGGACTATTGTACATACCAATGATATGTTCTATAATTTTGTCCTCTGGACAATGCCAAATTTTCTAGATGTGTGCTTTGAATTGTGACACGGCTTTTTTAATTTCTTATTCTCAATGGTTGCATAACTTTTATTCTTTAATTTTGGCATGGCACTTTCAGTTTCTTTGATATCCAATAACCATTTCATGTTATTTTATTCCGGCTGGTAATGGTGGTTGATGCCCGAGATCCGTTATTTTACCGTTGTCCCAACCTTGAGGTAAGTGATTAAATGATAATATGTTATTCATCCTCTTTTTTTACCTCGTGCAAAATTGCTGTAAGAAAAGCATAAAAATTGCAATATGTTTGTAATCGATGGTTTTTAATTATCAGAAACCTCCTCACCAGTGCTTTCTTCTAAAAAACATATGTTTTAGAATTTACTAAACTTTCTTTTTTCTGAGTGGAATCTGTCTCCTCAAATCAAAGCAATTTTAGTGTTGATTGAAGAAATATAAGTACACACAAACGATGAGAGGATAGTAATCTAATAATGAAATCTAATCAGTTGTTATTGGATGATACCATTGATGTATCATCAAATCGCTCCTTAACCGATCTTTTTTCTTTAAAATGTGTGTGAAGTATCGTTAATGTCATCCTGTATTTGTCGGTATATCACTTCGAGTAAAATACCCTATCCTGTTATCTGATATTTATCAGTGTATCACTTTGAGTAAAATACCCTATATTTTTTAAGAACATCGATCATCGTAAGTGTTGGAGAAAATAAGATTACAAATAAATATCTCGTGTTGTTCTCAATGTTTGTTTTTTGTACATGCTGAAGGACAATATATAGGCCGTATTAAGAATCCCAATGTGCTAATATTTAAGTTTCAACTGCAAGTGTTTCATTTTTCTTCATTAGTCTTCCAATAAAGAAAGCTATACTGTATTTTTATATGTTCTACTTTATGTTAACACTTAATCAGTAAGAACAAGATCATTTACGATCTGTTTCTCCTTTTAGTAATTTACGTTGTTCATAATTGACAAGTTACCTTATAAAAACTCTTATCATTTTATTTATTTTCATGCACCAGAAGAGTAATTAAGTTCTATATTTAACATATTGATGAAGAACAGACAAGATATAATAATCAGTATCAAATTGTTATTTCTAATTTTCGATTCATGTATCTAGGTAGATCATCAACAAAACAGTTTGGACTTGTAATTCATTTATCTTAATAAATTTTATATTAATTATATATTAAATAGTAAGAAATATCTGTTACCCACAGATCTCATTTGATTTCTTACTTTGAGTCCCAATATATTTTTCATCTTAACAATAAATAACAATGTTTGTGTTAAATTTCTCCACTGCATTACGTACAACTTTACTCTGTCAACTATGCACGCTTGCTCGATGTCACTTGTAACCTACTTTAGCCTACCTCCCCTTCAGCATCGCCGTGCGCATCACCTGCCAGCCGGTCTCACGTCTTACATTAATTCGTAAAGGCTGAATATTACGCTATCGATGTGGATGGCAAAGCCGCATAGTAACTGACCATCGTCCTGTCCATGCCTCACCGACCGTTCTCGACACAAAATTCAGCAATTGGTGAATATGTAACTATCATTTTCTACTTACCGACTTCTGCAAACGGTCTGTTCATTTGATCCTTATCTCCACTAAAACGCTGGTGTGTATGTTTAAACGTGCTCAAAGCGTAAATGGGCAAACCACTTTTGTTGTTATAACCTTGCCAACTACTTCTTGTGTGTCCAATTTTGTTGAATAATTGGATTGATATTCCTTTACTGCATAGGGTAATGCACAGGATGGAGAAGTTAAAAAGTTTCAACGAGATATGAGCTCAGCTAACAATACCACTTTAAGAGTAGATATTGATGTTGTATCGCCATGTGTACTGTAATTACTAATCGAATTTTTTATAGACGGATGTCATCATGAATATTTTTAGAAGATAAATGAGGGATACAAGTTGCAGAATGGATTTAAGAAACTTTAAAAATACAGTATTCGAGACAGGTATTGATGGAAAGCTTAAAGTGTGCATGCTTAAAAGAAATTTGGAGATTGATGAAACTTGTGTCCACGAAGAAATTGAGGAAAAGAGTTAAAGTTGAAATTCTGAAGAGAAATGTTTTTATTATGTTTTGATGCGGAAGCAACGTTTGTATTTTTCATACATATCTCATCTGTACAATAACTTGTATTATATAGGCTAAAAGAAATATTGGGCTTGGCCCAAAAACTAAACAAGAAAATATAAAAGACAATTTTACATATTGAGCCGTCATTCTCATTTGCCCCCTTCAAACCCTACTTAGGGTTTGCTCTCGACAGAAAAATGGCGGCTCTTTTATCATCGACGCCTCCAATTGATGGACGATCTTCCTTCAGGCAGGCCTCCACGACAGATGAATCCAGCTAAGCTTGAGTTTAAAACACTCAAGACCTCTGGGTTTGTTGAGAGAGGTTTGAATTGATGAATCAGAGTTGATCTATGTCGATTCTGAAGAAAACCTGTCTGAGGGAGTTGATCTGACAACAATCGGAGGCTTTATCAACAAGCGAGGTTTATTCTTCGTTATACGTCTGGAACATAAATCAATCTGTCGGATCTTTGAGCTTTATTGACCACATCGACGTTCAGTTCTTCTTTGAGCTTGATGAAGCTAGGCTTTAACAAGGGTTTTGTAAGTATATCTGCTTTTTGATTCGCAGAAGGTATGTATCCAATTTTTAACTTTCCTTTGATAACTTGTTCTCTGATAAAATAGAGATCTAGCTCAATATGCTTTGTTTTGGAATGTAACACTGGATTTGAAGATAATAAGATTGCACTAACATTATCACACCATACTGTTGGATGTTTAAATGAAGTAACCTTTAATTCACTTAACAACGATTGTATCCACATGACTTCTGCTGTACAACTTGCTACACTTCGAAATTCAGCTTCAGTGCTTGATCTGGAAACAGTGTTTTGTTTTTTTGCACACCAAGACACTGGATTTTGACCTAAAAATATACAGAAACCTGATGTTGATTTTCTGTCATCACAGTCTGTTCCCCAATCTGCATCTGCATATGCATTAATGTTTAATGAATTACTTGTCTTTAGGATTAGACCATGATCTATAGTTCCTTTGAGATATCTGAGAATTCTTTTGACTGCTTTCCAATGATTATCCAATGGATTTTGCATATACTGGCTTACTTTATTAACACTATAGGCTATGTCTGGTCTAGTTATTGTGGCATATTGGAGAGCCCCAACAATGCTTCTATAAAATTTTCCATCTTGATATGGTTCTCCTTTGTATTTAGATAATTGTGTGCTAATAACCATTGGAGTAGGTAAAGAATTGGCCTTATTCATCTGAGCTCTGTGAAGTATTTCTGATATATATTTCTTCTGACTAAGTTGAATTTCTGAATCACATGTTCTTTTGACCTCTATTCCCAGAAAATAGTTTAAGTCACCCAGATCTTTAATTGAGAATTCTGAATTCAACATGTGGGTTATGTTCTTGATTTCATCAATACTGCTTCCTGTAACAATAAAATCATCAACATATATAAGTATATATGTTACAGTAGTATCAGTAATTTTAATAAATATTGAATTGTCTGATTTAGAAGATATGTAGCCATAGTTGACTAGAGTAGCCTTGAGCTTGTCAAACCAAACTCTTGGTGCTTGCTTTAAACCATAAATGGCCTTATTCAGCTTGCACACTAAATTCTTGTTTTCATGCTGAATAAATCCTTGAGGTTGCTCCATGTATACTTCATCCTGCAATTCACCATTAAGAAAGGCATTATTAACATCCAATTGCTTGATGCTCCAATTTCTATACAAAGCAATAGTTAATATGATTCTTATTGAAACTGGTTTCACAACAGGTGAAAATGTTTCTGAAAAATCAAATCCATACTGTTGTGAATACCCTTTTGCAACTAATCTTGCTTTGTATTTGGAAATTGAACCATCAGCATTCTTTTTTAATTTATAAACCCATCTACAGCCAATAATATTTTTATGATCTGGTTTTTCTACCAATATCCAAGTTCCTTTGTTGATTAAAGCATTGTACTCATCCTGCATGGCTGAATTCCAGTTATCATTCTGAACTGCTTCATAATATGACGATGGCTCTTCTATATCAGCAGTAGTATTATAAATTTTTGGTTTGAAAATACCACTTTTTGCTCTAGTAATCATATGATGCCTATTTTCAGCTTCTCTGACTGTAGTGACTTGATTGCCTTCATCTCTTACTATTGTACTTGGGCTTTCATTCGTAATATTATTATCTTCAGCTTGATCAATATGAGTTCCACTAACACATTGTCCTTGTTGTTCTGCACCATGATCATTGCTGAAAGTAGATTGCTCTTGACCTGGCCTACTTGAGGGCATGGTGTGTTGAGAGCTAGTATTGGTGTTATGTTGTTCATGATGAGCAGACACCAATACTTCAATTTCATCTGGTATGTCAATTCTAATTTGTCTAGCACTTACAGTTTTATTTGAAATACTCTCTTTTATTTTGCCAAAAGGATATACATGTTCATTAAATCTTACATGTCTAGAAATATAAATTCTCCCATTTTTATCTAGACATTTATATCCTTTTTGTTTAGAGCAATAACCCAAAAATGTACAGGCAGTCGACCTGTAGTCTAATTTATGATTATTATATGGTCTTAAGCAAGGAAAACATTCACATCCAAACACCTTCAAATGTTTATAATCAGGTGTAATTTTAGTCAACATTTCTTGAGGACACTTGAACTTTAACACCTTAGTAGGCATTAAGTTAATCAAGTGAACTGCAGTATAAAAAGCATCTGCCCAGTATTTAAATGGCATTGATGCTTGAGCAAGTAATGTTAATCCTGTCTCAACTACATGCCTGTGTTTGCTCTCTATTAGGCCATTCTGTTCAGAAGTATAGGGACAAGTTGTTCTATGGCTGATACCTTTTCTTTCAAAAAAAGTTTTTAGTGGTAAAAACTCTCTACCACCATCTGTCTGAAAAATGTTTACCCTATTTCCAGTACTGTTTTCAACTTTATTAATAAATTGAATAACAACACTACTGGTTTCAGATTTTGATTTTAACATGTAAATCCAGACAAATCTTGAGTAAGCATCAATAAATGAAATATAATACTTGTGCCCATAATTAGAACTAATATGTGCTGGACCCCATAAATCTGTGGCAATTAACTCAAGTGGTCTAGTGTATGTGGTTTGTGAGTCTGGAAATGCAAGTTTATGACTCTTTCCCAATTGACAAGCATTGCAAATATAAGATTCTGGGACTTGATTAACAGAGATATTATTATTCAACATGACATGTCTGGTAATTTTAACACTAGGATGTCCTAGCTTACAATGCCACATATCAAATTCCTTGAATCTATTAGAATCATTAGTAAAAGACATTATACATTTATCACATTCATGATTAGAGTCAATAGATCTATAGTCAAACTTGTATAATCCCCCACTTTCTTTACCCTGCAAAAGAATTTTATGTGTCAGTATGTCCTTGACAATACATGCATTTGGATAAAATTCAAAAAAGACATTGTTGTCTTTAGCAAATTGGGAAACACTCATTAAATTTTTCTTTATTGAAGGAACTCTCAATAAATTTTTTAAAAATAATTTCCTGGTTCCATCTAAACTTGCATTTCCAGTGTGTGTTATAAGTGCAAGTTTACCATTACCAACGGTAAGATTTTGCATACCTTTGTACTCTTTGTTTCCCAAGTTTAAATTGCTTAAGCTGTTGGTTACATGGTTGGTTGCACCTGAATCTGGGTACCAGCAATCATCTGACACATCATCACTTGTTGTAGCTTCGGTATTTTGAATTTCTGCTTGAGTTTTACTACCATCTTTTGTAGTGTTGACCAGATTTGCACTAGAACTGCTTTGTTGTGAGGGTGTGTAATTAGAATTGTACCTGAAATAACATTTGCTTGCACTGTGTCCCACTTTTTCACATATTTGGCATCTAATTTTGTTATTATTATTGCTTCTGCCACCTCTTCTACCTCTGCCAGACCAACCTCCTCTTTGATTATTGGCTTGGTTTCTTGAATTATTTGCCTTTTCTTGGTTCTTGCCTCTACCATATGTTGTGTAGTTAACAGATAAATCTGAACCAATATTTTTCTTGTGCTCAATTCTTCCTTCACGAGATAATAAAGTAGAGTGAACATACTGTAGTGAGGGTGTTGGATCCATTGACAGTATAATTGCTGTGACTGCTTCATATTCATCATCTAAACCACTCACAATTGCAATAACTTGTTCAGATTCAGGTATTCTTTGACCTGCTGAGTTTAACTGATCACAAATGTTTTTTACTTTGAGTAAATACTCATTCATTGATGATTCACCTTTCCTTATACTGTGCAACTGCCTTCTATAGTGCATGACCCTTGCTGAAGATTGATTTGAAAAATTTCTTTGTATAGTTTCCCAGACTTCTTGAGCTGTTTTGACTCCAATAAGTTGTGGTAATATTGCTGGTCCAATAGAAGACATTAACCATGCACACACCAAACCATCTTGTCTCTGATGCATAACATATTCAGGATTACTCACCAACCTGTCTTCACTGTCTCTAATAAACTTGGGTGGAACAATTTTTGTTTCAAGAATGTAATCTTCTAATCCATATGCTCTAACTGCTGTTTCAACCTGTAATTTCCATAACAGGTAATTTGTTTCATCAAGATGAGTTGAGATCAATTGGCTTTGCGGTTTGATGACAGTTTTCATCAAATCTTGGATTGGATCACTCTGAGTTTGATGACCTCTATTGCTGGAACCTTGAGCACTGGAAACTTGTGGGCTTGTTGGATTTATATTTGAAGGATCAGTTTCTACCATGATGACAAAATGATAAACACTGATTCTAAAAAGGTACAGAAAGGAATTGTTATCGGAAGCTTTGAATTGTAAGGTATTTCAAGAAATCTCTTTGATGAACATGATGCAACTCAGATTGCTTAAATGATGATGAAAGAACAGATTAAATCTGATAAGAATAGGTAAGAAAGAACTGATAAGCAATCTGTGATGGCACTGATTCAAATATGATGATTTCTTGGTGCTTTCTGATCAGCTTCTTGATCACAATTCTGGACTGTCACAAGCTTTAGGATTGACTCAAGATGCAGTTCAGATTAGATTGGCGAGGCACTTGATTCTTGAATAAAGCCACAACCTTCAAGGGATAAGTTGTAACTTTGATGAAGGGAGATCCAAATGATGAATTTTATCTGATGGATCGCCTGAAAGATCAACACTACTGATGATCTTTCACCTGAATCAGACTTGTGCTCTGATACCAAGTTGAAATTCTGAAGAGAAGAAAATATAAAAGACAATTTTACATATTGAGCCGTCATTCTCATTGTTAAGTACGCAATGGGAAACATATAAAAATTTCTTCAACTGGCATGAATGTTGTTGAGGTTGATATTTCTGAACTAAGTTGCGACATTAATATGATAGATGTTAGTTTGGGACGTAAAAAAGAGTATGGATAATGGATGGCTAGAGATGTTGAAGGCAGTGCTATCTTGCAACAAGAACTGGGTAAACAAGTAATGACTGGGGAAGTTGGTTTACCAGAATTTCGTGAAAGCTTGAAGATGACAAAGAAGAAAGAAAAATGCAGCATGGAGCAAGCTAGGACAAATATTTTGAGGAGTGCAAAGGGACTGGATACGGCTATCCTTTTGTAATTTACTGTTTTATCCCCCCTTGATATTTAATCTCAAGCTCGATTATATGCACTTGAAAGCTGCTCTGGTTTTATGATACATACCAATGAGGATGATATTAAAGAATTTAAAGACAAAGGATTGGTCAGGGCCAATTTTTTTAAGATGATTATGGTTTCCGGGAATATAAGGGGATTAGGCATTGATTTAAGTGGCACACAGTTTTAAAAAAAATACTAATTTTACAAAACCTAACTTTGTTATATTATAAGAAGCCTAAATATGATATTAAAGAACATTGCAACTAGAGATTAAATAGTGACTATTTTCAAGTTATTTGTCAAACGAATGTTTTTCAGTTATCTCGATCTTTTCGAAGTTGTTCAGTATTATTTTATTCTATAAATGGTATCGTAAAATTGAACCATGGCACTGCTAAATTGGCATAGCAGAGATCCAAGATTTAATCTGCAAGCTTATACGGATGTGGCTTTATTTCTCAGTATGACTAATGTTTCTGTTGACAGTGGATGTGCTTAATGAAACAATATTAAAACACTAATCAAGGTTTTATGCTTGCGTTCAAGTAGGGGCAACCATCTTTTTGTTCATGTTGGCATTGAGTACAAACAACCATCTTTATCTTCATGTTGAGTATAGAAAACATCAGCATAATTGGATATCCGATGGGAAATACAAGAAACTGGGTCCATCACTGTCCTTTGTACAAGTGTTTGATATAAAGCTTCACTTGGCTCTTCTACAATAGCCTTTGAGGTAATTTTATCGACTACAACAAGTCTACGATGTTGTTTTCATAGTTAAATTAATTTTGTATGTTACCGCTGTGGCTTATTTTGGGTATTATATTTGTATAGATGTTATATATGCATGCTCTGACTGACAATGTCCAATTCAATGGTTATGTCAACCATTACGCTGGCTCCTTAATGCTTAATGCGTCAATATATATACACAACAACTTACTATTTTAGTACCTGTTCACAGGCAATCTCTTCTGACCGCCCTTTATTAAACTGTAGTTTTGATATTAATACCCAGCTTTATCAAGGTATATGTTTACTGCCAAATTATAAATTAGTGTTATAGATTAGTTCGCTTATATATGTACATTTACATGTTTATTATTCATACATTTATAAATTACAACTTGCCTTTAGTAAATTAGTTTACCTGACAACATAATTACACTTATTTATGAAACAACAAATATTATGATGTATGTCTAAGTAATCAGACTATAATATGTTTTGGAACATGATCATCCCCCTTTTTGAATAAGAAATTACTACAAAAAAGGGCTACTTCACCATTTTTTTAATGATGATTGCCGATTTCCAATCTAAAACTTTTTGCTACTACATAGGTTTACCGTGAACATTTTGTATGAATTATGTATTTTATGCTTGATAAAAACAAAAATCTAACCTGCATCCCTTTTGTAGTTGTAATGTCATGCTAAAACTGTTCTCATTAACCTATATTACCAACAACTCAATAGTAAAATATAGAACCATATTAGTACTTCAACTTATATTAATTTTACAACCTTCATGGCCACAAATAAGAGTATACACGTGATGACAAACCTGAGTTGACATGTTGTACAACAAAAATATAATGCAACCATGCCATGATGATCAACTCATGGTTCTGTCATTTTATTTGAAAAAACGGCGTCTTATAGGAAAACAACCTAGAATTGACCTGTTTTGGATATTACATAAATGAATAATCATTTTCACCAAATATCTTGTTGGGGAAATCTCGGTCTTTCCCGCTTCGTGAAGTTAAGATAGGCAATTAAAATTAAAAGTAGCAACGGGTGCACAAGAGTTTATAATTCTCCAATATGGAGATTCTTCCACTATACAAAAGAATAGTAGGATTACAATAATTTGATTACAAAGGTAACTCACACTTGACTCAAGCTTAAGGATGGATACATCTTAAGCTATCTCTCTTTTCTCTCAAAGAGGCTTACTAACTCTCAAGTATTTTTCTCACTCTAAGAAGTGGATTTCTTTCTTGGATTCTTGGATGGATAGTAATAGGGCTCCTTCTCCTATTTATACTACTAAACCTCCATAATGAATGGTGGTGATTACTTGCATCCGATGGTAGAGTTTGATTCTCTAGAATGCTCCACACTCTCTCGGAATCTCTACACTCTTCCATTCCCTTCTTTATTCTTCCATAATCTTCCGTAAGGTTCCAGAAGGTTCCACACGTCTCCAGAATATTCCAGAGGGTTCCACACTTTTCCACAAGCTTCTAGATGGTTCTACACTCTTCCACAAGCTTCTAGAGGGTTCTACACTTCTCTAGAGTTCTCCGGAACATTCTAGAAAATTCTAGATTTCTCTAGAAACGTCTAGAATTTTCTAGAATTCTCCAATTAAGGAGGGATCCCAACATATCTTAATACTACTGGATTGAGAAAACTATTAATATGAAGACAAGTTATGAAATTGAATAATCAAAGAAACATATGAATATATATACATACATACATATATTTGAATATATATATATATATATATATATATATATATATATATATGTGTGTGTGTGTGTGTGTGTGTGTGTGTGTGTGTGTGTGTGTGTATATTATATAGTTGATGTAGGCATTCTTGCTTTTACAGTATATCTTTATTTGTACCTTTTAGTTGTTGCAAACTCAAGAATGTCGACTTGTTGATGCATCATCGCTCCTGTAGCATTTCCAGAGTTGAATCTTGAGTTCCTATACGCCATATGATCGCTTTTAGAGTTGGATCTTTCTTTGGAGTTTATTTAATTTTATCCTGCAGATGGAATGGAATTCACGTTGAGATGATTCTTCCCATCCCATGGCAAATATCAGTTCAAATGGGTTGTGTTTTTCTGATTTCTGATGATGAAAAAAAAGCTTGCTTTAATATTGCAGCCGAATTATATATGAAATTTGTGTTATATTTCAATACGGTAATGTTGTGTTTTCTTTAATTGATTGAGAATGATGTGTATGTGCAGAAATAGGAGCACTAGCAAAGCAGCTGAACTTAACTCCCAAGCAAGTCGAAGTCTGGTTTCAAAATAGAAGAGCATGGTATAAACCTTTTAACATTTGGAGAAGTTGCATAATACAAGTATACTTTCATGTTTAGCAATTTTAACAATAATCATCTAATAACAGGACAAAACTGAAACAAACAGAAGCAGAATGTGAGTACTTAAAGAGATGGTGCCAGAAGTTATTTTTTGTTAGTTGATAATTTAATTTGTTATCATGAATATGGTAACTCATGGATTGCAAACAAATGTATTGAATTTGGTAACTCATGAATTGAAATTATTTTTTGTTAGTTGATATTTTATTTTGTTACCATGAATATGTGTTATATTTGTTGATTATTGTATTATTTTTTTCGCTTTTACATTGCTCTTTAAATTGTTACGAAGATTTATTTTGATTGCTATTATTAAAATGTAATATATACGCATAGCTCTACGAATTTTATAGCGGCATATATGAGCCGTAAAAGGTTTTAGCAATACTATAACATGATAATTTAATAGCGTCATATAGCCGCTATTAAATAAATATGTTATAGCGGCTATAATGTGTTATAAACAATTCTCACTTTCATTAAGATTAAGATGTTTAATAGCAGTGGGCATGTGCTATTGTCTTTAAGTAACATAATGACAAATTTGTGCTATAAAACCGTGCTCTTTTATAGCGGCAAATAAAGCATTATAAATATTTAGCAGTTTTTTATAACATGTTCATATATAGCAATTATGGAACCGCTATAGTTCTTATTCATAGCGGCTATAGGCCGCTATAAAATACCAGTTGTGTTGTAGTGAAATTAATGGCTCAACCTCCTATGCTGGCTGGACTATGTTCTCTTCTACTTCTTCTAAACCAGATGTCGATATGCCTGGGGTTCGCGATGATTGGCGAGGTTTCCACACGTTGTTACTTAGGTAAACTGTTTGCTTTTGTTATATGTCTGAGTTCGCTTTTTTTTTGTTCAATTAACACTGATTTATTTATCAATTGCTTTAAAAAATGACAGTTTCAACTCTTTAATTTGAAAAAAATTCCATGACATCGCTTACGCCTTCAGGTCGACCTTCAGTAATCAATTGATGAATAAAAAGCGGATTGGAAGACGAGCGGGCTTGGACTACAAAGAGTTTGAAAACGTAGGGTGATTCATCCAGATCATTGAGTAGTAAAGGAAGAGAAGGTATTGTTTGATCATAGAGTGTTTATTTGTTAGTACAGTGTTCATTCTAAAATTATTTGTTCGTAGATTGTAGAATTCATTTATTGCTTCTATTAACTATGGTTTCTGACCTTCATCATGAAGTTAACCTGATTATGCAGATTTTTGTTTATTTAGCACAAGTTCTTTTCTTTTTTTGAGTGGTAAGCAAGGGTTTTCTTTTAATTTATATCAAATCTGACAGGAAAACTCTAAAGGAATATATTCTGTCTGGATTAGTGAATTCTGGACTTTGTCCTGCCCTATAGCTATGGATTTTCCAGCAGCTACTAAATATATTGTTAAATTTTAGTTCTCTAACATTATTGACATTGGATTAATAATCAATCTTATACTCAAATCTGTCACTATATATGTTATTTGTTTTTAATTTTATGTTCCTTCTTATATTTTTGGCTCAATACAATTGGTAACAAATTAGAAAGTATTTGAATTGGGTATGTATCCTTTTGGTTTATAGATGTATAGTTGTTTGTAAATTTGGATATATGTCAAACCTATACTACCTTTATCACAATGTATAAACTATTAAAATTAAATTACCATAGTCAGAATCATGCGTGTTGAGTAAAGGGGGAAGGTCGCAGGCTTCTTTTAGCTTTAAATTCCGAAGGATTTAGGTAGCAGACGGTGGTTCAGACGTAAAAGGTAAGGTCCAACTGTGACTTTACAGGATTTTTCAAATAATTATAATTGATGATTGTACTAGACTTAATCTTTATTTTGATGTTTTTTCTTCTACTTTCTTCCGCAGATCCATAAAGGCGTCTTTTTTTTTGTGCCAGATAGCTAGGGATTGTGGATTTCAAGTGTACTTTGTTGATCTGAGACATTAGTTCAGGCAGTCATTCATGTTGATGCATTGAGACACAAGCACTAACTATTTGAAAAGAAATATGTAATTTAAGTAGCACATATGTAATTTCAACTTAATGCATTGAGATTCAAGTCCACATGTGTCTGCAGATATAATGTTTATTTTTTTATAATAACTGCTGTGCCTTTCTCCATTTGATTCAAGCTGAAAACTGCTGTTATTTAATCTTCTTCTGATTTTATTCGATCTGCACTTGATTTATCATACATATATATTGAACGTGGTTCACATCAGTTCTGGGTACTGCACTTGATTTATCATACTACAGATAGTCTGCACAACATTCAATTTTCTTGCTTCATTGCGGTCTCAAACTGCAATGTCTTATAGTTGTACACATAAACCACCACAACAGCTGACCATTTTAGACATCAATTCCAGCTTTGGTCAAATTCATCTATGCACATGCCCATCGGGCGTGCATGCGTACTGGTATAAATAATGGCTTGAATAGAACGCGTCGCGCAACGACCATTCACGAATTTCAACCAGTGACTTCAAATGGACGTAATGGGAGATCGGACCGTCGGATTCACCTAAAACCAGAACCGTTGGGTTCGTATTAAAAAGATCTTTCCAATGAATATAAGAGATTTAAATTTGAACAGTGGGATTTCAAACCATGTCCAAATCAATTTCAGAAAAGGTCGCTGTGGATGTAGTTTGGTGGTCATTAGTGGAAACCGATTGAAATGGCGATATTAAAATTATTAAAAATATGAAAAAATTGTGTAAAAGAATAATAAATGATTTGGAAAGCTTTGGATTAAAATGTCCAATTTGGAAAAGATAAAAATATATTTTTATCAAAATGAACTAGTTAATAACTAGAATAATACTCCAATGGTTTTTAGAAATAATAAATTGGATTGAAAAATAGGTTTTAAAATAACCAAAATTTTCCAATGTATGAATTGGTCTCGAAATTGGATTCAACACCAAAGGTGTATCAAAACACTTCACCAAATTGGTAAAGAAGAACAAAGTGAGGCCATAATCATAATCATCCAAAAAGCATAAAAGTAATATCATGGAGATTTTTAGTGGTTCTATCCAATTAGGATCTACGTCCGCTTTCATAAGATATTCCATTATCAATGTGTTAGTTACAAGATTAACTTCACTCTTACAACAAATTTGTCACTCATTCACTTATAGATTTATTCAGATTTACGAAGAATCTTCACTTGATTTTGAAGAATAAGTGTTTAGAGTTGCTTGGAATAGTTGTAGGAAAGTTTCAGCAGCACTTTGTGGTCCAAAAGCTCCCTTGCTCTCAATGATGGAATATGGGGGGTATTTATAGGTGGAGTTCAGACCAAGTGGCAATTTTGTAAATACTGCGCTATGGTTTTAGGTTGTAGGCGGGCTAGAAGGAACATTACATGGTCTAAAGCAAGGCCGGAGGTGCTAAACAAGGCGGAGCGACCCAACTCGTTCTAGCTGAAGGTGGTGCGAGCTAAAGGACGCGGAGCGGGTTAGGTTGCGGTGTCGTGAGCTTGGACAAAGCGGAGAGACCCAAGCATGCTTAGAATGGGCTAAACCAAAATGATGTAGATTGGGCTTCAATGAAATGGGCTAAAACCTTTAGCGAGCTGGTGATCCAAGAACCCTGCGAGCTAGCATCTGAGTGGACCAGGATGCCCCAACGACTTAAGATGCTCAAACAAGCCAAAGATTCATGAACACCACATATTATCTGAACGATCTAAGATGTCGCAACGACTTAGAGTACTCATGTGAGTTAAGGAGCTCATCGAGTTATAGAGGACATGACAATCCAGAGGGCCTAACGAACTAAAATCATAAGTCAACCAAAACATGTTCATTATTTCCTAGAACATATTTTAGGGGTTAAAATTTTCCCCTCGAAGTTCGTATTTAATAAAAATAATACGGGTTTCGAATTAGATGAGATTCACATGTAATTTAATATTTTAAGTCGTTCGAACCTTCAGATCGCACGAGTCCCTAGAATATTTTATTCCTGGGTCGTCCAGCTTCTTAGGTCGTTGTATGGTCTTAAGTCATCACGGATTCTAGATCGCATATTGATAAGTGTCAATTGATATTCTCCTTGGGATTGGACCGCTGTGGGGCCCTGCAAGCTTAACTTATTTGTTAACCCCCCTTTACATACTCTTTAAATCATCATTTTCTTAAAACCTTCACTTAAACAAAAAACCCTCATCAATGGCGGCCAATATCAGCTAAATCCACCGATTCATATCATCATCAAGTCAATTGAAGTTCAAATAATCCCTTAGTATGATAATCAAATTCGAAGCTTCTCATCACCAAGAATCAAGTGCGATTCAAAGCTTTTACTTATTGCGTATACATATACATTTTAAGTTGAATTTGATGCCCTTTGACTTTGTGAGATTGTTGTTTGGTAAAACTTCAATCGTGCGTTGGATGACAATGTTGATGTATATAGCGACCTGGAGCCTGTCTGTTTGTGATGGTTTTTTAGCTTAACTTTCATGTACAAATTCTCAAAACTTGGTCATGGCTCTAACTGATAAGTATTATGTACACTAAGATAATAATCTTGCTCGATTCCACAGTTCATTGACGTCCTTAATTTGCAATATCATGCCTCGCCGTTCTTTTCAAAGTTGAAACCCCTCTGTTGGTTGTACATCTCAGGTCGCTGTTTTGTAATGGCTCGTGTTGAATTAGGTCGTAACAACAACTTTCAGGTTTAAACCGCAACCTTACTCTAGGTCGTTGTCATAATTCAAGGCTTTAGGTCATCATTTCAGTCCTAAACTTGGGGTCACTGAACCCTTGCAGTCTCGAGTTGTTCATGACCTAAAAACATGAAGTAAAAAAGACTTCATGAGGAACCGGACTGTTATAGCGACCTAAAGTTCTTGGTTGTGTAGAATGACTTAAAGTCTGATACCATACAGAAACACCTAAAATTCTAAGGCTGGTAGGAACGATCTGAAATATCTTGAATAATCTGCCTTCTGATCTGCTGTTTACTTCTTAACATTGCTATTCACATGGGATGTCTAAAAGAACTGAAGGGACCTCAAGCGAGGACACAACTCGCAAGCACCCTAGGTTGGAAAAACTTCTGATGTTAGAGACTGAAACTACGCCTATTTCCCTCCAGTTTGGCCGAGCTAAAAGCCATCATAGACAAGCCTAGTTATGTTTCCAAACCACACACCTCTAAGCTTGTTGATCGCTTCGAAGGCTAGTGTCTTCAAGGAGTAAACTTTGACTAGTTTGGCTTGGATATATATCCGTCCGACAGGCGAACAGTTCCCGAAGATTTGGATGTTATAAAGAATCACTCGCTGATGCAACTTGACTCTATTAGGACTTGGATGGACAAGCGCCTTGAGGACATTGGTCAATATTACGCGTGCAAATTAGGAACCTGGAACACCTTTGCTTGCGAGCTTCAGAGGATGAGTTGGGAGAATATTGAACTCATCACCACCTTGGAGAATGACAAAGCCACACTTATTCAGGTTCTTAGGTCTCAGGATGACATCATTGCTGAACTATCAAGTCCTGAAGGTAAGGAAGAGATGACTGGTACTTCTCCTCCCGCTCAAGGTGGGGAATGATTTATTGATGATAAGATGTAGTTCTCTCGTCTGTCTCTTGCTATTTATCTTTTACGTGCTCATGCTACAGGCTGGTTGTATATGTTGACAACGGATTAGTTATAGAAAAACCATAGCGAACTTAGACCTGCGTTGAATTAAATGCTAGCTTAGGACCATCTTATTTGACGGTCGAAAACTCATTAAATATTGTTCGCATAGTCATAGTATTCTAATTCAAATTTGTGTTAATGCTTAAAGTTGACCTATCAACTTAGGTTGACTGTAGGTCCTGGACGTTATCACTCTAATGACTCATATGAGCATGTTCGACACTTTTTGCATTTGAAATTCTAGATGCTTTGTGAGTGGATTTTTCCATTCTTCACATATGACATTTCAAATGCTACGCGAATAGTTCGACACTTTTCGCATCTGAGATTTTAGATGTTACCTAAGTGGATTTTTTTTCATTCTTCACATCTGACATTTCAAATGCTACGCGAATAATTCGACAATTTTTGCATCTGAGATTTCAAATGATACGTAGGTGAATTTTTTCATTCTTCGCATCTGACATTTCAGATGTTATGTGAATAGTTCGACATTTTTCGCATCTAAGATTTCAGATGCTACATAAGTGGATTTTTTCATTCTTCACATCTGACATTTCAAGTGTTACCTGAATAGTTCGACACTTTTCGCATTTGAGATTTAAGATGCTACGTAAGTGGATTTTTTCACTCTTCACATCTGACATTTCAAATGCTATGCGAATAGTTCGACACTTTTCGCCAATGAGATTTCAAATGCTACGTAAGTGGATTTTTGGCTATTTTATCGCTTCGCAGGGTGGCAATCAGTCCCTTTACCATATGCTTGATTTAGCAAGTTATTCTGGTTTAGGAGCTGAAGCTCTGGACCCCTCACTTAGGGAGGTGCCCCTTCGATAAAAGTTTCAGCTTTTACATCTATTTGTCGTGGCGCTTGCTCACTGTTTGAATCTTTGCGACTTTCCCATTCACTTTTCAAGGTAGTGTTTTCCCATATATTTTTTTACATTCACGCATATTGGGAATTCACAGCATTCAGCCTTTGAACCAGCATTGTCGGAGTCGCTATGATACAGGAGCAAGCAATCGACAGCTGACTTGCGATAAGAAGTCAAATTTTTATGAAAGTTTCGATTTTACATATGACTTCACAAGCGAGAAACTCCTTCAAACATATATGCTCTTAGTCACAGAGCTTATTTTCAGTGTATCACCTACAGATTATTACAAACTATTTTACAATAAGTCTTAAATATAACAGAAAGTAAATGTGAAGAAAAGCATGAACTAAAGGAAGAAGTAGAGCATAAAGTAAGGATATAGCAATGCTGATTGCTTATTCCAAGCCACCCAAGTTGGAGCAACCTCAACAACTATTAGTTGATAATCATTCTGGGATTGGCTTGAACAGAAGCTATGTTGCTTGGACCAGACCGATCATTCGATTCCCCTGGCCCTTGAGGAATTACAGAAGGATTCAAAGCTTGTGGATTCTTCACATATTGCTGCAACCTATTTTTCCTGATCAATTACTCAATGAGGTTCTTCAAAATGTCGGAACTCTTTAGTGTTGTGACCAGGTTGGCTGTGAAATCTGTAGAACTTTTCCGAGTTTGTTGCTTTGTTACTTATCCTCAATGTGTTTGGCTCTGCATACTCCTCAGAATTCTTTGTCGCCAGATTGATGTTTTCAGGAGTGCCGTTCAAAGGAGTTAGCTCTGGCGAATTGAAAAGGCGAGACTTCTTAGTAGCCTTGTTGTTGTTTCCGCCACTGATTCGCTTCTTCCCCTGAATACTCTTTTGGTTGGATTGCACGGTTGCACTTGTGGGAGCCTCAAGAAGTGGGTTACCGTCAATGATGTGAAGGGGCATAGGATTTTCGTCTATCCTCATGTACTCCGCTGCTTTTTTATATAACTTATCGAGCGTAGTCGGTTCTTTCATCTTTATCCACCTTCCGAATTCACTCGTTTTGTCTATAGCATCGAGTAGAGCCATGAGGACTCTGCACGGCTCTGGATTCCTCAATTTAGATAAGCAATGTTGAATCGACTAAGGAAGGATTTAATAGTTTCTCCTAACTTTTGTTTCATGATTGAGAGTGTTATAGCATCCTTGGCTTTGGTACAATATAAGCGGAATTGCTCGTTGAACTTTTTGGTCAGATCGGAGAACCGATCGATAGATTTAGGAGGTAGTTTTGTGAACCAGAGCGATGCAGCTCCTTCTAGGTAGAGAGAAAAATACGTGCATCTCATCTCATCTGTTGCCTTAACCGCACTCATATGCTACTCATATTTGAACAAAAAGTAGTTCGGGTCAATGAGGCCGTTATACGGAGGCAGAGTTGGTGGGTTGAACTTCTTTGGATATTCTGCTTCGAGGATTCTCTCGGTGAATGCAGTCCTATCAGGAGAGAAGTCTCATTCCATTTCATCGTCTTTGCTAGCTTGATTCTTTTTGATAGCTCGTTCTATCATATTCGAGATGTATCCTTTGGTGCTATGATGCTCTGCGAAGCTGAGCTCTTTACCAAATGTTCGTCCAGGAATACGGTCATGATTAAAGAGCTTAGGTGCTTTGCCTTCTCACCGGGGGGTGCCCCTACGATAGGGTTAACGACCTTTCGAGTTGTAACGTCCCAGATTTTTAGCGATCACATAATTAATTTATTTAATTATTTGAATGGTGATTTAGAGATTTAAATGACTTGAATTCAATTAGTTTGAATATTTAATTAATAAATAATAGGATAATATATTAAAAATCCGAAATAGATAATTATTGTGATGAGATTTTTGAGACGTAGTTATAATTTAATTTACAGAATTTTCCTGTAATTTTTATTTTGAAAAATAAGCAACCTTTTGTTTGAAGTATTTTACACCCTATACCAACATTTTGGGATATCACAATATAGCTTAACTTGTCCATATTATTATATTTTTGGGATCATAGCACATTTCTCAGCGCAAGGATATACTTACTTTTGTCTTTTGCGGCTCATATATAAATGAAGTAATTATACTTATTTATTTGAATCAAATATGAGAATGGACTTATCTCTATATTGTTGTTTTACTCTTAACATTCAAAACTTCATAGTTCTTTAACCTTCATATTTTAACTTAGATTTACTTTTCCTTTTATTAGAACTCTAATTTCAGACTGCAAGGAAATCATAAGGACCCCTTTTTGTTAAATGTGCACCTCGTGCCATGATAGTAAAAATGCACCAATGAACTTTAATCTAACATGATATACTTAGTGTTATTTTATTCTTGCTAACCATTGGTCCTCTTTGTGTTTTAAGCATGGTTGAAACAACTCCAAAGACAAATATAGTACTACCTATAATTTCAAGCACACACTATAAAAAGAATTAACACATGTACAAAAGAAATAGTCATTACATAATCTCATAAGCAATATTTAGTGTTCTGAATAAAATGTACTCGTATCAATAGTAAAACAAAATATTGTTAAAATTTTAATTCGTGACTACCAAGAATTTTTCCAATTCGTGCTCTCCAAGTCTCTGAATACGTGGATGCCAAGCCATCTGGAACCGTGCTTAGCAAGCTGTTCATTTCCATGCAAACCAAGGAACCTTCCCTTTTTAAATAGTGTTTCTCTCCTCCTTATTCTTTTTTTGTTTTGTCAGATCCAAACCAAACTTAGTGGAAAAGAAAAAAACCAAAAAAAACAAATCAAAAGCTCTCAGAAAAAAAGAAAAATAAAATCACGTCTTTCATGAAACCTAAAATCCTATTCTGTTTAATCTTCCAATTTCTACAAACAATAACTACGACAAGTGATAAGATTCTAGTAGTTCGATCATTGCCTGGGTTCGAAAATCACACAGTAAACTATGAATCCAATTTTCGCGGAGACAAGGAAGGATTGGCTAAAATAAAAGGTAGCGTGGGGCTTCCGGTAGCAATGCGCACGAGTTGGTGGTTTCTGGCGAGGGTTCCGGGGAATGGACGGGTGGTGTGGTGATCTTTGTTTGTGGAATTACTGAGAGTGTGAAGTGCGGTTTGGTGAAGAAGGGTAGGCCATGGATCTTTATATGGCAGTAGCGGGTTAATGATGAAGTGGAGAAGGATTAAATGAAAAGGTGGATTAAGGGATGTTTATGAAAGGAGTATAAACATTTGGTGCTGTTTTTCTGAAGTTCGAAACTAAGGATGGGAGGATGGCAAGTTACTGTTGGAGGTGAGAGAAGAAAGTGCGGAATTGTGTTTTTATACATAATGAGCAGGGTAATGTTTATCTCTTCATTTCAATGACTTGTTTTAAGGGATTGGGTTTGGTTTTAGTTTATGTTATTACACTTGGTTGCATTTTCTAGGAAGGAGGAGTGGAAAACAAGTGACGCTGGTCATTATTGGGGAGCTGAAATGGTTCGAAACCACACATGAGTGGTGGCATGTGAATCGTGATGGGAAAGAAGCACTAGTAGAGTGCGTATGCTATGGAGGAAGAAACGCATGAGATAATTGGATATTAGTGTTTAAACCGTATTATATCATATAGGATGTGAAAAGAAGAGATGGGAAAAGGATCAAACTGCTATGGTTACAGGCGACTATGTTTGAGCTGGCTTTAAGAAGAAGGAGCTTTATCCCGGACTAGTTAAAACGGTGATTAAAAGTGTTAATTACAATTAATTATAAAATATATACTATTTAAATAATATAAGTTTATAACGATTATATCTGGATAATACATCAACAGAATCAGATGAAACAGGGCATGTTGGAATCGTTACGATGAAATGAACATTAAGGAATTAGTGTCGCCAAAAGCTGAGCTACTGGAATTTTGTAATAAAATCAAATGTTGTTTGATTTTACATAAAATAAAAGCAAACCCGTCAAATGCAAACCAAGTTGAGTGAACTCACTAACTCTAACTCGTTCATATTTCATAAACGAGTTTTAAATTTAATTATAGTAGCTTTATACTATGTGATGATTGTTTGGTTGAAATGGTTGATAATTGATCGATTATTAGTTCTGTTTACCAGGATATTTCATATTGATGTGAAATTAATGTTGATGATGTTGATTAACTTCTGCGGATGCAGGGAAACAGGTTGGAGGGATCCAACTGGATTCCTCAACATTTATGTTACCGTTTTATTTGTTGTGCTGTGTGATGTGTTATATAATCTATGATTGATAATGTTGTGTTTGAACTACTCTGGCCCTAGAATGTTAGTATTTAAAAACCAAAAAAAAAATTGATTTATATAGAAGAAAGGAAATTTGAGTTTTAAAAGGGGAATTTATTTTCAAAAATAGAAATGTAATTTCGAATAGAGTTGAAACTAAAAACATGTAAATGGAGAAAATAAGAAGTTGTATATAAACGAGAGTATAAATTAAGTGAATTATTTATCGTTGAATAAATTGAAATAGAAATTCAAATTTGAATTTATATGGAAAAATGGAAAATGGTTTTGAAACCAATATTTGAAATTAATTTGAATTTGACGAAGGGTGTTAAATATTAGTTAATCTTCGATTAACTATAACTAAAGTAATTATCGAATTAGTTAGTGTTAATAGAATTAATTATTATTTAATAAGCTTTTAAAAGTAATAATTATACTTTTTTTAGTTAATAACAAAGTTAACTATTTTTAATATAGTTAATAATAAAGTTAATTGTTATTTTAATTAATAATTAAAACAATGATTATAATTGGAGATTCAATTAAGAAATGATTTGGTGGCATTATAGTTTGATCAAGGAGGTGATAAGAGTTTCATAAAGGGGTTTGTAATCCAAGTTTTAAATGAGATTTGTAAATGGGATTTGTCGGTAAATGCAAAGATTTAAACAAGGCTTTTTGTTAAATTTTAAATTATGAAAAGTAAATTTAATGGAAAGAAACTTTTAAGGAAGATGGTTAATTGGTTAATAATAGACTAAAATGTGTTAATGGTTTTTGAACGAAATCTAGGCTAAGTGGTGAAAAGATGGTAAACGGATTAGTATAAGTGATTAATCCAAACAAGGTTCAAATGAGGTTTTTAAAACAAAAGCGATGACTTTAATTAAATTAAGCAAAGCACTGCAATTCAAATAAAGATTTTAAATGCAAAGGAAAACACATAAGATAGTTTGTGTTAAACATTGATAAAAATGGATTTTTTTGAAATAAAATCCAAGTAAAGAGGTCTTATTGTAAAGAAGGTGGAAAGCGGATTTTTATCCTTATATACCCTGTATCATATGGGTTCGACAAATAGAATGGTATATGTCTGCATTGTGTAAATCCGGACATTTTGACTATCTTTTAAAAATGAGCAACGGAAGCGTGAGCGTCGCACACGGTACTTTATTCAAAACAGTGATTATAATGCTATTGTTATAATAAATATTCTATAAATCTAAACAGCGATTTAACGCTGCCATTAAAATAAATGTTTTGTAAATCTAAACAACGATTTTAATGCTATCATTATAATGAATGTTTTATTAATCAAATATTTGGAAACAAAGATTATAACGCTACCGTTATAATGAATATTTTTCAGTAAATGGAATAAATTCTTAGATTGAATCCTAGAGTCGCGTAAGCGATGTTTTGTTTGAAGTTGTGAGCTTTGACTATTTCAAAGTTGAGAATGTTGTTCAATTAAGGTCTGAGAGGTAAATATACCCCAACTTTATTGACTTCATGATTGATAGAGAAATGGTTAAGGTTCGATAGTGAAGATTGGTTAGCAATATAGTCAGTTAATAAATGATTAGTGGTTTGAGTTAGAAAAATAATGTTTTATAACATCGCGTTAATATTAAAGGATTTTAAATTTTTTTCCCCAAATAAAATGAGAGATATCTTCTATGCGTAATGGATTGGTCAATGAGGAATTAAGGAATGGAATATGGAAATATTTTCCAATATTAATAAGGTATATTTTCTGAATATAGAAAATAAGGATTTCATCAACATATGTACAAATGTTTTCTTACAGGAATAATGGATATTTTCTCGAATAGAGAAATTATAATATTGGAAATGTTTTTCAACGAATCGAGAGGGGAAATCGAGCTTCAAAGGGATACGAAAAATGGGAACTGGGAATTGTATATGATAATATAATAAAGAATTGATTTAAAGGGGCCCAGTATTGTTTGATGCTTGATTGGTACGATTTCCAATTGGAAATAGGACTGTTGATTGTATGGACGTTTCATTGATAGTTAAATCACTGAATATCAAAGTTTTGATTTATTTTATACCTCCGTTGTCAATATGGAGAGACCGGGATCAGCTTTTAATATCTAAAAACCACTCCATATTGGTATAAGCATTATGAATCAACTTATGCTGAAGAAATTGAAGACAGAGTAAAATGCAAGGGTTGTTCTATTAACCTTAGGTAGGAATTGCCCAAGATGGATTAATAGAATGGTGCCTTCGGTTTGTCCAGACCCAGGACAACTTGTATGGACGAGTGTCTGACAGAGTATTTCCAAAGGGAATACGTACGTTGATTACTTCAAACGTACTAAGTTGGTGGCAAAGAAGGGAAACTTCTATATCCTAACAATCTGAGTATTTTTGTGGGAATCAATTAGTAATTTCCGATGGATCTGACGATGTGGCATTCAAAGTGAATGGTGGCCAGATGTTTTGGAAGATAATTCAAACCTCAAGCCTCATAACCGGAAATTTACAAAAATCGGGCAGGCAGCATGGCTATGTGGGTCGCTCCCATTAGAATGTATAATCATCTATCTAGAGAAATTCCATTTGCTTCTTTAATCTATAGATGATGTCCCTTTCGAGAAACGATTGCTGATCCCAACCGTTGGTGATATACATTCGATACACTCAACCGAAATGAGTTGTCGGTCATGTGTAGGCCGGGTTGCAAGAAGTTCTTATTGAACCTCAGTGTATCCTCTCTAGAGTACACTGATCGGAAGGTGGTTCCATACCTTGTCATGTTGGAAATCCAAACTCCAATAAGCGCCCTGCGGTTTTTAATTTTATATTATATATGGAGCGTGAGATGCAAGCGTTCCGCTAGATTCTATTTATTTGTTGTAGACGCTATTATAATATCACCAGATTTTGATATCAAAATGTTTTGGGTTATCGTAAGGTAAAACCATCCGTTTTTATGTGTGGATTGGTCTTACGATTATCTGTTCCTTCTAAAGGGTTTTTAAAAGTTAAACTAATGGTTGGAGTTTACTCACACCGGTCCCATGACTGACCCATAGTTTATTTTGTTTGTTTTCCTTAAACTCTTGGGTGCCCAAATTTGTATGGGCAGTCAAGTAGTCGGGATTTTACAAATCCACTTGGAGGAGATTGAAGCAAGAGGCTTCACCAGTTAGCTATAGACTATCATATATTCCACTATGTACCATATTTGTATCTGGAAACAAGTGTTTATAACTATTCTAGAAATAGCTGTTGTGCTCTGATGATGGTATGTATATAAAGTTACTGAATTGTATTTTAATGTTATGTTATATAATATATTTTATTCGTTCCACTGTGTGACTTATGTTCTTTGTTTTCTCCTATTCTAAGTTTTTCTTTCTTTCTATTTCTCATCCTCTAACTTCTTTTACTAATGATTTTTATTTCTGTGTCATTTGGGTCGGACGTGTGGTGTTATTAGTCGACTCAAAGGGTACGGAAATTCGGGCCATTACAGTTGGTATCAGAGCTGAAGGTTGAGTAGTAACCTTGGCTCTGTGGCTTAACTCAATAGAGATGGGGTTAGTAATACCCTAGAATGAGTTTGAGTGTTTATGTATGAGCACGTATTCATAGATTGATATGAAAAATTGTTTTATAATGTATTGACTGGTTTGTTGAGTTGTTTATGAATTCTGGTCGATACAGAATGTACAACTGTACCGATAAGTGTTTCTAAACTCTCGAACAAAGCAATTCGATACAGTATTGTTTTAAAATGGGTAAATGAAATAATTTAGCCCAAAGGTTATTTTGATATATATAAAAGGAATAATTTTTGGATTATTATAGTATATTGATTATTGATTGTTATTACAATCAAATGAAATAAAAAAATATTGAAATGATTATACATAACCAAATATATTTGCACATGGATAATGTATACAAATAAAATGTATTAGAATTAAATTCAAACCAGAAAATGGAATTTGAATCCCGGAAGTTATAGAATATTTCTGAAGGGTTTTGAAATTAATCAAGAAATATTTTGAAAGGATTTGAATAAAAATTGTTTTAAATGGATTTTGAAATTTTTAAAGCACTATAATCACTTCAGTCGCTAGAAAATAAATTTTGATGATGATGGCCACATCACTTGTATCTATTTTTGAGTTTCTAAGTGATGAATTGCTACCATAGGAAGATTTTTAATGAAATTGGGTTGAGAAACAAGTTACTTTGAGAGTTCAAAAGTTTTGAATTATTATGGTCATATATATGTATAAATTTGTATGATTTCAAACTAATTTGAAATAAAATCCAGGAATTTGAATTCTAGAGTTAAAATTTAACTTGTATAAGTTGAATAGATTGAAATTGTAAAAATGTATCAAATGGATTGAAGTTTAACTTAAGTTAAAATGAAATTAGATTGGATAGAGATAATCTCAAATGAAATTAAATAAAGAGAAATGTTGAGATTTGAAATTTTAAAATGAATTCGACTTATGAATAATCAAGTTGAATATATATTGGATGTTGTTATTTTAAATTAAATTGTGATAAATTTGGATTCGAGTATAATAAGTTGATTGACTTAAATAGAAATCAGATTTGAATTGATATAATGGAAGTGAACTAATCAGATGTTGATCAGAGAATTAAAAACTAGAATTTGGATTGATTTGAAATCCACTAGAAATGGATATATGTATACAGAGCAGATATTGAATGGAAGCAAATGCAAATGATAGAATTATGCCCGACAAAAGGTACATGTTCACCATATTACTTAGGTTTGATGGTTTTATGAGCCTATTAGGCAAGCCGCTTGGCCTTTTGATTTTCTTTTGGATTAGAGAAGGCATAGAAAGGCGAGTTTTGGTTGTACCGATTGAGCTACGCAAAGGAGATGTTGGCGAAAAATTTTGAAAATTTAAAGAGTTAATTTTTTTTAAGAAATTTGTGATAATTTAAAATCGAATCGTTAATTATAATTGAAATAAGAAAACCATAATTTGTTAATAAAATTTCAAGTGGAATAATGAAATTAATAAATGTATTTAAAATTCATTGGAATTGGGTGCGGATATGTAGCAGAGCATATGAATTGAAGACAAGAAAGTGATGTTGGATTGTCCAAAAATGATGGACATATCATTTGGAAAGAATTATGAATGGTCGAGTATTGGTATGAGAATTCGAAGGTCAGATAAGAACTGGGTTATGAAGGTATATAATATAAGATTTCCACTAAGTAGGTATGAGGAGTTAGAGTTAAAGTATTTTTACTGCTTAGCAATTTCAAGGACGAAATTATTTTAAGGGGGGAGGAATGTAACGTCCCAGATTTTTAGTGATCATATAATTAATTTATTTAATTATTTAAATGGTGATTTAGAGATTTAAATGACTTGAATTCAGTTAGTTTGAATATTTAATTAATAAATAATAGGATAATATATTTAAAATCCGAAATAGATAATTTTTGTGACAAGATTTTTGAGATGTAGTTATAATTTTATTTATAGAATTTTCCTGTAATTTTTATTTTGAAAAATAAGCAACCTTTTATTTGAAGTATTTTACACCCTATACTAGCATTTTGGAATATCACAATATAAGTTAACTTGTCCATATTATTATATTTTTGGGATCATAGCACATTGCTCAACGCAAGGATATTCTTACTTTTGTCTTTTGCGGCTCATATATAAATGAAGTAATTATACTTATTTATGTGACGATCCCAAAACCCCGTGACACGGTGTTAAGGATAATCATTGGAATATAACACATTAATCATCATTAGCAGATCACAGATAATAGCATAAACAGAAAATAGAATAATTTACACACATATGACAGCGGAATCATATAGATAACATCAAATCAGAGAAGCACAGTACAGGATACAACTTAGTGCATAATGATACATAATCAGTCACCATCGCCTGAGGCGGAATCATACATAAAGAGTACACAAAAGGAATATCAGTCTACATCGCCAGTGGCGGAATCATAATATAGATACAATAATGGTGGAGAAAATCCAAGTCAGCACGCTGTAGTCAAGCCTCGCCATGAGCCAAAAGGTACGTCAGAAACCTGTAACTAGGCTGCCCGTGTGAAAATAAGGGCACCCGAGTTTGCAAGGTGAAACAAACTACGAGTCAGTCATGGGACTGGTATGAGAAATCCATTCAACTTATTAACAACAATAATAAGGCAAATCAAAGGACCACGCCACTTTCGCGGAACGGGTTTACTCCAATGAGTGCTCGTGCATGAAATAAAGTAAATGATTAAATCAACGCAATGCTTTTTATAAAATGAAGCCATTATAAGACTCAGGTCCCATCACACAATGCAATGCAAGCCGGAGGATAGAGTTTTTACCTTATAATGGCCAAAGATGCTTCATACGAATTAAACAAGGGTGTTTGATATTATTACTAGTGCATATATGTTTCAAAAGCAAATTCAATCATAAATATCAATCCTAGGCAGCATAGCTACCATCTACTATGTCGCCGTACTAGTAATACAATTACATCCGCAAATTTCGTATTGGAAATTGGATTCCTTCATGAGTCGAGGCAAGGGGCAAGCTCCTCTCCGTTCGAGACACTCTAGCAAATGCCTCGGGACCGCACACAGCATTCCCTTGGATCCTCCAAGGCCGGTCCTCTCTTACTTTTGAGGATTAGTTATTCCTGAACACACGTTTCCCGGTCCTTGCAGACCTATAATCGAGGCGCCTTGCATTCCAACAACCACACAGGTGAAAAGTAGATATAAATGTCAGGGCTTGGAGGTCACTGACACCACCATAGCTAGAAAGAAACGTCATGCACTCCTTGGGTCCTTCTCCCGTTTTTGACTCATACCGGGGTGTGAGGCTCGCGAATTCACGTTATACACAAAGCTACGTCACACAGACCATGCTTTGATCATCAACCACAAGACTTTGCTTTGCAACAAAAGCCTTGATCATATGCCACTTAGGCGTGCCACATAGGCAATCCACTCCATGCGATTGATTTCTGTCAATACATAACCTCTAAGCTCGTACGTCTCAGAGAAGGGCGTTAAGCAAGAGAATAAATTCTCTGCCGCCAAACAGATATATATTTAACAGAGATCAACCAACACAGAACAAAATCCAATGTCAGACACACAGTCCATTTACAAGTTCGTTCTGGGTCTGAACGAAACCGGAGGCACCAATTCCTCGCATATCCGTACAATCAACAATATGTTTGGACGGCTACTACTTCAATTCCTTCATGGTAGCTACTCCAATCACGAGCATCAGTAGCGCCCATCCATCCAACGTGGAGATCGTCGGTCTTCAGTCGTCTTCGACTCTTCGACTTCTCAACGTCGATCGATTATTTGAAATGAGATAAACTCGGCCCTTTCAAATAACCCACGTATATTTAGATTTTCAAACCAATTAATCACAGGGTTGAACTATTCAACATTCACATTTCAGTTATTTAGTTATAATTTTCACGTCAAATACATTCAACCATCACATATCAAGCAAACACAACAAAATTGGTTTATTTTCACTCTATATCGTCTATAGCACTTAATAACGATATATCGCCATTTTTATTTAATTTAAAATGGCCATATTTAATTAAACGACGTTTCAGGTCGTGTCGATGCACTGGCGCTGCTTTCCACTAATTTTGTTTTACACATATAGGAAAATCTAACTGTTGGATCTTCATAAATTTTACATCATCAGGAAGGTCTTTTCAAAACGAATCCAACGGTTCCAGTTTTGGGAAAATCCGACGGTCGGACTTTCCACACTAACCATTTGAAGTTACGATTTCAATTTACGAACTGCAGCGTCGTTATTCGATTTAATTTAATTATATTTATATATATAAATATAATCGTTTCTGGCGCTGTTTTTCACTAATTTTGAATTAAACATTCCAGACAATCCAACCGTCGGATCTTCACAAAGTTGGTGCCGTTGGAAAGATATCTCCAAGGCGAACCCAATGGTTGAGGTTTCGGGAAAATCCAATGGTCGGATCTTCCGCACTAATCATTTGAAATCACGGTTTCAAAATATGAACTGCACGGCCACGTTTCGTTTTAATTATATTTATATATATATTTATATAAATATAGTTCATTCAATGATTTCCATATCGTTTTCACTTCAAATATTTTTCTAACACCTTAAAATTTTGGAAAATTTCGCCATAACCTCCCCTGCACCGGGAGCATCGGGAAATCGCAAATAGCGTTCCCGGTCCTTCTAATCTCAAAAAGAAAAAAGAAAAAGCCAAGCGGCTAGCCAACAGGCTCATAAAATCATCACCCAAACAAAACAGTAAATGTGTACCTATTTGTCGGGCACAAAATTTTATTCCTCTTCTCTAGCCCCTTTTTGCTTTAACCTGTTCAATAGATATGCATGCACATATATACAATTTCTAACATTTATCATTTTCTATTCAACTTCATATTTGATTTGCTTTGGTTTAAAAACACCATTCATTCTAATATCGCATGCATAGGCTAAAATCATATCATTAGCTAGTTAATGTATATTTCAACTCATGCACGTTTATTTGAACAAGTGGATATTCTTAACACTTTATATTTCAAAAGATGATAATTTTGGCGAACTAAAATAGATTTCAACACACGACTATTTTAATTAATTCCTATGCATGTTAAAATTAGTACTTCTATCACAAATATTTATTCCAACGTCCGCATCTCTTTAGCATATCACACATATGATAAAAATGATATTTTTATCATTTAAAATATTTATTCAACCAATGTATGGTTTCAACACTTCATAGTTTCAATAAAAATGTAATTTTTATCGTTCAATCTTTTTATTCAACACATGAACCTTTCCACTACACACACTTCTCAACAAATGAGTATTTCCACACATGGACAATTTATTTATGTTGTTCATTTTAGAAAGATGGGATTTTTATGATTGAAATTATTTATATAAGGCGAATATTTTTCATACTTCATGTAAATATAAAAAATATGATTTTTGTTGTTTAAACACTTCACTCATCCACGAATGAATTTTATTTTCACACAACACTTTTCAACACATGAATATTTCCACACATGGACATAGTTTCAATATACGGCTTTAATTTCTATGCATGCAAATAATTTCAACATATGAAAATAATTCTAACACACAAAGATTATTCAAAATTTCGGCAGCATAACGGCAGGGTAGTTAAAACCGGCACCGTCCCTAGTACGGCTCCTCGCTCTACCTTAAAACCTCGCGGTTTTTGACAATGGGGATCATGCGTCTAATTCGCACGCAGGCGGCATGTTTATTTTTATTTCATTTCCACAAACTAATCCTATGTGGTTTCAACCAAATATTTTCCAATCACAAACGGGTATTTTTCAACCACAATCAATTCAATATCAACCACAAACAGTCCCAAACAACAATTTGCCGTCAACCAATTTTCACAACAATTTCAACCAATAAATATCGTCCATGGTTTGTGGACGAGGGGGCGTATATATATATATATATATATATATATATATATATATATATATATATATAGCAATTCACTTTTATTTCCACATATATATATATATATATAAAAAGAAATTGAAGAATGAGAAATTCTCACATATAGCTATCCAATAACACGACTCTTCCTTTATGGAAATCTTTGTCTATTTCATCTTCTTGTCGCTTTCGTTGCCCGTATTCTCTACATAGGTAAAAATCGAATTTTTACTATGTTATTCAATATATAAAGATCATATTCTAAAAACAAAGATTATATTTTTAATATTCCTATGATGTAAAAATTATATTTTTATTGCTTTAAAAATATAAGAATCATATCTTACTTCTTCTACTTGACAAAAATTCCGTCTTTTCTCTTTTTAAAAATATGATCTTTATTTTTGCAAGTTCAAATCTTTTTCTTTTAAAAGATTAAACCTTTTTCTATTTCAAAGTTTAAACCTTTTTCCTATTTTAAACCTTAAAATAAAATCAGTTTTTATTTCCTTTAAAAATCAGTTTTTAAATTCTTTATAAATCAGTTTTTAAATTCTTTTAAAAAATCAGTTTATAAATTCTAATTAAAATCAGTTTTTAAATTCTTTAAAAAAAACAGTTTTTGCATCTTTATAAAATCAGTTTTTATATCTTAAAAACTCAGTTTTTATATCTTAAAAATTCGGTTTTTATATCTTTAAAAAATCAGTTTTTAAATCATTATAAAATCAGGTTTTATATCTTTAAAAATTCAGTTTTTATATCTTTAAAAATTCAGTTTTTATATCTTAAAAATTCAGTTTTTATATCTTTAAAAATTCAATTTTTATCAAAACAAAAATAAAAATAAAAATAAAAATAAAATAACCTAAATTCTCACCGATAGCTTGCGAAGTGGAGGGAAGAAGAAGGAGGCGTCGGCGGCTTCGTGATGGTGGTGCTCGGTGGTGTCGGCGTCGAGGTAAGGGCGGCGGGCTGCTTCGATTCGCGTCTCGAGGGGTTCGAGGTGAAGGCGCTGGGAGGAGGAGGTCGGACGGAGGGGGGCGGCAGCGATGATGTCTTCGTCGGCGTCGAGGTCTTGAGGGGGGCGGCGACTCGATTTGATTTAGGTTTTTTTTTTTCGTTTCTGGTAAATGAATCGGGGGGGGGGGGGGGGGGGCAAGCAGAAGAAAAGGAGGGAATAATAATTTTTTTTTTATTATTTAATTATTTAATTTTGCAAAAAGGTTTACTTTTACATACGACCTCGAAACGAGGCCTACCGCCTGTCGTCCATAGCGTTTTACCCCCATTCCGAACACAATGGGATATGTATCGTAAGCTGATTTGATCGTTACAATCAGTTTCCGTTTAATTTACATTTAAATCCTTATATTGAATTTTAAACGTACATTTCAAATCACCGGGGTCACATACTAACTAGAAAAATTCCAGAAAAATATTTTCTAGTTTCGTATTGACGATAGGTTCTAACAAAACTAGTTTCGTCGAATTCTGAGACCGTTTGAAAAATGGCCAATTTCCAGTCGATTAAATTCAACAGAAACTGGTCAAACGCGTTTCCTTTTGCCACGCTCACATATTGATTCGAAAAATTATGAAATTTGAAACCTAGCAATAGTTTGACATCCCGGACCCAACAAAAGTGGTTTCGTCGAATTCCGAGGCCATATGCAAAATATCAATTTTCCAGGCCTATATATTCTATATACTGACTCTTCTGAAAATTCATTCGGCCATAACTTTTGATTCCCGTTATGAAACTTCGATTTTTCAGATTCGTTAGAAAGGTATTGACTAACAGACTTAAATATTTTTGGTCTCACTAAAATCAGTTATATTTTCCACCCTGCACAGTCGGTCAAAGTTCGAATTCAAATTTTCAAACTGACTCACTATTTCCAATTCACTAATTCTATTGAAATATTCTATTTCAATGGTTCAAATTTCTTTGAAATAATCAATTTAAAATTTTTAAATTGGCTCGTATTTTCCGGGTTATTACAATCTCCCCTACTTAAAACTTTTCGTCCTCGAAAAGGAAACAACAATAAAGTAGGAAATAAAATGTAAATGCAAAGTATGGTAAAGGTACCTTGCACCGGAGTTAGTCAGAGATATCCACTCTGCATTTGGGGTAAGCTTGCTTTATGCTTTCCTCAGTTTCCCAAGTACAGTCTCTAGGATCACTGCTCCACTGCACTTTAACTAAATGAACCTTTTTGCTTCTGAGTTCTCTAGTTTCTTTGCCAACAATTTTTAATGGCTCTCTTTTGAGTGCTAATTCTGGAGTTATCTCCACATCCTGTTGTGCTGCTTCTTCTACAACAAGATCTGGATCATGCACATGTCTCCTAAGTTGAGATACGTGAAATACATTGTGCACTCCAGGCAACCAGTCTGGCAATTGAACCCTATAAGCAAGAGTTCCAATTCGCTCAAGTATAGGAAAGGGACCAATAAATCTCGGTGCCAACTTCCCAGTCTTTCCAAATCTGATTACTCCTCTCATCGGAGAAACCTTTAAATAAACATGATCACCAACAGCAAATGTCAAATCTCTCCTTCTAGAGTCTGCATTACTTTTCTGTCGGCTTTGGGCGGTTTTCAATCGCTTCTTGATGAAGTCCACTTTATCAGATGCTTCCCTAATCATATCGGGTCCTACTACAAGTCTGTTGCCAGGTTCTACCCAACATGCTGGAGATCTGCAGGGTCTGCCATATAATGCTTCAAATGGTGACATTCTCAAACTTGCTTGATAGCTATTGTTATATGAGAATTCTTCCAAATGCAAATGATCTTCCCATGACCCACCAAAATCGATTATACAAGCCCGCAATAAATCTTCTAGAATTCTATTCACCCGCTCAGTTTGGCCATCTGTTTGGGGGTGATAAGCGGTGCTCATATTCAGTTTTGTCCCCAATTCTGTCTGGAAAGCCTCCCAGAACTTGCTAGTAAATAGGGGATCTCTATCACTGACTATGTTGATGGGAATTCCATGCAGCTTAACAATTTCTTTGAAATATATCTGTGCTAGACTTTGGGCAGTTCTATTGGACCTGACAGGTATAAAATGGGCAGTCTTCGTGAAGCGATCTACGATTACCCAAATATTGTCATTACCTTTCTTGGTTCGCGGCAAACCATCTATGAAATCCATGGAAATCTGTTCCCATTTCCAGCCTGGGACTTCCAACGGTTGCAACAGTCCAGCTAGCTTCTGTTGGTCACTCTTGACCAATTGACAAGTAGGGCATCTGCTAACATACAAAGAAATATCCCTTTTCATTGCCTTCCAGCAGAAAGTGCGTTTGATATCGTTGTACATTTTACTCACCCCAGGATGGATGCAAAATTTGGATTTATGGCATTCGTCCAGCACTTCTCTTCGAAGGCCCGGAATATTTGGGATGCAAATCCTGTTATTTAACCTGAGAACCCCCTTATTGTCACTACGGAAACTCGTGGTTTCACCTTCCTTGACTCTCTTACTGATTCTCTGAATGAATTCATCTTCTTTCTGAAGGGCTGAAATCCTATCAATCAATCCGGGTGTAATTATAAGATTGGCAATGATTGCGGTTTTTCTACTAAGCGCATCCGCTACTACGTTAGCTTTCCCCGGCGTATACAGGATATCAAGATCATACGCTGCAAGAAATTCTAGCCAACGCTGCTGTCTCAGATTCAGATCTTTTTGGGTGTATAAATACTTCAATGATTGATGATCTGTGTACAGTATAAATTTCTCGCCCAATAGGTAATGCCTCCAGATTTTCAAGGCAAATACGATGGCTAGCAACTCAAGATCATGAGTCACATAATTCTTCTCATGCGGTTTCAATTGGCGGCTTGCATAAGCGACTACCTGGCCTCTCTGCATTAACACTGCACCAAGACCTCTAATAGAAGCATCTGTCCAAACCGTTAAATCCTGATTGCCATCAATAATTGTTAACACTGGAGCGGTGGTCAGCTTCGATTTCAATTCCTGGAAAGCTTCTTCACAGTCGGAAGTCCACTTAAACTTCTTATGTTTCTTTGTGAGCTTCGTTAACGGACCGGATATCTTCGAAAAATCCTTAACGAACTTTCGATAATAACTAGCCAACCCCATAAAACTTCTAACTTCTATGGGAGTAGTGGGTTGTTTCCAGTCTTGAATCGCTGTTATTTTGCTCGGGTCAACAGAAATTCCTTTCTCTGACACGACATGGCCGAGAAATTTAACTTCTTCTTGCCAGAAGACACATTTAGAGAATTTGGCTTTGAAGACGTTTTTCCTTAGAATCTCCAATACTTGTTCTAAGTGTTTTTCATGCTCGGGTTTTGATTTGGAGTAGATTAAAATATCATCGATAAATACGAAGACAAATTTATTCAGAACTCCCCTGAACACTCTATTCATTAGATCGACAAAGTATGCTGGAGCGTTGCATAGGCCAAACGGCATTACTAACCATTCATAAAATATGTCTGGACCTCTGAAAGCGGTCAAAGGAACACACTCTTCTGCTATTCTCAATTGATGAAAACCTGTAGCTAGGTCCATTCGGGAAAATACTTTCGCTCCATTCAATTGGTCTAGCAAATCATCAATGCGGGGTAGTGGATATTTATTTTTGAGCGTCTGTTTGTTGAAGTCTCGGTAATCAACACATAATCTAAGAGTACCGTCTGACTTTGGGACAAACACGACAGCTGCACCCCAATTAGAAAAACTCGGTCTGATTAGACCTTTCCACAACAGTTGACGAGTTTGGTCGCCTAATTCTTCTTTTTCTTTCGGAGTCATTCCACGGATTGGATGCACCACTGGTCTGGCATTAGGAATTAGATCGATTCGGAATTCTATTTCTCTTTGCGGAGGTAAGTTTTCAACTTCTTCAAACACATCCGCATAGTTGCTAACAATCGGAATCTTTTCTATGGAAGTGGGGATAAGTTCTAATGCAGACCAAAATTCTTCTCTATTCGGATTCGATCCATGACAGGGAATATATATATATATGTCCAAGCTCCGTTCGAATTTTAACGATTCTTTCTGCACACTTCACTTCAGCTTCATATTTCGTTAACCAATCTAGCCCGAGAATAATATCGAATTCGGGAAAATCCATAACGACTAGATTGAAAGGAAACTTGTAGAAAGAATAGGAGATTGGCACTCTACAATATAAACCGAGAGTAACAGGACCCCCTATCGGGTTATGAACTTCAACCGATTCTTTAAGCTTTCGCTGATTTAACTTTAATTTGTGCACTGTGTTTCTAGCAATAAAACTACGCGATGCACCTGTGTCAAATAATACAGAAACAGGAATATTTTTAATTGTAAGGGTACCTCCCAAAACATCGGGTTTACCTGCTCCGTCGGAACCAGCTGGCGGGCTAGACCCGTCATAGACATGAGCTACAGTAGCTTTCTTTAGCAAAGGACAGTCTTTGACCAGATGGTCGGTCTTGCGACAGTTGAAGCACGAGCGAGGGTTCTGAGAGCCTTGGCTCGAGCCTTGAGAGTTTGTTTTCTGTCTCTTTGGAGCTGTGCAGACGTTTGAGTAGTGCCCCGGCTTACCACAATTAAAGCAACTTCCTCTTGGCGGCTTGCCAGTCTGAGGCTTTGAAGATGCTGCTTGGCTTGACTCGCCTTGATTTACAGTAGGCTTGCGCTTGTTTCCTGCTTGACTTCTAGCGCGATCCTGATCCAGATGCCTTTGATCAAGGTCTTCAAAGTTGCATGTCATTTCCACTAGCTCGTTGAAATCCAGCTTGACATGGGCCATGGCTCTATCATGATATTGTCGTCTTAGTCCAAAGATAAACCTCTTATTTTTGGATTTCGCGGTAGCAACAAGTTCTGGAGCATAGGGCGACAACATTGTGAATTTGTTCAGATAATCTTGCACGGAAAGATCCCCTTGCTGGAGATTGGCGAAGTCATCGTGCATTCTTTCTAAAGCTTGTTCTGGGACATATTTCTCCTTGAAGTGTTCTTTGAATCCATCCCATGTTCTTCCAGCTTCTCTATTCCCGGCAGTAAGAGATTCCCACCATAATTCGGCTTGTTCCTGCATAAGCCAGGCGCCCATAATAGCTTTGTCTTCGTCTCCTAGCCTTAGGCCTTCAAGAATTTTCTCGCATGTTTTGAGCCATGCAAGGGCCTCTATTACGGTGCCAGTTCCCGAGAAGGTCTTGCCTCCTAAGTTCTTATATCTCTTAGCTACACGGTCGAGCTCGAAGTATTGAGCTGTCGGAGGTTGTAACAAAGGTCCTTCCTGAGCTGGGATTTCTCCCCTTCCTCGGCCTCGGCCGGCACGGCCTCCTCTAGTAGCGGCTTCTCTGGTAGCCATTTGTCAAATTCTGTATAAGTAACGAAAAAGTCAGTTAACAGAAATAATAGTCTATTGCATAGTTAAGCAGAAATTCCTACGGAAAGATAACGAAGGACTGATCAATTGTTTTTGCTATTCTGCTCAGCTCATTCTAGGACTTTACTAGTCCTATCTCTAATGAGCGACTCGCCTTAGAATACTACTGATTCTATTTTGACGAAGTGTTTAATGTGTTAGACTCCAGAACTAAGGTTAACCAAAGCTCTGATACCAGCTGTGACGATCCCAAAACCCCATGACATGGTGTTAAGGATAATCATTGGAATATAACACATTAATCATCATTAGCAGATCACAGATAATAGCATAAACAGAAAATAGAATAATTTACACACATATGACAACGGAATCATATAGATGACATCAAATCAAAGAAGCACAGTACAGGATACAACTTAGTGCATAATGATACATAATCAGTCACCATCGCCTGAGGCGGAATCATACATAAAGAGTACACAAAAGGAATATCAGTCTACATCGCCAGTGGCGGAATCATAATATAGATACAATAATGGCAGAGAAAATCCAAGTCAGCACGGTGTAGTCAAGCCTCGCCATGAGCCAAAAGGTGCGTCAGAAACCTGTAACTAGGCCGCCCGTGTGAAAATAAGGGCACCCGAGTTTGCAAGGTGAAACAAACTACAAGTCAGTCATGGGACTGGTATGAGAAATCCATTCAACTTATTAACAACAATAATAAGGCAAATCAAAGGACCACGCCACTTTCGTGGAACGGGTTTACTCCAATGAGTGCTCGTGCATGAAATAAAGTAAATGATTAAATCAACGCAATGCTTTTTATAAAATGAAGCCATCATAAGACTCAGGTCCCATCACACAATGCAACGCAAGCCGGAGGATAGAGTTTTTACCTTATAATGGCCAAAGATGCTTCATACGAATTAAACAAGGGTGTTTGATATTATTACTAGTGCATATATGTTTCAAAAGCAAATTCAATCATAAATATCAATCCTAGGCGGCATAGCTACCATCTACTATGTCGCCGTACTAGTAATACAATTACATCCGCAAATTTCGTATTGGAAATTGGATTCCTTCATGAGTCGAGGCAAGGGGCAAGCTCCTCTCCGTTCGAGACACTCTAGCAAATGCCTCGGGACCGCACACAGCAATCCCCTGGATCCTCCAAGGCCGGTCCTCTCTTACTTTTGAGGATTAGTTATTCCTGAACACACGTTTCCCGGTCCTTGCAGACCTATAATCGAGGCGCCTCGCATTCCAACAACCACACAGGTGAAAAGTAGATATAAATGTCAGGGCTGGGAGGTCACTGACACCACCATAGCTAGAAAGAAACGTCATGCACTCCTTGGGTCCTTCTCCCGTTTTTGACTCATACCGGGGTGTGAGGCTCGCGAATTCACGTTATACACAAAGCTACGTCACACAGAACATGCTTTGATCATCAACCACAAGACTTTGCTTTGCAACAGAAGCCTTGATCATATGCCACTTAGGCGTGCCACACAGGCAATCCACTCCATGCGACTGATTTCTGTCAATACATAACCTCTAAGCTCGTACGTCTCAGAGAAGGGCGTTAAGCAAGAGAATAAATTCTCTGCCGCCAAACAGATATATATTTAACAGAGATCAACCAACACAGAACAAAATCCAATGTCAGACACACAGTCCATTTACAAGTCCGTTCTGGGTCTGAACGAAACCGGAGGCACCAATTCCTCGCATATCCGTACAATCAACAATATGTTTGGACGGCTACTACTTCAATTCCTTCATGGTAGCTACTCCAATCACGAGCATCAGTAGCGCCCATCCATCCAACGTGGAGATCGTTGGTCTTCAGTCGTCTTCGACTCTTCGACTTCTCAACGTCAATCGATTATTTGAAATGAGATAAACTCGGCCCTTTCAAATAACCCACGTATATTTAGATTTTCAAACCAATTAATCACAGGGTTGAACTATTCAACATTCACATTTCAGTTATTTAGTTATAATTTTCACGTCAAATACATTCAACCATCACATATCAAGCAAACACAACAAAATTGGTTTATTTTCACTCTATATCGTCTATAGCACTTAATAACGATATATCGCCATTTTTATTTAATTTAAAATGGCCATATTTAATTAAACGACGTTTCAGGTCGTGTCGATGCACTGGCGCTGCTTTCCACTAATTTTGTTTTACACATATAGGAAAATCTAACCGTTGGATCTTCACAAATTTTACATCATCAGGAAGGTCTTTTCAAAACGAATCCAACGGTTCCAGTTTTGGGAAAATCCGACGGTCGGATCTTCCACACTAACCATTTGAAGTTACGATTTCAATTTACGAACTGCAGCGTCGTTATTCGATTTAATTTAATTATATATATATAAAAATATAATCGTTTCTGGCGCTGTTTTTCACTAATTTTGAATTAAACATTCCAGACAATCCAACCGTCGGATCTTCACAAAGTTGGTGCCGTTGGAAAGATATCTCCAAGGCGAACCCAACGGTTGAGGTTTCGGGAAAATCCAATGGTCGGATCTTCCGCACTAATCATTTGAAATCACGGTTTCAAAATATGAACTGCACGGCCACGTTTCGTTTTAATTATATTTATATTTATATATTTATATAAATATAGTTCATTCAATGATTTCCATATCGTTTTCACTTCAAATATTTTTCTAACACCTTAAAATTTTGGAAAATTTCGCCATAACCTCCCCTGCACCGGGAGCATCGGGAAATCGCAAATAGCGTTCCCGGTCCTTCTAATCTCAAAAAGAAAAAAGAAAAAGCCAAGCGGCTAGCCAACAGGCTCATAAAATCATCACCCAAACAAAACAGTAAATGTGTACCTATTTGTCGGGCACAAAATTTTATTCCTCTTCTCTAGCCCCTTTTTGCTTTAACCTATTCAATAGATATGCATGCACATATATACAATTTCTAACATTTATCATTTTCTATTCAACTTCATATTTGATTTGCTTTGGTTTAAAAACACAATTCATTCTAATATCGCATGCATAGGCTAAAATCATATCATTAGCTAGTTAATGTATATTTCAACTCATGCACGTTTATTTGAACAAGTGGATATTCTTAACACTTTATATTTCAAAAGATGATAATTTTGGCGAACTAAAATAGATTTCAACACACGACTATTTTATTTAATTCCTATGCATGTTAAAATTAATACTTCTATCACAAATATTTATTTCAACGTCCGCATCTCTTTAGCATATCACACATATGATAAAAATGATATTTTTATCATTTAAAATATTTATTCAACCAATGTATGGTTTCAACACTTCATAGTTTCAATAAAAATGTAATTTTTATCGTTCAATCTTTTTATTCAACACATGAACCTTTCCACTACACACACTTCTCAACAAATGAGTATTTCCACACATGGACAATTTATTTATATTGTTCATATTAGAAAGATGGGATTTTTATTATTGAAATTATTTATATAAGGCGAATATTTTTCATACTTCATGTATATATAAAAAATATGATTTTTGTTGTTTAAACACTTCACTCATCCACGAATGAATTTTATTTTCACACAACACTTTTCAACACATGAATATTTCCACACATGGACATAGTTTCAATATACGGCTTTAATTTCTATGCATGCAAATAATTTCAACATATGAAAATAATTCTAACACACAAAGATTATTCAAAATTTCGGCAGCATAACGGCAGGGTAGTTAAAACCGGCACCGTCCCTAGTACGGCTCCTCGCTCTACCTTAAAACCTCGCGGTTTTTGACAATGGGGATCATGCATCTAATTCGCACGCAGGCGGCATGTTTATTTTTATTTCATTTCCGCAAACTAATCCTATGTGGTTTCAACCAAATATTTTCCAATCACAAACGGGTATTTTTCAACCACAATCAATTCAATATCAACCACAAACAGTCCCAAACAACAATTTGCCGTCAACCAATTTTCACAACAATTTCAACCAATAAATATCGTCCATGGTTTGTGGACGAGGGGGCGTATATATATATATATATATAAATATTTATATATAGCAACTCACTTTTATTTCCACACATATATATATATATATAAAGAAATTGAAGAATGAGAAATTCTCACATATAGCTATCCAATAACACGACTCTTCCTTTATGGAAATCTTTGTCTATTTCGTCTTCTTGTCGCTTTCGTTGCCCGTATTCTCTACATAGGTAAAAATCGAATTTTTACTATGTTATTCAATATATAAAGATCATATTCTAAAAACAAAGATTATATTTTTAATATTCCTATGATGTAAAAATTATATTTTTATTGCTTTAAAAATATAAGAATCATATCTTACTTCTTCTACTTGACAAAAATTCCGTCTTTTCTCTTTTTAAAAATATGATCTTTATTTTTGCAAGTTCAAATCTTTTTCTTTTAAAAGATTAAACCTTTTTCTATTTCAAAGTTTAAACCTTTTTCCTATTTTAAACCTTAAAATAAAATCAGTTTTTATTTCCTTTAAAAATCATTTTTTAAATTCTTTATAAATCAGTTTTTAAATTCTTTTAAAAAATCAGTTTATAAATTCTAATTAAAATCAGTTTTTAAATTCTTTAAAAAAAACAGTTTTAGCATCTTTATAAAATCAGTTTTTATATCTTAAAAATTCAGTTTTTATATCTTAAAAATTCAGTTTTTATATCTTTAAAAAATCAGTTTTTAAATCATTATAAAATCAGTTTTTATATCTTTAAAAATTCAGTTTTTATGTCTTTAAAAATTCAGTTTTTATATCTTAAAAATTCAGTTTTTATATCTTTTAAAATTCAGTTTTTATCAAAACAAAAATAAAAATAAAAATAAAATAACCTAAATTCTCACCGATTGCTTGCGAAGTGGAGGGAAGAAGAAGGAGGCTTCGGCGGCTTCGTGGTGGTGGTGCTCGGTGGTGTCGGCGTCGAGGTAAGGGCGGCGGGCTGCTTCGATTCGCGTCTCGAGGGGTTCGAGGTGAAGGCGCTGGGAGGAGGAGGTCGGACGGAGGGGGGCGGCGGCGATGATGTCTTCGTCGGCGTCGAGGTCTTGAGGGGGGCGGCGGCTCGATTTGATTTAGGTTTTTTTTTTCCGTTTCTGGTAAATGAATCGGGGGGGGGGGGGGGGGGGCAAGCAGAAGAAAAGGAGGGAATAATATTATTTTTTTATTATTTAATTATTTAATTATTTAATATTGCAAAAAGGTTGACTTTTACATACGACCTCGAAATGAGGCCTACCGCCTGTCGTCCATAGCGTTTTACCCCCATTCCGAACACAATGGGATATGTATCGTAAGCTGATTTGATCGTTACAATCAGTTTCCGTTTAATTTACATTTAAATCCTTATATTGAATTTTAAACGTACATTTCAAATTACCGGGGTCACATACTAACTAGAAAAATTCCAGAAAAATATTTTCTAGTTTCGTATTGACGATATGGTTCTAACAAAACTAGTTTCGTCGAATTCTGAGACCGTTTGAAAAATGGCCAATTTCCAGTCGATTAAATTCAACAGAAACTGGTCAAACGCGTTTCCTTTTGCCACGCTCACATATTGATTCGAAAAATTATGAAATTTGAAACCTAGCAATAGTTTGACATCCCGGACCCAACAAAAGTGGTTTCGTCGAATTCCGAGGTCATATGCAAAATATCAATTTTCCAGGCCTATATATTCTATATACTGACTCTTCTGAAAATTCATTCGGCCATAACTTTTGATTCCCGTTATGAAACTTCGATTTTTCAGATTCATTAGAAAGGTATTGACTAACAGACTTAAATATTTTTGGTCTCACTAAAATCCGTTATATTTTCCACCCTGCACAGTCGGTCAAAGTTCGAATTCAAATTTTCAAACTGACTCACTATTTCTAATTCACTAATCCTATTGAAATATTCTATTTCAATGGTTCAAATTGCTTTGAAATAATCAATTTAAAAATTTTAAATTGGCTCGTATTTTCCGGGTTATTACAATTTATTTGAATCAAATATGAGAATAGACTTATCTTTAGATTGTTATTTTACTCATAACATTCAAAACTTCATAGTTCTTTAACCTTCATATTTTTACTTAGATTTACTTTTCCTTTTATTAGAACTCTAATTTCAAACTGCAAGGAAATCATAAGGACCCCTTTTGGTTAAATGTGCACCTCGTGCCATGATGGTAAAAATGCACAAATGAACTTTAAAATAATATGATATATTTAGTGTTATTTTATTCTTGCTAACCATTGGTCCGCTTTGTGTTTTAAGCATGGTTAAAACAACTCCAAAGACAAATATAGTACTACCTATAATTTCCAAGCACACGCAATAAAAAAATTAATACACGTACAAAAGAAATAATCATTACATAATCTCACAAGCAATATTTAGTGTTCTGAATAAAATGTACTCGTATCAATAGTAAAACAAAATTTTGTTAAAATTTTAATTCGTGACTGCCAAGAATTTTTCCAATTCGTGCTCTCCAAGTCTCTGAATCCGTGGATGCCAAGCCATCTGGAACCGTGCTTAGCAAGCTGTTCATTTCCGTGCAAACCAAGGTACCTTCCCTTTTTAAATAGTGTTTCTCTCCTACTCATTTTTTTTGTTTTGTCATATCCAAACCAAACTTAGTGGAAAAGAAAAAACCAAAAAAAACCAAATCAAAAGCTCTCAGAAAAAAAGAAAAATAAAATCACGTCTTTCATGAAACCTAAAATCCTATTCCGTTTTATCTTCTAATTTCTACAAACAATAGCTTCGACAAGTTATAAGATTCTAGTAGTTTGATCATTGCCTGGGTTCAAAAATCATACAGTAAACAATGAATCCAATTTTTGCGGAGGCAAGGAAGGATTGGGTAAGATAAAAGGTAGCGTGAGGCTTCTGGTAGCGAGGCGCACGAGCTGGTGGTTTAAGGCGAGGGTTTCGGTGACTGGAAGGGTTGTAACACCCCGTAATTCTGTTAATATTAATATTCACAAATTAAAGATTAATTAATCTCATACGTGAGAACTGTGGGAAACGGGTTATGCCATTGTGTTTGTCTTGGAATTCTGGTTGAAATAGAGTCCGAGTTTGCGTGAATTGGACATCGTATGAAGAAGTTATGGCCATCGGAAGTTTCAGAAAATTCAAAACAGCTCGCAGGAAATTAAAATTCAAACAGAAAAGTGCAGAAGCGGGCTGGGCGGGAAAAATTCCCGCCCAGGCAGGTTGACTGGGGGGTCGACACTAGTGTCGACCTGCACCCCCCCTCCAGGCCGACTATGGTATCGACCTGGGTCTGGCGGCTAGGGTTTTTGACTGAGCCTGTTTTTGACAGAGTGATGACCCATTAGGGTTTTGACCTAATCTGGTTTGTTGGGATTAGTCCTGAATTGATCTGACGGTCTAAATAAACTCTAAACTCTATAAATACCTAGGTAGTCTCGCACCATAATTCATAAGAAAAATAGAATAGCTACCGTCATACCGCCGCCATGGAACTCAGTGGAGCCGCCGCCAACTAGGAAGGAAGAAAAGCTAATCAAATACTAATTCTACTCAATTCTAAAGCAAAGCAAGACTCTTTTCTTCTCTAAATTGTGAGTATGATAGTCTTAACAAGATTATTATTATTTTAATTAGGATAAGTCATGAATGGATTATGAGTAGATGATGTGAATTGTCATATATGTTGTTGTAAACCTTAGGCTATCATGTATGTTATAAATTTTATGCTATGTGGTGATGATATCCTATATGTTGTAAATCATGCTATGATGATGTTATGTATGTTGAGAGTTTCTATGCTAAATTGTGATAAATCATACATGCTTTAAAGTCATGATGTCATTGTTTATGCTAATTAGTTCATGTTAATCAAATCATGATGTTGATGTTATTTGGGTTATGTTAATCTGTATGACAAGTCACATATGAAAGTTTAGGTTGAGATTATGAACATATGCCATGACATCTATTATGACATCTAGAATTACGATATGACATATGTGAAATGCTATGCTAGTTCACACTATCATTATGTTGCCTAAAACCACCTTATGCAAGTTTGTACATAATTTTTGGGTATGACTATATCATGTAAATTGTGACATTTAACAAGTTGACACCTTTAGGTCCTTGACATGTGTAGTTTATGCAAGTTTTACCCCTATTATGATTAGATTCATTTTAATTGTCTATATGTTGTGATAATTTATTTTTGTGCTATGAGTAAGACTATTAGAGTCTAACATATATTCTGCGTTGAATAAGCAAAAGTATAAACGTGGGGTAGGGGTAATATTAAGGATTTAATTATAAGAAGTTGGGGTGCAATTGATATGATTTTGCATGCCATGAGTGGATGACTATAATTGAGTCAATTATGGACATCAATAAAAGTGGACTTAATTAATAATTTGGATAGGGAATTATTAAAACTGGGGTAAATGATTATAAGTGATAATCAATGCTTCGGACACGAGGTTGGACTCGTTTATGACATAAACCTGCCTGGAACCGCCCGACAAATCCAGTGGTCACAAATGTCATCCCAATGTGATAGGTCCTAGGCCTAAACTAAAGCATAACAATTGTAAAGACACGAGGTTAGACTCTTTTATGGTGTAAGACTGCCCGGACCCGCCCGGCAAATCCAGCTGCCATAAATGCCAGTCTAATGTGAGAGGTCTTTATGAGGTTATGGCCTGAATGAATTAAGAAATACTTAACCAGATAAACATGTAAGGTGGGACATGGGGGTTAAGTAGTTGCCTTGGGTGGCATGAGGAATATAGTGGGTGCCCTTAGTGGCATGTGAAATACGATTAGTAAGACTTAATCAAACACACATGTAAATGAACATGACTAAGAGGGTTAAGTGGGATATACTAGTGGTTACAAGCTTAGGTGGGTAGCATGTGGGGGCCCATTTCAACCAGTATCCCAAACGTATCTTTGTGTGCTCGACCCAAGTCGAGGACGGGACACGCATACTGGGTTTGACTATAAGAGGCCAAAACGGGGAGCGGTGGCAACGCAAGTCCAACGGGTTTCATATGCGTGTGTGGACCTGGGCTGGTAGGTAAGACGTTGTTGCATCGTGTAGGTATAAGCCGTGCATTCTCAAGTTGTATCGGGTTGACACTTTAGGGGAGTGATGCACCCCACTGTGGGGCCAGCACGAGTATCTACGAGTAGGGAGCCGATCGAAAGTGGGTAGTGGGGTACACCTAGTGGAGATAGAGGCAGACGGCACCTATGTAGTCAGCTAGGGGTACGGAAGGCTATTTATATTATTTCTGTGTGAAGCAAGTGGGATCAACCTTTAGGGTGACTGGTGCGGTGCAGTGTAGTACCGTGCAGTGCAATGAAGTAATTATTCGTTAGTAATTAGGTGTGCCTTTACCGTTATCTTTAACGTTATCTTAAACGTTATCTTTATCTGCTCATTCCATACCTAATGGTTCATAGACATTTGCCTGTCTTCCAGCTTATGCCTTAGTCTAGTTATTTTGATAATAGTATTGTTAGAATAATCATACTCGCCAGACTTTATGTCTGACCCCCTCCATTTCTATCCTTTTTCCCCCTCCAGGTCCTCAGGTTGGGCCCAGCTCTAGTGGAGTTTGATTGGATTGCTTTATCTCTCTTGGAAAGCTTAGACCGTTGAAGTAAAGTCCAGCTTGTTATCTTTTTCATGGCTATTTATGTAATGGGATTATGTATTTTGTTTCATCAAGATGGATAATGTACTTGACTCTGATAAATGGTTTTGTGATGTAATAAACATGTTTAATTTCCGCTGCAATAAAATGAAGTTTTAGATTTCCAAGTACTACTTATTATCTGTCTTGTTGTAATTTTTCTGTTCTATATTCACTTATAACCTCCATGGAAGTTAATGCATTCCCTTTGTGAGTGACATTAATGGACGTGGGGTGTTACACATGGTATCAGAGCTTAAGGTTACCCGAACAGATAAATTTTTTAGAAAAACTATTTTTCTATAGTATTTTTGAAAGAAGTGCTTTCAAAAACATGTTTTAATGAGTAATTTAAGAAAAACGTAATCCCCAATAGCCATATCTTTATCTTTCGAATTCTCCATTTTGAATCTTTCCTTTTTCGTTTCAGCATGGCTGAAGATCTTAACCTACCTGACGGTGTAACGATACCAGGATGGTATAGGAGGCTATTAGAGGCTAGGGCCGCCGCAGGTCCGGCCAATGTTCCTCCACCACCAGTTGCACCCGTTCCTCCTCCTCCTCGCGTAGATACTTTTGCAAAGACATGCAAGGAATTTAAGGCTATGGGTGGAAAACCCTTCCAAGGGTCAGAAACATTTGTGGAAGCTAGAGATTGGCTTAGGGACGTGGAAGGATTGCTAGAAATTTTTGAAGTGGAAGAAGGGAGGAGAGTTAAATTAGCAGCTTGGTTGATGAAGGGAGAGGACTCGTTCTGGTGGGGGGTCACTAATGGGGAGCGTGCTGTTGATTCTTGGGCGGATTTCAGACGTAGGTTTGAAGCGAAGTTTCTCTCAAGGGTAGAAGAGAATCTATATATGGAAAAGTTCTTAACATTGAAGTAAGGAAGCTCATCAGTAAAAGAATATGTCAACAAATTTAATCAGTTAGCAAGGTTTGGCTTGGACTTAGTGAACACGCCGGAGAAGAAGGCTCTAAGGTTCGTTAATGGATTGAATGAACCGTTGCAAGGGTTGGCTATGACCCACATCCCTATGGGGGCCACCTTTGAGAAGTTTGTAGACATGGCACTCATGCACGAGGAGAAAAGCGCTAAAGTTGATATGGCACCCGGGAAGAAAGGGGATCAGAAGAAACCACAACAGCAAAACAAGAAGGGTGGTAAAGACAATAATGGCAAGGGAAAGAAGAAATGCTTCAACTGTGGGACACCAGGCCATCTCAGCAAGGATTGCCGAAAGAAAAAAGAAGACTGGCTGTTTTCACTGTGGCGATGCAGGACATCTAGTGAACGACTGCCCAAAGAAGGGGCAGAGGGCAGGAGCAACCTCGGGAGGACAGGTGCAGTCTCGTATGGCACCAGGGCAGGCAAGGGGACAAGTTCAGGCTCTCGCGGTCCCACCGCTGCAAGAACGAGGTAGAATCATTTCTGTTGAAAGCTTAGTTTTTCTGTTTGATCATACTGTCCGTACCTTATTCGATTCGGGCGCATTGCATTCGTTTATCTCTACGTCATTAGTTGAATCACTGCACTTAAACACCAGTTTAGTAGAGGATCCCTTGGTTGTTTCGAATCCAATTGGGGGCTCAGCTTATTTGTCCATGATGTGTTTGGATTTGAAAATTTCTATACTTAGCATTGAGTTTAGATGTGATGCTTATGTGTTGGGCTTCACGGGCTATGGGCTAATTATAGGAATGGATTGGTTGTCCAGAAATGGGGCCGTTCTTGATTGTGAAAGGAAAGTAGTTAGGCTCATTATTTGCCTTGGTAACGCTCTCGAAATCTTTTGTAGTCCCATAAATTCCGTTATGCTAAGTTATTTATAATTGCTTGACGCGTCTGAAGAAAATCTACAATCTGTTAGAATGGTCCGAGAATATTCGGATGTGTTTGAGGAGGTGAAGGGCTTGCCTCCGAAGCGGGAGATAGATTTTCGAATATATCTTGTGGATAATGCAAAACCAGTATCTTTGCCAGTACGCCACATGGCTCCACGTGAAAGGAGGGAACTCGATAAGCAAGTGAAGGAGTTGCTTGAGAAGGGGTTCATAAGGCGAAGTATATCGGAGTGGGGTGCTCCAGTAGTATTTGCCACGAAGGCGGATGGGTCCCTTAGAATGTGTGTGGACTATAGAGAACTTAATAAGCTTACTAAGAAAAACAGACACCCACTGCCGAGGATTGACGATCTCTTCGATCAGTTAGTTGGCGCCTCAGTGTTTTCGTAGTTGGACTTGGCCACTGGTTTCCATCAGTTGAGAGTGGCTGAGGATAGCATAGACAAGACTGCCCTTAGGACTCCGGACGGTTTCTATGAATGGCTAGTGATGCCCTTCGGTTTGACAAATTCCCCCGCATACTTTGTTGATTTGATGAGTAGGGTGTTTAGGGAGTACCTTAACAAATTCGTGGTAAACTTTGTAGACGATATCCTGATCTTTTCTAAGGATGAAGAAGAGCATGCCCTACATCTTAGGGAAGTGTTGGAGACCCTACGAGCGCATAATCTTAAAGACAAATTTTCTAAGTGTCACTTCTGGAGGAAGGAAGTACGATTTCTAGGGCACGTGGTTTCCAAGGAAGGGATAGCTGTGGATCCCGCGAAGGTGGTGGCCATCCAAGATTGGAAGGTCCCTAAAAATGCTACCGAAGTAAGAAGTTTCTTGGGGTTGGCTGGCCACTATAGGAAGTTTATCAAAGACTTCGCAAAAATATCTGCTCTATTGACACGCTTGACGAAGAAGAACCTAGTTTTCACATAGGACGTAGATTGTGATGAAGCGTTCCAACGGTTGAAGAGAGCTTTGACTTCAGCCCCAGTCTTAGTATTGCCAGACGGGAGTAAGCCATTTACTGTTTATACTGACGCTTGTGGGACAGGACTAGGCGCAGTCCTAATGCAAGAGGGTAGGGTGATAGCCTATGGTGGAAGGCAGTTGAGAGCGCATGAGAAAAATTACCCTACACATGACCTAGAGTTGGCCGCTATTGTTTTCGCGCTTAAGTCTTGGCGTCATTATCTTCTTGGCGAGAGATTCGAATTATTCACTGACCACAAATCTTTAAAATACTTATTCTCTCAAAAGGACTTGAACTTAAGGCAGCAAAGGTGGATGGAGTTCTTAGCATCCTACGACTTCGAAATAACATATACCCCTGGCAAGGGTAACGTGGTGGCAGATGCCTTAAGTAGAAAAAGATGATGCTTAAGTCCTTTGTTTGTTGAGCGGTGAAGCTTAGAATTCATTTCGATGTTTGACTTTAGACCTTCCGATGACTTTATACCCGGTTTGCTAGCATCCTTGGAGGTCAGACCTACGCTTTTAGGACGGATTGGCGAGGCACAGCGAGACGACCCACAATTGGTTGAGTTAGTAGAAAAGCTCAAAGGAGGGGAGTCATCAAGCCATCTCCGTAAGTATACCCTAGATGATAAGGGTTGGTTACGTAGGGACGGTAGACATTGTGTACCAAAAGACGATGACCTAAGGAAGGCTATTCTTGACGAAGCACATCGTTCGAAGATGGCCATTCATCCCGGCGGGGACAAGATGTACAAAGATATGAAGCGAGTTTTCTTTTGGGCCGGTATGAAGAAGGACGTAGCCGAGTATGTCGCTAGATGCTTAGTGTGCCAACAAGTAAAAGCGGAGCAAAAGAAACCCGGTGGGTTGCTTCGCCCATTAGAGGTTCCACTGTGGAAATGGGAAAGCGTCTCAATGGATTTTGTGGATGGATTTCCAAGATCAAGGAAGGGTAATACGGGGATTTGGGTTATAGTAGATAGACTTACTAAGAGCGCCCATTTCATTCCCATAAAGAGTGAGAGGACTGCTCCATGGTTAGCTTCTGTATATGTCCGAGAAATAGTTCGTTTGCACGATGTTCCTTCTAGCATAGTAAGCGACCGCGATCCTATTTTCACTAGCGAATTTTGGAGAAGCTTACAAGAGGCGGTAGGGACTCTGTTATGTTTGAGCACCGCATATCATCCTCAGACGGACGGCCAAACCGAGAGGGTGAATCACATTCTAGAGGATCTTTTGAGGCCGTGTATCCTAGACTTTGGGGGTACATGGGAAGAGAATCTTCCATTGGTTGAGTTCGCATATAATAATAGCTTTCTGTCCAGCATTGGCATGGCACCTTTCGAAGCTCTTTATGGACAACCTTGTCTTTCACCTACATGTTGGTGGGAATCTACGGATAAGATCTTACTTGGGCCCGATATGATTAGGGAGACTTCGGAGAAGATCGACTTGATTCGAAGGAGGATGAAGGCAGCACAAGATAGGCAGAAATCTTATGCGGACAAGAGGAGGACAGATTTCGAGTTTGAAGTTGGGGACATTGTCTTTATCAAAGTGTCTCCATTACGGAATGATGTTCGCTTTGGGTCCATTGGGAAGTTAGCACCAAGGTTTGTAGGACCGTTTCCTATTAAGGAGAAGATTGGACAGATGGCATATAGAGTGGAGTTGCCCGAGAGACTTAGCGGTGTACACGACGTATTCCATGTGTCACATTTGAGGAAGTGCTTGCACGAGACCGCAGAAGTGGTAGAGCCGAGCTTGCTTAGAGAGGTGGAGATAGAGCGTGATGCGACGATTCGACGAGCTCCTACGCGCATTCTTGGGTCAGAGATCAAGAAGCTGAGAAATCGAGAGGTCAGACTAGTCAAAGTACAATGGGGAGATGATGAAAGCAACACTACTTGGGAGACGGAAGAGAAGATGCGTTCGCGATACCCTTTCCTTTTCGAGGGTATGTCCTTTAATTTCTCCTTTATCGCTTATCTTGTACTTATCTTACCTTTAGAGTATCCTCTCGCTAGTACTCTTGACCTTTAGTTAGGATAATCCTATGGTTGAAACATGTGTTTGAGACATGTTATGTATGATTGATGCAAAGTGGATGCAAGTGGTTGCTCATGGACGCATATACACACACTATTAGGCACTAGATCGGCTCAGTCACTTCATATTGCATATTGCATATATATGGCTGTATTTAGTAAAATGGATGTATAATGGTTGTGCTATCATATGGATACCGCATTTTGGTGAATGGTTGTGCACGCATGTAGAAATAATATGTAGCATTAGGGAACTTTTGCATACATAATGGACACATGGCACTATCATGGTTTGCATTAAGGAGGACAACTGAATCAGTGGACCACCTAATTTTGCATTAGATATGGACATATACACACAGTGTGCACTTAAACATGAAAGCATTAGAAGTTTATAAGGACAATGGATGCATGTGTTTGATGGTTGAGTAGATGGAGGATTGGGTGTTAGGATATACATTCTTCTTGACTTGAAGATTTCGGGGTCGAAATCCTTTAAGGAGGGGAGAATGTAACACCCCGTAATTCTGTTAATATTAATATTCACAAATTAAAGAATAATTAATCTCATACTTAAGAATTGTGGGAAACGGGTTGCACCATTGTGTTCGTCTCGGAATTCTGGTTGAAATAGAGTCCGAGTTTGTGTGAATTGGACTTCGTATGAAGAAGTTATGGCCATCGGCAGTTTCAGAAAATTCAAAACAGCTAGCAGGAAATTTAAAATTCAAACAGAAAAGTGCAAAAGTGGGCTGGGCGGGAAAAGTTCCCGCCCAGGCAGGTCGACTAGGGGGTTGACACTAGTGTCGACCTGCCCCCCCCCCCCAGGTCGACTATGGTGTCGACCTGGGTCTGGCGGCTAGGGTTTTTGACTGAGCCTGTTTTTGACTGAGTGATGACCCATTAGGGTTTTGACCTAATCTAGTTGGCTGGGATTAGTCCTGAATTGATCTGAAGGTCTAAATAAACTCTAAACTCTATAAATACCTTGGTTGTCTCTCGCCCTAATTCATAGGAAAAATAGAATAGCTACCGTCATACCGCCGCCATGGAACTCAGTGGAGCCGCCGCTAACTAGGAAGGAAGAAAAGCTAATCAAATACTAATTCTACTCAATTCTAAAGCAACGCAAGACTCTTTTCTTCTCTAAATTGAGAGTATGATAGTCTTAACAAGATTATTATTATTTTAATTAGGATAAGTCATGAATGGATTATGAGTAGATGATGTGAATTGTCATATATGTTGTTGTAAACCTTAGGCTATCATGTATGTTATAAATTTTATGCTATGATGTGATGATATCCTATATGTTGTAAATCATGCTATGATGATGTTATGTATGTTGAGAGTTTCTATGCTAAATTGTGATAAATCATACATGCTTTAAAGTCATGATGTCATTGTTTATGCTAATTAGTTCATGTTAATCAAATCATGATGTTGATGTTATTTGGGTTATGTTAATCTGTATGACAAGTCACATATGAAAGTTTAGGTTGAGATTATGAACATATGCCATGACATCTATTATGACATCTAGAATTATGATATGACATATGTGAAATGCTATGCTAGTTCACACTATCATTATGTTGCCTAAAACCCCCTTATGCAAGTTTGTACATAAATTTTGGGTATGACTATATCATGTAAATTGTGATATTTAACAAGTTGACACCTTTAGGTCCTTGACATGTGTAGTTTATGCAAGATTTACCCCTATTATGATTAGATTCATTTTAATTGTCTATATGTTGTGATAATTTATTTTTGTGCTATGAGTAAGACTATTCGAGTCTAACATATATTCTGCGTTGAATAAGCAAACGTATAAACATGGGGTAGGGGTAATATTAAGGATTTAATAATAAGAAGTTGGGGTGCAATTGATATGATTTTGCACGCCATGAGTGGATGACCATTATTGAGTCAATTATGGACATCAATAAAAGTGGACTTAATTAATAATTTGGATAGGGAATTATTAAAACTAGGGTAAAAGATTATAAGTGATAATCAATGTTTCAGACACGAGGTTGGACTCGTTTGTGACATAAACCTGCCCGGAACCGCCCAGCAAATCCAGTGGTCACAAATGTCAGCCCAATGTGAGAGGTCCTAGGCCTAAACTAAAGCATAACAGTTGTAAAGACACGAGGTTAGACTCTTTTATGGTGTAAGACTGCCCGGACCCGCCCGGCAAATCCAGCTGCCATAAATGCCAGTCTAATGTGAGAGGTCTTTATGAGGTTATGGCCTAAATGAATTAAGAAATACTTAACCAGATAACATGTAAGGTGGGACATGGGGGTTAAGTAGGTGCCTTGGGTGGCATGAGGAATATAGTGGGTGCCCTTAGTGGCATGTGAAATACGATTAGTAAGACTTAACCAAACACACATGTAAATGAACATGACTAAGAGGGTTAAGTGGGATATACTAGTAGTGACAAGCTTAGGTGGGTAGCTTGTGGGGGCCCATTTCAACCAGTATCCCAAACGTATCTTTGTGGGCTCGACCCAAGTCGAGGACGGGACACGCATACTGGGTTTGACTATAAGAGGCCAAAACGGGGAGCCGTGGCAACGCAAGTCCAACGGGTTTCATATGCGTGTGTGGACCCGGGCTGGTAAGTAAGACGTTGTTGCATCGTGTGGGTATAAGCCGTGCATTCTCAAGTTGTATCGGGTTTCCACTTTAGGGTAGTGATACACCCTACTGTGGGACCAGTACGGGTATCTATGAGTAGGGAGCCGATCGAAAGTGGGTAGTGGGGTACACCTAGTGGAGATAGGGGCAGACGGCACCTATGTAGTCGGCTAGGGGTACGTAAGGCTATTTATATTATTTCTGTGTGAAGCAAGTGGGATCAACCTTTAGGGTGACTGGTGCGGTGCAGTGTAGTAATGTGCAGTGCAGTGAAGTAATTATTCGTTAGTAATTAGGTGTGCCTTTACCATTATCTTTAACGTTATCTTAAACGTTATCTTTATCTGCTCATTCCATACCTAATGGTTCATAGACATTTACCTGTCTTCCAGCTTATGCCTTAGTCTAGTTATTTTGATAATAGTATTGTTAGAATTATCATACTCGCCAGACTTTATGTCTGACCCCCTCCATTTCTATCCTTTTTCCCCCTCCAGGTCCTCAGGTTGGGCCCAGCTCAAGTGGAGTTTGATTGGATTGCTTTATCTCTCTTGGAAAGCTTGGTCCATTGAAGTAAAGTCCAGCTTGTTATCTTTTTCATGGCTATTTATGTAATGGGATTATGTATTTTGTTTTATCAAGATGGATAATGTACTTGACTCTGATAAATGGTTTTGTGATGTAATAAACATGTTTAATTTCCGCTGCAATAAAATGAAGTTTTAGATTTCCAAGTACTACTTATTCTCTGTCTTGTTGTAATTTTTCTCTTCTATATTCACTTATAACCTCCATGGAAGTTAATGCATTCCCTTTGTGAGTGACATTAATGGACATGGGGTGTTACACGTGGTATCAGAGCTTAAGGTTACCAGAACAGATAATTTTTTTAGAAAATATATTTTTCTAGAGTATTTTGGAAAGAAGTGCTTTCAAAAACATGTTTTAATGAGTAATTTAAGAAATACATAATCCCCAATAGCCATATCTCTATCTTTCGAATTCTCCATTTTGAATCTTTCCTTTTTCGTTTCAGCATGGCTGAGGATCTTAACCTACCTGACGGTGTAACGATACCAGGATGGTATAGGAGGCTATTAGAGGCTAGGGCCGCCGCAGGTCCAGCCAATGTTCCTCCACCACCAGTTGCACCCGTTCCTCCTCCTCCTCGCGTAGATACTTTTGCAAAGACGTGCAAGGAATTTAAGGCTATGGGTGGAAAACCCTTCCAAGGGTCAGAAACATTTGTGGAAGATAGAGATATGATTGGCTTAGGGAGGTGGAAGAATTGTTAGAAATTTTTGAAGTGGAAGAAGGGAGGAGAGTTAAATTAGCAGCTTGGTAGATGAAGGGAGAGGCCTCGTTCTGGTGGGAGGTCACTAATGGGGAGCGTGCTGTTGATTCTTGGGCGGATTTCAGACGTAGGTTTGAGGCGAAGTTTCTCTCAAGGCAGAAGAGAATCTATATATGGAAAAGTTCTTGACATTGAAGCAAGGAAGCTCATCAGTAAAAGAATATGTCAACAAATTTAATCAGTTAGCAAGGTTTGGCTTGGACTTAGTGAACACGCCGGAGAAGAAGGCTCTAAGGTTCGTTAATGGATTGAATGAACCGTTGCATATAATAATAGCTTTCAGTCCAGCATTGGCATGGCACCTTTCGAAGCTCTTTATGGACAACCTTGTCGTTCACCTACATATTGGTGGGAATCTACGGATAAGATCTTACTTGGGCCCGATATGATTAGGGAGACTTCGAAGAAGATCGACTTGATTCGAAGGAGGATGAAGGCAGCACAAGATAGGCAGAAATCTTATGCGGACAAGAGGAGGACATATTTCGAGTTTGAAGTTGGGGACATGGTCTTTATCAAAGTGTCTCCATTACGGAACGATGTTCGCTTTGGGTCCGTTGGGAAGTTAGCACCAAGGTTTGTAGGGCCGTTTCCTATTAAGGAGAAGATTGGACAGATGGCATATAGAGTGGAGTTGCCCGAGAGACTTAGTGGTGTACACGACATATTCCATGTGTCACATTTGAGGAAGTGCTTGCACGAGACCGCAGAAGTGGTAGAGCCGAGCTTTCTTAGAGAGGTGGAGATAGAGCATGATACGACGATTCGACGAGCTCCTATGCGCATTCTTTGGTCAGAGATCAAGAAGCTGAGAAATCGAGAGGTCAGACTAGTCAAAGTACAATGGGAAGATGATGAAAGCAACGCTACTTGGGAGACGGAAGAGAAGATGCGTTCGCGATACCCTTTCCTTTTCGAGGGTATGTCCTTTAATTTCTCCTTTATCGCTTATCTTGTACTTATCTTACCTTTAGAGTATCCTCTCGCTAGTACTCTTGACCTTTAGTTAGGATAATCCTATGGTTGAAACAAGTTTTTGAGACATGTTATGTATGATGGATGCAAAGTGGATGCAAGTGGTTGCTCGTGGACGCATATACACACACTATTAGGCACTAGATCGGCTCAGTCACTTCATATTGCATGTTGCATATATATGGCTGTATTTAGTAAAATGGATGTATAATGGTTGTGCTATCATATGGATACTGCATTTTGGTGAATTGTTGTGTACGCATGTAGAAATAATATGTAGCATTAGGGAACTTTTTCATACATAATGGACGCATGGCACTATCATGGTTTGCATTAAGGAGGTCAACTGAATCAGTGGACCGCTAGATTTTGCATTAGATATGGACATATACAAACATTGTGCATTTAAACATGAAAGCATTAGAAGTTTATAAGGACAATCGATGCCTGTGTTTGATGGTTGAGTAGATGGACGATTGGGTGTTAGGATATAAATTCTTCTTGACTTGAAGATTTCGGGGTCGAAATCCTTTAAGGAGGGGAGAATGTAACACCCCGTAATTCTGTTAATATTAATATTCACAAATTAAAGAATATTTAATCTCAGACGTGAGAATTGTGGGAATCGGGTTGCGCCATTGTGTTCGTCTCGGAATTCTGGTTGAAATAGAGTCCGAGTTTGCGTGAATTGGGCTTTGTATGAAGAAGTTATGGCCATCGGAAGTTTCAGAAAATTCAAAACAGCTCGTAGGAAATTTAAAATTCAAACAGAAAAGTGCAAAAGCGGGCTGGGCGGGAAAAATTCCCGCCCAGGCAGGTCGACTGGGGGTCGACACTAGTGTCGACCGGACCCCCCCCCCCCAGGTCGACTATGGTGTCGACCTGGGTCTGGCGGCTAGGGTTTTTGACTGAGCCTGTTTTTGACTGAGTGATGACCCATTAGGGTTTTGACCTAATCTGGTTAGCTGGGATTAGTCCTGAATTAATCTGACGGTCTAAATAAACTCTAAACTCTATAAATACCTAGGTAGTCTCTCACCCTAATTCATAAGAAAAATAGAATAGCTACCGTCATACCGCCGCCATGGAACTCAGTGGAGCCGCCGCCAACTAGGAATGAAGAAAAGCTAATCAAATACTAATTCTACTCAATTCTAAAGCAAAGCAAGACTCTTTTCTTCTCAAAATTGTGAGTATAATAGTCTTAACAAGATTATTATTATTTTAATTAGGATAAGTCATGAATGGATTATGAGTAGATTATGTGAATTGTCATATATGTTGTTGTAAACCTTAGGCTATCATGTATGTTATAAATTTTATGCTATGTGGTGATGATATCCTATATGTTGTAAATCATGCTATGATGATGTTATGTATGTTGAGAGTTTCTATGCTAAATTGTGATAAATCATATGTCATTGTTTATGCTAATTAGTTCATGTTAATCAAATCATGATGTTGATGTTATTTGGGTTATGTTAATCTGTATGACAAGTCACATATGAAAGTTTAGGTTGAGATTATGAACATATGCCATGACATCTATTATGACATCTAGAATTATGATATGACATATGTGAAATGCTATGCTAGTTCACACTATCATTATGTTGCCTAAAACCCCCTTATGCAAGTTTGTACATAAATTTTGGGTATGACTATATCATGTAAATTGTGACATTTAACAAGTTGACACCTTTAGGTCCTTGACATGTGTAGTTTATGCAAGTTTTACCCCTATTATGATTAGATTCATTTTAATTGTCTATATGTTGTGATAATTTATTTTTGTGCTATGAGTTAGACTATTCGAGTCTAACATATATTCTGCGTTGAATAAGCAAACGTATAAACGTGGGGTAGGGGTAATATTAAGGATTTAATAATAAGAAGTTGGGGTTCAATTGATATGATTTTGCATGCCATGAGTGGATGACCATAATTGAGTCAATTATGGACATCAATAAAAGTGGACTTAATTAATAATTTGGATAGGGAATTATTAAAACTGGGGTAAAAGATTATAAGTGATAATCAATGCTTAGGACATGAGGTTGGACTCGTTTGTGACGTAAACCTGCACGGAACCGCCCGACAAATCCATTGGTCACAAATGTCAGCCCAATGTGAGAGGTCCTAGGCCTAAACTAAAGCATAGTAGTTGTAAAGACACGAGGTTAGACTCTTTTATGGTGTAAGACTGCCCGGACCCGCCCGGCAAATCCAGCTGCCATAAATGCCAGTCTAATGTGAGAGGTCTTTATGAGGTTATGGCCTGAATGAATTAAGAAATACTTAACCAGATAAACATGTAAGGTGGGACATGGGGGTTAAGTAGGTGCCTTGGGTGGCATGAGGAATATAGTGGGTGCCCTTAGTGGCATGTGAAATACGATTAGTAAGACTTAAGCAAACACACATGTAAATGAACATGACTAAGAGGGTTAAGTGGGATATACTAGTGGTGACAAGCTTAGGTGTGTAGCTTGTGGGGGCCCATTTCAACCAATATCCCAAACGTATCTTTGTGGGCTCGGCCCAAGTCGAGGACGGGACACGCATACTGGGTTTGACTATAAGAGGCCAAAACGGGGAGTGGTGGCAACGCAAGTCCAACGGGTTTCATATGCGTGTGTGGACCCGGGCTGGTAGGAAAGACGTTGCATCATGTAGGTATAAGCCGTGCATTCTCAAGTTGTATCGGGTTGCCACTTTAGGGGAGTGATACTGTAACACCCCGCGAATTCTATAACTGTGAAACTCACAAATTAAAGTATAATTAATTTGAATCAAAGAACTAAGGGAAACGGGATACGCCATTGCGTTCGTCTCGGAAAAATACGCGAAATAGAGTCCGAGTTTTCGAAAAACGGAGTCAGTATGAAGAAGATATGGCCTTCGGAAGTTTCTAAATTAAATTTAAAATTCAAACAGAATAAAATAAGCTCCGAAAACAAAAATGGGGCCCAATGGGCCAGGGCGGAAAAATTCCCGCCTGACGCACCCAGGTCGACTGGGCTGTCGACTTGGTCTAACCAGGTCGACAGGCCTGTCGACAGGGCTGTCGACAGGGGTGTCGACCTGGTCCAGACCAGGTCGAGCCCAGTCTAACCTGGCTGGCCTATTCTATGTTGGTCGATTTTCTGTGGTCTGCTTTGTCATTAGGGCTAGGTGGCAAGCTCTAATTGGTCTCTCCTTAGGATGAATGGCTATGATCAATCCATGCAACATCAATGGCTCTAATCAATTCATAAACCCTATAAAAAGGACCCTAGACTAAACCCTAATCTATTCATTCATAAATAAAAACAAAGCCGCCATGTTGCTGAGGAGCGTCTAGGAGTAGCCACCAAATTGGAGAGAAGATTAGGAGGAAAATTCTAAAGCCTAAAGCAATTCAAGCAAATCAAATCAAACCGCATCTTCTTATTCCTAAATTAGAGAATTCGCCGCAACCATTGTAAGTAGAGTATTACTTTGGTATGAACAAATGATTGTGTAGATATGTATACTTGATTTGTGGCGATAAAGTAATTCATATTTGTGCGTTGGAATATTGTATACGTTTGGATATTCTTGAATTATGTTGTTCATTATGAAAAACTACATGCGGTAGTTTTATGCAAGTATGACGTTTGGATATTCGCAAAATATGTAATTTATGTTGAAGCTACATGTATGTAGTTGTTAAATTGAAAATCATGCAAGTTTGGGGTTTTGCTACTATGCCATCATAATGTGTATTTTTACACAAACATCATTTTGGTGAGGAAATTGGAATAAGTTTAGGTTGTTATAATCCATATGAAATTATGTTGATAATTGGGCATCATGGTCTATGTATTAAGCCATGCTTTGTATTAGAAAACCTATGTGCAAACTTATGAATATGACTAGGCTATGATTGATATTTGACCATGTTAGTTCTATATTGTTAGCAAGAATTATATGATGACATATGTGAGACATGGCTAGGTTAGACTCAAAAATCCCTTTTTGCAAGTTTAAAGCAAACACCATGTTTAGGAATATTTATGCATAAGTATATTTATACCATCGTTATGTGATTAGACTTAAATCATGATTAAGTTGAACTATGCTTTTGTGTTAGTAACAAAGTATCCCCTTTGTAAACATGTAGAGACCTTATGGACATGATTTGGTTATGTTTGACATTATGCCTAAATAAGAACATAGGTCTATGTTGTAGTTAAGACTATGTGACACCTAATTTAGATTCTTATCTTAAGTTTACATGGTTTGATTCATGTCACCTATGCTTTATGACCAAAGTATATATGCAAGTACACCAGTTTCTATTTTGTATTTCCAACGTCATATTGCAAGTTCATGCGCTCACCTTCCCCTCTTTGTGTATGTAATCACGCTTTAAGCCTCCCCTTTTCGCATGGCTAAGTTGGGCTTTAAAAGGCTAAGCCCAACATATATATAATAAACGGACGTGTAAAACGGGGGAAAATAACGTGGGGTTAAAATTACTAATGAATGAAAATATAAAATAGAAGGGCCCAAATTCAAGCATGGGTTGGGCCCATGATTGGTGTAACCTTTACACCATTAACTTAATAATGGGCCGCAAATATTTACATATAAGAAAATAAAGAAGAAAGACAAAATATGTAGAACATACGATGTGTTTAACCCGAGGTTGGATTGAGTTGTGATGTAAACCTGCCCGGAACCGCCCGGCTATCCAGTAGTCACAACAATACCTATCCAATGTGGGAGGTTAAACATGGAGCCCAATAAGGACCCGAGGTTAGACTGAGTTGTGGCGTAAGACTGCCCGGAACCAACCGGCAACAGGCAGCCACAACAATACCTGTCTAATGTGAGAGGTCAGGGCCTTAATAAGACAATTAAGGCTGAGTCAGGATTGTTAGGATTAAGTGAACTAAAGACTTAATCAAAAATGAAACATGCTAAACTAAACGGACTGGTGGGGGTTAGGTTAGAAAACACTTAACCAACTTAGCATGTTGGCTAGAAATAGAAAACCTAGTAACGGGGGACCCTTTTCAGCAGTAACCCTAGAAGGTGTATCAGGATACCCTGAAACTAGGCAGGGTGGGGCACGATTACTGGGCTGATTGTAAGAGGTCAAATCGACGGCGGTGGTGTAGCAGTGTAGGTTCTAACGGGGTGCGGGCGTGCACACACTCCGGCGCAGAAAAATAAGGCACTGGACACCAGTAGCATACCTGTGCATTCTAAGGTTGTGTCGGGCCGCCACCATGGGACTTGATACACCCCATGGTGGGACCAGCATAGGTAACTACAACATCGGGGGCCGTAAGACACATGTAACTATGCGAGTGGGAGCCGATCATCATTGAATGGGTCACATCACCCTGATTATGGGGTGCCAGTTGGGAAACTAGTTTATATGGGTTCAGAGATTAACATGGGGTACGATAGTATATTCGACCCTAGACAACTTAACCAAGATATAGTGCTTTTCCACTTCTTGTTATACTTATCATACCCAGTTCTTTATTCATAGACAAAATAGTACTAGACTTACTCAGGCTTTATGTCTGACTCTACTTTTCTTTCGTCTTCTTTTCTTCCGTTCCCCCCCCCCCCCAAGGTCCACAGGGAGGGAACACAGCAGCTTGACCATCCTTAACATCCAGCTTGAAGAAGAGAAATGTATTGCTTGGACTTTCCTGTTTGAACTATGGCTTTGGACAATCCACTATGGGGACTTTTGCAGTTTATCTATGTTTTATTTATGCTTCTTTAAATAATGTACTTAAGACAGATTATGAAAATGTTATGTTATGTTTTTGGAAAGGATGTAAGACAATCATGGTGATGTTTTGTAACACGTATTTGTTTTTATGAAATAAAAGTTTGTTGTTCTTCCGTTGTTTACAAATATGTGTTCTTATATTTGTCTTGTATATCTGTGACTTGTACTTATAAACCTCCACCAAAATTAGGGCATTCCCTTTGAGAGTGACCCTAACGGAGGTGGGGTGTTTCACTTGGTATCAGAGCATAGGTTTACCAGATAAGATAAAAAGTTTTGAAAAATTATTTTCAAAAAGGAAATTTAAAGAAGCATTTTTAAAGAAAAATATTATTTTATTTTAAAAAGGCAAAGTCCACTCCCCAAAGCCATAGGTATTATCTCTTATCCTTCGTTTTGAATCTATCCTTTTTGTTTCAGCATGTCCCAAGAACTTAACTTGCCGGAAGGGGTGCCAATACCTAGTTGGTTTAGACGGTTCTTAGAAGCAAGAGCCACTCAGCCAGGTCCTACCATTCCTCCTCCCCCAGCTGCCGGAAATCATCCAGCTGCTGCGGCACCTTTTCCTCCACCTCCTCCTCGGGTAAACACATTCGCTAAGATATGCAAAGATTTTAAAGCTATGGGAGGAAGGGATTTCCATGGAACTGAGTCCTTCGTGGCAGCTAGAAATTGGCTGAAAGAAACTGAGGACCTATTTATCATCTTTGAGGTAGAGGATAGACAAAAAGTACAACTGGCGGTGTGGCTATTGAAGGGCGAGGCTTCCTACTGGTGGGAAGTCACTAATGCTGAAAGACCAGTGGAGACATGGGAGGACTTTAGAGCAAGGTTTGAGAATAAATTTCTCTCAGACGCGGAAAGAAGTTTGCAGTTGAAAAAATTCTTATTTCTTAAACAAGGGGACAAGACAGTCAGATAATATGTGAATCAGTTCGATGAGCTGGCTAGGTTTGGGCTTGACCTAGTCAACACCCCTCACAAGAAGGCTCTCCGTTTCGTCAAAGGGTTGAATGAGCCATTACACAGTTTGGCCATGACCCATATACCCATGGGAGCCACATATGAAAGATTGGTGCAAATGGCATTGCTGAATGAAGAGGATAAGGGCAAGAAGGAGACAAAGGCAGAAAGCTCTCAAGGGAAGAAAGAGGGTTTGCAGCCTAAATAGACAGACTTTAAGAAAGGCGGGAAAGGCAACAAAGAGAAGAGGAAGTGCAATTTCTGTGGCAAAGTGGGGCACTTAGTAAAGGACTGCTGGAAAAAGAAGGCCAAGGAGAATGGTGGGTGCTTTTCTTGCGGTGAGACAGGCCACAGGGCTAAGGACTGCCCGAAGAAACGAGGACAGGGGCAGAGGGCTGGATCCACCCCAGGGGCACAGGTTCATGTGCTGGAAGCGCCACCTCTGCAACAGCGAGGTATAAATACTTCTGTAGAAAGTGTAGTTTATCTTTATGATCACCCCGTTCGCACTTTATTTGATTCTGGCGCATCACACTCCTTTATCTCGTCTGCTTTAGTAGAATCTCTGCACCTAAAAACTAGTATGGTAGAGGACCCCTTAATTGTTTCAAACCCAATTGGGGGCCCAGCTCATTTGTCTATGATCTGTTTGGGATTGAAAATTTCTATTCTAAGTGTAGAATTTCAATGTAGTGCCTTTGTTTTGGGCTTTTCGGGTTATGGTTTGATTTTGGGTATGGATTGGCTATCCAGTAATGGGGCCATCCTTGATTGTGAGAAAAGGGTTGTTAAGCTCCTAACCCAGCTCGGTAATACTTTGGAAATTTCCTGTAATCCCTCGTATGCGGTTATGCTTAGTTATCTTGAATCGCTATATGCCTCTGTTGAAAATTTGCAATCAGTTAAAGTGGTCCGAGAATATCCGGATGTCTTTGAAGAGGTGAAGGGCTTGCCTCCGAAGCGGGAAATAGACTTCCGCATATATCTTGTAGATAATGCAAAGCCCGTTGCGTTGCCCGTTAGGCACATGGCTCCACGAGAAAGGAAAGAGCTCAGTAAACAGATTAAAGAGCTTCTAGAAAAGGGGTTCATTAGGAGGAGCATTTCAGAATAGGGCGCTCCAGTGGTGTTCGCTACGAAGGCGGATGGTTCACTCCGCCTATGTGTTGACTATAGGGAGCTCAACAAGCTAACGAAAAAGAATAGGCACCCTCTCCCTAGAATTGACGATTTATTTGACCAGCTTGTAGGGGCGTCTGTTTTCTCCCAACTCGATTTAGCAACCGGTTTTCATCAGCTAAGGGTGGCTGAAGATAGCATCGATAAAACGGCGTTCAGAACCCCAGACGGCTTCTTTGAATGGCTTGTCATGCCTTTCGGCTTGACAAATGCACCTGCTTACTTCGTGGACCTAACGAGTAGGGTATTTAGAGATTTCCTCAACAAATTCGTGGTGGTCTTCATAGATGATATCCTTATCTTCTCAAAGAGTGAAGAGGAGCATGCTCAACACTTAAGGGCAATCATGGAAACTTTGCGAGTCCATCAACTAAAAGCCAAATTCTCCAAATGCCACTTTTGGAGAGAAGAGGTGAGGTTCCTTGGGCACATAGTATCCAAACAAGGGTTAGCAGTGGACCCTGCTAAGGTAGTGGCGGTACAGGATTGGAAGACACCAAGGAATGCAACTGAGGTCCGAAGCTTCCTAGGACTAGCAGGTTTCTATCGAAAATTTATAAGGGATTTTGCGAAAATCTCAGCTCCACTCACGAAATTGACTAAGAAGAATCTAGTGTTCAATTGGGATTTGGATTGCGAATTTTCTTTCCAACGACTGAAAAGGGCTCTTACAACAGCCTCAGTTTTGACGCTGCCAGATGGGAGCAAGATGTTCACTGTTTATACGGATGCATGTAGGACAGGGCTAGGCGCCGTCTTAATGCAAGAAGGAAGGGTGGTAGCTTATGGCGGGAGGCAGTTGAAAGTGCACGAAAAGAACTACCCAACCCACGATCTTGAGTTAGCCGCCATCGTCTTTGCACTCAAGTCTTGGCGACACTATCTCCTAGGTGAGAAGTTCGAACTTTACACTGACCATAAATCGTTGAAATATCTTTTCTCGCAGAAGGATCTTAACTTGAGGCAACAAAGATGGATGGAGTTTCTTGCCTCGTACGATTTCGAAATCTCCTGCACTCCGGGCAAAGGCAACGTAGTGGCAGACGCATTGAGCCGAAAGAAATTGACCCTAAGCCCGTTGTTTGTTGAAAGACAAAGCCTAGAGTTTATAGCCAGCTTCGACTTTTGGCCTTCCTCCGATTTCGTACCAGGCTTGCTAGCATCTCTAGAAGTGCGCCCAACTTTAGTGGATTCAGTAGGGACAGCACAACGCGAAGACCCTCAGCTTGTGGAAACAATTGATAGGCTAATTAGGGGTGAGACTTCAAGTCACCTCAACAGATACTCCATCGACGATAAGGGTTTGCTAAGGCGAGACGGAAGACTATGCGTCCCACAGACGAAAGATTTAGTAAAGAAGGTTCTCGAGGAAGCACATCACTCCAAGATGACGATACACCCAGGCGGAGATAAAATGTACAAAGACATAAAAAGGACTTTCTTCTGGAACGGCATGAAAAAGGACGTGGCAGAGTTCGTTTCTAAGTGTATGGTGTGCCAACAGGTTAAGGCGGAACAGAAAAAGCCTGGCGGACTGCTACATCCTCTGGAGGTCCCGCAGTGGAAGTGGGATAGCATCTCAATGGACTTCATCGATGGGCTACCTAGGTCTAGGAGAGGCAGCACTAGCATTTGGGTAATAGTGGATAGGCTTACTAAAAGCGCCCACTTTTTACCTGTCAAAAGTAAAAGAATTGCCTCGTCCCTAGCATCACTTTACCTTAAGGAAATCGTTCGACTCCATGGAATACCATCTAGCATTGTTAGTGACCGAGACCCCATCTTCACCAGCGAGTTTTGGCGGAGTCTCCAAGAAGCAGTAGGAACGCAGTTATGCTTGAGCACAGCCTATCATCCCCAAACCGACGGCCAAACAGAGAGAGTGAACAGAGTTTTGGAAGACCTCTTAAGACTGTGCGTCCTTGACTTCGGAGGGACATGGGAAGACCACATTCCTTTGGTGGAATTTTCCTACAACAACAGCTATCAAGCAACCATCGGAATGGCGCCCTTCGAAGCTTTATATGGAAGACCGTGCCGATCGCCCACTTGTTGGTGGGAGTCCACGGATAAGCTCATACTTGGACCAGATATGATCCGAGAGACCTCAGAGAAAGTAGACTTAATACGAAGAAGGATGAAGACGGCCCAAGACAGACAAAAGTCCTATGCCGACAAGAGAAGGACCGACCTTGAATTTAAGGTTGGAGACAGAGTTTTTCTAAAGGTATCACCGCTAAGAAACGTTGTTCATTTTGGAACCACAGGAAAGCTAGCGCCAAGGTTCGTAGGGCCATTCCCTATCATCGAGAAAATCGGGAAAATGGCCTATAGATTAGAGCTACCCGAGAAATTGGCTGGAGTCCACAACGTTTTTCACGTTTCACATCTCCGAAAATGTCTACATGAGTCCGCTGAAGTGGTAGAGCCAAATATCCTCGAAGAGACCGAAGTGGAACGCGAAGCAACCATAAGAAAAGTTCCAACCCGCATATTAGGAACGGAAGTGAAGAAGCTACGCAACCGTGAAGTCAAGCTCGTCAAAGTTCAGTGGAGCGACGCCGAGGGAGACGCGATTTGGGAAACTGAAGCTAGAATACGCACAGCCTACCCTTTTCTGTTCGAGGGTACATCCTTGATCTTTCATTTTCCTTAAGTTGCGCTTTTATCTATCTTTTTAGGTATATTTCCCCGACCTTATCTTTTAGGTAGAAACCCTTTGGATGGAAACATGTAGTTGAAACATGTTATGTATGATGGTTGCAAGTGGTTGCAAGTGATTGCTAGTGGTTGCTCGTGGTTGCATATACACACACAATCTAGGTATTAGATCGGCTCAGTCACTTCATATTGCATATGCATATATGCTTGCATTCATATGTGGTTGAACTTTAATGTGTTGTCATGTGGATGCTGCATTTGTATTGAATGATTGTGCACTCATGTAGAATCATGAATAGGAAAATTTGCATACATAATGGATTCATGGCACTTACATAATTCGCATTAAGGAGGTCAACTGAATCAGTAGACCGCCTGATTTTGCATTAGATAAGTACATGTACACACACACTTCGCATATGATCATGAAGCATTAGAAGTCTTTTAAGGACAATGGATGCTCGTGTTTGATGGATGATGGATGATTGGATGTTAGGATATACATTTCTCCTAACTTGAAGATTTCGGGGACGAAATCCTTTTAAGTGGGGGAGAATGTAACACCCCGCGAATTCTATAACTGTGAAACTCACAAATTAAAGTATAATTAATTTGAATCAAAGAACTAAGGGAAACGGGATACGCCATTGCGTTCGTCTCGGAAAAATACGCGATATAGAGTCCGAGTTTTCGAAAAACGGAGTCAGTATGAAGAAGATATGGCCTTCGGAAGTTTCTAAATTAAATTTAAAATTCAAACAGAATAAAATAAGCTCAGAAAACAAAAATGGGGCCCAATGGGCCAGGGCGGAAAAAGTCCCGCCTGACGCACCCAGGTCGACTGGGCTGTCGACCTGGTCTAACCAGGTCGACAGGCCTGTCGACAGGGCTGTCGACAGGGGTGTCGACCTGGTCCAGACCAGGTCGAGCCCAGTCTAACCTGGCTGGCCTATTCTATGTTGGTCGATTTTCTGTGGTCTGCTTTGTCGTTAGGGCTAGGTGGCAAGCTCTAATTGGTCTCTCCTTAGGATGAATGGCTATGATCAATCCAGGCAACATCAATGGCTCTAATCAATTCATAAACCCTATAAAAAGGACCCTAGACTAAACCCTAATCTATTCATTCATAAATAAAAACAAAGCCGCCATGTTGCTGAGGAGCGTCTAGGAGTAGCCACCAAATTGGAGAGAAGATTAGGAGGAAAATTCTAAAGCCTAAAGCAATTCAAGCAAATCAAATCAAACCGCATCTTCTTATTCCTAAATTAGAGAATTCGCCGCAACCATTGTAAGTAGAGTATTACTTTGGTATGAACAAATGATTGTGTAGATATGTATACTTGATTTGTGGCGATAAAGTAATTCATATTTGTGCGTTGGAATATTGTATACGTTTGGATATTCTTGAATTATGTTGTTCATTATGAAAAACTACATGCGGTAGTTTTATGCAAGTATGACGTTTGGATATTCGCAAAATATGTAATTTATGTTGAAGCTACATGTATGTAGTTGTTAAATAGAAAATCATGCAAGTTTGGGGTTTTGCTACTATGCCATCATAATGTGTATTTTTACACAAACATCATTTTGGTGAGGAAATTGGAATAAGTTTAGGTTGTTATAATCCATATGAAATTATGTTGATAATTGGGCATCATGGTCTATGTATTAAGCCATGCTTTGTATTAGAAAACCTATGTGCAAACTTATGAATATGACTAGGCTATGATTGATATTTGACCATGTTAGTTCTATATTGTTAGCAAGAATTATATGATGACATATGTGAGACATGGCTAGGTTAGACTCAAAAATCCCTTTTTGCAAGTTTAAAGCAAACACCATGTTTAGGAATATTTATGCATAAGTATATTTATACCATCGTTATGTGATTAGACTTAAATCATGATTAAGTTGAACTATGCTTTTGTGTTAGTAACAAAGTATCCCCTTTGTAAACATGTAGAGACCTTATGGACATGATTTGGTTATGTTTGACATTATGCCTAAATAAGAACATAGGTCTATGTTGTAGTTAAGACTATGTGACACCTAATTTAGATTCTTATCTTAAGTTTACATGGTTTGATTCATGTCACCTATGCTTTATGACCAAAGTATATATGCAAGTACACCAGTATCTATTTTGTATTTCCAACGTCATATTGCAAGTTCATGCGCTCACCTTCCCCTCTTTGTGTATGTAATCACGCTTTAAGCCTCCCCTTTTCGCATGGCTAAGTTGGGCTTTAAAAGGCTAAGCCCAACATATATATAATAAACGGACGTGTAAAACGGGGGAAAATAACGTGGGGTTAAAATTACTAATGAATGAAAATATAAAATAGAAGGGCCCAAATTCAAGCATGGGTTGGGCCCATGATTGGTGTAACCTTTGCACCATTAACTTAATAATGGGCCGCAAATATTTACATATAAGAAAATAAAGAAGAAAGACAAAATATGTAGAACATACGATGTGTTTAACCCGAGGTTGGATTCAGTTGTGATGTAAACCTGCCCGGAACCGCCCGGCTATCCAGTAGTCACAACAATACCTATCCAATGTGGGAGGTTAAACATGGAGCCCAATAAGGACCCGAGGTTAGACTGAGTTGTGGCGTAAGACTGCCCGGAACCAACCGGCAACAGGCAGCCACAACAATACCTGTCTAATGTGAGAGGTCAGGGCCTTAATAAGACAATTAAGGCTGAGTCAGGATTGTTAGGATTAAGTGAACTAAAGACTTAATCAAAAACGAAACATGCTAAACTAAACGGACTGGTGGGGGTTAGGTTAGAAAACACTTAACCAACTTAGCATGTTGGCTAGAAATAGAAAACCTAGTAACGGGGGACCCTTTTCAGCAGTAACCCTAGAAGGTGTATTAGGATACCCTGAAACTAGGCAGGGTGGGGCACGATTACTGGGCTGATTGTAAGAGGTCAAATCGACGGCGGTGGTGTAGCAGTGTAGGTTCTAACGGGGTGCGGGCGTGCACACACTCCGGCGCAGAAAAATAAGGCACTGGACACCAGTAGCATACCTGTGCATTCTAAGGTTGTGTCGGGCCGCCACCATGGGACTTGATACACCCCATGGTGGGACCAGCATAGGTAACTACAACATCGGGGGCCGTAAGACACATGTAACTATGCGAGTGGGAGCCGATCATCATTGAATGGGTCACATCACCCTGATTATGGGGTGCCAGTTGGGAAACTAGTTTATATGGGTTCAGAGATTAACATGGGGTACGATAGTATATTCGACCCTAGACAACTTAACCAAGATATAGTGCTTTTCCACTTCTTGTTATACTTATCATACCCAGTTCTTTATTCATAGACAAAATAGTACTAGACTTACTCAGGCTTTATGTCTGACTCTACTTTTCTTTCGTCTTCTTTTCTTCCGTTTCCCCCCCCCCCCCCCAGGTCCACAGGGAGGGAACACAGCAGCTTGACCATCCTTAACATCCAGCTTGAAGAAGAGAAATGTATTGCTTGGACTTTCCTGTTTGAACTATGGCTTTGGACAATCCACTATGGGGACTTTTGCAGTTTATCTATGTTTTATTTATGCTTCTTTAAATAATGTACTCAAGACAGATTATGAAAATGTTATGTTATGTTTTTGGAAAGGATGTAAGACAATCATGGTGATGTTTTGTAACACGTATTTGTTTTTATGAAATAAAAGTTTGTTGTTCTTCCGCTGTTTACAAATATGTGTTCTTATATCTGTCTTGTATATCTGTGACTTGTACTTATAAACCTCCACCAAAATTAGGGCATTCCCTTTGAGAGTGACCCTAACGGAGGTGGGGTGTTTCAGATACACCCCACTGTGGGGCCAACACGGGTATCTACGAGTAGGGAGCCGATAGAAAGTGGGTAGTGGGGTACACCTAGTGGAGATAGGGGCAGACGACTCCTATGTAGTCAGCTAGGGGTACGTAAGGCTATGTATATTGTTTCTGTGTGAAGCAAGTGGGATCAACCTTTAGGGTGACTGGTGCGGTGCAGTGTAGTAATGTGCAGTGCAGTGAAATAATTATTCGTTAGTAATTAGGTGTGCCTTTACCGTTATCTTTAACGTTATCTTAAATGTTATCTTTTTCTGCTCATTCCATACCTAATGGTTCATAGACATTTACATGTCTTCCAGCTTATGCCTTAGTCTAGTTATTTTGATAATAGTATTGTTAGAATTATCATACTCGCCAGACTTGGGCCCAGCTTATGTCTGACCCCCTCCGTTTCTATCCTTTTTCCCCCTCCGGGTCCTCAGGTTGGGCCCAGCTCTAGTGGAGTTTGATTGGATTGCTTTATCTCTCTTGGAAAGCTTGGACCGTTGAAGTAAATTTCAGCTTGTTATCTTTTTCAATGCAATTTATGTAATGGGATTATGTATTTTGTTTTATCAAGATGGATAATGTACTTGACTCTGATAAATGGTTTTGTGATGTAATAAACATGTTTAATTTCCGCTGCAATAAAATGAAGTTTTAGATTTCCATGTACTACTTATTATCTGTCTTATTGTAATTTTTCTATTTTATATTCACTTATAACCTCCATGGAAGTTAATGCATTCCCTTTGTGAGTGACATTAATGGACGTGGGGTGTTACAAGGGTGGTGTGGTGATTTTTGATTGTGGAATTACTGAGAGTGTGAAGTACGGTTTGTTGAAGAAGGTAGGCCATGGATCTGTATATGGCAGTTGCAGGTTATTGATGAAGTGGAGAAGGATTAAATGAAAAGGTGGATTAAGGGATGTTTAAGAAAGGAGTTTAAACATTTGGTGTTGATTTTCTGAAGTTGGAAACAAATGATGGGAGGATGGCAAGTTACTGTTGGAGGTGAGAAAAAAAGTGCGGAAATGTGTTTTTATACATGATGAGCAGGGTAATGTTTGGCTCTTCATTTCAATGACTTGTTTGAGGGGATTGGGTTTGGTTTTAGTGCATGTTATTACACCTGGTTGTATTTTCTATGAAGGAGGGGTGAAAACAAGTGACGCTGGTCATTATTGGGGATCTGAAATGGTTCGAAACCACACAGGAGTTGTGGCGTGTGAATCGTTATGGGAAAGAAGCACTAGTAGAGTGCGTATGCTATGGAGGAAGAAATGCATGAGAGGATTGGATATTAGTGTTTAAACCATATTATATCATATAGGATGTGAAAAGAAGAGATGGGAAAAGGATCGAACTGCTATGGTTACATGATACAGTGTTTGAGCTGGTTTCGAGAAGAAGGAGCTTTATCCCGGACTTGTTAAAACGATGATTAAAAGTGTTAATTACAATTAATTATAAAATATATACCATATAAAACATATAAGTTTATAATGATTATATTTGGATAATACATTAACAGAATCAGATGAAACAGGGCATGTTGGAATCGTTACGATGAAATCAACATTATGGAATTAGTGTGGCTGAAAACTGAGCTACAGGAATTTTATAATAAAATCAAATGTTGTTTGATTTTACAAAAAACAAAAGCAAACCCGTCAACTGCGAACCTAGGTGAGTGAACTCACTAACTCTAACCCGTTTATATTTTCATAAACGAGTTTTAAATTTAATTATAGTAACTTTATACTATGTGATGATTGGTTGAAATGGTTGATATTTGATCGATTATTAGTTCTGTTTACCAGGTTATTTCATATGGATGTGAAATTAATGTTATTGATGTTGATTAACATCTGCGGATGCAAGGAAACAGGTTGGAGGGATCAGACTGGATCCTCAACATTTATGTAACCGTTTTATTTATTGTGTTGTATGATGTTTTATATGATCTATGTTAGATAATATTGTGTTTGAACTACTCTGACCCTAGAATGTTAGTATTTAAAAACCAAAAAAAATGATTTACATAGAAAAAAGGAAATTTGAGTTCTAATAAGGGAATCGGTTTTCAAAAATAGAAATGTAATTTCGAATAGATTTGAAACTAAAAACATGTAAATGGAGAAAATAAGAAGTTGAATATTAACGAGAGTATAAATTGAATTATTTATCATTGAATAAATTGAAATAGAAATTCAAATTTGAATTCATATGGAAAAATGGAAAATGGTTTTGAAACCAATATTTGAAATTAATTTGAATTTAACGAAGGGTGTTAAATATTAGTTAATCTTCGATTAACTATAACTAAAGTAATTATCGAATTGGTTAGTGTTAATAAAATTAATTATTATTTAATAAGCTTTTAAAAGTAATAATTATACTATTTTTAGTTAATAACAAAGTTAACTATTTTTCATATAGTTAATAATAAAGTTAATTGTTGTTTTAATTAATAATTGAAACAATGATTTTAATTGGAGATTCAATTAAGAAATGATTTGGTGGCATTATAGTTTGATCAAGGAGGTGATAAGAGTTTCATAAAGGGATTTGTAATCCAAGTTTCAAATGAGATTTATAAATAGGATTTGTCAGTAAATGCAAAGATTTAAACAAGGCTTTTTGTTAAATTTTAAATTATGAAAACAAAATTTAATGGAAAGAAACTTTTATGGAAGATGGTTAATAGGTTAATAATAGACTAAAATGTGTTAATGGTTTTAGAATGAAATCTAAGCTAAGTGGTGAAAAGATGGTAAACGGATTAGTATAAGTGATTAATCCAAACATGGTTTAAATGAGGTTTTTAAAACCAAAGTGATAACTTTAATTGAATTAAGCAAAGCACTGCAATTCAAATAAAGATTTTAAACGCAAAGGAAAACACATAAGATAGTTTGTGTTAAACATTGATAAAAATGGATTTTTTTTGAAATAAAATCCAAGTAAAGAGGTCTTGTTGTAAAGAAGGTGGAATGCGGATTTTTATCCTTATATACCCTTTATCGTATGGGTTCGACAAACAGAATGGTATATGTCTGCATTGTGTAAATCCGGATATTTTGACTATCTTTTAAAAATGAGCAATGTAAGCATGTGCGTCGCACACGGCACTTTATTCAAAACAGCGATTATAATGCTATTGTTATAATAAATATTCTATAAATCTAAACAGCGATTTAACGCTGCCGTTAAAATAAATGTTTTGTAAATTTAAACAGCGATTTTAATGCTATCGTTATAATGAATGTTTTCATAAATCAAATATTTGGAAACAACGATTGCAACGCTACCGTTATAATCAATGTTTTTCATTAAATGAAATGGATTCTCAGATTGAATCCGAGAGTCGCGTAAGCGATGTTTTGTTTGAAGTTGTGAGCTTTGACTATTTCAAAGTTGAGTATGTTGTTCAATTAAGGTCTGGGAGGTAATTATACCATAACTTGATTGACTTCATGATTGATATAGAAATTGTTAAGGTTCGATAGTGAAGATTGGTTACCAATATAGTCAGTTAATAAGTGATTAATGGTTTGAGTTAGAATAACGATGTTTTATAACATTGCATTAATATTAAAGGATTTTAAAATGTTTTTCCCCAAATAAAATGAGAGATATCTTCTACGCGTAATGGATTGGTCAATGAGGAATTAAGGAATGGAATATGGAAATATTTTCCGATATTAATAAGGTATATTTTCTGAATATAGAAAATAAGGATTTCATCAATATATGTAGAAATGTTTTCTTACTGGAATAAGGGATATTTTCTCGAATAGAGAAATTATAATATTGGAAATGTTTTTTAATGAATCGAGAGGAGAAATCGAGCTTCGAAGTGATACGAAAGATGGGAACTGGGAATTGTATATGATAATATAATAAAGAATTGATTTAAAGGCGTCTAGTGTTGTTTGATGCTTGATCGGTACGATTTCCAATTGGAAATAGGACCGTTGATTGTACGAATGTTTCTTTGATAGTTAAATCACCGACTATCAAAGTTTTTATTTATTTTATACCTCTGTTGCCAATATGGAGAGACCGCGATCAGATTTAATTTCTGAAAACCACTCCGTATTGGTATAAGCATTATGAATCAACTTATGCTGAAGAAATTGAAGACGGAGTATAATGCAAGGGCTGTTCTGTTAACCCTAGGTAGGAATTTGTAACATCCCGGAAATTTCAACAATTGGAATGTGAATTTAATTGAAGATTTAATTGTTAAAAACCAGATTTTATACTGGGGATGGAAATTTAAAATCAAAAATATTGTTTTGAGTTGATTTGGATACGATATTTAATTCAGAATCGTTGTGTTGAAATCAAATATATACTGTTCAATATTTGAATTGAATCTGGTTGGATATTTGGACACTTGAATCGAATTTGAAATTTGACTGGAAATATAAACGATCAAATTTGAAAATAAACATAGTGGATGTTAAATAAATTATAGATTTCATCTGTTAAAAATATATAGAGTGATTTGATTGAATATTTAAATTCGACTGAAATGAATTGAATGTTTTATTCGTTGAAATATATAGAAATGAGTATAGATATATGTATATTTGTGTTCAAATTTAATGTTTCGAAATCCGGAAACGAACAGAGTTATTGGTGAACGTATGAAATTAAATCAGTGAATGGTTAAATAATTTAAGATTTAAAATACGAAGTCGGATTACGATTAAAATAATTTTATTGAGTTCAAAACATTGAAATATAGAAGAACGCCTCTTTTCGTTGCGTTTGGGAATTTTGTCGACGATACAAAATTAGAGCGTTCGACGATGGTTCGCGGTGAATTTTTTTAATATTTAATTACATGCAAATATCACCCTCCTCAGAAATTATCGCACAGGCCCATATGCTACCCCATAAGCTACGATGTATCGTTCTTATCCGATCACATTTTCTTCTATAAAATCATGTGGCTTATTCCCATTTCTTCAGCAAGAAATCACTTTTCTCTTTCAAATTTTTGGTCACCGAATCCCTAGTTCCTTAATTCGATCCATGGCCTCCTAAAAAAAATCATCTCCCTCCCTCTGGCTTATCCAAATCGTACTCGCACCTTCCTCAAAGTATTCCACTATTAGTTGTTGCTACCTCAACGCATGGAAACCAAAGTCGGAGCCTTTTCACTTCTGAACCACTCCAACTCCGATTAAAGCCAAGACGCCCTGTTGCTCCATTACTTCTAGCATCGCACCATCTTTCTCCTCGGCGTGCCCTCCATCGTCTGAAGTCACCCGAAACTGCTTGCTACCTTGACTGGTCCACTAGTACCCTCTTGTCTCTTGTGCGTCTCCCTAAACCGCTTCAAGGTGAGCATCTCACTCACGATTAATTTTATGTTCAAGTAATTTGAATTCAATATGAGCTAGGTATAATAGTATAGATTGGTGGTTGTTTGCTTGTGTGAATCCTTGTTGTTTTCGCTGCATGTTGTTGTTAGAATCGATACATATACGATATGTGTGCGTACGAACCCATTTCCCAATACACATTACTGACTTGTTTTAAATTTGAAATTCTCACCTGCTTGCCCTTAACTACTACATTCCCTTTACTAGGCACGTTTGTTGCTATGGTTTCTAGCCTCGGCCAATATTTGCACTTGTGTAGCCTTTGTACATTGATTCTCCATTATTGATCATGGATAGTTACATTGCCATGAAATAAAATGGAGTAAATAATTTTCCAGGAATATATACCTATTTTGACATACGAGCTGAGAAGTTTGACATTGTTCTTGGCTCTGTATAGTTGGTTTCGTTCTTGTTAAAATCTGAATTCACATGAGTATAAGTATGTTTACATGCATATATTTGTGTAAGTTAGTATTTGAGTATAAATACATGTACACATAGAAGTTCTGAACCCATGGTATACATTAGTTCTGCTTGTCTCGCTTGTAACCTGGAGCACTCCTCTATAACACACTCTGATAATTTTTTTTTTACTTCATTTTCTGGTGCCTTGTTAAGTATGAAATAGGGTGTATTTAATCTGATGCTAAAAAGAAGAAAAGGAAAAGAAAAAGAAGAGAAAAAAAATCAGATCTAAGTTGAACAGAGTTATATAGTTTCAATCCTTCAAATTCCACCGTAAGTGATTTTCTTATAGTTTAAATCATAGGGAAGTTATCTGCATGTATTAGATATATACTCTGTTTTCGGAAAGGTCAAGCTTTCTCACTGCATATTGATATTGCTGGACATATAAATTTTTACAGTATAAGCATCTGCACAAATGAGGCACCATTAAAACAGCCATATTTATGTTAGATTACTTACTGTCTTTAGTGCGTTAAAGTTGGAAGAATTATATAATGAAATTGATTCCTACATGAGATATGCTGATGCACCATATTCATGCATGTTAGATTGTTCGTACATAGCAGATGGGTGCTATAAAACCATGAATTCACTGTGTTAAATATTGAAAATGATATTGGCATATTAAATTTATTGAAGTTTGAAATTATATATATGAGGATATAAAAAGAATATGGTTTTGGCAACATCATTTGGTGCTATCATTTGTATTGCACTACATGTCCACTTGAAATCCACTGGAAACGTTGTACGCTGCCAGTGTTGATTATTCCTAGGTCCTAGATGTGGTTACTATAACATGAAATATTCGTGTCAAGTTCAATATTAGCATGTCCTATCTAATATATATATATATATATATATATATAAAAGAAACAACAACCTGGAAATAAGTTTGTGTTCGAATGCTAAATCCAAAACATAGGGAAGACAAGAGGAAGCCAATAGAACCGTTTGCCTAACAAAACAAATACTCTTACTTTACTATTTATATCATTATGGAACAAAGCTATTGTGAAAAGGTATGCCTGCTTAGGTTATTTAACCAGACAGATTTCCATTTGGGTGCCTATCCCTTCAAGATTTGGAAACTTCTTGTACCTGTAGTAAATTTTTGCACAAACTATCAAAAGTATATTTAAATATGTTCAGCTAAATGCTAATAAGAGGTTAATATTGCATACATATACTATTGAAAATGTGAAAACTTCTTACACGTCATATAATACCTTTAGTAATTATATAATACTCGTTTATGTTGAAAATCGGAGCTATTTAATAGATGCAGTAAACACTATATTGTAAAATCATACTATTAATGTCGTTTGCGGTCAGGACTTCCTATACTGGATTGATGCTAACCATAACTACTTAGAGTTTGGCATATATTCAAAATGCAGTGTCCATTTTTTTATCAGCTCTTCCACTTTGCTTTTATATTGTGCACTTTCGTGTATGTGCTACTTCTTTAGTTTAAGCTGCCCTTTGCATTATTGTGAACCAATGCTCTAATTATGCATGTGTTATCTCTGATGAGTACACCACCTATATATATGCATATTGCTCTTGTCATGTATGCCTGCACTTGTGAGTTTTGTTTTATGGGATATTGAGGCAGTACACACGTGTACATTTACACGTGTGTACATGCAGACTTCTGTGACCGCTCGCCCCCGAAATAAAAACCGATATGTGCGGGTACTATTCTCGACTCAAACACTGATATAGAACTGATACTACGTCAGATAAAGCTGATATGGACAGATACCTTGCCACTTCTATATATTTTGGGAGATAGGATTTAAATATTTAACTTCAGTTTATATTGAAGTTAATTTACTTGAAATAGGATTAATCCTGACTCGAGTGTTTTATGTTTTTGCATGGAACGCTCGGGTCAGACTCGAAAGTTACAGATTGAGAGATTACAACTCAGGATTCGAAGATTGACAAAAAGCTGGGGATTCCGAAGATGCGCACTCTGAAGTTTTCAAAAACGGTAAATGTTTTCTTATAATCAAGTGTGTTTTCGATTCCGCTGTATAGAAGATTTGTATCAAAAATTATGATTAACAAATAAAAAGTATTATTTTGTTGTTTAATACCGTGTAATTTATTTTATTTTGTGTTTTCTGTGTTGATTTTGTTTTAACTTTGTAAGCTAAATAACAGTCCGTCCATTTGAACGTTTTAAGTTGGTTTTAAATACCAATTTGAAACGGTCAAAAAGGCGGGACATTACAGTTGGTATCAGAGCTTTGGTTTATTCAAAGCTTAGTTTATCGGGTTTAAATGAATAGGATGGACACTAGAAATGTGGACTTTGAAAATAAAAGATTTCAAAATATAAATTTTTGAAAATATAACTATAAATATTTTGAAAGGTAAATGGTTTTGATGTATTTTAAAAGTAATACAGAGGAAACAAAAATAAAAAAAATGATTTCGAGATTTAAATTTTTTGGTATCCCCAGTCTTCAGAAGCCATCGAATCCCGGCTCGCGAGGGCTAATCCTTGGTAAGGTCCTTTTAGATTTGAAATTAGAATCCATCATCGAAAAATATCAAAAGAGCTTAAGTATAAGAAAATCGATAAATTGATCTTTTTAATCGTGTGTTTTAGCAAATTAAAGAGAACTGAAATTTATAGGGGTAAGAATTCCAATGAGAATTTGAATGGAAAAAAAGGGAGGAATTTGAAACCATTTCAAAAATGAAACAACGAATTTTATTTCGATATTTCGGAATATAAAAGAAGAAAAAGGGTTATAACTAGAACTTGATTGTGTCAAATAGTATTACTAAATTATTTAGATTATTCCGAACGTGACAAGATAATTTAAAATTGATTCCAAACCAATATTGCACAATTGAATATATGAAATCGACGGTAAGTTATAAGCTTGTTAATAAATTAACAAGAAGTGAATTGTAAACGAGAATGGTAAATGAAGCAATATATGAATGAAGATTTTGAAGAGATTTGAATCAATGAAATCAAAAATTAATTGGACGTTGATCAAAGGAATAATGTTTAACATTGGGAAGCAAGAGAGTTAAAGATGGAATTGGAGATATAAAAAATGGAGTTGAACTGTACAGTAAGATTATCTTGAAGTCCAGAATATAATTAAGTGAGATATTTCCGAAGAACGGAATATGGTATCGAATACGAGGTTATTCGAAAGAAGGTTAGATGTGAAGTAAATTGTGATTTAGAAAAATGCTAATTATTTTCCGTTTTAATTAGAAATTTAATAAATTATTAGATTAATTGCCCAGATTTATTAATAAAGTATATTTTAAAGATTAATATTTCTAAGGCGTGAATTATTATAATAATCAACGATTTTCGTAAAAGAAGGAAATTTTTAATTCATAAGTTGCAAGAATGGATGTTTTGCTATGAACTTGATTTATTTTGAAGTTAATAATGTTTTTCAATTAAGGTCGGAGAGGTAAATATACCCCAACTGGATTGACTTCATTGTTGACTAAAAAAAAATTGATTGAGGTTCAATAGCAAGAACCGGTTACTAAGTGGCAATACTTAAGTGGAAATAACATATATTTTCCGTAGAAAATAAAGATTTGTTAATATACGGAAATATTTTCCATCTTTAAAAAAATAAATATAATAATTGAAAATGTTTTCAAAAGATCGTGAGATGCTAACGGGTTTGGATAGATCAGAATGGCAAGAACTAAAGAACAAAGAGCCGCACGTCGAGAATGAAGGAGATGAGAGTAATGGATTTGAAAATTTAATCCGAGAGTTTCATAAGCATGGATTTGATAAGAAATTAAAGAAATAAAATTAAGGAAATCGGGAACTGACTGTAGATTAGTCAAGTAGGATGACTTTCTAAGTGTTGACCTGATGTTAGTTTCGACCTTCGGGATTGATACTTAGGGAGTTGTTCGCTTGCTAATTGACGGTCGAAGGATATGAATACAAAAGAGAAATAGAGCATGAATGAGAAATATGTGAAAAGAATTATGTAATTTTGGAAGTGTAAAGATTTGAATTAAGTGATGAATTAAATAATTAGAAAATTTGAGCAACGGGAAAATTGAAAGAAAATTGGGCTGGGGCCAGTAGACTCATAAATACGAGTTGAAGGGATACAAGATATTTGAATTGATAACGAGATCAAAATTAAAATTTTGAAATTTGAATGGAATTTTAGGATACTCGATTTTGGATATTGGAGGAAGAAGTTTCATAGCTTATATGAAAAATATATAAGAATATAGCGAATTCAGAAACTATTAATTTGGAAGGTAACCGATTGGAAATGAACCTTATACAACAGAATTTATATAAGAACAATAAATTGAAAAAAAAAAAACATAAATTGGAAAAGAAAATCTTATGTACGTTGACATAAGTATGATTTATGAGAAGTATAAAATCAAATACTATATGTATATAGTATTACATGTTTTCAAAATCAAGATAAGGAAAGTACCTTCCTTCTCCTTGAATTTCAATCTTTTTTGAGATATGCTGCTGGTGGTAGTAGGTTGTCCGGACATAAAACTCATGAGTTGCCGTTGAGTACAACTGCTAGCGTAATTCGCAGGGCTGCAGATAGCCTACGGCGGTCGGATGTTTCCTGAGGGAATCGGGCGTAACCATTGTGATCACTGCGATCTAGAGTCGTTGAATTGGACCGTGTAGCGTAATTCGCAGGGCTGCAGATAGCCTATGGCAGATGGATGTTTCTTGGCGGAACCAAGCGTAACCATTGTGACTGCTGCGATATACAGTTGAAATAAGGGCGTAATCCACAGAGCTGTGAAAGCTTACAGGTATGGATGTTTCCTGGGGGACCCAGGCATAACCATTGTGTACCTGCTGTCCACTTAGATATCTTACTGTTTGAGCCACCGGTTTAATACAGCAGTTTGTCTTCGTGACTGGGTTGGTCTTCGTGACCTGATTTGTCTTTATGACTTGATTTGTCCTCGTGACTTGAAGTATCTTCAGAATTCCACGATTTGTTTTCGTGATCTTGAGGAAGAGCAGTCAACGCTCAATGACCTCAGATTTTTCTCTTGATACTTAAATATCTTCCGTTGATTTGTTCATGACGAAATTCGCAGGGAAGTGATTTCCTATGAATACGGATGTTTTCTGGGGGATCTAGACGAAACCATTGTGTATCTGTGATTCATGAGCAATCAACATATCAATATCACATTGGTACTTTCCATATTTGTTGTTCTTTTTAAAGGAAATTTTTGAAATATTTTTCACTGGGAGTTGAAGCAAGGATATTTAACACTTGGAGATTTATGTCATGCGCCTGGCCAGCGTAAGCCTAACATCTTTGGGAACGACAATAAACTTGTCATGCTTCGAGTTATCAAATATTTTAAAATAAATAATTTGGAAATTAAATTATGCAGTGCCTAGCTTAATAAATTAAGAAAGAGGATTTCAAAATAGCTTTGGAATAATTATACAAATATTTTTGTGCAAATTTCGTGTTGTGTAAATATTATTAAAGATTTCGGATGTAGGAAATTTTTAAGTTGACAATTTGTAAATTGAAGAGGAAATGTTAGACAGGATTTATACTTTTCAATAAGTAATGGATTGAATGTGAAGAGACTGGGTTGAAGTGAAAAAATAAATGGATAAACAAACATTGACAGATGAGGTTCAGGAAGAAATTGGGGATAATTTCTAAGGCGTAAATCCGACATATGCAGGATTTGAAACTGAAGAAGTGACTAGTTTTGGAAAGAAAATTGGATTTTCAAAGTTAATTGAATATGATGGATAAACAATGAGGATTGATAACTAAAATGTCGATACATAAATTAGTTGTGGAAAAATTTCGCGCAAATATGAAATTGGTATAACTACGATGATCTCTCCTTTTTGGGGACGAAAAGTTTTAAAGGGGGGAAGATTGTAACGTTCCGGAAATTTCAACAACTGGAATGTGAATTTAATTGAAGATTTAATTGTTAAAAACCAGCTTTTATACTGGGGATAGAAATTTAAAATCAAAAATATTGTTTTGAGTTGATTTGGATGCAATATTTAATTCACAACGGTTGTGTTGAAATCAAATATATACTGTTGAATATTTGAATTGAATCTGGTTGGATATTTCGACATTTGAATCGAATTTGAAATTTGACTGGAAAGATAAACGATTAAATTTGAAAATAAACGTAGTGGATGTTAAATAAATTATAGATTTCATCTGTTAAAAATATATTGAGTGATTTGCTTGAATATTTAAATTCGACTGAAATGAATTGAAAATTTTATTCGTTGAAATATATATATGAGTATAGATATGTGTGTATTTGTGTTGAAATTTAATATCTCGAAATTCGGAAACGAACAGAGTTATTGGTGAACGTATGAAATTAAATCAGTGAACGGTTAAATAATTTAAGATTTAAAATTTAAAATACGAATCGGATTACGGTTAAAATAATTTTATTGAGTTCAGAACATTGAAATATAGAAGAATGCCTCTTTTCGTTGCGTTTGGGAATTTTGTTGACGATACGAAATTAGAGCGTTCGACGATGGTTCACGGTAAAGAAATTTAATATTTAATTACATGCAAATATCACCCTCCTCAGAAAATATCGCTCAGGCCCATATGCTACCCTATAAGCTACGATGTAATGTCGTTCTTATCCGTTCACAATTTCTTCTATAAAATCATGCGGCTTATTCCCATTTCTTCAGCAAGAAATCACTTTTCTCTTTCAAATTTTTGGTCACCGAATCCCTAGTTTTTCAATTTGATCCATGGCCTCCTACAAAAAAATCATCTCCCTCCCTCTTGCTTACCCAAATCGTACCCACGCCTTCCTCAAAGTATTCCACTATTAGCTGTTGCTGCCTCAACGCATGGAAACCAAAGTCGGAGCCTTTTCGCTTTCGAACCACTCCAGCTCCGATTAAAGCCAAGACGCCCTGTTGATCCATTACTTCTAGCATCGCACCATCTTTCTCCTCGACCTGCCCTCCATCGTCTGAAGTCACCCGAAACCGCTTGCTGCCTTGACTGGTCCACTAGTACCCGCTTGTCTCTTGCGCGTCTCCCTAAACCGCTTCAAGGTGAGCATCTCACTCACGGTTAATTTTATGTTCAAGTAATTTGAATTCAATATGAGCTAGGTATAATAGTATGGATTGGTGGTTGTTTGCTTGTGTGAATCCTTGTTTTTTTCGCTGCTTGTTGCTGTTAGAATCGATACATATACGATATGTGTGCGTACGAACCCATTTCCCTATACACATTGCTGTCTTGTTTTAAATTTGAAATTCTCACCTGCTTGCCCTTAACTACTACATTCCCTTTACTGGGCACATTTGTTGCTATGGTTTCTAGCCTCGGCCAAGATTTGCACTTGTGTAGCCTTTGTACACTGATTCTCCATTATTGATCGTGGATAGTTACATTACCATGAAGAAAAAAGGAGTAAATAATTTGCCAGGAATATATACCTATTTTGACATACGACCTGAGAAGTTTGACACTGTTCTTGGCTCTGTATAGTTGGTTTCGTTCTTGTTAAAATCTGAATTCACATGAGTATATGTATGTTTACATGCATATATTTGTGTAAATTAGTATTTGAGTATAAATACATGTACACATAGAAGTTCTGAACCCATGGTATACCTTAGTTCTGCTTGTCTCGCTTGTAACCTGGAGCACTCCTCTCTAGCACACTCTGATATATTTTTTACTTCATTTTCTGGTGCCTTGTTAAATATGAAATAGGGTGTATTTAATCTGATGCTAAAAAGAAGAAAAGGAAAAGAAAAAGAAGAGAAAAAAAATCAGATCTAAGTTGAATAGATTTATATAGTTTCAATCCTTCAAATGCCACCGTAAGTGATGTTCTTATAGTTTAAATTATAGGGAAGTTATTTGCATTATTAGATATATACTCTGTTTTCGGAAAGGTCAAGCTTTCTCACTGCATATTGATATTGCTGGACATATAAATTTTTTACAGTACAAGCATCTGCACAAATGAGGCACCATTAAAACAGCCATATTTATGTTAGATTACTTACTGTCTTTAGTGCGTTAAAGTTGGAAGAATTATATAATGAAATTGATTCCTACATGAGATATGCTGATGCACCATATTCATGCATGTTAGTTTGTTCGTACACAGTAGATGGATGCTATAAAACCATGAATTGACTGTGTTAAATATAGAAAATGATATTGGCATTTTAAATTTATTGAAGTTTGAAATTATATATATGAGGATGTGGTTTTGGTAACATCATTTGGTGCCATCATTTGTATTGCACTACATGTCCACTTGAAATCCACTGTAAACGTTGTACGCTGCCAATGTTGAGTATTGCCTGGTCCTAGATGCGGTTACTATAACATGAAATATTCGTGTTAAGTTTAATATTAGCATGTCCTATCTAATATAAAAAAAGAAATAGCAACCTAGAAATAAGTTTGTGTTCGAAAGCTAAATCCAAAACATAGGGAAGACAAGAGGAAGCCAATAGAACCATTCTCCTAACAAAACAAATACACTTACTTACTATTTATACCATTATGGAACAAAGCTATTGTGAAAAGGTATGCCTTCTTAGGTTATTTAACCAGACAGATTGCCATTTGGGTGCCCATCCCTTGAAGATTTGGAAACTTCTTGTACCTGTTGTAAATTTTGGCACAAATTTCAAAAGTATATTTAAATATCTTCAGCTAAATGCTAATAAGAGGTTAATACTGCATACATAAACTACTGAAAATGTGAAAACTTATTACACGTCATATAATACCTTTAGTAATTATATAATACTCGTTTATGTTGAAAATCGGAGCCATTTAATAGATGCAGTAAACACTATATTGTAAAATCATACTATTAATATCATTTGCGGTCAGGACTTCCTATACTGGATTGATGCTAACCATAACTACTTAGAGTTTGGCATATATTCAAAATGCAGTGTCCATTTTTTTATCAGCTCTTCCACTTTGCTTTTATACTAAGCACTTTCGTGTATGTGCTACTTCTTTAGTTTAAGCTGCCCTTTGCATATTGTGCACCAATGCTCTAATTATACATGTGTTATCTCTAATGAGTACACCACCTATATATATGCATATTGCTCTTGTCATGTATGCCTGCACTTGTGAGTTTTGGTTTATGGGATGTTGAGGAAGTACACACGTGTACATTCACATGTGTGTACATGAAGACTTCTATAACCGCTCGCCCCTGAAATAAAAACCGATATGTGCGGGTACCATTCTCGACTCAAAAACTGATATAGAACTGATACTACGTCAGATAAAGCTGATATGGATAGATACTTTGCCACTTCCATATATTTTGAGAGATAGGATTTAAATATTATACGTCAGTTTATATTGAATTTAATTTACTTGAACTATGATTAATCCTGACTCGAGTGTTTTATGTTTATGCATGGAACGCTCGGGTGAGACTCGAGTGTTACAGATTGGGAGATTACAACTCAGGATTCGAAGATTGACAAAAAGCTGGGGATTCCGAAGATGCGCACTCTGAAGTTTTCAAAAACAGTAAATGTTTTCTTATATTCAAGTGTGTTTTCGATTCCGCTGTGTAGAAGATTTGTATCAAAAAATTATGATTAATAAATAAGAAGTGTTATTTTGTTGTTTAATACCGTGTTATTTATTTTATTCTATGTTTTCTGTGTTGATTCTGTTTTAAACTCTGTAAGCTAAATAACGGTCCGTCCATTTGAACGTTTTAAGTTGGTTTTAAATACCGATTTGAAACAGTCAAAAAGGCGGGATGTTACAGAATTGCCCAAGATGGATTAATAGAATGGTGCCTTCGGTTTGTCCAAACCCAGGACAACTTGTATGGACAAGTGTTTGACAGAGTATTTCCAAAGGGATTATGTGCGTTGATTCCTTCAAACGTACGAAGTTGGTGGCAAAGAAGGGAAACTTCTATAGCCAAACAATCTGAGTATTTTTGTAGGAATCAATTAGTTATTTCCGATGGATCTGACGATGTAGCATTCAAAGTGAATGGTGGCCAGATGTTCTGGAAGATAATTCAAACCTCAAGCCTCACAACCGGAAATTGACAAAAATCGGGCAGGCAGCGTGGCTATGTGGGTCGCTCCCATTAGGATGTATAATCACCTATCTAGAGAAATTACATTTGCTTCTTTAATCTATCGATGCTGTCCCTTTCGGGAAACGGTTGCCGATCCCAACCGTTGGTGATATACATTCGATACACTCAAGCGAAATGAGTGATCGGTCATGTGTGGGCCGGGTTGCAAGACATTCTTGTTGAACCCCAGTGTATCCTCTCTAGAGTACACTGATCGGAAGGTGGTTCTATACCTTGTCATGTTGGAAATCCAAACTCCAATAAGCGCCCTGCAGTTTTTGATTTTATATTATATATGGAGCGTAAGATGCAAGCATTCCGCTAGATTCTATTTATTTGTTGTAGACACTATTATAATATCACCAAGTTTTGCTATCAAAATGTTTTGGGTTATCGTAAGGTGAAAACCATCCGTGTTTTTGTGTGGATTGGTCTTACGATTAACTTTACCTTCTAAAGGGTTTTTAAACGTTAAACCAATGGTTGGAGTTTACTCACACCAGTCCCATAACTGACCCAGAGTTTATTTTGTTCGTTTTCCCTAAACTCTTGGGTGCCCAAATTTGTACGGGCAGTCAAGTAGTCGGTATTTTACAGATCCACTTGGAGGAGATTGAAGCAGGAGGCTTCACCAGTTAGCTATAGACTATCATATATTCCGCTGTGTACCATGTTTGTATCTGGAAACAGGTGTTTATAACTGTTCCAGAAATAGTTGTTGTGCTCTGATGATGGTATGTATATAAAGTTACTGAATTGTATTTTAAAGTTATGTTATGTAATATATTTTATTCGTTCCGCTGTGTGACTTGTGTTCCTACTTTTCTCCTATTCTATGTTTTTATTTCTTTCTATTTCTCATCCTCTAACTTCTTTCTACTAATGATTCATATTTCTGTGTCATTTGGGTTGGACATGTGGTGTTATTAGTCGACTCAAAGGGTATAGAAATTCGGGCCATTACACGAGAATTCATTTCAGAATTATTCTTAGCTTTTGATCTCTATTCTTCGATATTAGCTTCATCTATGTCACTTGCCCCATCATAACCGTCTTCCATATTGTTGTTGCGGTTATGATCGGAAGCGGGCGACTTGTCATTCCCTTCGAGATCTACATGCACTTCGGAGGAACTAGATTTGATCGAGCGTTAATGATGGCGTCAAGTTTCTCCATCATCATTTTAGTAGAGGCATCCATCCGTTTGTTGACGTTGGCAATAGCGACTTTTAATTCGTTTTTGGTCACACCGGCCCCGCTTTCTGAATTATTGCCAACTTCAAAGCGGTTTATGAGTGGTGTTTCTTCATTAGCAACATCATCGGCTTCTACCACGGTTTTGCTAGTGGTCTTCATAGATTTGGCCATAGTTTTGAAAATGGATGCAACTTAGAACCTTAACGGTAAGTGTAACAACCCGAAAATCCGAGCCAATTTAAAAGTTTTATTTTGGCAATTTTGATGAATTTTGAATATTTAAAATGAATTATTTTAAATAATGACGACGAGAAATTTATTTTGAATAGAATTAGAATGAATATATTTATTTGAATAGTCGTTAGAATATAATTGTTTATTTATAATTATAAAAGGAATCGAAAATGGCGCGGTAGTTCGAAAATTCGATTTCAAAGTTCAAATGAATCTACAGGATTCAAAATAAACCGGATTTTAGTGAAACAAAAAATATTTGAATCTATTTGAGAATATATTTCCAGCGAATTTGAAAAACTGAAATTTCATAGCAGGGATAAAAAGTTATGTCCAGTTGAAAATTCAGAATAGTTGCTATGGAATTTTGGCCCTTATAAATAGCCATTTTGCAAACGACCATTGTTTTCGACGAAACCTCTTTTGTTGGATCCAGGATGTCAAGTTATTGTTAGATTCCAAAATTCATAATTTTCTGAATCAATATGTGAGCATGGCGAAGTTAAACGTGTTTTGAAAATTTCAGTCAATTTCGATCGACCAGAAAATGGCCATTTTTCAAACAGTATCAGAATTTGACAAAATTAGTTTTGTTAGGACAGGATCGTCAATATGACGGTAGAAATAATTTTTCTGGATTTTTTAGAGTCCGTATGTGCCCTCGGTAAATTAAAATGTGCGTTCAAATTCAATATATTGATTTATATTTTAATTTTAATGAAAACTGGTCGAAGCGGTCAAATTAGCCTGCGAAACATATCCCATTGTGTTCGGAATGGGGATAATTAGCTAGGGACGACAGTTGGTGGGTCTCGTTTGGAAGTCGGAATAAAAGTTGCTTTCAGGGAATTTAAAATAATACAATAATAATATATATAATTGGGCCAAGCCCTTTCCCCTTTTCATACCCGAAGTAAACTACCACTTACATCGTTTCTATCTCCCCAAACACGCTCAGAAAAAGAAAGAAAAACCCAAAAAGAAACCCCCGTCGATTTCGCGCCCTCCTCCTTTTCGGACTACCGCGCCCCCTTCCAAGGCCACTGCCAGCCGTCACCGTCCCCACCTGACTCTGGCGCCGCTTCCCTCCCCTCTCCGTTCAATGTCTGGCCTTCTCCGAACCCCTACGCCCAATCCGTACTCCGCAGCCACCACAGTCCGCCACCACCTGACTGCGCACCTCCCCCACCACTTGCCGAGCCCGGCGCACCCACCCTCAGCCACAACCTCTGGCCGAGCGCCCTCCTCCATTCAAAAAGGTGATTTTTACTCTATTTTATTTAATTAGTTTAAATAGTTTTTAGTGATTAAATAAAATCATTTTTATAGATATTATGACATCGATAAACATATATGATTTTTATTTATATATTTAGAGTATAAAGAAATGATTTTTAATATATATAAAGTTAGGATTTTTATAGAGAAAACTAGTCTATAAAGATGAGATTTTTAAATATATGAAGTTATGATTTTTATTCTATAAAGTTAGGATTTTTAAATACATAAAGATGTGATTTTTATATATGAAGTAGTAAAATAAAAATACGATATTTTTATGAGTAAAGGTTTGAAATAAAAATATGATCTTCATTATGAAGAGAACGATATAAAGGTGAGATATTTATTATCATGAAGGCGGAGAAAAAATATGATTTTAATATTATAAAGATAATAAAAATATGATTTTTATAATGCAAACATCGATATAAAAATATGAACTTCATTTTTATCATGAAGTAGCGAGAATAAAAATTCGACTTTTATATGAGTAGCGGATTAAAGATAGAATTTTTATATACTAGAAAATACAAAATTGTGATTTTTGTACATGTAGCGAATTAAAAATAGAACTTTTATATACTAGAGAATATAAAATTGTGATTTCTATATATGTAGCGAATACGGACGACGAAAGTGGCAAAGGGCGAACATGGCGAAGGTTTCCTACATATGAAGAGCCGTAGCATTTGGTTTAGCTTCTCGGTGAGAACTCTCACTGAAATTTTCTATATAGCTATTTATTTTATAACTGCATATATGAACTGTTCCCTCGTCGTCCACAGACCATTGATGACTTGTTTGCTTGTTTGGTTATGTTGTGAAAATTGATTGTGTGATTTGGAATGAATAAATATTTTATAGTTAAAGATATAATTTTTAACGTGTATGTAAAATAAATATTCATAAACAAATCGAATGATATGCTTATGTACACTGATTTGACTTATATTGATTGGGACGATAAATTTTACACATCGCCCAACTGCACAAATAAAACCTGTGTTTGATTGTTTGAAACCCTAGACGGGTATTGGACATACACTAATCCCAATTATTTAGTTGTATGTCGATCGATTGGTTGAGACCGTGTAAGCGTTAATTATTTATATTTAATGCATATGCAGTTGTGTGGTGCACTCTGGATGATGGTTGATTATTTATCGTTGCTATTATATACATGTGTTGTATGGAATCCATATAATTAACATTATATGGTAATGGATTGGGCCTCATTCCAATTTGGAAAATAAAGAATATTATAAAATGAAAATTCATGTGTTGAATAGAATAAATATTCATGTGCTGAATAAAAGAAAATTCATGTGTTGAATAAAAGAAAATTCATGTGTTGAATAAAATATATATTCGTGTGTTGAATTAAAGAAAATTCATGTGTCGAATAGAATAAATATTCATGTGTTGAATAAAAGAAAATTCATGTGTTGAGAAAAATCTCTAAATGATAAAATTCACGTCTTTATCATATATAAAATTAGAAACTAACTGGTAATCAGTTAAGATGAATGGTTTCCTGGGAGTTGATCTGATGTTGGTTCCGGCCTTTGGGGTTAATACTTAGGGAATCGTTCTCTTGCTAAATTACGGTTAGAGGCTGATTAAGAATAAAACGATATAAATCACAATTTTATCAAATATATAAAATAACAAAAATAGTCATGTGTTGACGATACTCATGTGTTGAGAATATCCATGTGTTGAAATTATTCATGTGTTGAACGAAATATTTTATACAATAGAATTCACGTTTTTATTGTAAGTTAGAATTAATAAATATTCATGTGTTGAATAAAATGTATATTCATGTGTTGAAGAAAATATTAATTTGTTGAATAGAATAAAGAAGTTATTGAAATATAAAAAGGCGTGTTGATTAGATATGCGCTATTTTGATGTGAATGAAATTTATATCGATTATATTCATTTTTATAATGATATAGAAAAGGAAGTGATTTCAAAATATAACGTTTTGAAAATATTATCATTTATATATTAATGATATGGAGTATTCAATTTTGATTTGAAATTGAATATGAAGTTGAAATCAATTTTTTTAAATGATTTATAAAATACGTTTTGAATTGAAATCGACGAAATATATATAATATATATTATGTATATTAATGGCCTGAATAGAACGTGCCGCACCGTGACCATTCGTGAATTTCGACCATTGGCTTCGAATGGACGTTACGGGAGATCCGGCCGTCGGATTCTCCTAAAACCAGAACCGTTGGGTTCGTATTGAAAAGTGCTTTCTAGCGAAAATGACAAGTTTGAAATCTAATGGTTGGATTTGGAATTATGTCCAAATCAAATTTGGAAAAGGTTGTTGTAAGTGCAGTTCGATGGCCGTTTATGGAAATCGACTGTACAGGCCTTGATAAAATTATTAAAAATACCAATAATTTGTGTGAAATCATAATATATGAATTGGAAAGAAGTGGGATGAAAAATTCCACATTTGTAAGGATAAATATATGTTTTTATTGAAATGAACTAGTTTATAATTGAAAATCAGTCAAGATGAATGGTTTCCTGGGTATTGATTTGATGTTGGTTTCGGCCTTCGGGGTTAATATTTGGGGAATTGTTCTCTTACTAATTTACGGTCAGAGACTGATAGATTGGAATGTGATTTTGGGTTTATCATGAACCATATTTTAAATGACATTGGTTCTTTAACCAAGTTAAAGACAGGATACGATTTTTCCCAAGTTATATAATCATTGATAGTGATTTTTGGGAAGATTAAAAAATGAATCTTTAATCAGATTGAAATGATCGAGAATGGAGTATCACCAGTTTTGCTCCAAGTGAGTTAAATCTTTAACTAGATTTGAACGTGTAATGGAAATTAAATTAACCGATAACACCATGTTGTTAGATATAAAGTATTACCAGTTTTGCTTCATGGGATGTATAGATTGGGAAATTTAACAAATATTACTTCGGCAAGGATCGTCAATCTCGACTAGTTTGGATAAACCATAATTAGGTTTGAATTGAAATCCAAAAGAAGATTAAAGAATTAATTTAGAGAATTTATCTTTGATAAAATTAATGGGAACCTTTCCCAAAATATAAGAATATTTGAATAAAGGAACATTCTGAATTGGAATGAGGCGTATGTTGTGTTTGTGTAACACTTGTTTATAAAATACGCGAGTTATTCGGAAAGACCGGGTTTATCCCATTCTGAATAACTGATACGACGATTAGTCGAAGAGGAAGACGGTGGTCGAAGACCGATGGTCTTCACATTGTTTGGATGATTACTTATTATCTTGATTGGGTTGTAGACCCAAGAGGAGAGAATCAGTTGGTGATCATCCAGACGTACTTGGAGATCGATGGATATGACGTTGTGACGACCCCAAACCCTGTACTGATGGCGGCAAGGGTAATCTTTGGAATATAACACATAAATAGATAACAGCAGAGCAGAATTAAATAAATACACCAGATAATGAATAATAGAATATACTGGATAAACGTAATCATCAGAGTTACACATTATACAGGATCATACTTAGTACAAATACAATTCAGCTATACATAAATGTCTACAGCGGAAACAAACATAATATGTACAATAGGAGCTGAACAGCATAAAAAGAGATAAATAACAGAATTCATCTTCAGCTCCAGCTATCCAGAGAAATCCAGCTAAAACCTAAATACAAGGCTGCCCGTGTAGGAAAAGGGGCACCCGAGTTTGAAAGTGAAACAAACTACGAGTCAGTCATGGGACTGGTATGAGAAATCTACTCAACACATTTATAATATGGCTAATCACAGGACCACGCCACTTTCGTGGAACGGGTTTACTCCATCAGATCGCCAGTGCTTTAAAACAAATAATTCTTTGAAACATTGCAATGCTTTTTATAAAAATGAAGCTATTATAAGACTCAGTTCCCATCACACAATGCAACGCAAACCGGAGGATAGAGTTTTTACCTTATAACGGCCAAAATATGCTTGATACGAATAAAATAAAAGCATTTGATATTATTGCTAGTGTTTATATGTTTCAAGAACTATTTCAAATCATAACTATCAATCATAGACGACATGAGCGTCCCATGCCACTATGTCGCCAAATATGGGTATACAATCAAAACCGCACAGTCACGTATTTGGAAATTGGATTTCTGTCATGAACCAAGGCAAAAGATAGTCCTTACCGACTTCGAGACAATCTAGCCCATGTCTCCGGAACAGCCGCAACTGCCCCTCGGAGCGACAGGGCCAGTCCACACGGAGTGGATTATAGTGCCTGAACAATACGTTTCTCCGCCCTTTGGGGCGTAAATGAGCCAACAAATGACTCCACCGGTCCCGGATCGACCGGTATATCCGAGGCGCCTCGCAACAGTAACAACCACATAAGTCAAACTCGTCAGGGCGTGTAAAACCACTGACGCCACTTCTAGCTAGAAAGAAACGTATGTCCTCCCTGACGTCCTCTCCCGTTTCTGGTTCATACCGGGTGTGAGGTTCGCGAATTCACGTTGTACACAAAGCTACGCCACACAAGCGGTGCTTTGATCATCACCACAAGACTTTGCTTTTCAACAGAAGTCCTGATCACTGCATCTTAGCATGCCACACAGGCAATTCACACCGTGCAACTGATGGCTATCAATCACACAGAATAAATTCCAATGTCAGACACACTGTCCATTTGCAAGTCCGTTCTGGGTCTGAACGAAACCGGAGGCACTATATACCTCGCAAACCCATCGATCACCACGTACGTCTGGACGATCACCACTCATTATCCATATCTCGAGATGCCTCCCAATCAGGACTTCGGTTACCATCCAAACGAGGTGAAGATCTTCGGTCTTCGACCACCGTCTTCATCTTCGATTTCTTATCGTCGATTCAGTTATTCAGAATGAGATAAACCCGGTCTTTCTGAGCAACTCGCGTATATAATAAACAAGTGCAACACTAACATACACACGCATCATTTCAATTCATTAGTCACTAACCGTCAATCAGTAAGAGAACGATTTCCCAAATATTAACCCCGAAGGCCGAAACCAACATCAGATCAACACCAAGGAAACCATTCGACTTAGCCAACTTTCAGTTAGTTTCTAAATTTCACATCCATATCTTTTATAATATTTTATAACGATTTATCGCTATTTTTATTTATTTTAAAATAGCCAATTTATTTAAAACGACACTTCGGGCCATAACGCGGCCGTGGCGCTGTTTTTCTTCAGATTTGATTTACACATATCTGAAAATCTAACCGTCGGATCTTCACAAAATTTACATCATTAGAAGGATCTTTTCAAAACGAATCCAACGGTTCCAGTTTCGGGAAAATCCGACGGTCGGATCTCCCGGTATAATCGTTTGAAGTTTCGATTTCAAAATACGAACTGCAGCGTCGTTATTCGATTAAATATAATTATATTTATATATATATTTAAATATAATCGATTCTGGCGCTGTTTTTCTTCAGATTTGAATTAAAAATTCCAGACAATCCAACCGTTGGATTTTTACAAAGTTGGTGTCGTTGGAAAGGTATTTCCAAAGCGAACCCAACGGTTGCGATTTCGGGAAAATCCGATGGTCGGATCTACCACACTAATCGTTTGAAATCACGGTTTCAAAACACGAACTGCAGCTTCGTTATTCGATATATTTCAATTCTATTTATATATATATATCGATTCTTCGATTTCAAAACTATATGATTTTCATACATTTGATAAAAATGATATTTTTATCTAACTGTCTTCTATTTCAACACTTCACTATTTTTAATAATTCATGTATATAGTAAAAATGTGAATTTTATTGTAAAACAATTTATTTCAAAACACGACTATTTTATATAGTTAATATAGGTGATAAAAATAGGATTTTTACTATAAAACAATTTACTTCAAAACCAGATTATTTTATATAGTTCATATTGATGAGAAAAATAGGATTTTTATTATAAAACAATTTCTTTCAAAATATGAATACCATTCAACACATGAATTCCAATTCAAAGAATGAATTTCGATTCAACACATGAAGGTTTTCTATAGTTTGTATATATAGATAAACATGTGATTTTTATATTTAAAACACGAATACCATTCAACACATGAATTTCAATTCAACGAATGAATTTCGATTCAACATATGAAGGTTTTCTATAGTTTGTATATATAGATAAAAATGTGATTTTTATATTTAAAACACGAATACCATTCAACACATGAATTTCAATTCAACGAATAAATTTCGATTCAACACATGAAGGTATTCTATAGTTTATATAAATAGATAAAAATGTGTTTTTTATATTTAAAACACGAATACCATTCAACACATGAATTTCAATTCAACGAATGAATTTCGATTCAACACATGAAGGTTTTCTATAGTTTATATAAATAGATAAAAATGTGATTTTTATATTTAAAACACGAATACCATTCAACACATGAATTTCAATTCAACGAATGAATTTCGATTCAACACATGAAGGTTTTCTATAGTTTATATAAATATATAAAAATGTGATTTTTATATTTAAAACTCCAATACCATTCAACACATGAATTTCAATTCAACGAATGAATTTCGATTCAACACATGAAGATTTTCTATAGTTTGTATATATAGATAAAAAGGTGATTTTTATATTTAAAAACACGAATACCATTCAACACGTGAATTGTATTCAACGAATGAATTTCAATTCAACACATGAAGGTTTTCTATTCAATGAATAAATATAGTTTCAACAAATGAAAATAATTCTAACACATGAATATTATTCAAAATTTCGGCAGCATAACGGCAGGATAGTTAAAACCGGGACCGTCCCCAGTACGGCTCCTCGCTCTACCTTAAAGCCTTGCAGCTTTTGACAATGGGGAATCATGCATCTAGTTCGCACGCAGGCGGCATGTATATTTTTTCATTTCCACAAACTAATCCTATGCGGTTCCAACCAAATATTTCTCAACCACAAACAGGTATTTTTCAACCACAATCAATCAATTTCAACCACAAACAATTTCAATCAACCATTCATAGTCAACCAATTTTCACACCAATCACAACCAATAAATATCGTCCATGGTTTGTGGACGAGGGGCGTATATATATATATATATATATATATATATATATATATATATATATATATATATATATATATATATATATATATATATATATAGCATTTTACTTCTATTTCAACACATATATAATTTTTTACAACGCATATACAACTTATACATCGAATGTACAACTTATACAACGCATATACATGAGGTGTACAATGCTTATATAACTCATACATCGACTATATAATTTATACATCGTCGTTTTCCATATCGTTTATAAATTAGAAATCTCACATTGGGTTCCACCCCACCAAAAATAGCAGAAGTCTCAGAAAAATACGTGGTCTCTTCTAGAATGTAGAAGACGTCCACATGGTCACGATGTTTCCTGTTTCATCGATTTTTGTCAACACATGAGAAAGATACGATTTTTCAAAGTTTGCAACGGTTTATGTAACAACCCGCATTCTACGCATCGGAGGATCGTAGAATATTTATTTCTTTCCCATATGAAGTCGTATGGTCATGTAACTTTGGGAAACAACCATTTGACTCATTTCCCATGTTCATGATTTTTGTCGATTTTTAAATGACCTTTTTGCCCCTAGCTGATCTTGTTTTGGCCATAACTTTTGATGGGAAAGGAATTTTGACCTGAAATCACTTCCATTAGATTCGTTTGATGGTTTACCTTTCCGTAGAGTGGTCATAATAGCCAAACAAACTTACCGTTTGGGAGATATGGCTGAAATAAGGTTTGGAAGGTGAAAAACTGCTTAACTGGGCCAAATAGGGTGATTAGTGAATGGGCCCATAACCCATTTCGGGATTAGGGTTATGGGGAGGCTGAAAGGGGTTAGAGAATCATTTCATTTCAGTTTTCTAGCCTCCACTTACCTCTTAGAAACCCTAAAAATGGTCTCCAACCTCTAAATTACCTCCAAATCATGTTCTAATCAAGGATTAAGCTTAGCAACATCAAATCAAGGGAGATCTACACCAACTCAACATTGGACCCACTGTTTAGCATTGGGATTCGCATTAAATCAGAGATTTGTTTCAGATCTTAGTTTATTTGTGGCTAAGGTGAGTGATTTGCATAGTTCCTCACTAATTATGGCTAATTAAGGGTAATTAGCGAATTTAAACATGATAAAATTCTGGAAAAATATTTATAAAATTCGAAATGATGTTTTAGACCTCTGATATGAATTTGGGTTAATTTGGTTAAGTTTTGCTAATCACGTCATTAGTTTCACCTAACCATTCTTAAGGGGAAATATGGGGTTTTGGGTAGGTTTGATCCATTTTAACCTATCACATTGATGTTGTGGTGTTTGAGGTCACTTCTACTTGTTGCTATGACTGTATGGTATGCTTTGTGATTGATTAGAATAGGTAGAATGGTCGAAAACGCCGTTGAGTGGCATAAATTGCTTGCTGGAAGAAGTGCAGGAAAACAGACCGATCCGGATCAGAACGGAGGGAGGACCCGATCCGCTCCCATACTTCATTCTTCGATCTATTCGCTCTTCTTGTGGCACGCACCATCTGATCCTACCCGTCTGGTGTTCTCCGACCCGATCCACCATGGCACCCGACCCGAACCGATGTACTTCGACGAGGCTTAGAAAGAAGAAGCCGATCCGAACCGCGGCAGATTGGAGGACTCCGATCCGAACTGATGGTAGCGACTGGACGTGGAGACTCGATCCGATCTGCTGAGGTGAAGATGACACGATACGATCCAACGAAGGAAGAGCACTCCGATCTGAACCAAACTGATGGCTATGAGGGGATCCGAACAGATCCGGTGATGACCAATTACCCGAGATGCAAAGGTAGTCCAAATGGAAGTTAGAGCTCAGGATCCAGTTGGGAACCAATGAGTTCGCTTCATAGTTGGGCTTTGCTGTGGGACGTGTGCTAAGGAGTTGTCGACGTTCATAACTTCGATTCACTACTGAAAATGGATGATGGGCTACTTATCAGTGCAGTAGAGTCACTATGACTCGAGGGGCAAGGTGATGGTAGCAAGACTACGTTATCAGTGCAGTGAAGCCATTTATAACTTCATGGGATAAAGTGATGCGTAGTAAGACTATGAGCCAATGCAGTAGGGTAATTGTGACTCCATGGGGCAGAGTGGACATAGTAAAGGACTAGTGAGGCTATGAGCCAGTGCAGTGGGGTCATTGTGACTCCATGGGGCAAAGTGGACATAGCGACGTATTAGTGGCTATGTATCAGTGCAGTGAAGCCATTTATGACTTCATGGGGCAAAGTGATCATAACAAGGTATGTTGGGTGATCAAAGTGGTGAATATCGTATGCTTTATGCACTGAGTGAGAGATGTGAGGATGTTTGATTGTTTTCCATCACTATGACATGCACACCCCCACCCCCGTTATCTTTACACCATTTGAAATGGCACCTTAGAGTGTTGTACAGTATGTAGTGCTAACTCTTTGGTTGCAGGTCCAGGTTCAGGTATGTTTTAGTCTACCTGTTATATTTCTGTTTAGGTGCTTATCGCTCATACCAGGCTTTATGTCTGACCCAGAGTTTTATGTCTCCTCTTATTACTCTGGGTGCCCACATGGGCAGACTAGAGACAGGTTAGCTAGTGATGCGCGAGTAGCTAATTCGGAGGCGAGCAGTAGGCTTCCACGTATGATATATAGATATTCTCACTGTGTCGTTGGTGGTCGCTACTTGGGCATTAGTAGTGTACCTCCTTTATCTTGCTTTTGCTTTTTGAGACAGTTTGAAAAGTTGTAATAATGTTAACTTTGGATCATAAGCTGTACTTGGATTTTCCGCTGCTATGTTAGTTGTTTCAGCTTTCAGCTTATGCACTGTCTCACCTGTTTTATGTCAAGTATGTTATTATTATATTTTGTTCTATGCGATGTGAGACATTCTACAGGTTCCTTGTTAGTTCAATTCCTTCTTCCCTTTTTCTTCTGACGATCCGTCCCGTGCTAACTGGAAATGTGTACAGCGCACTTTTGGAGTAAATGTCGGTTGGTGCGGGGCGGGCCGTCACATTTGGTATCAGAGCTCTAGTTTGCGTAGTTAACCTAGGGAAAGACACTAGGGAGAGATAGCACGTATATGAGAGCGTGTATTTGTGATTACTTTGGTTTTCAAAATCTATATATGTATATACTATTAGTAGTATAAGAATGAAGTCGTACTGCACTAGCACCACTATGGGGTCGTTAATCGTTTCCCCTTTTATAGATTGACGATGAGCCGATATGCTAGAGGTGCTGGTAGGGGAGCCAATAATGGGAATGCTGCTGACATGAGGGCGATGTTTACTGACCTCATGAGAGACATGCTTAGGGAGGTGCAAGGGGCAGTTCCCAATCCCGGAATTGGTGGTGGTCCAATAGTGCAGGCGCCTAGGGTCGATTTCACCAAGTTGTGCAAGGATTACATTAACCTTGGTGGGAAGCCGTTCCATGGGACGGAGTCGGCCACAGATGTTCAAGATTGGATGGATAGCTGTGATCGTATCTTCGACGACTTGGGTCTTGAGAATGCGATGAAGAGAAGGCTAGCGTCTCTTCGGCTGCAAGGGCGAGCGATGAATTGGTGGAATGCCATCAGAACAGCTACTCCAGAAGATCAGGTTACTTGGGATCAGTTCAAAGCTCGCTTTAGCGAGAAGTTCATTCCAGCTGCCCAGAAGTCAGTGCTGTTTAAGAGATTCTTGGAACTCAAGCAGAATGGTAGGGTAGTCTGTGACTATATTTCTGAGTTCGACACTTTGTCGAAGTATGGACTATCTCTTATCGATACTCCTGAGAAGAAGATTGAGAAGTTCATTACTAGGTTGGATGGATACTTGGAGGAAAGGCTTATCAATCACATCGATGAGACTTTTGAATCGATTGTGGGGAAAGCTTTGAGATCAGAAAGTCTTTACCCTAAGTCAAAGACTGAGGCTGCATCTGCAGAAGGGCTGAAGCCGCAAGCAGGCGGTGGAGGCAAGAATAGCTCTCAGAATAAGAGGAAGCAGAGCTAATCTAAGGATGGCCAGAAAAAGAACAAGAAAGAAGTTGAGTGCTTCAACTGTGGTAAGAAGGGCCATTATGCTAAAGAATGTCAAGCCAAGCCAGCGGAAAGGAAGTGCTATAACTGTGGTCAAGTGGGACATCATAAGGATAAGTGTCTGCAACCTCTTAAGGAGAAGCAGATTGTGAAAGCATATGCTATAGATGTTGTTTCTTCTTCGTCGAATGCGCCAACTTCGGCGGAAAAAGGGAAGAATGTTATTATTCAAGGTATGCTTTCTCTTTATGATGTACCAGTTCGAGTTTTGTTTGATACTGGGGATTCCCGTTCCTTCATATCTAGTGACCTGGTAGATAGGTTGGGACTGGAACCCGAGATAGTCGACAGACCATTGGTTGTGATGAACCCGATTGGTGGTTCAACTAGCCTTAGTATGATTTGCCGAAATGTGGTCTTATCGAGTCATGGATGTATGTTTGTTTGTGATTGCTTTGTTTTGGGATTTACTGGGTATGGCATTATATTGGGAGTTGATTGGCTTCAAAGATACGGGGTGGTGGTAGACTGTGAGGGCTTTTTGGTGACAGTTAGGGCGGATGATGGGCGGAGGGTAGTGTTTGGTAGTCTATCTAGTGATGGGTTAATGGCTAATTTTATAAATTCCCTCGACATCCCACAGGATGAGTTGTCAGATGTGCCCGTGGTTGGCCAGTATCCAGACGTCTTCGAGGAGGTGACCGGGCTTCCACCACACCGAGAGATTGAGTTCCGTATCGATTTAGTGAAAGATGCCAGACCTATAGTGATGCCACTTCGTCGTATGGCGCCAAGGGAGCAGCGAGAGCTCGGGGTTCAAGTCAGCAATCTTTTGAAGAAGGGATTTATTAGAAGAAGTGTCTCCGAGTGGGGAGCACCAGTTGTGTTTGCCACTAAGGCAGATGGTTCCCTTTGTTTGTGTGTGGACTATCGCGAGTTGAATAAGGTAACGAGGAAGAATAAGTATCCTCTACCGCGGATAGATGATTTGTTTGATCAACTGGAAGGAGCAAGAGTGTTCTCCCAGTTGGACCTCGTGACAGGATTTCATCAGCTCCGAGTAGCGGAGGAGAGTGTTCCGAAAACGGCATTTAGGACGTCGTCTGGATTCTATGAGTGGTTGGTCAAGCCATTTGGGTTGACCAATGCACCAGCCTACTTTGTGGATCTTATGAATCGAGTATTCAGAGATCAGTTGAATAAGTTTGTTCTTGTGTTCGTAGACGATATCCTTGTTTACTCGAGGACAGTGGAGGAACACAAGGGATACTTGAGGATAGTGATGGAGGTGTTGAGGAAACACCAATTGAAAGCGAAATTCTCTAAATGTCACTTTTGGAGAAGGGAAGTGAGATTCTTGGGCCATGTTGTTTCAGAGAATGGTATTTGTAACACCCCACACCCGCTAAGGTCACTCACAAAGGGAATGCCTTAGTTTTGGTGGAGTATTTTTAGTGAGTATAGAACAGAAAAATTACAACAGGACAGATATAAGTAATACTTGAAAATTTAAAACATCATTTCATTAACAAAACATGTTTGGTTACATCACAAAACCATAACAAGAGTCAAGTACATGATATCCATCCTGATAAAATAGAAGTACATAATCCCGTTACATAGATAATAGCCAAAAGATAAACCGAGCTTTACTTCTACGGTCCAAGCCCCAAAAGATAGATATAGCGGTCTGGTCCAAGCCCACTAGTGCTAGGTCCACTCTGATAACCTGAGGGTGGGGAAAAAGATAAACAACAACGGGGTCAGACATAAGTCTGAGTGAGTCCTATAACCCTAACAATACAACCATTAAAGTAATTAGGGTATGATATAAACAAGATACGGTACCTCTGGGGATAATGACTACACTAAGTAGCCAACAAAACACAGGATGTACTACGATAACAGAAACGACGTGTTTATCCACCCAAGGATAATTACTAGCTTACATCACCCCAGATCTACCCAACCAAGGGTAATTCCTACACTGCACCACACCAGTTCTACCCACCAAGAGTAATTCCTACTTAAAGGTTGATCCCACTAAGTGTACTTAGTAATTTTTACCCGGTAGTTTCTTGTACCCCTACACAGGTGTCGTCTGCCCCTATCTTTACTAGGTGTACCCACTACCCCCAAGCGATCGGCTCCCTACCGTAGATACCCGTGCTGGTCCCACAAAAGGGGGTGTATCATTCCCCAAAGTGGCTACCAGATAATATCAACTGTGCACGGCTTTATATCTACACGATGCAACAACGACTTACCAACCAGCCCGGGTCCACACACGCATATGAAACCCGTTGATCCTGCGTTGCCACCGCTAACCCGTTTTGGCCACTTATAATCAAGCCCAATATGCGTGTCCCGTCACCCGACTAGAGTCGAGCCCACTAAGATACGTTTGGGATATTGGTTGAAATGGGCCCCCACAAGCTACCCTCCTAAGCTTGTCATTCATTTAGTATAACCCAATAATGGGTCCCCACAAGCTACCCACCTAAGCTTGTCATTCATCAAATGTAACCCTATAATGGGTCCCCCACAAGCTACCCGCCTAAGCTTGTCATTCATCAAATGTAACCCTATAATGGGTCGCCCACAAGCTACCCGCCTAAGCTTGTCATTCATCAAATGTAACCCTATAATGGGTCCCCCACAAGCTACCCGCCTAAGCTTGTCATTCATCTAGTGTAACCCACTTAACCCTTTTAATAATCATGTTCACTTACATGTTTAAAGTTTGGTTAAGTCATTTAATTATATTTCAATTGCCACCCAAGGCACCCACTAGATTTCCACATGCCACCCAAAGCACTTACTTAACCCTTCACCCATGTTTTAATTACATGTTCCACTTTGGTTAAGTATTCTAATCGTATTTTCTATTGCCACCCAAGGCAACCCACTAGTTTCCTTATGCCACCCGAGGCACCCCCACTAGTTACTACATGCCACCCAAGGCACCCACTTAACCCTCATGTGCCACTACATGCTAATTTGGTTAAGTGTTTCTTAATTAATTAAGACCGTGATCCTCATAAAGACCTCTCACATTAGACTATCTTTTATGACCGCTGGTTAAGCCGGTTGGGTCCGGGCAGCCTTACGTCATAACCGAGTCTAACCTCGTGTCTTTACGTTAATCACGTATTTAGTTTATGACTAAGACCTCTCACATTGGTCCAATCATTTGTAGCCGCTGGATGGCCGGTCGGTTCCGGGCAGACTTCCGCTACAAAAGGGTCCAACCTCGTGTCTTAGTTGATTAATTACACCTAATTAATCACCCCCACAATTAATTATCCCTAATTAATTACACATTTTTCATAACATGGGTAGACCTAACTCAATAGGTAAATTCCCATGGGGTAGACCTAACTCAATAGGTAAATTCCCAATTATGTTAATTTATTTTTATGGTATGCTTATCATACCCAATCATACTTTTATTAACATAATTATTACCCCATCGTTCCCCACGTAAATCGTTCTCTTTTCACGAAATGATAAAGGGAAAGATCCATCACAAATATCATGGGTTTAGCATATAACTTTGTCATGGGTTAAGAGGATGTCAACTTGCATGAGCATATATTAACCCAACTACATTTAACCCCAAACTTGCACATTATCATACACATGATTTGCATAACATGTTGCATATGAGCTTACATACTATCATACACATATCTTGCATAACATGTTGAACTTGCATATAAGCATTCTCATAACTTGCATAACATGTTAAACATGCATTTACGCATACACATAACTTGCATAAGCATTCACATACTTGCATAAACATTCTCATACTTGCATAAGCATTTACATACTTGCATAAGCATTTACATACTTGCATAAGCATTTACATACTAGCATAAGCATGCATAACTTGCATATCATGTTAAACTTGCATATAAGCATATACATATCTTGCATAAGCATTCATATACTTGCATAAGCATTCATAACTTGCGAATCATGTTAAACTTGCATTTAAGCATATACATAACTTGCATATAACTTACATAACTCACTTTGTTAAACATGCATAAATCCACTTATTAAATATGCATAAACCCACTTGTTAAACATGCACAAACCAACTTGTTAAGCATGCATAAACCACATACTTAGCATGTATAGAATCAATTACTTATTATGCATAAACACACCACTTAACTTGCATAAACCCAACCACTTCGCATGCATACAATCAAATACTTAACATGCATAAAATCACATGCACAACTTGCATATCATGTTACATATAACTTGCATATACTCTCACATATAGTTTGCATAACATATTACATATGCATAAATGTTCAACATAGTGTTTTACATCATAAAACATGGCATTAACCTCGCATATAACATAAAACTTGCAAATCACATATCATACAAACTTGCATAAACATATTTATCCACAAACATAGCCATGTCTTATCACATCCTACCATAATCAATTTAACAATTGATTATTAAAGCCATAGAAACTTACCAAAACCTAGATTAGCAAACTTGTGAAGTGGAATTAGTTGCTTTAGTTGAAGAAGATGTTGATTAGAGGTTGATTAGCTTGCAACTCTCTTCATTGATTTGTGGAGGCCATGATCAAGTTTCATTTTGCCATAATTTAGTTACAAGATCTAATTATGAATGAATTAGGGTAGGGTTGCGGTCTTATTTATAGGATTAGGTAGTGTTTTAGGCCATTAGATTAACCCTAAATTAGATTAGGACCCTTAGATTTCGGCACCTTCCAGAAACCAGCCCTAAGACCAAGCCCAAACCCCAAACTGGTGCACCCAACCACAGAACTCACTAGAAACTGTGCAGGTTTCTTGGCTCGGCACGGGCGCACTTCCCAAGTGCGCCAGTGTATCTTTGTACTGGCGCACTTCACAAGTGCGCCAGTGCATCTTTGTTCTGGCGCACTTCACAAGTGCGCCAGTGCAATTCTGGCCTGTTTCTGGTTTTTCTGCCTAACTTCGTTCGTCCATATCTCTTTCATACGGTACCCGTTTTATGCAAACTCGGACTCTATTTCGCGTATTTTTCCGAGACGAACGCAATGACGCAGCCCGTTTCCCCTAATTCCCACATATGAGATTATTTATCCTGTAATTAGTGAATTTTAGTATTTAACTAAAATTCGGGGTGTTACATTCTCCCCTCCTTAAAGGATTTCGTCCCCGAAATCTCTAATCTAAGGAGAATGCATATCCTACCATCCAAACAACCATCTACTCAATCCATCAAACACTGGCATCCATTGTCCTTAAAACAATTTCTAATGATGTATGAGCATATGCAAAAAGTGTGTGTATATGTTCCCTATCTAATGTATGAACATATGCAAACCATGATAGTGCCATGCATCCATTATGTATGCGAGAAAACCCTATCGACACATACAATATCTACATGAGTGCACAATCATTCACCAAAATGCATCATCCATGTGATAACACAACCATTATACATCCATAAATATATTTTCCTACACACAATCTTTATGCAATATGCAATATGAAGTGATTGAGCCGATCTAGTGCCTAGAGTGTGTGTATATGCATCCACGAGCAACCACTAGCAAACACTTGCATCCACTTGCATCCATCATACATAACATGTCTCAAACACATGTTTCAACCATAGGACTATCCTATCTGAAGGTCAAAGGTACTAACGAGAGGACATACTAAGGATAAGATAAGCACAAGATATGCGATGAAAGAGAAGCAAAAGGACATACCCTCCGAAAGAAAAGGGTACCTCGAACGCATCTTCGCTTCCGTCTCCCAGGTAGCGTCACTCTCTTCATCTCCCCTTTGTACTTTGACTAGTTGAACCTCTCTGTTTCTCAACTTCCAAATCTCTGACCCAAGGATGCAAGTAGGAGCTCGTCGAATCGTCGCATCACGCTCTGCTTCCACTTCTCTAAGCAAACTTGGCTCTACCACCTCTGTGGTCTTATGTAGGCACTTCCTCCCATGGAATACATCATGTACACCACTAAGTCTGTCGGGCAACTCCACCAATGGAAGATGCTCCTCCTATGTACCTCCTAAATCCAAGATACATAGCTTCAAAGGTCTTCTAAAATATGTTTCACCCTCTCAGTCTGGCCGTCCGTCTGAGGATGATATGCGGTACTCAAACACAACTGAGTCCCTACCGCCTCTTGCACCCTCTTCCAAAACTCTCTAGTGAAGATAGGATCTCGATCGCTCACCATACTGGAGGGTACACCATGCAATCTAATAATCTCTCGAACGTAAACTGAAGATCCTTCGAGATGCTATCCCACTTCCATTGCGGAACTTCCAATGGGTGAAGCAACCCACCTGGTTTCTTTTGCTCCGCCTTCTCCTATTGGCACACCAAGCATCGAGCGACATACTCGGCCACATCTTTCCTCATACCGGCCCAGAAGAAAACCCTCTTCATGTCTTGGTACCTCCTGTCCCCACCGGGATGAATGGTCATCCTAGAACGGTGTGCATCATCAAGAATAACCTTCCTCAAACCCTCGTCTTGTGGTACACAACGTCTACCGTCTCTACGCAAACACCCCCTATCGTCTAGGGTGTACCTACTCAAATGGCTGGACGACTTCCCCCTTATGAGCTTCTCAACCAACCGTGGGTCGTCCCTCTGTGCTTCTCCAATCCGCCCCAAAAGAGTAGGTCTAACCTCCAAGGAGGCTAGCAAACTGGGTACAAAGTCAACAGAAGGTCTAAAGTCAGACTTAGAAATAAACTCTAAGCTCCGTCGTTCAACGAACCACATACTCGAGGACAACCTTTTTCTACTTAAGGCGTCCGCTACCATGTTACCCTTACCGTGGGTGTACGCTATCTCAAACTCATAGGATACTAAGAATCCCATCTACTTTTGCTGTCCTAAGACTATGCGCTCGAAGAGTCTCCAACACTTCCCTAAGATGTAGGGCATGCTCTTCCCCACCAGGATATCATCCAAAATCATCACAACTGTTCATCTCTCACGCAGACCACCCTAGTCGAACTCGACATCCCCCAAATGCAAGCCCCAAAGGCCTAAACCAATATCAGACAAACACCCAAGGGATATCTCCTTCGAGTTCAGGCGGCCTACGTGAGATGATACTAGAAAAAACGGCTAAATAATTAAGCCCCTTGTCCAACCCTGGATATCCTCGCCAGTCTCGCTCCTAAAACCACCGTTTTTCCCATAACTGGCTTTGCTTACCCTATTGAGCACATACGAAAATTTATTTCGCTCCTAGAAAAGACCCAGATGTCATCCACAAAGACCATCACGAACTTATTTAGGTACTCCCTAAACACCCTTCTCACCAAATCAACAAGGTATGTGGGGGCGTTCGTCAAACCAAATGGCATCACCAGCCACTCATAAAAAAAATCATCCGGAGTCCTAAAGGCAGTCTTCTCTATACTATCCTCAGCCACTCTCAACTGATGAAATCCCGTGGCTAAGTCCTACTACAAAAAAATACTGAGGCGCCAGCCAACTGATCAAAGAGATCATCAACCCTCGGCAATGGGTGTCTATTCTTCTTTGTGAGTTTATTTAGTTCTCTTTAACCTACACAAAGTCTGAGGGACCCATCCGCCTTCGTGACAAAAAATTACTGGAGCGCCCCACTCCAATATACTTCGTCTTATGAACCCCTTCTCAAGCAAATCACCTACTTACTTATGGAGTTCCCTCCTCTCACGAGGAGCCATGTGGCACACTGGCCAAGATACTGGTTTGGCATTGTCTACCAGATATATTTGGAAGTCAATCTCCCACTCCGGAGGTAAGCCCTTCACCTCCTCACACACATCCGAGTATTCTCGGACCGCTCTAACAGATCGCAAATTCTAGACCGACGTGTCAAGCGATTCTAGATAACTTAGCATAACAGATTCTATGGGATTACAAGAGATCTCGAGAGTGTTACCCAAGCGGGTCATAAGCCTAACAACTCTCCCTTCAAAATCAAGAATGGCACCCCTACTGGATAACCAGTCCATGCCCAAAACTAACCCATAGCCCGTGAAGCCCAACAAGCATCACCCCTAAACCCAACGCTAAGTATAGAAACTTTCAAACCCAAACACATCATGGAGCCCAATTGGGTTTGAAACAACTAAGGGATCATCTACCAAACTGGTGTCTAAGTGCAGTGACTCAACTAATAATGATGAGATAAACAAACTCGATATATTAGAATCAAATAAAGTTTGAATCGGATAATAAAGAAATCCAAATTCCAACCTAGACGGTCTTATCCCCATCTGGTACCCTAGTCGTGAGGGAATACAACTACCCTCCAGAAGATTCCATACCTTACCCTTGCTTCTTTGGACAATCCAAATAAGGTGTCCTATTCCTCCCGAAAGGATAACTACTAGCCTTCTTCTTCCCCATTCTCCACTCGTAACCTCCCACTACTGAGGTTTCATCCTTTATTAACAAAACAACTATTTGAGCCTTCCTCTCATCGTCTATCCTATAGGTACCTACCAGTCCTCCTCCTTCTTGAACCAACTCCTAATCTGATTAACGTCTAAGTCCCTTGAAGTGGTTTTCCATCCTTATCTATCTTAGAAAGATCATCCATACTCGGAGGGGAAACTCAAAATGAGAGAGAGGAAGAGATTCTAAATGGAGAATTCGAAAGATATAGATATGGCTATTGGGGATTATGCTTTTCTTTCAAAAACTTTTCTCTTAAAAGACACGTTTTTGAAAATACTCCTTTCAAAAATATTCTTAGAAAATAGTTTTTCTAAAAATTTTATCTGTTCTGGTAACCTTAAGCTCTGATACCACGTGTAACACCCCACACCCGCTAAGGTCACTCACAAAGGGAATGCCTTAGTTTTGGTGGAGTATTTTTAGTGAGTATAGAACAGAAAAATTACAACAGGACATATATAAGTAATACTTGAAAATTTAAAACATCATTTCATTAACAAAACATGTTTGGTTACATCACAAAACCATAACAAGAGTCAAGTACATGATATCCATCCTGATAAAATAGAAGTACATAATCCCGTTACATAGATAATAGCCAAAAGATAAACCGAGCTTTACTTCTACGGTCCAAGCCCCAAAAGATAGATATAGCGGTCTGGTCCAAGCCCACTAGTGCTAGGTCCACTCTGATAACCTGAGGGTGGGGAAAAAGATAAACAACAACGGGGTCAGACATAAGTCTGAGTGAGTCCTATAACCCTAACAATACAACCATTAAAGTAATTAGGGTATGATATAAACAAGATACGGTACCTCTGGGGATAATGACTACACTAAGTAGCCAACAAAACACAGGATGTACTACGATAACCGAAACGACGTGTTTATCCACCCAAGGATAATTACTAGCTTACATCACCCCAGATCTACCCACCCAAGGATAATTCCAACACTGCACCACACCAGTTCTACCCACCAAGAGTAATTCCTACTTAAAGGTTGATCCCACTAAGTGTACTTAGTAATTTTTACCCGGTAGTTTCTTGTACCCCTACACAGGTGCCGTCTGCCCCTATCTTTACTAGGTGTACCCACTACCCCCAAGCGATCGGCTCCCTACCGTAGATACCCGTGCTGGTCCCACAAAAGGGGGTGTATCATTCCCCAAAGTGGCTACCAGATAATATCAACTGTGCACGGCTTTATATCTACACGATGCAACAACGACTTACCAACCAGCCCGGGTCCACACACGCGTATGAAACCCGTTGATCCTGCGTTGCCACCGCTAACCCGTTTTGGCCACTTATAGTCAAGCCCAATATGCGTGTCCCGTCACCCGACTAGAGTCGAGCCCACTAAGATACGTTTGGGATATTGGTTGAAATGGGCCCCTACAAGCTACCCTCCTAAGCTTGTCATTCATTTAGTATAACCCAATAATGGGTCCCCACAAGCTACCCACCTAAGCTTGTCATTCATCAAATGTAACCCTATAATGGGTCCCCCACAAGTTACCCGCCTAAGCTTGTCATTCATCAAATGTAACCCTATAATGGGTCCCCCACAAGCTACCCGCCTAAGCTTGTCATTCATCAAATGTAACCCTATAATGGGTCCCCCACAAGCTACCCGCCTAAGCTTGTCATTCATCTAGTGTAACCCACTTAACCCTTTTAATAATCATGTTCACTTACATGTTTAAAGTTTGGTTAAGTCATTTAATTATATTTCAATTGCCACCCAAGGCACCCACTAGATTTCCACATGCCACCCAAAGCAATTACTTAACCCTTCACCCATGTTTTAATTACATGTTCCACTTTGGTTAAGTATTCTAATCGTATTTTCTATTGCTACCCAAGGCAACCCACTAGTTTCCTTATGCCACCCGAGGCACCCCCACTAGTTACTACATGCCATCCAAGGCACCCACTTAACCCTCATGTCCCACTACATGCTAATTTGGTTAAGTGTTTCTTAATTAATTAAGACCGTGATCCTCATAAAGACCTCTCACATTAGACTATCTTTTATGACCGCTGGTTAAGCCGGTTGGGTCCGGGCAGCCTTACGTCATAACCGAGTCAAACCTCGTGTCTTTACGTTGATCACGTATTTAGTTTATGACTAAGACCTCTCACATTGGGCCAATCATTTGTAGCCGCTGGATGGCCGGTCGGTTCCGGGCAGACTTCCGCTACAAAAGGGTCCAACCTCGTGTCTTAGTTGATTAATTACACCTAATTAATCACCCCCACAATTAATTATCCCTAATTAATTACACATTTTTCATAACATGGGTAGACCTAACTCAATAGGTAAATTCCCATGGGGTAGACCTAACTCAATAGGTAAATTCCCACTTATGTTAATTTATTTTTATGGTATGCTTATCATACCCAATCATACTTTTATTAACATATTTATTACCCCATCGTTCCCCACGTAAATCGTTCTCTTTTCACGACATGATAAAGGGAAAAATCCATCACAAATATCATGGGTTTAGCATATAACTTTGTCATGGGTTAAGAGGATGTCAACTTGCATGAGCATATATTAACCCAACTACATTTAACCCCAAACTTGCACATTATCATACACATGATTTGCATAACATGTTGCATATGAGCTTACATACTATCATACACATATCTTGCATAACATGTTGAACTTGCATATAAGCATTCTCATAACTTGCATAACATGTTAAACATGCATTTAAGCATGCACATAACTTGCATAAGCATTCACATACTTGCATAAGCATTTACATACTTGCATAAGCATTTACATACTTGCATAAGCATTTACATACTAGCATAAGAATGCATAACTTGCATATCATGTTAAACTTGCATATAAGCATATACATATCTTGCATAAGCATTCATATACTTGCATAAGCATTCATAACTTGCGAATCATGTTAAACTTGCATTTAAGCATATACATAACTTGCATATAACTTGCATAACTCACTTTGTTAAACATGCATAAATCCACTTATTAAATATGCATAAACCCACTTGTTAAACATGCACAAACCAACTTGTTAAGCATGCATAAACCACATACTTAGCATGTATAGAATCAATTACTTATTATGCATAAACACACCACTTAACTTGCATAAACCCAACCACTTCGCATGCATACAATCAAATACTTAACATGCATAAAATCACATGCACAACTTGCATATCATGTTACATATAACTTGCATATACTCTCACATATAGTTTGCATAACATATTACATATGCATAAATGTTCAACATAGTGTTTTACATCATAAAACATGGCATTAACCTCGCATATAACATAAAACTTGCAAATCACATATCATACAAACTTGCATAAACATATTTATCCACAAACATAGCCATGTCTTATCACATCCTACCATAATCAATTTAACAATTGATTATTAAAGCCATAGAAACTCACCAAAACCTAGATTAGCAAACTTGTGAAGTGGAATTAGTTGCTTTAGTTGAAGAAGATGTTGATTAGAGGTTGATTAGCTTGCAACTCTCTTCATTGATTTGTGGAGGCCATGATCAAGTTTCATTTTGCCATAATTTAGTTACAAGATCTAATTATGAATGAATTAGGGTAGGGTTGGGGTCTTATTTATAGGATTAGGTAGTGTTTTAGGCCATTAGATTAACCCTAAATTAGATTAGGACCCTTAGATTTCGGCACCTTCCAGAAACCAGCCCTAAGACCAAGCCCAAACCCCAAACTGGTGCACCCAACCACAGAACTCACTAGAAACTGTGCAGGTTTCTTGGCTCGGCACGGGCGCACTTCCCAAGTGCGCCAGTGTATCTTTGTACTGGCGCACTTCACAAGTGCGCCAGTGCATCTTTGTTCTGGCGCACTTCACAAGTGCGCCAGTGCAATTCTGGCCTGTTTCTGGTTTTTCTGCCTAACTTCGTTCGTCCATATCTCTTTCATATGGTACCCGTTTTATGCTAACTCGGACTCTATTTCGCGTATTTTTCCGAGACGAACGCAATGACGCAGCCCGTTTCCCCTAATTCCCACATCTGAGATTATTTATCCTGTAATTAGTGAATTTTAGTATTTAACTAAAATTCGGGGTGTTACAGTATTGCCGTGGACCCTGCGAAGGTGGCTACGGTACAGGTTTGGCCTACGCCCAAGAATGCAACAGATGTAAGAAGTTTCTTGGGGTTAGCTGGATATTATCGTAAGTTTATCCAGGACTTCTCCAAGATAGCTGCACCGTTGACTCAGTTGACTAAGAAGAATCAGTCCTTCGTCTGGGATGGAGTATATGAGAAGGCATTCAAGAGTCTAAAAGAAAAGTTGACGCGTGCGCCAGTGCTAGTCATTCCTAAAGGGAATGAAGAAATGACGGTATACACGGATGCTTGTGGTACCGGATTAGGTGCTGTGTTGATGCAAGGAGGTAGGGTTGTAGCTTATGCTAGTCGGCAACTAAAGCCGCATGAGAAAAAGTATCCTACCCATGATTTGGAACTGGCAGCGATTGTGTTTGCATTAAAGATGTGGAGACACTATCTCTTGGGAGAAAGATTTGAGTTGTTCACCGATCATAAATTGTTATAGTATCTCTTCTCCCGGAAAGATCTGAATCTCCGTCAGCAGAGATGGTTAGAGTTCTTGGCTTCGTATGATTTTGATATCGCATACACACCTGGGAAAGGTAATGCGGTAGCCGATGCCTTGAGTAGGAGACATGCCAGTTTAGGGGCTATGTTTCTTGAATGGAAGCAACTGGAGTATATCGCAGGGTTTGATTTCAGACCAAAGTGCGAATTGGATCCAGAAGTGCTAGCTAGTTTGACGATCAGACCCACTTTGATAGAGCGGATTGGTTCCAGCCAAAGGGACGATCCTAATCTATTCGAAATCATCTCCGAGTTAGAGATGGACATCGACGGTGAGGAGATGAATTTATATGGGCTTGATCGAGATGGATGGCTTAGAAAGAATAGAAGACTAGTTGTACCCAACGTGAATTGTTTGAGAGATGAAGTGCTTAGGGAATGTCATCACTCAAAACTGACTATACATCCCGGTAGTAATAACATGTATCGAGACATGAAGCAGACTTACTACTGGGAAGGGATGAAAAGAGACGTTGGGAAGTTTATATCCAAATGCATGAATTTCCATCTAGTTAAAGCCGAGCAAAAGAAGCCTAGTGGGTTGTTGCAACCATTAGAAATTCCCGAATGGAAATGGGAGCAAGTCTCGATGGATTTCATCGATGGTTTACCAAGGACTAGATCGGGATATGATAGCATTTGGGTAATTGTGGATCGATTGACTAAGAGTGCAAGATTTATACCAGTCAAATCGACCAGAACGGAAGCCAAGTTGGCAGAATTGTATATGAAGTGGGTAGTGAGATTTCATGGAGTACCTAAAAGCATTGTGAGTGACCGAGACCCGTTGTTCACTAGTGGGTTTTGGAAGAGCTTACAAGAGGCTCTAGGGTCAGAATTACATCTCAGTACCGCATATCATCCTCAGACCGACGGTCAGACGGAGAGGGTGAATCGTATATTGGAAGATCTCTTGAGAGCATGTATATTAGATTTTGGTGGATCATGGGATGACCATTTGCATCTAGTAGAGTTTGCATATAATAATAGCTACCAATCCAGTATCGGTATGGCTCCATATGAAGCTTTGTACGGAAGACCGTGCAACTCACCATCATGTTGGATAGAGACTGGCGAGAAGTTTATGCTTGGACCAGATGTGGTGAGGGAGACTTCAGATAAGATTAAGATCATTCAACAATGAATGAAAGCTTCCCAAGATAGGCAGAAGAGTTATGCCGATAAAAGGAGAAGAGACTTAAAATTCTCCGTTGGTCACTTGGTGTTTGTCAAGATTTCTCTGTTGAAGAGCGTGATTCGATTTGGCAGGAGAGGCAAATTGGCACCAAGATTTGTTGGCCCATTCCCAGTTCTTGAACTAGTTGGGAATTTGGCGTATAGAGTTGACTTACCAGAGAATATGGCGGGAGTTCACAACGTATTTCATGTTTCCCAACTAAGGAAGTTCGTTCACGACCCAGATATGACTATTTCACCTGATCAGTTAGAGGACTTCGAAGTAGAACCCGAGGCGGTTGGGAACCGCAAGCCGATCCGTATTGTCGAGCACGATACGAAGCAACTCCGAAGGAAGGCAGTGAGGCTAGTCAAGGTTCAGTGGGGCGAGGACGAGAATGATTGCACTTGGGAGACAAAGGAGGGCATTAGGAAGACGTACCCAGAACTCTTTACCTGGTAAGATTTACCTTGTAATTTAGTTATTTCCGCATGCTAGGATAGACTAGTCTTGCTTATTTGCATGTTTGATTATTGTTTTATGGTTGATAGGTATGCGGGACCCTTTTTTGTTTTTTGGTTATTGAATTTTGGGGGTAAAATTTCTTAAGGGGGGGGGGAGGAGAATGTAACAACCCGCATTCTACGCATCGGATGATCGTAGAATATTTATTTCTTTCCCATATGAAGTCGTATGGTCATGTAACTTTGGGAAACAACCATTTGACTCATTTCCCATGTTCATGATTTTTGTCGATTTTTAAATGACCGTTTTGCCCCTAGCTGATCTTGTTTTGGCCATAACTTTTGATTGGAAAGGAATTTTGTCCTGAAACCACTTCCATTAGATTCGTTTGATGGTTTACCTTTCCGTAGAGTGGTCATAATAGCTAAACGGACTTAGCTTTTGGGACATATGGCTGAAATAAGGTTTGGAAGGTGAAAACTCCTTAACCGGGCCAAATAGGGTGATTAGTGAATGGGCCCATAACGCATTTCGGGATTAGGGTTATGGGGAGGCTGAAAGGGGTTAGAGAATCATTTCATTTCAGATTTCTAGCCTCCACTTACCTCTTAGAAACACTAAAAATGGCCTCCAACCTCTAAATCACCTCCAAATCATCTTCTAATCAAGGATTAAGCTTAGCAACATCAAATCAAGGGAGATCTATACCAAATCAACATTGGAGCTGCTGTTTAGCATTGGGATTCACATCAAATCAGAGATTTATTTCAGATCTTAGTTTATTTGTGGCTAAGGTGAGTGATTTGCATAGTTCATCACTAATTATGGCTAATTAAGGGTAATTAGTGTTAATTAGCGAATTTAAACATGATAAAATTCTGGAAAAATATTTATAAAATTCGAAATAATGCTTTAGACCTCTGATATGAATTTGGGTTAATTTGGTTAAGTTTTGCTAATCACATCATTAGTTTCACCTAAACATGCTTAAGGGGTAATATGGAGTTTTGGGTAGGTTTGATCCATTTTAACCTATCACATTGATGTTGTAGTGTTTGAGGTCACTTCTACTTGTTGCTATGACTGTATGATATGCTTTGTGATTGATTAGAACAGGTAGAATGGTCGAAAACGCCGTCGAGTGGCGTAAATTGCTTGTTGGAAGAAGTGTAGGAAAACAGACCGATCCGGATCGGAATGGAGGGAGGACCCGATCCGCTCCCATACTTCATTCTTCGATCTATTCGCTCTTCTTGTGGCACGCACCATCCGATCCGACCCGACTGGTGTTCTCCGACCTGATCTGCCATGGCACCTGACCCGAACCGATGTACCTCGACGAGGCTTGGAAAGAAGAAGCCGATCCGAACCGTGGCAGATTGGAGGACTCTGATCCGAACTGATGATGGCGACTGGACGTGGAGACTCGATCCGATCTGCTGAGGTGAAGATGACTCGATCCGATCCAGCGAAGGAAGAGCACTCCGAACCGAACTGATGGCTAAGAGGGGATCCGAACCGATCCGGTGATAGCCAATAACCTGAGATGCAAAGGTAGTCCAAATGGAAATTAGAGCTCAGGATCCAGTTGGGAACCAATGAATTCACTTCATAGTTGGGCTTTGCTGCGGGACGTGTGCTAAGGAGTTGTCGACGTTCATAACTTCGATTCAGCACTGAAAATGGATGACTGGCTACTTATCAGTGCAGTAGAGTCACTATGACTCGAGGGGCAAGGTGAACTACGTTATCAGTGCAGTGAAGCCATTTATGACTTCATGGGTTAAAGTGATGCGTAGTAAGACTATGAGCCAGTGCAGTGGGGTGATTGTGACTCCATGGGGCATAGTGGACATAGTAAATGATTAGTGAGGCTATGAGACAGTGCAGTGGGGTCATTGTGACTCCATGGGGCAAAGTGGACATAGCGAAGGATTAGTGGCTATGTATCAGTGCAGTGAATCCATTTATGACTTCATGGGGCAAAGTGATCATAGCAAGGTATGTTGGGTGATCGAAGTGGTGAATATCGTATGCTTTATGCACTGAGTGAGAGATGTGAGGATGGTTGCTATGTTTGATTGTTTTCCATCACTATGACATGCACACCCCCGCCCCCGTTATCTTTACACCATTTGAAATGGCACCTTAGAGTGTTGTACAGTATGTAGTGCTAACTCTTTGGTTGCAGGTCCAGGTTCAGTTATATTTTAGTCTACCTGTTATTGTTCTGTTTAGATGCTTATCGCTCATACCAGGCTTTATGTCTGACCCAGAGTTTTATGTCTCCTCTTATTACTCTGGGTGCTCACACGAGAAGACTAGAGATAGGTTAGCTGGTGATGCGCGAGTAGCTGATTCGGAGGCGAGCAGGAGGCTTCCACGTATGATATATAGATATTCTCCCTGTGTCGTTGGTGGTCGCAACTTGGGCATTAGTAGTGTACCTCCTTTATCTTGCTTTTGCTTTTTGAGACAGTTTGAAAAGTTGTAATAATGTTAACTTTGGATCATAAGCTGTACTTGGATTTTCTGGTGCTATGTTAGTTGTTTCAGCTTATGCACTGTCTCACCTATTTTATGTCAAGTATGTTATTATTATATTTTGTTCTATGCGTTGTGAGACATTCTACAGGTTCCTTGTTAGTTCATTTCCTTCTTCCCTTTTTCTTCTGACGATCCGTCCCGTGCTAACTGGACATGTGTATAGCGCACTTTGGGAGTAAATGTCGGTTGGTGCGGGGCGGGCCGTCACAGTTTAAAGTTGTTATTTTCTATTCAAAGATTACAAAGCCGATACCTTTCTGTTTTGGTTCGAACTAGGGTTAGGATTTATCTCGAAATCCGTGAAGTGTTGGAAGGATCGGAGGGTATCACGTGGAAGAGGGGAGAGAGGCGAGCAGGCGGAGGTGGGTTTTGGCCGGATCGATGGCCGGAGTTGGCCGTGGCGACGCTGGGAAGTCGCTGACTTTGCGACCGTGGATCTCGTCAATGCGGTGATGAGAGGTGTCGAGGTAGGGTCGGATTTGAAGAGGGGAGGGAGGCGAGGTGAAGTGGTGGCGATGGGTGGCGATGGCTGAGGCGATGGGAAAAGGGCTGGAAAGGATCGAGCTCGAGAACCGTCGGTGGGAGAGAGGCGGCGAGGTTTTTTTTTTAATTTTATTTATTTTTAAAAGTATGAAAGAAATAATTTGATTGGCCAGTATTTATATTTATTCGAAAATTAGGGTTTTCTCCCACGAACTTGAAATCAAACCCAACGACTGTCGTCCCCAGCGTTTTACCCCCATTCCGAACACAATGGGATATGTTTCGTAGGCCCATTCGAATGTTTCAGTCAGTTTTCCTTCAAATTGAAATATAAAACATTTAATATTTGATTTGAACGTACATTTTAATTTGCCAGGGCCACAAACTGATTCAAAAAATTCCAAAAAAATAAATATGGCTATGTTTTGACGATACGGTCCCAACAAAACTAGTTTCGTCGAATTCTGAGACCATTTGAAAAATGGCCCATTTCTGGTCGATCCAATTTAACTGTAATTGACCAAAACACATTTTCCTTTGCCGCGCTCATATACTAGCTTCAAAAATTATGAAATTTGAAACCTAGCAATAACTTCTCATCCCGGATCCAACAAAAGTGGTTTTGTCGAATTCCGAGGTCGTTTGCAAAATCGCCAATTTCACGGGCTATATAAATTCCATAGCGACCTTTCTGAAAATTCATTTGGCAATAACTTTTGCCTTCCGCTATGAAACTTCGATTTTTAGATTCGTTAGAAAGGTATTCACTAACAGATTTAAATATTTTTGGTTTCACTCAAATCAGTTTTGTTTTGCACCTGGTATAGTCCGACAAAGTTTGAATTCAATTTTTGAAACTACAGCGCCTTTTCAGGCCTTGTTTATAATTATAATTAATTATATTCGTTTTCAAACGTCGATTCAAACTCACTTTTCATTGATATTATTTAAAATATTTATTCTAAATATTTAAAATCCACTACTTTAGCCAATTTAATTTTTTTAAATTGGTCCAGATTTTCCGGGTCGTTACAATCTCCCCCACTTAAAACATTTCGTCCCCGAAAAGGAAAAAGTCGAAAGTGGTTTGATTAATCAACTCTACATTCAATTTGGCTTTCATTCTCCAACTTTTCAGTTTCTGAGAATTTTCAAATTCTTCAAAAATTTGACTAACACCCGGAATTTTCGAAAAATTTCGCCATAACCTGCTTTGTATGGGTAGAGGTCTGGAAATTTATTGGGTCGTATTAGGTACCCAATAAATCCTAATAAGCATGCACATATTTATAGTGAGATATTCTGGTGTTTATAGGGGAGCGTGTATAGATAATAACTCCAGAGAATAAATTCTCGTCTCCCTGTCAAAGCCTGAGGGAGTGTGTATTTTAATTGCTACAGAGGATAAATCCTCGTCACCTCGTCTCGTATGGGAAATAAATAGTCCATGTGCCATATCTAATAACTAGAGAGACGTGATTATTGTCAACTCCAGACCCATGTGGGATTTTTATTAATCTGGCAATTTATCGTTATAATTTTATATGGTCATATCAGTCTTCAGTTCAACCTGTAAAATATAGTCATCGCCATACAAGCCTCTCGCTCGTATGGTAAATTTTCAACCTCGTCACAGAAGCTCCAAATGCTTATGTGGTATATGATGAAGTACGCCTATCTTCAGAAGTATGCCATGTATATCATTTCAGAGAAACGAAGCTTCACATTCCTCATTGCACTGTTTTGATATTTTCTTTAAAGCCCATTGATAAATCTCAAATTCTTCCTCTTCGAATTTTCAATTAGATGAGGAGCAAAGTGAGAAAGTTCGTTGAATTTCTTATGATATTCGGGAATGCTCATATCTCCTTGTATCAGATAAGAAAATTCATCACATAGCCGTTCAATTGCTTCTGGGGGAGTAAATCTTTCTAAGAAAATCACTTTGAATTTATCCCAGGTGATATCACCTTCTGGATTAAACTTAATAACTGAATCCCACCAGAACAAAGTTTCGTCTTTGAGTGCCCAGGAGGCTAGTAATCTTTTCTGGTCATCCCTCAGCTTTAATCCTTCAAAGATTTTCTCAGCTAAACGAATCCATGCTTGTGTTCTCATAATAGATTCTTCGCCCGAGAAGGGTTTTCCACCCAGATTTCTATATTTCATAAATAGAGCTTCTATATCTGGGTCAGTATTACTTCTTCTGTTTCTAGCACTCATTTTCTAGTACTTCTGCAAATAGCAGATCAAGTGTCAGGTCATAGAAAAGATATTTCAAAATATAGAGACAAATACTTGAATGTAAATGCGTCTATCTACGTGTTATTTCATTCTACTACTCATACTAGGATATTACTGATCCTATCTGTAATGAGTTACCCGTCCTAGAACACTACTGGTTCTATTTCTAACGAGTTCGTTAATATGTTATATTCCAGAACTAAGCTTAACCAAAGCTCTGATACCACGTTGTGACGACCCCAAACCCCGTACTGACGGCGGCAAGGGTAATCTTTGGAATATAACACACAAACAGATAACAGCAGAGCAGAATTAAATAAAAACACCAGATAATGAAAAATTGAATATGCTGGATAAACGTAATCATCAGAGTTACACAGTATGCAGGATCATACTTAGTACAAATACAGTTCAGCTATACATAAATGTCTACAGCGGAAACAAACATAATATGTACAATAGGAGCTGAACAGCAAAAAAGAGATAAATAACAGAATCCATCTTCAGCTCCAGCTATCCAGAGAAAGCCAGCTAAAACCTAAATACAAGGCTGCCCATGTAGGAAAAGGGGCACCCGAGTTTGAAAGTGAAACAAACTACGAGTCAGTCATGGGACAAGTATGAGAAATCTACTCAACACATTTATAATACGGCTAATAACAGGACCACGCCACTTTCGTGGAACGGGTTTACTCCATCGGATCGCCAGTGCTTTAAAACAAATAATTCTTTGAAACATCGCAATGCTTTTTAAAAAAATGAAGCCATTATAAGACTCAGTTCCCATCACACAATGCAATGCAAACCGGAGGATAGAGTTTTTACCTTATAACGGCCAAATTATGCTTGATACGAATAAAACAAAAGCATTTTATATTATTACTAGTGTTTATATGTTTCAAGAACAATTTCAAATCATAACTATTAATCATAGACGACATGAGCGTCCCATGCCACTATGTTGCCAAATATGGGTATACAATCAAAACCGCACAGTCATGTATTTGGAAATTGGATTTCCGTCATGAACCAAGGCAAAAGATAGTCCTTACTGACTTCAAGACAATCTAGCCCATGTCTCCGGAACAGCCGCAACTGCCCCTTGGAGCGATAGGGCTGATCCACACGGAGTGGATTATAGTGCCTGAATAATACGTTTCTCCACCCTTTGGGGCGTAAATGAGCCAACAAATGACTCCGCCGGTCCCTAATCGACCGATATATCCGAGGTGCCTCGCAACAGTAACAACCACATAAGTCAAACTCGTCAGGGCATGTAAAACCACTGACGCCACTTCTAGCTAGAAAGAAACGTATGTCCTCCCTGAGGTCGTCTCCCGTTTCTGGTTCATACCGGGTGTGAGGTTCACGAATTCACGTTGTACACAAAGCTACGCCACACAAGGCGGTGCTTTGATCATCACACAAGACCTTGCTTTTCAACAGAAGTCCTGATCACTGCATCTTAGCATGCCACACAGGCAATTCACACCGTGCAACTGATGGCTTTCAATCACACAAAATAAATTCCAATGTCAGACACACTGTCCATTTGCAAGTCCGTTCTGGGTCTGAACGAATCCGAAGGCACTATATACCTCGCAAACCCATCGATCACCACGTACGTCTGGACGATCATCACTCATTATCCATATTTCGGGATGCCTACCAATCTGGACCTCGGTTACCATCCAAACGAGGTGAATATCTCCGATCTTCGACCACCATCTTCATCTTCGATTTCTTATCATCGATTCAGTTATTCAAAATGGGATAAACCCGGTCTTTCTGAGCAACTCGCGTATATAATAAACAAGGGCAACACTAACATACACGCGCATCATTTCAATTCATTAGCCACTAACCGTCAATTAGTAAGAGAACGATTTCCCAAATATTAACCCCGAAGGCCGAAACCAACATCAGATCAACACCCAGGAAACCATTCGACTTAGCCAACCTTCAGTTAGTTTCTCACTTTCACATCCATATCGTATATAATATTTTATAATGATTTATCGCTATTTTTATTTATTTAAAAATAGCCAATTTATTCTAAACGATGCTTCGGGTCATAACGCGGCCGTGGCGCTATTTTTCTTCATATTTGATTTACACATATCTGAAAATCTAACCGTTGGATCTTCACAAAATTTACATCATTAGAAAGATCTTTTCAAAACGAATCCAACGGTTCCAGTTTCGGGAAAATCCGACGGCCGGATCTCCCGGTATAATCGTTTGAAGTTTCGATTTCAAAATACGAACTGCAGCGTCGTTATTCGATTAAATATAATTATATATATATATGTATATATATATATATATAAATATAATAGATTCTGGCGCTGTTTTTCTTCAGATTTGAATTAAACATTCCATACAATCCAACCGCTGGATTTTTAAAAAGTTGGTGTCGTTGGAAAGGTATTTCCAAAGCGAACCCAACGGTTGCGATTTCGGGAAAATCCGATGGTCGGATCTTCCACACTAATCGTTTGAAATCACAGTTTCAAAACACAAACTGCAGCTTCGTTATTCGATATACTTCAATTCTATTTATATATATATATATATATATATATATATATATATATCGATTCTTCGATTTCAAAACTATATGATTTTCATACATTTGATAAAAATGATATTTTTATCTGTCTTCTATTTCAACACTTCACTATTTTTAACAATTCATGTATATAGTAAAAATGTGATTTTTATTGTAAAACGATTTATTTCAAAACACGACTATTTTATATAGTTAATATAGGTGATAAAAATAGGATTTTTACTATAAAACAATTTACTTCAAAACCAGATTATTTTATATAGTTCATATTGATGATAAAAATAGGATTTTTATTATAAAACAATTTCTTTCAAAATATGAATACCATTCAACACATGAATTTCAATTCAACGAATGAATTTCTATTCAACACATGAAGGTTTTCTATAGTTTGTATATATAGATAAAAATGTGATTTTTATATTTAAAACATGAATACCATTCAACAGATGAATTTCAATTCAACGAATGAATTTCGATTCAACACATGAAGGTTTTCAATAGTTTGTATATATAGATAAAAATGTGATTTTTATATTTAAAACACGAATACCATTCAACACACGAATTTCAATTCAACGAATGAATTTCGATTCAACACATGAAGGTTTTCTATAGTTTATATAAATAGATAAAAATGTGATTTTTATATTTAAAACACGAATACCCTTCAACACATGAATTTCAATTCAACGAATGAATTTCGATTCAACACATGAAGGTTTTCTATATTTTATATAAATAGATAAAAATGTGATTTTTATATTTAAAACACGAATACCATTCAACACATGAATTTCAATTCAACGAATGAATTTCGATTCAACACATGAAAGTTTTCTATATTTATGTAAATATATAAAAATGTGATTTTTATATTTAAAACACGAATACCATTCAACACATGAATTTCAATTCAACGAATGAATTTCGATTCAACACATGAAGGTTTTCTATAGTTTGTATATATAGATAAAAAGGTGATTTTTATATTTAAAAACACGAATACCATTCATAACATGAATTCTATTCAACGAATGAATTTCAATTCAACACATGATGGTTTTCTATTCAACGAATAAATAAAGTTTCAACAAATGAAAATAATTCTAACACATGAATATTATTCAAAATTTCGATAGCATAACGGCAGGGTAGTTAAAACAGGGACCGTCCCTAGTACGGCTCCTCGCTCTACCTTAAAGCCTCGCAGCTTTTGACAATGGGGAATCATGCATCTAGTTCGCACGCAGGCGGCATGTATATTTTTTCATTTCCACAAACTAATCCTATGTGGTTTCAACCAAATATTTCTCAACCACAAACGGGTATTTTTCAACCACAATCAATCAATTTCAACCACAAACAATTTCAATCAACCATTCGTAATCAACCAATTTTCACACCAATCACAACCAATAAATATCGTCCATGGTTTGTGGACAAGGGGCATATATATATATATATATATATATATATATATATATATAGCATTTCACTTCTATTTCAACACATATATATTTTTTTACAATGCATATACAACTTATACATCGAACGTACAACTTATACAACGCTTATACATGAGGTGTACAACGCTTATATAACTCATACATCGACTATATAATTTTTACATCGTCGTTTTCCATATCGTTTATAAATTAGAAATCTCACATTGGGTTCCACTCCACCAAAAATAGCAGAAGGCTCAGAAAAATATGCGGTCTCTTCTAGAATGTAGAAGACGTCCACACGGTCACAATGTTTCCTGTTTCATCGATTTTCGTCAACATATAAGAAAGATACGATTTTTCAAAATTTGTAACGGTTTAAAGGTGCTATTTTCTATTCAAAGATTACAAAGCCGATACCTTTCTGTTTTGGTTCGAACTAGGGTTAGGATTTTTCTCGAAATCCGCGAAGTGTTGGAAGGATCGGAGGGTATCACGTGGAAGAGGGGAGAGAGGCGAGCAGGAAGAGGTTGGTTTTGGCCGGATCGGTGGCCGTAGTTGGCTGTGGCGACGCTGGGAAGTCGCTAACTTCGTGGCCGTGGATCTCGTCGATGCGGTGACGAGAGGTGTCGAGGTAGGGTCGAATTTGAAGAGGGGAGGGAGGCGAGTCGAGGTGAAGTGGTGGCGATGGCCAAGGCAATGGGAAAAGGGCTGGAAAGGATCGAGCTCGAGAACCGTCGGTGAGAGAGAGGCGGCGAGGTTTTTTTTTAATTTTATTTATTTTTAAAATTATGAAAGAAATAATTTGATTGGCTGGTATTTATATTTATTCGAAAATTAGGGTTTTCTCCCACGAACTCGAAATCAAACCCAATGACTATCATCCCTAGCGTTTTACCCCCATTCCGAACACAATGGGATATGTTTCGTAGGCCCACTCGATTGTTTCAGTCAGTTTTCCTTCAAATTAAAATATAAAACATTTAATATTTGATTTGAACGTACATTTCAATTTGCCAGGGCCACAATCTGATTCGAAAAATTCCAGAAAAATAAATCTGGCTGTGTTTTAACGATACGGTCCCAACAAAACTAGTTTCGTCGAATTCTGAGACCGTTTGAAAAATGGCCCATTTCTGGTCGATCCAATTTAACTTTAATTGACCAAGACACATTTTCCTTTGCCAAGCTCACATACTAGCTTCAAAAATTATGAAATTTGAAACCTAGTAATAACTTCTCATCCCGGATCCAACAAATGTGGTTTCTTCGAATTCCGAGGTCGTTTGCAAAATGGCCAATTTCACGGGCTATATAAATTCCATAGCGACCTTTCTGAAAATTCATTTGGCCATAACTTTTGCCTTCTGCTATAAAACTTTGATTTTTCAGATTCGTTTGAAAGGTATTCACTAACAGATTCAAATATTTTTTGTTTCACTCAAATCTGTTTTGTTTTGCACCCGGTGCAGTCCGACAAAGTTTAAATTCAAATTTTGAAACTGCAGCGCATTTTCAGGCCTTGTTTATAATTAGAATTAATTATATTCGTTTTCAAACGTCGATTCAAACTCACTTTTCATTGCTATTATTTAAAATATTTAACTTAAATATTTAAAATCCACTATTTTAGCCAATTTAAAAAATTTAAATTGGTTCAGATTTTCCGGGTCGTTACAGCGAGGAATAAGGTTCCTCTGTTTTCGTTTAGACCTAGAACGGACTTGTAAATGGATGTGTGTCTGACATCGGATTTCATTCTGTGTGATTGATTTACATCGGTTGCATAGCGTGAATTTCCCGTGTGGCATGCTAAGATGCAAATGATCAAGGCTTCTGTTGAAAAGCAGAGTCTTGTGGTTGATGATCAAAGCACGGCTTTAATACAGCGTAGCTTTGTGTAGGGTTAATTCGCGAGCCTCACACACCGGTGTGAACCAAAAACAGGAGAGGACATCAGGGAGGGCATGCGTTTCTTTCTAGCTAGGAGTGGTGTTTTGGGTTTTACACGCCCAGACATTTTACTTATGTGGATGATGGATAGCGAGGCGCCTCGGTTAGATCGGTCTCTACGGAGCCGATGGAGTCATTTGGCTCACTTACGCCCCATAGGGTGGTGAAACGCAGTGTTCATGCATTCTAATCCACATTGAGTGGACCGGCCCTGACGATCCAAGGTGCAGTCGCGGCTGTTCCTGAGACATGGTAGGCTAGATTATCTCGAAGCGGTGAGGACGATCCCTTGCCTTGGTTCACATATGGAAATCCAACATCCAATACGTGACTTTGCGGTTTTGATTGTAGAACCTATATATGGCGACATAATGGTATGGGGCACTTATGCCGCCTATGATTGAAATTGTTTTGACATTATACACTTATAGTAATAATAAAAGATGAAATTTAGCGTATCAAGCATTCTTTGGCTATTATAAGGTAAACCATATCCTCCGGCTTGTGTTTCATTGTGTGATGGGACCTGGGTCTTATAACAGCTTCATTGTTCTTTATTTAGCATTGCGCTGTTGTTTTATGCACTGGTATTCTTGGGAGGAACCCGTTCCGTGTTAGACGGCGTGTTCCCTAGATTTACCTAACTGTAAAATAAATACTAAAAACTGTTTTAGTTCTCACACCAGTCATATGACTGAACTAGAGTTTATTGTTTTAACCTAAACTCTGGGTGCCCCTATTTTCCACGGGCAGCTAGTAGTTTTGGTTTTGCAGATTTATATTCACAGGATCCTAATTTACAGCAGGAACAATATCTGGAAAGCTCTGTATTCGTATATCTCTTTTAGTTGTGTTTTGTATTATTTATCCGCTGCTATGTATTTAAATGTAATTTAAATCTCTGATGTTTATCAAATGTATATAATGTATTCATACTCTGTTATATTCTTGTATTCTGATGGAATTGTTGTAATATACAATGAAATGTTCTTCTGTTTGTGTTCTAATTTGTCGTGTTCTCAAAGCAATACGTGCTTACCTTCACGGGGAAGTGCCAGGTTCTTACAGTGGTATCAGAGCTTTGGTTTACAGAGCTCGAGAACAAGACACATTAGAACCGAATGAAAGAATTGATCACAGATTGGATTAGTAATATCCAATGAGAATGACTCGCTAGAGATAGGATCAATAGTATCCTAGAACGAGTCTGAAGAGTGTTATTTTTGAAATATAAATTAAAACGAATTTGGTTTTGAAAATTTAAACTTTTTATTTGTATTTGAATATTTACTTTAAATTGATTTGGACTATCGAGTATATAGAGATTTTAATATACGTCTGATCCATGTGTATTGGAAGTCTCGAATATATTGGATGGATATTGAATCACACTCTAGTCCCCCGGGGATGATTCTGATGATGAGGCCTAATCATCAGCCTCTGTGCTCGAGTTTCAAAAGTGAGATATCTATATATTTCCAATTGACTGGTATGAGAACCAAAATGTAGTTAGAACATATTGTTGTGATTTAGCATCAAAAACATGATTTTCTGTATATATATACCAATGTTTGAAAACGATAATCCACTAATTGATTGATGGTTGTGTTGTTTGATTAGTGGTTGATTAATTAAATTTGAACCATATAGCCAAATTATATCAAATGTTGAACTGAATTGAAATTAATTGGATATTGCATGCATATACATGTACATACGTTGAACAGGTCATTGCAAGGAGGCTAGAGAAGAGGAACAAAATTGTATGCCCGACAAATAGGTACATGTTTATAATTTATTGGGTTTTGGATGATTTTATGAGCCGATTGGCTAGCCGCTCGGCTGTTTCTTTTTCTTTCTGGATTGGAGAGGCCTGTATGGAAATTTCGGGATTTTCCCGGCGCTCCCGTGCAGGGGAGATTATGGGGAAATTTTTCAAAAATTTAGGGTGTTAGCCAAATTTTCGAAAATTTTGAAAAGTTCTTAGAAACAGAAAAGTTGAAGAACTTAAGCCGTAAAGAAAATAATGGAAATTGAGTTGATTAGTTAAACAACTTTCATCTTCGTTCCTTTTCGAGGACAAAAAGTTTTAAGTTGGGGAGATTGTAACAACCCGAAACTCCGAGCCAAATTAAAAAATTTATTTTGGCAATTTTGATGAATTTTGAATATTTAAAATGAATTATTTTAAATAATGACGACGAGATTTTTTTTTGAATAGAATTAGAATGAATATATTTATTTGAATCGTCGTTAGAATATAATTATTTATTTATAATTATAAAAGGAATTGAAGATGGCGCGGTAGTTCGAAAATTCGATTTCAAAGTTCAAATAAATGTACAGGATTCAAAATAAACCGGATTTTAGCGAAACCAAAAATATTAGAATATATTTGAGAATATCTTTCCAGCGAATCCGAATAATTGAAATTTCATAGCGGGGATAAAAAGATATGTCCAGTTGAAAATTCAGAATAGTCGCTATGGAATTTTGGCTTTTAAAAATAGCCATTTTGCAAACGACCACTGTTTTCGACGAAACCACTTTCGTTGGATCCAGGATGTCAAGTTATTGCTAGATTCCAAAATTCATAATTTTCTGAATCAGTATGTGAGCGTGACAAAGTTAAACGTGTTTTGACAGTTTTAGTCAATTTCGATCGACCAGAAAATGGCCATTTTTCAAACAGTCTCAGAATTTGACGAAATTAATTTTGTTAGGACAGTATCGTCAACACGAAGGTAGAAACTTTTTTTTTTTTGATTTTTTAGAGTCCGTATGTGGCCTCGGTAAATTAAAATGTGCGTTCAAATTCAATATATTGATTTATATTTTAATTTTTACGAAAACTGATCGAAACGATCAAATTGGCTTGCAAAACATATCCCATTGTGTTCGGAATGGGGGTAATTAGCTAGGGACGACAGTCGGTGGGTCTTGTTTGGAGGTCGAAATAAAAGTTGCTTTCAAGGAATTTAAAGTAATAAAATATATAATTGGGCCAAGTCGTTTCCCCTTTTCATACTCGAAGTCAACTACCCTTTCCATTGTTTCTCTCTCCACAAAAACGCTCAGAAAAAAACAAATAGAAACCCCCGTCGATTCCGCGCCCTCCCCCTTTTCAGACCACCGCGCCCCCTTCCAAGGCCACTGCCGGCCGTCGCCCTCCCCACCTGACTCCGACGCCGCTTACCTCCCCTCTCCATTCAATTTCTAGCCTTCTCCGAACCCCCGTGCACCCAATCCATACTTTGCAACCACCACAGTCCGCCACCACCTGACTGCTCACCTCCCCCACCACCTGGCGAGCCCGGCGCGCCCACCCTCTTCCACCACCTCTGGCCGAGCGCCCTCCTCCATTCGAAAAGGTGATTTTACTCTATTTTATTTTATTTATTTAGTTTAAATAGATTTTTGTGATTAAATAAAATTAGTTTTATAGATATTATGACATCGATAAACATATGTGATTTTATTTATATATTTAGAGTATAAAGAAATGATTTTTAATATATAAAGTTAGGATTTTTATAGAGAAAACTAGTCTATAAAGATGAGATTTTTAAATATATGAAGTTATGATTTTTATTCTATAAATATAGGATTTTTAAATACATAAATATGTGATTTTTATATATGAAGTAGTAAAATAAAAATACGATTTTTTTATGAATAAAGGTTTGAAATAAAAATATGATCTTTATTATGAAGAGAATGGTATAAAGGTGAGATATTTATTATCATGAAGGTGGAGTAAAAATATGATTTTTATATTATAGAGATAATAAAAATATGATTTTTATAATGCAAACATCGATATAAAAATATGAACTTTATTTTTATCATGAAGTAGCGAGAATAAAAATTCGATTTTTATATGAGTAGCGGATTAAAAATAGAATTTTTATATAATAAAGAATATAAAAATGTAATTTTTATATATGTAGCAAATTAAAAATAGAATTTTTATATACTAGAGGAGATAAAAATGTGATTTTTATATATGTAGCGAATACGGACGACGAAAGTGGCAAAGGGCGAACATGGCGAAGGTTTCCTACACATGAAGAGTCGCAGCGTTTGGTTTAGCTTCTCGGTGACAACTCTCACTGAATTTTTCTATATAGTTATTTATTTTATAACGGCATATATGAACTATTCCCCCGTCGTCCACAGACCATGGATGACTTGTTTGCTTGTTTGGTTATGTGGTGAAAATTCACTGTGTGATTTGGAATGAATAAATATTTTATAGTTAAAGATATAATTTTTAACGTGTATGTAAAATAAATATTCATAAACAAATCGGACGATTTGCTTATGTACATTGATTTGACTGATATTGATTAGGACGATAAATTTTAAACATCGCCCAACTGCACAAATAAAACCTGTGTTTGATTGTTTGAAACCCCACACGGGTATTGGGATGGTATTGGACATACACTAATCCCAATTATTTAGTTGTATGTCGATCTATTGGTTGACAGACTGTGTAAGCATTAATTATTTATATTTAATGCTTATGCAGTTGTGTGGCGCACTCTGGATGATGGTTGATTATTTAGCATTGCTATTATATATATGTGTTGTATGGAATCCATATAATTAACATTATATGGTAATGGATTGGGCCTCATTCCAATTTGGAAATAAAGAATATTGTAAAATGAAAATTCGTGTGTTGAATAGAATAAATATTCATGTGTTGAATAAAAGAAAATTCATGTGTTGAATAAAATATATATTCATATGTTGAATAAAAGAAAATTCATGTGTTGAATAGAATAAATATTCATGTGTTGAATAAAAGAAAATTCATGTGTTTAGAAAAATCTCTAAACGATAAAATTCACGTCTTTATCATATATAAAATTAGAAACTAACTGGAAATCACTTAAGATGAATGGTTTTCTGGGTATTGATCTGATGTTGGTTTCGGCCTTCGGGGTTAATACCTAGGGAATCGTTCTCTTGCTAAATAACAGTTAGAGGCTGATTAAGAATAAAACGATATAAATCACAATTTTATCAAATATATAAAATAACAAAAATAGTCATGTGTTGACGATACTCATGTGTTCAGAATATTCATGTGTTGAAACTATTCATGTGTTGAACGAAATATTTTATACAATAGAATTCACATTTTTATTATAAGATAGAATTAATAAATATTCATGTGTTGAATAAAATATATATTCATGTGTTGAAGAAAATATTTATTTGTTGAATAGAATAACGATATTATTGAAATATATAAAGTCGTGTTGATTAGATATGCGCCATTTTGACGCGAACGATATTTATATCGATTATATTCATTTTTATAATGAATATAGAAAAGGAAATGATTTGAAAATATAACGTTTTGAAAATGTTATCATTCATATATTAATGATATAGAGTATTCAATTTTGATTTGAAATTGAATATGAAGTTGAAATCATTTTTATTTTTTAAAACGAAGTTAAAACGATTTATAAAATACATTTTGAATTGAAATCGACGAAATATATAATATATATATATTATATATATTAATGGCCTGAACAGAACGCGCCGCGCCGTGACCATTCGCGAGTTTCGACCATTGGCTTCGAATGGACGTTACGGGAGATCCGACCGTCGGATTCTCTTAAAGCCGGAACCATTTGGTTCGTATCGAAAAGAGATTTCCAACGAATATGAAAAGATCTAATGGTTTGATTTGGAATTATGTCCAAATCAAATTTGGAAAAGCTCGTTGTAAGTGCAGTTCGATGGCCGTTTATGGAAATCGACTGTACGGGCCTTGATAAAATTATTAAAAATATCAATAATTTGTGTAAAATAATAATATATGAATTGGAAAGAAGTGAGATGAAAAATTCCACATTTGTAAGGATAAAAATATGTTTTTATCGAAATGAACTTGTTTATAACTGAAAATCAGTTAAGATGAATGGTTTCCTGGGTATTGATCTGATGTTGGTTTTGGCTTTCAGGGTTAATATTTGGGGAATTGTTCGCTTACTAATTTACGGTTAGAGACTAATAGAATGGAATGTGATTTTAAGTTTATCGTGAACCGTGTTTTAAATAACATTGGTTCTTTAACCCAGTTAAAGACAGGATATGTAACACCCCACATCCGTTAAGGTCACTCACAAAGGGAATGCCTTAATTTCAATGGAGCATTATGGGTACTGGAACAGAAATATTACAAGACAGACATATATAAAATAACGGAAAGTGAAGTAGAAGTACTTCAAATCATTTATTAAATGGAATTGTTTACAATAAAAGCCCATCAACTTCCAACACCCAAATACATACCTAAAATATCTGTCTTGCTCAAAAACAAAGAAGCATAAACATAAACTGTAGAATTCCCCAATAAAGAAAAGCAAGCCATAGCCAAGAGAAATCCAAGCCGTACATGAAAGAGCCTTGGAGCTTGGTAAGATCCGAATAAAGCTGTATTCCCACCCTGTGAACCTGGGGGGGGGGGGTGGAAACGGAAGAAAACGAGGCGAAACAAACCGGGTCAGGCATAAAGACTGAGTAAGTCCTAGTGACTTTCAGCATAAAACCAGGTAAAGATAACATGGAAAGAATAAACTAAAAGTAAACATAAGCATGATGACAAGATAAGCTACAAGCACGATGACTAAGAATAACATCATAGGATTTCTGTCATGTATAACATTTCAAGGTTCCCATTCAAGATGAACTAAGTATAATTTTGCAAGATTTATATCAAGCATCGCGAGATTTCTCTGCTTCACCATTAGAATGATATCTATTTGCTCTGCACCACCTAACTAGTGTCCCAACTAGTAATCAATATAAAATGATAAAATCATAACGTGATCCCGATCCCCGAAATTAAGGTTGCTTTCACATATACATCTATTATTTATTACCTAGATCTAATCTAGGGTTTTCTATCGAGCGCTTCCTAGATTCAACCAGGATTTATGCCACTTAGGTCCAACCTAGGGATTATGCTACCTATTGAACACTTCTCGGATTTAGGGTTTACGCCACCTAGGTCCAACCTAGGGATTATACTACCTACGTGTGTCATACGGCCCCAAATGATTGTAGATACTAATGCTGGTCCCACCATGGGGTGTATCAAGACCCATGGAGGCGGCATGACGCAATTCTAGAAGGCATAGGTTATACTACTGGTGTCCCCAGTGCCCTGGTTGTCTGCTCCGGAGTGTGTGCACGCCCGCACCCCGTTAGACCTACACTGTGCACCCACCGCCTTCGTTTGACCACTTACAATCAGCCCAGTAATCGTGCCCCACCCTGCCTAGTTTTAGGGTACCGTTGATACCTAATTTGGGTTACTGTTGAAATTGGTCCCCGTTACTAGGGTTTCCTACTGGTTAAGCGTGTGGGCCTATATATACAGATATTACCCACCTTCCCATGATGTACTTAACCCACCTATTCAAGTGTGCTTATTAATGGTTAAGTTTGTGGGCCTATATTTACTAATATTACCCACCAACCCGATATGTACTTAACCCTCTCCGTCCATTACGTTAAGTTGATTAAGTGTTTCATCTTGTTTTACTTAACCCTACCACACATCATGTTATATCGGTTATGTGTTGTTCCTTGTGTTACTTAACCCTACCGCAAGCCTTGTTATACTGGCTAAGTGTTCTCCCTTGTGTTAACTTAACCCCACCGCATGTCATGTCATATTGGTTAAGTGTACATTGACTTAGCCCACCTACTTATCATGTTGTGACGGTTAAGTGTTACCCTCTGTTGTTACTTAACCTTACCACGCATCACGTTATATTGGTTAAGTGCATGTTAACTTAACCCCATCCACCAGTCATATTATAATGGTTAAGTGTTACCCTCGTGTGTTTACTTAACCCTACCACGCATCAGGTTATATCGATTGGGTATTATCAACCTATTCAAGTTAGCCCAACCCATCCGCTAGTCATGTTATAACGGTCAAGTGTCATTAGCCTAGCTATGTTACTTAACCTACCCATTAGTCTGATTAACAGTTATGTTGGTTAAGCCCACATTTATAAGTTTTACATGTTCTTAACTCATACCGGTTAGGTCCATATTCACATGTCAAATTTCCATGTCATCCCACCTAACCCTCTAACCATACCCACGTCTTAGTATGGTTAGTATTCCTTAATTCATTCATTATGACGAACGAATCATGACCTTTCACATTAGACCGTGCATTTTGTGGCCACTGGATTTGCTGGGCGGTTCCGGACAGATTTACACCACAAACTGGGTCTAACCTCGTGTCATAAATCGTTACGCCTACAATTCGACATTCGACCTCTCACATTAGACTGACACTTTGTGGCTACTGAATTTGCCGGGCAGTTCCGGGCAGATTTACACCATAAACCGAGTCTAACCTCATGTCAAAGGTTCATTAATGGTCGTATTCCACCCAAGAACCCAATATCAGTTCATGTGTTTAACATATAGAAATGTTCATGATTCACGTTTTTGCCCCAAAACGTATTCCCAAATTATTATCATAATTCACTATAAGGTTATGCCAATTTATAGCCTTTTTTTTACAATACCTACCAACCACCCAAAACCCAACTTAGGCGCGTTCATATTAAACCTTTACCAAGTCATAAATTTTCATATATGTTTCTATTCCAAATTTCACATAATTAACATATGCCCAAGTTCTAGATTACATGTAAATTTCACATATGCCCAATTTGTACCGAATTTACATATGTTCAATTTATGTCGTTTTACATGTATGCCAATTTTATACCATTTTACCATATCAAGTTCTAGTCAAAATTACATGTATCAAGTTTCATACCCAATAAACCCAAATCATGATTCACGATGTAGTTATCCCAAACTATAATCTTTTTTATTACAATACATGTCAGTTGCCCAAGTTCATAATACATGTTTATGCCAATTATCAAGTTTACAATCGCTTTCATGTTCAATTTCCCAATTCTACATATGCCTAATTAACATAAATCCAATCTTTTGATTTAATTTACATAGTCCCAAACTCGAGATTTAATTTACATGCCAATTCATATATGCCCAAACTTGCAATTTCAATTATATTGACAATACCCCAAATATCCAATTTCATGTTAATGGTAGTAATACCCAAATATCGAATTTTTATGTTATGCCATCAATTCCACCAATCACATATATTCCACTAGGCAATATTCCAATATTTCCCCCGTATACCATCGCACGTATATCGTAGTTTAGGCCTAGGTCCGAAATTGACCTAGGTTCATCAAAAGAAAATAAATAGGGGAAGGTAGAATTTAGCATAAAAATAAGATCAGAGAGAAAAACATCATCATAGGCATGAAGATTATAACTTAATAATAATATCAACATGAATTGAGAAAACTGATTTACAACAGGCTGAATAGATCATGAACTTGACATGAAAATAAAATTAGACAAGTCTCAAAAACTCAAGATTCAAGAAGCAACAGAAATAGGTCTGAATAGATAAACATACTTAGATTCAATTCCACTTTATTTCATGTCCATATTATAATTAAATGTTTAAATCTAAAAGTAACTAGCACTTACAGAGCATGGCTAGTGAATTAGGAACTGAATTTGTCATAGAACGTTGTTGATTTATTGTCTTGAATCATTGTAGAAGCTTAAATCTTCGAATTGGATTGTGTATGAAAGCTTAAGAAATTGATTAGAGACGGCGGCCATGATCAAGAGGTATTTTAGCAGCGTAATGGTGTAATAATGATTTGATATGAATTAGGTTAGGTCTAAGGGTGTTTTTATAGGTGTAGCAACTAGTTTAGGCCCTTAGATTAACCCTAGAATCAATCCGGACCGTCAAAACACGTCTCAGGCTTCAAAAATGAGTTCTGGGTCAAACAGGCCGACCATGTCGACCAGTAAGGTGGGGGGGTCGACAATATGGTCGACCTAGGGGGTAGGTAGACCCTATGGTCAACCTGGGGGGGGGGGGTAGGTCAACCCTATGGTCGACCCCCTGGTCCAGTCTGCCTGAAAACTGCTGAAACTTGTACATGCCATAACTTCTTTATCCGGACTCCGATTTTCGAAAACTCGGACTCTATTTCATGTAAAATTTCGAGACAAACGCAATGGCGTAACCTGTTTCCCCTGATTCTAAATTTAAAATTTAATTCTTCCTTGATTTCTTGTTTTAACATGTTATAAAAATACGGGTTGTTACATTCTCCCCTCCTTAAAGGATTTTGTCCCCGAAATCTTCAAGTTAAGAAGAATATGTCCTACCATCCGATCATCAATCACAGGCATCCATTGTCCTTAAGAGATTTCTAATGCTGTATGAGCATATGCAGAAAGTGTGTGTGTATATGTTCCTTATCTAATGCAAATGATCAGGCCTGATTGATCTTCTTAATGCAAAATATGTTTAGTGCAATGAGTCCAATATGTATGCAAATAGTTCTAGTCACATAAACACTATATGTGTGCACAATCATCCATCCATATGTATCATCCATATGATAACACATCCAATTTCATCCATAAACGAGTATAAACACTCATGCATATGCAATATGGAAATGTGTCTGAGCCGATCTAGTGCCTAATGTGTGTTATGCAATCACGAGCAACCACTAGCAGCCACTTACAACCACTGTCAACCATCAATCATAACATGTCTCAAACACATGTTTACACCCAATTGTTCCTACCTAAAGGTATAGTCGAACGATAGAAGCAAGTAAAAACCTTGTGCCCATTAGGCAATGTCAAAACTGGGAATCTATGTCACGTATATACTGATTTGGAGAAGAACTCCCTAAGCACCAGCCCCGAAGACCAAAGTCAACATCAGGCTGACACCCAAAGAATTAACCAACCAATATATATGTTTCTAGGAAACATAGCATGATGGACTACTTTTTGGTCACAAGAAATCCCTTACTAAGACCAACCCATATCCTATAAAACCCAAAAAGTTTAGTCCACCCAACGGACACCCTTAATCCCCAACATGTATTATTAACAAATGAGTCATACTCCCTATGGGGTTTGCAACAGAAATAGGATGGAGAATAGGACTGAGAGGTTATACTTAGAAGATAGCATACAAGTTAGCTCTACATGAAAAGAGGGATCAAGGATATACTCTCAAAAGGAGATATGATGCGCGTATCTAGTCTTTGATCTTCTATGTCACATTTCCTTGAGCTTAACTCCATTGTGCTTTGTCCGTCTTTAACTTCAAAATTTCGTAGCTTCTTAATTCTTGTTTCCAAAATATGAGTTGGGACTCATTTCACCCTCGCCTCTCGTTCCACTTTCACTTATTCTCTTTCTAGTATACCCGATTCAAACATAACTGCATACTCATGGTTTCGTGCAAGCTCTCCAAAATTCACTAGTGAATCTCGGATCTCGTTTACTTACTAGAAGGTATTCAACATAAATGAATTATCTCTTTAAAATAAACAAATGCTAATCATGTTGCCAAGTGTACTTACTAAGGTAATTTTCTATAACTCATGCATAAGCGAAATGAACCATCTGCCTTAGTGGCGAACACTGCTTGGACGGATTACAAATTACCAATAAATGTGTCAAGAGATTCTGAGTAACTTAATCATGACAGAACTCTAAAGGTTACACAAGACTTCGAGGGTATTAACGAGGCAAGTCAAGAGTCTAACTGCCCTCCTTTCAAAACCGAGAATGGGTCCCTTACTAAATAACCACTCCATCCTTAGAATAAACTCGTAATCCAAAAACATAAGTGTTACACCTAAACTCAATACTTGGCATAGACATTCTCAAATCCGAAACAAGTCTTGAGTAAACAAGCCGATTCCCCTATAGGATTTGAGACAAAAACGGGATCCTCTACTACGCTAGTACTAAGGTGCAGAGACTCAACTATCGAAGCAGAATTAAAAGGATGCGATGTACAAAAACAAAGTTACAACGGGTTGATAGAAAAGAAAAGCTAAACCTTTAACAGAAACGTTACCACCTCTCTTAGATACGCTAGTAGTGAGAGCATACAATTGACCTCTCGACGATCTTGTTCTTTGCCCTTGTCCTATAATACTTAATTACATGTCCCTTTTTACCATACCAAAGATATTCTCTCTTGTCATGGGTTTTATTATTCTTTCACTTTGACCTCTTCCCTTTTCACCTTTTTCCTCTTCGTGGATTAAGCCATATCAACAAGTTTCTCATCCTTAGACTTGTGTTCTTTATCCTCGTTCCTACTATCCTTGTATAGCTTGTTGAAAAGTTTCTCGAAAGCTACTTCCATTGCACGACAACCCTACAAAGCTTGAGATAAGATTGGTCGAAAGTAAAACTACTGCGGCTACAGATGGAGGTTGGACACTACTTTGCCCTCCGACATGTGTCGCATGCCTACAAACTATGGTGAAAAAGAAAGGGAGAAAGACTCAAGGAGAGAATCAAAAGATAGTGCATATGGCTTTGGGGAATATGCCTTTCGTTAAACAAAACTTTTCTTTAGAAAAATGCTTCTTTGTAAACATTTCGAAAATAATTTCAGAAGGTTTTAAGAAAATTTTGCCCAGTCTGGTAACCTTTTGCTCTGATACCAAATGTAACACCCCACATCCGTTAAGGTCACTCACAAAGGGAATACCTTAATTTCAATGGAGCATTATGGGTACTGGAACAGAAATATTACAAGACAGACATATATAAAACAACGGAAAGTGAAGTAGATGTACTTCAAATCGTTTATAAAATGGAATTGTTTACAATAAAAGCCCATCAACTTCAAATACCCAAATACATAGCTAAAATATCTGTCTTGCTCAAAAACAAAGAAGCATAAACATAAACTGTAGCATTCCCCAATAAAGCAAAGCAAGCCATAGCCAAGAGAAATCCAAGCCGTACATGAAAGAGCCTTGGAGCTTGGTAAGATCCGAATTAAGCTGTATTCCCACCCTGTGAACCTGGGGGGGGGGGGGAGGGGGGAAACGGAAGAAAAAGAGGCGAAACAAACTGGGTCAGTCATAAAGACCGAGTAAGTCCTAGTGACTTTCAGCATAAAAACAGGTAAAGATAACATGGCATGAATAAACTGAAAGTAAACATAAGCATGATGACAAGATAAGCTACAGGCATGATAACTAAGGATAACATCATAGGATTTCTGTCATGTATAACATTGCAAGGTTCCCATTCAAGATGAACTAAGTATAATTTTGCAAGATTTCTATCAAGCATCGCAAGATTTCTCTGCTTCACCATTAAAATGATACTATTTGCTTTGCACCACCTAACTAGTGTCCCAACTAGTAGTCATTATAAAATGATAAAATCATAACGTGATCCCGATCCCCGAAATTAAGGTTGCTTTCACGTGTATATCTATTATTTATTACCTAGATCTAATCTTGGGTTTTCTATCGAGCGCTTCCTAGATTCAACCAGGATTTATGCCACCTAGGGATTATGCTACCTATTGAACACTTCTAGGATTTAGGGTTTACGCCACCTAGGTCCAACCTAGGGATTATGCTACCTACGTGTGTCATACGACCCGAAATGGTTGTAGATACCTATGCTGGTCCCACCATGGGGTGTATCAAGACCTATGGTGGCGACCCGACGCAATTCTAGAAGGCATAGGTTATACTACTGGTGTCCCCAGTGCCCTGGTTGTCTGCTCCGGAGTGTGTGCACGCCCGCAACCCGTTAGACCTACACTGTGCACCCACCACCGTCGTTTGACCGCTTACAATCAGCCCAGTAATCATGCCCCACCCTGCCTAGTTTCAGGGTACCGTTGATTCCTGATTTGGGTTACTGCTGAAATGGGTCCCTGTTACTAGGGTTTCCTACTGGTTAAGTGTGTGGGCCTATATATACAGATATTACCCACCTTCCCGTGATGTATTTAACCCACCTATTCAAGCGTGCTTATTAATGGTTAAGTTTGTAGGCCTATATTTACTAATATTACCCACCAACCCGATATGTACTTAACCCTCTCCGTCCATTACGTTAAGTTGGTTAAGTGTTTCATCTTGTTTTACTTAACCCTACCACACATCATGTTATATTAGTTAAGTGTTGTTCCTTGTGTTACTTAACCCTACCGCAATCCTTGTTATACTGGCTAAGTGTTCTCCCTTGTGTTAACTTAACCCCACCGCATGTCATGTCATATTAATTAAGTGTACATTGACTTAGCCCACCTACTTATCATGTTTTGACGGTTAAGTGTTATCCTCTGTTGTTATTTAACCTTACCACGCATCACGTTATATTGGTTAAGTGCATGTTAACTTAACCCCATCCACTTGTCATATTATAATGGTTAAGTGTTACCCTCGTGTGTTTACTTAACCCTACCACGCATCAGGTTATATCGATTAGGTGTTATCAACCTATTCAAGTTAGCCCAACCCATCTGCTAGTCATGTTATAACGATCAAGTGTCATTAGCCTAGCTATGTTACTTAACCTACCCATTAGTCTGATTAACAGTTATGTTGGTTAAGCCCACATTTATAAGTTTTACATGTTCTTAACTCACACCGGTTAGGTCCATATTCACATGTCAAATTTCCATGTCATCCCACCTAACCCTCTGACCATACCCACGTCTTATTATTGTTAGTATTACTTAATTCATTCATTATGACGAACGAATCATGACCTCTCACATTAGACCGTGCATTTTGTGGCCAATGGATTTGCCGGGCGGTTCCGAGCAGATTTACACCACAAACTGGGTCTAACCTCGTGTCATAAATCGTTACGCCTACAATTCGACCTTCGACCTCTCACATTAGACTGACACTTTGGGGCTACTGGATTTGTCGGGCGGTTCAGGGCAGATTTACACTACAAACCGAGTCTAACCTTGTGTCAAAGGTTCATTAATGGTCGTATTCCACCCAAAAACCCAATATCAGTTCATGTGTTTAACATATATAAATGTTCATGATTCACGTTTTTGCCCCAAAACGTATTCCCAAATTATTATCATAATTCACTATAAGGTTATGCAAAGTTATAGCCTTTTTTTTTACAATACCGGCCAACCACCCAAAACCCAACTTAGATGCGTTCATATTAAACCTCTACCAAGTCATAAATTTTCATATTTATTTCTATTCCAAATTTCACATAATTAACATATACCCAAGTTCTAGATTACATGTAAATTTCACATATGCCCAATTCGTACCAAATTTACATATGTTCAATTTATGCCGTTTTACATGTATGCCAATTTTATACCATTTTACCATATCAAGTTGTATTCAAAATTACATGTATCAAGTTTCATATCCAATAAACCCAAATCATGATTCATGATGTAGTTATCCCAAACTATAATCTTTTTATTACAATACATGTCAGTTGCCCAGGTTCATAATACATGTTTATGCCAATTGTCAAGTTTACAATCGCTTTCATGTTCAAATTCCCAATTCTACATATGCCTAATTAACATAAATCCAATCTTTTGATTTAATTTACATAGTCCCAAACTCGAGATTTAATTTACATGCCAATTCATGTGTGCCCAAACTTGCAATTTCAATTATATTGACAATACCCCAAATATCCAATTTCATGTTAATGGTAGTAATAACCAAATATCCAATTTTTATGTTATGCCATCAATTCCACCAATCACTTATATTCCACTAGGCAATATTCCAATATTTCCCCGTATATCATCGCACGTATATCGTAGTTTAGGCCTAGGTCCGAAATTGACCTAGGTTCATCAAAAGAAAATAAATAGGGGAAGGTAGAATTTTGCATAAAAATAAGACCAGAGAGAAAAACATCATCATAGGCATGAAGATAACAACTTGATAATAATATCAACATGAATTGAGAAAACTGATTTACAACAGGCAGAATAGATCATGAACTTGACATGAGAATAAAAATAGACAAGTCTCAAAAACTCAAGATTCAAGAAGCAACAGAAATAGGTCTAAATAGATAAACATACTTAGATTCAATTCCACTTTATTTCATGTCCATATTATAATTAAATGTTTAAATCTAAAAGTGACTAGCACTTACAGAGCATGGCTAGCGAATTAGGAACTGAATTTGTCATAGAACGTTGTTGATTTATTGTCTTGAATCATTGTAGAAGCTTAAATCTTCGAATTGGATTGTGTATGAAAGCTTAAGAAATTGATTAGAGATGGCGGCCATGATCAAGAGGTATTTTAGCAGCATAATGGTGTAAGAATGATTTGATATGAATTAGGTTAGGTCTAACGGTGTTTTTATAGGTGTAGCAACTAGTTTAGGCCCTTAGATTAACCCTAGAATCAATCAGGACTGTCAAAACATGTCTCAGGCTTCAAAAATGAGTTCTGGGTCAAACTAGCCGACCAGCTCGACCTGTAAGGTGGGGGGGTCGACACTATGGTCGACCTGGGGGGGGGGGGGGAGGTAGGTCGACCCCTTGGTCCAGTCTGCCAGAAAACTGCTGAAACTTGTACAGGCCATAACTTCTTCATCCGGACTCCGATTTTCGAAAACTCAGACTCTATTTCATGTAAAATTTCGATATGAACGTAATGGAGTAACCTGTTTCCCCTGATTCTAAATTTAAAATTTAATTCTGCCTTGATTTCTTGTTTTAACATGTTATAAAAATACTGGTTGTTACAGGATATGATTTTTCCCAAGTTATATAATCATTGATAGTGATTTTGGGAAGATTAAAACTAAGTGGAGTTTTAATGAATCCTTAATCAGATTGAAATGATCGAGAATGGAGTATCACCAGTTTTGCTCCAAGCGATAATTAAATCTTTAATTAGATTTGAACGTATAATGGTAGTTAAATTTACCGATAACACTGTGGTGTCAGATATGAAGTATTACCAGTTTTGCTTCATGGGATGTATAGGTTGGGATTAGGAAATTTGACAAATAATTACTTTGGTAAGGATCGTTAATCCCGACTAGTTTGGATAAACCATAATTAGGTTTGAATTGAAATCCAAAAGAAGATTAGAGAATGAATTTAGAGAATTTATCTTTGATAAAATTAATGGGAACCTTTCCCAAAATGTAAGAATATTTGAATAAAGGAACATTCTGAATTGGAATGAGGCGTATGTTGTGTTTGTATAACACTTGTTTATAAAATACGCGAGTTATTCGGAAAGACCAGGCTTATCCCATTCTGAATAACTGATATGACGATTAGTCGAAGAGGTAGATGGTGGTTGAAGACCGGAGGTCTTCACATCGTTTGGATGATTACTGATGATCTTGATTGGGCTGTACACCCAAGAGGAGGGAATCAGTTGGTCATTGTCCAGATGTACTTGGAGATCGATGGATATGCGAGGAATAAGGTTCCTTCGGTTTCGTTCAGACCCAGAACGGACTTGTAAATGGATGTGTGTCTGACATCGGATTTCATTCTGTGTGATTGATTTACATCGGTTGCATAGCACGAATTGCCTGTGTGGCATGCTGAGATGAAAATGATCTAGGCTTCAGTTGAAAAGTAGAGTCTTGTGGTTGATGATCAAAGCACGGCTTTAATAGAGCGTAGCTTTGTGTAGCGTTAATTCGCGAGCCTCACACCCGGGTGTGAACCAGAAACGGGAGAGGACATCAGGGAGGGCACGTGTTTCTTTCTAGCTAGGAGTGGTGTTTTGGGTTTTACACACCCGGACATTTTACTTATGTGGATGATGGATAGCGAGGCGCCTCGGTTAGATCGGTCTCTGCGGAGTCGATGGAGTCATTTGGCTCATTTACGCCCCATAGGATGGGGAAACGCAGTGTTCAGGCATTTTAATCCACATCGAGTGGGCCGGCCCTGCTGATCCATGGTGCAATCGCGGCTGTTCCTGAGACATGGTAGGCTAGATTGTCTCGAAGCGGTGAGATGTGGTATAAACCAAATATACTTGGTTGATTGATATTAATTGTGATTGATTGACTGTTTGGATCGTGCTCGACCAGTTTATGAGCAAATAAGCTTTTAAATTTAGCATTGGGTTGGATAGAAATATTTGTATGCTCACATCTTGTGAAACACTTCACGATTTGACTATGAGATGTTTAGCGATGTGATTGAGTTCATTTCAAATTTAATGAATGATTCTGAAATGATATTTTCTTAAGTGAAAAGAAATGTATTCCTAATTTTAGACAGGGAATGTTTTTAAAAAATGTTTTATAAACCAAAATGAATTTTGAGGGCTAAACCCGATGTTGTAAAAATGATTTCGAAATGTATTATGTGTTTGACATTGTAGTTCATCACATAACCGATTAGTTGCTATTGATGGTGTATCTATTTGGTGGCGGAGAATTTATTCTCTTGCTTAACAACCTTCTTTGAGACGTATGAGCTCAAAGGTTATGTGATTAATAGTGACTGATCATATGTGTGAATTGCTAACGTAAAGTAATATATTTTGGAAAGTACTTGTGATTATTATATTGTGAAATGATTTTCCCTACTTCGGGATATAAAAATGATTTAGTATGTGGCTAAAGATTCTGGTAACCCGGACGACTAAAAGTATGGTTGAGATGGCAGTGTAATCCCCGAGGGTATGGGATTGTGCATCGTTAGTGTTGCCTGCTCCATAGAGGGAGGTGCACGCACACACACACACACACACACACACATATATATATATATATATATATATATATATATATATATCGAGTTGGTAAGGTACGTACCCTTTCCCTTGTCTAAGGGGATCCCGATATTTGGTTGCATACTTGTTTTTATGCAATGTGACGTTTTGTAATTCATATTTCCAAAGATTTTGGTTTGTGATCCCGAAGTGAAATTTACTTTGATATAAAGCTAGATTTGTATTTTAAATGACATGAAATATGAAATCGGGAAATAAAGTCCAAAGGAATAATTTCCGTAAAGTGTATTGGATTCGGAAATTACTAAATTTAGGATTAAGCCTAAATGGGTGGATTGAGGAATTTCATGTCGTATGATGCATTGTAGATCCATATGACTATTATTAGTTGTTATTTATGCACAGGTATTCATGGGGGTGAAACCGTTCCATGACATGCGGCGTGGTCCCGTGATTTACCTTATTTTAAAGTAAAGTTTAATAACTGTTTTGAGTTCTCACACCAGTCCCATGACTGACTCAGAGTATATTGTTTTAACCTAAACTCTGGGTTCTCATATTTTTCACCCGGGCAACTAGCAGTTTTGGTTTGCAGATATTTCTTTTCATAGGATCCTGGATTACAACTGGAGCTATATTCGGAAAGCTTTGTATCCGTGTATTTCTTTCAGTTGTGCTAGTTGATGTATTTTCTGCGGTATATTGTATTTATACATCCGAAATTCATGTAATTTAAACCTATGATATTTTTCCGCTGTATTTTATTTATTCATACTATGTTATATTCTTGTAATCTGATGTAATTATTGTAATAGAAATAAAATGTACTATTGTTTGTGTTCTAATGCGTCGTGTTCTCAACTCAATCCGGATTCCTCCGTTTCTTCGGGGATCGGGGAAGTTTGGGTCGTTTCTATTGTATCAGAGCATTGGTTAACTCAAATCTTTGGGGTGGAACTCGTTAGAATAGAATAAAAGACTCGTCAGAGATTGGATTAGTAATATCCTATGAAAGGAAACTCATTAGAGATAGGATCAGTAGTATCCTAGAATGAGAAACTCGTTAGAGATGGAGTTAGAAATGCCCTAGAATGAGTTGAGAGTGACAAGTTTATGATTAACATATTTGTGATTATATATATAATCCGATCTTAGAAAATATGATTTTAAGTAAATAGAAGCTATATATTTGAAAATTTAATCAACAAATTGATTGTTGGTTGTGTTGTGTGATTATTAGTTTGACTAACTAAAATATAGGGATGATAAAACCAATATGAAAATGAAATGTAAATTATGCCAAATCGAATCAAATTTTGAATTGAAAACTGGTTGGAACTGCATATATATACATGTATATATGTGTAAACAGGTCATAGCATGGAAGCTAAGAAGAAAAATAAAATTATATGCCCAACAAGTAGGTACATGTTTACTATATTGATTAGGTTTGATGATTTTATGAGTCGACTGGCAAGCCGCTTGGATTTTTTTTCTTTTTGATTGATGAGGGCCTTGGGAGGCAAGTTGTGGTTTTACCGATCAGCCCGTACAAAGGTGGTTATGGCGAAAATTTTCGAAAATTTAGGGTGTTTGCCAAATTTTTAAGAAATTAGAAAATTCTTAGAAATTGAAAAGTTAAAGAATGAAAGTCATAATGAAAGTTGAGTAGGTTTGTTAAACAACTTTCATCTCCGTTCGACGAAAAGATTTTCAGTGGGGGAGATTTTAACAACCCAGAATTTCTGAACAATTTAATTTTTTTATTTTAGCTATTTTAATGGATTTTAAATATTTAAATTGATTTATTTTAAATAATAACGATTTAAATTTTATTTAAATCAAAGTTAGAACGTATAAATATATTTTAGTTATAAAACGAACCTAAAATGGCGCGGTAGTTTGAAAATTCGATTTTTAATTTCAGATGAATATACATAATGCAATATAAATCGGATTTTAGTAAAACAAGAAATATTTGAATCTACTTAACTATATCTGTCTAACGGATGTGAAAAATTTAGATTTCACTTTATAAATTGAAATTTATGTCCAGTTTAAAATTTAAAATAGTCGTTGTGGAATTTATAAATATTTTATATAATATATAGTCCCTAAAAATAGTCATTTTGAAAATGACCTCCTTTTACGACAAAATCATTTTTGTTGGATCCGGAATGTCAAATTATTGTTAGGTTTTAAATTTCATAATTTTTGGAATTAATATGTCAGCGTAGTGAACTTAAATGTATTTGGAAATTTCAGTTTGAATTTAATCGACTGGAAAAATGACCATTTTCCAAACATTCTCCAAATTTGACAAAATTAGTTTTGTTAGGACCGTATCGTCAAAATATAGTTAGATTTATTTTTCTATAATTTTTGGAGTCAGTGTGTGACCCCGATAAATTAAAATGTACATTCAAATTCAATATTGACTGTTATATTAATTTATATTTTTTAATTTTGATGAAACTTGATCAAAATAGTAGAATTGGCTTACGAAATATATCCCACGTTGTTCGGAATAAGGGTATTTAGTTAGGAACGATAGTCATTAGGCTTAATTTGGAGTTCATGGCATTAAACAAGTCATTTATGAATTAAATGTTAATTAAATAATTGGAATAAAATGGTCAAAACCCTAACTTTCGGTCTAATGTTCATTACCATGCTCAAAAATCAGGTGGCCGCCATTTCTCTCAATGGAGGGCCGAAAATGCCATATTTCGTTCCCTCAAAAATTCCCTAATTCAATTCGAATTAAACCTAATTGTAAAACAAGGATCGTAGAGATTTCTGAGGGCTTTAGTTTGATATGTGTATGATGAGGTTTAATGATGTGGTTCGTTCTAATTTCACTCGCAAACTTGACGGGTTATAGCGGATTTCCGAGGAGGAGGGGGACGTCGAGCGGGCTCTTGCTTATGGCGGTGGTGGAGGTCGGCTAGGGCTTGAAGGAGGCAGCGTTGGATCATCTTCTGGTGGTGTCGAGCGGCATGCATGGTCAAGGGGGACGCTAGAGCTTTTTGTGTGTGTTCGGTCCAAAGTCTAGACATAAGAAAGAGGGAGAAAGGTTAACGTGAGGATTAGAATATCTTTTACAAAAAGAAACTGAATTGAACAAGATTGGGTTCGTTGAAATCGTGGAGTCGAGCTCTATGCTATGGAACTGACAAGGATAGAAATGGAGCAAGTTTATTGTTGGGGTAAATTAAAAGCTCGTTTAATTTAGTTCAAAAACAAAAATCATCAATTAAAGAATGATGGAGTGGAAACCAAATTGAGAACTCCTTCTCGCTCAATTATATTTTATCATGTTATTGTATTTATTTTAAAAATATCCAGATTGCCAGTAATGAATTTTATATGTGTTAATTATCATGAATTTGTATACGGTGCCTGCTAGCTCACCTCCCTGTCATCCACAAACCATGGATGATTAAATTGACTATATTGTGTTGTGATTGTGATGTGAAATGAAATAAAATATATACACGCTGTATGAGAAATATATATGCATTATGGAAAATATATATACGTTGTATGAAAAATATATATGCGTTATAGAGAATATATATGCGTTGTATAAAATATATATACGTTGTATGAAAAATATATATGCATTATGGAAAATATAAATGCGTTATTAAAATATATATACGTTGTATGAAAAAAAAACGTTGTATAAAAATATATATGCGTTATGGAAAATACATATTCGTTGTATGAAAAATATATTTGTGTGACGACCCAAACTTCCCCTTACGGGAAAGCCCGGATTGAATTGAGAACAAAACTAATAGAATGCAAACAATAGAACATTTTGTTGCTATTACAACAATTACATTAGAATACAAGATATCAGAGTTCAAATAAATAATATACAGTGTAAAATATCAGAGATTTACATTACATAGCAGCGAAAAATAATTCACGAGCACCATGCCTAGCGGAAAATAACAACTGACACAATTGAAAGAGATATACGGATACAAAGCTTTCCGAATATAGCACCAGCTGTAATCCAGGATCCTATGAATAGAAGTATTTGCAAAAGCAAAAACTACTAGCTCTTTGTGTGGAAAATATGGGCACCCAGAGTTTAGGTAGAAACAATAAACTCCGAGTCAGTCATGGGACTGGTGTGAGAACTCAAAACAGTTATTAAAATTTACTTTAAAATAAGGTAAATCACGGGACCACGCCGTATGTCATGGAACGGGTTCACCCCCATGAATCCAGTGCATAAACAACAACTAATAACACTCATATGGATCTACAATGCATCATACAACATACAATTCCTCAATCTACCCATTTAGGCTTAATCCCAAATTTAGATTTTCAAAATCCAGTTCACTTTACATAAAAGATTTCTTTGGACTTTATTCCCGATTTCCTATTTCAAATCATTTGAAACACATATCTAGCTTTATATCAAAGTAGATTTCACTTCGGGATCTCAAACCAAAATCTTTGGAAATATGAATTCCAAAACATCACAATGCAACCAAATATCGGGCTCCCCTTAGACAAGGCAAAGGGTACATAACTTACTACTCGATATATATATATATATATATATGTGTGTGTGTGTGTGTGTGTGTGTGTGCGCGCACATCCCACGATGGACCAGGCTACACTGACAACTCACCAATTAAGGCCCTGGGTCTCTCTCACCCATACTTTTAGTTGTCCGGGTTACTCGATCTTTAGCCACATACCAAATCATTTCATATCCCGAAGTAGGGAAAATCATTTCACAACATAATAATCCTAAGTACTTTCAAACTATAGTACTTTACATCAGAAATTCGCACATATGATCAGTCACTATTAATCACATAACCTTTGAGCTCGTACGTCTCAAAGAAGGGTGTTAAGCAAGAGAATAAATTCTCCGCCACCAAACAAACATATGATCAATAACAACTAATCGGTTACGTGATGAACCACAATGTCAAACACATAATATATTTCGAATCATTTCAACAAGATCGAGTTTAGCCCTCGAAAACCTATCTGTTTTATAAAACATTTTTATAAAACATTGCTGTCTAAAATCAGGAATACATTTCTTTTTCTTTTCACTTAAGAGAAATATCATTTCAAAATCATTCATTAAATTTTAAATGAACTCAACAACATCGCTACACATCTCATAGTCAAATCGTGAAGTGTTTCACAAGATGTTCGCATACAAATATTTCTACCCAACCTAATCCTAAATGTAAAAGCATATTTTGCTCATAAATTGGTCGAGCAAAATCCAAACAATCCATCCATCACAATGAATATCAACAACCAAGTATATTTGGTTTATACCAATCTCACGTTTTGGTAAATTTAATCACCATTCATTCATTCAAATCTAATTAAAGATTTATTAAAACTCTTCATCGTTTTAATCTATAAAATCATTACCTAATGATTATTCAACTTTCCGGAAATTAATCCTGCCTTTAACTGGGTTAATGAACCAATGTCATTTAAAACAAAGTTCACGATAAACCTAAAATCATCTTCCATCAAAATGGAACCTTCACGGAAATCATAACAGTATATAATTGATATAAATTTCCGTATCAAACTAATACTATAAGTGGAATAACAACAAACCCTTTTAAATTCCATATATAGTAACAGTCTTCCTTTACAGAAGCTCATCTCGATCATTGCCAAATCGAATTCCATTCAATTCCAATTTAATATATTAAATTAGAAAACTTTACTTTAGAAAATTCCATTAGTCTTAATTAAAAGATTATAAATTCCAAATCGTTCACTATAACCCCCAAAATCCAATTTGATATTAAATATAAGGCTCTAAATAGAATTAATATCGACTTATATTCAATATCAAATTCTAAAACCAATGGATATCGTATTGGGAATAACGATATCTGTTTCTTCCAACTTCGTCAGCAATATCCGTACAATCACGGAATCCAATATCGAGATATTCCGACGATTATTACCATTTAAATCCTTTCCAATTCATACGCTGGAAATTTTTGGTCATTTGAAAACCATTTAACAATCCAATTTAATTATTGAAAAACATTGAATTATTATTCTAGTTAATAACTAGTTCATTTAGATAAAAATATGTTTTTATCTTTTCAAAACTGGAATTTTTCATCCAAACTCTTTCCAAACAATTTATTATGGTTTTACATGATATTTCCATATTTTTCATAATTTTATTAAGGCCCTTACAGTCGGTTTCCAATAACGGCCAATGAACTGCATCCGTAGCATCCTTTTCCGAAATTGATATGGACATATTTCCAAATCTAACCATTGGATTTCAAATCTTTTATATTGATTGGAAATATCTTTTCGATACGAACCCAACGGTTCTGGTTTTAGGAGAATCCGATGGTCGGATCTCCCATTACATCAATTTGAAGTTATTGGTCGACGTAAACGGTCGCTACGCGGTGCATTCTATTCAAGCCATTATATAATATATGTATATATATATATATCATCGATTTCCATTTAAAAAGTATTTTATAAATCATTTATAAATTAGGTTTAAAATGATTTCGACTTCCATTTCAATTTTAAATCAAAATTGAATATTCTATTACATGAAAATTTTATACAGTGCATATATATGTTAAAAATAATATTTTTAACAATCCAATAATTATTCCATTTCACGACAATTTTATATATCTCATATATAAGCTAAAAATAATATTTTTTGTGAACAAATATTTATTTCATTACATGACCATTTTATATGTCGTGTATATACACTAAAAATAATATTTTTAGCGAACAAATATTTATTTCATATCATGACCATTTCATATATCATATATATAATTTTATACAACGCTTTTATATAATTTATACAATGCTTATATATATTTATAATTTCATACAATGCTTATATATATAATTTCATACAATGCTTATATATAATTTATACAATGCTTGTATATTTTAAAAAACGCATATATATTTTTCACACTGCATATATATTTTATTCACATCACATACATACATACATACATACATATATATATATATTATTCACATCTCATATATATATATTATATCCTCGTCGCATATATATATATATATATATATATATGTATATATATATTATTCACATCTCATATATATATTTTATTCTCGCCTTATATATATATATTATTTTCAATTTCACATCATATATATATATATATATATATTATTTTCCATTTCACATCACATATATATTTTTTTATTTTCCATTTCACATCACAATCACAACACCATACAGTCAATTAAAACGTCCATGGTCTATGGACGAGGGAGGTAAGCTAATAGGCACCGTATACAATATATAATAATTAAAAACCGATAAAAATAAACACTAGGAGTTCATATATGCAATTATAAAATAAATAACTGCAAAAAAAGTTATAGTGAGAAGTTCTCACATTGGTTTTCATTCCGTCAATACTTATTTGGCGATGGTTTTAATACTGTTTGAGTTATAATTTGCCTCATTTTCTAATTTTCTCCGTTTCCGTTTTGGTAAGTTCCATTGTGAAGCTCTCTTTTCTGCGATTCCAACGGTTCTGAAATCGTTCGATTCTGATATTGTATGAAAAAGATATGATTTTTTTTATACAATGGATAATTAGATCAATAATTAATTAAATAAATAATTTAGCCAAACGTTGACTTCCCCTGTATTTTCTCCTCCCGTCGTTCTACAGGAACCTCCCCAAAAAAGAAAACACATCGTCGTTATCTTCCTTTGCTTCCACCTTCCATCACCTGAAGCCAGACGATGATCAGAGACAATCAATTGACAGCCCCTCTCTCCTCCACTAGCGTCGGTCGCCCCAACGAACTTGCCGCCATCCTGCTTCTCCAAAACACCAACGAAATCGGCTGTTTTAAACAAGAAATTCAAGAAATCTAGGACATTGAAAACGATCTCGACCGTTAAACATGTAGAGCACACTTAGTAGTTTGATTTAGTCTTTGGAAATTTCTAATATCGCTGAACAAATTGTGAGATAGATTGGAAGAAAGTTTGGAGCGTTAGGGGCCATGGATTTTAAAACTGACGGCGGGTTTGTAAATGGGAATTAGGGTTTGGTCAAAATAATGTACATATATATATATATAATATTATTTATTTCATTAAATACTTGCTTATTGATAAGAACTCCAAATCAAACCCAACGACGGTCGTTCCTAGGTAAATACCCCCATTCCGGACACAATGGAATATGTTTCTTAAGCCAATTCGACTGTTTCAATCAGCTTTCGTCAAAACTAAAATATAAATTAATATAATGGTCAATATTGAATTCCAACATACATTTTAAATTACTAGGGCCACATACTGACTCCAAAAATTACAAAAATAAAAATCTAGCTATGTTTTGATGGTACAGTCCTAACAAAATTAATTTCATCGAATTTGGAGACCGTTTGTAAAATGGCCTTTTTCTGGTCGATTAGATTTAAACTAAAATCGCAAAACACATTTAAATTTGTTGTGCTCACATATTAATTCCAAAAATTATAAAATTTGAAACCTAACAATAATTTGTCATTCTGGATCCAACAAAAGTGGTTCCATCGAAAACGAAGGTCGTTTTCAAAATGGCTATTTTTAAGGGCTATATATTATATTAAAATGTGTATAAATTCTATAGCGACTATTATAATTTTCAAATTGGACATAACTTTCAATTAATATCATGAAATCTGAATTTTTCAGATCCGTTAGAAAGATATTACTAAATAGGATTTAATGTTTCTTGTTTTACTGAAATCCGATTTATTTTGAATACTATACATTCAACTGAAATTTAATACGAATTTTCAAACTACCACGCCATTTCAAACTCTTTTTATAATTAAAATAAATTTATATGTTCTAACTACATTTAAAATAAATTTTTAGTCATTATTATTTAAAATAAATCATTTTAAATATTCAAAATCCATTAAAATAGCTAAAGCAAAAAAATTAAATTGGTTCAGAAATTCCGGGTTGTTACAATCTATAAAATCTTTTCGTCCTCAAAAAGGAACTGAGTGGAAAGTTGTTTAAATAACGAACTCAACTTTCATTCTTCAACTTTTCAGTTTCTAATAATTTTATAATTTCTCAAAAAATTGGCTAACCCCTTGAATTTTCAAAAAAATTCGCCATAACCTCCTTTGTTTGTGTTGATCAGTAAAACTGCAACTTACCTCACAGGGCCCTCATCAACCAAAAAGAAAAAGCCTAGCGGCTTGCCAATCGGCTCATAAAATCATCAAACCAACTGAATATAGTAAACATGTACCTATTTGTCGGACATACAATTTTATTTCTCTTCTTAGCTTCCATGCTATGACCTGTTCATTATATATACATGTACATGTATGCAATTCTAATCAATTTTCAATTCAGTTCAATATTTGATTCGATTTGGCTCAATTTCTCTTATTGGTATTATCATACCAACACTTTTATTAAGTTAAAATAATAATCAAACATCACAACCAGCAATCAATTAGTTGATTAGCTTCTCAATCATATAACTTTTATATATAGTCAAAATCGTATTTTCAGTGCCAAATCACAAACAATAAACCCTATCTAGTTTTGGTTATCACACCAGTCAATTTGAAATAAATAGATATCCCACTTTCGAAACTCGAACATGAATACTGATGATGGTATACTGATCATCAGAATTGTCCCGGGCGACTAGAGTGTGATTCTTTATCTACCTAGTATATTTAAGAAATCGATTACACGCTTGCAAGGCGTATATTCAAACTCTTCTTACACTTGATAGTCCAAATTCAATATAAAATAAAATATTCAAATACGTATAATAAGATATAAGTTTTCAAATCTAATTTGATTTTAAAAAATAACACTCTTCAAACCCATTCTAGGATACTACTGATCCCATCTCTAATGAGTCATTCTCATAGGATATTACTAATTCTATCTCCGATGAATTCTTTCGTTTGGTTCTAATGTGTCTTGTTTTCGAGCTTTGTAAACCAAAGCTCTGATACTAAACTGAGATGACCTAAACTTCCCCTTATGGGAAAGCCCAGATTGAGTTGAGAACAAGATTCATAGAACGCCAACAATAGAACATTTCATTGCTATTACAACAATTACATCAGAGTACAAGATATCAGAGTTTAAATAAATAATATACAACGAAAAATATCAGAGATTTACATTACATAGCAGTAAAAAATAATACATGAGTACCATGCGTAGCGGAAAATAACAATTGACACAACTGAAAGAGATATACGGATACAAAGCTTTCCGAATATAGCTTCAGTTGTAATCTAAGATCCTGTGAATAGAAGTATCTGTGAAAACCAAAACTACTAGCTGCCCATGTGGAAAATATGGGCACCCAGAGTTTAGGTAGAAACAATAAACTTCAAGTCAGTCATGAGACTGGTGTGGGAACTCAAAACAGTTATTAAACTTTACTTTAAAATAAGGTAAATCACGGAACCACGCCGTATGTAATGGAACGGGTTCACCCCCATGAATACCAGTGCATAAACAACAGCTAATAATAGTCATATGGATCTACAATGCACATATAACATTCAATTCCTCAATTTACCTATTTAGGCTTTATCCCAAATTTAGATTTTCAAAATCCAATTCACTTTATAGAAATTATTTCTTTGGACTTTATTCCCGATTTCTTATTTCAAATAATTTGAAATACATATCTAGCTTTATATCAAAGTAGATTTCACTTCGGGATCTCAAACACAAATATTTGGAAATATGAATTCCAAATCATCGCAATGCATACAAACAAGTATGCAACCAAATATCGGGCTCCCCTTAGACAAGGCAAAGGGTACATACCTTACCAACTCGATATATATATGTGCACCTCCCACTATGGAGTAGGCTACACTGACCACTCACCAATTAAGGCCCTGGGTCTCTCTCACCCGTACTTTTAGTCGTCCGGGTTACTCGAATCTTTAGCTGCATACCAAATCATTTCATATCCCGAAGTAGGGAAAATCATTTCACAACATAATAATCACAAGTACTTTCAGACTATAGTACTTTACATCAGCAATTCTCACATATCATCAGTCACTATTAATCGCATAACCTTTGAGCTCATACGTCTCAAAGAAGGGTGTTAAGTAAGAAAATAAATTCTCCTCCACCAAACAGATATATCATCAACTGTAACTAATCGGTTACATGATGAACCACAATGTCAAACACATAATACATTTTGAAATCATTTCGACAACATTGGGTTTAGCCCTCGAAATCCTTTCTGTTTTATAAAACACTCCCCGTCCAAAATCGGGAATACATTTCTTTTCACTTAAGAAAAATATCGTTTCAAAATCATTCATTAAATTTTAAATGAACTCAACAACATTGCTACACATCTCGAACTCAAATCGTGAAGTGTTTCACAAGATGTTAGCATACAAATATTTCTACCCAACCCAATGCTAAATGTAAAAGCATATTTTGCTCATAAACAGGTCGAGCACAATCCAAACAATCCATCCATAAGAATGAATATCAACAACCAAGTATATTTGGTTTATACCACATCTCATGTTTTAGTAAATTTAATCACCATTCGTTCATTCAAGTCTAATTAAAGATTTATTAAAACTCTTCTTTGTTTTAATCTATAAATTCATTACTTAATGATTATTCAACTTTCCGAAAATTAATTCTGCCTATAACTGGGTTAAAGAACCAATGTCGTTTAAAACAAAGTTCACGATAAACCCAAAATCATCTTCCATCAAAATGGAACCTTGATGGAGATCATAACAGTATATAATCGATATAAATTTCCATATCAAACTAATACTATAAGTGGAATAACAACAAAGCCTTTTAAATTCGATATACAGTAACAGTCTTCCTTTACAAAAGCTCATCTCGATTATTACCAAACAGAATTCCATTCAATTCCAATTTAATATACTAAATTAGTTAACTTTACTTTACTTTTAATTAAAATATTATAAAATCCAAATCGTAACTTCATTGTTCATTGGGTTAAAGAACGGATATTATTTAAAACATTGTTCATAATAAAACCCAAAATCCAATTTCGTATTAAATATAAGGCTCTGAATAGAAATAATATCGACTTATATTCAATATCAAATTCTGAAACCAATGAATATCGTATTGGGCATAACGATATCTGTATCATCCTATTTCCTCGACAATATCCATATAATCACGGAATCTAATATCAATATATTCCGAAGATTATTTCCATTTAAATCCTTTCCAGTTCATACACTGGAAATTTCTGGTCATTTTAAAAACATTTACCAATACAATTTATTTATTTAAAAACATTGGATTATTACCCTAGTTAATAACTAGTTCATTTAGATAAAAATATATTTTTATCTTTTCAAAACTAGAATTTTCATCCAAACTCTTTCCAAATCATTTATTATAATTTTACACGATTTTTCCATATTTTTAATAATTTTATTAAGGCTCTTACAGTCGGTTTCCAATAACGGCCACCGAATTGCATCCATATCGACCTTTTCTGAAATTAATTTGGACATATTTCCAAATCTATCCATTGGATTTCAAATCACTTATATTAATTGAAAATCTATTTTTTATACGAAACCAACGGTTCTAGTTTTAGGAGAATCCGACGGTCGGACCTCCCGTTACATCAATTTGAAGTAATTGGTCGAAATTCCCAAACGGCCGCTGCGCGTGGTGTTCTATTCAAGCCATTATATATATATATATATATATATATATATATATATATCGTCTATTTCCATTTAAAACGTATTTTATAAACCATTTATAAATTCGTTTTAAAAATGATTTCTACTTCCATTTCAATTTTAAATCAAAATTGAATATTCCATTACATGACAATTTTATAAAGTGCATATATATGTTAAAAATAATATTTTTAACAATCTAATAATTATTCAGGATCACGACCAATTTATATGTCTCATATATAAGCTGAAAATAATATTTTTAGTGAACAAATATTAATTTCATTACATGACCATTTTATATATCGTGTATATAAGCTACAAAAATTATTTTTAGCAAACAAATATTTATTTCATATCATGACCATTTTATATATCGTATATATAATTTTATACAATGCTTATATATAATTTATACAATGCTTATATAAATAATTTCATACAACGCTTATATATAATTTAATACAACGCTTATATATAATTTATACGAAGCTTTTATGTTTCAAAAAACGCATATATATTTTTCACATCGCATATATATTTTATTCACATCGCACATATGTATATATTTTATTCACATCGCATATATATATATATTAATATATATATATTATTCACATCTCATATATATATTTTATTCTCATCGCATATATATATATATATATTTTATTCACATCTCATATATATATATATATATATTATTTTCCATTTCACATCACATATACATACATATATATTATTTTCCAATTCACATCACATATTTTTTATTTTATTTTTCCATTTCACATCACAATCACAACACCATATAGTCAATTAAATTGTCCATGGTCTGTGGACGAGGGAGGTAAGCTAGCAGGCACCGTATACAATTTATAATAATTAGAAACTGATAAAAATAAATACTAGTAGTTCATATATGCAGTTATAAAATAAATAACTATACAAAAATTTGTAGTGAGAAATTATCACACTGGTTTCCACTCTGTCAATCCTTATTTGGTGATGGTTTTAATACTGTTCGAGTTTAAATTTGCCACATTTTCTAATTTGCTTCGTTTCTATTCTAGTCAGTTCCATTGTGAAGCTATCTTTTCTGCGATTCTAATGGTTCTAAAATCGTTCGATTCTAATATTGTATGTAAAAGATATGAATTTTTTTATACATTGGATGATTAGATCAATAATTAATTAAATAATTAATTTAGTCAAACGTCGACCTCCCCTCTAATCTCTCCTTCCCGTCGTTCTACAGGAACTGTGTAACAACCCGAAAATCTGGGCCAGTTTAAAATTTTTATTTTGGCAATTTTAGCGAATTTTGATTATCTAAAATGAATTATTTTAAATAATATCGACGAGAAATTTTATTTTGAATATATTAGAACGTATATATTATATACGTCGTCGTTAGAATATAAATAATTATATATAATTATAAGTAGAATTGAAAATGGCGCGGTAGTTCGATAATTCGATTTCAAACTTCAATTGAATGTACCGGGTGCAAAACAATCCGGATTTTAGTGAAACCAAAAATGATAGGATCTAATTGATAATATCTTTCTATCGAATCCAAAAAATCAAAATTTCATAGCGGGAATCAAAAGATATTTCCAGTTGAAAATTCTGAATAGTCGCTATGGAATTCAAGTCCTTAAAAATAGACATTTTGCAAACGACCTCGGATTCCGACGAAACCAGTTTTGTTGGGTCCGCAGTGTCAAATTATTGCTAGGTTTCAAATTTCATAATTTTTCGAATCAATATGTGAGCGTGGCAAAGGAAAACGCGTTTGACCAGTTTTAGTTGATTTTAATCGACTGGAAATTGGACATTTTTCAAACGGTCTCAGAATTCGACGAAACTAGTTTTGTTAGGACCGTATCGTCAATACGAAGCTAGAAAATATTTTTCTGGAATTTTTAAAGTTAGTATGTGACCCCGAGTAATTTGAAATGTACGTTTGAAATTCAATATAGTGATTTAAATGTAAATTTAATGGAAACTGATTCAAACAGTCGAACCAGCCTACGAAACATATCCCATTGTGTTCGGAATGGGGGTGAAACGCTATGGACGACAGGCGGTGGGCCTCGTTTCGAGGTCGTATGTAAAAGTCAACTTTTTGAAAATTAATTAAGTAAATAAATAAAATAAAATAAAAGAAAACCCTCCTCCCCTTATAACCGATGCCCCCCCCTTCCCTTCATAATCGATTTCAACAGATCAAAAAAAAAAAGAAAGAGAAAGATCGAGGAAGGCGGAAGCCGCCGCCTAGCCTCCGGCGCGAGCCCCTACCAGCGCCACCTCCGGCGAGGAACCGCCCCCTCCGCCCATCGCTCCCCCCTCTGAGCCCCGTTCTATCCTCCTTCGCCTCCTTTAAGGAAAAACCCGACGTCCTGAATGCTGGAAGACCAGCGCCGCCACCCTGGTGCCATCCGCCCCACCTTCGACTGGCCGACGCCTCCTCAATCCCCTCCACCTCGCGAGCAAACCTCGTTCAACCCCTAGGTCTGAAAAGATGTGAGTTTTCTACTTATTTGCTTTAATTTTAGGTTTAAATTATAAATCGCCAAATAGAAAACTGAAATTTTTATATATGTTTTTAAAATAGAAAACTGAAATTTTTATATATGTTTTTAAAATAGAAAACTGAAATTTTTATATATGTTTTTAAAATAGAAAACTGAAATTTTTATATATGTTTTTAAAATAGAAAACTGAAATTTTTATATATGTTTTTAAAATAGGAAATTTATCTAAGTATTGTTTTCTTTTAGATCTTTAATTTATAAAAGGTCAGATTTTTATATAGATAAAGGATCGCTTTTATAAACATGAAAAGAGAAGAGTTTTAAACATGAAATGATTTGGTTTTTGAACGATTAAAAAAAAAAAATATTAACATAGAAATGACGAAGGAAAAATTCGATTTTTCTATATTGAATAGCAAAGGAAAAATTCGATTTTTCTATATTGAATAGCAAAGACGAGATTTTTTATAATGTAAAGACGAGATTTTTATAGAAGTAAAGGAATTATTTTTATAAGGTAGTAAGATAAAAAAATTCGGTCTTTATTATGTAGGAGATATAAAAATATAATTTTTATTATGTTGAAGAAGTAAAAATATAATTTTTATATGGTTATGATAATAAAAATTCAATCTTTATTTTTGAAAAAGGCGAAATCTTTATAGCTGAAAAGGCGAGACCTTTATATAGAGAATAGCAAGGTAAAAATTCGATTTTTATACATTGAATAGCGAAGTAAAAATTCGATTTTTACATACGTAGTGGCTACAGCAACGAAGATGGCAAAAATGCGATAAAGATTTCTATCAAAGAAGAGTCAAGAAGTTGAATAGCTATCTGTGAGAATTTCTCACCTTTCACTTTCTTTTCTCTAGTTATATATATATATATATATATATACTAGGTTGCAGACGGTGCTTAGTAGCACCCGACACAATTGTCCACAGACCATGGACTTGTTTGTTTGGTTACATAAATTAATTAGATGATTTGATTTGAAATTGATTTGTTTGGTGAAATGAATGGATTGATTGATGTGTGAATGGCGTGGGCCTTCACTAGACCGGGGATAAGGCTAGGCCTTGTCCCGTTTCTAGTATCGTGCCGTTATGCCGCCGAAATTTTCTAAAATAAGTTCGAAAAATAAAAATATCATTTTATTTAAAGAATGAACTGAATAGAAATTCAAGTGTTGAAATAAAATATTTTATCGTTAAAAATATAATTTTTAACGTGAAGTGAATAGAATAAAATATTCATTTACAAACCGGACGGTTTGTTTATGTACACTGATTTGACTGATATTGATTGGGTCGATAAATTTCACACATCGCCCAACTGCACAAATAAAATCTGTGTTTGATTGTTTGAAACCCCACACGGGTGTTGGGATGAAACTTGAAGTTCACTCATCCTGATTGATTAAATATGTCGATCGATTGATTGACAAGCTGCTATAAGCGTTAAATGTCTATATTTGATGCTTATACAGTGTAGTGCACTTTGGTTGATGGTTGATTATTTTTCAATCCTATTATATACATGTGTTGTATGAAAATCCATATAATTAACATTATATGGTGATTGATTGGGCCTCATTCCAATTTAGAAAATAAAGAATATTAAAAAATAAAAGTTCATGTGTTGACAGTACTCATCCATTGAGATTGGTCATGTGTTGAACGAAATATTTTAGTAATAAAATTTACATCTTTATCGATATAAAATAAAAGTTCATGTGTTTACAGTCCTCATCCATTGAGATTGGTCATGTGTTGAACGAAATATTTTAGTAATAAAATTTACATCTTTATCGATATAAAATAAAAGTTCATGTGTTGATAGTACTCATCCATTGAGATTGGTCATGTGTTGAACGAAATATTTTGATAATAAAATTTACATCTTTATCAATATAAAATAACGGTTCATGTGTTGACAGTAATCATCCATTGAGATTGGTCATGTGTTGAACGAAATATTTTGATAATAACAACTATTTTGAAAAAGAAATATTTGAAATAAAATATTTGAAATAGAAATTTATGAAGCCGTGTTGATTAGATTGACGCCATTTTGACGTAAACAATATTTATATCGATTTTATTCATTTTAAAATGAATATTGAAAAGTGATTTCGAAAACGCATATTTTGAAATGAAATTTGAATCAAATTGAATGGAAAACGAATTCGAATTGAATATATAATATAAAACGATTTCGAAATGAATTGAATATAAAACGATTTCGAAATGAATTGAATATAAAACGATTTCGAAATGAATTGAATATATAACGATTTCGAAATGAATTGAATATATAACGATTTCGAAATGAATTGAATATATAACGATTTCGAAATGAATTGAAAATAAAAGGATTTCGAAATGAATTGAATATATAACGATTTCGAAATGAATTGAATATATAACGATTTCGAAATGAATTGAATATATAACGATTTCGAAATGAATTGAATTGAAAACGAATTCAAATTGAATTGAAAGCGAATTGAAATGAATTCAAATTGAATTGAAATTTGAATTGAAAAGAAAGTTGAAATTGCTTTTGAAACGATTTTAAAACTATTTATATAATTCGTTTTAAATAGAAATCGACGAAATATATATTATATATATTATATATATAATATAATGGCCTAAATAGAACGCACCGCGCCGCGGCAGTTCGCGAATTTCGACCATTGATTTCAAACGGACATTACGGGAGATCCGACCGTCGGATTCTCCTGAAACCGGAACCGTTGGGTTCGTATCGAAAAGAGTTTTCTAACGAATATTAGAAATTAGAAATCTAACAGTTGGATTTGGAATTATGTCCAAATCAAATTTGAAAAAGGTCGCTGTAAGTGCAGTTCGATGGCCGTTGATGGAAATCGACTGTACGGGCCTTGATAAAATTATTAAAAATAGTAATAATTTGTGTAAAATCATGAGAAACGATTTAGAAAGAATTAGGATGAAAAACTCCATATTTGAAAAGATAAAAATAGATTTTTATCGAAATGAACTAGTTTTGAACTAGAATTATAATTCTATTTATTTTTAAATAAATAAATTGAATTTGAAAAGGGTTTTAAAAATAACCAGAATTTCCAATGATAGCATTGGAGTGGATTTGAATCGAAATTGTCTTCGGAATATTCCGATGTTGGATTTAGTGATTATACAGATATTGTTATGGAAATTTGAAAGATATATTTATATCGTTATTTCCAATACGACATTTGTTAATTGTAGAATTTGATATTGAATATAAGCCGATATATTTTCTATTCAGAGCCTTTTATTGAATATCAAATGTGATTTGGGTTTGAACACTGTTCTTGAACCCAGTTGAGAAAAGATTAAATCTTTTTATTTAGATTTAATGAAGTGTACCAATTAAATGATATTTAATTGGAATTGAATTGATATTGATTTTTGGGTTTATCGTGGACAGTGTTTTAAATAACACTCGTTCTTTAACCCGATAATTAATGGAATGTGATTTTGGGTTTATCGTGAACCGTGTTTTTAAATGACACCGATTCTTTTACCCAGTTAACGATTAAAACTAAGTGGAGTTTTAATGAATCTTTAATTAGATTGAAATGATCGAGAATGGAGTATCACCAGTTTTGCTCCAGGCGATAGTTAAATCTTTAATTAGATTTGAACGTGAATTGGTAATTAAATTTACCGATAACACCGTGGTGTTAGATATGAAGTATTACCAGTTTTACTTCATGGGATGAATAGGTTGGGATTGGGAAATTAAAACCAATGATTACTACGGTAAGGTTCGCTAATTCCGACTAGTTGAATCGAAATTCAAAGGAAGATTTGAGAATAAATTCAGGAAATTATCTTGCATAAAATTAATGGGAACCTTTCCCTATGAATGTGAAATTTAGAAACTAACTGTCGGTTAGCCAAGTAGAATGGTTTTCTGGATATTGATCTGATGTTGGTTTCGACATTCGGGGTTAATATTTGGGAAATTATTCTCCTGATTAATTTACGGTTAGTGACTGATGAATTGGAATGAGGCGTATGTTGTGTTTGTGTAACACTTATTTAAAATATACGCGAGTTATTCGGAAAGACCGGGTTTATCCCATTCTGAATAACTGATACGACGAAAAGTCGAAGATGAAGACGATGGTCGAAGACCGGAGGTCTTCACGTCGTTTGGGTGATTACTGATGATCTTGATTGGGCTGTACACCCAAGAAGATGGAAACAGTTAAGGATCGTCCAGACGTACTTGGAGATCGATGGATATGCGGGGTACTAGGTGCCTCCGGTTTCGTTCAGACCCAGAACGGACTTGTAAATGGACTGTGTGTCCGACATTGGATTTTAGTCCGTGTGATTGATCTCTATTAAATATATATCTGTTTGGCGGCGGAGAATTTATTCTCTTGCTTAACGCCCTTCTCTGAGACGTACGAGCTCAGGGGTTATATATTGATGGATATCAAACGCATGGAGTGAATTGCCTGTGTGGCATGCCTAAGTGGCAATTGATCGAGGCTTCTGTTGAAAAGCAAAGTCTTGTGGTGATGATCAAAGCACGGCCTTTGTGGCGTAGCTTTGTGTAACGTTTACTTCGCGAGTTTCACACCCGTTATGAACCAAAAACGGGAGACGGACCTCAGGGAGGGCATGCGTTTCTTTCTAGTTAGAAGTGGCGTCAGTGGTTTTACACGCCCTGACGAGTTTGACTTATGTGGTTGTTGCTGTTGCGAGGCGCCTCGGTTTGATCGGACGATCCGGGTCCGATGGAGTCATTCGTTGGCTCATTTACGCCCCATAGGGCGGGGGAACGCATGTTCAGGGTTTAAGTTTAATCCACATCGGTGGACCGGCCCTGTCGCTCCAAGGTCACTCGAGCTCTGACCTGTGGCTCGGGCTAGAGAGTCACGAATCGGTTGAGGACTATCTTTTGCCTCGGTTCATAGATGGAAACCCAATTTCCAAATACGTGACATTTGCGGTTTTATTTGTAAACCTATATATGGCGACATAGTGGCATGGGACGCTCATGCCGCCTATGATTGATACTTATGATTTGAAGTTGTTTTATACACTATGCACTTATAATAGTATCAAACGATTTGTTTTAACCGCATCAAGCATTCTTTGGCTGTTATAAGGGAAAACCCTATCCTCGGCTGCGTTGCATTGTGTGATGGGACCTGGGTCTTATAACAGCTTCATTTTTCTTTATTTAGTATTGCGCTGTTGGTTTTATGCACTGGTATTCTTGGGAGGAAACCCGTTCCGTGTTATACGGCGTGGTCCCTTGATTTACCTAACTTTAAAAATAAAGATTTACTGTTTTAGTTCTCACACCAGTCACATGACTGACCTGGAGTTTATTGTTTTAACCTAAACTCTGGGTGCCTTATTTTGACACGGGCAGCTAGTAGTTTTGGTTTTGCAGATTTATATTCACAGGATCCTGGTTTACAGCTGGAACGATATCCGGAAGGCTTTGTATCCGTATATCTCTTCTAATTGTGTATTGTATTATTTTCCGCTGCTGTGTATTTAAATGTAATTTAAATCTCTGATATTTCTGTTTAATATTCATTTTTACTCTGTATATTCTTGTAATCTGATGCATTGTTGTAATGTACAATGAAATGTTCTTTTATATGTGTTCTGTTGTGGCTTGTTCTCGAATTATCCGACACTTTCCTTTACGGGGAAGTTGCGGGTTTTCACAGTTGGTATCAGAGCTTTGGTTTACAAAGCTCAGAGAACAAGGCACATTAGAACCATACGAAAGAATTCATCAGATATTGGATTAGTAATATCCTATGAGAATGACTCGTTAGAGATGGGATCAGTAGTATCCTAGAACGAGTGTGAAGAGTATATTTTTAAAATGAAAACAAATTTTTGTTTTGAAAATTTAAAATCAATTATTCGTATTTGATTATTTAGTTTATATTGATTTGGACAGTCCAGTATATAAAGATTTTGCATATACGCCTTGCAAACGTATATTTGAAATTTTAATATACTGGATAGATATAGAATCACATTCTAGACACCCGGAGATGGTTCTGATGATTGATCGATCATCATCAAAATTTATGTTCGTGTTTTGAAGATGTGATATTTATATATCTCCATTAGATTGGTGTGAAAACCAAAAATTAGATAAGGCCTATTGTTTTGATTTGGCATCAAAAACATGATTTTTGTATATGTATCAAAATTATGAATTTGAGACTCTAATTCACTAATTGATTGACGTATGTGTTGTTTGTTTATTTGGTTGATAATTTTGAACCATTTAGCCTAATTGAACCAAATATTGAATTATATTGAAAATTGGTTGCGTTTGCTTGCATATACTTGTACTTACATTGAACAGGTCATAGCAAGGAGGCTAGAGCAGAGAATAAAATTTGTTTGCCTGACAAATAGGTACATGTTTACTACATAATTTACTGTTTTGTTTGGGTGATGATGATTTTATGAGCCTATTGGCTAGCCGCTTGGCTTTTTCTTTTTCTTTTTGAGATCTGAAGGACCGGGGAAGCTATTTGAAATTCCCCGATGCTCCCGGTGCAGGGGAGGTTATGGCGAAGTTTTTCGAAAATTTAGGGTGTTAGCCAAATTTTTGAAGAATTTGAAAATTCTCAGAAACTGAAAAGTTAGAGAATGAAAGCCAGATCGAGCGTAGAGTTGATTAATCAAACCACTTTCGACTTTGTTCCTTTTCGGGGACGAAAAGTTTTAAGTGGGGGAGATTGTAACAACCCGAAAATCTGGGCCAGTTTAAAATTTTTATTTTGGCAATTTTAAAGAATTTTGATTATCTAAAATGAATTATTTTAAATAATATCGACGAGAAATTTTATTTTGAATATATTAGAACGTATATATTATATACGTCGTCGTTAGAATATAAATAATTATATATAATTATAAATAGAATTGAAAATGGCGCGGTAGTTCGATAATTCAATTTCAAACTTCAATTGAATGTACCGGGTGCAAAACAATCCGGATTTTAGTGAAACCAAAAATGATAGGATATAATTGATAATATCTTTCTATCGAATCCGAAAAATCAAAATTTCATAGCGGGAATCAAAAGATATGTCCAGTTGAAAATTCTGAATAGTCGCTATGGAATTCAAGTCCTTAAAAATAGACATTTTGCAAACAACCTCGGATTCCGACGAAACCAGTTTTGTTGGGTCCGCAGTGTCAAATTATTGCTAGGTTTCAAATTTCATAATTTTTCGAATCAATATGTGAGCGTGGCAAAGGAAAACGCGTTTGACCAGTTTCAGTTGATTTTAATCGACTGGAAATTGGCCATTTTTCAAACGGTCTCAGAATTCGACGAAACTAGTTTTGTTAGGACCGTATCGTCAATACGAAGCTAGAAAATATTTTTCTTGAATTTTTAAAGTTAGTATGTGACCCCGAGTAATTTGAAATGTACGTTTGAAATTCAATATAGTGATTTAAATGTAAATTTAATGGAAACTGATTCAAACAGTCGAACCAGCCTACGAAACATATCCCATTGTGTTCGGAATGAGGGTGAAACGCTATGGACGACAGGCGGTGGGCCTCGTTTCGAGGTCGTATGTAAAAGTCAACTTTTTGAAAATTAATTAAGTAAATAAATAAAATAAAATAAAAGAAAACCCTCCTCCCCTTATAACTGATGGCCCCCCTTCCCTTCATAATCGATTTCAACAGATCAAAAAAAAAAAAAAGAGAGAAAGATCGAGGAAGGCGGAAGCCGCCGCCTAGCCTCCGGCGCGAGCCCCTACCAGCGCCACCTCCGGCGAGGAACCGCCCCCTCCGCCCATCGCTCCCCCCTCTGAGCCCCGTTCTATCCTCCTTCGCCTCCTTTAAGGAAAAACCCGACGTCCTGAATGCTGGAAGACCAGCGCTGCCACCCTGGTGCCATCCGCCCCACCTTCGACTGGCCGACGCCTCCTCAATCCCCTCCACCTCGCGAGCAAACCTCGTTCAACCCCTAGGTCCGAAAAGATGTGAGTTTTCTATTTATTTGCTTTAATTTTAGGTTTAAATTATAAATCGCCAAATAGAAAACTGAAATTTTTATATATGTTTTTAAAATAGAAAACTGAAATTTTTATATATGTTTTTAAAATAGAAAACTGAAATTTTTATATATGTTTTTAAAATAGAAAACTGAAATTTTTATATATGTTTTTAAAATAGGAAATTTATCTAAGTATTGTTTTCTTTTAGATCTTTAATTTATAAAAGGTCAGATTTTTATATAGATAAAGGATCGCTTTTATAAACATGAAAAGAGAAGAGTTTTAAACATGAAATGATTTGGTTTTTGAACGATTAAAAAAAAAAATATAAACATAGAAATGACGAAGGAAAAATTCGATTTTTCTATATTGAATAGCAAAGGAAAAATTCGATTTTTCTATATTGAATAGCAAAGACGAGATTTTTAATAATGTAAAGACGAGATTTTTATAGAAGTAAAGGAATTATTTTTATAAGGTAGTAAGATAAAAAAATTCGATCTTTATTATGTAGGAGATATAAAAATATATTTTTTATTATGTTGAAGAAGTAAAAATATAATTTTTATATGGTTATGATAATAAAAATTCAATCTTTATTTTTGAAAAAGGTGAAATCTTTATAGTTGAAAAGGCGAGACCTTTATATAGAGAATAGCAAGGTAAAAATTCGATTTTTATACATTGAATAGCGAAGTAAAAATTCGATTTTTACATATGTAGTGGCTACAGCAACAAAGATGGGAAAAATGCGATAAAGATGAAGATTTCTATCAAAGAAGAGTCAAGAAGTTGAATAGCTATCTGTGAGAATTTATCACCTTTCACTTTCTTTTCTCTAGTTATATATATATATACTAGGATGCAGACGGTGCTTAGTAGCACCCGACACAATCGTCCACAGACCATGGACTTGTTTGTTTGGTTACATAAATTAATTAGATGATTTGATTTGAAATTGATTTGTTTAGTGAAATGAATGGATTGATTGATGTGTGAATGGCGTGGGCCTTCACTAGACCGGGGATAAGGCTAGGCCTTGTCCCGTTTCTAGTATCGTGCCGTTATGCCGCCGAAATTTTCTAAAATAAGTTAGAAAAATAAAAATATCATTTTATTTAAAGAATGAACTGAATAGAAATTCAAGTGTTGAAATAAAATATTTTATCGTTAAAAATATAATTTTTAACGTGAAGTGAATAAAATAAAATATTCATTTACAAATCGGACGGTTTGTTTATGTACACTGATTTGACTGATATTGATTGGGTCGATAAATTTTACACATCGCCCAACTGCACAAATAAATCTGTGTTTGATTGTTTGAAACCCCACACGGGTGTTGGGATGAAACTTGAAGTTCACTCATCCTGATTGATTAAATATGTCGATCGATTGATTGACAAGCTGCTATAAGCGTTAAATGTCTATATTTGATGCTTATACAGTGTAGTGCACTTTGGTTGATGGCTGATTATTTTTCAATGCTATTATATACATGTGTTGTATGAAAATCCATATAATTAACATTATATGGTGATTGATTGGCCTCATTCCAATTTAGAAAATAAAGAATATTATAAAATAAAAGTTCATGTGTTGACAGTACTCATCCATTGAGATTGGTCATGTGTTGAACGAAATATTTTAGTAATAAAATTTACATCTTTATCGATATAAAATAAAAGTTCATGTGTTGACAGTCCTCATCCATTGAGATTGGTCATGTGTTGAACGAAATATTTTAGTAATAAAATTTACATCTTTATCGATATAAAATAAAAGTTCATGTGTTGACAGTACTCATCCACTGAGATTGGTCATGTGTTGAACGAAATATTTTGATAATAAAATTTACATCTTTATCAATATAAAATAACGGTTCATGTGTTGACAGTACTCATCCATTTAGATTGGTCATGTGTTGAACGAAATATTTTGATAATAACAACTATTTTGAAAAAGAAATATTTGAAATAAAATATTTGAAATAGAAATTTATGAAGCCGTGTTGATTAGATTGACGCCATTTTGACGTAAACGATATTTATATCGATTTTGTTCATTTTAAAATGAATATTGAAAAGTGATTTCGAAAACGCATATTTTGAAATGAAATTTGAATCAAATTGAGTGGAAAACGAATTCGAATTGAATATATAATATAAAACGATTTTGAAATGAATTGAATATAAAACGATTTCGAAATGAATTGAATATAAAACGATTTCGAAATGAATTGAATATATAACGATTTCGAAATGAATTGAATATATAACGATTTCGAAATGAATTGAATATATAACGATTTCGAAATGAATTGAATATAAAACGATTTCGAAATGAATTGAATATATAACGATTTCGAAATGAATTGAATATATAACGATTTCGAAATGAATTGAATATATAACGATTTCAAAATGAATTGAATATATAACGTTTTCGAAATGAATTGAATTGAAAACGAATTCAAATTGAGTTGAAAGCGAATTGAAATGAATTCAAATTGAATTGAAATTTGAATTGAAAAGAAAGTTGAAATTGCTTTTGAAACGATTTTAAAACTATTTATATAATTCGTTTTAAATAGAAATCGACGAAATATATATTATATATATAATATAATGGCCAGAATAGAACGCGCCGCGCCGCGGCAGTTCGCGAATTTCGACCATTGATTTCAAACGGACATTACGGGAGATCCGACCGTCGGATTCTCCTGAAACCGGAACCGTTGGGTTAGTATCGAAAAGAGCTTTCTAACAAATATTAGAAATTAGAAATCTAACGGTTGGATTTGGAATTATGTCCAAATCAAATTTGAAAAAGGTCGCTGTAAGTGCAGTTCGATGGCCGTTGATGGAAATCGACTGTACGGGCCTTGATAAAATTATTAAAAATAGTAATAATTTGTGTAAAATCATAAGAAACGATTTAGAAAGAATTGGGATGAAAAACTCCATATTTGAAAAGATAAAAATAGATTTTTATCGAAATGAACTAGTTTTGAACTAGAATTATAATTCTATTTATTTTTAAATAAATAAATTGAATTTGAAAAGGGTTTTAAAAATAACTAGAATTTCCAATGATTGCATTGGAGTGGATTTGAATCGAAATTGTCTTCGGAATATTTCGATGTTGGATTTCGTGATTATACAGATATTGTTATGGAAATTTGAAAGATATATTTATATCTTTATTTCCAATACGACATTTGTTAATCGTAGAATTTGATATTGAATATAAGCCGATATATTTTCTATTCAGAGCCTTTTATTGAATATCAAATGTGATTTGGGTTTGAACACTGTTCTTGAACCCAGTTGAGAAAAGATTAAATCTTTTTATTTAGATTTAATGAAGTGTACCAATTAAATGATATTTAATTGGAATTGAATTGATATTGATTTTTGGGTTTATCGTGGACAGTGTTTTAAATAACACTCGTTCTTTAACCCGATAATTAATGGAATGTGATTTTGGGTTTATCGTGAACCGTGTTTTTAAATGACACTGATTCTTTAACCCAGTTAACGATTAAAACTAAGTGGAGTTTTAATGAATCTTTAATTAGATTGAAATGATCGAGAATGGAGTATCACCAGTTTTGCTCCAGGCGATAGTTAAATCTTTAATTAGATTTGAACGTGAAATGGTAATTAAATTTACCGATAACACCGTGGTGTTAGATATGAAGTATTACCAGTTTTACTTCATGGGATGAATAGGTTGGGATTGGGAAATTAAAACCAATGATTACTACGGTAAGGTTCGCTAATTCCGACTAGTTGAATCGAAATTCAAAGGAAGATTAGAGAATAAATTCAGGAAATTATCTTGGATAAAATTAATGGGAACCTTTCCCTATGAATGTGAAATTTAGAAACTAACTGTCGGTTAGCCAAGTAGAATGGTTTTCTGGATATTGATCTGATGTTGGTTTCGGCCTTCGGGGTTAATATTTTGGAAATTATTCTCTTGATTAATTTACGGTTAGTGACTGATGAATTGGAATGAGGCGTATGTTGTGTTTGTGTAACACTTATTTAAAATATACGCGAGTTATTCGGAAAGACCGGGTTTATCCCATTCTGAATAACTGATACGACGAAAAGTCGAAGATGAAGACGATGGTCGAAGACCGGAGGTCTTCACGTCGTTTGGGTGATTACTGATGATCTTGATTGGGCTGTACACCCAAGAAGATGGAAACAGTTAGGGATCGTCCAGACGTACTTGGAGATCGATGGATATGCGGGGTACTAGGTGCCTCCGGTTTCGTTCAGACCCAGAACGGACTTGTAAATGGAATGTGTGTCCGACATTGGATTTTAGTCCGTGTGATTGATCTCTATTAAATATATATCTGTTTGGCGGCGGAGAATTTATTCTCTTGCTTAACGCCCTTCTCTGAGACGTACGAGCTCAGGGGTTATATATTGATGGATATCAAACGCATGGAGTGAATTGCCTGTGTGGCATGCCTAAGTGGCAATTGATCGAGGCTTCTGTTGAAAAGCAAAGTCTTGTGGTGATGATCAAATCACGGCCTTTGTGGCGTAGCTTTGTGTAACGTTTACTTCGCGAGTTTCACACCCGGTATGAACCAAAAACGGGAGACGGACCTCGGGAGGGCATGCGTTTCTTTCTAGTTAGAAGTGGCGTCAGTGGTTTTACACGCCCTGACGAGTTTGACTTATGTGGTTGTTGCTGTTGCGAGGCGCCTCGGTTTGATCGGACGATCCGGATCCGATGGAGTCATTCGTTGGCTCATTTACGCCCCATAGGGCGGGGGAACGCATGTTCAGGGTTTAAGTTTAATCCACATCGGTGGACCGGCCCTGTCGCTCCAAGGTCACTCGAGCTCTGACCTGTGGCTCGGGCTAGAGAGTCACGAATCGGTTGAGGACTATCTTTTGCCTCGGTTCATAGATGGAAACCCAATTTCCAAATACGTGACATTTGCGGTTTTATTTGTAAACCTATATATGGCGACATAGTGGCATGGGACGCTCATGCCGCATATGATTTGAAGTTGTTTTATACACTATGCACTTATAATAGTATCAAACGATTTGTTTTAACCGTATCAAGCATTCTTTGGCTGTTATAAGGGAAAACCCTATCCTCGGCTGCGTTGCATTGTGTGATGGGACCTGGGTCTTATTACAGCTTCATTTTTCTTTATTTAGCATTGCGCTGTTGGTTTTATGCACTGGTATTCTTGGGAGGAAACCCGTTCCGTGTTATACGGCGTGGTCCCTTGATTTACCTAACTTTAAAAATAAAGATTTACTGTTTTAGTTCTCACACCAGTCACATGACTGACCTGGAGTTTATTGTTTTAACCTAAACTCTGGGTGCCCTTATTTTGACACGGGCAGCTAGTAGTTTTGGTTTTGCAGATTTATATTCACAGGATCCTGGTTTACAGCTGGAACGATATCCGGAAGGCTTTGTATCCGTATATCTCTTCTAGTTGTGTATTGTATTATTTTCCGCTGCTGTGTATTTAAATGTAATTTAAATCTCTGATATTTCTGTTTAATATTCATTTTTACTCTGTATATTCTTGTAATCTGATGCATTGTTGTAATGTACAATGAAATGTTCTTTTATATGCGTTCTGTTGTGGCTTGTTCTCGAACTATCCGACACTTTCCTTTACGGGGAAGTTGCAGGTTTTCACAGTTGGTATCAGAGCTTTGGTTTACAAAGCTCAGAGAACAAGGCACATTAGAACCATACGAAAGAATTCATCAGATATTGGATTAGTAATATCCTATGAGAATGACTCATTAGAGATGGGATCAGTAGTATCCTAGAACGAGTGTGAAGAGTATATTTTTAAAATGAAAACAAATTTTTGTTTTGAAAATTTAAAATCAATTATTCGTATTTGATTATTTAGTTTATATTGATTTGGACAGTCCAGTATATAAAGATTTTGCATATACGCCTTGCAAACGTATATTTGAAATTTTAATATACTGGATAGATATAGAATCACATTCTAGACACCCGGAGATGGTTCTGATGATTGATCGATCATCATCGAAATTTATGTTCGTGTTTTGAAGATGTGATATTTATATATCTCCATTAGACTGGTGTGAAAACCAAAAATTAGATAAGGCCTATTGTTATTATTTGGCATCAAAAACATGATTTTTGTATATGTATCAAAATTATGAATTTGAGACTCTAATTCACTAATTGATTGACGTATGCGTTGTTTGTTTATTTGGTTGATAATTTTGAACCATTTAGCCTAATTGAACCAAATATTGAATTATATTGAAAATTGGTTGCGTTTGCTTGCATATACTTGTACTTACATTGAACAGGTCATAGCAAGGAGGCTAGAGCAGAGAATAAAATTTGTTTGCCCGACAAATAGGTACATGTTTACTACATAATTTACTGTTTTGTTTGGGTGATGATGATTTTATGAGCCTATTGGCTAGCCGCTTGGCTTTTTCTTTTTCTTTTTGAGATCTGAAGGACCGGGGAAGCTATTTGAAATTCCCCGATGCTCCCGGTGCAGGGGAGGTTATGGCGAAATTTTTCGAAAATTTAGGGTGTTAGCCAAATTTTTGAAGAATTTGAAAATTCTCAGAAACTGAAAAGTTAGAGAATGAAAGCCAGATCGAGCGTAGAGTTGATTAATCAAACCACTTTCGACTTTGTTCCTTTTCGGGGACGAAAAGTTTTAAGTGGGGGAGATTGTAATAACCCGAAAATCTGGGCCAGTTTAAAATTTTTATTTTGGCAATTTTAGCGAATTTTGATTATCTAAAATGAATTATTTTAAATAATATCGACGAGAAATTTTATTTTGAATATATTAGAACGTATATATTATATACGTCGTCGTTAGAATATAAATAATTATATATAATTATAAATAGAATTGAAAATGGCGCGGTAGTTCGATAATTCGATTTCAAACTTCAATTGAATGTACCGGGTGCAAAACAATCCGGATTTTAGTGAAACCAAAAATGATAGGATCTAATTGATAATATCTTTCTATCGAATCCGAAAAATCAAAATTTCATAGCGGGATTCAAAAGATATGTCCAGTTGAAAATTCTGAATAGTCGCTATGGAATTCAAGTCCTTAAAAATAGACATTTTGCAAACGACCTCGGATTCCGACGAAACCAGTTTTGTTGGGTCCGCAGTGTCAAATTATTGCTAGGTTTCAAATTTCATAATTTTTCGAATCAATATGTGAGTGTGGCAAAGGAAAACGCGTTTGACCAGTTTCAGTTAATTTTAATCGACTGGAAATTGGCCATTTTTCAAACGGTCTTAGAATTCGACGAAACTAGTTTTGTTAGGACCGTATCGTCAATACGAAGCTAGAAAATATTTTTCTGGAATTTTTAAAGTTAGTATGTGACCCCGAGTAATTTGAAATGTACGTTTGAAATTCAATATAGTGATTTAAATGTAAATTTAATGGAAACTGATTCAAACAGTCGAACCAGCCTACGAAACATATCCCATTGTGTTCAGAATGGGGGTGAAATGCTATGGACGACAGGCGGTGGGCCTCGTTTCGAGGTCGTATGTAAAAGTCAACTTTTTGAAAATTAATTAAGTAAATAAATAAAATAAAAGAAAACCCTCCTCCCCTTATAACCGATGGCCCCCCCTTCCCTTCATAATCGATTTCAACAGATCAAAAAAAAAAAAAAAGAGAAAGATCGAGGAAGGCGGAAGCCGCCGCCTAGCCTCTGGCGCGAGCCCCTACCAGCGCCACCTCCGGCGAGGAACCGCCCCCTCCGCCCATCGCTCCCCCCTCTGAGCCCCGTTCTATCCTCCTTCGCCTCTTTTAAGGAAAAACCCGACGTCCTGAATGCTAGAAGACCAGCGCCGCCACCCTGGTGCCATCCGCCCCACCTTCGACTGGCCGACGCCTCCTCAATCCCCTCCACCTCGCGAGCAAACCTCGTTCAACCCCTAGGTCCGAAAAGATGTGAGTTTTCTATTTATTTGCTTTAATTTTAGGTTTAAATTATAAATCGCCAAATAGAAAACTGAAATTTTTATATATGTTTTTAAAATAGAAAACTGAAATTTTTATATATGTTTTTAAAATAGAAAACTGAAATTTTTATATATGTTTTTAAAATAGGAAATTTATCTAAGTATTGTTTTCTTTTAGATCTTTAATTTATAAAAGGTCAGATTTTTATATAGATAAAGGATCGCTTTTATAAACATGAAAAGAGAAGAGTTTTAAACATGAAATGATTTGGTTTTTGAACGATTAAAAAAATAATATATAAACATAGAAATGACAAAGGAAAAATTCGATTTTTCTATATTGAATAGTAAAGGAAAAATTCGATTTTTCTATATTGAATAGCAAAGACGAGATTTTTTATAATGTAAAGACGAGATTTTTATAGAAGTAAAGGAATTATTTTTATAAGGTAGTGAGATAAAAAAATTCGATCTTTATTATGTAGGAGATATAAAAATATATTTTTTATTATGTTGAAGAAGTAAAAATATAATTTTTATATGGTTATGATAATAAAAATTCAATCTTTATTTTTGAAAAAGGCGAAATCTTTATAGTTGAAAAGGCGAGACCTTTATATAGAGAATAGCAAGGTAAAAATTCGATTTTTATACATTGAATAGCGAAGTAAAAATTCGATTTTTACATATGTAGTGGCTACAGCAACGAAGATGGCAAAAATGCGATAAAGATGAAGATTTCTATCAAAGAAGAGTCAAGAAGTTGAATAGCTATCTGTGAGAATTTCTCACCTTTCACTTTCTTTTCTCTAGTTATATATATATATACTGGGATGCAGACGGTGCTTAGTAGCACCCGACACAATCGTCCACAGACCATGGACTTGTTTGTTTGGTTACATAAATTAATTAGATGATTTGATTTGAAATTGATTTGTTTGGTGAAATGAATGGATTGATTGATGTGTGAATGGCGTGGGCCTTCACTAGACCGGGGATAAGGCTAGGCCTTGTCCCGTTTCTGGTATCGTGCCGTTATGCCGCCGAAATTTTCTAAAATAAGTTTGAAAAATAAAAATATCATTTTATTTAAAGAATGAACTGAATTTGATGCCAATAGGCTCATAAAATCATCATCACAGGTGAGCCCTTAGGAGCCAAAGGGCCGGTCCACACGGAGTGGACTAAAATGCCTAAACAATACATCTCCCCGCCCTATGGGGTGTAAATCAGGTCAGTATGTCGACCATGTCATCCATCGGCCCCGCAGTGCTGATATATCCGAGGCGCCTCGCATTCCAACAGCCACATAGGTAAAATATAAATGCTAGGGGGTGTAAAACCCTGACACCACCCATAAATAGAAAGAAACGCATGTTCTCCCCGGATCTCTCACGTTTTTGGTTCATACCGGGAAGTGATGCTCGCAAATTAACGCTATACACAAAGCGGCGCTATATTAAAGCTATGCTTCGATCATCAACTACAAGACTCAGCTTTTCAACAGAAGCCTTGATCATTTGGCACTCAGGCATGCCACACGAACAATTCACGCCATGTGACTGATGTCTATCGATATACGACCTCTAAGCTCGTACGTCTCGGAGAAGGGTGAAGTAAGAGAATAAATTCTCCTTCACCAGACAGATGTATATTTAATAGAAATCAGTCTACACAGAATAAAATCCAATGTCAGACAGGTAGTCCATTTACAAGTTCGTTCTGGGTCTGAATGAAATCGAAGGCACCTTATTATTCGTCCCATATGTCCAATTAAGGTGAGAGGTCCTCGCATATCCGGTCGATCTCCAAGTACGTCTGGACGATCACCACTTATTACCTTGTTTTGGGTGTACAACAGAATGAAGACATCAGTAATCATCCAAACGATGTGAAGACCACCGATCTTCAACCACCATCTTCATCTTCGACTAATCGTCGTATCAGTTATTCATAATGGGATAAACCTGGTCTCTCCAAATAACCCGCCTATATAATAAACAAGTGTTACACAAACACAACATACTCCTCATTCCAATTCAAAATATTCTTTTATTCAAATATTGACATCATTAGGGAATAGTTTCCCATTAATTTTATCTAATGTAAATTCTTTTAAATTTATTCTTTAATCTTCCTTTGGGTATCAATTCAAACCATATTAGGGTTTATCCAAAACTAGTCGGGATTAGCGAACCACACCGAATTAATCATTTGTTTTAATTCCCAATCCCAACCTATTCTTCTCATAGAGCAAAACTGGTAGTACTCCATATCAAACACCACGGTGTTATTGGTAAATATTAATTACCATCCCACGTTCAAATCTAATTAAAGATTTGACTATCGCTTGAAGAAAAACTGGTGATACTCCATTCTCGATCATTTCAATCCAATTAGAAATTCATCAAAACCCCAATTAGTTTTAATCTTCCCAAAAATCAATGTTAATGATTATTCAACTTCTAGGAAAATAATTCCTGTCTTTAACTGGGTTAAAGAACCAATATCATTTAAAACACTGTTCACGACAAACCCAAAATCACATTCCATTAATTATGAAATTTTCATGGAAACATATCAATATATAATCGATATCAATTTCCGTATCTGACTAATAATATAAATGGGATAACGGCAAAACCTTTTAAATTCCATATATAATAACAGTCTTTCTCCACAGACACTCACTTCGGTTATTACCAAATTGAATTCCATTCAATTCCAATTTAATATATTAAATTGGAAAACTTTACTTTGGAAAATTCTCGTTAAATCTCAATGAAAAGATTTATAAATTCCAAATCCCATTTCATTGTAAATCGGGTTAAAAAACGAATGTTGTTAAAAACACATTTCACAATAAACCCAATGCACAGCCCATTTTATTCCAATTAAATGTTAATTAACTGGAAACACTAATAATCTTAATTAAAAGATTTACGCTTTTCACATGGGGTTCAAGAACAATGTTATTTAAGACATCATTCATGACAAACCCAAAATCCAATTTATATCAAATATAAGGCTCTGAATAGAAATTATATCGGCATATATTCAATACCAAATTTTGAAACCAACAAATACCGTTTTGGAAATAATGATATAAAATATATCTCCCAAATTTCCATAACAATATCTTATGATCCCAAATCCTACATCGGAATATTCCGATGATAATTTCGATTCAAATCAATTCCAATTCATATATTGGAAATTCTGGTTTATTTTAAAACCATTTCAAATCCAATTTACTTATTTAAAAATATTGGATTTCATATTCTTGTTCATAACTAGTTCATTTCGATAAAAAAAGATTTTATCTTTTCAAATGTTGAATTTTTCATCCCAATTCTTTCCAAATCATTTATTATGATTTTTCACTAATTATTGATATTTTTAATAATTTTATCAAGGCCCGTACAGTCGATTTCCATAAACCGTCATCGAATTGCACTTACAACGACCTTTTCCAAATTTGATTTGGACATAATTCCAAATCCAACCGTTAGATTTCAAATCTCTTATATTTGTTGGAAATCTCTTTTCGATGCGAAACCAACGGTTCTGGTTTTAGGAGAATCCGACAGTCGGATCTCCCGTAACGTCGGTTCGAAATTAATGGTCGAAATTCACGAACGGTCGCTGCGTGGCACGTTCTATTCAGGCCATTAATTATATAATATATATATATATATATATTATATATATTTCATCGATTTCCATTTAAAACGTATTTTACAAATCGTTTTAAATTCGTTTTAAAATGATTTCAACTTCATTTTAAATTTTAAAACAAAATTGAATATTCTATATCATTAATGTATAAATGATAATATTTTCAAAATATTATATTTTGTAATCATTTCCTTTTCAATATTCGTTACAAAAATGAATAAATTCGATATAAATATCGTTCGCGTCAAAATGGCGCATATCAAATCAACACGACTTCATATTTTTAAATATTTTCGTGTCCATCCACAATCGGACATGAAAATCGGATTTTAATCCCTTACTAAATATTATTTAAAATATTCGATATTTTATTTTATTCAACACATGAATATTTTTAATCCTTTTCTAAATATTATTTATTTTCCAAATTTGAATGAGACCCAATCAATCACCGTATAATGTTATTTATATGGATTCCATACAACACATGTATATAATAACGCTGATAAACAATCAACCATCGTCCAGAGTGCACCGCACAACTGCATAAGCATTAATTATAAATAATTAACGCTTACAACAGCGTGTCAACCAACTAAATAATTGGGATTAGTGTATATCAAATATCATCCCAATACCCGTGTGGGGATTCAACCAACAAATACTGATTTTATTTGTGCAGTTGGGCTACGTGTAAAATATATCGTCCCAATCCATATCAGTCAAATGGATGTACATAAACAATCCGATTTTTAAATGAATATTTATTTTATTCATATACACGTTAAAAATTATATTTGTAACGATAAAATATTTTATTCAACATATGAATATTCTAGTCAGCTCATTAATACAATAAAAATGATATTTTTATCATTCAAATATTTTATTCAACCCATGAATATTTTATACGGTCCATTTCACACCACAATCAATTTCAACAACACGATACAATCAAACAAACAAGTTGTCCATGGTCTGTGGACGACGGGGAGTTGTTCATATATGTAGTTATAAAATAAATAACTGTACAGAAATAATTTTAGTGAGAAGTTCTCACATTGGATCTTTTATTTCTGAATTTCACCGCCGTTCGGGTCTGAATTTGTCTAAAATTCCAAATTACTCCGTTTTGGACGCGGTCAGTTTTGTTGTGAAGCTCTCGTCCCCACGATCGCAAAGGATCCAATTTCGTTGAATTTGGACCTCGTACAAAGAAATTATGAATATAAATACCTTGATTACAATTTAGTTAAATAATTAATAAATTAATTACAATTATCCTTAATCATGTTAAACAAACGCTACTGTTCCCCTTTGAAAACCTTCGGAAACATGTCGATTTGAACTCGACAAGGAACCTTCGCCGTCGCCACCACCTCAGGGGTTCGGACCCCAATCAGCACCCACCACATGAAGCGCCGCACCTTCCTCCTCCGGCGCCCTGAGTTGCTTTACCTTCGGCGGTCCCTGGAGCCCAGAAACGGTGACTGTACGACGCCTCTTTGAGATCGAATCCTGGCCATCTAGGGTCGAATGAACCCATCTCCGCCGTTGAATCCCTAGAGCTCGACGAGCTCTTCCATTTCTCCTCTAGAAGTTTCAACAATTATAGCTTAGATTCGAAGAAAAGTGAGGGAGAAATCTTGAGCCTTTTCCGCCTTATATTGGAGAGTGGCGGCGTAGAAATCTGGACGGGGTAGGCTACAGTTTGGGGCCAATGAGAGTATTTATATATTTTTAATTATTATTTTAAATTCCTCTAAATCCGAAATTACATGTTTATCCATACGAACTCCAAACGAGACCCTACGACTGTTGCCCCTAGCTAAATACCCCCACCCCAAACTCAATGGGATATGTCCGGTAAGCCAATTCGATAGTTTCGATCAGTATTCATTAAAATTAAATTATAAATCAATGTATATTAAATATATACGTACATTTCAGTTTACTGGGGCAACATACGGACCCCAAAAATTCCTGAAAAATAAATCTAGCTATGCTTTGACGATACGGTCCTAACAAAATTAATTTCGTCGAATTTGGAGACCATTTAAAAAATGGTCATTTTCTGGTCGATCCAATTTAACAGAAATTGACAAAATACGTTTTCTTTTGCCACGCTCACATATTGATTTTAAAAATTATGAAAATTGGAATCTAGCAATAATTTGACATCCCGAATCCAACAAAAGTGGTTTCGTCAATAACGGAGGTCGTTTGCAAAATCGCCATTTTGAAGGGCTATATTTCCATAGCGACTATTCTTAATTTTCAATTGCACATAACTTTTTATTCCCTCTATGAAATTTTGATTTTTCAAATTCGTTGGGAAGATATTTTCAAATAGATTCAAATATTTTTGGTTTCACTAAAATCCGGTTTTTTCTAAATCCTGTACATTCATTTGAAATTTGAAATCGAAATTTCAAACTATCGCGACATTTTCCAATTCCTTTTATAATTAAAATAAATATTTATATTCAAACTTCGATGTAATTAAATATATACATTCTAATTCTATTCAATATAAATTTATAGTCATTATTATTTAAAACAAATCATTTTAAATATTAAAAATTCATTAAAATTGCCAAAATAAAAATTTAAATTGGTTTTGATTTTCCGGGTTGTTACAATCTCCCACACTTAAGATCTTTTCATCCTCGAAAAGGAACGGAGCTGAAAGTTGTTTTACTAACCAACTCAACTTTCATTCTGCCTTTCATTCTTCAACTTTTCAGTTTCTAAGAATTTTCAAATTTTCCAAAAATTTGGCTAACACCCTAAATTTTCGAAAAATTTCGCCATAACCTCCTTTGTACGGGGAGCATCGGGAAAATCCCCAAACCTCCACATAGGCCCTCTCATCTTAAAAAGAAAAAGAAAAAGTCAAGCGGCTAGCCAATCGGCTCATAAAATCATCCAAACTCAAGAAATTAGTAAACATGTACCTGTTTGCCGGGCATACAATTTTATTCCTCTTCTCTAGCCTCCTTGCTATGACCTGTTCAGTATATATGCATGTACATGTATGCAATTTCAATCAATTTTCAAATCTGTCCAATATTTGATTCAATTTGGCTTATATTTACCTTGTATCATATTATTGGTTTAATCATTCCAATAATTTAGTTCGTTAACTAATAATCAAACAACACAACTAGCAATCAGTTAGTTGACTAGATTTTCAAATGCATAACTTTAATATATATTCAAAAATCCATTTTTGAGGCCAATAAACAACCAGTGTATTCTATCTAGTTTTGGTTCTCACACCAGTCAATTGGAAATATATAGACATCCCACTTTCGAAACTCGAACATGAAACACTGATGATGTGTACACTATCATCAGTATCATCTCCGGGTAACTAGAGTGTGATTCTATATCTATCTAGTATATTTGAGGCTTTGAATACATGTTAATTACGCGTATACTCAAAATCTCCATATACTTGATTGCCTAAATTCAATAAAAAAATATTCAGAGACAACAATAAGGTTTAAATTTCAAAACAAAATTTGTTTTGCATTTTTATTTTAAAAATACACTCTTTACACTCGTTCTAGGATACTACTGATCCTATCTCTAAAAAGTCATTCTTATTGGATATTACTAATCCAATCTCTGATGAACTCTTTCGTTCGGTTCTAATGTATCTTGTTTTCGAGCTTTGTAAACCAAAGCCCTGATACTAAATGTAACGACCTAAACTTCCCCGTGAAGGAAAGCCTGGATTGAGTTGAGAACACGACAAATCAGAACACAAATTGAAGAACATTTCATTGCTTATTGCAACAATTTACATCAGAGTACATAATATACAGAGTATGAACAAATAATATACATTTGCTAAATATCAGAGATTTACAAAATACAATGCAGCGGAAAAATAATACAAAACACAACTTAAAGAAATACATGAATACATAGCTTTGCGAATATCCCTTCAGTTATAAACCAGGAACCTGTATAAATAAGTCTGCAAAACCAAAACTACTAGCTGCCCGCGTGGAAAATAGGGGCACCCAGAGTTTAGGTTAAAATAATAAACTCCAAGTCAGTCATGTGATTGGTATGAGAACTAAAACAGTTATCAATCTTTATTTTAAATTTGGTAAATCAAGGGACCACGTCGTCTAACACGGAACGGGTTTCCTCCCAAGAATACCAGTGCATAAAACAAACAGCGCAATGCTAATTAAAGAAAATGAAGCTATTATAAGACCCAGGTCCCATCGCACAATACAACACAAGCCGGAGGATAGGGTTTTACCTTATGACAGCCAAATAATGCTTAATACGCGAAATTTAATCTTTTTATTATTACTATAAGTGAAGAAATCAACTTCAAATAGAAATGTATCAATATAGATGGCATAAGTGCCCTATCCCACTATGTCGCCATAAATAGGATTACAACTAAAATCAAAATGTCACGTATTGGAAGTTGGATTTCCATCATGAACCAAGGCAAGGGATCGTCCTTACCGCTTCGAGACTCTCTAGCCCGAGCCTCAGGACCTAGACACAGGTGAGCCCTTAGGATCCATAGGGCCGGTCCACATGGAGTGGATTAAAATGCATGAATAATATATCTCCCCACCTTATGGGGTGTAAATCTGGTTAGTATGTCGACCATGTCATCCATCGTCCCCACAGTGCCGATATATCCGACGCGTCTCACGTCCCAACAACCACATAGGTAAAAATATATAAATTCCAGGGCGTGTAAACCCTGACACCACCTATAACTAGAAAGTAACGCATGTTCTCCTTGGATCCTCTCCTGTTTCTGGTTCATACCGGGAAGTGAAGCTTGCGAATTAATGCTATACACAAAGTGGCACTATATTAAAGCTATGCTTTGATCATCAACCACAAGACTCAACTTTTCAACAGAAGCCTTGATCATTTGCCACTCAGGCATGCCACACAGGCAATTCACGCCATGTGAATAATGTCCGTCGATATACAACCTCTAAGCTCGTACATCTTAGGAAAGGGTGAAGTAAGAGAATAAATTCTCCTTCACCAGACTGATGTATATATTTAATAGAAATCAATCAACATAGAATAAAATCCAATGTCAGACAGGCAGTCCATTTACAAGTTCATTTTGGGTCTGAACGAAGCCGGAGGCACCTTATTCGTCGTCCCATGTGTCCAATACAGGAGAGAAGTCCTCGCATATCCGGTCGATCTCCAAGTACGTCTGGACGATCACCACTTATTACCTTGTTTTGAGTGTACAACCCAATGAAGACATCATCCAAACGATGTGAAGACCACCGGTCTTCAACCACCGTCTTCATCTTCGACTAATCGTCGTATCAGTTATTCATAATGTTATAAACCTGGTCTTTCCGAATAACTCGCGTATATAATAAACAAGTGTTACACAAACACAACATACGCCTCATTCCAATTCAGGATATTCACATCATTAGGGAATAGGTTCCCATAAATTTTATCAAAGATGAATTCTTTTAAATTTATTCTTTAATCTTCCTTTGGAAATCAATTCAAACTATATTAGGGTTTATCCAAAACTAGTCGGGATTAGCGAACCACACCGAAGTAATCATTTGTTTTATTTCCAAATCCCAACCTATTCATCCCATGGAGCAAAACTGGTAATACTCCATATCTAGCACCACGGTGTTATCGCTAAATATTAATTACCATCCCATGTTCAAATCTAATTAAAGATTTTACTATCACTTGGAGTAAAACTGGTGATACTCCATTCTCGATCATTTCAATCCAAATAGAAATTCATCAAAACTCCACTTAGTTTTAATCTTCCCAAAAATCAATGTTAATGATTATTCAACTTCTAGGAAAATAATTCCTGTCTTTGTCTGGGTTAAAGAACCAATGTCATTTAAAACACAGTTCACGATAAACCCAAAATCACATTCCATTAATTATGGATTTTTTACGGAAAACAAATCAATATATAATCGATATCAATTTCCGTATCCGACTAATAATATAAATGGGATAACGGCAAAGCCTTTTAAATTCCATATATAATAACAATCTTCCTCCACAGAAACTCAATTCGATTATTACCAGATCGGATTCCATTCAATTCCAATTTAATATATTAAATTGGAAAACTTTACTTTGGAAAATTCTCATTAAATCTCAATGAAAAGATTTATAAATTCCAAATTCCATTTCATTGTAAATCGGGTTAAAGAACGAATGTCGTTAAAAACACAGTTCACAATAAACCTAATGCACATCCCATTTTATTTTAATTAAACGTTAATTAACTAGAAGACTAATAATCTTAATTAAAAGATTTATTCTTTTCAAATGGGGTTCAAGAGCTGTGTTATTTAAGACATCATTCACGAAAAACCAAAAATCCAATTTGATATCAAATATAAGGTTCTGAATAGAAATTATATCGGCTTATATCCAATACCAAAGTCTGACACCAACAAATATCGTTTTGGAAACAACGATATAAAATATATCTTCCAAATTTCCATAATGATATCCGTATGATCCCGAACCCAACATCGGAATATTTGGATGATAATTTCGATTCAAATCCATTCTAATTCATATACAGGAAATTCTAGTTATTTTAAAACCATTTCAAATCCAATTTACTTATTTAAAAATATTAGATTTCATAATTCTAGTTCATAACCAGTTCATTTCAATAAAAAATATTTTTATCTTTTCAAATATGGAATTTTTCATCCCAATTCTTTCCAAATCATTTATTATGATTTTTCACTAATTATTGATATTTTTAAATAATTTTACCAAGGCCCGTACAGTAGATTTCCATAAACTGTCATCGAACTGCACTTACAACGACCTTTTTCATATTTGATTTGAACATAATTCCAAATCCAACTGTTAGATTTCAGATCTCTTATATTCTTGGAAAGCTCTTTTTGATACGAACCCAACGGTTCTGGTTTTAGAAGAATCCGACGGTCGGATTTCCCGTTCGAAATTCACGAACGGTCGCGGTGCGTTGCGTTCTATTCGGGCCATTAAATATATATAATATATATATTATATATATTTCATCGATTTCCATTTAAAACATATTTTATAAATCGTTTTAGATTCGTTTTAAAATAATTTCAACTTCATTTTCAATTTTAAACCAAAATTGAATATTCTACATCATTAATGTATAAATGATAATATTTTCAAAATATTATATTTCTAAATCGTTTCCTTTTCGATATTCATTATAAAAATGAATATCGTTCGTGTCAAAATGGCGCATATCAAATCAACATGGCTTCATATTTTTAAATATTTTCGTGTCCATCCAAAATCGGACATAAAAATCGGATTTCAATCCCTTACTGAATATTATTTAAAATATTCAATATTTTATTTTATTCAAATACATGAATATTTTTAATCCTTTTCTGAATATTATTTATTTTCCAAATTTGAATGAGACCCAATCAATTACCATATAATGTTATTTATATGGATTTCATACAACACATGTATATAATAACACTGATAAACAATCAACCATCATCCAGAGTGCACCACACAACTGCATAAGCATTAATTATAAATAATTAACGCTTACAATAGCCTGTCAACCAATCGATCGACATACAACTAAATAATTGGGATTAGTGTATGTCAAATATCATCCCAATACCCGTGTGGGGTTTCAACCAACAAATGCTGATTTTATTTGTGCAGTTAGGCAATGTGTAAAATATATCGTCCCAATCCATATCAGTCAAATGGGTGTATATAAACAATCCGATTTGTAAATGAATATTTATCTATTCATATACACGTTAAAAATTATATATGTAATGAAAAAATATTTTATTCAACATATGAATATTCTTCAGCTCATTAATACAATAAAAATGATAATTTTATCATTCAAATATTGTATTCAACTCTTGAATATTTTATACAATCCATTTCACTCCACAATCAATTTCAACAACACAATACAATCAAACAAACAAGTCATCCATGGTCTGTGGACGACGGGGAGCAGTTCATATATGCAGTTATAAAATAAATGACTGTATAGAAATAATTTTAGTTAGAAGTTCTCACATTAGTTCTTTTATTTCCGAATTTCACACCGCTGTTCGGGTCTGAATTTATCTAAAGTTCCAACGTGCCCCATTTTGGATGTGGCCAGTTTTGTTGCGAAGCTCGACTTAGATGTCTCGTATTTCTCGAAAAAGTGATTCGATTGATGGAATTTGGTATGATACTTATGAGATCAATGAGATTTATATTCAAATATTTCTTCTTAGAACATATTGATTTGGCCCCATAAGTGGGACCACCACCCAATAGCATGTTGCCACCAAAAGCAAAACCCCGTATCTCTTCCAGAGAATCTCCTAATTGTTCCAGAGCAACTAGAAAGAGATTCTTTAACCAAAAAGAATTCAGTTCAGATGTAGGATACCTATCCAGAAGTTTTCGCAACTCAATCATGTATGATGGAATCATCTAAAGCAATGGATCCAGTTTCGTTGAATTTGGACCTCGTATAAAGAAGTTATGATTATAAATACCTTGATTACAATTTAATTAAATAATTAATAAATTAATTACAATTATCCTTAATCATGTTAAACCAACGCTACTGTTCCCCTTTGAAACCCTTCTGGAACACATCGATTTGAACTCGACAAGGAACCTTCGCCTTTGCCGCCACCTCACGGATTCAGACCCCAATCAGCACCGACAACATGTAGCGCCGCACCTCTCTCCTCCTGCATCCTGAGTTGCAATACCTTCGGTGGTCCCTGGAGCCTAAAAACGGTGACTGTCGGCGCCTCTTTCAGATCGAATCCTGGCCATCTCGGGTCGAATGGACCTATCTCCGCCGTTGAATCCCTAGAGCTCGACGAGCTCTTCCATTTCCCCTCTAGAAGTTTCAACAATTATAGCTTAGATTCGTAGAAAAGTGAGGGAGAAATCTTGACCCTTTTCCATCGTATATTAATGAGTGGCGGGGCAGAAATCTGGACGGGGTGGGCTAGGATTTGGGGGCCAATGAGAGTATTTATATATTTTTAATTATTATTTAAATTCCTCTAAATTCGAATTACATGTTTATCCATACGAACTCCAAACGAGACACAACGATTGTCGCCCCTAGCTAAATACCCCACCCCGGACACAATGAGATATGTTTGGTAAGCCAATTCGACTGTTTCGATAAAGTATTCATTAAAATGAAATTATAAATCAATGTATATTGAATTTATACGTACATTTCAATTTACTGGGGCCACATAAAGACCCCAATAATTCTCGAAAAATAAATTTAGCTATGTTTTGATGACACGGTCCTAATAAAACAAATTTCGTTGAATTTGGAGACCGTTTGAAAAATGGCCATTTTCTGGTCGATCCAATTCAACTAAAATTGACAAAACACGTTTTCTTTTTCCACGTTCACATATTGATTTCAAAAATTATGAAAATTGGAATGTAGATATATTTGACATCCCGGATCCAACAAAAGTGGTTTCGTCAAAAACGGAGGTTGTTTGCAAAATCGCATTTTAAAGGGCTATATTTCCATAGCGACTATTCAGAATTTTCAATTGGACATAACTTTTTATTCCTGCTATGAAAAATTGATTTTTCAGATTTGTTGGGAAGATATTTTCAAATAGATTCAAATATTTTTGGTTTCACTAAAATCCAGTTTGTGTTGAATCCTGTACATTCATTTGAAATTTGAAATCGAATTTTCAATCTACCGCGCCAGTTTCCAATTCCTTTTATAATTAAAATAAATATTTATATTAAAACTTCGATGTAATTAAATATATACGTTCTAATTCTATTCAAAATAAATTTAATGTTGTTATTATTTAAAATTAATCATTTTAAATATTCAAAATTCATTAAAATATCCAAAACAAAAATGTTAAATTGGTTCTGATTTACCGGTTTGTTACATTTTGTCTTTGGGAATTTCTAATATCGCTGAACGAATTGTGAGATTGATTGGAAGAAAGTTTGAAGCGTTAGGGGCCATGACTTTTAAAACTGAAGGCGGGTTTGTAAATGGGAATTAGGGTTTGGCCAGAACAATATATATATATATATATGTATATATATGTATGTATGTATGTATGTATGTATGTATTTAATATTATTTAATTCATTAAATACTTGCTTATTGATACGAACTGCAAATCAAACCCAATGACTGTCGTTTCTAGATAAATACCCCCATTGTGGACACAATGGAATATGCTTCGTATACCAATTCGACTGTTTTGATCAGTTCTCATCAAAATTAAGATATAAACTAATATAACGGTCAATATTGAATTCCAATGTACATTTTAAATTACGAGGGCCACATACTAACTCCAGAAATTACAGAAAAAATAAATATAGCTATGTTTTGATGATACGGTCCTGAAAAAAGTAATATCGTCGAATTTGGAGACCGTTCGAAAAATGGCCCTTTTCTGGTCGATTAAATTTAAAATGAAATTGCAAAACACATTTAAATTTTCTATGCTCAAATATTAATTCCAAAAATTACGAAATTTGGAACCTACCAATAATTTGACATTCTGGATAAATAAAAGTGGTTTCATCGAAATCGGAGGTCATATGCTAATGGCTATTTTAAAGAACTATATATTATATTAAAATATATATAAATTCCATAGCGACTATTCTAAAGTTTAAACTGGACATAACTTCCAATTTATATTATGAAATCTGAATTTTTCACATCCGTTAGAAAGATATTACTAAACAGATTCTAATGTTTCTTTTTTTACTGAAATCCAATTTATTTTGAATTTTATACATTCAATTGAAATTTAAAAACGAAATTTCAAACTACCGCGCCATTTCGATCTCTGTTTATAATTGAAATAAATTTATACATTCTAACTACGTTTAAAATAATTTTTTAGTCATTATTATTTAAAATAAATCATTTTAAATATTCAAAATCCATTAAAATAGCTAAAATAAAAATTTTAAATTGGTTCAGAAAATCCGGGTTGTTACAATATGCATTATGGAAAATATATATACATTGTATGAAAAATATATATGCGTTATGGAAAATATATATGCGATGTGAATAATATATATGCGATGTGAATAATATATATATACGCCATGTGAATATATATATATATATATGCGATGTGAATAATATATATGCGATGTGAAAATTATATATGCGATGTGAAAATTTATATACAAAATGTTAAAATTATATATATGCAATGTATAAAATACATATGCGATGTGAAAAATATATATGCGATGTATAAAAATAGTAATGGATAAAATGGTCATTTAATGGAATAATTATTGGATTGTTAAAAATATAATTTTTAACATTATGCACTGTATACAATTGTCATGATATGGAATAATTATTGAATCATTAAAATTATTATTTTTAACATATATATGAGATATATAAAATGGTCATGCATTTAAATAATTATTTGTTCGCTAAAAATATTATTTTTAGCTTATATATGAGATATAGAAAATTTTCATGTAACGGAATAATTATTGGACTGTTAAAAATATATTTTTTAACATATATATGCAATGTATAAATTTGTCATGTAATGGAATATTCAATTTTGATTTAAAATTGAAAAGGAAGTTGAAATTATTTTAAAATGAATTTACAAACGATTTATAAAATAAGTTTTGAATGGAAATCGACGATATATATATTATATATATATAATGTCTTGAATAGAACGCGTCGCGCAGCGACCGTTGGCGAATTTCAACCATTGACTTCAAATGGACGTAACGGGAGATCCAACCGTCGGATTCTCCTAAAACCAGAACCATTGGGTTTGTATCAAAAAGATCTTTGCAATGAATATAAGAGATTTAAATTTGAACGGTTGGATTTCAAATTATGTCCAAATCAATTTCAGAAAAGGTCGCTATGGATGCAGTTCAGTGGCCGTTAGTGGAAACCGACTAAAATGGCGACATTAAAAATATGGAAAAATTGTGTAAAATCATAATAAATGATTTGGAAAGCTTTTGGATGAAAAATTCCAATTTGAAAAAGATAAAAATATATTTTTATCGAAATGAACTAGTTAATAACTAGAATAATAATCCAATGATTTTTTGAAATAATAAATTGGATTGAAAAATGGGTTTAAAAATAACCAAAATTTTCCAACGTATGAATTGGAAAGGATTTAAATGGAAATAATCTTCGAAATATTTCGATATCGGATTCCGTTATTATACGGATATTGTTGAGGAATTTGGAAGATATATATCGTTATTCCCAATACGATATTTGTTGGTTTTAGAATTTAATATTGAATATAAGCCGATATTAATTTATATTCAGAGCCTTGTATTTAATATCAAATTGGATTTTGGGTTTATCATGAATGGTGTCTTCATTAACACTGTTCTTAAACCCTGTTGAGAGAAGAATAAATCTTTTAATTAAGATTCAGAGAAGTTTTACCAATTAATTAATTTAATTGGAATTGAAATTGGGTTTTTGGTTTATCGTGAACTGTGTTTTAAATAACATTAGTTCTTTAACCCAATTAACGGTGACGATATGATTTGGAATTTATAAATCTTTTTATTAAGATTTAATGGAAATTTTCCAAAGTAAAGTTTTCTAATTTAAAATATTAAATTTGAATTGAATGGAATTTGATTTGGTAATAATCGATATGAGCTTCTGTGAATGAAGACCGTTACTATATATGGAATTTAAAAGACCTTGCCGCTATTCCACTTATAGTATGAGTTTGATACAGAAATTTATATCGATTATATACTGTTATGATTCCCGTGAAGATTCCATTTTTATAGAAGATGATTTTGGGGTTTATCTTGAACTGTGTTTTAAGTAACATTTGTTCTTTAACCCAATTAAAGACAGGATAAATTTTCCTAAAAGTTGAATAATCATTAAGTAATGATTTTTGAGATTAAAACCAAGTTGGAATTTTAATAAATCTTTAATCAGATTGTAGTGTTAATGGGGTAATTAAATTTTCCAAATTTGAGAAATTGTAACAACCCGGAATTTTCGATCCAATTTAAAAATTTTATTTTTATTATTTTAATGGATTTGGTATATTTAAAATAATTTATTTTAAATAATAATGACGGAAAAATTATTTAAATTGAAAATAGGATGTATAAATTTATTTTAATTAAAAAACGAGCCTGAAATGGCGTGGTAATTTCAGTTTTCGATTTTAAACTTTGAAAAATTATATAAAATTGATTTTAAGTCGGAATTAGATAAAACTGGACACGTTAGGATCGTATTGACGATATCTTTCTAATGAATTTTAGAAATTGAGATTTCAGTTTATAATTTGTAAGTTATGACAAAATCAAAATCTCAAAAAAAACGCTATGGAATTTATATATATAATATATATGACCCAAAACACTACTTTTTACATGCGAATGAATTTGGACTCGAAACCACTTCCATTGAGTTCAAAATGATGTTTCTGCATTGAAAAATTATAAACACTGATATATTTCAAGATAAAGAATTTATTTATTTATTTATGTATTTCAATATAATATATATATACGCCTTAAAAATGACCATTTTTCAAATGGTCTTCAAATTCAACGAAATCAATTTTTTTGGGACCGTATCGTCAAAACAAAGGTAGATATAATTTTCCTGCAATTTTTAGAGCTAGTATGTGATAGTGAGAAATTAATTTTGAATCGATCAGTCATATAAACACAAAAACAAAGCTTTTTGAGCAAACAGACTCAGAATTCGACGAAACCAGTTTTGTTGGAACCGTATCGTCAAGATATAGCAGCATGTCAATTTTCATCGCCAACGGAGTTAGTATGTGGTCAGGGCATCCATAATTGTCAAATGAAGAGAGTGTGAACTAAAGATTTAATATAAAGCTTGAAAATTGTTATTAAATAATAATTCATGACCCACTGCTATATAATATCTTTTCCACCTCCCCTAACCCTCATTTCTCTTCTTCCTCAAAAATGTACAACAGCCATCTCCCTCTTTCTCTCTTGTAATTTTGCAAATAAGTCCCTAGAAACAAAATAATTTATATCTCTCAATCCATGCGAAATCAAACCAAACCATTTCTGCGTATTGTAGATCTTGTTGATCTCTACCTACCACAAAAATTGCAGAACCTATCGTCGCATAGATTCACCGGAATCGACGTCCAAAGCCTGAAAACTGATTTTGGATTTTGGTGTTTTCTGGCCAAACCGTGAAGAACTAGATGATGCCGTAATTGAAGAAAGTGTACACGAGAGATAGACGAACAACTTTGCTGTAGGTTGTTTGACCTGAAACTGATTGTGGTGGCGGCAAATCAAAGATGAACTGGACTGGTCAAAATTAGCGCGCTCGAAACCAATTTGGACGATTTTATATGACGGCGTACCTTTTTGGTGATGGACATGAAGGTCAGTGGTTCCTCTAGGCGTGGCGTGTCAGATAGATGGGGATCGCGATCGATTGGAGGCCTGGGATGCTGGAATTTCATCTCGACAGCGAAAGAGGGTTTTCTCCGATTTTGGCGAGCTGGTGGCGGGTTGGACATGGCGGCGGCATCTGGGTGATCGGGGCGGACTGTGGAAGTCGAGGAGGGGCTTAGGTCTGCCGGACCTGGCCTGAGGCGGCTGCCGTGAAGGAGTTCAGAGGGGAACGACGGCTTAGAAGAAGAAGGGTTATTTTTTTAACTTTAATTTTAATTAATTATTTAATTAATAATTCAATGTTCGCAACCTCATATCTTTTACATACGAATTCAGAATTGCGCAAAACTGGATACGCTGTTATTGTGGAGTCGAGAGCTTCGCAATGACACTAACTACGTTCAATTCTGAGCAAGTTGAAAATTTGGGTAATTTTCATATTTTGAATTAATTATTTAAATTATTTAAACTTTAGAAATTAATATCTTTTTGTTATGAACTCGAAATTGCACGAAACAAGATTTGCTGCGATCGTGGAGTCGAGAGCTTCGCGTGGAGATCAATTTTGTCAATTTTAGAGCATGTTGGATTTTGGGCTAAAATTTGACCTGAACCGTCAATTAAAACCCTGACCAAAGTGAGAACTCTTTCTCACTAAATTTTTGAACAGTTATTTATTTATATAATTAAAAGTAAATAAATTATCTATGATTGAAGTAATTGGTTGTTGAATGAATGATGGATTGGAACGTCATGTTTTGTTATGAAATTCGATTTTTTTTACAGGATAATGTAATGTTATATTATTTTTGATTATTTAAATAATGTTTGCACAGCCATAACAAGTTCCCTGACTTGTTTATGTTGATTGGACGATAAATTTTCACACATCATCCAAAAACACAATTAATAATATATTATTCGAATTTGTGTTGGTTGAAACCCCACACGAGTCTTAGGTTAATATTTGACTACACATCACCCTTGTGTTTAGTTGTAAATTGCACTTTGGCTGTTATTTGAATGTTTTGTCATTATTATGGAATTAATGCAATGTTTGAAATCCATGTAATTAAATTATATGGAAATTGTTCGGTCTCATTCCAATTTAGGATTAAAAGAATATTTTAATCTAATATTAAATTAGGTAATTAAATGATGGTTTTGATATTGACAATTAAAAAGGTTATATCTTTGTTGTTTAAAAGTTACAATGAAAAAGGTCGAGTTAAAAGATTATATCTTTATTGTTAAAAAGTTATCATAAAAAGGATTGAATTAAAAAAAATACATTTTTAGTTGTCATATGTTAAAATATAAAGATTGATTTCAAAGTTTGAACATTTTGAAAAGATTTTTATTATTATATTATAATAATATGGAAAGTTCAATTTTTATTAAAAATTGAAATGTAAGTTTGGAAACAAAGTATTTTTAACAATTTAATAAAAATATCATATTTTTATTATGTAGAATATTTTAATAAAGTTATAATTTAAAATAGGAGATATTTTAAAATAAAGGATGTTTTATAATAATATTTTCAATGAAATAATTATAATTGTACTTGGACACGAGGTTAGGTTACATTTGTGGTATAAGTCTGCCTGGACCCAACCAGCATATCCAGCAACCACAAATGTTGGGCCTAATGTGAAGGGTCCAAGTGCGCAAATACGAAACGGGCCATGACATTAGGTTAAGCCCAACTTGTGGGATAAGTCTGCCCGGAACCAACCGGCATATCCAGCATCCACAAGTCGCAGGCTTAATGTGGGAGGTCTGACCCAGTATAAAATGAATATGATAATGAATTAGGCTATTTAATCTGTTTTAAATAGCAACGCCATTTTAACTCGAACATGTTTATCGATTTATTTTATCCATTTTATAATGAATATTAAAAGAGCTAATTTCAAAATTAATATTTTGGAAATAATATTGTCTTAATATGATAATAGATAGAATATTCTATTTGGATTTAAAATTGAAATATAAGTTGGAATCGTTTTATAAACGTATTTATTAAAAAATTAGAATATGTATAGAAAGGAAATCGACTAAATATAATATATATATATATATATATATATATATATAATGGCCTGAATAGATCGTGCCGCGCAGCGACTGTTCGCGAATTTCGACCAAAACATTAAATTGGCGTAACAGGAGATCCGATTGTCGGATTCTCCTAAAACCGGAACTGTTGGGTTCATATCGAAAATAGCTTTCCAATGGATATAAGAGATTTGAAATCTAATGGTTAGATTTGGTGATATGTCCAGATCAATTTCAGAAAAGGTCGCTGTAAGTGCAGTTCGGTGGCCGTTATTGGAAACCGACTGTACGAGCGAAAATAAAATTATTAAAAATAGGGAGAAATTATGTAAAATCATAACTAATGTTTTAAAAAGGTTTTTGATGAAAAATTCCAAGTTTATAAAGATAAAAGATATATTTACAGAATTAGTGATTTATTTATTTTAATAAATTAATTAAAATAGATAAAAGGATTTAAATGGTTTTAATAAAACCAAGGTTTTCCAATACATATATTGCAATAAATTTGAATGGAAATAATCTTCGGATTATTTCAGTATTGGATTCTGTAATTATACGGATATTATTGTGGGAATTTGGAGGATATTAAAATCGCTATCCCCGATTTGGTATATGTTAGTTTTCAGAATTTGATATTGAACATAAATCGATTTAATTTCTATTCAAAGCACGATATTTAATATCTGATTAGAATTTGGGTTTGTCGTGAATAGTGTCTTAAATAACACTGTTCTTAAACTCATTTGAGAAAGAATAAATCTTTTAATTAAGATTTAAATAAGATTTCCAATTATTAAACATAATTGAAAATTAAGTGAAACTGACTTTTGGGTTGATTGTGAAAAATATTTTTAAATGTCATTAGTTCTTAAAACCCGATTGATAGTGAAATTTAAATTGGTAATTCATAAATCTTTTAATTAAGATTTAACGAAATATTCTAAAGAGAAGTTTTCAATTTAATATAATAAATTGGAATAGGATTTTGGGTTTATTGTGAACGATCTTTTTAGGTGACATTTGTCCTTTAACCCAGTTAAAGGGAAAAATATTTCTTGAAAGTTAATAATCATTAAACAATGATTCTTGAAGATTAAAACTAAATATAGTTTTAATTAATCTTTAATTGGATTAAATGGGGATAAAAGCAATTAAATTTACTTAATTCAAGAAACGAACGATAATGGAGTACCACCAGTTTTAATCCAAGCGATAGTTAAATCTTTAATTAGATTTGAACGATAAAACGGTAATTAAGTTTACCGTAACACATTGGGTATTAAATATGGAGTACCACCAGTTTTACTCCATGGGTTGTATAGGTTGGGAATGGGGTATTAATAAATAATTACTTCAGTAAGGTGTTAACCCCGACTAGTTGAATAAACCTTAATTTTGTTTAAATTATAATCAAAGAACATTCTTGATTGGAATGAGGCGTTGGTTGTGTTTTAAAGCCCATGATTTTAAATTGCGCAAATTATTCAGAAAGACCAGGTTTAACCTATTCTGATTAATTCATACAACGATTGAAGATCGACAATGAAGACGGTTATTGAAGGCCGGGAAATTTCCATATCGAATGGATGATTATTGATATCTTGATTGGACCATACACCCAAGATGAGGGAAAAATTGGTGATCATTTAGACGTGATTGGAGATCTACCGGATATGGCTTCGTTCAGACCCAGAAAGGACTTGTAAATGGATTGTGTGCCCGACATTGTATTCCTTTATATTGTATTCGTTGATCTCTGTTCAATGTATAGCTGTTTGGTGGTGGAGAATTTATTCTTTGCTTAACACCCAGTTATATATTGATAGATGGTCAATGATATGGTATGGTCTGACAATGTGGCATGCCAAGATGCAAATGATCAAGGGTTTTGTTGAAAAGCAGGGCCTTGTGGTTGATGATCAAAGCATAGCGTGTTTAGGCCTAGCTTTTTGTATAGCGTGACTTCGCAAGCCTCACACCTCAGTGTGCGTCAAAAACGGGATATGGACCGTAGGGAGTGCACACGTTTCTTTCTAGCTAGAGTGATGTTAGCGACCTACCAACCATGACATTTTTACTTATGTTGTTGATGGATTATGAGGTACCTCAGTTTTTTAGGTTGTTAGTGGCCATATTGAGGTCCAAAGGGACTGGGTAACGTGTGTTCAGGAATTGCCAATCCACTAACGTTACGTGTGGACCGACCCTACCGCATCCAAGGGTTTTCCCATAGGTGTGATCCTGAGGCATTTCTAGAGTGTCTCGAATCAGAGAGGACGATCCCTGGCCTTGATTTCATGATGGAAAACCAATTTCCAATACCACATTACGGTCTTGATTGTAAACTTATATATGGCGACATAGTAATTGGTAGCTATGCCGTTTAGGATTGATACATTTACTTTGAAGTATTTTAAACTGCTTAGGCACTGATAACAATATTAAAATGTTATTTTTTTACGTACCTAGCATATTCGGCTATTATAAGGTAAAACTCTATCCTCCGGCTCGCTTTGCATTGTGTGATGGGACCCGAGTCTTATAATAGCTTCATTTTCCTTTGTTTAGCATTACACTATTTATTTTTATGCACTGGTATTCTTGGGGATAAACCCGTTCCGTGTTATACGGCGTGGTCCCTTGATTTACCTAACTTTAAAATCAACTTAATAATTGTTTTGAGTTCTCACACCAGTCCCATGACTGACCTAGAGTTTATTGTTTTAAACCTAAACTATGGGTGCCCATATTTTCCACATGTGCAGCTAGTAGTTTTGGTTTTGCAGATTTTATATTCATAGGATCCTGGTCTACAGCTGAAACGATATTCGGTAGGCTCTGTATCCGTGTGTTTCTTTCAGTGGTGTTTTGTATTATTTTTCTTCTGCTATTTAAGTGTAATTTAAACTCTGATATTGTATTTCCAATGTATATTATTTATTCATATTCTGGGATATTCTTGTACTCTGATGTAATTGTTGTAATAGCAATAAAATGTTCTTTTGTTTGTGTCCTGATATGTGTTGTTCTCAAAGCAATCTGGGCTTTCCTTTGCTGGGAAGTTTGGGTCGTCACATTTGGTATCAGAGCTTTGGTTTACAAAGCTCGAGAACAAGACACATTTGAACCGAGCGAAAGAATTCATCAGAGGTTAGACTAGTAATGTCCAATAAGAATGACTCGTTAGAGATGGGATCAGTAGTATCCTAGAACGAGTGTGAAGGGTATTAATTCAATATAAAAACAAATTTAGTTTTTAAAATTTTATCTTAAAATGTGTATTCGAGTATATTATTTTATTTTGGACAATTGAGTATATAATGGTTCTGAATATACGAGTAATTAACGGATATTCGAAGTTTTAATATACTGGATAGATATAGAATCACACTCCAATCGCCCAGAGATGATTCCGATGATTGAGGCCTCATCATCAGTATTTATGTTCGAGTTTCGAAAGTGGGATATCTATATATTTCAATTGACTGGTGAGAACCAAAAATTAGATAGGGTCTATTGCTGTGATTTGCACTAAAAAAATATGATTTTTGACTATATATAAGGGTTATATATTTAAAAGGTTAATCACCTAATTGATTGCTGGTTGTGATGTTTGATGATTAGTTAAACTAATTAAAATATTGAAATGATAACTAATTTAACCAATAGGAGAAAGGATGATAAATTTAGCTATATCAAATTTAATATTGAACTGAATTGAAATTTTATTAGAATTGAAAGTTGAGTTGGTTCATTAAACAACTTTCAGCTCCGTTCCTTTTCGAGGACTAAAAGTTTTTAAGTGGGGGAGATTGTAACAACCCGAAATTTTTGAACCAATTTAAATTTTTTATTTTTATTATTCTAATGGATTTAGTATATTTAAAATAATTTATTTTAAATAATAATGATGGAAAATTTATTTAAATCGAAATTAGAATGTATAAATTTATTTTAATTATAAAACGAGCCTGAAATGGCACGGTAATTTTAGTTTTCGATTTTAAACTTTGAAAAATTATATAAAATTGATTTTAAGCTGGAATTGGATAAAACTGGACACGTTAGGATCGTATTGACGATATCTTTCTAATGAATTTTAGAAAATGATATTTCAGTTTATAATTCGTAAGTTATAACAAATTCAAAATCTCAGAAAAACGCTATGGAATTTATATGTATAATATATATGACCCAAAACACTACTTTTTACATGCGAATGAATTTGGACTCGAAACCACTTCCATTGAGTTCAAAATGATGTTTCTGCATTGAAAAAGTATAAACACTGATATATTTCGAGATAAAGAATTTACTTATTTATATATATATTTTAATATAATATATGTATATGCCTTAAAAATGGCCATTTTTTAAACGGTCTTCAAATTCGACGAAATAAGTTTTGTTGGGACCATATCGTAAAAACAAAGGTAGAAATAATTTTCCTGTAATTTTTTGAGCTAGTATGTGACCGTGAGAAATTAATTTTGAATCGATCAGTCATATAAAGACAAAACCAGAGCTTTTTGAGCAAACAGACTCAGAATTCGAAGAAACCAATTTTGTTGGAACCGTATCGTCAGGATATAGTAGCATATCAATTTTCATCACCAACGGAGTTAGTATGTGGTCAGGGCATCAATAATTGTCAAATGAAGAGAGCGTGAACTAAAGATTTAATATTAAATCTAGAAAATTATTATTAAATAATAATTCATGACCCACTGCTATATAATATCTTTACCACCTCCCCTAGCCCTCATTTCTCTTCTTCCTCAGAAATGTACACCAGCCATCTCCCTCTTTCCCTCTTGTAATTTTGCAAATAAGTCCCTGGAAACAAAATTATTTATATCTCTCAATCCACGCGAAATCAAACCAAACAATTTCTGGGTATTGTAGATCTTGTTGATCTCTACCTACCAAAAAAATTGCAGAACCTATCGTCGCACGGATTCACCGGAATCGACGTCCAAAGCCTGAAAATAGATTTTAGATTTTGGTGTTTTCTGGCCAAACCGTGAAGAATTAGATGATGGCACAGTTAAGAAAGCGTAGACGAGAGATAGATGAACAACTTTGTTGTAGGTTGTTCGACCTGAAACTGATCGTGATGGCGGCAAATTGGAGATGAACTGGACTGGTCAAAATTAGCGTGCTCGAAGCCAATTTGGACGATTTCCGGTGACGAATGAACCTTTTCTGGTGATGGGACATGAAGGTCGGTGGTTCCTCTAGGTATGGCACGTCAGATGGGTGGGGTCCGCAATCGGTTGGAGGCCTAGGGTGTCGGAATTTCATCTCGACAGCGAAAGAGGGATTTCTCCGATTCTGACGAGCTGGTGGCGGGTTGGACATGGCGGCGACATCTGGGAGATCGGGGCGGACTGGGGAAGTCGATGAGGAGCTCAGGTCGGCCGGACATGGCCTGAGGCGGCGGCAGTGAAGGAGTTCAAAGGGGAAACAACGGCTTAGAAGAAGAAGTTTTTTTTTAACTTTAATTTTAATTAATTATTTAATTAATAATTCAATGTTCGCGACCTCATATCCTTTACATAAGAATTCAGAATTGCGCGAAGCTGGATCCGCTGTGATCGTGGAGTCGAGAGCTTCGCAATGACACTAACTACGTTCAGTTCTGAGCAAGTTGAAAATTTGGGTAATTTTCATAATTTAAATTAATTATTTAAATTATTTAAACTTCGGAAATTAATATCTTTTTGTTACCAACCCGAAATCGCATGAAATAGGATTTGCTGCTGATTGACATAGAAATGTGTTTATTTTATACTCTTATTTCTTATCTTTTGTATATAAATAAATATTACTTGGGTATTGTTTTGTTACTTTTACAGATATTCCAACCCAGCCCGCATGCAACCAGAAAAATAGAGAAATGGAGATCAAATTGGTATATATTTACATTTTGAAGAATTGTAGATGAAGATCTCACATCTAGTTGTTGTTGGACAAGAAAATGATTGGTAGAAAGACCAAGAATTTCTCAAATCAAGGGAAGCTTGTCAAAGAACTAAGAGAAAAAGAAGAAAGGCCAAAAATTTAATTGATTTAACTAAGGCCCATTTGAAACTCTTATTGTAAACTCTTTTGTGAATTCCCTAAGGCCCATCTATCATTGTATTAGGGTTAGGATTAGGGTTTGGCTATCTATCCTATAAATACCCTTGTAATGTCAATGTAGCCACCATCCATTATTCTGTATTCTCTTCTCCATTAATAAAAGTTCTTCCTTTTTGCTATTTCTGCATTTTTCTTTCTTAGCAATAGGTGTTGTCTTCACAATTAGTTTTGGAAGAGCACCAATTGTATTTTACATTTGTTTCATTAGTGATTAGTCGTTTGATTAGTTTCAACGACAATCCTAATTTTATTTTTGTTGTTCTTCTTATTCTACACTTTTATTTTCTGCATTGTTGTTCTTGTTTTGCAATTTACTTTCTTTAGTGATTAATCGTTGATTAGATTCAACGATAATCCTAAGTTCGCAATTTCAGTTTGTTTTCATTTCAACAAAATCTCCAGGCTTCGTCTAACTCGCCCAAGTGATTAGATAAATAATTTGATTTTAATTTACCTCCCCGTGTTCGACCTGTATGCTACACACCTGTGCGCGTGCAGAATTTTATTACAAATATCGCACTTTTCTAATTCATAGATTAGCGACGATCAAGTTTTTGGCACCGTTGCCGGGAGGTAACAATTGAATTTTATTATTTATTTAATTTATGATTCGTGTTAGTTTTTTTTCTTTATTATTTTCATTTTGTTTTCTTGTGTATAGATTTAAAAAAAATCTTGACTGGTTGATTTGGTATTATAAGTTGACACTATAATCTTCCATACAAGAGAAAAAAAATCTTGCCACTTTTTCTTTTAATTTTCCTTCTTTTTTTCATTTATTTCTTTCCTTTTTTTTTATTTTGCATTTCTTCCAATCTAATTCCTTCAAGAAGAAAAAAAATATACAAAAAAAGAAAGTTGCTAATTTTTCCTCAATTTCTTTCCATCTTTCTACCACATTGCTGATTTTCACATTTTTCTTTTCCCTTTCCTTTTCATTTGTTTCCATCTTTTGTCTACAACTTTCTAAAAAAAATAAAAAAAAAATTTGCAATTTCTTCTCTGTCTACTTTGATTCCTTTCTTGTTTTTGTCTGCTTTTATTTCTTTCCTCAATTTCTTCTACCCTTCCTCTCTACTCAAAAAAACCTTGTTTTTTTTCTCTTATTTCCTTCCTCTTTTAATTTTTTTTTCCTTTTTTGTTTGGTTTTTTTACCATTCATTTCTTTCCCTTTCTTCTTGTTTAAATTTTCATAAAAAAAAAACTTGCATTCTTTTTTTTTTATTTCTTTCCAATTGCATTTCTCATTCACCTCCTACAATCTCTCTTTCCATTTTTTTCTTTCCGGCTCTCTCCTTCATTAAAAAAAAAATCAAATTTCAATTTTCCTTTATTCTTTCCATCTTTCCACTTTCTTTCCAATCATCTACATTCTTTTTCTTTTTACAAATTTAAAAAAAAAATTCCTCTTTTGCAATTTTTTTTCCTTTCTTCTTTTGTATTTCTTGTTCTCAATACATTTGATTTCTTTTCTTCTCTTACAAATTCCCTTTCTTTTCAAAAAAAAAAAATCCCCTTCTAATTTTACAACAATAAACAAAAGAAAAAAAATTCTTTCTGTTTTTGTCTTCTCTTTTATTGCTTTCCCTTCTCAATTTCTTTTCCAAATCTTTTACAATTACTTTCCTTCCTTCCTTTACAATTCTCTTTCTTTCCTGAAATCTCTCTTCCCTTTTTTTTTTGGTCATTTGTTTCTTTCCTATTTGTCCACTTTTTCAACAATAATAAAAAAAGGGAAGGTCATAAAAAGATTCATTCTTTTTTTTCCAATTATTTTTCCCTGCTTCATTTCTTCCCTCAAATCAAATACCCCTTCCTATCACATAATCTCATTTCACCACAGTTTTTTTTTCAATCCACATTTCAGCATCATCTTCTCCAAAAAGTTAGCTTCTTTTTTTTTGTTAATTCCTTTGTTTCTTTTTCTTGTGTTATTTTTTGTTATTCAATTCATTCAAAAAAAAGAAGAAGAGAGATTTCGAACTAAGGACAAGGTGACTGGAGTTCAAGCAACAAATCAAGATTTCAGAAATCAAAAGAAATTGCAAATAGTGAGATTTCAATCATTGACGCTACTCATTTTTTCTGGATGGACAGCCATACCCCACTGTAAATTTCTTTTAACTCTACAGGTGCTCTACTGCAAAGAAAAAAATATAGACAATTGTTGTAAAAAAATTCTGCAGGGGCAGCAGCTTGAATGTAAATTTTTTAATTTCTGCAATTAAATTGTGTGATTGTTGTTATTTCTGCACATTTTATTCATTCTGTTAAAGGCAATACCCCAATTCACATAAGGTGAGGGATTTCATCACCCTTTCCTTAGCCCACAAATTGCATTTCATCGTAGAATCTGACTAATAATAACGGTTATACGTTGGACTTAAGGGAGTCACGGGCTCATCTAGGGCTTAATTGTATTGTGATAGTTGATTCATTTGGAACGAATTATTTCTTGGTGTCTAGACTACGGCAGAGAAATAACCGTTTATACATATTACGGTTATTCGTAAATATTATATCGGTTGTTACTCTGAAGGTACTTAAACCTTCGGCTGCATTGCTAGGGTGATTCCTGGTGCACCGATAACTCCTGTCCGTTAACTGGCTAAGAAATCTGTTGATCTAAGTAATCAAACGTGTCACTATATAATTTTGGGTTAGGAGCTATTAAGGACAGAAAATTTCACTGTAGCTAATTTTTGTGCGTGCATTTAACAACAATGAGTGAAAAAAGTGTGAGCCAACAAAATTCTCCTAGGGTTTCTCAAATCAACCAAAATTTTCCAACCGAATTGGATCAAAATCGAGTGAATCACAACTTTCCAAACTTTGGGGATCAAAATCAAATAAATCAAAATTTTCAAAATCTCAATATCCAAATGGATAGACCCTTGTCTCTTCGTGATCGATGTTATCCAACTAAAACAGTTCAACCTTCTGTCATAGTACTTCCACCAGTTGAAGGAAATTTTGAGCTTAAACATTCTTTTATTCAAGGGGTACCAAAATTTACTGGTTCTGAAAATGCTTATGAATTTTTAAGTGAATTTGAATTGTATTCATCCACAACTCAAATGCAACAATTATCTAATGAATCAATCAAGCTAAGGCTAATTCCATTTGCACTACTTGAAAGCGCTAAAAGAGGGCTAAATTCTCTTCAAAAACAGTCAATAAGAAGTTGGGATGAATTCGTCAGCGTATTCCTGAAAAAGTTTTTTCCTTTTCACAAAACTCTGAAAATTCGAACTGAAATAAATCAATTTTCTCAAAATAAGGGGGAAACTTTTTCAAAATACTTTGATAGGTTCAACCAATTACTGTATAGTTGTCCTCATCATGGAATCATAAAAGATTACTTATGTCAAATTGTATATGAGGGCCTAAACTATCAGACTAGAACTCAACTAGAATCAATGTGTGGGGGAGATTTTATGTCTAAAACGGCCAATGAAGCTTGGAAATTCTTAGAGGATTATTCTGAAAAGGACATGCAATGGGAGTCCATTCGTGTTCCCATCCGTGCTTCCACTAAAGGAGTGCATGTCGTGGATATAATTCATATTCCCTTAGAGACTCAAATTCTTCAATTCAATGGACTACCCCAAGACCAAGTCAATGTCATAGCTCAAAATGGTTTTTACTCATCCACATCTGACCCTAGTTGAAGAAATCATCCAAATTTCTCATGGTCTAATTCAAATAATGTCGCAAATCCATCTCACATGATACCGAATTCATTATACCAAGCTCCATTTTCTTCTAGTCCTCAAACTTCTCATGTTTCACCTCAACCTGAGCCTTCGAGTGAACCTTATAGGCACCCCAACTTTCAATCATCAAACCAATCCTCCCAATCTTCTCAACCGTCACAAGATATTGTTCGATTAGAAAAACAAATAAATAATCAAGATGTTAAACTCGAATAAATGATGAAGGAACTAATGAAAAGTAATGAGCGAGGAAAGTTTCCTAGTCAACCCAAGGTGAATCCAAAATATAACTCTCGTATTGTGAATTCTTGTGAGGATGGAAATAGCTCGGTTAACGTTGTCACCACTCTGAGGTCTAGAAAAATGATTGAAAATAATGTTGGCAATCCCGACAACCATTCGATTTCAACCCCAATTGAAAAGCTTGACACTCTTGCGATGGCAACTAATGCCAACTCCTTAGAACCTTATGAAACCCCATCTTCTTCGAATGTTGGCAACCCCAACATCTCTTCTTCTAATGTCAGCAACCCCGATAATAATTCCTCCTCTAATGTTGGCAATCCCAGCATCTCACCTTCTATTCATGTACCTCAATCACTTTCCACATCGAAACCTTCTTCTTCGAACGATCAAATTTCTGAAAGAGTCTATAAACCAATAGCCCCTTATCCTCACAGGCTTAACAATAAGAAGAAGGATGCAAATTTTGAAAAAATTCTTGAAATCTTCAAACAAGTTCGTGTCAATATTCCACTCTTAGACACCATCGAACAAATTCCTCAATATTCCAAGTGTCTCAAAGAGCTATGCACTCAAAAACGAGCCACTAATGTTCCTAAAACTGCCTTTCTAACTGCGAATACAAGCTCCATTCTTTCGAATCCTGCCCCAGTCAAGTACAAGGACCCCGGTTGCCCTACAATTGATTGCAAAATAGGAAACATTCACATATCTCGTGCCCTACTTGATCTCGGTGCAAGTGTAAATCTTCTTCCTTACACTGTTTATCGTCAACTTGGATTAGGGGAGATTAAACCAACAAACATCACTCTTCAGTTAGCTGATCGATCTTTTAAAAAACCATTGGGTATAATTGAAGACGCTTTTATTCAAATTGAACAATTTTACTTCCCTGTCGATTTCATAGTTCTAGAAACCGAGCCTGTTTTGAGTCAGGGTAGTCAAATTCCATTGATTTTGGGTCGTCCCTTCTTAGCAACCTCAAATGCTATAATTAATTGTAGGAGCGGCCAACTTCGACTATCGCTTGGGCACTTAACCATTGAATTGAATATTTTTCATCAACCCAAAGAGATCGAAATAGGAGAAGTTGACATAATAGAAACAATTTTAGATGGCACATCTGAATTATCTCCTCTAAAAACTTCATTTTCCTCAGTTGACATGTGCACTATGTCTTTTGAGGAATTGTTCGAAGATGAGCTTAAACTTTTGAATGACGAGGATGGATATATGGAACGTCTCAAACATAATCGTAATTCCATAGCATCAGAAGAAATCATTGTTAAAAACTCAGGCTTATGGGACTATAATAATCTTCAGTTGAATGATTTAAATCATTGGCACGACAAAAAATTTATAGGAAGGATTTTGATCTTAGATCTCACTGACATGCCTTTTGTACCTCCAAAATCAGATACGAAATCATCATCCATCATTTTCGATAGAGGCAAGTGTGGAGGGAAAGAAAAATCTCATTTTTCACATAAAACTCACCCTCATTATAAATTTCATTTTGTATATAATTGGCATTCGCATATAGTGGTTAAATTGCATTTCATTTTACAAAACATTCTGCATTTGATACACCTTTGGGTACTATCTTTCAATTATAGAAAAAAATTACAGTGTGGACACTGTTTAGTTCTAGTGTGGGGGGGAGTCTGCATTTCACTCATTTTCGTTTTTTTTTCTTTATTTTTCTTTCTTTTCATTTTCATCATTTGAATAGGACCATCATGCATTTTAGACTGTAGTAACATGCTATTTTTTTTAGACTGTAATAACATGTCATTTTTTTTTTTTGAAATACGACTCATTTTCAATTGATACAACAAAATAGGTTTACAATTTTTAGCCAGTTGATAGTATTTTTCTCTCTCAGCTAAATTCGAATTTGAAATATAATGAAAAATTTAATTTTGAGGGATAATAGTGTAACCGGTACATAGGGAGATTCTTAGGTGATGGCCATGAAATCTATTCTATATTGTAGACTTTGTTTAAATAAGTGTAGGACTTAAAATACTTATATTGGCTTTTCAAATCTTTAAAACTAAGTTGTGTTAAGTTGAATTCGCGTAACTCTCTTTTGTGCTTATATTTTCAATAATAATAACAGTAATCCAAGGGTATCCAACATTGCTTGTATATCAAGCGTTGGTGTGCAAACCCGCCAAGCTCTATCCGACATGTTGTTAACAAAGTCAGCGTTGGAATATCTTGGTCTCATTTTATGAGATTGGACACCTAAGGATTACCGACACGTTGTTGACAAAGTCACAGTCGGCCTGCACAATCCGCCAAGCTCTTTACCTACTCTCCGTTAGTCCGCGAGGCAGTGTATGGGTGGTAAACCTTGGTCTTCTAAGTTAGGTGTATGTACTTGAACATAAATTTTAAAATTTTATAGAATAAAGAATAAGCGATGATGCCCAAACACTTCTTGACCTTATTAATTTGACTAGCAATACATGAGAAAATAATAATACCACTTTGCAAACTGTGCCAAGCAAACTAAGAATTTATTTCATGGCTGCACTATGTTATCGACCGAACTAACTGGCCAAACTGGAATTTAACATTTGAACACTTGATTTATATTGAAAATTTGTGACAAGTTGAGGTATCTAAAATAAAATCAACTGACTAGAAATTGTTAATTTAATTTGTTGTACCACTTCAGAAAACAAGTCTTGTTTTCATTTTTGCTTTTATTTTGCATATGTCCATTGCATTCATGTGGTTTCATTAGAATCATAGCATACTGCATTTGGATTTTGTGGGTAGTATCCGCTGAAAACCCTCACGAGACACAACTCGTCCTACTAGGGACACCTAGAGGTTTAACGGCTTGTTGCATACGCTCAATGCAATCGTGTTTCCTACGAAAGTGTGACCTATCTAGTCTAGTTTTTTCATTTCTTGTTTTACTCGAGGACGAGTAAAAGATAAGTGTGGGGGTATTTGATTGACATAGAAATGTGTTTATTTTATGCTCTTATTTCTTATCTTTTGTATATAAACAAATATTACTTGGGTATTGTTTTGTTACTTTTACAGATATTCCAAACCAGCCCGCATGCAACCAGAAAAATAGAGAAATGGAGATCAAATTGGTATATATTTACATTTTGAAGAATTGTAGATGAAGATCTCACATCTAGTTGCTGTTGGACAAGAAAATGATTGGTAGAAAGACCAAGAATTTCTCAAATCAAGGGAAGCTTGTCAAAGAACCAAGAGGAAAAGAAGAAAGGCCAAAATTTTTATTGAAACTCTCATTGTAAACTCTTATGTGAATTCCCTAAGGCCCATCTATCATTGTATTAGGGTTAGGGTTAGGGTTAGGGTTTGGCTATCTATCCTATAAATACCCTTGTAATGTCATTGTAGCCACCATCCATTATTCTGTATTCTCTTCTCCATTAATAAAAGTTCTTCCTTTTTGCTATTTCTGCATTTTTCTTTCCTAGCAATAGGTGTTGTCTTCACAATTAGTTTTGGAAGAGCACCAATTGTATTTTACATTTGTTTCATTAGTGATTAGTCGTTTGATTAGTTTCAACGACAATCCTAATTTTATTTTTGTTGTTCTTCTTATTTTGCACTTTTATTTTCTGCATTGTTGTTCTTGTTTTGCAATTTACTTTCTTTAGTGTTTAATCATTGATTAGATTCAACGATAATGCTAAGTTCGCAATTTTAGTTTGTTTTTATTTCAACAAAATATCCAGGCTTCGTCTAACTCGCCCAAGTGATTAGATAAATAATTTGATTTTAATCTACCTCCTTGTGTTCGACCTGTATGCTACACACCTGTGCGCTTGCAGAATTTTATTACAAATATCGTGCTTTTCTAATTCATAGATTAGCGACGATCAGCTGCGATCGTGGAGTCGAGAGCTGTAACGACCCACATTTTTGACCATTCAAATCGACAGTAAACCACACATGTCGACCCAAACAAATCGAAAATGCAAGTATTTATTGGAAAAAAAAAAAGAAGAAAAGAAAGAAAGGAGAGAAAAACCAATCACAGAACCTCACAGCGGAAGGACAACATATAATAAATAAATAGCAGTTTAAAAGCGGTTGAAATGTATACATCGGTTATAACATTCAATGATTATCAGAGTTACATATACATACAGCTGTACATAATAAGCAGCGGAAATGATGCAGTGGATATACATATGTATAGATAATAGATATACCAAATCTTCGTCTTCGATCTCCTAGTCACTGTCATCCCTGTTAACTGCAAACGCCTGCTGACCCGAGCGTATTGCATAAAAAGGAAAACACAACAAACACTCGGATCAACACTAAATCATTCTCATATTAGTCAAATTAAAAGATGAAATAACATCAGTGTCATGGGTACAGTAACTCAAGAGATGTTACGGGATTTTCCCATCTATCAAGGATCCGTTAAATTAATACATACATAATATAGTACGCTATTATGATAGTGTCTATCCAGTAAAGTATAAATACTGAAAATAGCGTAAGCGGGATTACCATATTACCCTTACGCCGTTTATAGGCATCAACAGTCTATACAGTACCGTAAATTCACCGTACTGGTGTTATCAGAGGGCACTCCATAGAAGGCAATGCTAAATCAAAATCGTATGGAGCTCGATATGGATATATATGACAAGGCACTCAAGGCAATGCCCAGGGTAGGATTCTACCAATTGCACTCCCGGACCGGTGGTAACGCATAGCAGCCACTACCGCCCACCTCGGAACACACTCCCAAAGTCATAAATGGGCCCAAATCATCATCATCATAGTCATAGAAATATTTTCGAAGGAGTGCGTCCGATCAAAGGTGCTACCTCAATTAGTCACGGTATAGCTCCTGTTTTAGTCATTTCAATTCTGACCCGAAGGTCAGGGCTATTTTTCATCGTTCATCTCTTTCGATTCAATAATCGCCTCCAAGTGATCATATCTCGTTCTGGATACGTCAAACGTTCGCAGTTGTCAAAGTGGTATCGACACTGACAGAGAGTATGCCTTATGTCGACTCCGGTCTCTTTAACAACCAACGCTTACAATTTCCACATCGGTTGGTTCTTTTACATTTCCAAACGTTCGCTTTCATATCAAAATATCATGTTTTGTTTCGAACCCATTTATATTCAAAATAGAATATACTTTCATATCAAAGTATCCCAAATCATTCCCAAATCAATTTTTTTTCCAAACTGGAATATATTTCCATGTCATTATATTATACTCGTATAATATTTCGAATCGGTCTATATTCACATAGAATGTACTTCATCTTAAAAGATTTCAGTTATTTCAAATCGATTTACACTCGAAGTCCCTTCATATTCAATAGAATATATATATTTTCCCATACCTATTCATTTCAATCTTTGGAAATCCCATTTATTTTCAAGTAGAATAAAATCTACCTTTCCGTATCAAAACCGATTCAAAACAATTCCTATTCAAATAGAATATAACTTATCACAACTCCATTTGAACCAATGGTTTAACTCCAACATTTCCATTCGGAAGAAATTTACAATTCATAAAAATAATACCTTTGAAAATAAATGCTTATAAGAAAAGAACTTTAGATAAAATAAATATATATAGAATATAAAAATTAAAATTAAATAAGTTAATTAAAATATTATGTACATACATAAATTAAAGTTTACTAGATAGTTTGAATACTAAATATGAAGGAAACTTTATTTAAAATAAAATAATTTATAGGTTAGAAGTTTGAATAACTAAATTTTTAAAGAAAGAAATAGTTAGATTTGAAATCAAGCCAGGTATAAATATATATAGATAATTTTAAACCAAAAATTTTCTTCCTTCCGAATTTCCAATACATGAATCTATATCCCAATTTCCAATGGAGTTCATTCAGTTTCCATTTCTCATTTTCAAACCTTGTTCAACAACCATTCAATATAAAGGATTCAGCCCATATTTAAAACTGAGTTAAAACAACCCATAATACCCTCGATTTCCATTTCCCAGAATCTAAATTCCATAAGAATTTATTACCTTTAAATCCATACCCTTAAATTTGAAAATTTACAAATCATGTTCAAATCTTAAATTTAAGAGTTTCCCCTTGTTTTGGGATAAATTCCTTAACCCATTTTTAAATAACATCCCAATTTAAATTTTTAAGGAATGAATTAATCGAGTATCGACACCTCCCTTAAAAATGAAATTCCCGACCAATAATATTTTTAAAATTTAAAATCATTTAACCAACCGATGTCTGTATATAATTATCTATCCAATGGCCAAGTGAGTTTAAATTTAATTTCTCGATATTTCAGGGATGTATCTATCATTTCAATCCAGATCAGGGTCACGGAGATTTATCATTTCACCCCGTGTTCTTAATTTATCTTATCGATAAATCCCGGGTTCATTAGATGCCCGTAACATCAAGGGTAAATGGGATTTATCGTCACAATCAACATGCATCACCATATACTGAAATAAAGAGCATTTTAAAAATATCACTATAAATTCAGTAATAAATTTCAATCAACATCCATCACAACAATTTCACTCAACTGATTCAGAATTAAACTGTTTTAGGATTTAACAAAGGGTTCGAATTCAACTAGAGATTTAAATTGAATTAAATAACAAATCATTTACTTAGATTGCATGTTAATACACTTGCAGGTCAGATTTAAACAACACATCAACAATCCAACACAACCATGCAACCAAACTTATTTCATAATTTAATTAAATAAATATGGGAAATAATTCAGTATTTCGTGAGTGAGAAATCACTCACCTTTGGGTCCTTAGTGGATCGAACGTCCAACCATAGCCCAAAATTTCACAGTCTCGAAATGCAGCGAAACCAGTGCCAAAACGTCCGCAATTCCTCCACGATCCCAACGCAACAAACTGCGTCCAAATCTGAGTTAATATGAAGAAGTTATGAGCGTTTTACAATTTGAATTTAAAAATATATATAAAATTATAAAATAAAACCTCATCCACTCGGACGATGCCACGTCAGCACCCTTTAAAACACTCCCGCTCCTCCTTTCTTCTTTGCTACAGTAACAGCCGACGAATAGTACCCAAAACCCATGCTCTTTTGACCGTACCTAGCATCGCACTCCGACAACCGTTCAACCCAAGACCGCCTCCAATCCAAAGCCCCTTCTGAGCCGCTCCTACCAGCCCGACGCCGTGACCTCCGGTGGCTTGCCTGGCCGCCGGCGAACTGATGAACGAAACGGTTTTAAAACCCTAAACCACCAAATTCTGATGATCTACCTCACGATAGATCCTTCAACTACATGCAGTTAGCTCCATACACCAATCTCTTCGATACCCAGAAGTCCAAATCCTCGATTAGATCCCGAATTGAAAACCCCTAATTACATGCTAGGGTTTCGAAAAATCAGGGACTTTGACCGCAAATTCTAACTACTCCCTCCACTGCATGTCGAATCTGAGGCCACCCGTATGTTTGTCTCGTCGAGCTCTTCGATTCGGTATATAATATGATAGGGTTCTGAGAAGTTTTGATTTTGAAGCTGTATTTTATTTTCTAGGGTTTTTTTTCTTTTGAAGTTTCCAGCCATTAAAGAAAGAGTAGGTAGAGAAAAAGTATACGTGAAAGTGAAAATGAGCTGGTGAGGTGAAGATGGACTTAATTTATATAATTAGAGAAGGCCCAAATGTTAAAGCACTCAATTATCCATTTACATTGATCTCGTTCACAATTTCTCTCGTACGACCAAACGGTAGGTCGGATTTTAACACAGATTGAAACTCTACAATAATTTACCGTTCCGGATCTGATGGCGCCAGTTTTGTCGAATCCCGAGACAGTCGCCAAAACAGTTAAATTTTCATCATTAATCAATTAATTAATTATTCAATTATTCGATTAACCGTTTTAAATTCAAATTAAATATTCATTGAATTCAAATTTAAATCAAACTATAACTTAAATAATTTCTACAAATAAGTTTCACACATTTTCAAATCATAATTTGATTATTTGAATCTTGATTGAAATTTCAGTTATAAATTAATGACTTAAAATTCCACCATTAAATCAATTAAATTTTTAAATTTCAATTATAAATAAATGGACTCGAATTATCCTTAACAATTGTAATATCAACTCAAAATTTCAGAATTTATCAAATAAAGTTTAAATTCCTATTTTAACTTAGACAATCCAAACTTTATTTGTTATAAAATATTAAATTTCACATTACAACATTTATATATGCTCAATTCAATAATTATTATCATCAAAATCAACAAAATTTGATTTTCCCCAAAATTAATCCATTTTGTTTATTTAAAAATTGAAAATTAAATATACAGAAAATATGGGATGTTACATTCTCCCCCACTTAAAATCTTTTCGTCCTCGAAAAGGGAACGAGACGATATTAAGCACATATCTATTTTAAATTCATACTTAAAAATAGCCTTTATAAAGTAAGTTATATTTATAAAACTCATAAATTTTCTAACTCTCGAAATCACGGAAAATTTCGGCAGCATCTCCTTTGTACGGAGAGGTCCGGGTAAAAAACCCCTACATACATATAACTCAAATACCATCTCATCACACAATGAGGCATCCCTGAACCAGGGGAAAACAAAAACAAACCACCAAGCTTTATACAACCCCAAATACGTACCTCTTTACGCGTTTATTTTGCGGTTTTTTTTTATGTACCTTTGCATTTAGCATTTAGCGCAAGCGAGCTCCAACGCATAGCACGACTTCATAACACCTGCCACATACTCACATACACATAAGGATCAAACATATATACAATATATAGCAATTGTATACAACTTACATAACATATCTCGACCATTTCAACTATAAAACCAAGAATGTTAATGATAGACCAGCGAACAAATTTATGGTTATCACCCCATAGATGAGGGAATTTGACAAAAGCACACTAGCCAAAAGTTGTAGAATTTATTTCAAGCTTTCCGAATTGTCCGGATTCATCAAATTCGGATAATTTGTTCAAAAGTCATGGTCGTTTTAGCGAAGGCGAACGCTTCAGCTCATACACATAAAATTGCAGATCTGAGTTGTTCAACCCAGTTTTTAACCCTTTAAACAGCAAAATTTCACCTAGAAAATTAAGGAAAAGTTTTAGTACAGATCCTGGGCTTTCCGAATTGTACTCGCACATCGAAATCCGACGCTCCATTAGGAAGTTATGGTCAAAACAGTATAGGTATGCGCTTCAGCTCTTAAATTTTCTGCATATACAACTACGACTAAAACTTGCATTTCAGCTTAGTAGTCATAGAAATTCGACCTGGCTTTATAAACGAAGGTTTTAGGTAAGTTTCTAAGGGTTTCGAAAAATCCAAAATCGTCGAATTCCGATCAACCCATCAAAAGTTATGGTCATTTTAGTTTCAGCTAAATGAATGTTTCAGATTTTCGTATAAACGTCGATTTATTTACTTGGAGTTCAACTCTCAAATTCGAGAACTTTAGCAAAACTTAATCACCAAACGGATCATCGCTCCATTATAAACATAACAGGTTTAACCTTTTGTTGCATAAATATTTCATATTCGTTTCATTTAATAATAACTTATATTTCATTTATACTCCATTATCGTCCGTCTTATATTAAGTTCATCCTCACTCCCTTCACCCATTCATGTTTGGTTCTAAGTCGACCAATTTAGATTTTTCTCGAGTTTACTTCCATCTATTCTATTTCATTTGACTTAGTGGAATCCCTTTAATCCAAAAATTCATTCGATATCCTAATTTAACAAATTAGACTTCGAATTATATTTCTCGTATCTTATTTCATATTTCCAATTCCCGGTTTATTCCATTCTCCGTTCTATTTAGCTAACTTCGAATTCATGGTCAAGGGTTAAGGTCAGTGATGGTTTTTATATAAACCATCTTATTTCCCTTGTTTCGAAATTTCATTTCTTACTTAATCCAACCATATATGTAAATACTACACCAACTTATTTAGTCTTTCTAAGTTGATCTCATTTCATTATATCGAAATTTCCAAATTAGAATTCGCTTAACTATTACCTTATTTGTATAAGCCAAATTTTATATTTACATCCCACTTCTTTTGTTTGGCTTTTTATTCGTTTAACTATTTCCTTCATTCATTTATTCTAGTTTCACCTTAAATAAAGTCTTATCTCCATTAATCCAATTTATTTATTCGACTCACAACCATGAATTTGATTAAGGACTATTAGTTATCAAGTGTTTATACTTAGTTTCGAACTATTATTATTCGATTCTTAAGTTAACTTTGTTTAACCCGATTGCTCAACTCATTCCATTCATTCCATTGTCCACACTTAGATTCATGTTCGCTATATCGTTCAAAGGAGATTTAACCCAATTAGATTTTCTATACATTCATTCTCACGTGTTCTAACTCACCATTTATTCTTTTCAAACTTTACTTTATCGACCATATAGATTTTATCATCTAACCTAAGTTCTTTTATTTCTTCTCGAACTAGTTAAATCCACTTATTAATTATTCCAAACCAATAACCGTTGCCAATTTATTTACACAACAAACTTTCCACTTTATTCTAGTCGACTTTAGTTGACTTATATTCCGAGGTAAATTTTCAATTTCTTTCAACACCCTTCCCAACCAAAGTTGGGATTTGTTTTCCTTATTATCATCTATATTTAAGAGTTCTGTGATGACCCCTTAGTTCTTAAGTCCATTCCATAATTTCAAAGTCTAAAACTCCAATGAATCGAGAAAAATAAATCTTGAATCGATGTCGTTAGTTAGGATGAACTTAAATTGCTTGATTCTGGGTTTTATGAACCAAGTTTAAAATACCTATGTATTTATAGAATCCATAGAAAATGTACCATAAATCTTGAAATCCAAACTTTAACTAACAAACAAAGAAATTTCAATCCTAGTTCAATCTTAAACTCCACTTCACATACCCCTGGAAATTTGGTCCAAAATTCTTTTCTACAGGTTATGAAAGTATGGAGTGGTCTCCCCCACTTAGACATTTCAGAATAAATGTCGATAATGTGTGCACTCATTACCGAAGTCATTCCTCAGGTCTAAGTAGGGGTTTCACACTTATTTCGTTTGAAAATCATTTCCAACTATTTCTTATCATACGATATTATTTCAAACATTAGCAAACTATCTTCGAAAACACCCCCGGATCATGTTTCAGGTTCATTTCTATTTCAAACACAAATCTTTCTCACCCTATTATACTTAATGGTATCATTTCATTCTCAAATATTTCCTAACTATTTAAATTTCCTTATAAAATTTATTATTGAATTAACCATAACAGGTAATAACTTAATATTACCACCTACTAAACAATTCATATATATTTTAAAAATATAAGCAAAGCCATGTTGTGTTGTTCCATTCTATTCGATTATTTAGAAATTCCTATCGATACCATGGCGTCCCATATATCGACCAGAATCCATAAATATTCAACAGAACAAGCCAACACAATCAAACCAGTTTTATATCAAAATACAAGTACGCTCTCTCATATATCACTCTAACTCATTCTAGGGCATTACTAACCCCATCTCTAACGAGTTTTATTCCCAAACAGAGCCAAGGTTTTCGTCAACCGTCGCTCTGATACCAACTGTAACGACCCACATTTTTGACCATTCAAATCGACAGTAAACCACACATGTCGACCCAAACAAATCGCAAATGCAAGTAGTTATTGGAAAAAAAAAAGAAGAAAAGAAAGAAAGGAGAGAAAAACCAATCACAGAACCTCACAGCGGAAGGACAACATATAATAAATAAATAGCAGTTTAAAAGCGGTTGAAATGTATACATCGGTTATAACATTCAATGATTATCAGAGTTACATATACATACAGCTGTACATAATAAGCAGCGGAAATGATGCAGTGGATATACATATGTATAGATAATAGATATACCAAATCTTCGTCTTCGATCTCCTAGTCACCGTCATCCCTGTTAACTGCAAACACCTGCTGACCCGAGCGTATTGCATAAAAAGGAAAACACAACAAACACTCGGATCAGCACTAAATCATTCTCATATTAGTCAAATTAAAAGATGAAATAACATCAGTGTCATGGGTACAGTAACTCAAGAGATGTTACGGGATTTTCCCATCTATCAAGGATCCGTTAAATTAATACATACATAATACAGTACGCTATTATGATAGTGTCTATCCAGTAAAGTATAAATACTAAAAATAGCGTAAGCGTGATTACCATATTACCCTTACGCCGTTTATAGGCATCAACAGTCTATACAGTACCGTAAATTCACCGTACTGGTGTTATCAGAGGGCACTCCATAGAAGGCAATGCTAAATCAAAATCGTATGGGGCTCGATATGGATATATATGACAAGGCACTCAAGGCAATGCCCAGGGTAGGATTCTACCAATTGCACTCCCGGACCGGTGGTAACGCATAGCAGCCACTACCGCCCACCTCGGAACACACTCCCAAAGTCATAAATGGGCCCAAATCATCATCATCATAGTCATAGAAATATTTTCGAAGGAGTGCGTCCGATCAAAGGTGCTACCTCAATTAGTCACGGTATAGCTCCTGTTTTAGTCATTTCAATTCTGACCCGAAGGTCAGGGCTATTTTTCATCGTTCATCTCTTTCGACTCAATAATCGCCTCCAAGTGATCATATCTCGTTCTGGATACGTCAAACGTTCGCAGTTGTCAAAGTGGTATCGACACTGACAGAGAGTATGCCTTATGTCGACTCCGGTCTCTTTAACAACCAACGCTTACAATTTCCACATCGTTTGGTTCTTTTACATTTCCAAAGGTTCGCTTTCATATCAAAATATCATGTTTTGTTTCGAACCCATTTATATTCAAAATAGAATATACTTTCATATCAAAGTATCCCAAATCATTCCCAAATCAATTTTTATTCCAAACTGGAATATATTTCCATGTCATTATATTATACTCGTATAATATTTCGAATCGGTCTATATTCACATAGAATGTACTTCATCTTAAAAGATTTCAGTTATTTCAAATCGATTTACATTCGAAGTCCCTTCATATTCAATAGAATATATATATTTTCCCATACCTATTCATTTCAATCTTTGGAAATCCCATTTATTTTCAAGTAGAATAAAATCTACCTTTCCGTATCAAAACCGATTCAAAACAATTCCTATTCAAATAGAATATAACTTATCACAACTCCATTTGAACCAATGGTTTAACTCCAACATTTCCATTCGGAAGAAATTTACAATTCATTAAAAAAATACCTTTGAAAATAAATGCTTATAAGAAAAGAACTTTAGATAAAACAAATATATATAGAATATAAAAATTAAAATTAAATAAGTTAATTAAAATATTATGTACATACATAAATTAAAGTTTACTAGATAGTTTGAATACTAAATATGAAGGAAACTTTATTTAAAATAAAATAATTTATAGGTTAGAAGTTTGAATAACTAAATTTTTAAAGAAAGAAATAGTTAGATTTGAAATCAAGCCAGGTATAAATATATATAGATAATTTTAAACCAAAATTTTTCTTCCTTCCGAATTTCCAATACATGAATCTATATCCCAATTTCCAATGGAGTTCATTCAGTTTCCATTTCTCATTTTCAAACCTTGTTCAACAACCGTTCAATATAAAGGATTCAGCCCATATTTAAAACTGAGTTAAAACCACCCATAATACCCTCGATTTCCATTTCCCAGAATCTAAATTCCATAAGAATTTATTACCTTTAAATCCATACCCTTAAATTTGAAAATTTCCAAATCATGTTCAAATCTTAAATTTAAGAGTTTCCCCTTGTTTTGGGATAAATTCCTTAACCCATTTTTAAATAACATCCCAATTTAAATTTTTAAGGAATGAATTAATCGAGTATCGGCACCTCCCTTAAAAATGAAATTCCCGACCAATAATATTTTTAATATTTAAAATCATTTAACCAACCGATGTCTGTATATAATTATCTATCCAATGGCCAAGTGAGTTTAAATTTAATTTCTCGATATTTCAGGGATGGATCTATCATTTCAATCCAGATCAGGGTCACGGAGATTTATCATTTCACCCCGTGTTCTTAATTTATCTTATCGATAAATCTCGGGTTCATTAGATGCCCGTAACATCAAGGGTAAATAAGATTTATCGTCACAAACAACATGCATCACCATATACTGAAATAAAGAGCATTTTAAAAATATCACTATAAATTCAGTAATAAATTTCAATCAACATCCATCACAACAATTTCACTCAACTGATTCAGAATTAAACTGTTTCAGGATTTAACAAAGGGTTCGAATTCAACTAGAGATTTAAATTGAATTAAATAACAAATCATTTACTTAGATTGCATGTTAATACACTTGCAGGTCATATTTAAACAACACATCAACAATCCAACACAACCATGCAACCAAACTTATTTCATAATTTAATTAAATAAATATGGGAAATAATTCAGTATTTCGTGAGTGAGAAATCACTCACCTTTGGGTCCTTAGTGGATCGAACGTCCAACCATAGCCCAAAATTTCACAGTCTCGAAATGCAGCAAAACCAGTGCCAAAACGTCCGCAATTCCTCCACGATCCCAACGCAACAAACCGCGTCCAAATCCGAGTTAATATGAAGAAGTTATGAGCGTTTTACAATTTGAATTTAAAAATATATATAAAATTATAAAATAAAACCTCACCCACTCGGACGATGCCACGTCAGCACCCTTTAAAACACTCCCGCTCCTCCTTTCTTCTTTGCTACAGTAACAGCTGACGAACAGTACCCAAAACCCACGCTCTTTTGACCGTACCTAGCATCGCACTCCGACAACCGTTCAACCCAAGACCGCCTCCAATCCAAAGCCCCTTCTGAGCCGCTCCTACCAGCCCGACGCCGTGACCTCCGGTGGCTTTCCTGGCCGCCGGCGAACTGATGAACGAAACGGTTTTAAAACCCTAAACCACCAAATTCTGATGATCTACCTCACGATAGATCCTCCAACTACATGCAGTCAGCTCCATACACCAATCTCTTCGATACCCAGAAGTCCAAATCCTCGATTAGATCCCGAATTGAAAACCCCTAATTACATGCTAGGGTTTCGAAAAATCAGGGACTTTGACCGCAAATTCTGACTACTCCCTCCACTGCATGTCGAATCTGAGGCCACCCGTATGTTTGTCTCGTCGAGCTCTTCGATTCGGTATATAATATGATAGGGTTCTGAGAAGTTTTGATTTTGAAGCTGTATTTTATTTTCTAGGGTTTTTTTTTTCTTTTGAAGTTTCCAGCCATTAAAGAAAGAGTAGGTAGAGAAAAAGTATACGTGAAAGTGAAAATGAGCTGGTGAGGTGAAGATGGACTTAATTTATATAATTAGAGAAGGCCCAAATGTTAAAGCACTCAATTATCCATTTACATTGATCTCGTTCACAATTTCTCTCGTACGACCAAGCGGTAGGTCGGATTTTAACACAGATTGAAACTCTACAATAATTTACCGTTTCGGATCTGATGGCGCCAGTTTCGTCGAATCACGAGACAGTCGCCAAAACAGTTAAATTTTCATCATTAATCAATTAATTAATTATTCAATTATTCGATTAACCATTTTAAATTCAAATTAAATATTCATTGAATTCAAATTTAAATCAAACTATAATTAAATAATTTCTACAAATAAGTTTCACACATTTTCAAATCATAATTTGATTATTTGAATCTTGATTGAAATTTCAGTTATAAATTAACGACTTAAAATTCCACCATTAAATCAATTAAATTTTTAAATTTCAATTATAAATAAATGGACTCGAATTATCCTTAACAATTGTAATATCAACTCAAAATTTCAGAATTTATCAAATAATGTTTAAATTCCTATTTTAACTTACACAATCCAAACTTTATTTGTTATAAAATATTAAATTTCACATTACAACATTTATATATGCTCAATTCAATAATTATTATCATCAAAATCAACAAAATTTGATTTTCCCCAAAATTAATCCATTTTGTTTATTTAAAAATTGAAAATTAAATATACAGAAAATATGGGATATTACAAGAGCTTCGCCTGGAGATCAATTTTGTCAATTTTATAGCATGTTGGATTTTGGGCTAAAATTTGACCTGAACGGTCAATTAAAAGCCTGACCAAGGTGAGAATTCTTTCTCACTAAATTTTTGAACAATTATTTATTTATATAAATAAAAGTAAATAAATTATCTATGATGGAAGTAATTAGTTGTTGAATGAATGATGGATTGGAATGTCATGTTTTGTTATGTTTTGAAGTCGGAAATTTTTAACAGGATAATGCAATGTTATATTATTTTTTATTATTTAAATAATGTTTACACAACCATAACAAGTTCTCTGACTTGTTTATGTTGATTGGACGATAAATTTTCATACATCGTCCAAAAACACAATTAATAATATATTATTCGAATTTGTGTTGGTTGCAACCCCACACGGGTCTTGGGTTGATATTTGACAACACATCACCCTTGTGTTTAGTTGTAAATTGCACTTTGGCTGTTATTTGAATGTTTTGTCATTATTATGGAATTAATGCAATGTTTGAAATCCGTGTTGAAAAAGGTCGGGAGTGTACGACTTGTGCAGGATCTATAATATGGCTATGCGGAATGTATGTGATAACTTAAGCTATTCAATAGTTATGCGAATAAATATTCGCAAACAATATATATATCACAAATAACTATAAATGCAGTAAAGTAAAGTAAAGTAGAGTAACGACACCAGGATTTTTATACTGGTTCGGACCTCCAGTCCTACGTCCAGTCCCGAAGCTCCTCTTCGGCTTTTCACTAAACAACACCCTCGCTTCACCCGGAGGAACAGGTTCACAACTACTTGATTTACGGGCTACAAGTTTACCCACTTGATTTCACGGGCTACAAGCTTACCCACTTGATTTACGGGCCACAAGCTTACCCACTTGATTCCACGGGCTACAAGCTTACCCACTTGATTTCACGGGCTACAAGCTTACCCACACAGGACAATTACAAGAGTTTGACTTCTGACTGTGTTCTTCTTTCAACACTGATTAGCCAACGATTGAGTACACCCTTCCTATAATCTTATCCTCAAATGAAATTTGATGTTTAGAAAGATTAGGAAGTATAATATCGAATTGAATCACAAGTATATGAAATATGCTTGGAGATTCAACCGATAAAATGAATGCTTTTTGAGTGCTTTTTGAACGAGAAGAATATTGCAAGATAGATCAGAAAATAGAGAGAAATTTCGGTTATTTGGATGATTGTAAAATCATGTATTTATAGAGATCGAGTGGTTGCAAATGTTGGTGAAAAGATGCATCTAAAAGGAGTGATTATTCATGAAGAAAAATGGATGCAACTCTTGAAGAAAGAAGATGACTTTTCAATATAACGGTCAAAATTCAAAAACCTGTTGACCTATAGAATTTTATAGGTCGACATGTTTTTAGCCATTGGAATTCAAAAACCTGTTGACCTATAAAATTTTGTAGGTCGACCTATTTTTGACCGTTACAATTTAAAAACTTGTTGACCTATAAAAAATTGTAGGTCGACATGTTTTCGGTCATATGCATAAAAAAATGTCTTCATGAGTAGTATTTTCAAACAATTAGAAGTATGATTATTTGAGGATAGATTTTAACATTTTATAACTCTAAATAATCGACTTCTAACCTATGAAGTCATCTTGTCTTCTTTTTGTCGATGTAGAAGCTTCTTCTTGTCATAAATCAAAATAACGATCGACGCTTCGACTCAACATTCTCCCCCTTTTTGATTGATGACAACCTGGTATAATAAAGGTATTGTTCCTTGTATATTGCTCCCCCTGTATATATGCTCCCCCTGAATTATATAATCTGCATAGCACTTGTTAGTAATATTTCTCCCCCTTTGTCATCGACAAAAAGGGTATATAGTATTGCAAAAATGATAGTAACAACAATATTACTATAAGGTTTTCTCCCTCTGGATACAAGCTCCCCCTGAATTTCTGCAACATTTGTTATAATATAAATAATCTTACCTTTTGATTCCTGCATTAACAAATGTTAGCATACATATACTTTTACCATATCAAGCATATAATTTTTAAATAGTATATGTAATCGGTCGACAGTGAGGAAGGTCGGTCGACAGATTAATTTTCTGTCAGAAATGAAAAAACATTATAATCATTGATCGGTCGACAGGGAGAACTAGGGCGGTCGATAGAAAAATGTTCTGGATGATATTTGAAAACAATTTTGAATTGGACCGGTCGACAGGAAATAAAGGGGCGGTCGACCGTTTAAAGTTCTGGTCGGAAATGTAGTTACTAGTTTGCCTTGACCGGTCGACAGCTTAGTATCTGGCAGTCGACAGGTTCTGAACACTTTTGCATTTTCTGGCTTCTCTTGAACATTTTCACACTCTATCGAAACTTTATTATTATATATCCATATTTCTCCCTCTTTGTTATTGACTAAAAAGAATAAACATCATGATAGAACAGTAATCGAACATAAGACATAAATTAAAGTACCTTCGGGAGATATTGGATCATGTGCAATTTGATAAACTGAATTTTGTTTTCAGAGACATTTGGAGAAATCAAAATCGCCTTCCTTTTATTGTGGTGTACCTGCAAAAAAGTAAAATATATATACTTTGGTACCCACTTTCTTTGTTTGGGTCCATGGGTTAGATGGAAGGTAACCAAACCCAAGAGGGTTTAACGGAACCTTTAAAGATAAAATTTTCGTTATTAACTACCGAATCAAAATAATTATCGATATATTTTTCTCTGTTTTTCCAACTTACAGGAACCCAAATACTTAAGTAATCTCTATTGATATTCCTTTTCGTACTTCTAGATCTATTATACAGATCTCTAGTCATAGAAGTATTCGAATTTCTATAATAATTGGATCTAGGATGAGCATTAGTACTAGCAGTAATATTTTTATTGTACATGAAAGCATATCTAGTACTATTTCTTAGATTAGTTTTATTATATCATAAACCACTATTGTCATGTAAAGGTCGAGATCTAGATAAAATCATTTTTAAATCATTTTGACCTTTATTAAATTTTGCGAACTTATTTGCACATTTATCAAATTTATTTCCAAAGTCGCTATTGACATTTTCAAAAGGAATTTTGTTATTCTTTAAGTCATCAATTTCCTTATTTAATTCAGAATTTTTCCTTTTTAAAGTACCATTCTCAGTTTTGAGACCTAAAATTTGAGATTCTGAATTATCTAAAGAAGATTGTAACTTTTCAAAATTTTCTTTTGAGTCAGAAATTTCATTTTGCAAAATATTATTATTCACCTTTAAAAACTCACATTCTTTAGATAGTTCTAAATTCTTTTCAGTTAAAGCACCATTCTCTTTTTCAAGAGACGAAATTAAAGAACTAGAATTATTTAAAGAATCTTCTAATGATATATTTCTATTTTGCAAAAGATCGATTTCCTTTAAAAGAACATTGTTTTTATCTTCTAGTTGCTCATTTTCTTTTTGAAGGAAATCTTTTTGAGAAACAAGCTCTTCTAAGGTATCTTCAAAACATTTGGCTTGTTTTACCAAACGATTGTTTTCTTCTTTTAATTTGGAATTTTCTTCCTTGTACTTTTTTGACATAGCTAAAATGACTGTATGGAGTTTCAATAATTTTTCATGGTCTAACAAAAGATCTTTAAATAATGAATCTACACATACCGATTGTGATCTGACTTTAGCCATGAGACATTTGCTTCCTTGCTCTCTTGATTCGGCTTTGTTGCTCTTCCACTTTCTAATCCCTTGACTAGACTTCTTTATTGCCATTTGTTCTAAGATGTTGTTACGATCTCTAGAACACTAGGCTTTGATACCAATTGAAAAGTCCGAGTGTGTACGACTTGTGCAGGATCTATAATATGGCTATGCGGAATGTATGTGATAACTTAAGCTATTCAATAGTTATGCGAATAAATATTCGCAAACAATATATATATCACAAATAACTATAAATGCAGTAAAGTAAAGTAAATTAGAGTAACGACACCAGGATTTTTATACTGGTTCGGACCTCCAGTCCTACGTCCAGTCCCGAAGCTCCTCTTCGGCTTTTCACTAAACAACACCCTCGCTTCACCCGGAGGAACAGGTTCACAACTACTTGATTTACGGGCTACAAGTTTACCCACTTGATTTCACGGGCTACAAGCTTACCCACTTGATTTACGGGCCACAAGCTTACCCACTTGATTTCACGGGCTACAAGCTTACCCACTTGATTTCACGGGCTACAAGCTTACCTACACAGGACAATTACAAGAGTTTGACTTCTGACTGTGTTCTTCTTTCAACACTGATTAGCCAACGATTGAGTACACCCTTCCTATAATCTTATCCTCAAATGAAATTTGATGTTTAGAAAGATTAGGAAGTATAATATCGAATTGAATCACAAGTATATGAAATATGCTTGGAGATTCAACCGATAAAATGAATGCTTTTTGAGTGCTTTTTGAACGAGAAGAATATTGCAAGATAGATCAGAAAATAGAGAGAAATTTCGGTTATTTGGATGATTGTAAAATCATGTATTTATAGAGATCGAGTGGTTGCAAATGTTGGTGAAAAGATGCATCTAAAAGGAGTGATTATTCATGAAGAAAAATGGATGCAACTCTTGAAGAAAGAAGATGACTTTTCAATATAACGGTCAAAATTCAAAAACCTGTTGACCTATAGAATTTTATAGGTTGACATGTTTTTAGCCGTTGGAATTCAAAAACCTGTTGACCTATAAAATTTTGTAGGTCGACCTATTTTTGACCGTTACAATTTAAAAACTTGTTGACCTATAAAAAATTGTAGGTCGACATGTTTTCGGTCATATGCATAAAAAAATGTCTTCATGAGTAGTATTTTCAAACAATTAGAAGTATGATTATTTGAGGATAGATTTTAACATTTTATAACTCTAAATAATCGACTTCTAACCTATGAAGTCATCTTGTCTTCTTTTTGTCGATGTAGAAGCTTCTTCTTGTCATAAATCAAAATAACCATCGACGCTTCGACTCAACACGTGTAATTAAATTATATGGAAATTGTTGGGTCTCATTCCAATTTAGGATTAAAAGATTATTTTAATCTAATATTAAATTAGGTAACTAAATGATGGTTTTAATATTGACAATTAAAAGATTATATCTTTATTGTTTAAAAGTTACAAAGAAAAAGGTCGAGTTAAAAGATTATATCTTTATTGTGAAAAAGTTATCATAAAAAGGATTGAATTAAAAAAATTACATTTTTAATTGTAATATGTTAAAATAAAAGGATTGATTTCAAAATTTGAACATTATGAAAAGATTTTTATTATTATATTATAATAATATGGAAAGTTCAATTTTTATTAAAAATTGAAATGTAAGTTTGGAAACAAAGTATTTTTAACAATTTAATAAAAAGATCATATTTTTATTTTGTAGAATATTTTAGTAAAGTTATAATTTAAAATAGGAGATATTTTAAAATTAAGATATTTTAAAATAATGGTTTTTTTAAAATAATATTTTCAATGAAATAATTATAATTATTAATTATAATTGTACTTGGACACGAGGTTACGTTACATTTGTGGTATAAGTCTGCCCGGACCTAACCGACATATCCAGCAGCCACAAATGTTGGGCCTAATGTGAGGTGTCCAAGTGCGCAAATACGAAACGGGCCATGACACGAGGTTAAGCCCAACTTGTGGGATAAGTCTGCCCGGAACCAACCGGCATATCCAGCATCCACAAGTCGCAGGCTTAATGTGGGAGGTCTGACCCAGTATAAAATGAATAAGATAATAAATTGGGCTATTTAATCTGTTTTAAATAGCAACGCAATTTTAACCCGAACATGTTTATCGATTTATTTTATCCATTTTATAATGAATATTAAAAGTGCTAATTTAAAAATTAATATTGTGGAAATAATATTATTTTAGTATGATGATAGATAGAATATTCAATTTGGATTTAAAATTGAAATATAAGTTGGAATCGTTTTATAAACGAATTTATAAACATTTTAAAATATTTTTAGAAAGGAAATCGATGAAATATATATATACGTATATATATATATATATAATGACCTGAATAGAACACGCCGCGCAGGGACCGTTCGCGAATTTCGACCATTAACATTTAATTAGCGTAAAGGGAGATCCGACCGTCGGTTTCTCATAAAACCGGAACCATCGGGTTCGTATCGAAAAGAGCTTTCCAATGGATATAAGATATTTGAAATCTAACAGTTAGATTTGGAGATATGTCCAAATCAATTTCAAAAAAGGTCGCTGTAAGTGTAATTCGGTGGTCGTTATTGGAAACCGACTGTACGAGCGAAAAATAAAATTATTAAAAATAGGGAGAAATTATGTAAAATCATAATAAATGTTTTAAAAAGGTTTTTGAAGAAAAATTCCAAGTTTATAAAGATAAAAGATATATTTATCAGAATTAGTGAATTATTTATTTTAATAAATTAATTAAAATAGATAAAAGGATTTTAAATGGTTTTAATAAAACCAAGATTTTCCAATACATATATTGGAATGAATTTGAATGGAAATAATCTTCGGATTATTTCAGTGTTGGATTCTGTGATTATAGGGATATTATTGTGGGAATTTGGAAGATTTTAATATCGTTATCCCTGATTTGGTATACGTTAGTTTTCAGAATTTGATATTGAACATAAATCGATATAATTTCTATTCAAAGCACGATATTGAATATTTGATTAGAATTTGGGTCTGTCTTGAATAGTATCTTAAATAAAACTGTTCTTAAACTCATTTGAGAAAGAATAAATCTTATAATTATGATTTAAATAAGATTTCCAATTATTAAACATAATTGAAAATTATGTGAAACTAACTTTTGGGTTGATTGTGAACAACGTTTTTAAATGACATTAGTTATTAAAACCCAATTGACAGTGAAATTTAGATTTGTAATTCATAAATCTTTTAATCAAGATTTAACGAAAAATTATAAAGAGAAGTTTTAAATTTAATATATTAAATTGGAATATGATTTTGGGTTTATTGTGAATTGTAACACCCCGCCTCCGCTAGGGTCACTCGCAAAGGAATGCACTAGCTTTAGAGGGGCATTATTGGTAAACATGCACAGAAATATCACAAGACAGAACATATAAAATAGCGGAAGTAAAATTGAACTTTCATAAACATTAATAATTAAGGTCTAAAGCCTTTTACATCAGAGTACATCAAAACCTGTCTTGCAATAGTAAAGAAGCATAAAGACTTTTTCATAAATTATTCCCCAAGTAAAAACAGTAAAGTAGCCATAGCCAAGACAAGTCCAAGCCATCCATGATGACCTTCAAGCAGAAGAAATCCGAACTAAACTGCAGTATTTCCTCCCTGTAACCTGGGGGGGAAACGGAAGAAAAGAGGCGAAACAAAACGGGTCAGTCAAAAAGACTGAGTAAGCCCTATCTACTATCAGTATAAAAACTAGTAAAGCTAACTGACATGAGAAACTGAGATGAACATAAGCATGATGACAAGATAGATAAGCTAAATTAGAATAACAGGATGAACTACTGAACTCAGATAAACTAAGGTGTCATGATACATTATGGTGTCAAGATAAAACAAGGTATCCCATCGTCAAGTTCCTGTCAAATATAATATCCCCAAGATATCTATCACGTATAACATCCCATGGTATCTATCCTGTCTTTTAGCTCTGCACCTACCGTACTAGTATCCCCACCGTATCATGTGTTAACCATGAATGACCCTTACACAAAAGTCGTGTAATGGTCCATGTCAACCTAATATATCGCATATATAGGTTACTCAACTCGTATGTTTTATTCCATGTAAGTGTTCAGTCCCTTGCCGTAGACCATACGGGCTTTCCCATGAGATTCTATATTACTTTAACATAGTTCCGTGATCCCTAAGATCGTTTTGGATTGTCACCCTATATCTAACTAGGGTCTTCCAACATGAATCATTGTTTGTACAACTAGGACTTATGCTACCTAGGACTACTAGGGATTATGCTTACCTATTGCACGTTTTCGTATCTCGGTTTTGGTTCAACCACCCAGGGCCACTAGGATTTACGCTAACCGTCAACCGCGCCCTTTTTCCCACGCATTCACCGTGAATCGTTTTTTTCATGACTGTATGCACATGTATCACATTGTGCCATCCGAGCCCTGTCACAGGGCAGGTCAGGTAATACATGACTCGGTCGGGAGCTTTCAATTTATCTGCCGATGCAGATGCTAAGGTCTGTTTTTCTATACGTGGCTATGGTCCCACGAGACCCCTCCCTCAACTAGTGAAAGACAAGACAGGATAAATCCTGTATGAGAACACAACACTGGCCAACCCACATCCAAGCCTTACCGCAACCATAATTAGATAGCAATTATGGTCTATTGGGTGTTCTCTGCCTTTCCGTACGTACACGCTTGACCAAAGATGGCAGGTAGCCTGACGAAAAATGCTATCTAGGGTACGACCGTGTATCGTCGACTATCCCATATCCATCCCCGTCTTTAGGTCGCTCGTATAGCAACCAAGGCATACTCTTGGTTCTTCTAACGCAGACCTTAACCTCTCATGAGCCTAGTATGATCACCTGGAAGCTCACAGAGGGATACCAAGAATATCCTCACGTTCCCCGAAGCCGCTGCTTCGTTACCCAGTTCGCTGGAGCCTTTATCTAAATCACATACTTGCTCCTACTCGTATATTTAAACGATGACCTACCGTATCAGGTTACTCATCTATCTATGAACTGGCCTAAATTTCCTTGACTAAGAATCATTACTTAGTTATTCTTCAACTAAGGTCTACCACTTAGCCTTATTCCCGTTATCCTTGTTAACCACGGTTATCCACCTAATCCTCAGAACTAGGGTTTACATAATGGATTAAGTGTCACTTAAGTTCATGACTCAACCCATCTACAAATCATGTCAAAATTGGCCAAGTATACCAGTCCAAGACTTAACCCTACAAACCATGTGTCAAGTTGGTTAAGTATATTAAGCAATTCGCGACTTAACCTCGTCCAATTATCATTCTAGATTGGTTAAGTATATATTAACTTGACCCTATCAATTTACTTAGTCAAATCGGTCAAGTGTATTCAAGTGATTCGTGACTTAGCCTTATCATGTTTTCACGTTAGATTGGTTAAGTATAGGTTAACTTAACCTCAATAAATTAACGAGTTAGATTGGTTAAGTATAGGTCACTTAACCACATTAAATCATCATGTTAGATTAGTTAAGTGTTTAACTTAACCCCATTAAACTGCCAAGTGGGACTAATTAAGTCTAGGCTAACTTAACCCCATCCGATTTCCATGTTTAGACTAGTTGAGTCTAATCTTAACCCCATCCATTAACTGTATTTTTCGGTTAAGCGTCATTAAGAAAACTTACTTAACCTTACCAAGTTATCGTGTTGGATTGATTAAGTGTTGGTTAACTTAACCACTTCAAAATCACCGAATTGGATGGGTTAAGTCTAGATTAACTTAACCACATCCCCTAACTGTATTATACGGTTAAGTGTAATTGGGAAAGCTTAATTAACCGTATCAAATTCACATGTTGGTTGGGTTAAGTGTTGGTTAACTTAACCCCGTCCACTAGTCGTATAAACATGGTTAAGTGTCATTAGGCAAATCAAGTTACTTAACCTACCCAACCTTGTCATGTTTTGTTAAGTATCATTAGCCTAATCAATTTACTTAACCCATTTGTCCATGTCATATTTGGTTAAGAGTCATTAATCAAATTAACTTAACCCTATCATGTGGCATTAATTACTTAATGCACCTCAACCTCTCAGATTAGACTTTGTTGTGGTTACTAGTTAAGCCGGTCGGTTCCGGGTAGCTTTACACCACAACTTGGTCTAACCTCGGGTCCAAGCACAACATGACCAACTTCTCACATTGGGTCCTATTGTTTGCAACTACTTGTTAAGCCGGTCGGTTCCGGGTAGTTTTACGTTGCAAACTCAACCCAACCTCGAGTTGGCCACTTTCATGTTTAGTCTAGTGTCATGTTCATATTCAAGTTTTCAAGCAATTGGGTAGACCTAACTTAATAGGTAAATTCCCAATGGGTAGACCTAACTTAATAGGTAAATTCCCAAGCTTGTGTTTTTATGTCATTAGAAATTTCCCATAACATAACCCATGCTTTTAAACTCGCATGTACGTTCGCAACAACGTAATGGATTAAAAGAATAGACTTGGCAAAGGCATGGCAAAAATAGATATTAAGCCACAAGTTAATCATGGTGGCAAATGAGGCACAAATGGGATCATTAACTTGCATGTTACATTCTTAAGCCTCAAAAACATGCATAAACCCAAACTTGGCACATAAACGAATCATGGTGACAAAAGACATGGAATGATGACTAGAAACTCGCATGTATCATCATATAAGGGTTATGACTTCATATGCAAGTTGACATAAAGATTATGAAGGTTCTCATGTTGCATAATGCAACATTTCAACATAAAGGTTGTAGCTTTTAGCTCATAAGATCAAGATAATGACTTCATAAACTTGCATGACATGATAGCATGTATCATTCTCAATGATCAAACCCAAACTTGCAACATGAACATTTAACTTCATAGTTAATACCTAAGAGTAGGGAAAGGGCTTACATTGCTATGAAGGCACAAATCGATTTAAATTAAAGATTGTGATGAAGCATATGCATGCCATCACCCCAAAAACCCAAAGATGAACACTCCAAATCAATAAAAACCCCATCTTTATGAACAAAGATCAAAGCTTTAGCCTTGAAATCAACTTGAGAAGCTCTCATACTAACATAGGGACTCTCTAATACTCACATGATCATGAAACCTCTCATAGAAATGAAGATAGCCTTTTGGCAAGAGGATGGAGGCTAGGGTTTTGAGTGGAGGCCATGATCACTAGAAATTTTGGCATAGTTTAGTTGTAGGATCAATTAATGAGGGTTTAGGCTAGGTTAGGGGTCTTTTTATAGAGATTAGGGGTAGTTTAGGCCGTTAGATTAACCCTAGGATAGATCCCAGCCCTCAAAAATCGTCACAAGCCTCCAAAACAAGACCAAGGGCCAAAACAGGTGTACCAGGCCAGCCAGGGTCAAGCCAGAAGGCTGTGCAGGTTTCTGGCTCGACACGGGCGCACTTCCAAAGTGCGCCAGTGTATTTTTGTGCTGGCGCACTTCACAAGTGCGCCAGTGCATTCTGGCTTGTTTTCGGTTTTTCAGCCTAACTTCGTTCGTCCATATCTTCTTCATACGGACTCCGATTTACGAAATTTCGGATTCTATTTCGCGTATTTTTCCGAGACGAACGCAATGGCGCAACCCGTTTATCCTGATTCAGATTTTATAATTTAATTCTGCCTTGATTCTTGTCTTAACACGTTGCTAAAAATTTGGGTTGTTACATTCTCCCCAACTTAAAGGATTTCGTCCCCGAAATCTCCAAGTTAGGAAGAACGTATCCTACCATCCGTCATCCATCTACTCAAAACATCATCCACAAGCAACCATTGTCCTTAGATGATTTCTAATGTTGTATGAATATATGCAAAACGTGTGTGTACATGTTCCTTAGCTAATGCTAATGATCAGGCCTGAATAATCTTTCTAATGCAAAATATGTATAGTGCCATGAATCCAACATGTATGCAAATAATCCTAGTCATATAGATACTATATGCGTGCACAATCATTCATTCATATGCAACAACCGCATGATAATACATTCGATTTCATCCATAAACAAGTATAAATACTCGTGCATATGCAATATGAAATGTGACCGAGTCGAGCTAGTATCTAATGTGTATTCGCGCATCCACGAGCAACCACTTGCAACCACTTGCAACCATATCAATCATAACATGTTTCAAATACATGTTTACATCCATAGGGTTCTACCTAGGATTCCCTGAAACAGGGTCGAGAAGATAAACAGGACAAACTCCTTACGGGGTTTGTAACAGAAAATAGGACCGAGGGGATGTCCACAAATGATAGCCTACAAGTAAGCTCCACAGAAAACAGGGATCAAGGATATACTCCCAAAAAGAGATATCATGCGCGTATATAGTCTTTGACCATCAGAGTCGTATTTCCTCGAGCTTAATTCCATTGTGCCTTGACCATCTTTTAACTTCGCGATTTCGTAGCTTCCTATTTCCTGTTTCCATAACATGAGCTGGAACTCATTTCTTCGTCGCCTCTCGTTCCACTTGCACACTTGGCGCAAACATGACTGCGTACTCATGATCTCATGCAAGCTTTCCAAAATTCACTAGTGAATCTTGGATCTCGTTTATATACTATAAGGTATTCCATGTAGAAGAACTTTCTCTTGAAAGTAAACAGATGTCAACCAGGTTATCAAGCGCACTTACTAGGGTGATCTCTATCACCCATGCATAAATGAAGTAAACCGTCCGTCTTAACGGCGAACACCACTCGATCGGGCTTCAAATTTCCAATAAAGGCATCAAGGGATTCTAAGTAACTAGTCATGACAGAACCTCAAAAAGGTTACACGATACTTCGAGGGTATTACCAAGGCTAGTCAAAAGGTCTAACTACCCTCCTATCAAAACCGAGAGTGGCACCCCCTACTGGATAACCACTTCATCCCTAGAATCCATCCATAGCTTATAAACATAAGCATTATTTCCAAACTCAACACTTGGCATAGACATTCTCAAGTCCAAACAAGTCATGTATAAATGGATTGATTCTCCAATAGGACTTTGAGACAAAAAATGGGATTCTCTATTACGCTAGTACTTAAGGTGCAGAGACTCAACTATCAAAGCAGACTTAAATGATACGATGATCAAAACAAAGTCCTAACAGGATGATAGAGAAGAAGAGCTAAACCTTTAACAAGATCGTTACCCTCCTTCCGAGGTACCCTAAAAATGAGAGCATACTACTGCCCTCCCGATGATCTTGTCCTTGTCCCATAATACTTAACTATCCGCCCCGTTTTACCATGCCAAAGGTACTCTCTCGTCATGGGTTTCATTGTTCATCTTTCTCCCTCCTTTGAGGACTAAGCCATACCAACAAGTTGCTCATCCTTAAGCTCGTATCCTTTATCCTCTTTCTCACTATCCTTTCTTATAACGCGGCCACTGGTCTTTCGAGAACCACCTCCATCGCATGGAAAGCACTTTCGTAGATAGAAAAGACTAGTCGCAGTTAAAACCACTGTGACTACGGATGGGGGAAAGTAAGGAAAAGAGATTCAATTAAGGAAACAAGGATAGTGCTAATGGCCTTTGGGGAATAGCCTTTTTCTTTTAAAAGAAAATTTTTCTTGAAAAATGCTTCTTTGTAAATGATTTTCAAATAGTTTTCAGAAGGTCTTTAAAAACTTTTGCCCAGTCTGGTAACCTTCTGCTCTGATACCAAATGTAACACCCCGCCTCCGCTAGGGTCACTCGCAAAGGAATGCACTAGCTTTAGAGGGGCATTATTGGTAAACATGCACAGAAATATCACAAGACAGAAAATATAAAATAGCGGAAGTAAAATTGAACTTTCATAAACATTAATAATTAAGGTCTAAAGCCTTTTACATCAGAGTACATCAAAACCTGTCTTGCAATAGTAAAGAAGCATAAAGACTTTTTCATAAATTATTCCCCAAGTAAAAACAGTAAAGTAGCCATAGCCAAGACAAGTCCAAGCCATCCATGATGACCTTCAAGCAGAAGAAATCCGAACTAAACTGCAGTATTTCCTCCCTGTAACCTGGGGGGGAAACGGAAGAAAAGAGGCGAAACAAAACGGGTCAGTCAAAAAGACTGAGTAAGCCCTATCTACTATCAGTATAAAAACTAGTAAAGCTAACTGACATGAGAAACTGAGATGAACATAAGCATGATGACAAGATAGATAAGCTAAATTAGAATAACAGGATGAACTACTGAACTCAGATAAACTAAGGTGTCATGATACATTATGGTGTCAAGATAAAACAAGGTATCCCATCGTCAAGTTCCTGTCAAATATAATATCCCCAAGATATCTATCACGTATAACATCCCATGGTATCTATCCTGTCTTTTAGCTCTGCACCTACCGTACTAGTATCCCCACCGTATCATGTGTTAACCATGAATGACCCTTACACAAAAGTCGTGTAATGGTCCATGTCAACCTAATATATCGCATATATAGGTTACTCAACTCGTATGTTTTATTCCATGTAAGTGTTCAGTCCCTTGCCGTAGACCATACGGGCTTTCCCATGAGATTCTATATTACTTTAACATAGTTCTGTGATCCCTAAGATCGTTTTGGATTGTCACCCTATATCTAACTAGGGTCTTCCAACATGAATCATTGTTTGTACAACTAGGACTTATGCTACCTAGGACTACTAGGGATTATGCTTACCTATTGCACGTTTTCGTATCTCGGTTTTGGTTCAACCACCCAGGGCCACTAGGATTTACGCTAACCGTCAACCGCGCCCTTTTTCCCACGCATTCACCGTGAATCGTTTTTTTCATGACTGTATGCACATGTATCACATTGTGCCATCCGAGTCCTGTCACAGGGCAGGTCAGGTAATACAGGACTCGGTCGGGAGCTTTCAATTTATCTGCCGATGCAGATGCTAAGGTCTGTTTTTCTATACGTGGCTATGGTCCCACGAGACCCATCCCTCAACTAGTGAAAGACAAGACAGGATAAATCCTGTATGAGAACACAACACTGGCCAACCCGCATCCAAGCCTTACCGCAACCATAATTAGATAGCAATTATGGTCTATTGGGTGTTCTCTGCCTTTCCGTACGTACACGCTTGACCAAAGATGGCAGGTAGCCTGACGAAAAATGCTATCTAGGGTACGACCGTGTATCGTCAACTATCCCCTATCCATCCCCGTCTTTAGGTCGCTCGTATAGCAACCAAGGCATACTCTTGGTTCTTCTAACGCAGACCTTAACCTCTCATGAGCCTAGTATGATCACCTGGCAGCTCACAGAGGGATACCAAGAATATCCTCACGTTCCCCGAAGCCGCTGCTTCGTTACCCAGTTCGCCGGAGCCTTTATGTAAATCAGATACTTGCTCCTACTCGTATATTTAAACGATGACCTACCGTATCAGGTTACTCATCTATCTATGAACTGGTCTAAATTTCCTTGACTAAGAATCATTACTTAGTTATTCTTCAACTAAGGTCTACCACTTAGCCTTATTCCCGTTATCCTTGTTAACCACGGTTATCCACCTAATCCTCAGAACTAGGGTTTACATAATGGATTAAGTGTCACTTAAGTTCACGACTCAACCCATCTACAAATCATGTCAAAATTGGCCAAGTATACCAGTCCAAGACTTAACCCTACAAACCATGTGTCAAGTTGGTTAAGTATATTAAGCAATTCGCGACTTAACCTCGTCCAATTATCATTCTAGATTGGTTAAGTATATATTAACTTGACCCTATCAATTTACTTAGTCAAATCGGTCAAGTGTATTCAAGAGATTCGTGACTTAGCCTTATCATGTTTTCACGTTAGATTGGTTAAGTATAGGTTAACTTAACCTCAATAAATTAACGAGTTAGATTGGTTAAGTATAGGTCACTTAACCACATCAAATCATCATGTTAGATTAGTTAAGTGTTTAACTTAACCCCATTAAACTGCGAAGTGGGACTAATTAAGTCTAGGCTAACTTAACCCCATCCGATTTCCATGTTTAGACTAGTTGAGTCTAATCTTAACCCCATCCATTAACTGTATTTTTCGGTTAAGCGTCATTAAGAAAACTTACTTAACCTTACCAAGTTATCGTGTTGGATTGATTAAGTGTTGGTTAACTTAACCACTTCAAAATCACCGAATTGGATGGGTTAAGTCTAGATTAACTTAACCACATCCCCTAACTGTATTATACGGTTAAGTGTAATTGGGAAAGCTTAATTAACCGTATCAAATTCACATGTTGGTTGGGTTAAGTGTTGGTTAACTTAACCCCATCCACTAGTCGTATAAACATGGTTAAGTGTCATTAGGCAAATCAAGTTACTTAACCTACCCAACCTTGTCATGTTTTGTTAAGTATCATTAGCCTAATCAATTTACTTAACCCATTTGTCCATGTCATATTTGGTTAAGAGTCATTAATCAAATTAACTTAACCCTATCATGTGGCATTAATTACTTAATGCACCTCAACCTCTCATATTAGACTTTGTTGTGGTTACTAGTTAAGCCGGTCGGTTCCGGGTAGCTTTACACCACAACTTGGTCTAACCTCGGGTCCAAGCACAACATGACCAACTTCTCACATTGGGTCCTATTGTTTGCAACTACTAGTTAAGCCGGTCGGTTCCGGGTAGTTTTACGTTGCAAACTCAACCCAACCTCGAGTTGGCCACTTTCATGTTTAGTCTAGTGTCATGTTCATATTCAAGTTTTCAAGCAATTGGGTAGACCTAACTTAATAGGTAAATTCCCAATGGGTAGACCTAACTTAATAGGTAAATTAGCTTGTGTTTTTATGTCATTAGAAATTTCCCATAACATAACCCATGCTTTTAAACTCGCATATACGTTCGCAACAACGTAATGGATTAAAAGAATAGACTTGGCAAAGGCATGGCAAAAATAGATATTAAGCCACAAGTTAATCATGGTGGTAAATGAGGCACAAATGTGATCATTAACTTGCATGTTACATTCTTAAGCCTCAAAAACATGCATAAACCCAAACTTGGCACATAAACGAATCATGGTGACAAAAGACATGGAATGATGACTAGAAACTCGCATGTATCATCATATAAGGGTTATGACTTCATATGCAAGTTGACATAAAGATTATGAAGGTTCTCATGTTGCATAATGCAACATTTCAACATAAAGGTTGTAGCTTTTAGCTCATAAGATCAAGATAATGACTTCATAAACTTGCATGACATGATAGCATGTATCATTCTCAATGATCAAACCCAAACTTGAAACATGAACATTTAACTTCATAGTTAATACCTAAGAGTAGGGAAAGGGCTTACATTGCTATGAAGGCACAAATCGATTTAAATTAAAGATTGTGATGAAGTCTATGCATGCCATCACCCCAAAAACCCAAAGATGAACACTCCAAATCAATAAAAACCCCATCTTTATGAACAAAGATCAAAGCTTTAGCCTTGAAATCAACTTGAGAAGCTCTCATACTAACATAGGGACTCTCTAATACTCACATGATCATGAAACCACTCATAGAAATGAAGATAGCCTTTTGGCAAGAGGATGGAGGTTAGGGTTTTAAGTGGAGGCCATGATCACTAGAAATTTTGGCATAGTTTAGTTGTAGGATCAATTAATGAGGGTTTAGGCTAGGTCAGGGGTCTTTTTATAGAGATTAGGGGTAGTTTAGGCCGTTAGATTAACCCTAGGATAGATCCCAGCCCTCAAAAATCGTCACAATCCTCCAAAACAAGACCAAGGGCCAAAACAGGTGCACCAGGCCAGCCAGGGTCAAGCCAGAAGGCTGTGCAGGTTTCTGGCTCGACACGGGCGCACTTCCAAAGTGCGCCAGTGTATTTTTGTGCTGGCGCACTTCACAAGTGCGCCAGTGCATTCTGGCTTGTTTTCAGTTTTTCTGCCTAACTTCGTTCGTCCATATCTTCTTCATACGGACTCCGATTTACGAAATTTCGGATTCTATTTCGCGTATTTTTCCGAGACGAACGCAATGGCGCAACCCGTTTATCCTGATTCAGATTTTATAATTTAATTCTGCCTTGATTCTTGTCTTAACACGTTGCTAAAAATTCGGGTTGTTACATGAATGATGTTTTTAAATGACATTTGTCCTTTAACCTAGTTAAAGGCAAAATTATTTCTTGAAAGTTAAATAATCATTAAATTATGATTCTTGAAGATTAAAACAAAATATAGTTTTAATAAATCTTTAATTGGATTGAATGAGAATAAAAGTAATTAAATTTACTTAATTCAAGAAAAGAATGATAATGGAGTACACTAGTTTTACTCCAAGCGATAGTTAAATATCAAATTAGATTTGAAAGATAAAACGGTAATTAAGTTCATCGTAACACATTGGGTGTTAAATATGGAGTACCACCGGTTTTACTCCATGGGTTGTATAGGTTGGGAATGGGGTATTAATAAATGATTACTTCGGTAAGGTGTTATTCCCGACTAGTTGAATAAACCTTAATTTGGTTTAAATTATAATCAAAGAATATTCTTGATTGGAATGAGGCGTTTGTTGTGTTTTAAAGCACATGATTTTAAATTGCGCAAATTATTCAGAAAGACCGGGTTTAACCCATTTTGAATAATTCGTACGACGATTGAAGATCGACGATGAAGACGGTTATTGAAGGCCGGGAAATTTCCATATCGATTGGATGATTATTGATATCTTGATTGGACCGTGCACCCAAGATGAGGGTAAAATTGGTGGTCATTCAGATGTGATTGGAGATCTACTGGATATGGTTTCGTTCTGTCCCAGAATGGACTTGTAAATGGATTGCGTGCCCGACATTGTATTCGTTGATCTCTGTTCAATGTATAGCTGTTTGGTGGTGGCGAATTTATTCTTCGCTTAACACTTGGTTATATATTGATAGATGATCCATGATGTGGTATGGTCTGACAAAATGGCATGCCAAGATGCAAATGATCAAGGCTTTTGTTGAAAAGCAGGGCCTTGTGGTTGATGATCAAAGCATAGCCTGTTTAGGCCTAGCTTTGTGTATAGTGTGAATTCGCGAGCCTCACACACCGGTATGAGTCAAAAACGGGATATGGACCGTAGGGAGTACACACGTTTCTTTCTAGCTAGAGTGATGTCAGCGACCTACCAGCCCTGACATTTTTACTTATGTGGATGATGGATTATGAGGTACCTCGGTTTTATAGATTGTTAGTGGCCATATTGAGGTCCAAAGGGACTGGGAAACGTGTGTTCAGGAATTGCAAATCCACCAACGTTAGGTATGGACCGGCCCTGACGCATCCAAGGGTTGCCCATAGGTGTGATCCTGAGGCATTTGTTAGTGTGTCTCAAATCGGAGAGGACGATCCCTAGCCTCGATTTCATGATGGAAAACCAATTTCCAATGCGACATTACGGTCTTGATTGTAAACTTATATATGGCGACATAGTATATGGAAGCTATGCCGTTTAGGATTGATACATTAACTTTGAAGTATTTTAAACTGCTTAGGCACTAATTACAATATTAAAATGTTATTTTTTTACATACCTAGCATATTTGGATATTATAAGGTAAAACTCTATCCTCCGGCTTGCGTTACATTGTGTGATGGGACCCGAGTCTTATAATAGCTTCATTTTCTTTTATTTAGCATTGCGCTATTTATTTTTATGCACTGGTATTCTTGGGGGTAAACCGATTCCGTGTTATATGGCGTGGTCCCTTGATTTACCTAACTTTAAAATCAACTTAATAACTGTTTTGAGTTCTCACACCAGTCCCATGACTGACCTAGAGTTTATTGTTTTAAACCTAAACTCTGGGTGCCCATATTTTCCACATGGGCAGCTAGTAGTTTTGGTTTTGCAGAATTTATATTCATAGGATCCTGGTCTACAGCTGAAGCGATATTCGGAAGGCTCTGTATCCGTGTGTTTCTTTAAGTTGTGTTTTATATTATTTTTCCGCTGGTATTTAAATGTAATTTAAACTCTGATATTGTATTTCCAATGTATAATATTTATTTATATTCTGGGATATTCTTGTACTCTGATGTAATTGTTGTAATAGCAATAAAATATTCTTCTGTTTGTGTCCTGATGTGTATTTTTCTCAAAGCAATCTGGGCTTTCCTTTACTAGGAAGTTTGGGTCGTCACATTTGGTATCAGAGATTTGGTTTACAGAGCTCGAGAACAAGACACATTAGAACCGAACGAAAGAATTCATCAGAGATTGGACTAGTAATGTCCAATAAGAATGACTCGTTAGAGATGGGATCAGTTGTATCTTAGAACAAGTGTGAAGAGTATTAATTCAATATAAAAACAAATTTAGTTTTGAAAATTTTATCTTAAAATGCGTATTTGAGTATATTATTTTATTTTGGACAATCGAGTATATAAAGATTTTGAATATACGAGTAATTAACGGATATTTGAAGTTCTTATATACTGGATAGATATAGAATCACACTCCAATCGCCCGGAGATGATTTCGATGATTGAGGCTTCATCATCAGTATTTATGTTCGAGTGTCGAAAGTGGGATATATATATATTTCCATTGATTGGTGTGAGAACCAAAAATTAGATAGGGTCTATTGTTGTGATTTGCACTAAAAAAATATGATTTTTGACTATATATAAGGGTTATATATATTTATAAGCTTAATCACCTAACTGATTGCTGGTTGTGATGTTTGATGATTAGTTAAACTAGTTAAAATATTGGAATGATAATTAATTTAACCAGTAGGAGAATGGATGATAAATTTAGCTATATCGAATTAATATTGAACTGAATTGAAATTTTATTAGAATTGAAAGTTGAGTTAGTTAATTAAACAACTTTCAACTCCGTTCCTTTTCGAGAACAAAAAGTTTTTAAGTGGGGGAGATTGTAACAACCTAGAATTTTTGAACCAATTTAAAATTTTTATTTTTATTATTTTAATAGATTTAGTATATTTAAAATAATTTATTTTAAATAATAACGACGAAAAATTTATTTAAATCGAAATTAGAACGTATAAATTTATTTTAATTATAAAACGAGCCTGAAATGGCGCGGTAATTTCAGTTTTCGATTTTAAACTTTGAAAAATTATATAAAATTGATTTTAAGTCGGAATTGGATAAAACTGGACACGTTAGGATCGTATTGACGATATCTTTCTAATGAATTTTAGAAATTGAGATTTCAGTTTATAATTTGTAAGTTATGACAAATTCAAAATCTCAGAAAAACGCTATGGAATTTTTATATATATATAATATATATGACCCAAAACACTACTTTTTACATGCGAATGAATTTGGACTCGAAACCACTTCCATTGAGTTTAAAATGATGTTTCTACATTGGAAAAGTATAAACACTGATATATTTCGAGATAAAGAATTTATTTATTTATATATGTATTTTAATATAATGTATATACGCCTAAAAAATGACCATTTTTCAAACGGTTTTCAAATTCAATGAAATTAGTTTAGTTGGGACCGTATCGTCAAAACAAAGGTAGAAATAATTTCCCTGTAATTTTTAAAGCCAGTATGTGACCATGAGAAATTAATTTTGAATCTATTAGTCATATAAAGAAAAAAACATAGCTTTTTGAGCAAACGGACTCGGAATTCGACGAAACTAGTTTTGTTGGAACCGTATAATCAAAATATAGCAGCATATCAATTTTTATCGCCAACGGAGTTATTGTGTGGTCGGGGCATCAATAATTGTCAAATTAAGAGAGCGTGAACTAAAGAATTAATGTTAAAGCTAGAAAATTATTATTAAATACTAATTCAAGACCCACTACTATATAATATCTTTTCCACCTCCGCTAACCCTCATTTCTCTTCTTCCTCAGAAATGTACAGCAGCCATCTCCCTCTTTCTCTCTTGTAATTTTGCAAATAGGTCCCTGGAAACGAAATAATTTATATCTCTCAATCCACGCGAAATTAAACCAAACCATTTCTAGGTATTGTAGATCTTGTTGATCTCTACCTACCACAAAAATTGCAGAACCTATCGTCGCACGGATTCACCAGAATCGACATCCAAAGCCTGAAAAATGAATTCGGATTTTGGTGTTTTCTGGCCAAACCGTGAAGAATTAGATGATGGCGCGGTTGAAGAAAGTGTAGATGAGAGATAGACGAACAACATTGCTGTAGGTTATTCGACCTGAAACTGATCTGGTGGCGGCAAATCGGAGATGAACTGGACTGGTCAAAATCAATGTGCTCGAAACCAATTTGGACGATTTCTGGTGATGGCCTAACTTTTCTGATGATGGGAGATGAAGGTCGGTGGTTCCACTAGGCGTGGCACGTCAGATGGGTGGGGTCCGTGATCGGTTGGAGGCCTGGGTTGCCGGAATTTCATCTCTACGGCGAAAGAGGGGTTTCACCGATTTTGGCGAGCTAGTGGCGGGTTGGACCTGGCAGCGGCGTCTGGGAGATCGGGGCGGACTGGGGAAGTCAAGGAGGGGCCCACGTCGGCCGGACTTGGCCTGAGGCGGTGGCGGTGAAAGAGTTTAGAGGGGGAGCGACGGCTTAGAAGAAGAAGAAGGGTTATTTTTTAACTTTAATTTTAATTAATTATTTAATTAACAATTCAATGTTCGCGACCTCGTATCTTTTACATAAAAATTCAGAATTACGCGAAACTGGATCCGCTGTGATCGTGGAGTCGGGAGCTTCGCAACGACACTAACTACGTTCAATTCTGAGCAAGTTAAAAATCTGGGTAATTTTCATAATTTAAATTAATTATTTAAGTTATTTAAATTTCGAAAATTAATATCTTTTTGTTACGAACTCGAAATCGCATGAAACAGGATTTGCTGCGATCGTGGAGTCGAGAGCTTCGCGTGGAGATCAATTTTGTCAATTTTAGAGCATGTTGGATTTTGGGCTAAAATTTGACCTGAGCCGTCAATTAAAAGCCTGACCAAGGTGAGAACTCTTTCTCACTAAATTTTTGAACAGTTATTTATTTATATAATTAAAAGTAAATAAATTATCTATGATGGAAATAATTGGTTGTTGAATGAATGATGGATTGGAATGTCATGTTGGGTTATGTTTTGAAATTGGAAATTTTTAATAGGATAATGTAATGTTATATTATTTTTGATTATTTAAATAATGTTTACACAACCATAACAAGTTTCCTGACTTTTTTATGTTGACTGGACGATAAATTTTCACACATCAACCAAAAACACAATTAATAGTATATTATTCGAGTTTGTGTTGGTTGAAACCCCACACGAGTCTTAGGTTGATATTTGACTACACATCACCCTTGTGTTTAGTTGTAAATTGCACTTTGGCTGTTATTTGAATATTTTGTCATTATTATAAAATTAATGCAATGTTTGAAATCCATGTAATTAAATTATATGGAAATTGTTGGGTCTCGTTCCAATTTTGGATTAAAAGAATATTTTAATCTAATATTAAATTAGGTAATTAAATGATGGTTTTGATATTGACAATTAAAAAGATTATATCTTTATTATTTAAAAGTTACAATGAAAAAGGTCGATTTAAAAGATTATATCTTTATTGTTAAAAAGTTATCATAAAAAGGATTGAATTAAATAAATTACATTTTTAATTGTTATATGTTAAAATAAAACATTGATTTCAAAATTTGAATATTTTGAAAAGATTTTTATTATTATATTATAAAAATATGGAAAGTTCAATTTTATTAAAAATTTAAATGTAAGTTTGGAAACAAAGTATTTTTAACAATTTAATAAAAAGATCATATTTTTATTATGTAGAATATTTTAATAAAGTTATAATTTAAAATAGGAGATATTTTAAAATTAAGATATTTTAAAATAAAGGATGTTTTAAAATAATATTTCCAATGAAATAATTATAATTATTAATTATAATTGTACTTGGACACGAGGTTAGGTTACATTTGTGGTATAAGTCTGCCCGGACCCAACCGGCATATCCAGCAGCCACAAATGTTGGGCCTAATGTGAGGGGTCCAAGTGCGCAAATATGAAACGGGCCATGACATGAGGTTAAGCCCAACTTGTGGGATAAGTCTGGCCGGAACCAACCGGCATATCCAGCATCCACAAGTTGCAGGCTTAATGTGGGAGGTCTGACCCAACATAAAATGAATAAGATAATGAATTGGGCTATTTAATCTGTTTTAAATAGCAATGCCATTTTAACACGAACATGTTTATCGATTTATTTTATCCATCTTATAATGAAAATTAAAAGAGCTAATTTCAAAATTAATATTTTGGAAATAATATTATTTTAATATGATAATAGATAGAATATTCAATTTGGATTTAAAATCGAAATATAAGTTGGAATCGTTTTATAAACGAATTTATAAACATTTTAGAATATGTTTAGAAAGGAAATCGACGAAATATATATAATATATATATTATATTATATATATAATGGCCTGAATAGAAAGTGCCGCGCAGCGACCGTTTGCGAGTTTCGACAAATAACTTTAAATTTGCGTAACGGGAGATCCGATCGTCGGATTCTTCTAAAACCGGAACCATTAGGTTCATATCGAAAAGAGTTTTCCAATAAATATAAGAGATTTGGAACCTAATGGTTAGATTTGGAGATATGTCTAAATCAATTTCAGAAAAGGTCGTTGTAAGTGCAGTTCGGTGGCCGTTACTGGAAACCGACTGTATGAGCGAAAATAAAATTATTATAAATAGGGACAAAATATGTAAAATCATAATATATGTTTAAAAAATGTTTTTGATGAAAAATTCCAAGTTTATAAAGATAAAATATATATTTATTAGAATTAGTGATTTATTTATTTTAATAAATTAATTAAAATTGATAAAAGGATTTAAATGGTTTTAATAAAACCAAAATTTTCCAATACATATATTAGAACGAAATTAATGGAAATAATCTTTGGATTATTTTAGTATTGGATTCTGTGATTATACGGATATTATTGTGGGAATTTGGAAGATATTAATATTGTTATCCCCGGTTTGGTATACGTTAATTTTCAGAATGTGATATTGAACATAAATCGATATAATTTCTATTCATAGCACGATATTTAATATCTAATTAGAATTTGGGTTTGTCGTGAATAGTGTCTTAAATAACACTATTCTTAAACTCATTTGAGAAAGAATAAATCTTTTAATTATGATTTAAATAAGATTTCTAATTATTAAACATAATTGAAAATTAAGTGAAACTGAATTTTGGGTTGATTGTGAACAATGTTTTTAAACGACATTAGTTCTTAAAACTCGACTGATAGTGAAATTTAGATTGGTAATTCATAAATCTTTTAATTAAGATTTAACGAAATATTCTAAAGAGAAGTTTTCAATTTAATATATTAAATTGGAATATGATTTTGGGTCTATTGTGAACGATGTTTTTAAGCGACATTTGTCCTTTAACCCAGCTAAAGGCAAAATTATTTCTTGAAAGTAAAATAATCATTAAATAATGATTCTTAAAGATTAAAACTATATATAGTTTTAATAAATCTTTAATTGGATTGAATGGGGATAACAGTAATTAAATTTACTTAATTCAAGAAAAGAACGATAATGGAGTACCCCCAGTTTTACTCCAAGCGATAGTTAAATCATTAATTAGATTTTAACGATAAAACGGTAATTAAGTTTATCGTAAAACATTGGGTGTTAAATATGGAGTACCTCCAGTTTTACTCCATGGGTTGTATAGGTTGGGAATGGGGTATTAATAAATGATTACTTCGGTAAGGTGTCAATCCCGACTAGTTGAATAAACCTTAATTTGGTTTAAATTATATTCAAAGAATATTCTTGATTGTAATGAGGCATTGGTTGTGTTTTAAAGAACATGATTTTAAATTGCGCGAGTTATTCAGAAAGACCGGGTTTAACCCATTCTGAGTAATTCATACAACGATTGAAGATCGACGATGAATATGGTTATTGAAGGCCGGGAAATTTCCATATCCAATGGATGATTACTGATATCTTGATTGGACCATACACCCAAGATGAGGGAAAAATTGGTGATCATTCAAACGTGATTGGAGATCTACTGGATATGGTTTCGTTCAGACCCAGAATGGACTTGTAAATGGATTGCGTGCCCGACTTTGTATTACTTTTATATTGTATTCGTTGATCTCTGTTCAACGTATAGCTGTTTGGTGGTGGAGAATTTATTCTTCGCTTAACACCTGGTTATATATTGATAGATGATCAATGATATGGTATGGTTTGACAATGTGGCATGCCAAGATGCAAATGATCAAGGCTTTTGTTGAAAAGAAGGGCCTTGTGGTTGATGATCAAAGCATAGCCTGTTTAGGCCTAGCTTTGTGTATAACGTAACTTCGTGAGCCTCACACCCCGGTATGAGTCAAAAACGGGATATGGACCATAGGGAGTGCACACGTTTCTTTCTAGCTAGAGTGATATCAGCGACCTACTAGCCCTGACATTTTTACTTATATGGACGATGGATTATGAGGTACCTCAGTTTTATAGGTTGTTAGTGGCCATATTGAGATCCAAAGGGACCAGGAAATGTGTTTTCAAGAATTGCCAATCCACTAACGTTTGGTGTGGACCGGCCCTACCGCGTCCAAGGGTTTGATATAGGTGTGATCCTGAGGCATTTGCTAGAGTGTCTCGAATAGGAGAGGACGATCCCAAGCCACGATTTCATGATGGAAAACCAATTTCCAATACAATATTACGGTCTTGATTGTAAACTTATATATGGCGACGTAGTATATGGTAGCTATGCCGTCTAGGATTGATACATTTACTTTGAAGAATTTTAAACTGCTTAGGCACTAATAACGATATTAAAATATTATTTTTTTACGTACCAAGCATATTTGGCTATTATAAGGTAAAACTCTATCCTCCGGCTTGCGTTGCATTGTGTGATGGGACCTGAGTCTTATAATAGCTTCATTTTCCTTTATTTATCTTTGTGTTGTTTATTTTTTGCACTGGTATTCTTGGGGGTAAACCCATTCCGTGTCATACGGCGTGGTCCCTTGATTTACCTAACTTTAAAATCAACTTAATAACTGTTTTGAGTTCTCACACCAGGCCCATGACTGACCTGGAGTTTATTGTTTTAAACCTAAACTCTGGGTGCCCATATTTTCCACACGGGCAGCTAGTAGTTTTGGTTTTGCAGATTTTATATTCATAGGATCCTGGTCTACAACTGAAGTGATATTTGGAAGGCTCTGTATCCGTGTATTTCTTTCAGTTGTGTTTTGTGTTATTTTTCCGCTGTTATTTAAATGTAATTTAAACTCTGATATTGTATTTCCAATGTATATTATTTATTCATACTCTAGGATATTCTTGTACTCTGATGTAATTGTTGTAATAGCAATAAAATGTTCTTCTGTTTGTATCCTGATGTGTGTTGTTCTCAAAGCAATCCGGGCTTTCCATTACTGGGAAGTTTGGGTCGTCACAGAAGTGTTCAAAAATGGAGTATCACCAGTTTTTCTTCATGCGATAGTTAAATATTTAATAAGATTTGAATGAATGAATGGTGGTTATATTTAACAAAACATGAGATGTGGTATAAACCAAATATACTTGGTGTTAACACCGTTATTGTAACGCAGTTCAAAGAATTAATGCCAAAAGGCTCCGGATTGCTTACGATCTAAACAGTGAGTCGCTCATGGTCACTGAATCGAAAATACGACATGCCATTAAGTCATAAACATGGCATGAAACCACATCGACTAAGTAATCCGCATCAAACTGATGAGTGCGTTCATACCGCTCATTCCATGACGCCAAAACTCAAGCCGTTAACCCGATATGACGTCATGTCGAGCAGGCTGAGCCGTCTAAGTAAGGCGTTGAAGCGACATTGGTCATGCCGAATGGCGTAACACACAGTCAAGACACGCCGCGACACATCTATGTCGCGATACAAACCCATATCATTCCAGTGCTTACGACATGAATATGGCCAACGCCGTGATTTCAAACGACATGCTATTATGTCGGTCCATCCAAGTTGTTAGATCTAAGCCATATGCCACATCTTGATCTAAGCCATTTCTTTTCCATGACGTGTACTGCTAAAATACTCATACCGTTACAAGTATTGAACAACATGTCGCAAGCGGCTGATGCCTTCATGTCGTAAAATGGGTGCGCATACATGGTTCATTATGATGGCATAAAGAGGATAGCTTGCTCACAATATCCTAGGTTTATCTATGTCTTTTCAGGTCGTGTGCTTGGAACTCCTCAATGCATAAATACCACGTGGCAAAATATGTATTGTGTGGTATTTAAACTACACCAAATGGTTTAGTATAATACTAGCATGTGTGACAAACATGGGATCTTGGCAAGCAATATATAGTATACGGCACTACGATATGTAAAGCACGAAGCACTGCCTCAAGTTGTTCCAATTCGACAAATAGGGCATGTGGCGAATGTTTATACGCCAGCTCGACATACTATATGCACGGATTAACTCTGTATGCTCAACATGTTCGGCCCATTCGACATGGTTCTCATGATTTAACTTATGCCGTATAACATTCAAACATGCTGTTAAAACTTTTAAAGCAAGACGTCTCCCATATTAAAGCATTCATGTCGCAAGCGCTATATCAGTAACACTATGTCGCACTTGCGACTTGAGCAACAGTTCATGTCGCTAGCAGTATGGCTCATTCATATCGTTGACATCATGCTTCCCCCATGTCGTGGGCAACATGCCTTCACTCATGCCGCAATTCAAATGTATGGAACCAGGTCGTATGCTTCTCTCCTTGAACGACATGGTTAAAGGATGGCGACTTGCAGATCATTCAAATAATGGCAACACGTGGCATCGATATGTATACCATGAGTTAATACAAGCTAATTGTCATGCCACATTCTATCCCATCATCCATGTCGCATGTAGTACATTGCCAAACCATGGAAATGTTATACAGAGGACAGGTGTATTGACAGAAAGGGGGCTCACGTGTTATGGGGTCCATAGCTCAAGTAATAAGGGGATACGTGCTGACAAGAAAAGGTGAAGCCGCCATTCCATGTCGCGGAGAGTTAACTCAAATTCAAGCCGCAAATGTTCATGTCGCCAACCCCCAATTCATACCGCAAGCTTCATTACGCGGGCTCCATTTCGCATAACAGCTGGAAAGTTCATATGTGTGGCTGGCACCGTCTATACACACATATTTACCAGACTGCCACCGGAAATCATGTCGCATCTCACCATGGCGAGACCATCCATAGCGAGATTGAGTCATGTTGGGTTGGGTCATGGCGAGATGGAGTCATGTCGGGTTGAGTCATGGCGTTTTCAGCATAATTACAGAATTGCCACCCAGGCTAAAATCACCTATAAATACCCCCTCACTTCTTCATTGAAGGGGGACCGAAAATTCATTCCTACGAGGAAAATCCGTCAAATTCAAAGCTCGTCTACAACTTCTCCAAGGGTTTCTATGGATTCAACAACTCTTTTCTAACTTCATAAAGATCAAATCTATGTGAATGATCATGAGAGCTCTCTACAATTGAATCTAAGCACTTTCAATCTCATTCAATCTACAGGATGAATCACTCCAACATCATTCAAGGAATCTCATATCTCCTCTAATCCATTCTAAATCTGGATCTAATGTAAAACTCTTACAAAATCATGGAGAAGGATCAAAGCACTTAAAGGATTGAAGATTCATACTTCTATCACTATCAAGCTAGAGGCTCCGTCAACTCCTCATGAAATTTAAGAGAAGTTAGATCATGAAGAGAGTTAAAAGAGAGAAATGATTTTAGTGAGGGAAAATTCATATGTTGTAAGCTTGAATGTCATAATGAGTAATGATTAGAAGTGGGCGTAGATTCGTATTGAATCGAACCACTATAAAAATTCCTTTGTGTTCTTACTTGTTTTTATCCGTTTATCTTGTGATTACGTGGTTCCACATTCATACCGAATCGATGAAGTGTAACATTTATATCTTTGGTGTTTGATCTCAATTTTGGAGCAAACATTTGGCGCCCGCCATGGGGCAGCGTTCACACTTCTCTCAACCTTAAGAGCTTACCATTGAAGTTCTAAGCCTACTTCTACCGTAGATCCCATAAATCCTTGATCCAGGCTAATCGACAAATTCTCTTTCAAATTCAAAAGGTTTCTACCAAAACTAGAAGAGTTACACGAAGTTATGCCACTACCGACAAAGTACGACAATAAGTCCGCCGGATGTTCCGGAAGTGTCAATCATGAAGTTATCACCACCCCACGAGCTAATCTTCCGAGTATTGATAGATTTTTGGGAAGTGGAGTTGGCATAACTCAAGATCAACTAGATATGATTGAGGGCGACATAAATCAACAAATGGCGATTTCAAACAAAGCCTTAATGGATAAGCTCGACGTGCTTCTGGCCACTCAAACGAATCTCATATCTATAAAAGTTGACTCGCAAAAATGCGTTAAAGCTATAAAAAATATCTCCGCCATTCCACAAACCAATGACCGGACTATCGTTGAAACTGTAGAAGCTAGAATCACCCATAGCAGGTTTAAAGTTGACACCGATTCCAATAAGAAAAATGAAACATTGATGGACAAGGCAGGAACTCTCCTTGTTTCTCAAGCCAATCCGGTATCCCGTAAAATTGAAATCGACCTAAATGGAAATGAACCCTCGTTGGTTTCAGACCATAACCACGATCATAACATAAAGGAAGTTGATATTCAGTTGAATATTGGAAATGAAACTACCATTGAAGATTTCAAAACAGATCTCGAAGTGTTCAAACAAGTCCCGTCCAAGAAAAGACACGAAAGCAAGTACATTTCCCAAAAGGTTGCAAATCCTAATGAAAGGGCATTTCTTCGGACCAGAAGTACAGACCCTGATTTTGCTAGCTGTCATTGCCTGCCCGAACGAATGTCAAAGAAAAAGGATGATGTCTGCCTCATGGGACAACATGAAGACAAGGAGCCTATCTCAGGAAATAGCATTAAACCTACAGGAACCAGTAACAATGTTATTGAGGATACTTCCGTTGCTTCCCAAGCCAACAACCTAACCGCAAACAAAATTCCAAGGGGTTATGTAACTCTAAAGAGTTCATTACCTCTATGACCAATTTGCACCAGAAAATAGATGTTTCAAACAAGATGTTGCTGAATTGATTACGGGCTCTTGAAGCCACTCAAGCCAACCACACAAACAGTGTAGAACAACTTGGTGTGAAAGGAACATGTACCTCACGGTTTCAGATTTTCACATAGGGAATTGTGGTCATCATGATAATATGGAAAACAAGTCCAAGCGACCTTTCTCCCCTACTTATCCAGCAAGCCACAAGAAGGATGTCGGAAGGCGAAAAAGAACATATGGGGACAAAGAGGAAAAAGCGAACAAGAGATTTCACTTTTTCAAGTCTAAAGAATTAACTCCGCTAAATGATACTTCGGAGAACATCTTCTTTGCCACTAAAGGTGCATGGTTCTTTCTAGAGCCACCACCAATATCAAAGATCTCAAACAAAGCGGCGACATCTGGAAGTTTTTGCCATTATCACAACCAACCTGGTCATGAAACCAATGATTGCATACATCTAAAAAGCTCAATCGAGATGTTGGTTCGGAAGAGCAAGCTACAACAATATGTCAGGAAACCGCATACAACAAATCCTCTCTCCACTCCTGAGGGGCGAAGCATATCCGTCAAACAATCAAGCCCAAGTCGAGAGGCTCCAACAAGTAACCGTGCGGAGTCAACGTTCGATATTTCGGCAAATAGTTCTCATTCAGCCAGTAAAAGTTGGGCGAAGGTGCAAAGCTATGAAAATTCTTGGGAGTATAGCCCGACGGAGGCAATGATCCTGATGGAATTACAAGCTCCTGTTCATCTAATGATCGCCTGACACTTCCATACCGAAACTCAGTAAAAGCCGACGTTGAAATATTTGAGTCTAACCGGCAAAGATATGTTATCGGCCAAAAGCATCTAAATGGCATCAACAAACTGTCAACCTTTGATGAAATTTCAATGCTGGGAATCCGGGATAACGACCACTTGTGTCAACATTCTACATAAAAACACTACTTAGTTTTTATGAAAAATTATTATGCTTTCCTTTACAAATATTAACCTCCTATGGTAAAAAGGGGAATTGTAGTTGAGCAATTACTATGTCGATTTTCATATAATGAGAAGTTTGCATCTACTTTACTTTGATTATATCGAAAGTCACTAAAATCGATTTAATACTACAGGACGCTTACTGACTCGTGGTATGATAAATTCTGGCGACCCCTGTTAACATACCCCATTTGGACAGTCCAAGTGTTGGGTATTGAAAGCATCATATGAAGTAAACCCGGTGATGTGAAGTGTCACTTTACAAATCAAAATGAAAATTTATCCAGAATCAAACGATGAAAAGCATAGCAAATGGACACTATGTCATAAAGCCACATATTTCATGAAAGGGGGACTACTTAAAGTAGGAAGTTGGAAACATCAAATCTCCAACTGCAAGTCACTTGCCGAGTTAAATACCATGCGGTTCAAGGAATGTTTACTTCTTTGTAGTCCCACCAGTCTGTGTGATATTTGTGACATGCCTCGACAAGGATATTCCAAGCGTCGGGTGCAACGAGCATTATTCCATATGTAGAGTGAAATTGTAATGCACCATCTGAAAGATCGAAAAGGGGAGTCAGGCAGCGTACTTAAAAGATCGTCAAAGCAGAGTTTACTCGGCTTGATTGTAATAAATGACGCTTGACGAGTGCTTGTTCTGTTGAAAATCAACGATACTTCATGACCTTTAAAAACATTAGTCTAAGTGACAAATATATCTAAGTATAGAAATAAAGAGCACTGCCCTGAAAAGTGAAAGGAAGGGGTTGCGAAGGCTCGAACAATGAGAAAGTATCGCAGTAGTCGAACCAGAGGGTCCTAAGTGTCACTGAAAGGGCATCTCTACGAGAAATAGTTCCATGGCCAGCATATAACATTAGCCAAAAGCTTACCAAGACAAAGCTAAACTATCCTAAGTAGGAAAAGTTAGCATATTGTCCGCTCATCAGCTCAAGGAAGCTTAGGCCATACTTCCAAGCCCACTTTGTCAAAGTTCTTAACGATCAACGGCTAAAGCAAGTCCTCTTCCGCCCATATGCTTCGGGGAGATTATTAAAGTAGAGTATTGAACTTAGCCAATATGACATTACTTACCATCCTTGATGACCTAAAAATGGGCCAGCTTCGGCTAATTTCATCACTAAGTTCACCAACAGAGGAGAAAGGAAGGAGGAACCAGATGAAGCAACCACCTTCTAAAAAGAGCGGAAGCACATACATATCCAAATAAAACCCGATGACCGCTACGGCACATCCCGACAAGGATAGCTCAAGCATCCGTTGCTTAACACTCAAACACTGTCCATAGTAAATATGAAGGTGTGAAGTACAAAGCCACAGACAGGGGGCACCAGGAATTGAGAAATCAAACGATGTGATACTCTGACTACAAACAAGATTGTAAGTTTCACCATAGGGGTACCTTCTTAATTGCAAGATTCATGGCCCTAGTTCAAACGAATCGAGATGAAAATCCGATAAATGGACTAGCGTCCGCCCCGTGAAACAACGCAACTCTAAAAACCAAAGACCTCCCCGAGGGGCACCCGGTTCATCGCCGACGCCATTAAGACATGGTTGGATAGCGATACAAACACTGGGGTTTAAACCAAAGACCTCCCCGAGGGGCACCCGGTTCATCGCCGACGCCATTAAGACATGGCTGGATACTGATACAAACACTGGGGTTTAAACCAAAGACCTCCCCGAGGGGCACCCGGTTCATCTTCGACGCCATTAAGACATGGTTGGATAGCGATACAAACACCGGGGTTTAAACCAAAGACCTCTCCGAGGGGCACCCGGTTCATCTCCGACGCCATTAAGACATGGCTTGATAGCGATACAAACACTGGGGTTTAAACCAAAGACCTCCCCGAGGGGCACCCGGTTCATCGCTGACGCCATTAAGACATGGATGGATAACGATACAAACACCGGGCTTTTTAAACCCAAGACCTCCCCGAGGGGCACCCGGTTGATCGTCGACGCCATTAATACATGGCCGGGTAGCGATATAAACTCAGGGTTTGTAGAAACCTCTTCGGAGGCATCCGCTCAGATGCTGGATCTTCCAAATCCAGCTATTTATTCTGGGTCTTCCAAACCCAGTTACTGACTGACCCAGAAACCTCTTTGGAGGCGTCCGACAAGTTCGACAAGCGTTTGAATTATTCAGACTTACCGAACAACAGATCAAAGCCCGTACATTCCACCAAAGGGGCACCTCCTGAACAAGACGGTTCAAGGCCCCGATTCTATAACTGAGACCACTTGTTAAACCAAGCGTCCAGAAAAAAGAGTCAGCGTCTGCCCCGTTGAGTGATACGGCGCCTGACCATATGCTGGGTCTTCCAAACCCAGTTAGTGGCGGATTTAAAAACCTCTTCGGGGGTGTCCGATCATAAGCCGGGTCCTCCAAATTCGGTTAGTGACGGACCCAAAGACCTTCTCAAAGGCATCTGACAAATTCTGGAAGTGACTGAATTATTCAGTCACAACAAATAACGGATTTACAAAGACCTCTTCGGAGGCACGAAAACCAAGACCTCTCTAGGGGCACATATTCAAATTTAGCCTCCGAAGTGTTTGGACTACCAGATTATCGAGAAACATAATTAAATATATAAAAACAAAAATTCTTCTCTGTTGAAAGGCATGAGTCAGATTGACTAAATCAGGAGTCCTTGGAGCATGAGCAAGCCAGGAAATCCCAAATATGACGGCAAAAGCACATGACCAAGAAATTCCAATTATAGTCGGACACGCCGAACTTTTAAGCTTGTGATGAGCTTTGGCACGGGGGAAACACCACCACATTGAGAAAAAATCAATGCTTGAAAAACATACCAAAAGCTCGTCACGATACTGAAGAAACCAAAAGACGAATGCTCAGCAAAGAATCAAACATATGGAAATGCACAAGCTAAATTATAGCAAAGCAGAAGCATTTCTATATCATCGAATGAGTTGTGTATACAGTCCAGAAGCGAAGGTTGATAATCACACAATAATCGGTCAAAAGAAATCATAAGCAAAAAGATGCATGAGGCATAAAAGAGCAATCGGTAAAGCTTCAGCTCCTCTTCCTGCATCTGAAAGAACCCATAGAACTGTCAAAAGTTTTCAAGATTGACTAGGGGAGCAGCGGTTGGTTGACTTGCGCCCTTAACATAACCTTCAAGACCGTCAATAATTAACTTCCAAGCCTCAGCCAAAGTAATGAAGAAGCTACTTTGTGAAAATGGAGAACTGCCTTGTCCCATGATACTAAGTTTAAAAAATATATATAAATAAGGTTGCATCAACATCAGGTTAAGCTTAAGCATAGCTTAGTCAGTAGTTGTTTTATTTAAAAAGAACCTGCTCTCTCTCTTTCTTAAGTTCCATTTATTCTAGCTTTCAAGAAGAGAATTTCTAAATTATGAGAAATAGTATGTTCCTGCAAACTAGCATTGACTCGTTGCTCCGCAATTAATCTATTCTCAACAGCTCTTTGAGCTCATTGAGCACATTCATTTGGTCAATCAATATAACCTTCTTCCACTTACAAAAAAGGGTATAGAAGGATCTGAACATTTTCTCAAACAGGAACTTCCCGGTGGAATTTTCTAATACAACTTCCCCATCAGAGACCAAAGAATCTAATGCCTTAAGCGTATAGCGGGACACAAAAGAAATTCCTCTAAAAGGAAAAGATTGAGTGCATATTAGTAGCACATATTCAAAAAGGAATCTTTCTATGATAAGAAGTATCTTGTCCCTATTCTATCCATTAGCATCCTCAAAAGATTTAAGCATAAAACCAGCTATTAAAGCCAGGTTCCTGGATATATCGGCATGCTCAGAAGCTCTGATTACGCCGGTAAAAGCAAAATGATTTTTTCAACAAATTAGAAGCTTCTAGTGTAAGAATCTAAATCAAGGAAAATCTGACAAAATCGTTATAATTCGATATGGTGACAAAGTCCAATGGACCTGTAAAACTCAACCTTGTAAATTCAGCTAGGTAACAATGACCAGTTGCAAGCCTCATTAAGAAGAGAAGGTTGAAATATCAGTCAAAATAGATCACAAGAAATCTCTTGAGAAAAATAATTTCTTCATCATAGGAAAATTAACAGTCTTTCAACACAAAAGCTTCCTCGCTTACAAACCTCCAATCGTATGTAACTCAAAGAGCATGATGATACTCTGCTTCAAACCCGATAATAAATAATGCTTAAAAGGCGAATACGCTGATATGGCATAGTCCCATAGAGCGATATCATTTCTCTAGGAATTGAAGCTAGTATCCATCAGCGGTGTCAACATGAGTTATAAAAAGGTTAAGCAATGATCATGCGCTGGGGCAAACAGTTGTGAAGTGAAAATTCAAAGTTTTGTCTAGCCCAGGATGGTCTATAATATCAAACACGGTTGGAAGAGACAACAGTGTACAACAAAGCATCCCGAAACACGAAAAAAAGCCAGTATAAGATGATGCAGAAAAAATGCAAGAAGCGATTCATTCCTACGCTGAATTTAATTCAAAGACCTAGCTTTGAATTCATGGTTTTCAAAATGGATGTCGCAATGCTTAAAATCTGATGCCAACTGAATACAGCTTATTAAGTGATGCTCAAGGCTACTCAGTTTCCCGAAAATCCTGCGGTTATGGTCACCCAAAAGGGTTGGTAGAGAACATGAGTCATGTCGACTAGGGCATCGCTAATAATTAAACAGGGCACGAGGTGTTCAACTCTCAAGACATATTGCGGATTAATAATTTGACAAGGCTTGAGTATGCATATTAAAATCATGATCAGTACATCAAAAATCATCCGGTTTGACCTTTACAAGTTATCAAAAGACTCAACTACTTCAAATTGGAAGCGTGCAGCTTTCGAGTACAGATTATGGGTGCTCGGTTACATTAAAAATAAATAATTTATACATAAAACTGTTGTGCAAAGTCGCTAAAAACCTGGATTCAGGTGCTTGTTACAATTCGATCAGGCCTAGTTTTGAACTAATACTCAGTGTTCAAGCTATGAAGAATCAAACTCGGCCCTGTTATCAAAAATTAACATTTTTCAGCATAAAAGGCTTCAAGCATGGGCCACTAAAGTACACCGACTATTAGCGCCGGAATCAAACCTCAAACAGAAACCATGGAGTCGAATTGAACAAAGTCTGGCAATACAGAAAATTCAATGACATACAGAGAACCTAACACAGGAAAATCTTCGGATAATGTGCATGCTCAAACTAGTATTTGTTCAAACTTACTCAAACCCAATTCGGGTCGAGCATGTTTAAATCCACATGGTGATCGAGCATGACTGAATGATATGGTCAAGCACGAGTGATTGTAACAGTTCGAGCAGGCAAGTTAGGAAATTGCTAGTCCATGATAGCAAGCTTTCAACTCGAAGTTTGCACATCGTAAAAGACAAACCTGGGCATCCAATGGAGCGTCCTATGTCAAAACTTGCCTACCAAGTAGGCGAAAAGCGGGCCATAAAAGTCTGTCCGGTAATAAAGGATAAATTCCTCCCAGGTAAAGGCACGAATATCTGGGGTTCCTCTCTGAAGAGGCAGAAATAAATCACAGATACGTATTTTCCAAATGTGAAATACCATACACCATCATATAAGTCATTAAAATGATAGTGTTCTAAATCTACAGTTGGCTCAGTCCATTAGTTGATTTTTATCGTTAAATGCGAATTCGAATTTGAATATCGTATTTGTATAGACAATATTCAGTGAGTTATGAACCACTGAATAGTACAATTCTGTGCAAACAATTTCTTCAAATCAAAATAAAATTCGCTATAATCCATTTTCTAATGATTAAACTAATCTGTTATTGACGTGGGCGATCAACGACAAAGTATAAGCCCACAAATCGTGCAAATACTTGTTTTTATTACAGAGAAGGTATCACGAAGTTCAAAGCAAGATTTTCCGTAAGCAGACAAAAAACTATATAGGAATCTCAGCACAAATTGCATTCATTTCGAAGCCCGCACTTCTCACAAGCGAAAAATACAAGCTTCGAGGGGAAAATGTTAACACCATTATTGTAATGCATTTCAAAGAACTAACGCCAAAAGGCTCCGAATCGCTTACGATCTAAACAGTGAGTCGCTCATGGTCAATAAACCGAAAATACGATGTGCCATTAAGTCATAAACATGGTATGAAACAACATCGACTACGTTATCTACATCAAACTGATGAGTGCGTTCATACTGCTCATTCCATGACGCCGAAACTCAAGCCATTAACCCAATATGACGTCATGTCGAGCAGGCTAAGCCGTCCGAGTAAGTCGTTGAAGCGACATTGTTCATGCCGAATGGTGTAACACACAGTCATGACACGCCGCGGCACATCTAAGTCGCGATACAAACCCATATCACTCCAGTGCTTATGACACGAATATGGCTAACGCCATGATTTCAAACGACATGCTATTATGTCGGTCCATCCAAGCCGTTAGATCTAAGTCGTATGCCACAACTTGATCTGAGCCATTTCTTTTCCATGACGTGTACTGCTAAAATACTCATACCGTTACAAGTATTGATCAACATGTCTCAAGCGGCTGATGCCTTCATGTCGTAAAATGGGTGTGCATACATGGTTCATTATGATGACATAAAGAAGATAGCTTGCTCACAATATCCTAGGTTTATCTATGTCTTTTCAGGTCGTGTTCTTGGAACTCCTCAATACATAAATACCACGTGGCAAAATATGTATTGTGTGGTATTTAAACTACACCAAATGGTTTAGTATAATAATAGCATGTTTGACAAACATGGGATCTTGGAAAGCAATATATAGTACATGGCACTACGATATGTAAAGCATGAAGCACTGCCTTAAGTTGTTCCAATTTGACAAACAAGGCACGTGGCAAATGCTTATACGCCAGCTCGACATACTATATGCACGGATTAACTCTGTATGCTCAACATGTTCGGTCCATTCGACATGGTTCTCATGATTTAACTCATGCCGTATAACATTCAAACATGATGTTAAACCTTTTAAAGTAGGACGTTTCCCATATTAAAGCATTCATGTCGCAAGCGCTATATCAGTAACACTATGTCGCACTTGCGACTTGAGCAACAGTTCATATCGCTGGCAGCTTGGCTCGTTCATATCATTGACAGCATGCTTCCCCCATATCGTGGGCAACATGCCTTCACTCATGCCGCAGTTCACATGTATGGAACTAGGTCGTATTCTTCTCTCCTTGAACGACATGGTTAAAGCATGGCGACTTGCAGATCATTCAAACAATGGCAACACGTGGCACCGATATGTAAACCATGAGTTAATACAAGTTTACTGTCATGCCACATTCTTTCCCATCATCCATGTCACATGTAGTACATTGCCAAACCATGGAAATGTTATACAGAGGAAATGTGTATTGACGGAAATGGGGCTCACGTGTTATGGGGTCCATAGCTCAAGTAATAAGGGGATACGTGCTAACAAGAAAAGGTGAAGCCGCCATTCCATGTCGCGGAGAGTTAAGTCAAATTCAAGTCGCGAATGTTCATGTTGCCAACCCCCAATTCATACCGCAATCTTCATTACGCAGGCTCCATGTCGCATAACAGCTGGAAAGTGCATATGTGTGGCTGGCGTCGTCTGTACACACATATTTACCAGATTGCTACCGAAAATCATGTCGCATCTCACCATGGAGAGACCATTCATAGTGAGATTGAGTCATGTCGGGTTGGGTCATGGTGAGATGGAGTCATGTCGGGTTGAGTCATGGTGTTTTCAGCATAATTACAGAATTGCCACCTGGGCTAAAATCACCTAAAAATACCCCCTCACTTCTTCATTGAAGGGGGACCGAAAATTCATTCCTACGAGGAGACTCCGCCAAATTCAAAGCTCATCTACAACTTCTTCAAGGGCTTCTATGGATTCAAAAACTCCTTTCTAACTTCATGAAGAACAAATCTATGTGAATGATCATGAGAGCTCTCTACAATTGAATCTAAGCACTTTCAATCTCATTCAAGCTACAGGATGAATCACTCCAACATCATTCAAGGAATCTCATATCTCCTCTAATCCATTCTAAATCCGGATCTAATGCAAAACTCTTACAAAATCATGGAGAAGGGTCAAAGCACTTAAAGGATTGAAGATTCATACTTCTATCACTATGAAGCTAGAGACTCCGTCAACTCCTCATGAAATTTAAGAGAAGTTAGATCATAAAGAGAGTTAAAAGAGAGAAATGAATGTAGTGAGGGAAAATTCATATGTTGTAAGCTTGAATGTCATAGTGAGTAATGATTAGAAGTGGACGTAAATTCGTATTGAATCGAACCACTATAAAAATTCCTTTGTGTTCTTACTTGTTTTTATTCGTTTATCTTGTGATTACGCGGTTCCACATTCATACCGAATCGGTGAAGTGTAACATTTATATCTTTGGTGTTTGATCCCAATTTTGGAGCGAACACTTGGTTGATTGATATTGATTGTGATTGATTGACTGTTTCGTGCTCAACCAGTTTATGAGCAAATATGCTTTTACATTTATCATTGGGTTAGGTAGAAATATTTATATGCTAACATCTTGTGAAACACTTCACGATTTGACTATGAGATGTTTAGCGATGTGGTTGAGTTCATTTCAAATTTAATGAATGATTTTGAATAATATTTTCTTAACTGAAAAGAAATGTATTCCCGATTTTGGACAGGGAACTTTTTATAAAATAGAAAGGATTTCGAGGGCTAAACCCGATGTTGTCGAAATGATTTCGAAATGTATTATGTGTTTGACATTGTGGTTCATCACACAACCGATTAGTTGCTATTGATGATGTATCTGTTTGGTGGCAGAGAATTTATTCTCTTTCTTAACACCCTTCTTTGAGACGTACAAGCTCAAAGGTTATGTGATTAGTAGTGACTGATCATATGTGTGAATTGCTAATGTAAAGTACTCTATTTTGGAAAGTACTTGTGATTATTATGTTGTGAAATGATTTTCCCTACTTTGGGATATAAAAATAATTTAGTATGTGGCTAATGATTCTGGTAACCCAAACGACTAAAAGTATGGGTGAGTCGGCGGTGTAGTCCCCGAGGGCATGAGATTGTGCATCTTCAGTGTAGCCTGCTCCATAGAGGGAGGTGCATATATATATATATATATATATATATATATATATATATATATATATATATATATCGAGTTGGTAAGTTACGTACCCTTTCCCTTGTATAAGGAGAGCCCGATATTTGGTTGCATACTTGTTTGTATGCATTGTGATGTTTTGGAATTCATATTTCCAAAGATTTTAGTTTGAGATCCCGAGGTGAATTCTACTTTAATATAAAACTAGATATGTTTCAAACGATTTGGAAAAAGAAATCGAGAAATAAAATCCAAAGGAATAATTTATGTATAGTGAACTGGATTTGGAATATTCTAAATTTGGGGTTAAGCCTAAATCGGTAGATTGGGGAATTGCGTGTTGTATAATGCGTTGTAGATCCATATGACTATTATTAGTTGTTATTTATGCACTAGTATTCATGGAGGTGAACCCGTTCCGTGACATGCGGCGTGGTCCCGTGATTTACCTTATTTTAAAGTAAAGTTTGATAACTTTTTTGAGTTCTCACATCAGTCCCATGACTGACTCGGAGTTTATTGTTTTAATCTAAACTCTGGGTGCCCATATTTTTCACATGGGCAGACAGTAGTTTTGGTATGCAGATATTTCTTTTCATAGGATCCTGGATTACAACTGGAGCTATATTCGGAAAGCTTTGTATCCGGGTATTTCTTCCAGTTGTGCTAGTTGATGTATTTTCCACGGTACATTGTATTTATACATTTAAAATTCATGTAATTTAAACCTCTGATATTTTTCCACTGTATATTATTTATTCATACACTGTTATATTCTTGTAATCTGATGTAGTTGTTGTAATAGCAATAAAATGTTCTGTTGTTTATGTTCCGATGCGTCGTGTTCTCCGGGCTCCTCCGTCTCTTCGGGGATCGGGGAAGTTTGGGTTGCTTTAGTTTATGATTCGGCACTAAAAAAATGATTTTGAGTATATATTAAAGATATATATGTGAAAAGAAAATCAATTAATTGATTACTAGTTGTGATGTGTGATTATTAGTTTAACGAATAAAAATATTGGAATAATAAAACCAATAAGGGAATAAAAGGTAAATTGAGCCAAACTGAATCAAATATTGAACTGAATTGAAAATTGACTAGAATTGCATACATGTACATGTATATATATAATGAACAAGTCATAGCATGGAAGCTAAGAAGAGGAATAAAATTGTATGCCCGACAAATAGGTACATGTTTACTATATTCATTGGGTTTGATGATTTTATGAGCCGTTGGCAAGCCGCTTGGCGTTTTCTTTTTGCTTTTTGGTTGATGAGGAACCTGTGAGGCAAGTTGTGGTTTTACCGATCAGCCCGTACAAAGGAGATTATGGCGAAATTTTTCGAAAATTCAACGTGTTAGCCAAATTTTTGAGAAATTAGAAAATTCTTAGAAACTGAAAAGTTGAAGAATGAAAGCCAGAATGAAAGTTGAGTTGGTTAGTTAAACAACTTTCAGCTCCGTTCCTTTTTTAGGACGAAAAGATTTTAATTGGGGAGATTGTAACAACCCGGAATTTCTGAACCAATTTAAATTTTTTGTTTTAGCTATTTTAATGGGTTTTGAATATTTAAAATGATTTATTTTAAATAATAATGACTAAAATTTTTGTTAAATCGGAGTTAGAACGTATAAATTTATTTTAAAAATTAAAACGAGCTTGACATGGTGCGGTAGTTTGAAAAATTGATTTTAAACTTTGAATAAATGTCCATAATTCAATATGAATCAGAATTGGATGAAACAAGAAATGTTAGGCCTTCTCATTTATTTCTATACTTAGGAAATATTTATTATTCTATTTCCAAGTTTGCACTTATTTGGGTTAAAACCAATGTTGTGTAAAACATCGCTACGACAACCCAAATACTATATTCAACTAACTCTTATCCAGCATTGATCTTCAAGCCTGAAATCTTACTATTTATTTGTTAATAATGAAATCAATCAATTTGGGGGTATAACTACCTCTTAGACCTCGATTCAATAACATTCATAACGTCAAAACAGATATGACTACTTATTCGAATAATCAATACCATACAACTACTGATTCTTCACCTTTAAACACATATATACTTTCTCTTTCTATTCTTACGAGATTTTATACTTATACCTCCTTTTTGATTATACTATTCTATTTCTAATTTCGCTTCCTTATCGACTTCTATATATATCGATATGTTGATTTCTAACTATCAAATTATCTTAAAATATTCTAACTCCTTAAATTCCCGGAAAAATTCGCCATAACCTCCTTTGTACTGGGAGCATCGGGATATTTCAAATAGCCTCCCATGGCCCTTACCAATCCAAAAGAAAAAGAAAAAGCCAAGCGGCTTGCCGATACGGCGCATAAAATCTCATATATGAATTAAATACGTACCTTTTTGTCGAGCATTTTATTTATATACCTTCTAACACTTTATTCCAAACCTGTCTCCTATGTCTATACATGTCCAATTTATTTCAACCATACCTGATTGTTTAACTCAATTCGTTATTTAATTTGTTAATTAACTATTTAGGCTATTTCACTTTTATATTTGAACATGACATGTTCAAATATATTTTAACTTGCCTATTAACTAATTGAATTCAAATTTCAATTTAAGTTCTATATTCGAATTCCAATTCAATTCTATTTGAATCCTATATTTTAATTTCCTTTATAACTCCATATCAATTCTATATTCAATTTTCCAATATTTAAAACTTCTTTATTCAAATCTCATTTGAATTTTCGATATTCAAATCCCCTTTGAATTTTCTATATTCAAATCCCTTTTCAATTTTCTTATTTAAATTCTATGTTTTAATTTCCTCTATTTATATTCTATCTAAATTTCTATGTTCAAATTCTATACTCGAATTCCATTTAAATTACTATTATTCAAACGCCATTTGAATTTCTATATTCAAACTCCATTTGAATTTCTCTATTCAATTCCCTTAAACAAGTCTGGATTTCAATTCCTTTTGAAATCGATATTTCTATTTTTGGAAAATAGATTTCCTTTTTTAATTTCACACTTGTATTTTATTTCTGAATTATCCAATGATAATTCTTTTCACTTCATTTATAAACTTCGTTTATAAAGGAACTACTTTTTTTATAATTCAAATCTATTTAAGAATTCAAATTCTATTTTTCTAAAATAGAATTTCCCTTTTAAATCTCAAATACTCCCTTTTCGATATTTTTATAAATCAATATTCAAGCCCCAGTGATATTTAAATACCCCAAACAGTCAGTTATCAAATCACGGGATTTCTAACACATCATATATGACAGTATATATGAAAACAAATAAACAAACAGATAATATATTTTTGAGGAATCCAGTCGAATTCCTCCAACCAGTTTTCCTGCATCCACAGACGTTAGTCAACATAGTAATACCCATCCTGATTCGAGGCAGGATACCACGGTATGAAGGTCATCCACTATCATAGCGTGGGGCGTGTAGGGTAATCATCCGCTATGAAACTGCGGGCATCCGCTAATGACAATGCGGGAATCCAACCAATCATCAACCCAATATATATATAATAGTCAACCCTAAATAACTAATATATTTAGATCAACCAAACATCATTCAAACAAGCAACAACAATTATTTTTAATGAATAAAAATAATTCTAAATAAGGAGGTGAGTGAGATTTACTCACCAGGGCTTGTATCACGGTATTTCCAATTTATTTTCATTGCGTAAGTGACAACATCACGAATTCCACATGACCATCCCGTTTGTTTTAATCTGATGCTGTATGAACTAGCTTAATGGTTTTCTTTTCCTTTCCACTTCAAAACAATTTCAACAACTCTTTTCCAAGCTCGAGATTTGTATATTTTTATTTTGAACCTCCTATAAATTATACAAACATTATTTAACTAACGATTTAGCTATTATCCATTTTAATTATTCCTAATAAATGAATAATATTAATTATTACATGTGAATTAAATTACGGTAAAAATATATACCTTTCTCCTTTGACTAAGTATGAAGCGAACTCCACAAATACTGATCCCCTCCTACTGAAATCGGCCCCAAAATTTGGCTCCAAAACCCTCTTAGACATTTCACCAAACACTTTATGGTCAAAACTGCCATTCCTTCTTTGTTGCTTCTCTCCTCGGCTATTGTAGCTCGCACAACAGTGCTTCACTTCCAGAAAGCCGAACCTCCAGAACCCAACTATTCCAGCTCGTCAACTCTACGAAAGCAGTCCCCTTTTCATCACTTCCACTCCTCAGGTGAACGCAGCAACGCTTCCTGGCATCTATCCACCCAACTTCGCAAAACCACTTGAGCGCCTTCTTCTTTTTAACCCCAGTTTCCAAACACACAAAACAACCTGCAGCTATCGATAGTCGCTGGCCAGTGACGCAACATACACCAATACCAAGTTTCCCTCAAACCCGTATCGAACTAACCCTAGCACTCCTCCTGAGTCCACTGACGAACTCGGCTTCGACTTCGTCCTTCCCCAAGCATGAGCGGTCAACCCAAGATTTGACTGTTACTCGAAGCCCAGATCCCCCCTTTATCGCGAGCGCCTCTAGGCCCTGGGTCGAGCTTCTAATCGATTTTATAGAGTGAAAGAATGGATACTACAAGGCCAACGAGTTGTTTTTGATGTGTGGTAACAAGAAAGGCACGAGTGCTTTATTTTGTGGTTATCAAGGAAGGCACGGATGTTTTAAATCGGTGGAGGTAAGTGAGCCACAGATTTTGTTTTAAATCGGTTTTTATTTAATTTAAAATACCTCGTGTGTTCGAACTCCTTTCTAAACACAACAACTGCCAATTCTAGGGTTTACGAAGTCCAATTCGATCGTCTGTGGGAGATATTTATTTAAATTGATATATTTTAAAGTTCAAACCATTTGAATTCTGCGATAATAATTTAATATTATTATTCTAACTCAACTAAATTTTATACTGATCATCTGAACTGATTCGATTTAGCTGTATATTTTTAAATTAAATTATTACTGCATTACGATAATTTAATTTATTCGACATTAAATTGAAATCGATTATTAAATTGATAACTTAATATATAAAATTCCATTTATATTATCCACTCAATATTTAGATCCGAATTAAATATTTAAAATTAACCCATAATAATCCGGGTCATTACAGATACTCTCGTTTTTTGTTTGTTCCAAAAGAGTTGCGATTTCAGAAACCCCACAAAAACTAATCGGCGATAATCACCACCACACGCCTGCTCTGACCGCCATAAGTTCATCATCGGCCACCAGAATTTGCGCCGTGCTCTACTCTGCCGATCTATGGTTGTCCGAACCCACCCCGTGTCGCCTTCTACCCGCAGATCTACCTCACACGCCGTGACTTCGAGACCGGCCTCTAACCTTCATGCTGAACCATCTTAGATCATAGCCGTCTAGATAACGGCCCTTATTTAGCTCGTTGTTTCCAACGGTAGAAGTTCTAGGGATTATTGCATGGATTGAATGAGAAAAGGGAGAGAATCCCGAGGGATTTCTGTCGTTAATTAGAAAGGTGCTGCGACATTTGTTGTTGACCATGCAGAGGTCAAAATTAGGGTTAAGGGAAAAATATGGGGTACATATATAGACAACTGATTTATTAAAATAATATTATCGAAACTTCGCGCTGAAGGAACGCATAAAAACCACAAAAGACGGTCTTTGATTGGGATGAAAATATGCATCTCAGCATAAAACAATATTCCGGACACGATGGGACAAGTTTCGTCCAATTCGGAGATCGTCTGTGAAAATTCCTTTATAACTCATATATGTGAATCGACACACATTTAAGTTGCGTATGATCACAAAATAAATCCAATCGACTTGAAAATTTTAAATACTGTAATTATAAATCATTACGGGGTTAATCAAATTAATTTCGTTGAAAACGAAGTTTGTTAGATAACCCGTTATTCTAAATTTTTGTAATGACCTGCCTTTTTCCCCGATTCTCACCGGTAATTAAACCAACTTAAATCGTTCATAAAGACGAATAGTTATGGGTACGGAGATTCGCAATGACTTTGAAAAATGAAGATATCATAATCTCGTCCCACATCACACAATGCGAACGCACACCATATGGCGAGTTTTGTCCTATGATAACCAAAATTGCTTTAATACGTAAAATCCTCTTTTAATATTATCATAATTACATAGTGTTGAAAACCATTTCGCAGATAAATATAGAATCATAGCCACCATAACCCCAATTAGTTATATTGACATATAAATATACAATCAAAATTGCATGGGCTCGTATTGGAGATTGGGTTTCCAACATGATGGTTCCTGACATGAAAGATCATTAGTTGTGTATTTAAATTTTCAATTAATGGAAATCCAATTCAAGTCCTTAAATTGTTTGCAAAATCACCAAACCAAATTTAATGTAATTTATCGAAATTACTTTGGAAACTTCTTCGTCTTTTATAAAACTTATTTTATCATATTTCTTAGAATTTCAACCCATATTCAAAATCTTTTCCAAGAAATGTTCTATGAACCAATTCTGCGTTAGCGGCGTGGTCCGGTGAATTATCCCAACTTTAAAATAAATCGAAATAATAATAGTTTGAGTTCTTACACCAGTTCCACGACTGATCTGGAGTTTATTGTTTCCGACCTAAACTCTGGGTGCCCATAATTTTGCATGGGCAGCTAGTAGTTTATTTTGCAGGTTTAGCGATTAGACCTGGATCCATGTTTGGAGCTAGTGATACGTTTTGGTTTACTTCTTCCGCTGAGAGAAAATTTGTTTCCGCTGTATTATGGTATAGTCTGATTTTTATGTAACTCTAATGTAAAAATTTTGATATTGAAATGAAAAGTTCTGTTCTTTGTGTTTAAATATGTCTGTACCCATAACTATTCGTCTTTATGAACGATTTAAGTTGGTTTAATTACAGGCGAGAATCGGACAAAAAGGCGGATCGTTACAATTTTCAAATTAAATCAACAAAATGACTAATAAAAATCGAGGTGTTTACGGCTACCATTGTCATATACGACATCGGTTTGCCACGAAACTTGATTTCGTACAATAATTTAACGTTGCGGTTCCAACGAAACTAATTTCATCGAAAACCGAAGCCATTTGCAAAATGATATTTATATTCTTATAAAATATCAATTAAAATATTATTAAATTCCAAAATAATTCAATTAAATAATAATAAATTATTATTATCATAAATATCCAAATTGAAATATCATATATCTTCAAATATAAATAAATATGGATTATACAACTCAATATCAACTTATGAGTTAAACGATATCCATATTATATTAAAACCCTTTTTAAGTTAATTAATAAACGTTATATTTTAATAATGATTTCCATAGCGACTATATTAAAATTTAATTCAGACATAACTAACAATCTATAACATGAAATCAGGATGTTTCTCTTTCATTAGAAAATTATATTAATTAGATTCAAACGTTTCTTGTTTTACAGAAATCCGACTTATATTTGATCCTGTATATTCAGTTGAAGTTCGAAACTCGATATTACGAATTACCATGCCATTACAAGCTCAACTTAAATTATATATATATATATATATTAAACTTCGTTTTATAAACGAATTTAATATTAAAAACCATTTTTGTTTCTAAATTATATTTAAAATAATAAAATAAATTATATATCTGACTATTAGAAATATGTGACATTACATTCCTCCCCCCTTACAAGAATTTCGTTCTCGAAATTACTAAGGTAGGAAAAATGTTACTAACCCATTATCTTTAAAATTATTTTAAATCAAAAACCAGTTCATTATTATCAGTATAATTTTCAAAAATATTGAAAATTTTCTAACAATTTCGATTCTCGGAAAAACTCGGTAGAGTCTCCCCTGTACGAACGGACATCTGCGATATCGCAGGAACAAATAATACATATACATCGACCACCACGGTCGGAAAACAAAAACCAAAAATAAAAAATTTATATTTTTGCATAGGTGTTCCTTTTACGAGCGCTATTGAACATACTAGCTCAACTTGCGTGCAAACTACGCAACCAAACTCAAATCTCATAGCCATCTTTTACCTGTACTCAACTCGATTCAACATATTAGTAATAAAAACATGATATATTTACAATAATATTCATTAATCAACAATTACACTATACCAATTTCCAAAATCAAACATGAAGCATCAATTCATTTGCCCATATAGGTTTAAATCAATTATTTCGGTTTTATTCCAGTTTATTATGCTAGAATCTATTTTTTTGATTCAGTCAACACTATTTTAAATCGTTGATTAATTTTATTCAACCAACCAATCATCCAATAACAAACAATTCACAATCAACATAACCAAATCAATTGAATTCACGTTCAATATTAATATTTACTTTGATTTAACATTTTTGAACATCAATCGGTTAATATTCGATTGATTTCTATTTAATTATTATTCATTCAATTTCTAAATTCCAAATCTATTTTATTTAATTTCACTATCATTCTTAACTCTACTTAACCAAAGTTGACTTACAATTTCAAATCCGATTAACTAATTAATATTTCTAATTACTTCATTTTTATTTCACAATCCAAATTTTGATCTTATTTCAAAAATCGTCACTCGAATTTGTTCTGTTTTAAATTATCTTATGTTAAATCCCTATTTCCAATTTCATATTAAAATTCTCATCATAAACTATATATGTGAAATCTTCTGTTTATACTAACTATTCAAATTCAAATTTCCATCTGAATTCCGTTCAAATAAATCAATCAAACCACAATATTTCAATAATTTAATAAAAGTATTTATTTTCTATATAAAAATATTATCTTGGGAAAAATTATTTCATTTATCCTCTTTACAAAACAATATCGCGTCCATTGCCAGTTCAATGCTTGTCAACTCTTGAACTGATCAAACAACACAATACAAAACATTTGTATATTAAATCTAAATATCCACTCTCATATATATACACTCAAACTTAATCAAGGGTATCACTAACCCCATCCCTATCGGGTAACGCCATAGAGCTAAGATTATTACAAAGCCTTGCTCTGATACTAAGTGTAACGACCCTCTTTTTCAGTACAGTTAAGCCGACATTTATCAAGCCATGTCAACTCAAATTATACAGAAAATTAGATAGTTAATAGAAAGAAATTAGAGGGTGAGAAAAGAAAGAAAGTTAGAATAGAAGAAGAAGAAGAAGAGGAGGAACCAACACAACACAGAGTCTCACATCGCAGCGGAATAAAATATAATATAGAAATATATCTTTATTGAGAGCTTGTAATAAAAACTTATAATCATCAGAGTACATCAATACATCTCGACAGTTATAACAACCTTCCCTCGTATAGAACCCAAAGAGGAATAATATCTATATAATATCATAAGTCTGAACTCTTCTAGCTCATCTCTTAATAACGTTTGATGACCTGAACTTGTAGAACTCGATCTTACGCAAGCATTGCAAACGTCGGGATCAGTCGGGTAAACCAGTGAAACAACCAAACTTGCCCATGAGGGAAATCCCGGATTGAGTTGAGAACACCACAAATTAGAAAACAAACAATAGAAAATTTCATTGCTATTACAACATTTACATCAGAGTACAAGAATATAACAGAGTATGAATAAATAATAAACATCAGAAAAATATTAGAGATTTAAATTACATTTAAATACATAGCAGCGGAAAAATAATACATAACACAACCGAAAAGAATACAAGGATACAGAGCTTTCTTAATATAGTTCTAGTTGTAAATCCAGGATCCTAAAAAGATATATCTACAAAACCAAAACTACTAGCTGCCCATGTGGAAAATAAGGGCACACAGAGTTTAGGTTAAAACAATAAACTCCAAGTCAGTCATGGGACTAGTGTGAGAACTAAAACAGTTATCAGCATGATTTCAAAGTTAGGTAAATCACGCGACCACGCCGTATAACACGGAACGGGTTTCCTCCCAAGAATACCAGTGCATAAAACAAACAACGCAATGCTTTTCGAAAAAATGAAGCTATTATAAGACTCAGGTCCCATCGCATAATGCAATGCAAGCCGGAGGATAGAGTTTTACCTTATAATAGCCAAACATTCTTGGTACGTTTGAAACAAATCATTTTGATAATTCTATAAGTGTATAGTGTATCAAACAACTTCAAATATAAATGTATCAATCATAGACGGCATAGTACCCCATCCTACTATGTCGCCCTATAGGTTTACAATCAAAACCGAAATGTCGTACTGGAAATTGGATTCCATCATGAGTCGAGGCAAGGGATGTACTCCACGCCAGCTTTGAAACACTCTAGCAAATGCCTCAGGGCTAGGATGCTGGTGAGCCCTTGGAACCTCTAAGGCCGGTCCACACATATTGGATTAATTATGCCTGAACACAAGTTTCCCGGTCCTATAGGTCATATCCAACGGCTCCGTAGTAACCGATATACCCGAGGCGCCTTGCAATACATCATCCACATAGGTAAAAATATATAAATGTCCGGGCTCCATACCATGACACCACCCATAGCTAGAAAGAAACGTCATGTCCTTCTTGGGTCTTTTATCCTGTTTTTGACTCATACCAATGTGTGAGGCTCACGAATTAACGCTATACAAAAAGCTATTCTAGTTATAGTCGTTCTTTGATCATCAACCACAAGACTCTGGTTTTCAACAGAAGCTTTGATCATTTGCATCTCATCATGCCACACAGGCAATTCACGCCATGCGACTGATGTCTATCGATATACAACCCTAAGCTCGTACTTCTCAGAGAAGGGTGTTAAGCAAGAGAATAAATTATCCGCCACCAAAAAAATTATATATTGAATAGAGATCAATCAACACAAAATAAAATCCAGTGTTAGACACACATCCATTTACTAGTTCATTCTGGGTCTGAACGAAACCGGCGGCACCTTATTCCTCGTCCCATATTTCCAATACAGGAGAGAGGTCCTCGCATATCACGTCGATCTCCAAGTACGTCTAGGAGATCACCACTTATTACCTTGTCTCGGGTGTACAGCCCAATCAATACATCAGTAATCATCCAAACAATGTGAAGATCACCGGTCTTCAATCTCCATCTTCATCGTCGATTATCATCGAATCAATTATTCAGAATGGGTATAAACCCGGCCTTTTCGAATAATTCGCGACAAGTAGTACACAAACACAACATACGCCTCATTCCATTCTAGAATATTCTTTTATTCAAATATTATTTTCACAATTCAAACCAAATTAAGGTTTTCCAAACTAGTCGGGATTAGCGAACCTTACCGAAGAAATCATTTATTTTATTTCCCAATCCCAGCCTATTCATCCCATGGAGCAAAACTGGTAATACTCCATATCTAACACCAAGGTGTTATCGATAAAATTAATTACCATTTCATGTTCAAATCTAATTAAAGATTTAACTATCGCTTGGAGCAAAACTGGTGATACTCCATTCTCGGTCATTTCCCAAATTTGATAATTTAAATTATCACATTCTCATTTTAATCTAATTGAAGATTCATTAAAACTCTAGTTAAGTTTTAATCTCAAAAATCATTACTTTATGATCATTCAACTTTAGGAAAATTAATCTTGACTTTATCTACGTTAAAGAACCAATGCCATTTAAAACACAATTCACGATAAATCAAAATTCCAATTTCAATTCAATTCGAATTAAATATTAATTAATTGGTAAACTTCTCTAAATTTGAATTAATTGATTTATTCTTTTCTCAATGGGGTTTAAGAACGGTGTTACTTAAGACACCATTCATGACAAACCAAAAATCCAATTTAATATTAAATACAAGGCCCTAAATAGAAATTATATCAATTATATTAATATCAAATTCTGAATCTAATGGAAATCTATTGGGAATAACGATATTTGTATCTTCCAATTTCCTCAACAATATCCATATTATCACAGAATCCAATACCAAAATATGTCGAAGATTATTTCCACTCAAATCCATTACAATTTATTCATTGGAAAATTTTCGTTATTTTAAAACCATTATTCAGTCCAATTTACTATTTCTGAAAATAATTGGATTATTATTCTAGTTAGTAACTAGTTCATTTCGATAAAAATATATTTTTATATTTTCAAATATGGAATTTTTCATTCCTAAGTCTTTCCAAACCATTAATTATGATTTTACATAATTGTTCTCTATTTTTGGTAATTTTATCAAGGCCCGTACAGTCGGGTTCCAATAACGGCCACCTAACTACATCCATATCGACCTTTTCCAAATTTGATTTGGACATACTTCCAAACCCAACCATTAGATTACAAATCTCTTATATTGATTGGAAAGCTCTTTTCGATACGAACCCAATGGTTCCGGGTTTAGGAGAATCCAACGGTCGGATCTCCCGTAATGTCAATTCGATGTCAATGGTCGAAATTCGAGAACGGTCGCGGCACGTTCTATTCAGGCCATTAAATATATATTATATATTTCATCGATTTCCATTTAAAACATATTTTATAAATTGTTTAAAATTCGTTTTAAAAACGATTCCAACTTCATTTTCAATTTTAAATAAAAATTGAATATTCTATATCATTATAATATATAAATGATAATATTTTCAAAATATCAGATTTTGAAAACATTTCCTTTTGGTTATTTATTATAAAAATGAATAAAATAGATATAAATATCGTTCGCGTTAAAACGCCGCATATCTAATCAATATGGTTTCACATATTTCAATAATTTTGTGTACATCCAAAATCAGACATCAAATTCACATTTTAATCCTTTACGGAATATTATTTTAAAATATTGTTTATATATTTTATTCAACACATGAATATTTTATTCAACCCATGAATATTTTTAATGGTTTATACATTCAATAAAAATAATATTTTTATTGTTTAAATATTTTATTCAACACGTGAATATTTTATTCAACACATGAATATTTTTAATCCTTTATACATTCAATAAAAATGATATTTTTATTGTTTAAATATTTTATTCAACACATGAATATTTTATTCAACATATGAATATTTTTTATCTTTCTCCTTAATATTATTTTTAAATATTCATTATTTTCCAAATTGGAATAAAACCCAATCAATTACCATATAATGTTATTTGTATGGATTCCATACAACACATGTATATAGTAACAATGATAAAGAATCAACCATCATCTCGAGTACATTACACAACTGCATAAGCATTAAATATAAATAATTAACGCTTACAATAGTCCGTCAACCAATCAAGTGACATACGACTAAACAATTGGGATTAGTGTACGTCAAATATCAACCCAATACCCGTGTGGGGCTTCAACCAACAAATACTGAATATTATTTGTGCAGTTGGACGATGTGTAAAATTTATCATCCAAATCCATATTAGTTAAATGGGTGTACATAAACAAATCGTCCGATTTGTAAATGAGTATTTATTTTCATTCATATACACGTTAAAAATTATATTTTTAACGATAAACTATTTATTTCAACAATTGAATATTTTATATAGTTCATACATTCAGTAAACATAATAGAGTCAATTCAATCCAAACAAACAATCATGGTTTGTACAACAAATGGTGTCGGGTGCTAGTAAGCACTGTCTGCATCCTAAAATATATTTTATTGGAAAATAATTTGAGTGAGAAAGTGTTCTCACATTGGGATCCACTGCGCCATTGTTTTCTGACTTTCTGAATTGCTGTTCTGATTCCATAATTTGCAAACAAGCCCCAATTTTCACGCCGTCTTTTTTTCTATCCTAAGCGCTCTATTCTGGACAACTTTCGCCTAGTGGCCTTTCTTCCGAAAATGCTCCAATTCGCTAGAATTCGCTAAATGACATAAATTGGACAATAGACTTTATGCGCATTTTCCAGGCGACTACGCAATCCAAAATATGGGTTTCATATACCCAAAACCAAAGAGAAAATCGTGCTCTTCGATATTGACACCGTGGAGTTGGCCAAAAGCTCACGGTTTTGGAGATATTGGCAAAACAAGGTCAGGTTGTAAAACAAAAACTGAAAATTGTTGAAAACGGGTCTTTGGTTGGAGGGGGGCCCAATGGCGGACTGGGTGGCGGGGGTTGGTGGAGGCAGGGGCTGCATGGTTCAGGGGAGAGGCGGCGGACCTTTGGTGGTTGGCGGCGGTTTTATATGGGTTTGGGGGGGGGGGGAGGTTTCAGAAGAGAGAGGGAGGAGGAGCGGAGGGGGTGGCGGCGGCCCTCCGGTGTACGGCAGCGGTCGTGCGATGGTGGAGGGGGGGGGAGGGGTAGCGACACAGACAGTGGCTAGAGTTAGCGCGATTTTTTTCTCTTATTTCACTGAATCGGGGAGAGAGAAATGGGGGGGGATAGAATATATAATTTATATAAATATTTCATTTTAACTTCCGAAAAAGGTTAGATTTTTATTCGAAGTCCCAATCGAACCCAACGACTGTCGTTCCTATCTAATTACCCCCATTCTGAACACAATGGGATATGTTTTGTAAGCCAATTCGACTGTTTCGACCAGTTTTTGTTAAAATTAAAATATAAATCAATATAACATTCAAAACTGATTTCAACGTACATTTTAATTTACCGAGGCCATATACCGACTGAAAAAATTCCCGAAAAATTAATCTAGCTATGTTTTGACGATACGGTCCAAAAAAAAAACTAGTTTCGTCGAATTTGGAGGTCGTTTGAAAAATGATCAATTTTCAATCGATTAAATTCAAATTGAAATTACCAAACACGTTTAAATTCACCATGCTCACATATTGATTCGAAAAATTATGAAAATTGGAATCTAGCAATAATTTTACATTTCGGATCCAACAAAATTGGTTTCGTCGAAAACAGAGGTCATTTGCGAAATGTCTATTTTTAAGGGCTATATATTATATTAAATTTTATATAAATTCCATAGCGACTGTTTCAAATTTTAATCTAGACATAACGTTTAATTTATAAAGTGAAATCTCAGTTTCTTACATTCGTTAGAAAGATATATTTACACAAATTCAAATATTTTTGGTTTTACTGAAATTCGATTTATTTTGAATCATATACATTTAATTGAAATTTAAAATCGAATTTTCAAACTACCGCGCCATTTCAGGCTCGTTATATAATTAAAATAAATTTATACGTTCTAACTTTGATTAAAATAAATTTTTAGTTGTTATTATTTAAAATAAATCATTTTAAATGTTCCAATCCATTAAAGTTGCTGAAATAAAAAATTTAAATTGGTTCTGAAAATCTGGGTTGTTACAATCTCCCCCACTTAAAGTCTTTTCGTCCTCAAAAAGGAACGGAGCTGAAAGTTGTTTAACTAACCAACTCAACTTTCATTCTTCAACTTTTCAGTTTCTAAGAATTTTCCATCAAAAAATTGGCTAACACCCTAAATTTTCGAAATTTTTTGCTATAACTTCCTTTGTACGGGGAGACCTTTAAAATTGCAACTTGCCTCACAGGGCCCTCATCAATCCAAAAGAAATGAAAAAGCGAAGAGGCTAGCCAATCGGCTCATAAAATAATCAAAACCCAAGAAATACAGTAAACATGTACCTATTTGTTGGGCATACAATTTTATTCCTCTTCTTAGCTTCCATGCTATGACCTGTTCACATATATATATATATATATATATATATATATATATATATATATATATGTACATGTATGCAATTCCAAACAATTTTCAATTCAGTTCAATATTTGATTCGATTTGGCTAAATTTACCTTTCATTCACATATTGGTTAAATTAATTATCATTCCTATATTTTCATTATTTAAACTAATAATCAAACATCACAACCAGCAATCAATTAGTTGATTATCTTTTCAAACACATAACTTTAATACATAATCAAAAATTATATTTTTAGTGTCAAATCACAACAATAAACATATCTAAATTTCGGTTCTCACATGAGTCAATTGGAAATATATAGATATCCCACTTTCGAAACTCGAACATAAATACTGGTGATGACTCGTCATCATTAGAATTATCCTCGGGCGACTAGAGTGTGATACTATATCTATCCAGTATATTTAGGACTTCGTAAATACGTTCATGACGTGTATACGCAAAATCTTTATATACTCGATTGTCCAAGTTCAGTATAAAATAATATACTCAAATACGTATAATTAGATTAAATTTTCAAAACTAAATTTGTTTTCATTTTTATTTTAAAAATAACACTCTTTGAAACTCATTCTAGGATACTACTGATCCCATCTCTAACGAGTCATTCTCATTGGATATTACTAATAGAATCTTTGATGAATTCTTTCGTTTGGTTCTAATGTCTCTTATTCTCGAGTTATGTAATCAAAGCTCTGATACCAAGGTGAAACGACCCAAACTCGCCCGGGACGGAAAGCCCGAATTGAATTGAGAACACAACAAATCAGAACACGAACAATAGAACATTTCATTGCCATTACAACAATTACATCAGAGTATAAGAATATAACAGAGTATGAATAAATAATATACATCAGAAAAATATCAGAGATTTAAATTACATTTAAATACATAGCAGTGGAAAAATAATACATAACACAACTGAAAGGAATACACAGATACAGAGCTTTCCAAATATAGTTCCAGTTGTAAATCAAGGATCCTGAAAAGAAATATCTGCAAAACCAAAACTATTAGCTGCCCGTGTGGAAAATAAGGGCATCTAGAGTTTAGGTTAAAACAATAAACTCCAGGTCAGTCATGGGACTGGTGTGAGAACTAAAACAGTTATTAGCTTGATTTTAAAGCTACGTAAATCACGGGACGACACCGTATAACATGGAATGGGTTTCCTCCCAAGAATACCAGTGCATAAAACAAAAAGTGCAATGCTTTTTGGAAAAAGGAACCTATTATAAGACTCAGGTCCCATCACACTATGCAACGCAAGCCGGAGGATAGAGTTTTACCTTATGATAGCCAGACATTCTTGGTACATTTAAAACAAATCATTTTGACAATACTATAAGTGTATATTGTATCAAACAACTTCAAATATAAATGTATCAATCATGAACGACATTGTATCCCATCCTACTATGTCGCCCTATAGGTTTACAATCAAAACTGAAATTTTGTATTGGAAATTGGATTCCATCGTAAGTCGAGGCAGGGGATGTACTTCTCTCCGACTACGAGACAATCTAGCAAATGCCTCAGGGCTCGGACGTTGGCAAGCCCTTGGATCCTCTAAGGCTGGTCCATACTTAGCGGATTAATTATGCCTGAACACATGTTTCCCGGTCCTATAGGACCTATCCATCGGCTCTATAGTAACCGATATATCTGAGGCGCCTCGCAATCCAACATCCACATAGGTAAGAATATATAAATGTCTGGGCTCCATACCATGATACCCCCAATAGCTAGAAATAAACGGCATGTCCTCCTTGGGTCCCATATCCTGTTTTTGACTCATACCGAGGTGTGAGGCTCGCGAATTAACACTATACACAAAGCTATGCTATTTAAAGCCATGCTTTGATCATCAACCACAAGACTCTTCTTTTCAAAAGAAGCCTTGAACATTTGCATTTCAGCATGCCTACAGACAATTCATGCCATGCGACTCATGTTTATCAATATATAACCTCTAAGCTCATACATCTCAGAGAAAGGTGTTAAGCAAGAGAATAAATTTTCCGCCACCAAACAGATATATATTTACTATAGGTCAATCAACACAGATTAAAATCCAATGTCAGACATACATCCATTTATTAGTTCATTCGGGGTCTGAACGAAACCGGAGGCACCTTATTACTCTCCCTATATGTCCAATACAGGAGAGAGGTCCTCGCATATCACGTCGATCTCCAAGTATGTCTGGACGATCACCACTTCTTACCTTGTCTTGGGTGTACAACCCAATCAAGACATCAGTAATCATCCAAACGATGTGTAGATCTCCGGTCTTCAATCACCATCTTCATCGTCGACTTATCGTCGAATCAATTATTCAGAATGGGTATAAACCCGGCCATTCCGAATAATTCGCGTATTTTATAAATAAGTGCTACACAAACACAACATATGCCACATTCCAATCCAGAATATTCTTTTATTCAAATATTCTTTTCACAATTTAAACCAGATTAAGGTTTTCCAAACTAGTCGTGATTAGCGAACCTTACCGAAGAAAGCATTTATTTTATTTCCCAATCCCAACCTATTCATCCTATGGAGCAAAACTGGTAATACTCCATATCTAACAACATGGTGTTATCGGTAAAATTAATTACCATTTCACGTTCAAATCTAATTAAAGATTTAACTATCGCTTGGAGCAAAACTGGTGATACTCCACTTTCGATCATTTCCCAAATTTGATAATTTAAATTATCACATTCTCTTTTCAATCTAATTAAACATTCTTTAAAACTCTAGTTCAGTTTTAATCTCAAAAATCATTACTTTATGATCATTTAACTTTAGGAAAATTAATCCAGACTTTAACTGGGTTAAAGAACCAATGTCTTGTAAAACACAATTCACGATAAACCAAAATTCCAATTTCAATTCAATTCCAATTAAATATTAATTAATTGATAAACTTCTCTAAATCTTAGTCAACTGATTTATTCTTTTCTCAATGGGGTTTAAGAATGGTGTTATTTAAGACACCATTCATGACAAACCCAAAATCCAATTTAATATTAAATACAAGGCTCTAAATAGAAATTATATCGACTTATATTCAATATTAAATTCTGAAACTAACAGATATCGTATTGGGAATAGCGATATCTGTATCTTCCAAATTTCTCAACAATATCTGTATCATCGCGGAATCCAATACCGAAATATGCCGAAGATTATTTCCATTCAAATCCATTCCAATTTATTCATTGAAAAATTCAGGTTATTTTAAAACCATTTATTCAATCCAATTTTTTATTTCTAAAAATAATTAGATTATTATTCTATTCACTAACTAGTTCATATCAATAAAAATATATTTTTATCTTTTAAAATATGGAATTTTTCATCCCAAATTCTTTTCAAACCATTAATTATTATTTTACATAATTTTTCCCTATTTTTGGTAATTTTATCAAGGCCCTTACAGCCGGGTTCCAATAGCAGCCGCCGAACTGCATCTATAACGACCTTTTCCAAATTTGATTTGGAATAATTCCAAATTCGACTGTTAGATATCAAATCTCTTAGATTCATCAGAAATCTCTTTTCGATATAAACCCAACGGTTCTGGTTTTAGGAGAATCTGATGGTCGGATCTCCCGAAATGTCAATTCGATGTCAATAGTCGAAATTCGCGAACGGCTATGGCGCACCGCATTCTATTCAAGCCATTAAATATATATTATATATATTTCGTTGATTTCCATTTAAAATGTATTTTATAAATTGTTTTAAATTCGTTTTAAAAATGACTCCAACTTCATTTTTAATTTTAAATCAAAACTGAATATTCTATATCATTATAATACATAAGTGATAATGTTTTCAAAATATCAGATTTTGAAATAATTTCCTTTTTGTTATTCATTATAAAAATGAATAAAATCTATATAAATATCATTCGCGTTGAAATGGTGCATATCTAATCAATACAGCTTCACATATTTCAATAATTTTGTGTCCATCCAAAATCGGACATCAAATTCACATTTTAATCCTTTGTGGAATAATATTTTAAAATATTGTTTATATATTTTATTCAACACATGAATATTTTTAACGATTTATACATTTAATAAAAATGATATTTTTATTGTATAAATATTTTATTCAACACATGAATATTTTATTTAACACATGAATATTTTTAATCCTTTTTCTCAATATTATTTTAAAATATTCGTATTTTCCAAATTGAAATGAAACCCAATCAATTACCATATAATGTTATTTATATGGATTCGATACAACACATGTATATAATAACAATGATAAATAATCAACCATCATCCAGAGTGGATTACACAACTGCATAAGCATTAAGTATAAATAATTAACGCTTACAACAGTCTGTCAACTAATCGGTTGACATACAACTAAACAATTGGGATTAGTGTACGTAAAATATCATCCCCATACCCGTATGGGATTTCAACCAACAAATACTGAATATTATTTGTGCAGTTGGGCGATGTGTAAAATTTAACGTCCCAATCCATATCAGTTAAATGGGTGTACATAAACAAATCGTCTGATTTGTAAATGAATATTTATTTTCATTCATATACACATTAAAAATTATATTTTTAACGATAAAATATTTATTTCAACACATGCATATTTTATATAGTTCATACATTAGTAAACACAGTACAGTCAATTCAATCGAAACAAACAACCATGGTTTGTACAATAAATGGTGTTGGGTGCTTCTAAGCACCGTCTGCATCCTCAATAATATTTTACTGGAAAATAGTTTGAGTGAGAAAGTGTTCTCACATTGGGATCCACTCCGCCGTTGTTTTCTGACGTTCTGAATTGCTGTTCTGATTCCAAAATTTGCAAACGAACCCCAATCTTCATGACGTCTTTTTTTCTAGCCAAAGCACGCTCTTTCAGACAACTTTCGCCTAGTGGTTTTTCTTCCTATAATGCTCCAATTCGCCAGTATTCGCGAAATGACATAAATTGGACAACAGACTTTACACGCGTTTTCAAGGTGGCTACGCAATCCAAAATATGGCTTCCATATACCCAAAATGAAGAGAAAATCGTGCTCTTCGATTTTGGAGCTATGGAGTTTTGGCCAGAAGCTCACGGTTTAAGAGATATTGGCAAAACAAGGTCAGGATGTAAAATATAAAAATAAAAATTGTTGAAAACGGTTTTTGGTTATAGGTGGGCCCACTGGAGAACTGGGTGGCAGGGGTTGGTGGCTGGAGGGGCTAGGTGTTTCAGGGGTCGGCGGCGGCGGTGGACCTCTGGTGGTCGGGCAATGCTATTTGGCGGCGGGTTTATATGGGTTTGGGGGGAGATTTTCAAAAGAGAGAGGAACGAGGAAAGGAGGGGGTGGCGACGGCCCTCCGGTGTGCGGCGGCGGTCGTGCGACGGTGAGGGGGGTAGCGACGCAGGCGGCGGCTAGGGTTAGCACGATTTTTTTCTCTTATTTCACTGAATTGGGGAGAGGGAAATGGGGGGAAGAGAATATATAATTTATATAATTAATTTAGTTTGATTTCCAAAAAAGGTTAGATTTTTATTTGAACTCCAAATAAAACCCAATAACTGTCGCCCCTAGCTAACTACCCCCATTCCGAACACAATGAGATATGTTTTATAAGCCAATTGGACTGTTTCGATCAGTTTTTGTTAAAACCAAAATACAAATCAATATTACGTTCAAAATTGATTTCAACGTACATTTTAATTTACCGAGGCCACATACTGACTCCAAAAATTCCTAAAAAATTTAGAGGCCATTTGAAAAATGGCCAATTTTGTAACAACCCATATTTTCTGGCCAATTATTTAAATTATTTTATTATTTAACATGTCAGTTTGAATTTAAATAATCGAATTTAATTATTTTGAATATTTAATCAATGATATAAATAATATAATAATATTTTAATTTTAAAATATTAGGAAAATGTTGAAATTGTAGTGTAATGTGAATCGACAACAAAATAGGTGTCTAATGTTGTTTATATCAAGAATATAATAACGATTCGTTATTTAACGACAGTTGAAAATTTGATATTTATAATTTAATCATAAAACGAGCTGTAGCGGCGCGACAATTCGTAAATTGGCGTTTTGAACTTCAATGGGTCGTACCGGGCTCAAAATAAGTCGGATTTCCTCGAAACAAGAAATATCACGACCGGTTAGACAATATCTTTCTAGTGAAAGAGAAAAATTGAGTTTTCGTGTTGTAGATTTTATTTCTTGTCCAAATCAAATTTTGAAAAGGTCGATGTGGAATTTCGTTATATATTATAACGTTATTTATATTAAATAAAAGGGTTTTTAAATTTTTATAATATCGATTTGGTTTCAAACTCTACCCGGGATATTTTATCTTGGTAATATACGATATTCTGGTCATGTATGGCCAATTTCAATATTTTATTAATATTATATTGAGGTATTTTAAAATTGGTTTATTTTATTTGAAATGGCTAGTTATAAATGGGCCTTTATTCAAACGACCTCAGTTTTTGACGAAATAAATTTTATTGGGACCGCAACAGTAAATTATTGCTAGATTTCAAGTGGCGCGTCAATCGGGGTTAATTTGTGAGCGTGGAAAAATAAAATGTAAATAAAAACGACCATTTAGACGTGAACGAGGGCCATACGAGCAAACGAACTCGGAATTCGACGAAACAAGTTTCGTTAGGACCGTTTCGTCAAATTATACTATACCGTACATTCGCGTGTCGAACGGGGTTCGTATGTGAGCGCAGGAGTGAATAAACGACGTTTGAAAACGCGATAGGTACGAAATAAAAATCGTTAGTCGTCATCACGCTTCACGTCGACATAAATTATATTATTTCCTCACTATATAAACACCCTCCATCACAATTTCCCAGCCATCACCATCCTCAGCCATGTAAATTTGCAAATAAGACCCTCAACGCAAAATCATTTATATCTTCCAATCTAGAAGGAATTTGCTATGGCAACCAAAGAGAAAGTAGTAGATCGGGTTCCTATCTAGCTACTGTGAAAAGTTAGAGAGGTATTGACGCTTGTGGTGGCCGGAATTTCACCAAAACTGGCGAAAACCACTTTCGTTCTTTGCCAAAATTCACGGGCTGTGGTCGATTTCAGGGATCCAGACCTTGGGGGTTTTGTATAGGGGGGATCCAGCTTTCTTTTGGCACCGGTGGCATGACCTCTGGTGGTCTGTGGTGGTCGTGAGGAGGAGATGAACAGAGGTTGTCATTTTTGGGTATTTTCAAAAAGCTATGGACGGATTTCACCAAATTCCGGCGATGTCAGTAATTTTGGGTGTCCGGGCCTGAAGCGGAAGCATTGGGAGTGGCGACGCCGTCCTATTGGCGATGGTCCGGCATCTTTTCGTGGCCCGTGGCGTTGGAAAATCACTAATGAACAGGATTTGGTCAGTTGGGGTTTTCTGGCGTTTGGGTAAGCTTGGCGGTCGGGGACTGGAGCAGGTGGAAGCTGGGCGTGGCGGCGCAGCTGTACGAGGCGTTGGTGGGTGGTCCGACGGTCGGACGACGGCACTGGGAGGGTTGAAGTCGTGGTCAGATAGTTGGTTGGCAAGGTCATGTTTTGTGAAGAAGAAAAGAAGCATATCGGGGTTTCGTGAATTCGATTCAGGAAAACATGTGAAGGGAAATAACGGTGCTGACGTGGACTAGGTATGATTAGGGTAATATTACTTAATGATCTAATTAATTTATTAATTAATAGTTAAATTATAAATCGTATATATATTTAAAACTTAAAAATAGTGTAACTTCTTCATACCTTAACGAAATTTAACGAAACTGGATCCGTTGGGATCGCAGGTACGAGACCTACCCGATGGCACTGACTAGGAGTCAATCTGACGCTGTTGAAAATTCAGCAAATTTTGAATGATCGACCCAAATTAAAAATGACAAACGCGTCAACCGTTGACCAGAACAAACTCTGGTGAGTTAATTCTCACACCTTCTGGAATCCTGTGATGTGGTACATTAATAGTAAAAATATATTTTACAGTTAACAGTTTAAATTGGTTGATTGGATGCGATGGATGAAAATTGTTGTTATTGTTTGATGGCTGCAGTTATTTATATTCTGCCAATTATTTTATTCGTATATTTTTATCAACTGACATCTGTGATGCAGAGAATGACAGGTTGGAGGAATCCGACCGGATTCCTCAAATAAACTGTATATTTGTTTGTTGTGCTTATATATGAGTTGTTCACCCTGACTGACACAAAACTTGGTTGTATGGTTGAATAAATATTCACCCGTGATGTGTTAAAATCAACTGACCGTGTTGATTTGATAATTGACAGTGAATGTCTAAGAATGTGTTGTTGCTGACGTCAGTTGACTGTTTGGGAAATTTACGCAGTTTTAAAGTTATAAATTATTTTATAACTGAATTGGAGTTTTCAGTGATTTTTTGTAGATAATTAAATTAGAAGTTTATAAATAAATATTTTAATCAAGTTTATAAAAGAATTTTTTAAATGGTTTGTGTAGCCAAACAGTGTGATGTAAACGAGTTATAAAGCAGGAAAAAAATCCAAGGTATTTACCTACGGGTTTGGTAAAAAAGAAATTAATTGTTTTTAGAACAATTAAATGGTGTTTCCAAATTTACTTAATTATTTAAGTAATATAAAAAGGGGAAATGACAAATGAAATCAGTTTACTGCTAACTAATGTGTACGGTCGATAAAACCAACCGTTTTGGAGTAAATTTGACAAATGGAGGAAAATTGATTTAAATATTCTAAATGTTCGTTAAAGTTAACGAATAATGTAAAATATTAATTAATCCTCGGATAACTATAAATTAAGGAAATAATTGAATTGTTTAGAGTAAATAAAGTGATCTTTATTTGTTAAGCCTTTTCAAATGATAGTTATACTATTTTTGTTAAGTAAACAAGTTAACTATCTTAATATAGTTAATAGTAATTAAAGTGATGGTTTATAATTGGGATTGAAGTAGAAGTGATTAGAAGACAATAAGTGGTCGAAAGAACGATAAGAGTTTTATAAAGGGGATTTATAACTCAAGTTTCCAAAACGAGATTTGTAAACGGGAATTGATTTTGGAATGTGGGTTTTTCATTTAAACCCAAGGGTATTAGTGAAATAATGTTCCAAGTTTAAAAGTGTCGGTTATTGAAGAATTACTTAATTAAAGGAATTAAGTGAAGAGAGCATCGAACGAAAATTTCAAATACAAGGAAAGGGTTATAAAACTAGATTTGAAACAAGATGGTAAAAGAGATTTGAATATCGCTGGTTAAGTGACGAACTGATATTATTCTAAGGTAAGAACGGGTTGATCAAGGTCTGAATGGTAACTAAAATACCCTAACTTGATTCGCTTTACTATTATCGAGGGATGGTATTAGTTTGAAGTAAGTGAAGGTGTTGAAATTGGTTTTTGTTATACAAGAAATATCGAGCTCTAATGCAAGTTTTGGAAAATGTATAATATGGCGATATTAGTTTCAAAATAATTAAGAATATTGTTTTCAAATTATAGTCAATATCGTTTATTCAATTAGGGTTGATCAAATATAATATTTGAGGTAGAGTTAGTCAAAAGAGTTGCCATTGCGTACGTCTGCTAGCGTAATTCGTAGGGCTGCAGATAGCATACGGCGATCAGATGTTTCCTGAGGGAATCAGGCGTAACCATTGTGATCGCTGCGATCTAGAGTCGGGCGAATGGAGTTAAGTCGAGTATTAGTTAATCGATAAGAGTAATCAAATCAAGTTGTTCCATTTGAGTTAAATACGTCAAATTAGTCAAGTTAGAGTTAATCGATTAAGGTAAATCAGTCAGAGTTAGTCAAGTTAGTCGGGTTAGTCAAGTTAGTCGGGTTAGTCAAGTTAGTCAAGTTAGAGTTAAGTCGAATATTTGAGTAGATTAACGATTTTGTTAAATATATTTTAGAGAGGTCAAGCTATGTCAATTGCTGAACCAGCAAACCCATTGTATTCACACTATTGTTATTCGATAGTTAAATCACAGACTATCGAAGTTGACCAAATATGATTGTTGGTATGGAAAGACCGGGATCGAATCGTATTCGAAAACCATTCCGACCAACAAATGCGTGAAGATATCGGAAGATGATTGTGATGGAGCATTGAAGACTGTGGATTTTCATAAGCGGAAGGACCGCTAAAAATCCCTGGGATTGCAACCAGAGATAAGCTGTGGTTCTGTCGTGGTTGGAATCTATGGGTTGCAAGGACTACTCGCTACTGGTCCATGGAGTGATTCCTATTTGAGATGCAGTAGGAGAGTACCTTCGGTTCATCCTGTTCCTGGATGACTTGTATGGACGAGTGTCTGACAAAGTATTTCCAAAGGAATTACATGCGTTGATTTCTCCAAACGTACCATAGTTGATGGCGGAGAAATGGTTATTCTCTAGCCAAATAAACTAGATTATTTTTGTGGACGTCAATCAAGTGTGATCTGGAGGATCTGACGATGTAGCATCCAAAGTGTATGATGATCAGATGTGTTCTAGCCTCAAGCCTCATCAACCGGGAAATGACAAAAATCGGATAGGCAGCATGGCTATGTGGGTCGCTCCCATTAGGATGTATGATCACCTATCTAGAGAAATTTCTTTTGCTTCTTAAATCTATCGATGCTGTCCCTATTCGGGCAGACGGTTGCTGATCCCAACTGTCGGTGATATACATTCGATACACTCAAGAGAAATGAGTGGTCGGTCATGTGAGGGCCGGGTTGCAAGATGTTCTTGTTGAACCCAGCGTATTCGTCTCTAGATATACACTATCGGCAGGTGGTCCCATACCTTGTCAAGGTTGGAAACCCAATATCCAATAAGTGCCCACGGTTTTGATTGTATACTATATATGGGGAGCGTGAGATGCAAGTGTTCCTTTAGATTGCTTGTTATTTGTATTTAGACATTATAATAATATCAGAATAAGCTATGATTTCAGAAATGTTTTGGATTATAGTAAGGTAAAATCCGCCCGTTTTTATGTGTGGACTGGTCTTACTATTATCCTTTGATTTCAAAAAAGGATTTCCAAAGTTAAACCATTATTTGTTTCCCTGTGAATTTATCACTGATAGTATTCCAGACTGACCCGGTGTATTTTGTTTTAAATCAAATGTGCTCGGGTCAGACCGAGTATGTTCCAGGTTAGGTTTCACTTGGAGTTTCAGGAGCTAGAAGCAGGCGGCTTCACCGCTAGTTATATACAGATATTATTCCGCTGTGATTGATGAATGATGTACTCTGATGATTGGTATGTATATACAGTTTTTGTATAAAGGGATTTGATATTATATTTTATTCGATCCGCTGTGAGATTCTGATGTGTTCTTCTTCTTTCTTCTATTCTAACATTCCTTCTTCTTTTCTCACCCTCTAAGTTCTTTCTCATGACAATCTGGGAATTCGATACTTGGGTTTTTGGCAAGCGGTACGGGTTTATGTATTGTTGTCGAAGACTTGAGCGTCATGTTTTTCCCGGGTCGTTACAGTGGTATCAGAGCGAGGTTTAGATATAACCTTGGCTCTGTAGCGTGACTCAATAGAGATGGGATTAGCAATACCCTAGATTGAGTTTAAGTATATATATGAGAGCGCTTATTTGTATTTTGATATAAATTATTTTTGAAAATTTACTTTTGCCCAATTTATTTTATAATAAAATAAAAGTAAAAGTTATTATAGTATGGGCAAATTATTTGGATTTGTTAATGTTGATTGTGTGATGTGTTTGAATTGTGTTGTTGATCGTCTGGATATAAACCTGAACATGAATCGATTTGGTTAATGCCAATCTGAAATAAATAATTCGAAGAAATCAATGTAGATAGATAAACATGAATGGGAATTAAAGAAATAAATGAAGTAATTATGATTATAATCCCGTATGGATTGAATTGTGTGTGATATGGATGATATGGTTGTTTTGAACATGATTAACATTGTTGTGATGACTAATGAAATCCATTTGAGTTGAAAAACAGGTGCACAAGTGCCAATTCAGTTTTAAAATCCATCACAGGGAAAATTCTGGAGTTAATTTAATCCAGTTTGTGTAAAAAGCTGCATTATGATTAAGCAAGCTCGAGTATGATATATCGTTTATCGCATAATAGTGCTCGCAAAAAGGTATGCTTACGCAAATATGAAATTTTTGATTTTGTTTGATTTTTGAGTTTGAATTTTGAATTTTTCTGACCATGAGAGTCGATGTATATATATTTCTTGATCTTGCGATATTGCAGATGGTCCTCCATACAGAGGAGACTCTGCCGAAATTTTTCCAGAATTTAAGGAGTTAGAAATTTTTTGGAGATTTTCGGGAAATTCTTTTATTTGAAATAAATTAGGTTCAAAACCATTTGGGTAAGCTTAAAAATAAAATCAAGTTTTAAATTAAACATTTTTGCAAGGATAAAGTTGACGACATTTCTTCTACCTTAGCAATTTCGAGGACGAAATTATTTTAAGGGGGAAGGAATATAACGACCCGTATTTTCTGGCCGATTATTTAAATTATTTTATTATTTAACATGTCAGTTTGAATTTAAATAATCGAATTTAATTATTCTGAATATTTAATCAATGATATAGATAATACAATAATATTTTAATTTTAAAATATTAGGAAAATGTTGAAATTGCAGTGTAATGTGAATCGACAACAAAATATGGGTTTAATGTTGTTTATATCAAGAATATAATAACGATTTGTTATATAACAACAGTTGAATGTTTAATATTTATAATTTAATTATAAAACGAGCTGCAGTGGCGTGGCAGTTCGTAAATTGGCGTTTTGAACTTCAATGGGTCGTACCGGGCTCAAAATAAGTCGGATTTCCTCGAAACAAGAAACGTCAGGGCCGGTTAGACAATATCTTTCTAGTGAAAGAGAAAAATCGAGTTTTCATGTTGTAGATTTTATTTTATGTCCAAATCAAATTTTGAAAAGGTCGTTGTGGAATTTCGTTATATATTATAACGTTATTTATATTAAATAAAAGGGTTTTAAAAATTTTATAATATCGATTTGGTTTCAAACTCAACCCGGGATATTTTATCTTGGTAATATACGATATTCTAGTCGTGTATGGCCAATTTCAATATTTTATTAATATTATATTGATGTATTTTAAAATTGGTTTATTTTATTTGAATTGGCCAGCTATAAAAGGGCCTTTATTCAAATGACCTCAGTTTTCGACGAAATAAATTTTATTGGGACCGCAACAGTAAATTATTGCTAGATTTCAAGTGGCGCATCAATCGGGGTTAATTTGTGAGCGTGGCAAAATAAAATGTAAATAAAAATGAACATTTAGATGTGAACGAGGGCCATACGAGCAAATGAACTCGGAATTCGACGAAACAAGTTTCGTTAGGACAGTATCGTCAAATTATACTATACCGTCCATTCGCGTGTCGAACGGGATTCGTATGTAAGCGCAGAAGCGAATAAACGACATTTGAAAACGCGATAGGTACGAAATAAAAATCAACAGTCGTCATCACGCGTCACGTCGACATAAATTATATTATTTCCTCACTACATAGACACCCTCCATCACAATTTCCCAGCCATCATCATCCTTAGCCATGTAAATTTTCAAATTAGACCCTCAATGCCAAATCATTTATATCTTCCAATCTAGAAGGAATTTGCTATAGCAACCAAAGAGAAAGTGGTAGATCGGGTTCCTATCTAGCTATTGTGAAAAGTTGGAGAGGTATCGACGCTTGTGGTTGCCGGAATTTCACCAAAACCAGCGAAAACCACTTTCGTTCTTTGCCAAAATTCGCGGGCTATGATCGATTTCAGGGATCCAGACCTTGGGGGTTTTGTAGAGGGGGATCCAGCTTTCTTTGGCACCGGTGGCATGACCTCTGGTGGTCTGTGGTGGTCATGAGGAGGAGATGAACAGAGGTAGTCATTTTTGTGTATTTTCAAAAAGCTTTGGACGGATTTCACCAAATTCCGGCGATGTCAATCATTTTGGATATGGGGGCCTGAAGCGGAAGCATAGGGAGTGGCGACGCCGTCCTATTGGCGGTGGTCCGGCATCTTTTTGTGGCCCGTGGCGTTGGCAAATCACTAATGAACGGGATTTGTTCAGATGGGGTTTTCTGGCGTTTGGGTATGATTGGCGGTCGGGGACTGGAGCAGGTGGAAGCTGGGCGTGGCGACGCAGCTGTACGAGGCGTTGGTGGGTGGTCCGACGGTCGGACGGCGGCGCTGGAAGGGTTGAAGACGTGGTCAATTAGTTGGTTGGAAAGGTCATGTTTTGTGAAGAAGAAAAGAAGCATATCGGGGTTCAGGGAATTCGATTCAGGTAAACGCGTGAAGGGAAATAACGGTGCTGACGTGGACCATGTATGATTAGGGTAATAATTACTTAATGATCTAATTAGTTTATTAATTAATAGTTAAATTATAAATCGTATATATATTCAAAACTTAAAAATAGCGTAACTTCTTCATACTTTAACGAGATTTAACGAAACTGAATCCGTTGGGATCGCAGGGACGAGACCTACCCGATGGCACTGATTAGGAGTCAATCTGACGCTGTTGAAAATTCAGCAAATTTTGAACGATCGACCCAAATTAAAAATGACAAACGCGTCAACCGTTGACCAGAACAAACTCTGGTGAGTTAATTCTCACACCTTCTGGAATCCTATGATGTGGTACATTCACAGTAAAAATATATTTTACAGTTAACAGTTTAAATTGGTTGATTGGATGCGATGGATGAAAATTGTTGTTATTGTTTGATGGTTGTAGTTATTTATATTCTGCCAATTATTTTATTCGTATACTTTTATCAACTGACATCTGTGATGCAGAGAAGGACAGGTTGGAGGAATCCGACCGGATTCCTAAAATAAACTGTATATTTGTTTGTTGTGCTTATATATGAGTTGTTCACCCTGACTGACACAAAACTGGGTTGTATGGTTGAATAAATATTCACCCGTGATGTGTTAAAATCAACTGACCGTGTTGATTTGATAATTGACAGTGAATGTCAAAGAATGTGTTGTTGCTGACGTCAGTTGACTGTTTGGGAAATTTACGCAGTTTTAAAGTTATAAATTATTTTATAACTGAATTGGAGTTTTCAGTGATTTTGTATAGATAATTAAATTAGAAGTTTATAAATAAATATTTTAATCAAGTTTATAAAAGAATTTTATAATGGTTTGTGTAGCCAAACAGTGTGATGTAAACGAGTTATAAAGCAGGAAAAAAATCCAAGGTATTTACCTACGGGTTTGGTAAAAAAGAAATTAATTGTTTTTAGAACAATTAAATGGTGTTTCCAAATTTACTTAGTTATTTAAGTAATATAAAAAGGGGAAATGACAAATGAAATCAGTTTACTGCTAACTAATGTGTACGGTCGATAAAACCAACCGTTTTGGAGTAAATTTGACAAATGGAGGAAAATTGATTTAAATATTCTAAATGTTCGTTAAAGTTAACGAATAATGTAAAATATTAATTAATCCTCGGATAACTATAAATTAAGGAAATAATTGAATTGTTTAGAGTAAATAAAGTGATCTTTATTAGTTAAGCCTTTTCAAATGATAGTTATACTATTTTTGGTAAGTAAACAAGTTAACTATCTTAATATAGTTAATAGTAATTAAAGTGATGGTTTATAATTGGGATTCAAGTAGAAGTGATTAGAAGACAATAAGTGGTCGAAAGAACGATAAGAGTTTTATAAAGGGGGTTTATAACTCAAGTTTCCAAAACGAGATTTGTAAACGGGAATTGATTTTGGAATGTGGGTTTTTCATTTAAACCCAAGGGTATTAGTGAAATAATGTTCTAAGTTTAAAAGTGCCAGTTATTGAAGAATTTCTTAATTAAAGGAATTAAGTGAAGAGAGTATCGAACGAAAATTTCAAATACAAGGAAAGGGTTATAAAACTAGATTTGAAACAAGATGGTAAACGAGATTTGAATATCGATGGTTAAGTGACGAACTGATATTATTCCAAGGTAAGAACGGGTTGATCAAGGTCTGAAAGGTAACTAAAATACCCCAACTTGATTCGCTTTACTATTATCGAGGGTTGGTATTAGTTTGAAGTAAGTGAAGGTGTTGAAATTGGTTTTTTTTATACAAGAAATATCGAGCTCTAATGCAAGTTTTGGAAAATGTATAATATGGCGATATTAGTTTCAAAAGAATTAAGAATATTGTTTTCAAATTATAGTCAATATCGTTTATTCAATTAGAGTTGATCAAATATAATATTTGAGGTAGAGTTAGTCAAGAGAGTTGCCATTGCGTACGACTGCTAGCGTAATTCGCAGGGCTGCAGATAGCCTACGACGATCGGATGTTTCCTGAGGGAATCAGGCGTAACCATTGTGATCGCTGCGATCTAGAGTCGGGCGAATGGAGTTAAGTCGAGTATTAGTTAATCGATAAGAGTAATCAAATCAAGTTGTTCCATTTAAGTTAAATACGTCAAATTAGTCAAGTTAGAGTTAATCGATTAAGGTAAATCAGTCAGAGTTAGTCAAGTTAGTCGGGTTAGTCAAGTTAGTCGAGTTAGTCAAGTTAGTCAAGTTAGAGTTAAGTCGAATATTTGAGTTGATTAACGATTTTGTTAAATATATTTTAGAGAGGTCAAGGTATGTGTAATAACCCGGAAAATGTGAACCAATTTAAAATTTTTAAAATTGGTTATTGTCAAAGAATTTGAATAATTGAAATAGCATATTTCAATAAAATAATGAATTGGGACTAGTATGGCAGTTTGAAAATTTGAATACAAACTTTGTCTGACTGTACCGGGTCGAAAATATAACGGATTTTAGCGAAACTGAAAATATTTAAATCTGTTTATGAATACCTTTCTAACGAATCTGAAAAATCGAAGTTTCATAGCAGGACTCAAAAGTTATGGCCAAATGAATTTTCAAAAAGGTCGCTATATAGCATATATAGCCCTTAAAAATAGATATTTTGCATACGACCTCAGAATTTGACGAAACCACTTTTTTTGGGTCCGGGATGTCAAATTATGGCTAGGTTTCAAATTTCATAATTTTTGAAGCTAGTATGTGAGCGGGGCAAAAGAAAATGTGATTGGTCAATTTCTGTTAAAATGGGTCGACATAAAATGGCCATTTTTCAAACGATCTCAGAATTCGACGAAATTGGTTTTGTTGGGACTGTATCGTCAAAACAAAGCTAGATTTATTTTTCTGGAATTTTTCGATTCAGTTTGTGGCCCTGGCAAATTGAAATGTACGTTCAAATTGAATATAAAATGTTTTATACTTTAATTTGAAAAATAACTGACTATAACAGTCGAATTGGCCAACGAAACATATCCCATTGTGTCCGGGATGGGGGTATTTATCTAGGGACGACAGTCGTTGGGTTGGAAAAGGAGTTCGTTTGTAAAAACATTATTTAAAATTTACTATAAATCCTCGGCCAATAGGATTTTTCCTTTCAAAAAAAAAACCACTGAAAACCTAGCCGCCTCCCTCGCTCTCGACGGTTCTTCGCACTCCAACCTTTTCCCCCCGATCGCCGCCGCCACAGTCGATATCGCCGCCGCCTCCAGTTAGCAATTCCGACCGCCTCCCTCCCCTCTTCAAACCAAAACAAGCCTCGCCAGAAACCATCACCGATTCGCGTCGAATTTCCTCCAGGAAGTTCGCCCCTTTGAAGCGCCGTCGTGCCTTGCTGGAGCCGCCGAGTTCGCCGCCACCACCGTCGATCGGAAGCTGGTTCGTAGCCCTTCGACGCCATATACTCTGATCGGAACAATGAGGTACGGTTTGGATTTAAAATCAAAACCTAGTTTTGAAGGTTTGCAAACCCTTCTGCTTCGAATTTCTGAAATGAAAATAACACTTTTAAGTGTTGCAAAACTTTGAAAAATCATATCTTTTTCGTTCGTTAACGAAATTTGATGAAACAGGAGACACCGTGACCGCGAGGAGGCTCTCTACCATCTAGCAGAAGCCGCGGATTTTTCTGATCTTCCTACGATTTTTAGCACTACAAAAACCAATGCGAGGAATCTAAACTAAATTGTGTGAATGGAATCGTGTTGTATAAATTATATAAGCGAAGTGTAAATTATATACGCATTGTATACTTCATGTACATTTGTTGTATAAGTTATATTAGCGATGTATAAGTTATACAAGCGTTGTATGAAACATATATGCTTTGAATTGTTATGAGATGCAAGTGAATTATAGAAATAATATATATATATATATACTCCCCTCGTCCACAGACCATGGACGATATTTATTGCTTGTGATTGACGTGATATTATATGGTATGACGAATGGTTGGAAATAATTGTTTGTGGTTGATTTAGTGGTTGAAAAATACCTTTGTGGTTGAAAAATACCTTTGTGGTTGAAAAATACCCTCTTGTGGTTGAAACAAATTAGAATAGGATTGTGGAAATGAAAATAAAACATGCCACCTGCGTGCGAACTAGATGCATGATCCCCATTGTCAAAAACCGCGAGGTTTTAAGGTAGAGCGAGGAGCCGTACTAGGGACGGACCCAGTTTTAACTACCCTGCCGTTATGCTGCAGAAATTATCTGAAATATTCATGTGTTAGAATAATTTTCATTTGTTGAAATTAATCACATATGTTGAAACCAATATTCATGTGTTGAGTTGAAATTCATTCGTTGAATCGAAATTCATGTGTTGAATATTATTTGAATTTAAACAAATAGTTTTAGCGATAAAAATCACATTTTTATATATTTACAAACTATAGAGAATATTCATGTGTTGAGTTGAAATTCATTCGTTGAATCGAAATTCATGTGTTGAATATTATTTGAATTTAAACAAATAGCTTTAGCTATAAAAATCACATTTTTATATATATACAAACTATAGAGAATATTCATGTGTTGAGTTGAAATTCATTCGTTGAATCGAAATTCATGTGTTGAATATTATTTGAATTTAAACAAATAGCTTTAGCGATAAAAATCACATTTTTATATATATACAAACTATAGAGAATATTCATGTGTTGAGTTGAAATTCATTCATTGAATCGAAATTCATGTGTTGAATATTATTTGAATTTAAACAAATAGCTTTAGCGATAAAAATCACATTGTTATATATATACAAATTGTAGAGAATATTCATGTGTTGAGTTGAAATTCATTCGTTGAATCGAAATTCATGTGTTGAATATTATTTGAATTTAAACAAATAGCTTTAGCGATAAAAATCACATTTATATATATATACAAACTATAGAGAATATTCATGTGTTGAGTTGAAATTCACTCGTTGAATCGAAATTCATGTGTTGAATATTATTTGAATTTGAACAAATAGCTTTAGCCAAAAAAAATCACATTTTTATATATATACAAACTATAGAGAATATTCATGTGTTGAATTGAAATTCATTAGTTGAATTGAAATTCATGTGTTGAATGTTATCGTATTTTAAAATAAAATGAATAGACAATATAAACTACATCTTTATAGTGAATATGAAGTGTTAAAAACATTCACGTGTTGAATAAATATTTTTGATGATAAAAAATATTTCTTTTATCATGTATACGCTCTGATAAAAATACACACATGTCGAAGTAAATAATAGTTTGCTAGAAATATTATTATTAGCTTTGTTCTGCATATATATACATGTGTTGAAGAGGGAAAATGGATTAGCTGTAGAGTAAAGAAATTATTTGCGTGCCCGACATATAGGTAAGCCTTGATGAGTTGGCTGCGCAATTTTATTTTTATATCAACTCCTGAATGCCATTGGATGCGGAGTGCTGGTTATTCTGTGTGAAATAATAAACATCGCCATAGGATAGTAACAATTAATTTTGAACTACACTACATGACATACTTCTTGACGATAGGCATACTTCATCATATTCCACATAAGCAATTGGAGCTTGTGTGACGAGGTGGAAGATTTACCATATGAGCGAGAGGCTTGTATGGCGATGATTATATACTATAGATTGAACTGAGGACTGATATGGACTATATAAAATATTACGATAAATTGACAGATTAATAAAAACCCCACACGGGTCTGGAGTTGACAATAATCACGTCTCTCTAGCCATTAGATACGGCACATGGACTATTTATTTCCACACGTAGCAGGGTGACGAGAATTAATTCTCTGGAGTTATTATCTATACACGCTCCCCCGTAAACACCAGAATATATCACTATAAATATGTGGATGCTTTATAGGATTTATTGGGTACCTAACACGGCCCAATAAATTTCCAAACCCCTTCCCATACAAAGGAGGTTATGGCGAAATTTTTCGAAATATTAAGGCGTTAGTGAAATATTTGAAGTGAAAACGAAGTTGAAATTAATGAGTGAACTATATTTGAAATTATAGAATGAACAATATTTATATATATAAATATAAATATAATTAAAAGGAATCGAAGCCGTGCAGTTCGTGTTTTGGAATCGTAATTTGAAACGACTAGTACGAGGAATCCGACCATCGGATTTTCCCGAAACCGCAACCACTGGGTTCGCCTTGGAAATATGTTTCCAACGGCACCAACCTTGTAAAAATCCAACGGTTGGATTGTCTGGAATATTTAATTCAAATCTGAAGAAAAAAAGCGCCAGAATCGTTTATATTTATATATAAATATAATTAAATTAAATCGAATAACGACGCTGTAGTTCGAATTTTGAAACCGTAACTTCAAACGACTAGTGTGGAAGATCCGGCCGTCGGATTTTCACGAAACTAGAACCGTTGGGTTCGCTTTGGGAATATCTTCCCACTGACATAGACTTTGTAAAAATCCAACGGTTAGATTTTCCGATATGTGTAGAACAAATTAGGGGAAAAACAGCGCCAGTGCCACGGAACGACCTGAAACGTCGTTTAATTAAATAGGGCCATTTTTAAATAAACAAAAATGGCGAAAAATCATTATAAAATATTATAAGCAACATAGATTGGAAATAAACCAATTTGGCTTGATCTGCTCGATATTTGATGGTTGTATGTGTTTGACACGAAAATTTTACTAAAGAACCGAAATGTGATTGCCGAATAATATAACCATGGAAAGAATTGATTTAAATTCTAATTACGTGAATTATTTGAAAAGGCCGAGCTAACCCTCATTTCAAATAATTGATCGAGCGATTCGAATTGGAAAATACAAAGACGATTCAAGACCGACGATCTTCCTATCGGTTGGATGGGCGCTGCTGAGGTTCCTGACTGGAGTAGCTACCGTGAAGGAACGGAAGTAGTAGCCGTCTGAACGTATGTGTTGATTGTACGGATATACGAGGAATTTGACGCCTCCGGTTTCGTTCAGACCCAGAACGGACTTTTAAATGGACTGTGTGTCTGACATTGGATTTTGTTCTATACTAATTGATCTCTGTTAAATATATATCTGTTTGGCGGCGGAGAATTTATTCTTTTGCTTAACGCCCTTCTCTGAGACATACGAGCTCAGAGGTTATATATCGATAGAAAACAATCGTATGGAGTGGATTGCCTATGTGGCATGCCAAGATACTGTGATCAAGGCTTCTGTTGCAAAGCAAAGTATTGTGGTTGATGATCAAAGCATGGCCTACGTGGCCTGGCTTTGTGTATAGTGTGGATTCGCGAGCCTCACACCTCGGTATGAGTTAAAAACAGGATAAGGACTGCAGGGAGAGCACGACGTTTCTTTCTAGCTATGGTGGTGTCAGTGACTTACCAGCCCTGACATTTATATCTATTTTTCACCTATGTGGATGTTGGAATGTGAGGCGCCTCGATTATAGGTCTGTAAGGACCGGGAAACGTGTGTTCAGGAATTGCCAATCCTCAAACGTAAGAGAGGACCGACCCTGAAGATCCAGGGGTTATCCAGAGTGTGTAGTCCTGAGGCATTTGCTAGAATGTCTCGAAGCGGAGAGGAGCTTGCCCCTTGCCTCGACTCATGACGGAAATCCAATTTCCAATACGAAATAACGGACTCGAGTGTAGAACTAGTATGGCGACATAGAAGATGGTAGCTATGCCGCCTATGATTGATATTTATGATGCTATTCGTTTTGAAACATATATGCACTAGTAATAATATCAAATGATTTTGCTTTACATGTATCAAGCATATTTGGCCATTATAAGGTAAAACTCTATCCTCCGGCTTGCGTTGCATTGTATGATGGGACTTGAGTCTTATAATGGCTTCATTCTTTTGAAAAAGCATTGCGTTGTTATAAAGAATTTAATTTGTTTTAAATGCACCAGCAATCACTGGAATAAACCCGTTCCGTGAAAGTGGCGTGGTCCTATGATTTGCTTATTACTGTTGTTTAACTGTTAAATAGATTTCTCACACCAGTCCCCATGACTGACTCGTTGTTTGTTTCACTTTGCAAACGCGGGTGCCCTTATTTTCACAAGGGCAGCCTAATTCACAAGTGACAGGTTATTTTGGCTCTGCACTGTTGCATGGGGTGCATTTTGTCTCATGGCAAGGCTGATTTCACAGAGATGACTTTGACATTTTCCGCCATTATTGTACTTGTATTATGATTCCGCCAAAGGCGATGCAGACTGCTTTAATTTCGGTACTTATTATCGTATGTATATGTACCGCCTTCGGTGATGTAGACTGATACCCTTATTATGTCTCACTACATGTATATATTCCGCCTCTGGCGATGGTGGCTGATCACTTCCCTTTTTTTTTACTAAGTTATATCCTACGTTGTGCTATTCTGATGTTGTTACATGTTATGAATCCGCTTTTATATCCATGTAAAATTATTCAATTCATTGTTTTTGCTATTATCTGTACTCTGCTATGATGATTGATGTGTTATATTCCGATGATTATCCTTAATACCGTCACACGGATTTTGGGATCGTCACAGTATGTCAATTTCTGAAACAGCAAGCCCATTGTATTCACATTATTGTTATTCGACAGTCAAATCACCGACTATCGAAGTTGACCAAATACGATTGTTGGTATGGAAACACCGGGATCGAATCATATTTGAAAACCATTCCGACCAACAAATACGTGAAGATATCGGAAGATGATTGTGATGGAGCATTGAAGACTGTGGATTTTCATAAGCGGAAGGACCGCTAAAAATCTCTGGGATTGCAACCAGAGATAAGCTGTGGTTCTGTCGTGGTTGGAATCTACGTGTTGCAAGGACTACTCGCTACAAGTCCATGGGGTGATTCCTATTTGAGATGCAGTAGGAGAGTACCTTCGGTTCATCCTGTTACTGGATGACTTGTATGGACGAGTGTCTGACAGAGTATTTCCAAAGGAATTACATGCGTTGATTTCTCCAAACGTACCATAGTTGATGGTGGAGAAATGGTTATTCTCTAGCCAAATAAACTAGAGTATTTTTGTGGACGTCAATCAAGTGTGATCTAGCGGATCTGACGACGTGGCATCCAAAGTGTATGATGATCAGATGTGTTCTAGCCTCAAGCCTCATCAACCGGGAAATGACAAAAATCGGGCAGGCAGCATGGCTATGTGGGTCGCTCCAATTAGGATGTATGATCACCTATCTACAGAAATTCCTTTTGCTTCTTAAATCTATCGATGCTGTCCCTTTTCGGGCAGACAGTTGCTGATCCCAACCGTCGGTGATATACATTCGATACACTAAAGCGAAATGAGTGGTCGGTCATGTGAGGGTCGGGTTGCAAGATGTTCTTGTTGAACCCAGTGTATTCGCCTCTAGAGATACACTATCGGCAGGTGGTCCCATACCTTGTCAAGGTTGGAAACCCAATATCCAATAAGTGCCCGCGGTTTTGATTGTATACTATATATGTGGAGCGTGAGATGCAAGCGTTCCTCTAGATTGGTAGTTACTTGTATTTAGACATTATGATAATATCAGAATAAGCTATGATTTCAGAAATGTTTTGGATTATAGTAAGGTAAAAACCGCCTGTGTTTATGTGTGGACTGGTCTTACTATTATCCTTTGATTTCAAAAAAGGATTTCCAAAGTTAAACCATTGTTTGTTTCCCTGTGAATTTATCACTGATAGTATTCCAGACTGACCCGGTGTATTTTGTTTTAAATCAAATGTGCTCGGGTCAGACCGAGTATGTTCCATGTTAGGTTTCACTCGGAGTTTCAGGAGCTAGAAGCAGGCGGCTTCACCGCTAGTTATATACAGATATTATTCCGCTGTGATTGATGAATGCTGTAATCTGATGATTGGTATGTATATACAGTTTTTGTATAAAGGGATTTGATATTATATTTTATTCGTTCCGCTGTGAGATTCTGATGTGTTCTTCTTCTTTCTTCTATTCTAACATTCCTTCTTTCTTTTCTCACCTCCAAGTTCTTTCTCATGACAATCTGGGGATTCGATACTTGGGTTTTTGGCAAGCGGTACGGGTTTATGTATTGTTGTCGAAGACTTGAGCGTCGAGTTTTTCCCGGGTCGTTACAAATTTTCAGTTGATTAAATTCAAACTGAAAGTATCAAACACGTTTAAATTCACCACACTCACATATTGATTCCAAAAATTTTGAAAATTGGAATCTAGCAATAATTTGACATTCCGGATCCAACAAAAGTGGTTTTATCAAAAACGGAGGTTGTTTGCAAAATGGCTATTTTGACGACTATATATTATATTAAAATACATAGAAATTCCATAGCGCATATTTCAAATTTTAAACTGGACATAACTTTTAATTTATAAAGTGAAATCTCAGCTTCTTACATTCATTAGAAAGATATATTTAAACAGATTCGAATATTTCTAGTTTTACTAAAATCTGATTTATTTTGAATCATATACATTCAGTTGAAATTTAAAATCGAATTTTCAAACTACCGCGCCATTTCAGGCTCGTTATATAATTAAAATAAATTTTTATGTTCTAGCTTCGATTAAAATAAATTTTTTGTCGTTACTATTTAAAATAAATCTTTTTAAATATTCCAAATCCATTAAAATTTTAAACTGGTTCTGAAAATCTGAGTTGTTACACAACCAGCGTGAGAAAAATTGACTAAGTTTAAAGGTACCATCTAATTTGATTTTAAAATCATAAGCTTTTCGAAAGCAAATGATAACAGTATGACCAAATCTACACATAAATGTAGACGGATTTTACCTTACGATAACCCAAAATATTTTTGAAAACATATATTTTCTGTTATTATAATAATGTCTAAATACAAGTAAATAACAATCTACCAAAACGCTTGCATCTCAAGCTCTTCATACATAGTATACAATCAAAATGCAGGCTCTTATTGGAGAATGGATTTCCATGGAAAGGTATGGGCAACCACCTTCCCGACAATGTACCTCCGGAGATGAATACATTGGGGTTCAACAAGAAAATCTTGCAACTCAGGCTAAACATTACCGGCCCCTCACTTCGCTTGCAAGTACCGAATATATCATTACCACGATGGGGGGCTAACCAACTGAACCGATAGCATACATACAAAAATTAAAGGGACAACTGAAGGCATTTGATTTCTCCTGATCAGGAAATGATATAACCTTTTGATGGGTGCGACCCACATAGCTATGCGACCTACTCGATTTTTACCATTTCACAATTGATGAGGCTTGAGGTTTAGCTTATCCTTCAAAACAACACAACTCCATTCACTTTAAATGCCACATCGTCAAATCCGTCAGATATCAGTTGTTGACGTCCACAAAAATATTCTAGTTGGTAAGCTAAGAGAAGTGCAACTCTCCGCCACCAACTATAGTACATTTGAAGAAATCAAAATACGTGACTCTTTTAGAAATACTCTATTAGACATCTGTGCATACAAGTCAACCAGGAAAAGGATGATCCGAAGGTACCCTCTTACTACATCCTAGGTATCACCCTATGAATCAGTAGCGAGTAGTCCTTGCAATCCACAAAATCTCAACCATGACTGAATAACGTCAGAGTACCTCTAGTAGCGCTCCAGAGAATATTCGACAAGTAATCTTTCCACTTGTGAAGATCCACGGTCTTCAATTGCTCTATCTTCTAACTTCTAACTTCAACGTTACGTATTTGCTGGTCGGAATGGTTTCCAAATATAAATGCTATCCTGATCTTTCCGTACCAACAGTCGTATGGCTCAGATTTGATAGTTGGTCGTTTAATTGTCAAATAAATAATCATGAGAACAAAATGAGTTTACTGATTCTGTACTCGGCATTTGTGACGAAAAGGAATTTCGCTCGATCCGAACCAGTCGCTAAACCGATCCAGACCGTTCGAAACGCCTGATCGTTTTGAGAACAAGACAAAATAAAACGCAGACGGAAGAACATTTCATTGTATATTACAACAATGCATCAGATTACAAGAATATACAGAGTATAAATGAATATACATTACACAGAAATATCAGAGATTTAAATTACATTTAAATACATCGCAGCGGAAAATAATACAATAAACAACTAGAAGAGATATACGGATACAAAGCTTTCCGGATATCGTTCCAGCTGTAATTCAGGATCCTGTGAATATAAATCTGCAAAACCAAAACTACTAGCTGCCCGTGTCAAAATAAGGGCACCCAGAGTTTAGGTTAAAACAATAAACTCCAGGTCAGTCATGTGACTGGTGTGAGAACTAAAACAGTTATTATCTTTATTTTTAAAGTTCGGTAAATCAAGGGACCACGCCGTATAACACGGAACGGGTTTCCTCCCAAGAATACCAGTGCATAAAACAACAGTGCAATGCTAAATAAAGAAAAATGAAGCTGTTATAAGACCCAGGTCCTATCACACAATGCAACGCAAGCCGGGGGATAGGGTTTTCCCTTATAACAGCCAAAGAATGCTTGATACGTTTAAAACAAATCATTTGATACTATTTTAAGTGCATAGTGTATAAAACAACTTCAAATCATAAATATCAATCATAGGCGACATGAGCGTCCCATGCCACTATGTCGCCATATATAGGTTTACAAATAAAACCGCAAATGTCACATATTTGGAAATTGGATTTCCGTCTGTGAACCGAGGCAAAAGATAGTCCACAACCGATTCGAGACGGTCTAGCCCGTGTCTCAGGAACAGCCGCAACTGCCCCTTGGATCGTCAGGGCCGGTCCACCGATGTGGATTATTATGCCTGAACACTACGTCTCCCCGTCCTTTGGGGCGTCAATGAGCCAACGAATGACTCCATCGGACCCGGATCGTCCGATCAAACTGAGGCGCCTCGCAACAGCAACAACCACACAGGTGAAAAGTATATAAATGTCAGGGCTGGTAGGTTACTGACACCACCCTAGCTAGAAAGAAACGCATGCCCTCCCTGAGGTCCATCTCCCGTTTTTGGTTCACAACCGGGGTGTGAGGCTCGCGAATTCACGTTACACAAAGCTGTGCCACACAGGCTGTGCTTTGATCATCACCACAAGACTTTGCTTTTCAACAGAAGCCTCGATCAATTGCCACTTAGGCATGCCACACAGGCAATTCACTCCATGTGTTTGATATCCATCCATATATAACCCCTGAGCTCGTACGTCTCAGAGAAGGGCGTTAAGCAAGAGAATAAATTCTCCGCCGCCAAACAGATATATATTTAATAGAGATCAATCACACGGACTAAAATCCAATGTCAGACACACAGTCCATTTACAAGTCCGTTCTGGGTCTGAACGAAACCGGAGGCACCTAGTACCCCGCATATCCATCGATGTCCAAGTACGTCTGGACGATCACCAACTGTTTCCATCTTCTTGGGTGTATAGCCCAATCCAGATCATCAGTAATCACCCAAACGACGTGAAGACCTCCGGTCTTCGACCATCGTCTTCATCTTCGACTTATCGTCGTATCAGTTATTCAGAATGGGATAAACCCGGTCTTCCCGAATAAATCGCGTATATTTTAAATAAGTGTTACACAAACACAACATACGCCTCATTCCAATTCATCAGTCGCTAACCGTAAATTAATCAAGAGAATAATTCCCCAAATATTAACCCCGAAGGCCGAAACCAACATCAGATCAATATCCAGAAAACCATTCTGCTTGGCTAACCGACAATTAGTTTCTAAATTTCACATTCATAGGGAAAGGTTCCCATTAATTTTATCAAAGATAAATTCCTTGAATTTAGTCTTTAATCTATCCTTTTGAATTTCGATTCAACTAGTCGGGATTAATGAACCTTACCGAAGTAATCATTTATTTTAATTTCCCAATCCCAACCTATTCATCCCATGAAGTAAAACTGGTAATACTTCATATCTAACACCACCGTGTTATCGGTAAATTCAATTACCTTTTCATGTTCAAATCTAATTAAAGATTTAACTATCGCCTGGAGCAAAACTGGTGATACTCCATTCTCGATCATTTCAATCTAATTAAAGATTCATTAAAACTCCACTTAGTTTTAATCACTAACTGGGTTAAAGAATCAGTGTCATTTAAAACACGGTTCACGATAAACCCAAAATCACATTCCATTAATTATCGGGTTAAAGAACGAGTGTTATTTAAAACACTGTCCACGATAAACCCAAAAATCAATATCAATTCAATTCCAATTAAATATTATTTAATTGGTACACTTCATTAAATCTAAATAAAAAGATTTAATCTTTTCTCAACTGGGTTCAAGAACAGTGTTAGTGAAGACACCATTGACGAAAAACCCAAATCACATTTGATATTCAATACGAGGCTCTGAATAGAAAATATATCGGCTTATATTCAATATCAAATTCTATGATTAACAAATGTCGTATTGGAAATAACGATATAAATATATATCTTTCAAATTTCCATAACAACATCTGTACAATCACGAATTCCAACATCGAAATATTCCGAAGACAATTTCGATTCAAATCCACTCCAATGCAATCGTTGGAAATTCTGGTTATTTTTAAAACCCTTTACAAATTCAATTTATTTATTTAAAAACAAATAGAATTATAATTCTAGTTCAAAACTAGTTCATTTCGATAAAAAAATCTATTTTTATCTTTTCAAATATGGAGTTTTTCATCCCAAATCTTCACAAATCATTTCTTATGATTTTACACAAATTATTACTATTTTTAATAATTTTATCAAGGCCCGTACAGTCGATTTCCATCAACGGCCATCGAACTGCACTTACAACGACCTTTTCCAAATTTGATTTGGACATAATTCCAAATCCAACCGTTAGATTTCAAATTTCTAATATTCGTTAGAAAGCACTTTTCGATACGAACCCAGCGGTTCCGGTTTCAGGAGAATCCGAAGGTCGGATCTCCCGTAATAACCGTTCGAAGTCAATGGTCGAAATTCGCGAACTGCCGCGGCGCTGCGCGTTCTATTCAGGCCATTATATTATATATATATATATAATATATACTTCGTCGATTTCTTTTTAAAACGAAATTTATAAATCATTTTAAATTCGTTTTCAAAACGGTTTCAACTTCATATTCAATTTCAAATCAAAATTGAATATTCCAATTTAAATTCATTTTTAAATTCATTTCAATTTGATTTCAATTCAAATTCATTTCTAATTCAATTTCAGTTTGATTTCAATTCAATTCAATTTCAATTCGTTTTCATTTCTATTCATTTTCAATTTGAATTCATTTCAATTCGATTTCAATTTGAATTCATTTCAATTCGGTTTCAATTTGAATTGATTTCTATTCGAATTTCAAATCAATGCAGTTCAATTCGAATTTCAATTCACTTTAAATATAATTCGAATTTCAATTCATTTTAAATATAATTCGAATTTCAATTCATTTCAATATAGTTCGAATTTCAAATCTTTTCAAAATATCAGATTTTGAAATCACTTTCGATATTCATTATAAAATGAATAAAATCGATATAAACATCGTTCACGTCAAAATGGCGTCAATCTAATCAACAAGGCTTGATATATTTCTATTTTCAAATATTTCTATTTCAAATATTTCTATTTCAAATATTTTATTTCAAAACTGGAATGAGGCCCAATCAATTACCATATAATGTTAATTATATGGATTTTCTACAACACAGGTATATATCAACAAAGATGAATAATCAACCATCATCCAAAGTGCATTCCACACTGTATAAGCATCAAATATAAATAATCAATGCTTACACAGCCTGTCGACCAATCGATCGACATACAACTGAACAATCGGGATTAGTGTATGTCAAATATCATCCCAATACCCGTGTGGGGTTTCAAATAATCAAACACAGATTTTATTTATGCAGTTGGGCGATGTGTAAAATTTATCGTCCCAATCAATGTCCTTCAAATAGGTGTACATGAGCAAACCGTCCGGTTTGTAAATGAATATTTATTTATTTACATTCATGTTAAAAATTCTATTTTTAACGATCAAACTATTTTATTCAACCTATGAAAATTCTATTCGGTTCATTTATTAAATAAAATGTTATCTTTATTTTTCTAACTTATTTTTAGAAAATTACGGCGGCATAACGGCACGATACTAGAAACGGGACGAGGCCTAGCCTTATCTCCGGTCTAGTGAAGGCCCACGCCATTCACACATCAATCAAATTCACCAAACAACCAAATTCAAATCAAATCATCTAACTAATTTATGAAACCAAACAAACAAGTCCATGGTCTGTGGACGATTGTGCCGGGTGCTACTAAACACCGTCTGCATCCTAGTATATATATATAACTAGAAAAAGAAATTGAAGAGTGAGAAATTCTCACCGATAGCTATCCAATACCACGACACTTCATTTAGAGAAATCTTCAACGTTCTCGCCTTTTTGTCATCTTCGTTGCCCGTATCCTCTACATATGTAAAAATCGAATTTTTACTTCGCTATTCAATATATATAAAAATCGAATTTTTACTTCGCTATTCAATATATAAAAATCAAATTTTTACTTCGCTATTCAATATATAAAAATCACCTCTTTATTTCAATGTATATATAATAAAAATCAGATTTTTATTTCGCTACATATACAAAGATGATATTTTTACTATCTTACCTATATAAAAATTATATTTTTAATATGCCACTAGTATAAAAATTATATTTTTAACCTTTCTATATTATAAAAATTATATTTTTATCCTTTATATATTATAAAAATTATATTTTTAACCTTTCTATATTATAAAAATTATATTTTGATAATGTAGCTACTTGCATAAAAAAATCACCTCCTTGGTTATTTATAAAAATCAAAGCCTTATACGGATAAAAATGAAAGCTTTACACGAATAAAAATCAAAGCTTTATATATATTAAAACTGAGAATAAATTCAACGCTTCATATATATATATATATATAAATCGGATTTTATTTGAAGATTATACAAAAAAAAACTGAAATGAATTAAATAGTTAGCAAACAAGAAAACTTACAGCAGCCGGGGGGGTGGAAAATCGAACTGGAGAGGGGCCTCGCCGTAGCAGTGGGGTGGCGCGGGTCTGCTGAGGCGTCGCGGGGGGGGGGGGGGGGGGGGTTCGAGGTCGGGGGTGGCTCGGGTGGCCGGCGATTGGCTGCGCGAGGGGTTTCAGGGATCGGGGGGCGCTGGGGTCTTCATCGCGTCGGAGGGGTGGTGGGCGGCTCGCAGTTGGTCTGGGGGTGGAACAATGGGTGGCGGCACTACTGCAATAGGGCTTCAGGGGATTTCGTGCGATCTAACTAGAAGAGGAGAGAGAAGAGCTGGAGGACTGGGAGAGACGCGGCGATCGGAGTAGGGGGCGGCTGATGGTGGGCCCGACGTGGAGGAGGCGTCGCGATGATGGGGGGATAGCGGCGACGGGTTTTTTTAAATTTGATTTGGATCTGAGTTGTGAGGGGAGAGAGAGAGTAAAGAGAGGGGTGAGGGCCTTATATATTAATTTATATTTTATTATTTTTAATCCTCCAAAGTTGACTTTTCATACGACCTCGAAACGAGGCCCACCGCCTGTCGTCCATAGCGTTTTACCCCCATTCCGAACACAATGGGATATGTATTGTAGGTTGATTCGATCGTTTCGATCAGTTTCCGTCAAAATCAACATATAACTCTATATATTGAATTTGAACGCGCATTTCAATTTACCGGGGTCACATACTAACTAGAAAAATTCCGGAAAAATATTTTCTAGCTTCGTATTGACGATACGGTCCTAAAATACTAGTTTCGTCGAATTCTGAGACCATTGGAAAAATGGCCATTTTCCAGTCGATTAAAATCAACTGAAACTGGTCAAACGCGTTTTCCTTTGCCACGCTCACATATTGATTCGAAAAATTATGAAATTTAAAACCTAGCAATAATTTGACACCATGGATCCAACAAAAGTGGTTTCATCGAAATCCGAGGTCGTTTCCAAAATGTCTATTTTTAAGGGCCTGAATTCCATAGCGACTATTCAGAATTTTCAACTGGACATATCTTTTGATTCCCGCTATGAAATTTTGATTTTTCGGATTCGTTGGAAAGTTATTCTCAATTAGATCCTAATGTTTTTGGTTTCACCAAAATCCGGATTGTTTTGCACCCGGTACGTTCAATTGAAGTTTGAAATCAAATTATCGAACTACCGCGCCATTTTCAATTCTATTTATAATTATATATAATTATTTATATTCTAACGACGACGTATATAATATATACGTTCGAAATATATTCAAAATAAATTTCTCATCAATATTATATAAATTAATTCATTTTAAATAATCAAAATTCACTAAAATTGCCAAAATAAAAATTTTAAACTGGCCCAGATTTTCGGGTTGTTACAATCTCCCCCACTTAAAACTTTTCGTCCCCGAAAAGGAACCAAGTCGAAAGTGGTTTGATTAATCAGCTCTACGTCCGATCTGGCTTCCGTTCTCCAACTTTTCAGTTTCTGAGAATTTTCAAATTCTTCAAAAATTTGGCTAACACCCTAAATTTTCGAAAAATTTCGCCATAACCTCCCCTACACCGGGAGCCACGGGAAAATCCCGAAATTGCCATATAGGCCTTCTGATCACAAAAAGAAAAAGAAAAAGCCAAGCGGCTAGCCAATAGGCTCATAAAATCATCATCACCCAAACAAAACAATAAATTATGATAAACATGTACCTATTTGTCGGGCAAACAAATTTTATTCTCTGCTCTAGCCTCCTTGCTATGACCTGTTCAATGTAAGTACATGTATATGCAAGCAAATGCGACCAAATTTCAATAATCTTCACTATTTGATCAAATTGGCTATATGGTTAAAATTTCAACTAACAAACAATAATCAAACAACACAACCATCAATCAATTAGTTGATTAGCTTTTGAAATTCATAACTTTGATATATAGTCAAAAATCAGATTTTTGATGCCAAATCACAACAATAGGCCCTATCTAATTTTGGTTCTCACACCAGTCAATAGGAGATATATAAATATCACACCTTCAACACTCGAACACTAATTCTGATGATGTAGCTACAATCATCAGAATCATCTTCGGGCGACTAGAGTGTGAATCTATATCTATCCAGTATATTAAAATTTTAATACACGTTTGCAAGGCGTATATGCAAAATCTTTATATACTGGACTGTCCAAATCAATTTAAAATAAATAATCAAATACGAATAGTTGATTTAAATTTTCAAAACAAAATTCGTTTTCATTTTAAAAATATACTCTTCACACTCGTTCTAGGATACTACTGATCCCATCTCTAACGAGTCATTCTAATTGGATATTACTAATCCAATATCTGATGAATTCTTTCGTATGGTTCTAATGTGTCCTGTTCTCTGCTTTGTAAACCAAAGCTCTGATACCAAATGTGACGAAAAGGAATTTCGCTCGATCCGAACTAGTCGCTAAACCGATCCAGACCGTTCGAAACGCCTGATTGTTCTGAGAACAAGACAAAATAGAACGCAGGCGGAAGAACATTTCATTGTATATTACAACAATGCATCAGATTACAAGAATATACAGAGTATAAATGAATATACATTACACAGAAATATCAGAGATTTAAATTACATTTAAATACATCGCAGCGGAAAATAATACAATACACAACTAGAAGAGATATACGGATACAAAGCTTTCCGGATATCGTTCCAGCTATAATCCAGGATCCTGTGAATATAAATCTGCAAAACCAAAACTACTAGCTGCCCGTGTCAAAATAAGGGCACCCAGAGTTTAGGTTAAAACAATAAACTCCAGGTCAGTCATGTGACTGGTGTGAGAACTAAAACAGTTATTAATCTTTATTTTTAAAGTTCGGTAAATCAAGGGACTACGCCGTATAACACGGAACGGGTTTCCTCCCAAGAATACTAGTGCATAAAACAATAGTGCAATGCTAAATAAAGAAAAATGAAGCTGTTATAAGACCCACGTCCTATCACACAATGCAACGCAAGCCGGGGGATAGGGTTTTCCCTTATAACAGCCAAAGAATGCTTGATACGTTTAAAAAAAATCATTTGATACTATTATAAGTGCATAGTGTATAAAACAACTTCAAATCATAAATATCAATCATAGGCGACATGAGCGTCCCATGCCACAATTGAGATGACCCCAAACTTCCACAAGTGAAAGCAAGGAGAAATCATATGGAATACAACATAAATATAATATAACAAGTCACAGAAAACAACATAGCACAGGAAATCCATAAAGTAACAACATCATAGCAGCGGATATATAATGTCATCAGCAATAGAAAATCCACAGTCACAGAATCTAAGTTATTACAACAAGTTTTTCAGAAAATGACATAAGTTCCAACTCCAGGTTAAATAACATGAAATGGAAATAAGTCTGATGTCTGAAATAAAAGGAAAAATGCGATAAAGAAAAAGATAGAGGGTCTTCGAAGCTCCAAGTCATCACCTCTTTTCCAAAGCAAATTCCAAGAGAGAGAATGTAAGCTGCTCCAAAGAAAGCTCCAAGTAAAGAGTAACCTGTCTACTTGGCTGCCCGTGTGGAAGAGAGGGCACCCAAGTTTGCAAAAAGGTGAAACAAACGATGGGTCAGTCGTGGGACTGGTGTGAGAATTCTTAACTAAATTTATTACTAGAAATAAGGCAAATCCAAAGACCACGCCGCTAATGCGGAACGGGTTGCACCAATGGATTGCCGTGCATAACTACAGTGTCAGTACAGATAAATAAAATGTAACACAACGCAATGTCTTTTGAAAAATGGAACCACCATAAGACTCAGGTCCCAACACACAATGCAACGCACACCAAGAGGATAGAGTTTTACCTTATGGTGGTTAAAGATGCTAAATACGCCAAATACAAAACTAATACTATTATTAAGGTATATAGTTTTCAAAACAATTCAAAGCAATGTATTAATCCTAGGAAGCATAGGTACCATATATTATGCCTCCAATACTAGTAATACAATCAAATCCGTCGGGTCGTATTGGAAATTTGAGTTTCCATCATGAGTCCAGGCTAGGGAGGACTCCTTACCGATTCGAGACACTCTAGTTAATGCATCAGGATTACCCGCAGTTAACCCTTGGAAATGGCAGGGCCGGTCCTTAAATACAGCTTAGAGGATTGGCAATTCCTAAGCACACGTTCCCCGGTCCTATAGGACCTATCCGAGGCGCCTCATTTCATCATCCACATAAGTAAAATGACTACTAACTATAAAGAAACGTGTTGCTTTCCCTGCGTTCCCTTCCCCCGTTTTAGACTCTACCGGTTTGTGAAGCTCGTGAAGTCATGTATACCATACCACAAGGTTCTTCTTTTCAACAAGAAACCTTGATCATTTCATCTTAGCATGCCACACCGTCACTCCATACCGTACCATCGACCGTCTGTCAATATATAAACGGGTGTTAAGTAGAGAATGAATTCTCTACCACCAACATTTATATATTAACAGAAAATCGACAACATGATATTTAATGGGGTACGATGTCAGACACACCATCCATTTACACCCATGCTCTGGGTCTGAGCGAGGGTCAAACCCGTGAAACCAACGCGTACGTTTGGGCAATTACCCTGACTCTTGAATCGGGAGCTACCCAATTCAGAGTCTGGGTCGTTGCCCATTCGAGGGAAGATTTACAGTCTTCATACGCCGTCTTCATATTTAGACTCTTGAAATCGTACAATCATTTGGAATGAGATTAACCCGGACTTTCCAAATAATCTCGCATTCATAATTTTGGGAAAAACACATTTCATGTCGTTATGTTGTTTTATAACGATTTATCCTTGCCTTAATTATTTGATATAACTAATTTCTTTATTTAACGACGCTTCAGGTCAAGGGCGACTCTGGCGCTGTTTTCCATCAATTTTGATTTTCACTTTTCTCAAAATCTAACCGTTGGATTTTAACGTAGCTTATATCGTTGGAAAGATTTTTCCAAGACGGTCCTAGAGGTTTCAGTTTTGGGAAAATCCGACGGTCGGATCTTCCGGTATAATCATTTAAAAGTTCGATTTCAAAACGCGAACTACCGCGCTCGATTCGTTTTTTTTTTTAATTATATATATAAATATATATAAAAATAATTTTTTTAGTTCATCGTCCTTACATACGCCTTCCTTCTTCTCTTATCTTTTACTTTTCTACTTACATGACAATGTAATTTATAATTAGACGGCGAATTATTTCTTTTATTTTATTTTCTATAATTTACCATAAAATTATAATTCATCGTTCTATCCATTCCATTTCATCTTTCACTTATATTATAATTCCATTTACATAGATGAAATATTCATTCTCTTTTTAATATACATTAAAAATGATGTCAACTTTCCTACGATGAAAAATTCTCTTTTTAATATATATAAAAAAAATGTTAATTTTACATGCAATACATTTCCTTTTTATTAACATTAAAAATAAATGTTAATTTAACATACGATACATTCTCTTTTTATTAACATTAAAAATAAATGTTAATTTAACATACGATACATTCTCTTTTTATTAACATTAAAAATAAATGTTCGTTTAACATACGATACATTCTCTTTTTATTAACATTAAAAATAAATGTTAATTTCTCACATATTTTAACATTGAACAAAATGTCAATTTCTTATACCATGTAAATTTAATCTTTATATTAAAATGCAAATTCAATCTTTTTGTACAATGTAAATTTCCACTCTTCTTATTACATTAAAAAGAATGATATTTTCCTGCGATGAAAATTATCTTAATTTTAACATTAAAAATAATGTTAATCAATCATACGGTGAATTCTTTTCTTTTAAATAACATTAAAATAATGTTAAACAATCATGCGGTATCCTTCTTTCTAAATTAACATTAAAATATAAATGTCCATGAGTCATACGATGTAAATCTTCTAACATTAAAATTAAACAAAAATGCCAATTATTCATACGATGTAAATCTTCTAATTTAACATTAAACAAAAATGCCAATTATTCATACGATGTAAATCTTCTAATTTAACATTAAACAAAAATGCCAATTATTCATACGATGTAAATCTTCTAATTTAACATTAAACAAAAATGTCAATTATTCATACGATGTAAATCTTCTAATTTAACATTAAACAAAAATGCCAATTATTCATACGATGTAAATCCTCTAATTTAACATTAAACAAAAATGCCAATTATTCATACGATGTAAATCTTCTAATTTAACATTAAACAAAAATGCCAATTATTCATAAGATGTAAATCTTCTAATTTAACATTAAACAAAAATGCCAATTATTCATATGATGTAAATCTTCTAATTTAACATTAAACAAAAATGCCAATTATTCATACGATGTAAATCTTCTAATTTAACATTAAACAAAAATGCCAATTATTCATACGATGTAAATCTTCTAATTTAACATTAAACAAAAATGCCAATTATTCATACGATGTAAATCTTTGTTTTGGAATTGATAAGTTGAATCAATCCAATCCTAACACAAGGGATAACATACAAATGGTGACCATTATATTCTCTTTTACTTTACACTGAAAATTGAATCAATGTAATTTCAACCCAAAGCGATAACAAGTGATAGTGATAACATGACAGAGTATAAGCATGAAAATCAGATGGATCTATACTAGCTACTCAATCATAGAACAATCATCATCAAACAAGTCCAAACAAACAGATCTGAACCTTATTTTTAAATCACATCATATACTGAACAGTTTATTTAAATATAAATTTTAAATAAAGGATTCTCACAGTCGTTGCGAATAAGCTGAAAATTCCAACTGTTCAAAATGGTCTAGTTTCAGTCCTGAGGCGTAGATCTCCTTCGTACGATCACAACGCTTCTGAAATTTTCAGATTTCGATTCCGAACGGAAGAGTTATGAATTAAACAAGTTGATAATTAATTTAAAAATTAAATTACTAAACATGATTAAGTTTTAACCTTCTTTTCCTCTTATCAGAAACAGGACGTTACTTCTCAGAATTGCTCAAAACTTTGAGCTCGGATTGCAGGAGGTTGGAGAATCAGTTTGGGGTGCCGTCGGTTGGAGGAGGACGGGCTTGGAGGGGGCCACGTGCGCCGAGCACGTCGGAGGGCGCGGTGACGCCTGGTGGGGCCGGCGGCGTGCGCAAGGGCGCAACTTTGGGGGCTGATTCAGAGAGCCTCGGGTCACGAGGAGATTTGAGTCAGGTATGGAAGCGTAGAGGAAAGAAAGGGCTTTGGAATGAGGTAAGGTTTGGGTTTTAATTCGAAGTGAGGGAAGAGAATTTGAAGAGAGATGGATTGAAGTGGTAGGCGGCTGAAATGAGGATGGAGAAGACGATGGTACAGGGGTACCGTATTTCATATGGTATTTCTAGGGTTTTTAGTTAATTAAATTATAATTTAACCCAATTAAAGCCCGTTTTACAAATTCCTTATTTTTCAGCCCAACGACTGTCTAACCTGCCTAATTACCCCCATTCCGGATCCATATGAATATGTCCCGTAGGCCCAGGAGTCCGTCTCGGTCCCCGTTTCTCAAATTTAAATATAATTCATTTATTTTTAAATTCAAACGTATACAGAAATTTACCAGGACCACGTACGAACTCAGAAAATTCCTGAAAAAATATTTCTAGCTTTCTTTTGACGATACGGTCCTAATAAAATTAATTTCGTTGAATTCTGAGCTCATTTGAAAAATGGCTATTTTCAAGTCGTTCAATTTCAACTGTATTTAACCAAACACAGTTTCTTTCGCCACGCTCACATATTAAATCGAAAAATTCTAAAAATTGAAACCTAGCCATATTATGACATTCCGGGTCCAACGAAAGTGGTTTCGTCGAATTCCGAGGTCGTTCGCAACATGGCCATTTTTAACTGTTTCAGAGTTATTTAAAATTGGAAATTTTAAATTTGGACTCCAAATTCAACAAAATTTCCAGAAATAAAATTTTCAAACTGGTTCAGATTTCCGGGTCATTACAATCTCCCCCACTTAAGAACTTTTCGTCCTCGAAAAGGAAAAGGAAAACAGAAGAGTAGGAACCAACACATAGAATACTGAAATGATTAAGCATACCTCAAAACAAAATCTAATCTGAGATATCCACTCGGCATTTGGGATATGCCTGTTTGAAACTCTCTTTAGTTTCCCAAGTGCTGTCCCTAGGATCGCCACTCCACTGCACTTTGACTCGGTTGATTATTTTATTCCTCAGAGCTCGGGTTTCCTTGCCAATAATCTTTATCGGCTCTTTTCTCACTGTTAGACTCGGAGTAATATCCAAATCCTGCTGTGATGCTTCCTCCACAACTAGATCCGGATCATGGACATGCCTTCGAAGTTGAGATACATGAAATACATCGTGAAATCCAGGCAATCAGTCGGGCATCTGAATTCTGTAAGCTAGGGTGCCAATCCTCTCAAGAATAGGGAAAGGGCCTATGAATTTTGGTGCAAGTTTTCCTGACTTTCCAAACCGAATCACACCTCTTAGTGGAGAAACCTTCAAGTACACATGGTCCCCAACAGAGAATTGTAAGTCTCTTCTACGCATGTCTGCATAGCTTTTCTGTCGGCTTTGCGCAGCCAGTAATCGCTTCTTAATTTTATCAACTTTGTCTGAAGCTTCTCGGACCATGTCTGGACCCAAAACAAGGCGATCTCCCTTTTCAATCCAACAGGCTGGCGATCTACATGGCTTATCATATAAGGCTTCGAATGGAGACATCTTCAAACTTGCTTGATAGCTATTGTTATATGAGATTTCAACTAGATGCAAGTGATCCTCCCAAGAACCTCCATAATCGAGTATGCAAGCCTGCAACAAATCTTCAAGAATGCGATTCACCCTCTCAGTTTGGCCATCTGTCTGAGGGTGGTATGCGGTACTAAGGTTTAACTTCGTTCCCAACTCATTTTGGAATGCTTCCCAAAACTTGCTAGTGAAGATAAGATCACGGTCGCTAACAATACAGCTAGGAACTCTGTTTAACACGAAAGATTTTCTTTGATTAGACATGAAAATTTTCATTTAGAAAACGATGAAAAGGAAAGATTTAGTTTTATAACCCATATAGCCTGACTATTTCTTTGAAATAAATTTGTGCTAGACTTTGAGCAGTTCTGGTGGACTTGACAGGTATGAAATGAGCGACCTTGGTGAAGCGGTCCACGATCACCCAAATGCTGTCATTCCCTTTCCTAGTACGGGGCAAACCATCTATAAAATCCATAGAGACTTGGTCCCACTTCCCTTCTGGTACCGGCAATGGTTGCAACAATCCTACAGGCTTTTGTTGATCGCTCTTAACTCGCTGGCATGTAGGACATCTACTCACATAAATGGATATATCCCTCTTCATATCTTTCCACCAAAAAGTGCGCTTTAGATCATGATACATCTAGTTCACGCCTGGGTGGATGGAAAGCTTTGATTTGTGCCCTTCATTTAAAACTTCCCTGATGAGCTCTGGGATTTTTGGAACACAGATCCTCCCTTGCAATCTAAGGACTCCCTTTTGATCTATTTGGAAGCTCGTGCTTTCACCTTCTTGAACTCTCTTGATCATTCTTTGGATAAACTTATCCTCCTTTTAGAGGGTAGAAATTTTATCAATCAAAGAAGGGGTAACGATGAAGCTTGCGACCATGACAGCCTTTCTACTGAGTGCGTCTGCCACAACATTGGCTTTACCCGGCGTACACAAGATGTCGAGATCATACGCCGCAAGAAATTCTAGCCACCTTAGCTGCCTTAAATTCAAGTCCTTTTGATCGAAGAGATATTTCAAAGATTGATGGTCTGTGAATAATTCGAATTTTTCGCCCAAGAGATAATGTCTCCAAATTTTTAAAGCAAAGATTATGGCCAATAGCTCTAGGTCATGGACACGATAATTTTTCTCATGTGGCTTTAGTTGATGGCTTGCATATGCAACAACTTTGCCCCTTTGCATCAATACTGCGCCAAGACCACCATTTTGAGAAGCATCAGTATAGACGGCTAAATCTTGGTTGCCATCGATGATGGCCAGCACGGGAGCAGTTGTAATGACCCAGATATTTGACGGTGTAATAATTAACTTATTTAATTATTTAAATAACGAATATATTATTTAATCGACGATGTTAGAACGTATAATTATATTATAATTAAAATCGAGCTGGAAATGGCGCGGCAGTTCGCTGTTTGGCGATTCGAACTTCAACTGAATGTACAAGATTCGTTTTAAATCGAATTTCTGTGAAACAAGAAACGTGTGGAGCTGGTGGATTATATCTTTCTAGTGGGAGAGAAAAAACAGGATTTTGTCGTGTAGATTTTGAGATATGTCCAAACCAAATTTTAAAATAGTCGCTATAGAATCGTTTATCGACCATAACGGTTTATTCGATATAACTAGAGATATGGTTTGAATTTAGACAAGGTTCTTTTGGGACATAGTGATAATTTAATTTTTATAATTTTACTGTAATTTTTAATTAATTAAATAAGCAATTTTTTATTTGGAGTATTGTGCACCCTTAATCAGCGATTTTGGGGTTTCAAAATATGAGTTGAACTACCGGTATTATTATATTTTTGGGATCATGACACCTCGTTGGACACAACCGTAATTTTATTTATGTCCGCAGCAGTCGATATATAAACGAAGTTCTTTGATATTGGCACCACATTAACGTCAACCAAATATAATAAATCAGTAATGCATTGCTCCAACCATAAAAGAAGACATGTTATGTGGCAGCTTACGGTATGGGTTTATATCATCTTGTGGATTGTATGTTACATATGTTGCGCGACTTTATGGTATGCCAGAAACAAACAACTGCATATTAGGGTACGTCATGGTGGCTGTTTGACATGCGTGTACTCACAAGGTAAAATTTCTCTTCAAGTTGATACATCCAACTACTGGCCTCAAATACAAATGTTATACCGTCCTAGTTTGAAATGCACCGACTTTCCCATTTTTCTGCGGCCATAACTTCTCCACCTGCCTCAAACAAAAGAAGAGAACGTGGATAATTCAAAAGCCTCTCAACCAAAAACAAACTAAAAACTATAAATACCCCTCCCACCATCGTTAAGACCTAAATACTATCTTCTGTTACTCAAATGAAAACCGGCCGCCACTTTCTCTTCTAAAACCCAATTTCCGCAACTTCTAAATTCCAAAACAAATTGAATAAATTCCTAAAAACCAAAATACACATGAATTTGAATTCCTGGAGGTAAACTCTACACTGTAGTAACCATCTTTTTGAGTTCGATGTCATTCTTTGTCGCTGGAAATTTCCGTAAGCATGGGTCTCAAAGAACTAGGGTTCGAGTTCGAGAGTGATTAAAGCTTCAATTCATGGAGACGATGGGGTATGCGGATTCATGAGGTGATGTTAGCATCTTGTTGAGGAATTGGTGGACTCGGTTCAGTTTTGTTAGGGGGTCGATGCGGTTACTGCAGGCACGGGAAAAAAAGGGGATCCTGTCGACGAGAAGATAAGGAAGCATCGAGTTTTGCGTTATCTGTATGGGGTTGAAGATTGTTAAACGAGATGAATGGTAGTGGGTTTCGGTTGCGAATCAATGGTGTAGAGAAGGAGTACAGAGGGAATGAAGAAGGCGGAATGGCTGTGTGTGTTGAAGTCGCGGATTTCATTTTCTGGTTCGGGGAATAAGGCTGAGGTGTGGATCCGGGTTTGGTAGGAAAGGGGTTTGGGCCTTGGTGAAATGGAGTTGGGCCGTATAAAACAAAGTAAAGTCCATTTTTACTTTTAATTAAGGTTATTGGTAATATAAAGTAGTATGTTAAGTTTCTGAAATGTGCCGTGAAATTCTTCCTGGAGTTCTACGTTTTGGGGAGAATGAGTACAAGTTGTAGCGTGTGGGGGTTAGTGTGGTTAGGCCAAGCCGTAAGCCCATGATGAAGAAAAAACATATAAAATTCCAAAATAAAAATAAAAATAGGAAATGGTTTGGAGAAATGGTGTGTGTATTTGTTGAAAGAGGAGCGGAGAAATTTCCTGGAGTTCTGAGTGAAGAAGAAGCTTCCGTATAAAAAAAATGCATAACAAATTCATACGTTACCAGAATTGAGCACCGTCATTCAAGTTGGGATCATATGGACGGACGCTACAACAATGGAACTGACTGGGAGCGAATCGAAGCTCGTTACAAATTATGATGAAATAAATTGTAGGATCAGAATCGACATTCGCAAACCGTTATTTAACGATTAACGCGCAACTGTGAGTAAAACTCACTAACTCTCCTCAATTTATATTTTAATATAAATTGTACTTTATTTATTGACTGTTGCATATTGATTGTTAAACTGGATTGTTAAATAGATTTGATTGAAAACGTAGTTATAGTTAATCTATGTACTGTTAATCAAATATTGTTCTGTACAGCAGGATATTTCATTTCAAAATGAAATATGATATATATTATACTGTGTAACATCTGTGGATGCAGGGAGACAGGTTGGAGGATTCCGACTCTATTCCTCAACAATTATTTTACTGTTTTCACATATTGTGTTACATGATGTGTTATATAATCTGTTCTGGATTATGTGTGTTAGAATGATATTAATCATTGTTATTCGATATTTTACATATCATAAGAAACCCTGAGTTGTGAAAAGGAATATTTCAATGTATATCGAAATAAAGGAGTTTTATAAAATCAACCGATTTTATAAAAGGAAACAATTTGAAAATAGAGTATTTATAAAACGAACACGGTTTTATAAAAGGAAGTATTTATAAAACAAATAGAGTTTTATAAAAGGGATATTTATTTAGAAAATAAATAGAATAAGGAAATATTTGTAACGGTAATTAGAAGTTATATAAAAAAAAGGGGAATAGTTGTAACGGAAAATAAACGTTATAAAAAGGAAATTGACGAGATATAAAAAAGATAATCAAATAAAGTTAATCGATTAAAGATAATCAAATAAAGGTTAATCTGATTAGTCAAAGTAAGTTAATCAACTATTAGTTAATCAAACGTAGTTTATCAAAAGGAGTTAATCAAACGTAGTTTATCAAAAGGAGTTAATCAAACGTAGTTTATCAAAAGGAGTTAATCAAACGTAGTTTATCAAAAGGAGTTAATCGAATATAGAAATTTAGAAGTGAAGTTAAACAAAAATTAGAAACTGACTAGAGATTAGTAAGTTGAATAGTTTTCTGAGTATCGATCTGATGTTGGTTTCGGCCTTCGGGGTTTATACTTAGAAAATTGTTCTCTTACTAGTTTACAGTTAGGGACTAATAGTTGTGGAATGGTAGTGATGCGTAAATGAGGATTGGAAATGTTTTCCAATGTTGAAAACGTATATTTTCTAATTTTAGAAAATAAGGAAATATGAATATATATATATATGGTTGATGATTGGATCGATAATTCCATTTGGAATTTAGATCGTTGTTTGTACACCGACATGTTTTCATTTGATAGTTAAATCACAGACTATCGAAGTTTTGACCATTTTACGTTATTAATATGGAGAGACCGTTGGGTTATTATCCAAAGAACCACTCCGTATTGGCATAAGCGTTGCAAACCAAGTACGCTGAATATATTGAAGACGGAGTAAAATGCAAGGGCTGTCCTGTTTACAGAATAGTGCCTTCGGTTTCGTTCAGTCCCAGAACGAACGTATATGGACGAATGTCTGACAGAGTATTTCCAATGATCGAATGGGTCGGACTGTACAAATATATATGGTGGCCAACGGATTTATTCCCTTCGCATAATATCCAGAATCTATTTGTGCAGATCCAACTAAATGATTTACGGATCTGATAATGTGGCATTCAAAGTGATCGTGTTATAAATGAATGGAAAGTAAGCGTAGCTTCTAGCCTCATCAACCGGTAAATGACAGAAATCGGGCAGGCAGCATGGCTAAGTCGGTCGCACCGAAGTAGGGTGTATAATCACCTATCTAGAGAATATTCATTTGCTTCTTAAATCTATCAATGCTGTCCCATATATATATATATATATACATATACATATATATATATATATATATATATATATATATATATATATACGGGAACGGTTGCTGATCCCAACCGTTGGTGATGTACATTCGATACACTCAAGCGAAATGAGTGGTCGGTCATGTGTGGCTGAGTTGCAAGATGTTCTTGTTGAACTCCAGTGTATCGTTCCTAGAGTACACTGATCGGAAGGTGGTTCCATACCTTGTCATAGTTGGAAACCCAATCATCCAATACGCACCTGCGGTTTTGATTGTATACTACATATGTAGAACGTGAGATGCAAGCGTTTCTACTAGACTGATATCTGTTTATATTTAGACATTATCATAATATCAGAATGATATTGCTTTTCAAAGATGTTTGGATTCTCATAAGGGAAAAACCCGTTCCATATTCACGGCGTGGTCTTATGAGATATCATATACCTGTTTAAATGATTTGAGTTTACTCACACCAGTCACATGACTGACCCGGAGTTTATTTGTTTTGTCTTCCCTAAACTCTTGGGTGCCTAAATTTGTACGGGCAGTCAAGTAGTCGGGATTTACAGATGCACTTGGAGAGCTTGGAGCAGGAGGCTTCAGCAGTCGATAGCTATTATTTATTCCGCTGTGATGTTATATGTTGTACTCTGAAAATGGTATGTATAAACAGTTATAATTTTGTATTTCAAAAGTTATGTTATATTTTATTCGTTCCGCTGTGAGATTCGTGTTACTCTGATGATGTTGTTGTTGTCTTCTTCTTCTTCTATTATAAGTTTCTATCTTATTTATCCTCACCCTCTGTCTTCTTTCTATTAGTTTCTTAAATTTCCAGTGCAATTTGGGGTTGGACTTGTGTTATTTAGTCAGCTCAAATTGGACCGGATTTTCGGGACACTACAGTTGGTATCAAAGCTTAAGTTAAGTATTACCTTGGCTCTGTGGCGTGACTCAGTAGAGATGGGGTTAGTAAAACCCTAGATTGAGTTGAGTGTATATATATGAGTGAACGTATTTGTTAATTGATATAAAAATTTGTTTTATATTGTGGAGCTTTATTGGTTGAGTGGCTTATGAATTTTGGTCGATGGTGGGGCACCACAATATCGATAGGGGTTTCTAAACACTCGAATACGATGAACCAACATGATATGTTTTGACATTAACATAGTATAATTGGTTGTGTTGGTTGTTATTATAATCAGATGAGATTATAAAAAGGCGAAATGATTATAAATAACTAATCAGAATTCATATAAGTAAAGTATATGAAATAAGATGAATAAAATCTGGAATTTAAATTAGAATTGGAATTAAAAGTAAGGAAATTTTAAGTTCCTGGGAGATTTTGAAAATGTTTTCAAATTAGAAGTGTTATAGTATTGAACTCACTTCGATAAACTGGGAAATAACCCTGATGAGTGTGGCCACATCATCAGTGTTCATTTTTGAGTTCTAAGTGACAGATTACTACCAAATGTTTTGTTTTTGAATTGTTAAGGAAAACAAGTTGTTTAGAAAATTCAAAGGTTTTGAATTGGTACTATGGTTTCAAATTAATTTTGAAATAAACCCAAGAATTTGAAGTTTGAAATCTAAATTTAACTTATGAAGTTAAATGGATTAAAACAGTGAAAGTGAATAATAAATTAGAATTTAACTTTGACTAAGTTAAATGAAACTGGAATTAATAAGTGAATAATCTGGAATGGGATTGAGTTGATGAGTTAAGTGTTGAAATTTTGATATTGGGGTTTGAATGAAATCTGACTTGTATAAGTGAATGATTGAAAGTATGAATAAACTATTTGGAGTTGATTGGTATGGCATGATATATGCAGAATTGGTAACAGGTGCAAAGTGATATAATGATATACCCGGCAAAAAGGTACAAGTTTATATTTCATATGAGTTGGAATTTATGAGCCGATTTGGCAAGCCGCTTGGCTGTTTGATTTTCTTTTGGTTGGAGAAGGCCCAGAGAGGCAAGTTGGAGTTTTACCGATAGGGCTGTACAAAGGAGGTTATGGCGAAATTTTCTGAAAATTTAAAGTGTTAGAAAATTTTCAGAATTTTTGAAAATTCATGTTAGTCGGAAGGAATTAATATTTTAGTCAATATTAATTGGTTCAGTTGAAATCAGAAATAAGGGGTAAACATATCTTAGGAATTCCAATAGATAGGGTCGTCCTCTACCTTAGCAATTTCGAGGACGAAATTATTTTAAGTGGGGAAGAATGTAATGACCCGGATATTTGACGGTGTAATAATTAACTTATTTAATTATTTAAATAACGAATATATTATTTAATCGACGATGTTAAAACGTATAATTATATTATAATTAAAATCGAGCTTGAAATGGCGCGGCAATTCGCTGTTTGGCGATTCGAACTTCAACTGAATGTACAAGATTCGTTTTAAATCGAATTTCTGTGAAACAAGAAACGTGTGGAGCTGGTGGATTATATCTATCTAGTGGGAGAGAAAAATCAGGATTTTGTCGTGTAGATTTTGAGATATGTCCAAACCAAATTTTAAAATAGTCGCTATAGAATCGTTTATCGACCATAACGGTTTATTCGATATAACTAGAGATAAGGTTTGAATTTAGACAAGGTTCTTTTGGGACATAGTGATAATTTAATTTTTAGAATTTTACTGTAATTTTTAATTAATTAAATAAGCAATTTTTTATTTGGAGTATTGTGCACCCTTAATCAACGATTTTGGGGTTTCAAAATATGAGTTGAACTACCGGTATTATTATATTTTTGGGATCGTGACACCTCGTTGGACACAACCATAATTTTATTTCTGTCCGTAGCAGTCGATATATAAACGAAGTTCTTTGATATTGGCACCACATTAACGTCAACCAAATATAATAAATCAGTAATGCATTGCTCCAACCATAAAAGAAGACATGGTATGTGGCAGCTTACGGTATGGGTTTATATCATCTTGTGGATTGTATGTTACATATGTTGCGCGACTTTATGGTATGCCAGAAACAAACAACTGCATATTAGGGTACGTCATGGTGGCTGTTTGACAAGCGTGTACTCACAAGGTAAAATTTCTCTTCAAGTTGATACATCCAACTACTGGCCTCAAATACAAATGTTATACCATCCTAGTTTGAAATGCACCGACTTTCTTATTTTTCTGTGGCCATAACTTCTCCACCTGCCTCAAACAAAAGAAGAGAACGTGGATAATTCAAAAGCCTCTCAACCAAAAACAAACTAAAAACTATAAATACCCCTCCCACCATCGTTAAGACCTAAATACTATCTTCTGTTACTCAAATGAAAACCGACCGCCACTTTCTCTACTAAAACCCAATTTCCGCAACTTCTAAATTCCAAAACAAATTGAATAAATTCCTAAAAACCAAAATACACATGAATTTGAATTCCTGGAGGTAAACTCTACACTATAGTAACCATCTTTTTGAGTTCGATGTCATTCTTTGTCGCTGGAAATTTCCATAAGCATGGGTCTCAAAGAACTAGGGTTCGAGTTCGAGAGTGATTAAAGCTTCAATTCATGGAGAGGATGGGGTATGTGGATTCAAGAGCTGATGTTAGCATCTTGTTGAGGAATTGGTGGACTCGGTTCAGTTTTGTTAGGGGGTCGATGCGGTTACTGCAGGCGCAGGAAAAAAAGGGGCTCCTGTCGACGAGAAGATAAGGAAGCATCGAGATTTGCGTTATCTGTATGGGGTTGAAGATTGTTAAACGAGATGAATGGTAGTGGGTTTCGGTTGCGAGTCAATGGTGTAGAGAAGGAGTACAGAGGGAATGAAGAAGGCGGAATGGCTGTGTGTGTTGAAATCGCGGATTTCATTTTCTGGTTTGGGGAATAAGGCTGAGGTGTGGATCCGGGTTTGGTAGGAAAGGGGTTTGGGCCTTGGTGAAATGGAGTTGGGCCGTATAAAACAAAGTAAAGTCCTTTTTTACTTTTAATTAAGGTTATTGGTAATATAAAGTAGTATGTTAAGTTTCTGAAATGTGCCGTGAAATTCTTCCTGGAGTTCTACGTTTTGGGGAGAATGAGTACAAGTTGTAGCGTGTGGGGGTTAGTGTGGTTAGGCCAAGCCGTAAGCCCATGATGAAGAAAAAACATATAAAATTCCAAAATAAAAATAAAAAAAGGAAATGGTTTGGAGAAATGGTGTGTGTATTTGTTGAAAGAGGAGCGGAGAAATTTCCTGGAGTTCTGAGTGAAGAAGAAGCTTACGTATAAAAAAATGCATAACAAATTCATACGTTACCAGAATTGAGCACCGTCATTCAAGTTGGGATCATATGGACGGACGCTACAACAATGGAACTGACTGGGAGCGAATCGAAGCTCGTTACAAATTATGATGAAATAAATTGTAGGATCAGAATCGACATTCGCAAACCGTTATTTAACGATTAACGCGCAACTGTGAGTAAAACTCACTAACTCTCCTCAATTTATATTTTAATATAAATTGTACTTTATTTATTGACTGCTGTATATTAATTGTTAAACTGGACTGTTAAATAGATTTGATTGAAAACGTAGTTATAGTTAATCTATGTATTGTTAATCAAATATGGTTCTGTACAGCAGGATATTTCATTTCAAAATGAAATATGATATATATTATACTGTGTAACATCTGTGGATGCAGGGAGACAGGTTGGAGGAATCCGACTGGATTCCTCAACAATTATTTTACTGTTTTCATATATTGTGTTATATGATGTGTTATATAATCTGTTCTGGATTATGTGTGTTAGAAGGATATTAATCATTGTTATTCGATATTTTACATATCATAAGAAACCCTGAGTTGTGAAAAGGAATATTTCAATGTATATCGAAATAAAGGAGTTTTATAAAATCAACCGATTCTATAAAAGGAAACAATTTGAAAATAGAGTATTTATAAAATGAACACGGTTTTATAAAAGGAAGTATTTATAAAACAAATAGAGTTTTATAAAAGGGATATTTATTTAGAAAATAAATAGAATAAGGAAATATTTGTAACGGTAATTAGAAGTTATATAAAAAAAGGGGAATAGTTGTAACGGAAAATAAACGTTATAAAAAGGAAATTGACGAGATATAAAAAAGATAATCAAATAAAGTTAATCGATTAAAGATAATCAAATGAAGGTTAATCGAATTAGTCGAAGTAAGTTAATCAACTATTAGTTAATCAAACGTAGTTTATCAAAAGGAGTTAATCAAACGTAGTTTATCAAAAGGAGTTAATCAAATGTAATTTATCAAAAGGAGTTAATCAAACGTAGTTTATCAAAAGGGGTTAATTGGATATAGAAATTTAGAAGTGAAGTTAAACAAAAATTAGAAACTGACTAGAGATTAGTAAGTTGAATAGTTTTCTGAGTATCGATCTGATGTTGGTTTCGGCCTTCGGGGTTTATACTTAGAAAATTGTTCTCTTACTAGTTTACGGTTAGGGACTAATAGTTGTGGAATGGTAGTGATGCGTAAATGAGGATTGGAAATGTTTTCCAATGTTGAAAACGTATATTTTCTAATTTTAGAAAATAAGGAAATATGAATATATATATATATATATATATGGTTGATGATTGGATCGATAATTCCATTTGGAATTTAGATTGTTGTTTGTACACCGACATGTTTTCATTTGATAGTTAAATCACAGACTATCGAAGTTTTGACCATTTTACGTTATTAATATGGAGAGACCGTTGGGTTATTATCCAAAGAACCACTCCGTATTGGCATAAGCGTTGCAAACCAAGTATGCTGAATATATTGAAGACGGAGTAAAATGCAAGGGCTGTCCTGTTTACAGAATAGTGCCTTCGGTTTCGTTCAGTCCCAGAACGAACGTATATGGACGAATGTCTGACAGAGTATTTCCAATGATCGAATGGGTTGGACTGTACAAATATATATGGTGGCCAACGGATTTATTCCCTTCGCATAATATCCAGAATCTATTTGTGCAGATCCAACTAAATGATTTACGGATCTGATAATGTGGCATTCAAAGTGATCGTGTTATAAATGAATGGAAAGTAAGCGTAGCTTCTAGCCTCATCAACCGGTAAATGACAGAAATCGGGCAGGCAGCATGGCTAAGTCGGTCGCACCGAAGTAGGGTGTATAATCACCTATCTAGAGAATATTCATTTGCTTCTTAAATCTATCAATGCTGTCCCATATATATATATATATATATATATATATATATATATATATATATATACGGGAACGGTTGCTGATCCCAACCGTTGGTGATGTACATTCGATACACTCAAGCGAAATGAGTGGTCGGTCATGTGTGGCTGAGTTGCAAGATGTTCTTGTTGAACTCCAGTGTATCGTTCCTAGAGTACACTGATCGGAAGGTGGTTCCATACCTTGTCATAGTTGGAAACCCAATCATCCAATACGCACCTGCGGTTTTGATTGTATACTATATATGTAGAACGTGAGATGCAAGCGTTTCTACTAGACTGATATCTGTTTATATTTAGACATTATCATAATATCAGAATGATATTGCTTTTCAAAGATGTTTGGATTCTCATAAGGGAAAACCCGTTCCATATTCACGGCGTGGTCTTATGAGATATCATATACCTGTTTAAATGATTTGAGTTTACTAACACCAGTCACATGACTGACCCGGAGTTTATTTGTTTTGTCTTCCCTAAACTCTTGGGTGCCTAAATTTTTACGGGCAGTCAAGTAGTCGGGATTTACAGATGCACTTGGAGAGCTTGGAGCAGGAGGCTTCAGCAGTCGATAGCTATTATTTATTCCGCTGTGATGTTATATGTTGTACTCTGAAAATGGTATGTATAAACAGTTATAACTTTGTATTTCAAAAGTTATGTTATATTTTATTCGTTACGCTGTGAGATTCGTGTTACTCTGATGATGTTGTTGTTGTCTTCTTCTTCTTCTTCTATTCTAAGTTTCTATCTTATCTATCCTCACCCTCTATCTTCTTTCTATTGGTTTCTTGAATTTCCAGTGCAATTTGGGGTTGGACTTGTGTTATTTAGTCAGCTCAAATTGGACCGGATTTTCGGGACACTACAGCAGTGGTCAAACTCACCTTTAGCTTTTGGAAGGACTCCTCACACTCGGCTGTCCAAATGAACCGGGTGTGTTTCTTGGTGAGCTGTGTTAATGGGCCAGATAACTTGGAAAAGTTTTTGACGAACTTTCTGTAATATCCAGCCAACCCTAGGAAGCTCCTTACTTCGGTGGGTGTAGTTGGCTGCTTCCAATCTTGAATGGCGAAAATTTTGCTTGGGTCCACAGCAATGCCTTCTTTTGACACAACATGGCCCAAGAATTTTACCTCTTCTTGCCAAAATGTGCATTTCGAAAATTTTTCTTTTAGGACATTTCTTTGTAGAATCTTTAGCACTTCTCTTAGATGCCCTTCATGCTCCTCCTTTGTTTTAGAAAAGATCAAAATATCATCAATGAAGACTAAGACGAATTTATTCAAGACCTCTCGGAAGACCCTATTCATCAAGTAAACAAAATAGGCTGGAGCATTGCACAGACCGAACGGCATTACCAACCATTCGTAGAATAAGTCAGGACCTCTGGAAGCGGTCAAAGGGATGCATTCTTCGGTTATGCGGAGTTGGTGGAAACCTGTGGCTAGGTCCATCTTCGAAAACACCTTGGCTCCATTTAAATTGTCCATCAAATCATCTATTCGAGGTAAGGGGTATTTGTTCTTCAAGGTCTGTTTATTTAGGTCGCGGTAATCCACACAGAGCCTTAGAGTGCCGTCAGATTTGGGGACAAACACCACAGCTGCTCCCCAATTGGAAAAGCTACTCCAGATTAATCCCTTCTTCAAGAGCTGTTTGGTTTGGGTCCTCAACTCTTCTTTTTCTTTAGGGGTCATCCTTCGAATAGCATGAACTACAGGCCTTGCATTAGGGACAAGATCAATTCTGAAATCGATTTCCCTTCGCGGCGGTAAACTATCTACTTCTTCAAATACGTCCGCATAATTCTTGACAATAGGAATATTCTCTGAAGAGATGGGCGTGACTTCTAAAGAAGACCAAAAAGCTTTCCTATTAGGCTTTGAGCCATGGCAAGGTATAGCAACGGTATTTCCTAAACCTGGTTTCGCCTTCACTACTCTTTCTGAGCATAGCACTTCAGCGTCATATTTTGTAAGCCAATCAAGACCAAGGATAATATCAAATTCTGAAAAATCCATAATGATCAAGTCGAAGGGAAATTTGAAACGAGAGTAAGAAATAGGCACCCTACAGTATAAATCAAGGATGATAGAACCCCCTACAGGATTATGAACATTAGTTGGCTCTTTCTTAACCGTGTTGCTAGAAACAAAACTTCTTGATGCACCCGTATCAAACAAAGCAGTGACAGGAATATTTTTAACAGAAACAGTACCATCCAGAACATCAGGCTTACCTCCCTCAGTAGGTGCAGAGGAAGATGGTGTACCTGCTCCCTCATAGACATGTGCAATCTGAGCTCCTTTCAATAGTGGGCAGTTGGACTTGACGTGACCCTTCTTATGGCAGTTGTAGCAGTCCTTGGTGCTATCACTCCTAGCCTTCTTTTGATTCTTGCACTCTGAGCTATAATGTCCAAATTGCTGGCAGTTAAAACATTGCACCTTTGACTTATCCCTCTTCTTAGCGGCTCCCGAACTACTCCCTTCAGTCTTCTTCTCAGGCTCCTTCCTTTTGTTGTTGTTGGCTAAGCTCCTCTCTCTGTCCTGCTGAGAAACCTTCTTGTCATTCTCCTCATAACGGCAAGCGAACTCCACCATCTTATTGAAGGAAAGGTCGATGTGGGCAGTGACTCTATCAATATATTTCCTTGCAAGTCCATTTATGAATCTCTTATTCTTCTGAAAGTCATCTCGAATCAGTTCAGGGGCATAACGGGAAAGGTCCTCAAATCTACGAACATACTCTGAGATGGACTTGTTGCCTTGCTTCAGATTGGCGAACTCGTCGTGCAGCCTTTCTACCTCCTGCCTCGGAATGTATTTGTCGTTGAAAAGCTCCTTAAATCTGTCCCAAGACATATTATCTTCGTCGCCTCCAATGTTGACCACCTCCCACCAGTTTTGCGCTTCACCTTGAAGATGCCATGCTGTAGTGAATCTCTTTCTCTGATCATCTAGTCCCAGTCCTCCAAATATCTTTTCACAATTTTTCAGCCACGCCTGAGCTTGTACCACGGTCTCGGAACCGGTGAATGGAACTCCGCCTAAATTCTTAAACTTCTTTGCCACCTTATCCAAATCAAAAGGCTGAGGCGGCGGTGGTGGTGGGGGTTGTTGTTGGACAGTGGGCTCCTCGGTTTCAGTGGTATTTCGCCTTCTCCTAGCGGCTCTAGCAGCTCTAGCAGCAGCGGCACTCATTTGAAGTTAGTTCTGTACAATCAAGGGAAGAGTCATAACAACTTTAATGATGATTTTAAGAAATGATAAGATAAAAGGATAGATAAAAGATGGTGATAAAGTGACTGACTATTATGTATCCTTATGAAATGTTCACCGTAGAATAATGTGATTCTACGTAAATGAGTTACTATAAATATGTTATATTCCGCTTTGTAAACCAAAGCTCTGATACCAACTGTGATGACCCCAAACTTCCACAAGTGAAAGCAAGGAGAAATCATATGGAATACAACATAAATATAATATAACAAGTCACAGAAAACAACATAGCACAGGAAATCCATAAAGTAACAACATCATAGCAGCGGATATATAATGTCATCAGCAATAGAAAATCCACAGTCACAGAATCTAAGTTATTACAACAAGTTTTTCAGAAAATGACATAAGTTCCAACTCCAGGTTAAATAACATGAAATGGAAATAAGTCTAATGTCTGAAATAAAAGGAAAAATGCGATAAAGCAAAAGATAGAGGGTCTTTGAAGCTCCAAGTCATCACCTCTTTGCCAAAGCAAATTCCAAGAGAGAGAATGTAAGCTGCTCCAAAGAAAGCTCCAAGTAAAGAGTAACCTGTCTACTTGGCTGCCCGTGTGGAAGAGAGGGCACCCAAGTTTGCAAAAAGGTGAAACATACGATGGGTCAGTCGTGGGACTGGTGTGAGAATTCTTAACTAAATTTATTACTAGAAATAAGGCAAATCCAAAGACCACACCGCTAACGCGGAACGGGTTGCACCAATGGATTGCCGTGCATAACTACAGTGTCAGTACAGATAAATAAAACGTAACACAACGCAATGTCTTTTGAAAAATGGAACCACCATAAGACTCAGGTCCCAACACACAATGCAACGCACACCAAGAGGATAGAGTTTTACCTTATGGTGGTTAAAGATGCTAAATACGCCAAATATGAAACTAATACTATTATTAAGGTATATAGTTTTCAAAACAATTCAAAGCAATGTATTAATCCTAGGAAGCATAGGTACCATATATTATGCCTCCAATACTAGTAATACAATCAAATCCGTCGGGTCGTATTGGAAATTTGAGTTTCCATCATGAGTCCAGGCTAGGGAGGACTCCTTACCGATTCGAGACACTCTAGTTATTGCCTCAGGATTACCCGCAGTTAACCCTTGGAAATGGCAGGGCCGGTCCTCAAATGCAGCTTAGAGGATTAGCAATTCCTAAGCACACGTTCCCCGGTCCTATAGGACCTATCCGAGGCGCCTCATTTCATCATCCACATAAGTAAAATGACTACTAACTAGAAAGAAACGTGCTGCTTTCCCTGCGTTCCCTTCCCCCGTTTTAGACTCTACCGGTTTGTGAAGCTCGTGAAGTCATGTATACCATACCACAAGGTTCTGCTTTTCAACAAGAAACCTTGATCATTTCATCTTAGCATGCCACACCGTCACTCCATACCGTACCATCGACCGTCTGTCAATATATAAACGGGTGTTAAGTAGAGAATGAATTCTCTACCACCAACATTTATATATTAGCAGAAAATCGACAACATGATATTTAATGGGGTACGATGTTAGACACACCATCCATTTACACCCATGCTCTGGGTCTGAGCGAGGGTCAAACCCGTGAAACCAACGCGTACGTTTGGGCAATTACCCCGACTCTTGAATCGGGAGCTACCCAATTCAGAGTCTGGGTCGTTGTCCATTCGAGGGAAGATTTATAGTCTTCATACGCCGTCTTCATATTTAGACTCTTGAAATCGTACAATCATTTGGAATGAGATTAACCCGGACTTTCCAAATAATCTCGCATTCATAATTTTGGGAAAAACACATTTCATGTCGTTATGTTGTTTTATAATGATTTATCCTTGCCTTAATTATTTAATATAACTAATTTCTTTATTTAACGACGCTTCAGGTCAAGGGCGACTCTGGCGCTGTTTTCCATCAATTTTGATTTTCACTTTTCTCAAAATCTAACCGTTGGATTTTAACGTAGCTTATATCGTTGGAAAGATTTTTCCAAGACGGTCCTAGCGGTTTCAGTTTTGGGAAAATCCGACGGTCGGATCTTCCGGTATAATCATTTAAAAGTTCGATTTCAAAACGCGAACTACCGCGCTCGATTCGTTTTATTTTAATTATATATATTTAAATATATAAATAAATAATTTTTTTAATTCATCGTCCTTACATACGCCTTCCTTCTTCTCTTATATTTTACTTTTCTACTTACATGACAATGTAATTTATAATTAGACGGCGAATTATTTCTTTTATTTTATTTTCTATAATTTACCTTAAAATTATAATTCATCGTTCTATCCATTCCATTTCATCTTTCACTTATATTATAATTCCATTTACATAGATGAAATATTCATTCTCTTTTTAATATACATTAAAAATGATGTCAACTTTCCAACGATGAAAAATTCTCTTTTTAATATACATAAAAAAAATGTTAATTTTACATGCAATACATTTCCTTTTTATTAACATTAAAAATAAATGTTAATTTAACATACGATACATTCTCTTTTTATTAACATTAAAAATAAATGTTAATTTAACATACGATACATTCTCTTTTTATTAAAATTAAAAATAAATGTTAGTTTAACATACGATACATTCTCTTTTTATTAACATTAAAAATAAATGTTAATTTCTCACATATTTTAACATTGAACAAAATGTCAATTTCTTATACCATGTAAATTTAATCTTTATATTAAAATGCAAATTCAATCTTTTTGTACAATGTAAATTTCCACTCTTCTTATTACATTAACAAGAATGATATTTTCCTACGATGAAAATTATCTTATTTTTAACATTAAAAATAATGTTAATCAATCATACGGTGAATTCTTTTCTTTTAAATAACATTAAAATAATGTTAGACAATCATGCGGTATCCTTCTTTTTAAATTAACATTAAAATATAAATGTCCATGAGTCATACGATGTAAATCTTCTAACATTAAAATTAAACAAAAATGCAAATTATTCATACGATGTAAATCTTCTAATTTAACATTAAACAAAAATGCCAATTATTCATACGATGTAAATCTTCTAATTTAACATTAAACAAAAATGCCAATTATTCATACGATGTAAATCTTCTAATTTAACACTAAACAAAAATGCCAATTATTCATACGATGTAAATCTTCTAATTTAACATTAAACAAAAATGCCAATTATTCAAACGATGTAAATCTTCTAATTTAACATTAAACAAAAATGCCAATTATTCATACGATGTAAATCTTCTAATTTAACATTAAAGAAAAATGCCAATTATTCATACGATGTAAATCTTCTAATTTAACATTAAACAAAAATGCCAATTATTCATACGATGTAAATCTTCTAATTTAACATTAAACAAAAATGCCAATTATTCATACGATGTAAATCTTTGTTTTGGAATTGATAAGTTGAATCAATCCAATCCTAACACAAGGGACAACATACAAATGGTGACCATTATATTCTCTTTTCCTTTACACTGAAAATTGAATCAATGTAATTTCAACCCAAAGCGATAACATGTGATAGTGATAACATGACAAAGTATAAGCATGAAAATCAGATGGATCTATACTAGCTACTCAATCATAGACCAATCATCATCAAACAAGTCCAAACAAACAGATCTGAAACTTATTTTTAAATCACATCATATACTGAACAGTTTATTTAAATATAAATTTTAAATAAAGGATTCTCACAGTCGTTGCGAATAAGCTGAAAATTCCAACTGTTCAGAATGGTCTTGTTTCAGTCCTGAGGCGTTGATCTCCTTCGTACGATCACAACGCTTCTGAAATTTTCAGATTTCGATTCCGAACGGAAGAGTTATGAATTAAACAAGTTGATAATTAATTTAAAAATTAAATTACTAAACATGATTAAGATTTAACCTTCTTTCCCTCTTATCAGAAACAGGCCGTTACTTCTCAGAATTGCTCAAAACTTTGAGCTCGGATTGTAGGAGGTTGGAGAATCGGTTTGGGGTGCCGTCGGTTGGAGGAGGACGGGCTTGGAGGGGGCCACGTGCGCCGAGCACGTCGGAGAGCACGGTGACGCCTGGTGGGGCCGGCGGCGTGCGCAAGGGCGCGACTTTGGGGGCTGATTCAGAGAGCCTCGGGTCATGAGGAGATTTGAGTTGGGTATGGAAGCGCAGAGGAAAGAAAGGGCTTTGGAATGAGGTAAGGTTTGGGTTTTAATTCGAAGTGAGGGAAGAGAATTTGCAGAGAGATGGATTGAAGTGGTAGGCGGCTGAAATAAGGATGGAGAAGACGATGGTACAGGGGTACCGTATTTCATATGGTATTTCTAGGGTTTTTAATTAATTAAATTATAATTTAACCCAATTAAAGCCCGTTTTACAAACTCCCTATTTTTCAGCCCAACGACTGTCTAACCTACCTAATTACCCCCATTCCGGATCCATCTGAATATGTCCCGTACGCCCAGGAGTCCGTCTCGGTCCCCGTTTCTCAAATTTAAATATAATTCATTTATTTTTAAATTCAAACGTATACAGAAATTTACCAGGACCACGTACGAACTCAGAAAATTCCTGAAAAAATATTTCTGGCTTTCTTTAGATGATACAGTCCTAATAAAATTAATTTCGTTGAATTCTGAGCTCATTTGAAAAATGGCTATTTTCAAGTCGTTCAATTTCAACTGTATTTAACCAAACACATTTTCTTTCGCCACGCTCACATATTAAATCGAAAAATTCTAAAAATTGAAACCTAGCCATATTATGATATTCCGGGTCCAACGAAAGTGGTTTCGTCGAATTCCGAGGTCGTTCGCAACATGGCCATTTTTAACTGTTTCAGAGTTATTTAAAATTGGAAATTTTAAATTTGGACTCCAAATTCAACAAAATTTCCAGAAATAAAATTTTCAAACTGGTTCAGATTTCCGGGTCATTACAACTATGTCGCCATAAATAGGTTTACAAATAAAACCGCAAATGTCACGTATTTGGAAATTGGATTTCCAGCAGTGAACGAGGCAAAAGATAGTCCTCAACCGATTCGAGACGCTCTAGCCCGTGTCTCAGGAACAGCCGCAACTGCCCCTTGGATCGTCAGGGCTGGTCCACCGATGTGGAGTATTATGCCTGAACACTACGTTTCACCGTCCTTTGGGGCGTCAATGAGCCAACGAATGACTTCATCAGACCCGGATCGTCCGATCAAACCGAGGCGCCTCGCAACAGCAACAGCCACACAGGTGAAAAGTATATAAATGTCAGGGCTGGTAGGTCACTGACACCACCCGAGCTAGAAAGAAACGCATGCCCTCCCTGAGGTCCGTCTCCCGTTTTTGGTTCACAACCGGGGTGTGAGGCTCGCGAATTCACGTTACACAAAGCTGTGCCACACAGGCTGTGATTTGATCATCACCACAAGACTTTGCTTTTCAACAGAAGCCTCGATCAATTGCCACTTAGGCATGCCACACAGGCAATTCACTCCATGTGTTTGATATCCATCCATATATAACCCCTGAGCTCGTACGTCTCAGAGAAGGGCGTTAAGCAAGAGAATAAATTCTCCGCCGCCAAACAGATATATATTTAATAGAGATCAATCACACGGACTAAAATCCAATGTTAGACACACAGTCCATTTACAAGTCCGTTCTGGGTCTGAACGAAACCGGAGGCACCTAGCACCCCGCATATCCATCGATCTCCAAGTACGTCTGGACGATCACCAACTGTTTCCATCTTCTTGGGTGTACAGCCCAATCAAGATCATCAGTAATCACCCAAACGACGTGAAGACCTCCGGTCTTCGACCATCGTCTTCATCTTCGACTTATCGTCGTATCAGTTATTCAGAATGGGATAAACCCGGTCTTCCCGAATAAATCGCGTATATTTTAAATAAGTGTTACACAAACACAGCATACGCCTCATTCCAATTCATCAGTCGCTAACCGTAAATTAATCAAGAGAATAATTCCCCAAATATTAACCCCGAAGGCCGAAACCAACATCAGATCAATATCCAAAAATCCATTCTGCTTGGCTAACCGACAGTTAGTTTCTAAATTTCACATTCATAGGGAAAGGTTCCCATTAATTTTATCAAAGATAAATTACTTGAATTTATTCTTTAATCTATCCTTTTGAATTTCGATTCAACTAGTCGGGATTAACGAACCTTACCGAAGTAATCATTTATTTTAATTTCCCAATCCCAACCTATTCATCCCATGAAGTAAAACTGGTAATACTTCATATCTAACACCACGGTGTTATCGGTAAATTCAATTACCTTTTCACGTTCAAATCTAATTAAAGATTTAACTATCGCCTGGAGCAAAACTGGTGATACTCCATTCTAGATCATTTCAATCTAATTAAAGATTCATTAAAACTCCACTTAGTTTTAATCGCTAACTGGGTTAAAGAATCAGTGTCATTTAAAACACGGTTCACGATAAACCCAAAATCACATTCCATTAATTATCGGGTTAAAGAACGAGTGTTATTTAAAACACTGTCCACGATAAACCCAAAAATCAATATCAATTCAATTCCAATTAAATATTATTTAATTGGTACACTTCATTAAATCTAAATAAAAAGATTTAATCTTTTCTCAACTGGGTTCAAGAACAATGTTAGTGAAGACACCATTGACGACAAACCGAAATCACATTTGATATTCAATATGAGGCTCTGAATAGAAAATATATCGGCTTATATTCAATATCAAATTCTACGATTAACAAATGTCGTATTGGAAATAACGATATAAATATATATCTTTCAAATTTCCATAACAACATCTGTACAATCACGAATTCCAACATCGAAATATTCCGAAGACAATTTCGATTCAAATCCACTCCAATGCAATCGTTGGAAATTCTGGTTATTTTTAAAACCCTTTACAAATTCAATTTATTTATTTAAAAACAAATAGAATTATAATTCTAGTTCAAAACTAGTTCATTTCGATAAAAAAATCTATTTTTATCTTTTCAAATATGGAGTTTTTCATCCCAAATCTTCACAAATCATTTCTTATGATTTTACACAAATTATTACTATTTTTAATAATTTTATCAAGGCCCGTACAGTCGATTTCCATCAACGGCCATCGAACTGCACTTACAGCGACCTTTTCCAAATTTGATTTGGACATAATTCCAAATCCAACCGTTAGATTACAAATTTCTAATATTCGTTAGAAAGCACTTTTCGATACGAACCCAACGGTTCCGGTTTCAGGAGAATCCGAAGGTCGGATCTCCCGTAATATCCGTTCGAAGTCAATGGTCGAAATTCGCGAACTGCCGCGGCGCTGCGCGTTCTATTCAGGCCATTATATTATATATATATAATATATACTTCGTCGATTTCTTTTTAAAACGAAATTTATAAATCTTTTTAAATTCGTTTTCAAAACGGTTTCAACTTCATATTCAATTTCAAATCAAAATTGAATATTCCAATTTAAATTCATTTTTAAATTCATTTCAATTTGATTTCAATTCAAATTCATTTCTAATTCAATTTCAGTTTGATTTCAGTTCAATTCAATTTCAATTCGTTTTCATTTCTATTCATTTTCAATTTGAATTCATTTCAATTCGATTTCAATTTGAATTCATTTCATTTCGATTTCAATTTGAATTGATTTCTATTCGAATTTCAAATCAATTCAGTTTAATTCGAATTTCAATTCACTTTAAATATAATTCGAATTTCAATTCATTATAAATATAATTCGAATTTCAATTCATTTTAAATATAATTCGAATTTCAATTCATTTCAATATAGTTCGAATTTCAAATCTTTTCAAAATATCAGATTTTGAAATCACTTTCGATATTCATTATAAAATGAATAAAATCGATATAAACATCGTTCACGTCAAAATGGCGTCAATCTAATCAACACGGCTTGATATATTTCTATTTTCAAATGTTTCTATTTCAAATATTTCTATTTTAAATATTTTATTTCAAAACTGGAATGAGGCCCAATCAATTACCATATAATGTTAATTATATGGATTTTCTACAACACAGGTATATATCAACAAAGATGAATAATCAACCATCATCCAAAGTGCATTCCACACTGTATAAGCATCAAATATAAATAATCAATGCTTACACAGCCTGTCGACCAATCGATCGACATACAATTGAACAATCGAGATTAGTGTACATCAAATATCATCCCAATACCCGTGTGGGGTTTCAAATAATCAAACACAGATTTTATTTATGCAGTTGGGCGATGTGTAAAATTTATCGTCCCAATCAATATCCTTCAAATAGGTGTACATGAACAAACCGTCCAGTTTGTAAATGAATATTTATTTATTCACATTCACGTTAAAAATTCTATTTTTAACGATCAAACTATTTTATTCAACCTACGAATATTCTATTCGGTTCATTTATTAAATAAAATGTTATCTTTATTTTTCTAACTTATTTTTAGAAAATTTCGGCGGCATAACGGCACGATACTAGAAATGGGACGAGGCCTAGCCTTATCCCCGGTCTAGTGAAGGCCCACGCCATTCACACATCAATCAAATTCACCAAACAACCAAATTAAAATCAAATCATCTAACTAATTCATGCAACCAAACAAACAAGTCCATGGTCTGTAGACGATTGTGTCGGGTGCTACTAAACACCGTCTGCATCCTAGTATATATATATAACTAGAAAAAGAAATTGAAGAGTGAGAAATTCTCACCGATAGCTATCCAATACCACGACACTTCATTTAGAGAAATCTTCAACGTTCTCGCCTTTTTGTCATCTTCGTTGCCCGTATCCTCTACATATGTAAAAATCGAATTTTTACTTCGCTATTCAATATATATAAAAATCGAATTTTTACTTCGCTATTCAATATATAAAAATCGAATTTTTACTTCGCTATTCAATATATAAAAATCACCTCTTTATTTCAATGTATATATAATAAAAATTAGATTTTTATTTTGCTACACAAACAAAGATGATATTTTTACTATCTTACCTATATAAAAATTATATTTTTAATATGCCACTAGTATAAAAATTATATTTTTAACCTTTCTATATTATAAAAATTATATTTTTATCCTTTTTATGTTATAAAAATTATATTTTTAACCTTTCTATATTATAAATATTATATTTTTAACCTTTCTATATTATAAAAATTATATTTTTTATAATGTAACTACTTGCATAAAAAAAATCACCTCCTTGGTTATTTATAAAAATCAAAGCCTTATACGGATAAAAATGAAAGCTTTATACGAATAAAAATCAAAGCTTTATATACATTAAAATTGAGAATAAATTCAACGCTTCATATATATATAAATCGGATTTTATTTGAAGATTATACAAAAAAAACTGAAATGAATTAAATAGTTAGCAAACAAGAAAACTTACAACAGCCGGGGGGTGGAAAATCGAACTGGAGAGGGGCCTCGCCGTAGCAGTGGGGTGGCGCGGGTCTGCTGAGGCGTCGCAGGGAGGGTTTTGAGGTCGTGGGGTGGCTCGGGTGGCCGGCGATTGGCTGCGCAAGGGGTTTCAGGGATCGGGGGGTGCTGGGGTCTTCATCGCGTCGGAGGGGTGGTGGGCGGCTCGCAGTCGGTCTGGGGGTGGAACAGTGGGTGGCGGCGCTGCTGCACTAGGGCTTCAGGGGGTTTCGTGCGATCTAACTAGAAGAGGAGAGAGAAGCGCGGGAGGACTGGGAGAGAGGCGGCGATCGGAGCAGCGGGGGCGGCCGATGGTGACCCCGACGTGGAGGAGGCATCGCGATGATGAGGGGGATAGCGGCGGCGGGTTTTTTTTTTTTTTGATTTGGATCTGAGTTGTGAGGGGAGAGAGAGAATAAAGAGAGGGGTGAGGGCCTTATATATTAATTTATATTTTATTATTTTTAATCCTCCAAAGTTGACTTTTCATACGACCTCGAAACAAGGCCCACCGCCTGTCGTCCATAGCGTTTTACCCCCATTCCGAACACAATGGGATATGTATCGTAGGTTGATTCGATCGTTTCGATCAGTTTCCGTCAAAATCAACATATAACACTATATATTGAATTTGAACGCGCATTTCAATTTACCGGGGTCACATACTAACTAGAAAAATTCCAGAAAAATATTTTCTAGCTTCGTATTGACGATACGGTCCTAACAAAACTAGTTTCGTCGAATTCTGACACCACTGGAAAAATGGACATTTTCCAGTCGATTAAAATCAACTGAAACTGGTCAAACGCGTTTTCCTTTGCCACACTCACATATTGATTCGAAAAATTATGAAATTTAAAACCTAGCAATAATTTGACACCACGGATCCAACAAAAGTGGTTTCGTCGAAATCCGAGGTCGTTTGCAAAATATCTATTTTTAAGGGCCTGAATTCCATAGCGACTATTCAGAATTTTTAACTGGACATATCTTTTGATTCCCTCTATGAAATTTTGATTTTTCGGATTCGTTGGAAAGATATTCTCAATTAGATCTTAATGTTTTTGGTTTCACCAAAATCCGGATTGTTTTGCACCCGGTACGTTCAATTGAAGTTTGAAATCAAATTATCGAACTACCGCGTCATTTTCAATTCTATTTATAATTATATATAATTATTTATATTCTAACGACGACGTATATAATATATATGATCGAAATATATTCAAAATAAATTTCTCATCAATATTATTTAAAATAATTCGTTTTAAATAATCAAAATTCACTAAAATTGCCAAAATAAAAATTTTAGACTGGCCCAGATTTTCGGGTTGTTACAGCATTATTTGGCCTTTTTAATTAAAAACGATTTACGATGGTCATTTTGAACCTCTAAATCTTTCAATATTATGAATATAGCTTTTCACTTCTTATTTAACATAAGATTTTTTTCAAAACTATTTTATTTTAATACATAAGAAAATATCCTATAATCATATCCAATTTTTTATTTTACTATCATTTTCTAAACATTTTCCACTTCATTACAATATCTGTAATTGGGAAATCAACTTATCTTATCACTCACAAAACAACGTTACGAAATCTCTTTTGTTTCATTACTTGAAAACAATAACCAACCCTTACTCTTTTAGAATAAATCCATTCCAAAACCCCCTTTTCATTTCCTTTTACCTTGAAAATATTGTTATAATTTCACACATTCTCCTTTTGTTTCTTTTACTTCATGGATATCATTATATATGTAAATATATATATATTCACCAATCTTTCCATTTCCTTTACTTTGGAAATCTCATTATATATTATCAGATCTTGCAATTAATGTTGCGTTATTATTTCTTGTACGGAATTAATAAATTATTCTTAACCTCTTTCTCATTACAAACTAATATCATCCTCAAAAAATCCTGAAGTCGTTCAAGTTGGGGTATTTTAATTACCTCTCAGACCTTGATCAATAATGTTCTAATCTGAAGATAGAAATGAGTTGTAATTCAAAAAAAACCAATATTCATTCTAATATCAAACCAAATTCCACTTAACCATTTTACTTAAGCCGTGATCTTATAATCCATTTCTTATTTTTGAAAATCTCCTTTTCAAATACAACTATTGTTACTTAATTCATTGATTAAGTAAATGCTTATTAAACTTCTCCTTATTACTTTAAATTTCTTTAACCAATTTATTTTATAACACGGATTTTTAATCCAAAGTCTCATTCTTAAATCCTTTACCCCATACTATTTCAAAAATCTATTTAACCATTCCCCCAATTTAGAATCTTATTTCAATGTCATCAATTTTGCTTAAACTATTATTCAGTAATGTTAATTTAAAATTAACGCTTTAACTCAACATCTCTTTTATAAATCTCGTTTATAAAACTCAGGTTTAATATAAACCCTTTTACTCTCAATTTCCTTTTTCTAACTTCAAATATTAAGTAAACATTTAATATAAGATACCGTACTCACTTAAAATCTCTTTATAAACTTCGGTCTAGAAACTCGGGTTTTATATTAAAACCCGGTCATAACCTCCCTTCACAATTCCATTAGATTTCATTCCAACAACACTTAAATTATTATTAATTTAAAATAATAATAAAATTTATCACTAACTACTGCAGAAGTAGTTAAGTTCTTTAATAACTAAATAAATAGTAAATTTCTTTTGAATCTCTTATTAAAATTAAAACAATTATTCGTTAACCTATTTCATTAGTTAATTGGCAACAAACAAAATTAATAATCAATCCCAATGAAAACGGCTGGCTTAGTCAGTTTAAAACATGATAAATTCGTTAATCAATTCCAATTATAGTCCTTCCTTTAAATTAATTAGTAATTTAAATAATTTAACTAATTCCATTTAATTTTTTCTTAACAACATCACCTCAATCATAACCATTAGATTAAGTTTCTAATCTCTTGCTTACATATCTGATTAAAAATCAGAATTTGCTTTATAAAATCAATTAATACTCGTTTATAAATTTAAATAATAAATAATAAATTTTTATTTCCTTTTAATAAATATTTATTTAAAATAATAAATATAAAAATCTATCTTCAGTCATAAAACAAATTTATAACTTCATTTCGTCGATTCACCAGATGGTAAATCGATATTTAGAAAATGATTGATTTATAGGCCATATGCTGCCAATTACTCAACCAATATTACCTATTGGTTAAAACAAAAACAAACGTTGAATTTCCGGTCAACGTTCAACAATCAAATCAATCATCCAATTAGAATAGTTCATATAATGGTAATATGAAATAAACAACATTAAATATATTTGAGGAATCCAATTGGATCCCTCCAACCTATTTTTTTCCTACATCCAAATAGGTTAACTCTAATAATATCATTAAATTCAATTTAACTGATTATTTTATAACAGTAAATAACGACTATTTAACATCAATCAATTTATTTAACATAACAAGACAATTCAACAATTCATCAGATTAAACAAGTTTATTTTATACACGTGGCCAACAAGGTAAGTTACCTCAACTGGATTCAATCGTTAAAATAACGATAATGGTTTTCACTAAAATTAAACAAAGGTTTGATTTCATTGATTTAAACAATGTATGAATATATAATAAACAAACAATCAACCATTAGCAACCACAACACACAATTATAGAACCCGACTTATATAAAATATAAGTGGGAAGAACTGAGTGAGTTTAACTCACCTTGATTTCTGTTTGTCGCAAAAGCGGTTCGATTTTTAGTTAAATTAAACAATGATTAATTTAACCAGTAATCGTTGCAGTCTCTAGTTCTATCCAAAAAGTTTTAGAACGTAGTGCTTGGAAATAAGGTCCTAACGTAGTTCGTCCCGTCCAATTCTAATAACACAGCCGACGTTATAATTATTATAATTTATATGGTTAAATTTACATAAATCAATTTCTTAAATTAAAAATTAATTTCTTAATTACTTTTGAATTTTACGGGGCCGATAGCGTTCCTTCCTTCCCAATCGGTTTGTGCTTCAGTACCAGGTTCACATTCGAGTTATATGGCTCCTATTCAAAAACCTTGTAATGAATTAGATACTAAACAATGTTTAATAAATTATAATAGGATTAATTAATTTTAAATCATAGTTTAATAAAACTTTAATTACTTTTTAATTATCAGAATGTGGCCTGATTTCCTTTCGGTTCCTCATTGCTTCGTGTATCCTCGTTCTCCTGTTTGCTTTGTTCCTGCTTAAAACAAGTAACAACGCGATTTAATATATATAATTTTATATACTAATTATGTTATTAAAACTTAATTACCATTTTACTATTAATTAATCATTGATCTGCACAACTTAGGCCGATACTCTCGTTTTTCGTTTATTCCAACAAAGTTGCGGTTTAAAAAACCCCGCTAAAACTGATCACCGATAATCACCACCACACGCCTGCTATGACTGCCATTGGTTCATCATCGACCACCAGAATTTGCGTCGTGCTCTCCTCCACTGATTTATGGTGGTTCGAACCCACCCGATGCCGCCTTTTGCCCTTAGATCAACCTCACACGCCACGACTACGAGACTGACCTCTGATCTCCATGCTGAACCATTTTAGATCATAGCCCACCAGATTACAACCCTCATCTAGCTCTTTGTTTTCGATGTTGGAAGTTCTATAGACTATTGCGTGGATTGAATGAGAAAGTGGAGAGAAGCTTGAAGGTTTTCTGCCATTAAATAGAATGGGGCGGCGACATATGTGGTTGACCACACAGAGGTCAAAATTAGGGTTAAGGGGAAAATATGGGTTATATATATAGACAACTTATTTATTAAAATAGTATTCTCGAAACTTTGCGCTGAAGTAATGCATAAAAACAACAACAAATGGTCCCTGATTGAGATGAAAATTTGCAACTCAAAATAAAATAATATTTCGGACACGATGAGACAGTTTTCGGTGAATTCCAAGATCATTTGTGAATTTTTTTTATAACTCATACACGTGAATTGAAACACATTTAAATTAAATATGATCACAAAATAAATCCAATCGGCTTGAAAATTTTAAATACTGCAATTATAAATCATTACGGATTTAATAAAACTAATTTCGCTGAAAACGGAGTTCGTTAGATAACCCTTTTATTCTAAATTTTGAAATTAAATCGACAAGACAATTAAATATAAACAGAGGCGTTTATGGCTACCGTTGTCACATACGACATCGGTTTGCCATGAATCTTGATTCCATACAATAATTTAACGTTATGGTTCCAACAAAACTAATTTCATCGAAAGCCGAGGCTGTTTGCAAAATGGCCTTTTTAAATGCTTATAAAATATCGATTAAAATATTATTAAATTCCAAAATAATTTAAATAGTAATAAATTATTATTATCGTAAATATTCAAATTGAAATATCATATATCTTCAAATATGTAACACCCCTAAATCCCACATCGTGGAAGCCTATGTGAAGTGGGTACTTATATAGTAGAGCCTATCTCTTACTAACGCCGAGGCCTAGTGTTGGAAAACCCTACACCTGAGAGGTGGCAAAGTTGGGACAATATCAGTGTTAGTAGGGAGGTTGGCTCAGCCTGTGTGGCAACGCCATGTGTGGGCGGATCTCGAAACTTAGCCGAGGCCTTTTGAGGATCAAAGTCCCACACCTATACGATGGCTAAGTTGGGGACAATGTCTTGCGTGAATGGAGTTATGAGTTGTTACAATGGTATCAGAGCCAATACCCAGCCGGAATTGTGGCTCCTATGTGGACCACAGCGCCTAGGTGAGGTGTTTGTGAGACAATGAGGACGATGGGCTCTGTAGGATTGGAGAATGTAACACCTCTAAGTCCCACATCGTGGAAGCCTGTGTGAAGTGGGTGCTTATATAGTAGAGCCCATCTCTTCCTGTAACACCCCGTGTATTCTACAACAGTGAGATTCACAAATTAAAGTATAATTAATCTCAAATCAAAGAATTAAGGGAAACGGGTTACGCCATTGCATTCGCCTCGAAATTCTGCTTGAGATAGAGTCCGAGTTTACGCAAAACGGATAACGTGTGAAGAAGATATCTTTAATTTAAATATCGCAGCAAAACATGAAAAAAAAGAAGAATGGGAAACGAATAATGTTTAGCATTGTTCTAGGGTTTGTAAGCAAAAGACTTAGTAGCTCATTTGGTTGGAACACATGACTTGCATACAAGAGGTACAGAGTTCGATCCCCGCCAGCGCCCTATTTTTGTTTTAGGGGAATGGCTTAAAATAGCCTAGTGTGAACGCAGTTCAAAAAGTGGTTTAGTGTGAAAATGGGTAATTGGGAAGATAGAGAAAAAAATGAATATATATATAATATATATATACATATACGCATATATATATATATATATGACGTGTATGCATCATGTAGCGTACATTGCGCATTTTTGGTTGTCAAGGATGGCTTTTTTTTTGGCCTTCTCCAATTTTTAATTATGACAAATTAAAGGTAAGAAAATATTTATTCATATATAAATAAATATTTATATATGGGTAATTAATATGGTAAAGGGGAAAATGTATCTATTAAATACGTATTTACGTTTGAATTCGTGAACATTTAATACGCTGAGTCATTTCTGACTCATCGCTGAGTCAATGCTGAGTCATTTCTGACTCATGGCTGAGTCAGTAGGATAACTCTATCCTGACTGAACGGTTGTGGTCATTTCTAGGATTAATCAAACGGCCTAAATTAATCCTAAAATTCTATATATACAACTCAAACCTAACCTAAACTCACACAAATAATAGAATACAATAGCCGTCATGCTGTTGGAGAGAAACTAAGAATGGCCGTCAATTAGAAAGCCTAGAGACAAGCCAACAGGCCTAAGGGACGAATCAAATTAAAAGAAGATCAAAGCTTAAAGCAACAACAACTAAATTAAATCAATGCCTACAACAAAGGATAGCATCTCAGATTTCTGAATTGAAGAATTCGTCACACGATTGTAAGTAGAGTATTATTCCGGTATGAATTAAATAACTGTGTTTGATTTGTAATGTAAGAAATGGAATTGTGGCGTTAATAATTCATATTTGTGCGTTGCTATGATTCTAATCGATTTGGAAATGTTGTGATATAACGATTGGGTATTCGCAAGTATGTAATTCATGATAAAAACTACATGTCTACAGTAGTTTATTTGAGATTTATTCAAGTATACCATTGGATATTCGCAACATGTTTGTGGTTGTTTAATTGAGATTCATGCAAGTATGTGGTTTTGCTACTATGCCAACATAATGTATATTTTGTACAAAAATCACTTTTTGAGTAATTGGATCAAATTTGGGATATTATGATTCATATATGTTGGAATTGGCATCATGATCTATGTATAAAACCATACTTTTGTATTAGAAACAAAAGTAAGCCTCTTTAACTTATGTTGATTTTTATGAATAAGACTAGGCTATGTTTGGTATTATGCCAAATTGGAAAACAAGTTAGGCCTATGTTGTTAACAAGAATTATATAATATATGTGACACATAGCTAAGTTAGATTTACATTCTAATTGCAAGTTTGCATGAATAAAGTAAAAACCATGATTTCATGTTTAGGAATATTTATGCCATGATTATATGAATAGATCAAAAACCGTCATTCCATGTTTGAGTATAACTGTGCCATGGTTATGTGAATAGATTAAAAATCATGATTAAGTTGGAATTCCATGTTTGAGTATAACTGTGCCAATATTTAGGCACTGGGCACCAGTAGCATACCTGTGCATTCTAGGATTGTGTCGGGCCTCCACCATGGGACTTGATACACCCCATGGTGGGACCAGCATAGGTAACTACAACATCGGGGGCCGTAAGACACATGTAACTATGCGAGTAGGAGCCGATCATCATAAAATTGATCACTTCACCCTGATTATGGGGTGCCTGTTGGGAACTAGTTTATATGGGTATAGAGATTAATATGGGGTACGATAGTATATTCGACCCTAGACAACTTAACTGAGTATTTGGTGCTTTCCCATTTCTAGTTTACACTTATCATACCCAGTTCTTTATTCATAGACTGAATAGTCCTAGACTTACTCAGGCTTTATGTCTAACTCTACTTTCTTTCGTCTTCTTTTCTTCCGTCCCCCCCCCCCCCCCCAGGTCCACAGGGAGGGAATACTGCAGCTTGACCAGCCTTCATATCCAGCTTGAAGAGAAAGAATGTATTGCTTGGATCTTTTCGTTTTTGGACTATGGCTTTGGACAGCAATTATGGGACTTTTGCAGTTTATTCATGTTTTCTTTATGCTTCTTTAAATAATGTAATCAAGACAGTTATGAAGATGTTATGTTTTTGGAAGTATTGTAAGACAATTATGGTATGGTTGTTGTAACACGTATTACTTTTATGAAATAAAGTTTGTTGTTTTTCCGCTGTTACAAAATATGTGTTCTTATATCTGTCTTGTATATCTGTGACTTATACTTATAAACCTCCACCAAAATTAGGGCATTCCCTTTGAGAGTGACCCTAACGGAGGTGGGGTGTTTCACTTGGTATCAGAGCATAGGTTTACCAGATAAGATAAAAAGTTTTGAAAATTTATTTTCAAAAAGGAAATTTAAAGAAGCATTTTTAAAAGATAAAATATTATTTTATTTTAAAAGGCAAAGTCCCCTCTCCAAAGCCATAGGTACTATCTCTTATCCTTCGTTTTGAATCTACCCTTTCTGTTTCAGCATGTCTGGACACCTTACTCCCCAGCTGCTGACGCTTTCACTCCTCCCCCTCCACGTGAACCAGCAAGCGGAAGAGTCCCAGAGTAGGAAGATGAATAATAGTCAAACAAGAAAGGATCGTAACAGTAATAATAAGAAACAGGAAAAAAGGAAATGCAATTTTTGTGGTACGGAAGGGCACATAGCCAAGGATTGTAGAAAGAGGAAAAGAAAGCAAGGAGAATGTTTTCATTGTAGGGAGACTGGACACATCAGCATAGACTGCCCTGAGAAGACAGACTTTGAGAAGGGCGGGAAAGACAACAAGTCCCGAGAGAAGAGGAAGTGTAAATTCTGTGGCAAAGTGGGGCACTTAGTGAAAGATTGCCGGAAAAAGAAGGCCAAGATGAATGGTGGGTGCTTTTCTTGCGGTGAAACAGGCCACATGGCTAAGGACTGCCCAAAGAAATGAGGGTATAAATACTTCTGTAGAAAGTGTAGTTTATCTTTATGATCACCCCGTTCGCACTTTATTTGATTCCGGCGCGTCACACTCCTTTATCTCGTCTGCTTTAGTTAGAATCTCTGCACCTAAAAACTAGTATGGTAGAGGACCCCTTAATTGTTTCAAACCCAATTAGGGGCCCAGCTCATTTGTCTATGATCTATTTGGGATTGAAAATTTCTATTTTAAGCATAGAATTTCAATGTAGTGCCTTTGTTTTGGGCTTTTCGGGATGTGGTTTGATTCTGGGCATGGATTGGCTATCCAGTAATGGGGCCATCCTTGATTGTGAGAAAAGGGTTGTTAGGGTCCTAACCCAGCTCGGTAATACTTTGGAAATTTCTTGTAATCTCTCGTATGCGGTTATGCTTAGTTACCTTGAATGGCTAGATGCCTCTGTTGAAAATTTGCAATCGATTAGAGTGGTCCGGGAATATCCGGATGTCTTTGAAGAGGTGAAGGGCTTGCCTCCGAAGCGGGAGATAGACTTCCATATACATCTTGTAGATAATGCAAAGCCCGTTGTGTCGCCCGTTAGACACATGGCTCCACGGGAAAGGAAAGAGCTCAGTAAACAGATTAAAGAAGCTTCTAGAGAAGTGGTTCATTAGAAGGAGCATTTCAGAATGGGGCGCTCCAGTAGTGTTCGCCACTAAGGCAGAAGGTTCATTTCGCTTATGCATGAGTTGTGGAGAATCACCTTAGTAAGTACATTTGGCAACATAGCTGGCATTTATTTCCAAGAGATAGTTCTGCTACGTGGAATACCTGATAGTAAGTGGACGAGATCTAAAATTCACTAGTGAATTTTGGAGAGCTTGCATGAAACCATGAGTACGCCGTTATGTTTGAGCTGAGTATACTAGAAGTAGAGTAAGTGAAAGAGGAACGAGAGGCAATAGTGAAATAGGTTCCAACTCATATTTTGGAAACAAGAATTAAGAAGCTACGAAATTGTGAAGTTAAAGACGGACAAAGCATAATGGAGTTAAGCTCAAGGAATGCGACTTAGAAGATTGAAGACTAGATTCGTGCATCATATCTCTTCTTAAGAGTATATCCTTAATCCCTCTCTTCCTGTAGAGCTTACTTGCATGCTATCTTTTGTATATATCCTCTCGGTCCCATTCTCAATCCAATTTCTATTGCAAACCCCATAGGGAGTATAACTCATCTTTTAGTAACACATGTTGGGGCTCGAGGGTGTTCGTTGGTTTGACTAAACTTTTTGGGTTTTATAGGATACGGGTGGGTCTTAGGAAGGGACTCCCTTGTGACCTAAAAGGATTCCATCATGCTTAGTTTCCTAGAATCATATATAGTGGTTGGGTTGAGTAATTCTTTGGGTGTCAGTCTGATGTTGATTTCGGTCTTCGGGGCTGATGCTTAGAGAATTCTTCTCCTAGTCAATATATATATGGCATAGATTTCCAGTTTTGACATTGCCTAATGGGCACAAAGTCTTTACTTGCTTCTATCATTTGACTATACCTTTAGATAGGAACAATTGGGTGTAAACATGTGTTTGAGACATGTTATGATTGATGGTTGCAAGTGGTTGCAAGTGATTGCTAGTGGTTGCTCGTGGTTGCATATACACACACAATCTAGGTTTTAGATCAGCTCAGTCACTTCATATTGCATGTGCATATATGTTTGCATTCGTATATGGTTGAACTTTAATGTGTTGTCATATGGATGTTGCATTTATATGAATGATTGTGCACTCATGTAGAATCATGAATAGGAGGATTTGCATACATAATGGATTCATAGCACTTACATAATTCGCATTAAGGAGGTCAACTGAATCAGCAGACCGCCTGATTTTGCATTAGATAAGTACATGTACACACACACTTCGCATATGATCATAAAGCATTAGAAGTCTTGTAAGGACAATGGATGCTCGTGTTTGATGGATGGGTAGATGGATGTTTGGATGTTAGGATATACATTCTTCCTAACTTGAAGATTTCGGGGACAAAATCCTTTTAAGTGGGGGGAGAATGTAACACCCCGTGTATTCTATAATAGTGAGATTCACAAATTAAAGTATAATTAATTTCAAATCAAAGAATTAAGGGAAACGGTTTACGCCATTGCATTCGCCTCGAAATTCTGCTTGAGATAGAGTCCGAGTTTACGCAAAACGGATAACGTGTGAAGAAGATATCTTTATTTAAATATCGCAGCAAAACATGAAAAAGAAGAAGAATGGGAAACGAATAATGTTTAGCATTGTTCTAGGGTTTGTAAGCAAAAGAATTAGTAGCTCATTTGGTTGGAACACATGACTTGCATACAAGAGGTACAGAGTTCGATCCCCGCCAGCGCCCTATTTTTGTTTTAGGGGAATGGCTTAAAATAGCCTAGTGTGAACGTAGTTCAAAAAGTGGTTTAGTGTGAAAATGGGTAATTGGGAAGATAGAGAAAAAATTGAATATATATATATATAATATATATATATATATATATATATACATATACACATATATATATATATGACGTGTACGCATCATGTAGCGTACGTTGCGCATTTTTGGTTGTCAAGGATGGTTTTTTTTTGGCCTTCTCCAATTTTTAATTATGACAAATTAAAGGTAAGAAAATATTTATTCATATATAAATAAATATTTATATATGGGTAATTAATACGGTAAAGGGGAAAATTTATCTATTAAATACGTATTTACGTTTGAATTGGTGAACATTTAATACGCTGAGTCATTTCTGACTCATCGCTGAGTCAATGCTGAGTCATTTCTGACTCATGGCTGAGTCAATAGGATAACTCTATCCTGACTGAACGGTTGTGGTCATTTCTAGGATTAATCAAACTACCTAAATTAATCCTAAAATTCTATATATACAACTCAAACCTAACCTAAACTCACACAAATAATAGAATACAATAGCCATCATGCTGTTGGAGAGAAACTAAGAATGGCCGTCAATTAGAAAGCCTAGAGACAAGCCAACAGGCCTAAGGGACGAATCAAATTAAAAGAAGATCAAAGCTTAAAGCAACAACAACTAAATCAAATCAATGCCTACAACAAAGGATAGCATCTCAGATTTCTGAATTGAAGAATTCGTTACACGATTGTAAGTAGAGTATTATTCCAGTATGAATTAAATAACTGTGTTTGATTTGTAATGTAAGAAATGGAATTGTGGCGTTAATAATTCATATTTGTGCGTTACTATGATTCTAATCGATTTGGAAATGTTGTGATATAACGATTGGGTATTCGCAAGTATGTAATTCATGATAAAAACTACATGTCTACGGTAGTTTATTTGAGATTTATTCAAGTATACGATTGGATATTCGCAACATGTTTGTGGTTGTTTAATTGAGATTCATGCAAGTATGTGGTTTTGCTACTATGCCAACATAATGTATATTTTGTACAAAAATCACTTTTTGAGTAATTGGATCAAATTTGGGATATTATGATTCATATATGTTGGAATTGACATCATGATCTATGTATAAAACCATACTTTTGTATTAGAAACAAAAGTAAGCCTCTTTAACTTATGTTGATTTTTATGAATATGACTAGGCTATGTTTGGTATTATGCCAAATTGAAAAACAAGTTAGGCCTATGTTGTTAACAAGAATTATATAATATATGTGACACATAGCTAAGTTAGATTTACATTCTAATTGCAAGTTTGCATGAATAAAGTAAAAACCATGATTTCATGTTTAGGAATATTTATGCCATGATTATATGAATAGATCAAAAACCGTCATTCCATGTTTGGGTATAACTGTGCCATGGTTATGTGAATAGATTAAAAATCATGATTAAGTTGTAATAATTCTAGTTGAACTATACTTTTGTATTAGTAACAAAAGTAAGCACCTTTGTAAACATATGGTAATTTTATAAACATGATTTGCTTATGTTTGACATTATGCCTAAGTAAAAATATAGGTTTCTGTTGTAGTTAAGACTATGTGTCAATAATGATATCTAATTTAGTTAGATTCTTAACTTAACTATAAGTTTACATTGTTTTATTTATGTCACTTATGATTTATGACCAAAGTATATGTCACCACAATGCAAGTACACCAGTTTCTATTTTGTAGTTCCAACGTTATGTTGCAAGTTCATGCGTTCACATTCCCCTCTTTGTGTATGTAATCACGTTTTAAGCCTCCCCTTTTTCACGTGGCTAAGTTGGGCTTAAAAAGGCTAAGCCCAACATATATTATAATAAACGAACGTATTAAACGGGGGAAATAGTGTTGGGCCAAATTAATTAATAAATGAAAATATAAAAGTAGAGGGGCCCAAATTCAAGAATGGGTTGGGCCCATGATTGGTGTAAACCCTTACACCATTAATTTATTTTGAACAATGGGCCGCAAATATTTACATATAAGAAAATAAAGAAGAAAGACAAAATATGTAAATGTACAAAATACGATGTGTTTAACCCGAGGTTGGATTGAGTTGTGATGTAAACCTGCCCGGAACCGCCCGGCTGTCCAGTAGTCACAACAATACCTATCCAATGTGGGTGGTTAAACATGGAGCCCAATAAGGACCCGAGGTTAGACTGAGTTGTGGCGTAAGACTGCCCGGACCCAACCGGCAACAGGCAGCCACAACAATACCTGTCTAATGTGAGATGTCAAGGCTTTAATTAAGACAATTAAGGCTGAGTCAGGATTGATAGGATTAAGTAAATTATATTAATACTTAATCAAAATGAAACATGCTAAACAGACTGATTGGAGAGTTAGGTTTATAAAACACTTAACGAACTTAGCATGTTGGCTAGAGATAGAAAACCTAGTAGCGGAGGACCCTTTTTGCAGTAACCCTACAAGGTATCATGATACCCTGAAACTAGGCAGGGTGGGGCACGATTACTGGGCTGATTGTAAGAGGTCAAATCGACGGAGGTGGTGCAGCAGTGTAGGTTCTAACGGGGTGCGGGCGTGCACACACTCCGGCGTAGAAAAATAAGGCACTGGGCACCAGTAGCATACATGTGCATTCTAGGATTGTGTCGGGCCGCCACCATGGGACTTGATACACCCCATGGTGGGACCAGCATAGGTAACTGCAACATCGGGGGCCGTAAGACACATGTAACTATGCGAGTAGGAGCCAATCATCATAAAATTGATCACTTCACCCTGATTATGGGGTGCCTGTTGGGAACTAGTTTATATGGGTACAGAGATTAATATGGGGTACGATAGTATATTCGACCCTAGACAACTTAACTAAGTATTTGGTGCTTTCCCATTTCTAGTTTACACTTATCATACCCAGTTCTTTATTCATAGACTGAATAGTCCTAGACTTACTCAGGCTTTATGTCTGACTCTACTTTTCTTTCGTCTTCTTTTCTTCCGTTTCCCCCCCCCCCTCCCCCAGGTCCACATGGAGGGAATACTGCAGCTTGACCAGCCTTCATATCCAGCTTGAAGAGAAAGAATGTATTGCTTGGATCTTTTCATTTTTGGACTATGGCTTTGGACAGCAATTATGGGACTTTTGCAGTTTATTCATGTTTTCTTTATGCTTCTTTAAATAATGTAATCAAGACAGTTATGAAGATGTTATGTTTTTGGAAGTATTGTAAGACAATTATGGTATGGTTGTTGTAACACGTATTACTATTATGAAATAAAGTTTGTTGTTTTTCCGCTGTTACAAAATATGTGTTCTTATATCTGTCTTGTATATCTGTGACTTATACTTATAAACCTCCACCAAAATTAGGGCATTCCCTTTGAGAGTGACCCTAACGGAGGTGGGGTGTTTCACTTCCTAACGCCTAGGCCTTTTGTAACAACCCGAATTTTAACAACATGTTAAGACAGGAATCAAGGCAGAATTAAATGTTAAATCTGAATCAAGGAAAACGGGTTGCGCCATTGCGTTCGTCTCGGAAAAATACGCGAAATAGAGTTCGAAATTTCGTAAATCGGAGTCCGTATGATCAAGATATGGCCTCGCAAAGTTTCACGAAAAATTCAAATTTAAAAACAGATTCAAATTCTCAGAATTCAAGGTAGGCGGGAAAAATCCCGCCCAGACAAGTCGACAGGGGGGTCGACACTAGGGTCGACCTCCCCCCAACCAGGTCGACACTAGAGTTGACCTGGGGGTCGACCTACGTGTCGACCTCCTCCCAGGTCGACTGGGGAGTCGACCTGGGTGTCGACCTGGGGGTCGACCTCCCTGGTCGGCCAGGTCGGCCTGGTGCACCTGTTTTGGCTCCTGGGTCTTGTTTTGGGGGCTTGTGACGATTTTAGATGGCTCAGATCTATCCTAGGGTTTATCCTATGGCTAAAACTAATCCTAAACACTATAAAAAGACCCTAAGACCTAGCTTAAATCATACTATTTCATTTTAGCCTTATGCAGCCGCCATTAAACCTAGAACTCTAAATTAAAAATACAAAGAACAAAATTAAAAGAAGACGAAGGATGATTCTTGAAGGCTACAACTAGAAGCAACAACAACTACGACGCTTTAGACAACGGATTTGGGGCTATTTGATTTGGATTACTTGCTTCATATTGTAAGTTCTATGTCACTTTTTAGGCAAAAACGCTAAAATAACATGGACATGCTATGAATTGAAACCGGATTTAGGAACTATTATTAATCCATGTTTATATTGTTTAACTTTGAATCATAAATTGGGAATATTGCTATGTTAATGTTGCAAGTTAAACTTATCATGATGTTGATGTTGTTATGAATCACTTGGGCTTAATTTTATTGCAAGTTGAACAAATACATGTCCATGGAATCATTATGTTCATTGAAATCCTCATGTTGATTAAACCATGCCTATGATGCTAATTAAACCATGTCTATGATATTAATGAAACTATGCCTGTGATGTTAATATACCTATCATGTGAATGACAAATTGGGAATTGCTAGGTCATGATGAAAAGTTGGAATCATTATGTTTATAATGCTAGATGAGAATCATTATGTTAAAAATACTAAATTGGAGTCCACTATGCCTATTAGAATTACCATGCCTTTAATGTTTCATGTTTATAATAAAATTATTATTATGCCCGCAATGATTATTATGCCTATGATGTAAAGTTGAATTCATCATGTTAAACTAAGTTGGAACCATTACTATGCCAAGTTATCATCATGCTAGTATTGAAACCATGTGATATGTTATAGCCTGTTTATTATGCAAGTGATGTTGGAATTGTCACATATGCCTATCACAGGTTTGGTGTTATTCCACTTTATCTCTTGAATTGTTTATGCTTGTAAACGAATTACGTTTATATGCGTTGGGGATACAATTGGGTAGAATAGGCAAAACTTGAATTGATTATAATCATAAATCGTGAAATCTGGCATAAGTAGAACGTGAAATATGGCACGAAAAACTTGACTTGAATATTCTATAACTTGACTTGAAACATGCCTTAGTTAGGCACGAAATTGACATATGAACATGCTATGAAAATAGCACGAATCTGATAAGAACGTGGGCATGACTTTAGAAAACAAGAAAGTGGCCAACTCGAGGTTGGGTTGAGTTTGTAGTGTAAATCTGCTCGGAACCGCCTGGCAAATCCAGTTGCTACAAACAATAGGATCCAATGTGGGTAGTTGGTCACATCGCGCTTGAAACCCGAGGTTGGGTTGAGTTCGTAGCGTAAACCTGCCCGGAACCGCCCGGCAAATCCAGTGGCTACGAACAATAGGATCCAATGTGAGTGGTTCAATGCATTAACAAATCAATCAATGCCCATTAGGGTTAAGTCATGAACATGGAAAGATAACTTAACCAACTTGAACATGATTTGTAAGGGCTAAGTCATGAACTTGAAACGACAACACTTAGCCAACTTGACATGACACGTAGGTGGGTTAAGTCATGAATTTAAATGACATACTTAACCATCTTGACATGACTAGACTGGAAAAGGATTAAGTCACGAATTACATGACTTAATCGGTTAGGCGGGTTAGGTCACGAATTACATGACCTAATCTGTAGGCGAAACCCTAGACACGACCCTTTTCAGCAGTAACCCTCTAGATGTATCAAGGTACCCTGGGGCTAGGCCGGGTAGGGCACGATTACTGGGATGATTGTAAGAGGTGAACGACGGCAGTGGGGTATGCCAGTGTAGGTTCGGTGGACTACGGTCGTGCACGTATTCCGGGGCTGGCACTGGGTATCCGTAGATTTATCTGTGCATCTTGAATCGTGTCAGGGGTTGACAACCTAGGGCTGATACACCCAAAGGTGGACCCAGCACAGGTGACTACTTTCGTGATTAGCCGTATGACACGGACACTTGACGAGCTAGAACTTGTAGGGAGCCGATCGACTAGATAATCGCTCCGTAGGACCCCGTACTTGGGTCAGACCCCATTTCAGGGTCATTTCATGATATTGGGCCGTGGGATTTATTTCGTGATTAACTTGTGACATGGGCTTAGTATACTAGTACAGTCGATGCAACGAATCTCGAACATGTGACGCTTTACTTGACTTGTCTTGACTTATCCTAATCACCTTAGTCTATCTTGTTCACCTTGGCACCATTCTTAAGTTTAGTTCCAGTTCATACATGACAGGTTGTTTTAACCGTTTTTACACTGAAAGTCACTAGGACTTACTCAGTCTTTGTAACACCCCGTATTTTCTGTAAACATAAGAGTTAAAAATCAAGGTATAATTAATTTTTAGGAGAAGAAATAAGGGAAACGGGTTGCGCCATTGTGTTCGTCTCGGAAAAATACGCGAAATAGAGTTCGAATTTGCGTAAATCGGAGTCCGTATGAAGAAGATATGGACGAACGAAGTTAGGCAGAAAAACCGAAAACAGGCCAAAATACACTGGCGCACTTATGAAGTGCGCCAGTACAAAAATACACTGGCGCACCTGCCAAGTGCGCCCATACAAATCCAGCACCAAATTCTGGAGTGTTCTGAGGTGACGTGTCTTCTTTTGAGTGGCTGGATGATGTGTATTCGAGCTGTGCGATTCTGATGACTTCTGGACTGATCTGAAGGCTCTAAATCACCCTATCCTCCTATAAATACATCCCTAACCTAAACCTAAGTCTCTTACACAACTCTCTAGCCTCCATTGCTCTCTTCTTCTAATTAAAAATAAAAATGGCGTTGCTACTCTGCTAGAATCAAAACTAGAAGTCAATCAACATCATCCTAAATTCAAATTTGAGATAAAAGCTTCTGCAACAATTCTGTAACAACTAAAGTTCTTTCTTAAATCCAATCAAGGCAAGTACAGTTATTTTCTGCTATAAACATTAATTATAATTCTGATATGCTTTTAAATCTGAATCTGAGATTGTATATCTGTCAGATCTGTTTTTCTGTGACTGTTCTATATCCCTTTCTGCTTCCTTTCTGTCTCTATAGCCAGGCTACCACGAGCCTGTGCCTAATCTCATAAGAGATTAACGTATGAACGCAAATTTTGGGATAAATAATGAATGATGCGAAATTTGACAAGACTGAATTGAACATATGACTTTAGATCTGAGGCATAAAATATATTGACATATGACTTAGGATTGGATGCATGAATTTGACTGTAAACATATAATTTATATATGTTGTATGCATAGTGTACATTGTAATCTAGATCTGTAACTAATTAGAGAAATGAACATATGTTATTTAGATCTGTAATTAATTAGAAAAATAAGCATATGTTATAAACTAGTTTTAGACCTATGCATATTCTGTGATAAAAGAAGAAGAGGAACCACTGTAAGATTACATATGATTTGAGACTTTGGACAAAATGCATATAAAAGTCAAGATCTGATTTTTAGAAGATATGATTTAAAGATTTAGATTGTTGGGTATAGTTTGCATAATGATTCATGACTTAAAAAGAAGAAGATATGGAAACTTAGGTGTAAAGATTTACATTAATTAGGATATCTATTATTGTGATTACACCTAAATAGGGATTTTTGGATATATGGCATGCATTGAAATTAATGGTTATATTTGGTATAATTTATATGTGAATCTGCTGTAAAATGCTAGTTTAACAAAAATTGGAACATATGTTATATAGCAAATTATGTCCATATTCTGCGCTTATGCAAACATGGAGTATATGTTGTGAATCATGACAATTATGTAGGCATATGAATTTAGGCCAATTTATGATTAGGCAAGGCATGTAAATAGAACCTTTAGAAATATTAAATTTGCTAAATCTGCTAATTTGCCAAGTTGCCTAAACTGCTAGTTTTGTTATATTGCCTAGACTGCTAATTAGATTGAAATGCCTAATCTGTTTAATTTGTCGGTTGAAATGCCTAACCTGTTATATGCCAAAATCTGCTAAGTTGCTAAATCTGTTAAATCCGTTAAGTCATATAAAATCTGTTATCTGCTAAAATCTGTTATCTGCTGTGTTGATATAATCATCCTGTTATTGATATAATCTGAATTGGCATATATATTGGGTGTGCGCATAAACGGTAAATTATTAATTAATTGGCCGCAAAGATAAACGTGACTAACTCGAGGTTAGAATGAGTTTGCGGCGTAATTCTGCCCGGAACCGCCCGGCACATCCAGTGGCCGCAAACAATAGGTTCTAATGTGAGAAGTTAGTCATAACCTGCTTAAGACACGAGGTTAGGTCTGGCTTGTGGCAGAAGTCTGCCCGGAACCGCCCGGCCCATCCAGCGGCCACAAGCTAGCGACCTAATGTGAGAGGTCTAGGCATTAATAATTAATTAATGCAAATCTAAGATAAGAATGACGTCTAAAACGTATTGGGGGAAAATAGGGTTAAACCAACTGGATTAATAGTGTAGTAAACCCGTCCATGAATCTGTAGGCCCAATACAAAGTTAGACAAATCTGAAAAATCTGTACATCTGATCTGTTAGTCTAAAAACTTGTTAACTTAATCTGTGAACTAGTAAATCTGAATTCTGTATGTCTGAACTTGTAAACAAGTTAATCTGAGATCTGTTAGTCTGGGGACACAAGGTTAGGAGGGGAATTACTTGTGTCATCTGTTGTTTGGGACCCATATTAGTCAGTAACCCTTTCTGGTATCAAAACTTTGACCCAACAGTAAGTAGGGTCCGGGCACGCTTACTGAACTAATTATAAGAGGTTCATTCTGATAATGGCGAGGGGTGTTGATGGTGCGTTCCCACCGGGTCATGTGCGTGCATGGATCCCGGTCTGCCTCTGAGGATGTAAGACGCCGTGACATCTGTAAATAGGTCTGTGCCAATTGGTTGTCACTTTAGGGAGTGATACACCCTACTGTGGGGCCGACACGGGATATTTATGTATTAGGGAGCCGATCGCTTGGGGTAGGGTTTTAGGGTACACTTAGTTCTGTCTGTTTCTGTTGGTACCGTCTGTTTCTGTTGGGTGGTAACACCTGTCTGTTTCTGCGTGGTACCGTCTGTTCGGGTGGTAAAGGCCCATTACTAGTGTACACCTAATTCTATATTCTGTTTCCGTAGGGATTAATCTGTTTCTGCTTCTGTCTGTTTCTGATCGGGTAGTAAAGGCCCATTATTAGCATCCTATTTCTGTTAAATTATTCTGTACCCGTTTCCGTTTCAGTTTAGACATTAGGGTGACACCTAATTCTGTTATACTAGTATTAGTGCAGAGAAGTGTAAAACAATAGTTTATATCATTCTGTTTTTCTGTTATATCTGCTACACCTGTTACAGTTATCTCACATCCAGTTTTATGTTCATATCATATTATTATTATCTGTTCATATGCTGAAAGTCACTGGACTTGCCAGACTTTTTGTCTGACCCTTGTTGTTTCGCCTCCTTTCTTCCGTTTCCCCCCCAGGTTATCCAAGGAGGGAAATACTTTAGCTTGATCCGGATTTCTCTTTGCTTGAAGTGCTTAAAATATGGCTTGGCTCTGTATAGCTTCCGTTCCATGGGGATTATGATTTTAAACCATGCATTTTGAAGGCTTTTGTACAAGACTGATATTTTGTACTTGAATTCTGAAATTTGAAAGGATGTAACCATATTAATTTCTGTTTCCGCTGTAATAAAGTTAAAAATTTTCAAGTACTGTTTTATTTGTCTTGTAAGTTTCTGTTCTGTTTACTAAAATGCTCCACCAAAGTTAAGGCATTCCCTTTGTGAGTGACCTTAACGGAGGTGGGGTGTTACAGTCTTTATGACTGACCCTTTTCCTTTCGCCTCTTTTTCTTTCGTTTCCCCCCCTCCCCCAAGGTTCTCAGGGAGGAAACACTAGCTCTTAGCTTGGATATCACTTGCTTTGGCTCAACATGTACGGTTTGCTATGGCTGCTTCTTTTTACTGCACTTGGGGAATAAGCTGTTTTTCTTTTTTTAAGTTATTGCTTCTTTGGCTATTATTACAAGACATTTGTAATGAAGTTATTTGAAATGTTTGTAAAAGACATGGTTTATTTTGGAATAAAATGAAGTTCTGTTTTGCTCATAAATTCTTCCGCTGTTTACTTAATTTTTTATTAATGTTCTGTCTTGTGATAATTCTGTGATGTTATCTCTATAATACCCCTCCAAAACTAGTGCATTCCCTTTGTGAGTGACCCTAGCGGAGGTGGGGTGTTACACCTTTTGAGGAACAAAATCCCACACCTATACGGTGGCTAAGTTGGGGACAATATCTTGCGTGAACGGAGCTGCGGGTTGTTACAGTGGTATCAGAGCCAATACCCAGCCGAAATTGCGGCTCCTGTGTGGACCACAACGCTTGGGTGAGGTGTTTGGGAGCCAACGGGGACGTTGGGCTCTGTAGGAGGGGAGAATGTAACACCCCTAACTCCCACATCGTGGAAGCCTATGTGAGGTGGGTACTTATATAGTAGAGCCCATCTCTTACTAACGCTGAGGCCTAGTGATGGAAAACCCTACACCTGAGCGGTGGCAATGTAGGGACAATATCGGTGTTAGTAGGGAGGTTGGCTCAGCCTGTGTGGCAACGCCATGTGTTGGTGGATCTCGAAACTTAGCTGAGGCCTTTTGAGGATCAAAACCCCACACCTATACGGTGGCTAAGTTAGGGACAATATCTTGCGTGAACGGAGGTGCAGGCTATTACAAAATATAAATATATATGGATTATACAACTCAGTACCAACATTCTGAGTTAAATGATATCCATATTATATTAAAACCTTTTTTAATTAAATAATAAATGTTATATTTTAATAACGATTTCAATAGCGATTATTTTAAAATTTAATTTGGACATAATTAACAATCTATAACATGAAATATGGATTTTTCTCTCTCATTAGAAAATTATTTTTAACTAGATTTAAACGTTTCTTGTTTCACAGAAATTCGACTTATATTGGATCCTGTATATTCTATTGAAGTTCAAAACTCAATATTGCGAACTACCGCGCCATTACGAGCTCGATTTAAAATATATATATATATATATTCAACTTTGTTTTATAAATTAATTTAATACTGAAAACCATTTCTATTTCTAAATAAATATTTAAAATAATAAAATAAATTATATATCTGACTATCAGAAATACGGGACATTACATCAAACAATCACTGGGTCCCTTAATTAATATTTTATTAATTAAATCACTTCTGCATTCCTTATCAATATTTGTTAACCCAATATTTTCAACAATCATTTTGGCCTCTTACGCTATTGGGAAAACATTTTCATATATCACGTAACAACCCGGAAAATACGAGCCAATTTAAAATTTTTAAAGTTGGTTATTTCAAAGAATTTGAACAATTAAACTAGAATATTTCGATAAAATAGTGAATTAGAAATAGCGAGTCAGTTTGAAAATTTGAATTCAAACTTTGACTGACTGTGCCGGGTGGAAAATATAACGGATTTTAGTAAAACCAAAAATATTTAAATCTGTTAGTGAATATCTTTCTAACGAATCTGCAAAATCGAAGTTTCATAGCGGGAATCAAAAGTTATGGCCAAATGAATTTTCAGAAAGGTCGCTATATAGAATATATAGCCCTTGAAAATAGACATTTTGCAAACGACCTCGGAATTCGACAAAACCAATTTTGTTGGGTCCGCGATGTTAAACTATTGCTAGGTTTCAAATTTCATAATTTTTGAAGCTAGTATGTGAGCGTGGAAAAATAAAATGTGTTTGGTCAATTTTTGTTAAATAGGATCGACCAGAAAAGGGCCATTTTTCAAACGATCTCAGAATTCGACGAAACTAGTTTTGTTGGGACCGTAGCATCAAAACATAGCTAGATTTATTTTTCTGGAATTTTTCGAATCAGTTTGTGGCCCTGGCAAATTGAAATGCACGTTCAAATTGAATATTAAATGTTTTATACTTTAATTTGAAAAATAACTGACTGTAACAATCGAATTGGCCAACGAAATATATCCCATTGTGACCGGAATGGGGGTATTTAGCTAGGGGCAGCAAGCGTTGGGTTTGGATTGGGGTTCGTATAGGAAAACCCTAATTTTCTGAATAATATATATATCGGCGAATCAGAAAATTCCATTCATAAATTAAAATAAAAAAAACCCGCTTTCTCTCTCGTATCGACGACGACTGGAGCTCCTTTCTTCCCGACCAGATTCCGATCGCCGCAGCCACCTTCAAGCGCTGCCACCACCCTGACTTGACGCCCCCGACCTCCCTCTTCAAATCCGACCAACCCCCGCCCTTTCTCCCTTCGCCAGCGTCGAGAACGACGCCCAGGAAGTCGTCGACTTCACGTCAATGCCACGATCGCCAGAGGCGATTGCACCTGCTCCTCCGACCACCGATAGGACCGCCTCGCTCCACTCTTTCATGTCCCACCCTCTGATTGAGCATCGATTCACGGATTTTCTGAAATATCCGAACCCTAGTTCGAACCACTTTGAAAGGTGAGACCTTTATTTTATCTGAACTTTGAAAAATCGTATCTTTATGGTGTGTTGACGAAATTCGATGAAATAGGAAACATCGGGACCGCAAGGAGGCTCTCTACCACATAGAAGAGACCGCGGATTTTTCTGAGCCATCTACGATTTTTAGCACTCCGAAAACCAATGTGTGAAATCAAAATTAAATGAAATTGACTAGAAAAGATCATGTATAAATTATACAAGCAAAGTATAAATTATACACGTGTTGTATACCTCATGTACATGCGTGGTGTAAGCAATATGAGCGAAGTATGAATTATACATGCATAGTATAAATGATATGTGTGCTGAAATGCAAGTGAAATATAGAAATAATATATATATATATATACACTCCCCTTGTCCACAAACCATGGACGATATTTATTGTTGTGAATTGTTGTGAAATATTGGATGAAAAATGCAAATGGTTGAATAATTGTTTGTGGTTGATATTGATTGGTTGTGGTTGAAAAATACCCATTGGTGATTGAAATAAATTGGAAATAATTGTGGAAATGAAAATAAAACATGTCGCCTGCGTGCGAATTAGATGCATGAATCCCCATTGTCAAAAACTGCGAGGTTTTAAGGTAGAGCGAGGAGCCGTACTCGGGACGGTGCCGGTTTTAACTACCCTGGCGTTATGCTGCCAAAATTTTGAATAATATTCATGTGTTAGAATTATTTTCATATGTTGAAATTATTTTCATGCGATGAAACTAAAGTCATGTGTTGAAACCATATCCATGTGTGGAAATGCTCATGTGTTGAGAAGTGATATGTGAAAATTAAATTCATGTTGAATGAATAAAGTGTTTAAACAATAAAAATCACATTTTTAAATATATATGAAGTATGTAAAATATTCGCCTTACATATAAATAGTTTCAACAATAAAAATTTCATCTTTCTTATATGAACAAAATATATAAAATATCCATGTGTGGAAATGCTCATGTGTTGAGAAGTGTGTGTATTGGAAAAGTTCATGTGTTGAATAAAAAGATCGAACAATAAAAATTACATTTTTATTGAAATTATGAAGTGTTAAAAAACATTCATGTGTTGAATAAATATTTTAAATGATAAAAATTCCATTTTTATCATATATGTGCTTTGCTAAAAATATGCGAGCGTTGAAATAAATATTTGTGAAGGAAATAATATTTTTAACATGCATAGGACCTAAATAAAATAGTCATGTGTTGAAATATATTTTAGTTCTCCAAAATTATCATTTTTGAAATGTGAAGTGTTAAAAATAACCACTTGTTCAAATAAATGTGCATGAGTTGAAATATTCATTAATTAGCTAATGATATGATTTTTGCCTATGTATGCAACATTAGAATGAATGGTGTTTTTAAACCAAAGTGAATCGAAAATGAAATTGAATAGAAAATGATAAGTGATGAAAATTGCATATATGTACATGCATATTTATTGAACAGGTTATAGCAAAGAGGCTAGAGAAGAGGAATAAAATTGTGTGCCCGACAAATAGGTACATGTTTACTGATTGGTTTGGGTGATGATTTTATGAGCCTATTAGCTAGCCGCTTGGCTTTTTCTTTTTCTTTTTGAGATGAAACGCCCGTGTGGCTATTTGGGAATTTTCCCAGCCCCTCCCGTACAAAGGAGGTTATGGCGAAATTTTCCAAAATTTAAAGGCGTTAGTGAAATATTTGAAGTGAAAACGATATAGGAATTTTCGAATGAACTATATTTATATAAATATATAAATATAAATAAAATTAAAACGAATCGTGGTCGTGCAGTTCGTGTTTTGAAACTGTGATTTCAAATGACTAGTGGGGGAAATCCGACCATTGGATTTTCCCGAAACCGCAACCTTGGGTTCGCCTTGGAAATATCTTTCCAACGGCACCAACTTTGTAAAGATCCGACGCTGGATTGTCTGGAATGTTTAATTCAAATCTGAAGAAAAACAGCGCCAGAAACGGTTATATATATATATAAATATGATTAAATTAAATCGAATAACGACGCCGCAGTTCATAATTGGAAATCGTAACTTCAAACGACTAGTGTGCAAGATCCGACCGTCGGATTTTCCCAAAACTGAAACCGTTGGGTTCATTTTGAAATGATCTTTCTAATGATATAAAATTTGTGAAGATCCAATGGTTAGATTTTCAGATATGTGCAAAACAAATTTAGTGAAAAATAGCGCCAGTGCCTCGGCACGACCTGAAACGTCGTTTAATTAAATATGTCCGTTTTTAATAAATAAAAATGGCGATATATCGTTATAAAATACTATAGACGATATAGAGTGGAAATAAACCAATTTTGTTACGTTTGTTTGATTTGTGATGGTTGAATGTGTTTAACATGAAAATTATACTAAAGAACTGAAATGTGAATGTTGAATAGTTTAACTATGTGAAAAATTGATTTGAAAATATAAATATACGTGGGTTATTTGAAAAGGCCGAGTTCATTCTCATTTCAAATAATCGATCGATGTTGAGAAGTCGAAGAGTCGAAGACGGTTGAAGACCGACGATCTTCACATTGGATGGACGAGCGCTACTGATGCTCGTGATTGGAGTAGCTACCTTGAAGGGGCTGAAGTAGTAGCCGTCCGGACGTATTGTTGATTGTGCGGATATGCGAGGAATTTGGTGCCTCCGGTTTCGTTCAAACCCAGAACGAACTTGTAAATGGACTGTGTGTGTGACATTGGATTTTGTTCTGTGCTGATTGATCTCTGTTAAATATATATCTGTTTGGCGGCGGAGAATTTATTCTCTTGCTTAACGCCCTTCTCTGAGACGTACGAGCTCAGAGGTTATGTGTTGTTAGAAATCAGTCGCACGGAGTGGATTGCCTGTGTGGCACGCCTAAGTGGCATATGATTAAGGCTTCTGTTGCAAAGCAAAGACTTGTGGTTGATGATCAAAGCATGGTCTGTGTGACGTAGCTTTGTGTATAACGTGGATTCGTGAGCCTCACACCCCGGTATGAGTCAAAAATGGGATAGTGACTGCAGGGAGAGCACGACGTTTCTTTCTAGCTAAGGTGGTGTCAATGACCTACCAGCCTTGACATTATATATACTTTTCACCTGTGTGGTTGTTGGAATGCGAGGCGCCTCGATTATAGGTCTGTAAGGACCGGGAAACGTGTGTTCAGGAATAATTAATCCTCAAAAGTAAGAGAGGACCGGCCCTGAAGATCCAAGGATCATAGTGGGGTCCTGAGACATTTGCTAGAGTGTCTCGAACGGAGAGGAGCTTGCCCCTTGCCTCGACTCATGATGGAATCCAATTTCCGATACAAAATTCCGGATGTGATTGTATTACTAGTATGGCGACATAGTGGTATGGGTCATTTATGCCGCCTATGATTAATATTTATGATTGAAATCGCTTTTGAAACATATATGCACTAGTACTAATATCAAACACTTTCGTTTTATACGTATGAAGCATTTTTGGCTATTATAAGTAAAACTCTATCCTCCGGCTTGCGTTACATTGTGTGATGGGACATGAATCTTATAATGGCTTCATTTTGATAAAAAGCATTGCGATGATTTAATCATTTACTTTATTTCATGCACTAGCACTCATTGGAGTAAACCCGTTCCGCGAAAGTGGCGTGGTCCTTTGATTTGCCTTATTATTGTTGTTAATAAGTTAAGTAGATTTCTCATACTAGTCCCATGATTGACTCATAGTTTGTTTCACCCTGCAAACTCGGGTGCCCTCATTTTCACACGAGCAGCCTAGTTACATGTATCTGGTGCACTTTTGGCTCATGGCGAGGCTTGACTACACCGTGCTGACTATGACTTTTTCCTCCATTATTGTATATGTATTATGATTCCTCCACTGGCGATGTAGACTGATGTTTAGTTTGTGTACTCTTTATGTATGATTCCGCCTCTGGCGATGACGACTGATTATGTATTATTATGCACTAAGTTGTATCCTGCACTGTGCTCTCCGATGTGGTGATATCTATATGATGCTGCTGTCATATGTGTGTAAATTATTCTATTTCATGTTTATTCTATTATCTGTGATCTGCTAATGATGATTAATGTGTTATATTCCAATGATTATCCTTAACATTGTGTCACGGGGTTTTGGGATCGTCACGGCTGGTATCAGAGCTTTGGTTAACCTTAGTTCTGGAGTCTAACACATTAAACACTTCGTCAAAATAGAATCAGTAGTATTCTAAGGCAAGTAGCTCATTAGAGATAGGACTAGTAATGTCCTAGAATGAGCCAAGCAAAATAGAAAAAACAATTTGATCAGTCCATCGTTATCTTTCCTTAAGTTTTCTGCTTAACCATACAATAAAATTATCATTTCTTTAGGCTGACACTTTTCTTGCTTATACAGAATTTGAACAATGGCTACCCGAGCAGCCGCTGCTAGAGGAGGCCGTGCTGGCCGTGGCAGAGGACAAGGAGAAGTCTCAGTTGAAGAAGGACCCTTGATACAACCCCCGGCCACTCAACAATTCGAGCTAGACCGCGTGGCTAAGAGGTATAAGAACCTAGGAGGCAAAACCTTCTCTGGAACTGGCACAGTAATAGAGGCCCTTGCATGGATGAAAACATGCGAGAAGATACTAGAAGGCCTAAGGCTTGGAGATCAAGATAAAGCTTTCATGGGCGCTTGGCTCCTACAAGAAGAGGCTGAACTATGGTGGGAAGCTCTCACCGCCGGGAATATAAATGCTCGTAGAACCTGGGATGGATTCAAAGAACTGTTCAAAGAGAAGTATGTCCCGGAGCAAGCCCTTGAGCGCATGCACAACGACTTCGCAAACCTCCAGCAGGGGGATCTCTCGGTGCAAGATTATCTGAATAAATTTACACAATTATCCCGCTATGCTCCAGAGCTCGTCGCCACTGCAAAGTCCAAGAATAAGAGGTTTATCCTCGGGCTGAAGCGACAGTACTATGATAGAGCAATGGCCCACATCAAGCTGGGATTTAATGAATTGGTGGAAATGGCGTGCAACTACGATGACCTGGATCAAAGGCACCTGGAACAGGATCGTGCTAAAAGCCAAGCAGGAAATAAACGGAAACCCGCTGTGAATCAAGCGGAGTCAAGCCATGCAGCATCCTCGAAACCACAGACTGGCAGGCCGCCAAAAGGAAGCTGCTATAATTGTGGCAAGGTGAGGCACTACTCTAATGTTTGCACAGCCCCGAAGAGGCAGAAGACAATTCACAAGGTTCAAGCCAGGACTTTCAGAACCCTCGCTCCTGCTTTAATTGCCGCAAGATAGATCATCTTGTCAGAGATTGTCCTTTGCTTAAAAAGGCCGCAGTAGCTCACAAGTATGACGGGATGAACCCGCCAGCTGCTTCCGATGGAGCAGGTAAACACGATGTTTTGGGAGGTACCCTTACAATTAAAAATATTCCTGTTTCTGTACTGTTTGACATGGGTGCATCACGTAGTTTTATTGCTAGTAACACAATGCACAAATTAAAGTTAAAACAGAGAAAGCTTAAAGAATCGGTTGAAGTACATAACACGATAGGGGGATCTCTCATTCTCAATGCATATTGTAGACTGCCAGTCTCTTATTCTTCCTAAAAATTTCCCATTAATTTAATCGTCATGAATTTTTCTGAATTTGACGTTATCCTTGGGTTAGAATGGTTAACAAAATACGAAGCTGAAGTAAATTGTGCGGAAAGAATAGTAAAAATTCGAACGAACCTTGGATATATTACTGTACCCTGTCATGGTTCGGATCCGGATAGAAAAAAAAATTGGTCTGCGTTAGAAGTTATCCCCACTTCCTTAGAAAAGATTCCTATTGTTAGAAACTATGCGGATGTGTTTGAAGAAGTCGAAAACTTACCTCCGCAAAGAGAAATAGAATTCAGAATTGATCTAACTCCCAATGCCAGACCAGTAGTGCATCCAATTCGCAGAATGACTCCAAAAGAAAAGGAAGAATTAGGCGATCAAACTCGCCAACTGTTGTGGAAGGGTCTAATCAGACCTAGCTTTTCTAATTGGGGTGCAGCTGTAGTGTTTGTCCCAAAGTCAGACGGCACTCTTCGATTGTGTGTTGATTACAGAGACCTCAACAAACATACGCTCAAAAACAAATACCCATTACCACACATTGATGATCTGCTAGACCAATTGAATGGGGCAAGAGTATTTTCCCGAATGGACCTAGCTACGGGTTTTCATCAATTGAGAATTGCAGAGGAGTGTGTTCCATTGACAGCTTTTAGAGGTCCTGACATATTTTATGAATGGTTAGTAATGTCGTTCGGCCTGTGTAATGCTCCAACATACTTTGTCAATCTAATGAATAGAGTGTTCAGGGGAGTTCTGAATAAATTTGTCCTCGTATTCATCGATGATATTTTAATCTACTCCAAATCAAAACCCGAGCATGAAAAACACTTAGAACAAGTATTGGAGATTCTAAGAAAGAACGTCTTTAAAGCCAAATTCTCAAAATGTATCTTCTGGCAAGAAGAAGTGAAGTTCCTTGGCCACGTCGTGTCAAAGAAAGGGATTTCTGTAGATCCGAGCAAAATAACAGCGATTCAAGACTGGAAACAACCCGCTACACCCACAGAGGTTAGAAGTTTTATGGGGTTGGCTAGTTATTATCGAAAGTTCGTTAAGGATTTTTCGAAGATATCTGGTCCGTTAACGAATCTCATGAAGAAGCATGAGAAATTTAAGTGGACTTCTGACTGTGAGGAAGCTTTCCAGGAATTGAAATCGAAACTGACAACTGCTCCAGTGTTAACCATTATTGATGGCAATCAGGACTTAACGGTTTGGACAGATGCTTCTGTTGGATCTAGATTAACCCTAGAGGGGGGTGAATAGGGTTTATCACAGTTTTTATTAGAATTAAAATTATAACGAGATATATAATAATTAACACATCACAGAATATAGCGGAAACAGAACTGCAGAAAATAAATCACACACAGATATACCCAGCTTCGGCAAAACCCTGCCTACTGCTGCATTTCTAAGGTTTCTACTAGGTGATAGAACAGCTCCCGCATACAAGACCATGTACACTCGCAAACCCTGCTCCTATTCTAACCCTACACTCAAAACCGTAGACTGATCGATATCCCGTCGATCAGATTTCCCCTGATTACAACCCTGTAACCAGTATCCCAGATTTTACAGACTCTGCCAACTGCCAGTTAAACACCTAACTGGTTTTCCCTAGATTTTTACAGAATTCTAGAAACTGTTTTGACAGTTTACAAAAGAATTGAAAATACAAAAAAAATAAAAAGAAAGCAAAGAAACCCCATCTTTAATACAAACTAATCCCTTTTGACTTATGTTGGCTGCCCATTTTCTTTATTTGTTCAGCCTGATCCTTTGCTTCTAAGGAAATGAACATGGAGGCTATGGGAAAAAGGAATTTTCGGGTTTCTTTGAAATCCTCCAACTCGAATTGATTGATTGATGTTCTAAAAGAAATAATCTCCAAAGCTTCTTCAAATTTATGCTCCTACTCGATTCACAGTCTTGGATTGCAATCAAAAACGTTTTGTGAGTTCTCTTAATTTGATTAGATTTTTGCTCTTGAAATTTTGAATTTTTGTTTTTGATGCAAATTGCTGATGAGGATAGGTGTTAATATAGGATAATAGAATCCTTTTATTGCTCTGATTTCACTGAATGACTTGACTGATTTGCGTTGCGTGATTTCTTCCCTTTGGTGCCTTGATTGAATCGCCCTCGAAAATTTTCTGGAAACCTTTTTGAATTGTTGCCTTATAACACCTTTGTAAAATAAAGAAATAAAATCTTTGGCCCACTTGATATTATGCCATGAAATCATTTCTGGAAAATGAATAAAGCTTGCCAAAAAAAGGATTAAATGATATTTCTTGGAAATTCAACGTTCTCTTTGCATGATAGCTGCTCTGCCTTTAAATGATTTATTGATTGAATCAACATTGATAGCAATTCAGGAAAAATATATTTCATTAGCTGCCCCCTTAGAAAAAATTGCCAAACAAATACATATTGATTTGTTTTAAATCTGGAAACATATTGATGCTTTCCTCTTTTGACATCCTTGGCCTTGAAAACTTGCTGTGAACATGAATTGATGAATTCATTGATAAAATTCTTGAAACACAAAGATTTGACTGCATAAATGTTTACTCTGAATTTCTGGAAAGTTGATTTATGTTCTTGAAAAGAAATTATTTATTACTTGCCAAACATGGTTTTGCTGAATTGTGTTTTTCCAAAAAAAAATGATTCCTTGCCAACATTGACTCTTATAAACGGTTACAAAAAATCATGAATGGATTTTTGGAGTTTCATTAAAGCTTGACAAATATATGCTTGCTTGCCAAACCTGATTCCTGTAATTTCTGGAAAGACATAATTTGAATTTCTGGAGAACAGATAACACTTGCCACATTTAGTAGAATTTCAAAAAGAAATGTTTGTGATTTCTTTCCAAAAGCTCTTGCATGCACTTGCTCATGTATTATTCTTGTACATCTGGCACATTAATTCACACATGCTTGAGTCTTTCCATTTGTTTGTGAGATGAATTGCACTTGAACACTGAATGCTCATGTTGATCTATTGAACTGCTGTAGAACAATTGTTTTGCTGCCAATTTGGTTCTCTCCAATGTTGGCTTATGAACTTCAGTCATTTAACCTGTTGCCAAAAACAAATTGAGTTTCTGAAAATAAATTGCCCCAAAAGAATGATTGTCTTGTCAAATGTGAATTTAGATTTCTTGAATAAAATCATAGCACATTTATTTCCCACTGTATAATTGGAAACCATTGAATTCTGGAATATTTTAGCAAAGATCTCCTTGCTAAAAAACTGAACACCTCCCATATACGAGCAAATGCAATGCTTCAATCATGTTGCTTAAACTGGTCTATGAATGAATGAGAAAATGTATTCCTTCCATGATTGTTGTCGTGCTCTCTTTTGTTTTGACCTGGTCATACTGGTTATATACATTAACTTCATTTGCATGTACCATTTGAAAATCTGAAACATTTTGCCATGGTCTTGAAACTTGCCATAATCAACACATAATCTGTGAAACATGAATTGATTTCTTGATTGATTCTTAGCACATTAAAAACTTGTTCATTAATATGGACATGTATAGACTGTAGCTCCACTGTGTCGCTTACATGCTTGTTCCCATATGTCAAATTTTTTTTTATTCAGCTGCCATGATGCTGAGTTTGCTTGACCTAAACACTTGACATAAATCAGCACCATATTCATTTCTATTGCAGTGTACTGTGTGTGTGTTTCATGTGACAGGTAAGCAGATAATGATTGGACTGACAATGACTGCACTGACAGAACACAGAGACAGAAGATGACAGTGAAAGTATATTAGTGTGTGTAACAGTGAAACTATAAATGAGCGTCTGAGTGTATACTTGTATAATCGAGTATCTGTAGAAAGGAGCTTTGTGTATACTAAAATTGATTGTACAATAATGAATATCAGTGAAATGTATAAATAGTGGAGTTTATATTTTTGTACTGTTTAATTATTCAAATAAAATATTCTATTAAAATAAAATACAGTTGAATATTTGAATTCGTGTATAGTCGTATTCTATTTAAACATAAATATTATATTTCTATCTGAGATGTGATATAATAGTAACAAACACATTTAAAGTAAAATATACTTGTTTGTTATCATCAAACAAAAATCATATAATTGTGTATACAACTACGTTATATACAACAATCTCCCCCTTTTGATGATGACAAACAAATAAAAGAGTTTGAATATATTAAATGTGTTTATTCGTGTATATAACGTAGTTGTATACACAATTATATGATTTTTGTTTGATGATAACAAACAAGTATATTTTAATTTAAATGTGTTTGTTACTAATATATCACATCTTAGATAGAAATATAATATTTATGTTTAAATAGAATACGACTATACACGAATTCAAATATTCAACTGTATTTTATTTAAATAGAATATTTTATTTCAATAATTAAATAGTACAAAAATATAAGCTCCACTATTTGTACATTTCACTGATATTCATTATTGTACAATCAATTTTAGTATACACAAAGCTCCTTTCTATAGATACTCGATTATACAAGCATACACTCAGACGCTCATTTACAGTTTCACTGTTACACACACTAATATACTTTCACTGTCATCTTCTATCTCTGTGTTCTGTCAGTCCAGTCATTGTCAATCCAATCATTATCTGCTTACCTGTCACATGAAACACACACACAGTACACTGCAATAGAAATGAATATGGTGCTGATTTATGTCAAGTGTTTAGGTCAAGCAAACTCAGCATCATGGCAACTGAATAAAAAAAAATTGACATATGAGAACAAGCATGTATGCGACACAGTGGAGCTACAGTCTATACATGTCCATATTAATGAACAAGTTTTTAATGTGCCAAGAATCAATCAAGAAATCGATTCATGTTTCACAGATTATGTGTTGATCATGGCAAGTTTCAAGAGCATGGCAAAATGTTTCAGATTTTCAAATGGTACATGCAAATGAAGTTAATGTATATAACCAGTATGACCAGGTCAAAAAAAAAAGAGAGCACGACAACAATCATGGAAGGAATACATTTTCTCATTCATTCATGGACCAGTTTAAGCAACATGACTAAAGCATTGCATTTGCTCGTATATGGGAGGTGTTCAGTTTTTTAGCAAGGAGATCTTTGCTAAAATATTCCAGAATTCAATGGTTTCCAATTATACAGTGGGAAATAAATGTGCTAAGATTTTATTCAAGAAATCTAAATTCACATTTGACAAGACAATCATTCTTTTAGGGCAATTTATTTTTAGAAACTCAATTTGTTTTTGGCAACAGGTTAAATGACTGAAGTTCATAAGCCAACATTGAAGAGAACCAAATTGGCAGAAAAACAATTGTTCTACAGCAGTTCAATAGATCAACGTGAGCATTCAGTGTTCAAGTGCAATTCATCTCACAAACAAATGGCAAGACTCAAGCATGTGTGAATTAATGTGCCAGATGTACAAGAATAATACATGAGCAAGTGCATGCAAGAGCTTTTGGAAAGAAATCACAAACATTTCTTTTTGAAATTCTACTAAATGTGGCAAGTGTTATCTGTCCTCTAGAAATTCAAATTATGTCTTTCCAGAAATTACAGGAATCAGGTTTGGCAAGCAAGCATATATTTGTCAAGCTTTAATGACACTCCAAAAATCCATTCATGATTTTCTGTAACTGTTTTTAAGAGTCAATGTTGGCAAGGAATCAATTTTTTTTGGAAAAACACAATTCAGCAAAACCATGTTTGGCAAGTAATAAATAATTTCTTTCCAAGAACATAAATCAGCTTTCCAGAAATTCAGAGTAAACATTTATGCAATCAAATCTTTGTGTTTCAAGAATTTTATCAATGAATTCATCAATTCATGTTCACAGCAAGTTTTCAAGGCCAAGGATGTCATAAGAGGAAAGCATCAATATGTTTCCATATTTAAAACAAATCAATATGTATTTGTTTGGCAATATTTTCTAAGGGGACAGCCAATGAAATATATTTTTCCTGAATTGCTATCAATACTGATTCAATCAATAAATCATTTAAAGGCAGAGCAGCTATCATGCAAAGAGAATGTTGAATTTCCAAGAAATATCATTTAAACCTTTTTTTGGCAAGCTTTATTCATTTTCCAGAAATGATTTCATGGCATAATATCAAGTGGGCCAAAGATTTTATTTCTTTATTTTACAAAGGTGTTATAAGGCAACAATTCAAAAAGGTTTCCAGAAAATTTTCAAGGGTGATTCAATCAAGGCACCAAAGGGAAGAAATCATGCAACGCAAATCAGTCAAGTCATTCAGTGAAATCAGAGCAATAAAAGGATTCTATTATCCTATATTAACACTATCCTCATCAGCAATTTGCATCAAAAACAAAAATCCAAAATTTCAAGAGCAATAATCTAATCAAATTCAGAGAACTCACAAAACGTTTTTGATTGCAATCCAAGACTGTGAATCGAGCAGGAGCATAAATTTGAAGAAGCTTTGGAGATTATTTCTTTCAGAACATCAATCAATCGATTTGAGTTGGAGGATTTCAAAGAAACCCGAAAATTCCTTTTTCCCATAGCCTCCGTGTTCATTTCCTTAGAAGCAAAGGATCAGGCTGAACAAATAAAGAAAATGTGCAGCCAACATAAGTCAAAAGGGATTAGTTTGTATTAAAGAGGGGGTTTCTTTGCTTTCTTTTAATTTATTTTCTATTTTTAATTCTTTTGTAAACTATCAAAACAGTTTCTAGAATTCTGTAAAAATCTAGGGAAAACCAGTTAGGTGTTTAACTGGCAGTTGGCAGAGTCTATAAAATCTGGGTTACTGGTTACAGGGTTGTAATCAGGGGAAATCTGATCGAGGGGATATCGATCAGTCTAGGGTTTTGAGCGTAGGGTTAGAATAGGAGCAGGGTTTGCGAGTGTACATGGTCTTGTATGCGGGAGCTGTTCTATCACCTAGTAGAAACCTTAGAAATGCAGCAGTAGGCAGGGTTTTGCCGAAGCTGGGTATATATGTGTGTGATTTATTTTCTGCAGTTCTGTTTCCGCTATATTCTGTGATGTGTTAATTATTATATATCTTGTTAGAATTTTAATTCTAATAAAAACTGTGATAAACCCTATTCACCCCCCCCCCTCTAGGGTTAATATAGTTCCAACAAGTGGTATCAGAGCAGGTATTCTTTTAACTCTAGAGTAATGGGTCATTCTAGTTGTCAGTCCGTTGAGAGTCAGTCCAGTCGTATTCCATCTATTTTTAATGGTACAGATTTTTTAAATTGGAAATTAGAAATGGAGTTATATTTAAAATCTGTTGATATTAAATGTTGGGATACTGTTATTAATGGATTTGATATAGTTAGTAGAAATGATATTGGGTTTAATTCTCGTGCTATTGATACTTTATATTCTTATATTGATGATGTCCAATATAGCCTTATCTCCCATTGTTTGACTGCGTAGGAAATCTGGACAACTCTCAACACGCTATATGGAAAAGAAGACAACAGCTCAATACCCCAGAAGGTCAACTCAGTTTCAGATCTGTGCTTAACAGGTTATACAGATGGAAATCCAGATGGAGACTCAACAGGAGATCTTTCTTGTAAAGATTTAATTTCTCGCTTAAATGATTTAACTGAATCTGTTGAGAACCTGATGTCTAAAAATAAAATTCTGAAATCTAAAAAACTTGAATTGATTTGCAAAAATAATCTTTTGGAATCAAAGCTTAAAAATGTCAAGAAGTTTTCAAATTCTAATTGTAAAAAATGTTTAAATTTGAAAAATGATCTTGTTCGTCAAAATAAAAATGTTCAAAAACTTGAGGATGAAATTCTGTTTTTAAAAGAGAACAAGATAGAGTTTGAAAGCACAAACAATTGTTTGCAAAAGGAAATTGAAAATTTCAAGAAGACTGAAAATTCCAAATATTTTTTTGCTGAAGAACAAAGCTTGTTGAAAACTGAGTCTATTTTGAATGAGCTAGAAATTGAGATTGAAAAACTCAAGAATTTTGAATCAGAAAGTCGAAAATATTTTGAATTTGAAATTGGTGATTCCCAAGCCAAAGTTAAATTGCTTGAAAATGAGAATTTGGGTTTGAAACAGTCCAATGCTGAACAGAAGATTGCTATAAATAATTGCTCAAATCTATTAAAAGAAAATAGCGATCTAAAATCCGAAATTCAACGATTAGAATCAACCTTGGATAAATTTTCCAATGGGGAAAAATTGTTGAATATGCTGTTACAAAACCAAGTTTCTATTGGAAATAAATCTGGACTTGACTTTGGGAAAAAGGATGTTTTTGGAAAACAAAATTCAAATGATTTGAAAAATCTCTCAAATTGCTTTGGAAAGACTCCTTTGAAAATTTGAACTCTAAAAATTTCAAAGGATTTTTGAATCGTAATTGTGATGAGAAATCGTTTTATAATAAACCATTTAAACATTCTTGGATCCTAAAAAATAAAACAGGCTTCGTTAAGTTCAGACAGATTTGGGTTCCTAAGGGTACGAAAGTTAATTCTAATGGTTTGTTATATAAACAAGTTTGGGTACCTAAAACTGTGAACAAAACTGTGAGTGGTTTTACAAATTTTGTTAGACCACTTGATTCTCTAAACTGTTAGGTACCAGAGGTGGCTGAGGAACTGCAAGACAAAAGAGATTTGGATTAAAGCTGCTCAGTACTTCTGTAATAATTCACAGTTCCTTAGCCAAGCTTGTTAAGTTAGAGAGTCTGATTTGCATTGGATTCTGGTATGATCTCTAAACTCACCTTTGTAAATATTCTCAGATTTTTTTTCTTTCTTTGTTTATTTCTCCTTCTACCTCCTTCTGTTCTTTTGTTTCTGTTTTTTTCACTGTTGTATCTTTTATTCTGGGCTTTCTTAACTTCAAATTGCAGAATTCATGATTTTCTGGAAATTTGCTTTATGTGAATAAAAATCTCTTATTTTTAATCTTTTCCAGATCTTGAATTTATTTCTGTAAATATCTGCAATTGTTTTTTGAAGTTTTTTTTTGAATTCTTAACAGTGCTGAAGCATTAATATCGTATCTTGAACACAGTTATTTTGGATTCTAAATTTTTGAAGATCAAAATAATTAATGAAATTTCACACTTATGCTGTTATGAGTTTCTTCCAATTCATTTTGGAAACGCTTAAAATACTATACTCATTACAGTACATCTTGTAACTTATCAGTTGTGATAATTTCATAAATTTTCAGATTGGCTTGAATACGTCAAATTGTCTTGAATCAGTGATACATCGTGAAATCTATATTCATTTGTGATCATTTTATTTTGAAATATGTTTATTTGAAATCATCTGAAATTCTTGATATTTTGAATATCACACACCACTTAAATTTGAAATTTAAAAAATATACCAATCTTGTGTGACGGATTCATTATATCTCAAAAATCGACATTGATTCATGTGATTTCAAATAAATAATTTCTTAATTTTAGGATCTTGAATAATTCTCAAACTTGATGTAAATGATCTGAATATTTCACTTGTGCTTGACAGAGATTTCTTGTGAAAAATTCGTCAAAAATCTGATTTTGTAACTCACTGTTATTTCATGATTAATTGGCTTGAATATTTGTTTGAAATCATTTGAAATTATTGATTTCTTGGATCTCGCACACTTCCTAAATCTGAATTATACAAACTGGTGTGATCGATTCATTTAATCTTGAAATTTACATATTCCCTCAAGTGATTTCAAATAAATCGAATTCTTGGATCATGATTTTTTTTTACCATCATCTTGACAAGTCGGACTTGATATTTTTCTTGTGCTGCTCTGGTACTGATACGAATTTTTTTTGATGACTGCTTGCTTTGGTATATACTGTTTGTTGCTCTGATGAATATGCCTAATTTATTTGTCTTGTCTACTTGGGCCTAATGATTGTACTTGGATGTCTAGGTCACTCGTGTCATATTTCAAATCCTTGATTGTTGTGACATAAACATGTGGTATCAGTTTTGATGTGCTGTTCTCTTTGATCTATTCTTATCATGTACATATATTTTTTTAAAAAAAAAACCTCATGTCTTGTATAAATCTTTCAATTTCCTCTTGTAATTATTTTTCAATTTTAAAATTATTTATTGATTATTCATTTAGAAATTGAAATCAATAACCAAACTGGACTCTAGTTAAATTCATCAAAATTATTATCAGATTTTGAAACTGTGATGAGTTATGACTACATACTTCACAACAAGAGGAGATTCTATTTAAATTTTCATGATGATTGAACAGTTATTATAATATCTTTGGATTGGCGCTAATTTCACGAACATCTTCTATGTCTATAATCCTTCTGTCATCCATCATGATTTTATATTAATGAGGAGAGTTTTTTCTTACGTAAACAGTGAAAATATTGGTGATGGAAATGTGACTGCATTATTTTTCCGATTTAGTGATGATTGAAAATTATCGAAAATCCCTGTACAACCGAGCATATTTCATAATATGATTAATTTAGAAATTTATTTCACAAATCATCTCTGTACCTACCACCTTTCTATCACCCATTTTGGTTTTATATTCCGAGGAGTTTTTTCTTTTAAAAGCTGAAAATGATAAATATACATAAGTATGTCTCTAACCTCATTTAAAAATCCAAGCACTGGTCATGCATGGTTAAGAGACAACTTATAATTTAAGCGGCGACTGATCTCATTTAAAAATCCGAGCTCCGGTTATGCATGGTCAGTGCGCTCTTAAATAGAAAGAAAAGAAATGAAAAATAATTTGAAATAAATAAAAAATTCTTATATGAAATTCTCCTCTGTGTATAATAACCTGCCTATCAATCCATATTCTAACTTGTGAAATGTGTTATTATTTTATGACGTATAATGATTTGTTGATTGATAGCTACTGGGATTTGAGAGTATTCGATTTTGTCACTTAAGTTGAACTTATAATTATAGGACAAATCCATCACTGTTTTTGTGCTTAGTTTAAAAAAAGGTCTATTTTGAAAATAACTGAAATTCATTTTTTTAAAAAGCTCTCTCCATTATTATAATTTCACCATAAATCCTTCATTCTCAAATGTGAAATTTGCCACTGATTCTTAGAATATTATGATTTTTGTTTGATTTTTTTTTAGAATTGTGGTGAACATTCTCTCTTAAGCTGATTTTTAGTCATATTTTCATCGTTCTTTTATAATATGTATCCTTTTGATGATAACAAAAGGGGGAGAATGGTTGAGATTTTGGTTTATGAGTGAATTTTTTTTAATACTTTTGAAAAATCATTCGATTTATTCTGTTCACACTTGCACATATGTATCAGAGCTAGGGGGAGTTTAGTTGTAGGTGGAGCATACATTTAGGGGGAGTTTCACTATTCACGAATAAACAGCTTCTATTACGGGTCTTGGTGCAGTGTTAATGCAAAGAGGCCAAGTAGTCGCTTATGCAAGCCACCAGCTAAAACTGCATGAGAAGAACTATGTAACTCATGATCTTGAGTTGCTAGCTATTGTTTTTGCTTTGAAAATCTGGAAGCATTATTTATTGGGTGAGAAATTTGTACTGTATACAGATCATCAATCATTGAAGTATTTATACACCTAGAAAGATCTGAATATGAGATAGCAGCGTTGGCTAGAATTTCTTGCAGCGTATGATCTAGATATCCTGTATACACCAGGAAAGGCTAACGTTGTAGCGGATGCGCTTAGTAGAAAAACTGCAAACATTGCCAATCTTATAATTACGCCAGGATTGGTTGATAAAATATCTGTTCTTCAGAAAAACGACAATTTTGTGAAAGAGATGATAAGAAGGATTCGAAGGAGCGAAGGCTCCTGTAACACCCCGTAATTTTATAACATTAAAATTCACAAATTAAAGTATACTTAATTTTTAGAAAAGAATTAAGTGAAATGGGTTGCGCAGAGAAATATATATATATATTGATATATAAATATATATATATAAATTAAAAATTAAATAAATAAATATGCGAAAAAGTTCAAAATAGTGAATTGGGAGGGGAAATAACTGAACCGTCCCATTTTTGAGGTCGACCCAAGCCCCGCTGGGTCGACTAGGGTTTAATCCAGGGTGTTTGGGTGTCAACCCGTGGGCCGATTCGCTCAAATGCAGATTTTGCATTTGATTGGTTCTCATGGTTCAGGGTTAATCTAACGGTCCTAAATAACTTACTACACCTGTAAATACATCCTAATGCTAACCCTAAACCTAATTAAAATAGAATAGTTACCGTCATACCATCACCATGGAAATCAATGGAGCCACCGCCAACTAAGAAAGAAAGAAAAGCAAATTCAATTCTAATTCTCTCAACCCTAAAGCAAAGCAAAACTCTCTCTTTTCTTCTCTAAATTGTGAGTATGATGATCTTAACAAGATTATTATCATTTTAATTAGGTTGAGTTATGAATGCATTATGAGTAGATGATGTGAATTATCATATATGTTGTTGTAAACCCCTTTTGCTATCATGTATATTGTAAATCCAATGTTATGTGATGATGATATCTTTTATGTTGTAAATCATGCTATGATGATGTTATGTATGTTGAAAGTTTCTATGCTAAGTTGTGATGAATCATACATGTTAAAAAGGCCATGATGTTACCATCTATGCTAGTTAGTTCATATTAATTAAATCATCATGTTTGGGTTATGTTGATATATATGAAAGTCACATATGCAAGTTAGATTGATTAGAAAAGTTATGAACATATGTCAAGACATCTATTATGACATCTAGAATTATGCTATGACATATGTGATATCCTATGCTAGTTCACACCATCATTATGTTGCCTAAAAACCCCATATGCAAGTTTATGTATAGATTTGGGCTATGATCATATCATATAAATTGAGACATTTAACAAGTTGACACCTTTTGATCCTTAACATGTGTAGTTTATGCAAGTTTCACCCCTATTATGATTAGATTTATTTTAATTGTCTATATGTTGTGATAATTTATCTTTGTGCTAGGTGTTAGACTATACAAGTCTAGCCTATATTATGCGTTGAATAAGCGAACGTATAAATGTGGGGTAGGGGTAATATTAAGGATTTAATATTAAAAAGTTGGGGTGCAATTGATATGATTTTGCATGCCATAAGTGGATGGCCATAATTGAGTCAATTATGGACATCATTAAAAGTTGACTTAATTAATAATTTGAGTAGGGAATTATTAAAACTGGGGTAAAAGATTTTAAGTGTTAATCAATGCTTAGGAGATGAGGTTGGACTCGTTTGTGACGTAAACCTGCCCGGACCCGCCCGACAAATCCAGTGGTCATAAATATCAGCCCAATGTGAGAGGTCATAGGCCTAAACTAAAGCATAACGGTTGTAAAGACACGAGGTTAGACTCTTTTATGGTGTAAGACTGCGGGGACCCGCCCGGCAAATCCAGCTGCCATAAATGCCAGTCTAATGTGAGAGGTCTTTATGAGGTTATGGCCTGAATGAATTAACAAATACTTAACCAGATAAACATGTAAAGTGGGACATGGGGGTTAAATAGGTGCCTTGGGTTGTACGAGGAATCTAGGGGGTGCCCTTAGTGGCATGTGAAATACGATTAGTAAGACTTAACCAAACACACATGTAAATGAACATGACTAAGAGGGTTAAGTGGGATATACTAGTGACAAGCTTAGGTGGGTAGCTTGTGGGGGCCCATTTCGACCAGTATCCCAAACGTATCTTTGTGGGCTCGACCCAAGTCGAGGACGGGACACGCATGCTGGGTTCGACTGTAAGAGGTCAAAACGGGGAGCGGTGGCAACGCAAGTCCAACGGGTTTCGTATGCGTGTGTGGACCCGGGCTGGTAGGTAAGACGTTGTTGCATCGTGTAGGTATAAGCCGTGCATTCTCAAGTTGTATCGGGTTGCCACTTTAGGGGAGTGATACACCCCACTGTGGGGCCAGCACGGGTATCTACGAGTAGGGAGCCGATCGAAAGTGGGTAGTGGGGTACACCTAGTGGAGATAGGGGCAGACGGCACCTATGTAGTCAGCTAGGGGTACGTAAGGCTATTTATAAAGTTTCTGTGTGAAGCAAGTGGGATCAAACAATAGGGTGACTGGTGTGGTGCACTGTAGTAATGTGCGGTGCAGTGTAGTAATCATTCGTTAGTAATTAGGTGTGCCTTTACCGTTATCTTAAACGCTATCTTTATCTTCCTAAGAGTTCATAGACATTTACTTGTCTTCCAGCTTATGCCTTAGTCTAGTTATTTTGATAATAGTATTGTTAGAATTATCATACTCGCTAGACTTTATGTCTGACCCCCTCTATTTCTATCCTTTTTCCCCCTCCTCAGGTTGGGCCCCGCTCTAGTGGAGTTTGATTGAATTGCTTCATCTCTCTTTGGAAAGCTTGGACCGTTGAAGTAAAGTCCAGCTTGTTATCATTTTAATGGCTATTTATGTAATGGGATTATGTATTTTGTTTTTATGAAGATGGATATTGTACTTGGTTATGATCTATGGTTTTATGATGTAACAAACTTGTTTAATTTCCGCTGCAATAAAATGAAGTTTTAGATTTCCAAGTACTATTTATTATCTGTCTTGTTGTAATTTTTCTGTTCTATATTCACTTATAACCTCCATGGAAGTTAATGCATTCCCTTTGTGAGTAACATTAATGGACGTGGGGTGTTACACGTGGTATAAGAGCTTTAGGTTACCAGAACAGATAAAAATACTTTAGAAAAATAGTTATTTTTGGAAGAAGTGTTTTCAAAAACATGTTTTAATGAGAAATTTAAAGAGAAAAGTTTTTAAGAAAAACATAATCCCCAATAGCCACATATCTTTATCTTTCGAATTCTCCATTTTGAATCTTTCCTTTTTCGTTTCAGCATGGCTGAAGATCTTAATCTACCCAACGGTGTAACGATACCAGGATGGTATAGGAGGCTATTGGAGGCTAGGGCCGCTGCAGGTCCAGCCAATGTTCCTCCACCAACAGTTGCACCCATTCCTCCTCCTCCTACTCGTGTAGATACTTTTGCAAAGACGTGCAAGGAATTCAAGGCTATGGGTGGAAAACCATTTCAAGGGTCAGAAACGTTTGTGGAAGCTAGAGATTGGCTTAAGGAGGTGGAAGAATTGCTAGAAATCTTTGAAGTAGAAGAAGGGAGGAGAGTTCGATTAGCAGCTTGGTTGATGAAGGGAGAGGCCTCGTTTTTGTGGGAGGTCACTAATGGGGAGCGTCCTGTTGACTATTGGGCGGATTTCAGACGTAGGTTCGAGGCGAAGTTTCTCTCAAGGGCGGAAGAAAATCTATATATGGAAAGGTTCTTGGCATTGAAGCAAGGAAGCTCATCAGTGAAAGAATATGTCAATAAATTTAATCAGTTAGCAAGGTTTGGCTTGGACTTAGTAAGCATGCTGGAGAAGAAGGCTCTAAGGTTCGTGAATGGCTTGATTGAACCATTGCAAGGGTTGGCTATGACCCACATCCCGATGGGGGCCACCTTTGAGAAGTTAGTAGAAATGGCGCTCATGCATGAGGAGAAAAGCGCTAAAGCTGATAAGCCACCCGAGAAGAAGGGGGATCAGAAGAAACCACAACAGCAAAACAAGAAGGGTGGTAAAGACAATAACGGCAAGGGAAAGAAGAAATGTTTTAACTGTGGGACACCAGGCCATCTCAGCAAGGATTGCCGAAATAAAATGAAGACAGGTTGTTTTCATTGTGGCGATGCGGGACATTTAGTGAAGGACTGCCCAAAGAAGGGGCAGAGGGCAGGAGCTACCTCGGGAGGACAGGTGCAGGCTCTTATAGCACCAGGGCAGGCTAGGGGACAAGTTCAGGCTCTCGCGGTCCCACCGCTGCAAGTACGAGGTAGAACCATTTCTGTTGAAAGATTAGTTTTTCTGTTTGATCATCATGTCCGTACCTTATTCGATTCGGGCGCATCACATTCGTTTATCTCTACATCATTAGTTGAATCACTGCACTTAAACACAAGTTTAGTAGAGGATCCCTTAGTTGTTTCGAATCCAATAGGGGGCTCAGCTTATTTGTCCATGATGTGATTGGATTTGAAAATTTCCATACTTAGCGTTGAATTTAGATGTGATGCTTATGTGTTGGGCTTCACGGGCTGTGGGCTAATTTTAGGAATGGATTGGTTATCCAGAAATGGGGCCGTTCTTGATTGTGAAAGGAGAGTAGTTAGGCTCGTGACTCGCCTTGGCAACACTCTCGAAATCTTTTGTAATCCCATAAATTCGGTTATGCTAAGTTATCTAGAATCGCTTCACGCGTCTGAGGAAAATCTACGAGCTGTTAGAGTGGTCCGAGAATATTTGGATGTGTTTGAGGAGGTGAAGGGCTTGCCTCCGAAGCGGGAGATAGATTTTCGAATATATCTTGTGGATAATGCGAAACCAGTATCTTTGCCAGTACGCCACATGGCTCCACGTGAAAGGAGGGAACTCGATAAGCAAGTGAAGGAGTTGCTTGAGAAGGGGTTCATAAGACGAAGTATATCGGAGTGGGGTGCTCCAGTAGTATTTGCCACGAAGGCGGATGGGTCCCTTAGACTTTGTGTGGACTATAGAGAACTTAATAAGCTTACTAAGAAGAACATATACCCACTGCCGAGGATTGACGACCTCTTCGATCAGTTAGTTGGCGCCTCAGTGTTTTCGCAGTTGGACTTAGCTACTGGGTTCCATCAATTGAGAGTGGCTGAGGATAGCATTGACAAGACTGCTTTTAGGACTCCGGACGATTTCTATGAATGGCTAGTGATGCCCTTCGGTTTGACAAACGCCCCCGCATAATTTGTTGATTTGATGAGTAGGGTGTTTAGGGAGTACCTTAACAAATTTGTGGTAGTCTTTGTAGATGACATCTTGATCTTTTCTAAGGATGAAGAAGAGCATGCCCTACATCTTAGGGAAGTGTTGGAGACCCTACGAGCGCATAGCCTTAAGGCTAAATTTTCTAAGTGTCACTTCTAGAGGAAGGAAGTACGGTTCTTGGGGCACGTGGTTTCCAAAGAAGGGATAGCCGTGGATCCCGCGAAGGTGGTGGCCATCCAAGATTGGAAGGTTCCTAAAAATGCTACTGAAGTGAGAAGTTTCTTGGGGTTTGCTGGCTACGATATGAAGTTTATCAAAGACTTCGCAAAGATATCAGCTCCATTGACACGCTTGACGAAGAAGAACCTAGTTTTCACATGGGACGTAGATTGTGATGATGCGTTCCAACGTTTGAAGAGAGCTTTGACTTCAGCCCCAGTCTTAGTATTGCCAGACGGGAGTAAGCCGTTTACCGTTTATACTGATGCTTGTGGGACAGGACTAGGCGCAGTCTTAATGCAAGAGGGTAGGGTAATAGCCTATGTTGGAAGGCAGTTGAGAGCGCATGAGAAAAATTATCCTACACATGACCTAGAATTGGCCGCTATTGTTTTCTCGCTTAAGTCTTGGCGTCATTATCTTCTTGGCGAGAAATTCGAATTATTCACTGAACACAAGTCTTTAAAATACCTATTCTCTCAAAAGGACTTGAACTTAAGGCAGCAAAGGTGGATGGAGTTCTTAGCGTCCTACGACTTCGAAATAGCCTATACCCCTGGCAAGGGTAACGTGGTGGCAGACGCCTTAAGTAGAGAAAGATTATCCTTAAGTCCTTTGTTTGTTGAGCGACGAAGTTTAGAATTCATTTCGATGTTTGACTTTAGACCTTCCGTTGACTTCGTACCCGTTTTGCTAGCATCCTTAGAGGTCAGACCTACGCTTTTGGGACGGATTGGCGAGGCACAACGAGACGACCCGCAGTTGGTTGAGTTAGTAGAAAAACTCAAAGGAGGGGAGTCATCAAGCCATCTCCGTAGGTATACCCTAGACGATAAGGGTTGGTTACGTAGGGACGGTAAACTTTGTGTACCAAAAGACGATGACCTAAGGAAGACTATTCTTGACGAAGCACATCATTCGAAGATGACCATTCATCCCGGCGGAGACAAGATGTACAAAGACATGAAGAGAGTTTACTTTTGGGCCGGCATGAAGAAAGACGTGGCCGAGTACGTCGCTAGATGCTTGGTGCGCCAACAAGTAAAAGCGGAGCAAAAGAAACCCGGTGGGTTGCTTCACCCATTGGAGGTTCCACTATGGAAATGGGAAAGCATCTCGATGGATTTTGTGGATGGATTACCGCGATCGAGGAAGGGTAATACGGGAATTTGGGTTATAGTAGATAGACTTACTAAGAGCGCCCATTTTATTCCCTGAAGAGTAAGAGGACTGCTCCATGGTTAGCTTCTATATACGTTCGAGAAATAGTTCGTTTGCACGGTGTTCCTTCTAGCATAGTGAGCGACCGCGATCCTATTTTCACTAGCGAATTTTGGAGAAGCTTACAAGAGGCGGTAGGGACTCAGTTATGTTTGGGCACCGCATATCATCCTCAGACGGACGGCCAGACCGAGAGGGTGAATCGCATTCAGGAGGATCTGTTGAGGCTATGTATCCTAGACTTTGGGGGTACGTAGGAAGAGCATCTTCCATTGGTGGAGTTCGCATATAATAACAGCTTTCAGTCCAACATTGGTATGGCACCATTTGAACCTCTTTATGGACAAACTTGTCGTTCACCTACATATTGGTGGGAATCTACGGAAAATATATTACTTGGGCCCGATATGATTAGGGAGACTTCGGGGAAGATCGACTTGATTCGAAGGAGGATGAAAGCAGCACAGGATAGGCAGAAATCTTATTCGGATAAGAGGAGGACAGATCTCGAGTTTGAAGTTGGGGACATGGTCTTTGTCAAAGTGTCTCCATTACGGAACGTTGTTCGCTTTGGGTCCGTTGGGAAATTAGCACCAAGGTTTGTAGGGCCGTTTCCTATTAAGGCGAAAATTGGATAGATGGCGTATAGAGTGGAGTTGCCCGAGAGACTTAGTGGTGTACACGACGTATTCCATGTGTCAAATTTGAGGAAGTGCTTGCACGAGACCGCGGAAGTGGTAGAGCCGAGCTTGCTTAGAGAGGTGGAGATAGAGCGTGATGCGACAATTCGACGAGCTCCTACGTGCATTCTTGGGTCGGAGATCAAGAGGTTGAGGAATCGAGAGGTCAGACTAATCAAAGTGCAATCGGGAGATGATGAGAGCAACGCTACTTGGGAGACAAAAGAGAAGATGCGTTCACGATACCCTTTTCTTTTTTAGGGTATGTCTTTTAATTTCTCCTTTATCGCTTAGCTTGTACTTATCTTATCTTTAGTATATCCTCTCGCTAGTATCTTTGACCTTTAGTTAGGATAATCTTGTGGTTGAAACATGTGTTTGAGACATGTTATGTATGGTGGATGCAAAGTGGATGCAAGTGTTTGCTAGTGGTTGCTCGTGGATGCATATACACACACTATTAGGCACTAGATCGGCTCAGTCACTTCGTATTGCATATTGCATATATATGGATGTATTTAGTAAAATGGATGTATAATGGTTGTATTATCATATAGTTGCTGCATTCGGGTGGATGTTTGTGCACGCATATAGAATTAATATGTATCATTAGGAATCTTTTGCATACATATTGGACGCATGGCACTATCATGAATTGCACTAAGGAGGTCGACTGAATCAGTAGACCGCCTAATTTTTCATTAGATATGGACATATACACACACTGTGCATATAAACATTAAAGCATTAGAAGTCTTTTAAGGACAATGGATGCTGGTGTTTGATGGTTGAGTAGATGGACGTTTAGATGGTAGGATATACATTCTTCTTGACTTGGAGATTTCGGGGACGAAATCCTTTAAGGAGGGGAGAATGTAACACCCCGTAATTTTATAACATTAAAATTCACAAATTAAAGTATAATTAATTTTTAGAAAAGAATTAAGTGAAATGGGTTGCGCAGAGAAATATATATATATTGATATATATATATATATTAAAAATTAAATAAATATGCGAAAAATTCAAAATAGCGAATTGGGAGGGGAAATAATTGAACCGGCCCATTTTTGAGGTCGACCCAAGCCCCGCTGGGTCGACTAGGGGTTAATCCAGGGTGTTTGGCTATCAACCCGTGAGCCGATTCGCTCAAATGCAGATTTTGCATTTGATTGGTTCACATGGTTCAGGGTTAATCTAATGGTCCTAAATAACTTCCTACACCTATAAATACATCCTAATGCTAACCCTAAACCTAATTAAAATAGAATAGTTACCGTCATACCATCGCCATGGAAATCAATGGAGCCGCCGCCAACTAAGAAAGAAAGAAAAGAAAATTCAATTCTAATTCTCTCAACCCTAAAGCAAAGCAAAACTCTCTCTTTTCTTCTCTAAATTGTTAGTATGATGATCTTAACAAGATTATTATCATTTTAATTAGGTTGAGTTATGAATGGATTATGAGTAGATGATGTGAATTATCATATATGTTATTGTAAACCCCTTTTGCTATCATGTATATTGTAAATCCAATGTTATGTGATGACGATATCTTATATGTTGTAAATCATGCTATGATGATGTTATGTATGTTGAAAGTTTCTATGCTAAGTTGTGATGAATCATACATGTTAAAAAGGCCATGATGTTACCATCTATGCTAGTTAGTTCATATTTATTAAATCATCATGTTTGGGTTAGGTTGATCTATATGACAAGTCACATATGCAAGTTAGATTGATTAGAAAAGTTATGAACATATGCCAAGACCTCTATTATGACATCTAGAATTATGCTATGACATATGTGATATCCTATGCTAGTTCACACCATCATTATGTTGCCTAAAAACCCCATATGCAAGTTTATGTATAGATTTGGGCTATGATCATATCATATAAATCGAGACATTTAACAAGTTGACACGTTTTGATCCTTAACATGTGTAGTTTATGCAAGTTTCACCCCTATTATGATTAAATTTATTTTAATTGTCTATATGTTGTGATAATTTATCTTTGTGCTAGGTGTTAGACTATACAAGTCTAGCCTATATTATGCGTTGAATAAGCGAACGTATAAATGTGGGGTAGGGGTAATATTAAGGATTTAATATTAAAAAGTTGGGGTGCAATTGATATGATTTTGCATGCCATAAGTGGATGGCCATAATTGAGTCAATTATGGACATCATTAAAAGTTGACTTAATTAATAATTTGAGTAGGGAATTATTAAAACTGGGGTAAAAGATTTTAAGTGTTAATCAATGCTTAGGAGATGAGGTTGGACTCGTTTGTGACGTAAACCTGCCCGGACCCGCCCGACAAATCCAGTGGTCATAAATATCAGCCCAATGTGAGAGGTCATAGGCCTAAACTAAAGCATAACGGTTGTAAAGACACGAGGTTAGACTCTTTTATGGTGTAAGACTGCGGGGACCCGCCCGGCAAATCCAGCTGTCATAAATGCCAGTCTAATGTGAGAGGTCTTTATGAGGTTATGGCCTGAATGAATTAACAAATACTTAACCAGATAAACATGTAAAGTGGGACATGGGGGTTAAATAGGTGCCTTGGGTTGTACGAGGAATCTAGGGGGTGCCCTTAGTGGCATGTGAAATACGATTAGTAAGACTTAACCAAACACACATGTAAATGAACATGACTAAGAGGGTTAAGTGGGATATACTAGTGACAAGCTTAGGTGGGTAGCTTGTGGGGGCCCATTTCGACCAGTATCCCAAACGTATCTTTGTGGGCTCGACCCAAGTCGAGGACGGGACACGCATGCTGGGTTCGACTGTAAGAGGTCAAAACGGGGAGCGGTGGCAACGCAAGTCCAACGGGTTTCGTATGCGTGTGTGGACCCGGGCTGGTAGGTAAGACGTTGTTGCATCGTGTAGGTATAAGCCGTGCATTCTCAAGTTGTATCGGGTTGCCACTTTAGGGGAGTGATACACCCCACTGTGGGGCCAGCACGGGTATCTACGATTAGGGAGCCGATCGAAAGTGGGTAGTGGGGTACACGTAGTGGAGATAGGGGCAGACGGCACCTATGTAGTCAGCTAGGGGTACGTTAGACTATTTATAAAGTTTCTGTGTGAAGCAAGTGGGATCAAACAATAGGGTGACTGGTGTGGTGCAGTGTAGTAATGTGCGGTTCAGTGTAGTAATCATTTGTTAGTAATTAGGTGTGCCTTTACCGTTATCTTTAACGTTATCTTAAACGCTATCTTTATCTTCCTAAGAGTTCATAGACATTTACTTGTCTTCTAGCTTATGCCTTAGTCTAGTTATTTTGATAATAGTATTGTTAGAATTATCACACTCGCCAGACTTTGTGTCTGACCCCCTCTATTTCTATCCTTTTTCCCCCTCCAGGTCCTCAGGTTGGGCCCAGCTCTAGTGGAGTTTGATTGAATTGCTTCATCTCTCTTTGGAAAGCTTGGACCGTTGAAGTAAAGTCCAGCTTTTTATCTTTTTAATGGCTATTTATGTAATGGGATTATGTATTTTTTTTTTTATGAAGATGGATATTGTACTTGGTTATGATCTATGGTTTTATGATGTAACAAACATGTTTAATTTCCGCTGCAATAAAATGAAGTTTTAGATTTCCAAGTACTATTTATTATCTGTCTTGTTGTAATTTTTCTGTTCTATATTCACTTATAACCTCTATGGAAGTTAATGCATTCCCTTTGTGAGTGACATTAATGGACGTGGGGTGTTACAGCTCCAGTTTCCAAGTGGATAGTGAGGGAGTTCTGAGATTGAATAGAAGAATATGTGTTCCCGACATTCCAGAGCTCAAAAGATAGGTGCTAGATGAATGCCATAAATCCAAACTTTGCATTCATCCTTGGGTAAGTAAAATGTACAATGATATCAAACGCACTTTCTGGTGGAAGGCAATGAAAAGGGATATTTCTTTGTATGCTAGAAGATGCCCTACTTGTCAATTAGTTAAGAGCGACCAACAGAAGCTAGATGGATTGTTGCAATCGGTGGATGTCCCAGGTTGGAAATGGGAATAGATTTCCATGGATTTCATAGATGGTTTGCCGTGAACCAGGAAAGGTAATGACAACATTTGGGTAATCGTAGATCGCTTCACGAAGACTGCCCACTTCATACCTGTCAGATCCAATAGAATCGCTCAAAGTCTAGCACAAATATATTTCAAAGAAATTGTTAAGCTGCATGGAATTCCCATCAGCATAGTCAGTGATAGAGACCTAATATTTGCTAGCAAATTCTGGGAGGCATTCTAGACAGAATTGGGAACGAAACTGAATATGAGCACTTCTTATCACCCTCAAACAGATGGCCAAACTGAGCGGGTGAATAGAATTCTAGAAGATTTATTACGGGCGTGTATAATTGATTTTGGTGGGTCATGGGAAGATTACTTACATTTGGCAGAATTCTCATATAACAATAGCTATCAAGCAAGTTTGGGAATGTCACCATTTGAAGCATTATTTGGTAGACCGTGCAGATCTCCAGCATGTTGGGTAGAACCTGGCAACAGACTTGTATTAGGACCCGATATGATTAGAGAAGCGTCTGATAAAGTCGACTTCATCAAAAAGCAATTGAGAACCGCGCAAAGCCGACAGAAAAGTTACGCAGATTCTAGAAGAAGAGATTTGACATTTGCTGTTGGTGACCATGTTTATTTGAAGGTTTCTCCGATGAGAGGAGTAATCAGATTTGGCAAAACTGGGAAGTTGGCACCGAGATTTATTGGTCCCTTTCCTATACTTGAATGAATTGGAACTCTTGCTTATATGGTTCAATTACCAGATTGGTTGCCTAGAGTGCATGATGTGTTTCACGTATCTCAACTTAGAAGGCAAGTGCATGATCCAGATCTTTTTGTAGAAGAAGCAGCGCAACAGGACTTGGAAATAACTCCAGAATTAGCAGTCAGAAGAGAGCCATTAAAGATTGTTGGCAAAGAAACTAGAGAGCTAAGAAGCAAAAAGGTTCATCTAGTTAAAGTGCAGTGGAGTAGTGATCCTAGAGACTGTACTTGGGAGACTGAGGAGAGCATTAAGCAAGCTTACCCCAAATGCAGAGTGGACACCTCTGACTAACTCCGGTGCAAGGTACCTTTACAATACTTTGCATTTACATTTTGTTTCCTACTTTACTGTTGTTTCCTTTTCGGGGACGAAAAGTTTTAAGTGGGGGAGATTGTAACAACCCGGAAACTACGAGCCAATTTAAAATTTTTAAAATTGGTTATTTCAAAGGAATTTGAACAATTGAAATAGAATATTTCAATAAAATAGTGAATTAGAAATAACAAGTCAGTTTGAAAATTTGAATTCAAACTTTGACTGACTGTGCCGGGTGGAAAATATAAAGGATTTTAGTGAAACCAAAAATATTTAAATCTGTTAGTGAATATCATTCTAACGAATCTGAAAAATCGAAGTTTCATAGCAGGAATCAAAAGTTATGGCCAAATGAATTTTCAGAAAGGTTGCTATAAAGAATATATAGCCCTTGAAAATAGACATTTTGCAAATGACCTCGGAATTCGACGAAACCACTTTTGTTAGGTGCGGGATGTTAAACTATTGCTAGGTTTCAAATTTCATAATTTTTGAAGCTAGTATGTGAGCATGGAAAAAGAAATTTTGTTTGGTCAATTTCTATTAAATAGGATCGACCAGAAATGGGCCATTTTTCAAACGATCTCAGAATTCGATGAAACCAGTTTTGTTGGGACCGTAGCGTCAAAACATAGCTATATTTATTTTTCTGGAATTTTTCGAATCAGTTTGTGGCCCTAGCAAATTGAAATGTACGTTCAAATTGAATATTAAATGTTTTATACTTTAATTTGAAAAATAACTGACTGAAACAGTCGAACTGGCCAACGAAACATATCCCATTATGTCTGGAATGAGGGTATTTAGCTAAGGGCAGCAGTCGTTGGGTTTGGATTGGGCTTCGTATGGGAAAATCCTAATTTTCTGAATAATATATATATCGGTGAATCAGAAAATTCCATTCATAAATTAAAATAAAAAAAACTCGCTTTCTCTCTCGTATCGACGGCGACTGGAGCTCCTTTCTTCCCGACCGGATTCCGATCGCCGCAGCCAACATCAAGCGCCGCCACCACCCTGACTCGACGTCGCCGACCTCCCTCTTCAAATCCGACCAACCCCCGCCCTTTCTCCCTTCGCCAGCATCGAGAACGACGCCCAGGAAGTCGCCGACTTCACGTCGATGCCACGATCGCCAGAGGCGATCGCACCTGCTCCTCCGACCACCGACAGGACCGCCTCGCTCCCCTCTTTCACGTCCCACTATCTGATCGGAGCATCGATTCACGGATTTTCTGAAAAATCTGAACCCTAGTTCGAACCACTTTGAAAGGTGAGACCTTTATTTTATCTGAACTTTGCAAAATCATATCTTTATGGTGTGTTGACGAAATTCGATGAAACAGAAAACATCAGGACCGCAAGGAGGCTCTCTACCACATAGAAGAGACCGCGGATTTTTCTGAGCCATCTACGATTTTTAGCACTCCGAAAACCAATGTGAGAAATCTAACTTAAATGAAATTGAATGGAAAATATCATGTATAAATTATACAAGCGAAGTATAAATTATACACATGTTGTATACCTCATGTACATGCGTTGTGTAAGCTATATGAGCGAAGTATGAATTATACATGCATAGTATAAATGATATGTGTGTTGAAATGCAAGTGAAATGTAGAAATAATATATATATACTCCCCTCGTCCACAAACCATGGATGATATTTATTGTCGTGAATTGGTGTAAAATATTGGATGAAAAATGCGAATGGTTGAATAATTGTTTGTGGTTGATATTGATTGGTTGTGGTTGAAAAATACCCATTGGTGATTGAAATAAATTGGAAATAATTGTGGAAATGAAAATAAAACATGCTGCCTGCGTGCGAATTAGATGCATGAATCCCCATTGTCAAAAACCGCGAGGTTTTAAGGTAGAGCGAGGAGCCGTACTCGGGACGGTGCCGGTTTTAACTACCCTGCCGTTATGCTGCCGAAATTTTGTATAATATTCATGTGTTAGAATTATTTTCATATGTTGAAATTATTTTCATGCGATGAAACTAAAGTCATGTGTTGAAACCATATCCATGTGTGGAAATGCTCATGTGTTGAGAAGTGATGTGTGAAAATTAAATTCATTTAATGAATAAAGTGTTTAAACAATAAAAATCACATTTTCATAAGTGAAAATTAGGCATACATCCCTAGAATTAAAGTTAATTAACATGTAATCCTCCCGCTTTAAATTATACTTTTCGCATCCCTATTTTTTTTTTGGGTATTCATTTTCCACAAATACCCTTGTTCTAATTAACGCATTTTTCTTTTCATGGCGGCTTCATGGATTTGATTCATACGGCTATTATTTAGAGAGAATATTTTAGTTGATTTAATGTTGCTGTCGTCAGTGTTTTTTTTCTTCTGAGATTCAATATTCGATCTAATTGCGATTTGTTGAAGAATCTAATATTCGATTTCTTCAGCGGTTGAGAGATATAATGAATGTTTCATCTTCAAGGTAATTTGCGCTTTTTTTTTTTCATACGTGTGTTATTATTATTTCCGATTTGTTTTGATGTATTTATTATTATTTTTAAGGCTTCTTTTTTGAGATTAAATTTCAATACATTTGTACAATTGTGCATACAAGTATGCTAATATTTTTATTATGTGCTTACAAGTATGAAACTAATTTGTATTTTGGATAACAAATATATGCAATTGTCCTGAATATGTGCATATAAGTATGCAACTATTTTGTATATGTGCATATAAATATGCAACTTTTCTTTAATAGTGGTAAAATTGTACGCTTCTAATTTGAATATGCGCATACAGATATGCAATTGTTCCCTATATGTTCGTACAGATATGCAAGTATTCTGAATATATGTAATACAACTATTATTAACAGTTGCATAAAAGTATGCTGATATTCTGGATATATGTGTACATGTATGCATATAATTATAATATGCTGCAAATGTGTGTGTAGTTTTATTTGATTAATGCTGATAAGGTTTATTAATAATTTTCTTCTTTGTATAACAGTGTTCCTGCTAATGTTGGTGTATTGGTCTTGTTGAAGTTTGGGAATGATAGCTTTTCTATACGTCTTTATTTTGATAGTACTGTTGATATTGTGAGAGATGCTGTTTGTGGTAAATGGATTGATTTAAGTCCATTGTCATTTGAATTGTATCACATTAGAGATGGCTTGAGAAGGAATATTCAAAGTAATTCTGATCTTCGATCTATTCTATTGTTGGCTGCACATAATCATGAGGATTATTTGGTTTTTTTTGTTGAGGTCAATCGTAGTAGTTCGTCAGTTAACAATGCTAGGTCAGATGATGTTTCTTGTGGTAGTGATTCTTCTTTTTCTAGTACATGTGATTCAAACAATCAATTGAAACAATTGTTGAGAAGTGATTTGAATCAACCTGTTTTTTCTGGTGTTGGTCAGCAATTTCCAGGAGGTGTTACTGAATTTAGGTTGTATGTGATGATGTATAGTATGAAGACTGGATACAAGCTTAATTTGGTTAAGAATGACAAGGAAAGAGTTACAGTCGTTTGTTCTAAGCAAAATTGTACTTTTAGGATTCATGCTTCTGTTAAGTTCAATCTTCCTGGCTATTTTGTTTTAAAGAGATTTCAACCTGATCATACTTGTGGTGCTGGAATACATGATATAAACAATCCTGTTGTATCCAGCAAATTCATTAAGTTGTTAGTTTATGATCATATTCATTCTAATCCATTAATGAAGACCAAGGATATTATTAATTTGTTTCAAACCGAGTATAACGTTATTTTGAAGTATTACTATGCTTATAGTGGGAAGAAGTTGGCATTAGAAGAGTTACATGGAAGCGATATAATGTCTTATCATCATTTGCAGTCATTTTGTGATTCTGTTGTTACTACTAATCCTGGGAGTAAAGTTGTGTTGGAGTGTAATGATGATACACGTCAATTTGAAAGGGTTTTTATTGGTTTCGAAGCTTGTGCACATGGATTTCAATATTGTCGTCCTTTAATTTTTGTTGATGCTACTTTTATGAAAGGAAGAGCTCAAGGTTGTTTGATGGCTGCTACTGGTAAAAATGGAAATGAAGGTATGGTGTTTTGTCAGTTTATAACTGTATGTGTATGCATAAAAGTATGCAGTTATATTTATTATATGCATTCATGTATGCAACTATTCTGGATGAATGCATAGGGATATAATAATCTTCTATATGTATGCATACAATTATGCAGCTATTCTTAATACATTCATAGAAGTATGTAAATATTATGAATACATGCATTCATTTGCATGCATCTATTCTGAATAAGTGCATACTTGCATGCATCTTTTTTGAATAAGTGCATATATGCATGCATCTATTGTGAATAAGTGTAAATATTATGAATACATGCATTCATTTGCATGCATATATTCTGAATATGTGCATACTTGCATGCATCTGTTCTGAATAAGTGCATATATACATGCATTCATTTGCATGCATCTGATCTAAATAAGTGCATACTTGTATGCATCTGTTTTGTAAATTTGCATTCAAGTATGCTATTATTTGGAATACACAATAAGGCAACTGATCTAAAAATTTGCAAAAATTATTTATAATTGTTGCTGATTTTATTTTTTGTTTGATAATATGTTTGTTTCTGTTAACAGGTTTTTTTCCTTTAGCAATTGCTATTGTGTCTGGGGAAGATGAAGACAATTGGATTTGGTATTGTGAACAACTGAAAGAGTTTCTTAAGGATGATAGTAGAAGCTTTGTTTTCATTTCTGATCGACATCCTGGTATTCTTGTTGCTATTCCAAAAGTGTTTCCAAATTCAGTTCATGGTTATTGTTTTTATCATTTGAATAACAATTTAAAGGTTACTCTAAAATCTGAATTTTCCAAATCAAACAAGAAGTTGTTGTTAGATTTGTTTGCACGAGTTGCTTATGCTTCTAATTTGATTGATTTTAATGCTGCATTGAAGAATTTTAGAGATGTTGGAGGATCCAAAGTGGTAAATTTTTTGAGCGGAATTCCTTTTGAGAAGTTTGCAAATGTTTTTTTTCCTGGTTGTCGTTATGGTGAGATGTCTTCTAATTGTTCGGAGAGTTTTAACAAATGGATTTTGGAGGAAAGACATTTACCAATTACTGCTTGTTTGGATAAAATTAGAATGAAGTTAATGAAACTTATGTCTGACCGTCGTGAAGTTGCTTCTACTTGGAATAGTGTTTTATGTCCTGTGATTGAAACTCGATTAAGAAACCTTTATTTGGAAGGAGCTTCATGGTTTGTTATCAAATCAAGTGAATATGTGTTTGAAGTGCATTCTCCGGTCCATCAATCCGTTGATTTACATAGTCGAGTGTGTTCTTGTAACATGTGGCAAATTAATGGTTTTCCTTGCTCTCATGCTATACGATGTATTTTAAGTTGTGAGAAGTTGGATGTATATGACTACATCGAGGATTACTTCAAAGTTTCTTATTTTCGATTAGCTTATTCTCATGCAATCAATCCTATCATAGACTTTATGGGTGAAGATGTTGCAATTGAAGATGCAATTATAGCTCCTCCAAAAGGTAGAAGAATGCCCGGTCGTCCATCGTCTTCTAAAAGGTTAAAATCTGCTGGTGAATTTACAAAGACTATTAGATGTGGGTTATGCAAAAAGTTGGGTCATAATAAAAGGACTTGTTCTTTACAAGGAAACTAATTGCAATTTGGTTTAGTATTTTAATATGTTTGTAACTAGTTTGAATTTTTCTATTTTGTTGTTTACTGTTTGTAACCAAGTTGAATATTTCTGTTATGTTTGTAACTTTGGTTTATTATTTTAATGTTTCTGTGCTGAACTTTGGTTTTGTATTTTGAATATTATTGTCAATATATGTGTTCTGTTTTGCATACATGTATATATGCATACTGTGAATGAATGTAAGTAGCCTGTTGTTTGCCTGTATATATGCATACATGTATGATGCTATTTAGAATGTTTAGCATTCTAGTATGCAACTTTTCTGTATAGATGCATACATTCCGGCTATAGATTTGTATACAGTACACATACATATTGTGAATTTGTGTTTAGTGTTTTGTGATGAAGTTTGGTTTATTGTTTATGTGAATACTGTGTATGAATGTAAGTAGCCAGTTTTTTTTCCTGTATATATGCATACATGTATGCTGCTATTTGGAATATTAGCATTTTAGTATGTAACTTTGCTATATAGATGCATACATTTCGGCTACAAATTTGTATACAGTATATATATATTCAGATTTTCTTAATATGAGCATATGATTTTGCATTTACAATGATTAGATGCATACATTAGAGTAATAAATTGGTATAAAGAACATAAATTCACGTTTTCTAAATATACGCATATAAGTTTGCAACTATTTTGGATATGTACATAATAGTATGCGATTTTTTAACAATTGATTGAATCAGCAACAGTAATGTAAGAAATATAAGTAAAATTGAATGAACTTAACTCAATACAAAAAATTACACATTGATTCAGCTTGAAAACTATATAATCACTTTCCAGTAGTTCATACATTGTACTTTAGTCAGAATATTTACAATACTTTGATCAGTGTATTTTAGCCAAAATATTTACAAGAAGTGAAAAGACCATTTTCCATAAATTTAAGCAGAAGGTTTGTTTGCATCTGAAAATATAAAGTTCTGTGTCAGGTCTTCTTCTGGAGTCCAACTATGAGGTTTGCGATTGAGAAGTTCGTAAGCAAGCTTGGCCCGTTGTAGATAAATAGTCGCAGGTTTGTACATTTCATTCTGTTTATCAATTTCTTTGTACTCGCTTCTCTGTTTCATCATGTTAATAACGAACATTCCACAATCGACCCTGCAGAATTTGTAAAACATGATTAATATTATGCTAGTATTTAAGAAAGCTGCATACAAGTATGCACATATTCATACTATATCAGTAAATAATTGTAAATACAAGTATGTAAATACAAGTATTGTAAATACAAGTATGCATACAAGTGTAAAATAATTGTAAATACAAGTATGCAATTATTTTTATTTACTTACGTGGCGCCTTGTTGTGGGCAATTAGCAATTTCAAGTTGTCCATGTTTCTGAAATTTCTTGTTCTCTAGCTTTTTCAGCAATCCACTGATGTAAATTCTCTGTATATGTATAAAAAAACACATACATCTGACTATTTATAACAGTTTATATACTAGTTTGAATGTCAATTATCTTCAATTTACATACAAAATCTCTTGCAAGTCTTTGGTGATTTCCTCCTTCACGACGATTTTTGTTGGAATCGTAATGTATCCATCTTCTACTGTCTTTTATAAATTCTAACAATGAAAAATGGTTTCCTTCGTGGATAGGAATCAATATTTTTGTGCTTGTGTTGTAGAATGTTTGCACTTTTTTATCTATCAAATACTCTCTGTTTTCTGATGATTCATTCTTAATTAATGCCTGTAATTGCAATCATTTTAGTGAGAAATTTTTTTGATGTTACAAGAAAATTTTGCTAGAAAATTAATAAAAACTTACAGAAGCTATAGTTCTGATGTACATGATTTCTGGATGGTCATTGTTGAGCTCATGTGCACACCAGTCAATTATCTGTTTAAATTAGTAGATTGTAAATGTTAAGGAAAACTTCCAGCTAATAATCATCATATGATACTATATTTGAATTTGACTGCGGCTATACCTGTGAGTCAAGGAATCCTCCAGCTATTAAATCAGCCAATGAAACTCCAAAAATGTATATGTCTGCGTCGCCATTAAGGTATGCACTTCTACTGCTAATTTATGTAATATATTTAGAGAATTTCTAGAAATATATTAGCACTGATCTATGCATCTAATCTTAATAATTGCACATATATATATACAACTTTTATTTTTAATTAAAACATTTAGAAAATTTAATTAAGTTTTTAAGTAATTTTACCCCAGGTCTGAATTTGAAAAATATGCTTCTAGTTTCTGGATTTGATCCTCTGGTAGTTGCTTAACATTGTTAAATTTCCTGACGTCCATTTTTGTTCGTACATTCGTTTCTTCTGATGTTGTTCTCATCTCATAATCCTCAACAATCACGGTTTCTATTTGTTCCTGTTTTTTCCTGTTTTTTTGGGCTGCAGCTGAGAATAATATAAGATATTAGCAATGTATTGATGGAAACTTTCTATTTGGAATATTATTACCATTAGAATTTTTTTTTTACCTTTTTGATTTCTAACATTTTGAAGCTTCAGCTTCTTTTGCTTCTTGTTGTCATTATTCTTCTCCAGCTCTTTTATGTCTTTTGATTTTTCATCATCAATTTTATGATCATTATTCTTTTCCATGTTATCTATTTACATATTATTAATCTCATCAATAAGTGAATAGATGCACACAAGCAAGCAACTATTCAGAAATAGCTGTACACAAACATGCAACTATTTTTGAATAGTTGCAAACAAGCATAGAACTATTCTGAACAAATGCACCCAAGCATGCAACAATTAGTAATAGATGCACAGAAGCATGCAACAATTACTATAATTATTTTTTACCTTTTTCCTTTTCCACCTCCTTCTGTTCTTTCTCCACCTCCTTCTGTTCTTTGTCCACCATGTTCTTTTCTTTCTCCATCTCCTTCTCTGGCTTCTTTGGCTCCTGTTTCTTCTCCACATCTTTCTGTTTTTTCTCCGCCTCATTCTCTGGCTCCTCTTCCTTCTGTCCAACCTCATCATTGTTCTTCTCTGTATCTACTTCCATGTTATCAATCTGATCAATATTTCTTGTATCGGCTTTTTTATCTTTATCCTGCATGCCAACATCTAAATTTTTTTGCGGTTCTTCATTTTCTTCTTCTGCAGTGTTTTCTTTTTCCACATTATCTCTGTCAACATTTTCATTCTTGTCACCTTCGGCACTTTTATTCTCATCATCATCGGCATTATTATTCTCATCTTCATTTTCATCGTTCATATTAAGCTTTTCCTGCTTTTCATCCTCACTCTCGTCATTATTTTCACTTTCATTGTCATTGTTCATATTATCATTTTTCTGCTTTTCATTCTCACTGTCATCGTCATACTCAGCCTCACTTTCATTGTCACTTTCATTCTCAATCTTATCCTCATTATCCTCTTCCTCTTCATTATCCTCACTTTCATCATTATCCTCATTTTCAATTGCATTTGCATCTTTTATTCGAAGTTGTACTTTTCTTCCCTTTTCTTCACTCTCAGTGCTTTCGTCACTCTCAGTGCTTTCTTCACTCTCATTAATTTTCTCACTATCAGTGTTTTCGTCACTCTCCTTATTTTCCTCACTTTCATCTTCTTTAGATTCATCACTGTCAGCAAGTCCTTGTAGTCTTTTTTTTAACCTTAAATTTTCCTGTTTAAGTTGTTTATTTTCTTGTTGTAGCTTTACTATCAAGCTCGTGTAATTTTCCACCCGTTTTTGGTAAACTGCTTCGTACTCTTTGTCTTTGTAAATAGCTTGTTCTAACAGTTCTAAATCCTTTCCTTGGGACTCCTGAAAACAAAGGGAGCAAATGTTCAGCTAATACTGAAAATAAATGCAGTAAAGTATGCATCTGTAGAAAATAAGTGCATACATCCATGCATTTTTTATACAGATGAATACATAGATGCTTCTGTTCAAAATATATGCACAAATATATGAAACTGAATTTGACTGTTGTGAATAGACACATAGATGCGTGCATGCAATTGTTATGATTATAATCATACATGGACGCACCTCTTTATAATAGATGCATACAAGTATGTAACTATTCCTATATATCTGCATACTTGTATGCAACATTTTTAATATGACACTAAAAAATTATTCAAAATTAAATATCACTTACAGTTGTGTATTTGATGTTTATTAACATGTTTGGCTTCAACAATTTTATATCCCATTTTGCAGCCAGAGGATATACATCACTGTATTCTTTCTTTGTATTTTTTAGAACATAGGTTTTTTCGCAAACCCACCACTGAAAAAAAAATTTATTAGAATGAACAATAATTAAATAAGAAACACAAAAAAGTTCAAAATAGTACCAGCAATAGTGTCACACAAGCATTAATCTTGCGTGGTGTATCACAGTATTTTTCCACTTGGGTTATGAGATGGTTGTGTATGGTTTTTGGCCAAGATATTTTCATTAATTTTTGGCTGCATACACAATATGGAATCAAGGTCCATGGTAAGCTGTATTTTGTGTTTGTTAGAAGAAATGTTGCGGCCAAATAAAGAAGAATAAGCTTCACTGCATCAAATTTTGCTTCGGCTGTGTCTTCTTTTAATGTCAAAAAAATCTGTCTCTTTATATTTTTCTTGTTGACTGAGGCTTCTCCTTTAAAATGTCTTTCCATGAACGATTTATATTCTTCATCTTCCTTCTCGTTCTTTTTCAAGTGCCCTGTTGTTTTTATTATCTGTCCTTGTATTGGAGCACCTAGTAAATCTGCAACATCTTCTTGTGTAAAAGTTAGCATGATATCACCAAACTGAAAATATTTTAAGTTCTTCTTGTAGTTCTTGATGATGAGATCTAAAGTTGTAGAATTTTTAATGGTTTCTGCAGGTGAAATGAGCCCATCAAAAATCATGTTAATAAACTTGTAGAGCGGCAGTTTTTTCAAATATTTTGAATGTTGTGCTGTAAATAGTTGATCTTTGTTTATGTTTTCCACCAACTCAATGAACGCCTTAATATTATTTCTATAAACATTGTCCTTCCTGGGAAGCATTTGTTCATCTTCAATTTTCCTTCGTTTGATTATCGGTGCATGTTTTGAAAGGTTTTCTGTGAGAATTATTGCTGTTTCTTTTTGAATCTCTTCTTTATCTCCTTGTTCAACATTTGCTCTCTGTAATAAGGGTTAAAAAAAAATTAAATAAGTTTTGAATATATGAAGATATTTGAGAACTTTTGTGCGACTATTCTTAATAAAATTACACAATCGTGCAACTATCATAAATAATAACACACAAGTGTGCAACTATCCTGAATAATAGCACAGAAGTGTGCAACTATCCTGAATAAAAGCATATAAGAAAGAAAATATCCTGAACAATAGAATATAGGAATGCAACCATCGTGAGTAAAATCGTAGAAGCATGCAACTATCCTGAATAATAGCACACAAGCATGCAATTATCCTTAATAAAAGCACACAAGCATGCAACTATCCTGACTAATAGCACACAAGCTTACAACTATCCTGAATAAAAGCACACAAGCATGCGACTATCTTGAATAAAGCACACAAGCGTGTGACTATCCTGAATAGAAGCACGCATGCGTGCCACTATCCTGAATAAAAGCACACAAGCGTGCGACTATCCTGAGTAAAAGCACGCAAGCGTGCAACTATCCTGAATAAAAGCACGCAAGCGTGTGACTATCCTGAATAAAAGCACGCAAGCGTGCAACTATCCTGAATAAAAGCACACAAGCGTTGGAATATCCTGAATAAAAGCATGCAAGCGTGCGACTATCCTGAATAAAAGCACGCATGCGTGCGACTATCCTGAATAAAAGCACACAATCGTGCGACTATCCTGAATAAGAGCACACAAGAGTGCGACTATCCTAAATAAAAGCACACAAGGGTGCGACTATTCTGAATAAAAGCACATATGCATGCGACTATCCGGAATAAAAGCACGCATGTGTGCGACTATCCTGAATAAATGCACTCATGCATGCCACTATCCTGAATAAAAGCACACATGCATGCCACTATCCTGAATAAAAGTACGCATGCGTGCGACTATCCGGAATATAAGCACGCATGCATGCGACTATCCTGAATAAAAGCACACAAGCATGCGACTATTCTAAATAAAAGCACACAATTGTGCGACTATCCTGAATAAAAGCACACAAGCGTGCAACTATCCTGAATAAAAGCACACAAGGGTGCGACTATCCTGAATAAAAGCACACAAGCGTACGACTATCCTGAATAAAAGCACGCATGCGTGCCACTATCCTGAATAAAAGCACGCATGCGTGCGACTATCCAAAATAAAAGCACGCATGCAAGCGACTATCCTGAATAAAAGCAAGCATGCGTGCGACTATCCTGAATAAAAGCACACAAGCATGCAACTATCCTGAATAAAAGCACACAATCGCGCGACTATATTGAATAAAAGCACACAAGTGTGCAACTGTCCTGAATAAAAGCACACAAGCGTGCGACTATCCTGAATAAAAGCACAAATGCGTGCCACTATCCTGAATAAAAGCACGCATGCGTGTGACTATCCTGAATAAAAGCATGCATGCGTGCGACTATCCTGAATAAATGCACACAAGCATGCGACTATCCTAAATAAATGCACATAAGGGTGCGACTATCCTGAATATAAGCACACAAGCATGCGACTATGCTGAATAAAAGCACACAAGCGTGCGACTATCCTGAATAAAAGCACGCATGCGTGCGACTATCCTGAATAAAAGCATGCATGCGTGCGACTATCCTTAATAAAAGCACGCATGCGTGCGACTATCCTGAATAAATGCACACAAGCACGCAACTACCCTAAATTAAAGCACACAAGGGTGCGACTATCCTAAATTAAAGCACACAAGGGTGCGACTATCCTGAATAAAAGCACATAAGGGTGCGACTATCCTGAATAAAAGCACACAAGCGTGCGACTATCCTGAATAAAAGCACACAAGCCTGCAACTATCCTGAATAAAAGCACACAAGGGTGCGACTATCCTGAATAAAAGCACACAAGCGTGCAACTATCCTGAATTAAAGCACACAAGCATGCAACTATCCTGAATAAAAGCACACAAGCGTGCGACTATCCTGAATAAAAGCACAGAAGCTTGCAACTATCCTAAATAAAAGTACACAAGTGTGCAACTATCCTAAATAAAAGCATACAAGCGTGCAACTATGCTGAATAAAAGCACACAAGCGTGCGATTATCCTGAATAAAAGCACACAAGCGTGCGACTATCCTGAATAAAATCACTCAAACGTGCAACTATCCTGAATAAAAGTTCACAAGCGTGCAACTATCCTGAATAAAAGCACACAAGCGTGCAACTATCCTGAATAAAAGCACACATGCATGCGACTATCCAGAATAAAAGCACACAAGCGTGCGACTATCCTGAATAAAAGCACACAAGCGTGCAACTATGCTGAATAAAAGCACACAAGCGTGCGACTATGCTGAATAAAAGCATACAAGTATGCAACTATCCGTAATAAAATCATCCAAGAATGCAACTAACGTGAATAAAATCACACATGTGTGCAACTATTCTGAATAAAAGCACACAAGCGTGCAACTATCCTGAATAAAAGCACGCATGCGTGCAACTATGCAGAATAAAAGCACACAAGCGTGCGACTATTCTGAATAAAAGCACACAAGCGTGCAACTATTCTGAATAAAAGCACACAAGTGTGCGACTATCCTGAATAAAAGCACACAAGTGTGCAACTATGCTAAATAAAAGCACACAAGCGTGCGACTATGCTGAATAAAAGCATCAACTATGCAACTATCCATTATAAAATCATCCAAGAATGCAACTATCGTTAATAAAATCACACATGTGTGCAACTATCATGAATAATAGCACAAAAGTGTGCAACTATCCGGAATAAAATTATGTAATCAAGCAACAAACATTAATAAAATCATATTAATAATTTTATCCGGAATAAAATTATGAATAACAACAGTTACGCATGCGACTATCATTAATAAAACCACACAAATGTGCAAGAATTTACACTAACAGCATTAAAGGATGCAACAATTTTAAGTAACAACAAATTTTGATAATAATTCGAAAAATCAGTAAATACTGAAGTTTTTTAGTAACTAAGTACAATATTTGCCACAATCACTTTCGATTACTGTTGTTTACAATCTATAATATACATTTTTCATAAACAGTGAAATATGAAATAAAGAATACAAAAATATACCTTCCCTCGCACCATTGTTGATAAAACGAAAATGATTTTCCAGTTTTCAGAAGATCGAGATTAAGTGAAGATCGCGATTAGGGTTTGATTTATTTTGTTGATCGACTGATTTAGAACATTGATTTGTTGTATGTAGTCGCGGTTAGGTTTATGAGGCGACATAAGGGTAAAACTGGAAATAATAGACCCGGATTCAAAAATAGGGACCTAATTTTTAATGTTACAGCAGCTGGACTTTTTTTTAATTTTGAAAGTTAATAGGGATGTTAGCCTAACGTACCCTTTTCATAATATATATGAAGTATGTAAAATATTCGCCTTATATATAAATAGTTTCAACAATAAAAATTTCATCTTTCTTATATGAACAAAATATATAAAATATCCATATGTGGAAATGCTCATGTGTTGAGAAGTGTGTGTATTGGAAAAATTCATGTGTTGAATAAAAAGATCAAACAATAAAAATTACATTTTTATTGAAATTATGAAGTGTTAAAAAACATTCATGTGTTGAATAAATATTTTAAATGATAAAAATTCCATTTTTATCATATATGTGCTTTGCTAAAAATATGCGAGCGTTGAAATAAATATTTGTGAAAGAAATAATATTTTTAACATGCATAGGACCTAAATAAAATAGTCATGTGTTGAAATATATTTTAGTTCTCCAAAATTATCATTTTTGAAATGTGAAGTGTTAAAAATAACCACTTGTTCAAATAAATGTGCATGAGTTGAAATATTCATTAATTAGCTAATGATATGATTTTTTCCTATGTATACAACATTAGAATGAATGGTGTTTTTAAACCAAAGTGAATCGAAAATGAAATTGAATAGAAAATGATAAGTGATGAAAATTGCATATTTGTACATGCATATTTATTGAACAGGTTATAGCAAAGAGGCTAGAGAAGAGGAATAACATTGTGTGCCCGATAAATAGGTACATGTATACTGTTTTGTTTGGGTGATGATTTTATGAGCCTATTGGCTAGCCGCTTGGCTTTTTCTTTTGCTTTTTGAGATGAGATGCCCGTGTGGCTATTTGGGAATTTTCCCAGCCCCTCCCGTACAAAGGAGGTTATAGCGAAATTTTCCAAAATTTAAAGGCGTTAGTGAAATATTTGAAGTGAAAACGATATAGGAATTTTCCAATGAACTATATTTATATAAATATATAAATATAAATAAAACTAAAACGAATCGTGGCTGTGTAGTTCGTGTTTTGAAACCGTGATTTCAAACGACTGGTGCGGGAAATCCGACCATTGGATTTTCTCGAAACTGCAACCGTTGGGTTCGCCTTGGAAATATCTTTCCAACGGCACCAACTTTGTAAAGATCCGACGATTGGATTGTCTGGAATGTTTAATTCAAATCTGAAGAAAAACAGCGCCAGAAACGATTATATATATATATATATATATATATATATATAAATATGATTAAATTAAATCGAATAACAACGCCGCAGTTCGTAATTTAAAATCGTAACTTCAAACGACTAGTGTGGAAGATCCGACCGTCGGATTTTCCCAAAACTAAAACCGTTGGATTCATTTTGAAATGATCTTTCTAATGATATAAAATTTGTGAAGATCCAACGGTTAGATTTTCAGATATGTGCAAAACAAATTTAGTGAAAAACAGCGCCAGTGCCTCGGCATGACTTGAAACGTCGTTTAATTAAATATGGCCATTTTAAATAAATAAAAATGGCGATATATCGTTATAAAATACTATAGATGATATAGAGTGGAAACAACCAGTTTTGTTGTGTTTGTTTGATTTGTGATGGTTGAATGTGTTTAACATGAAAATTATACTAAAGAACTGAAATGTGAATGTTGAATAGTTTAACCATGTGGAAAATTGATTTAAAAATCTTAATATACATGGGTTATTTGAAAAGGCCGAGTTCATTCTCATTTCAAATAATCGATCGACGTTGAGAAGTCGAAGAGTCGAAGACGGCTGAAGACCGACGATCTTCACATTGGATGGATGGGCGCTAATGATGCTCGTGATTGATAATTATGATTGAAATCGCTTTTGAAACATATATGCACTAGTAATAATATCAAACACTTTTGTTTTATACGTATGAAGCATTTTTGGCCATTATAAGGTAAAACTCTATCCTCCGGCTTGCGTTGCATTGTGTGATGGGAACTGAGTCTTATAATGGCTTCATTTTATAAAAAGCATTGCGATGATTTAATCATTTACTTTATTTCATGCACTAGCACTCATTGGAGTAAACCCATTCCGCGAAAGCGGCGTGGTCCTTTGATTTGCCTTATTATTGTTGTTAATAAGTTAAGTAGATTTCTCATACCAGTCCCATGACTGACTCGTAGTTTGTTTCACCTTGCAAACTCGGGTGCCCTCATTTTCACACGGGCAGCCTAGTTACAGATATCCAGTGCACTTTTTGGCTCATGGCGAGGCTTGACTACACCGTGCTGACTTTGACACTTTCCGCCAGTACAGTATATGTATTATGATTCCGTCACTGGCGATGTAGACTGATGTTTAGTTTGTGTACTCTTTACGTATGATTCTGCCTCTGGCGATGATGACTGATTATAATTATTATGCACTAAGTTGTATCCTGCATTGTGCTCTCTGAGGTGGTGATATCTATATGATTCCGCTGTCATATGTGTGTAAGTTATTCTATTTCATGTTTATGCTATTATCTGTGATCTGCTAATGATGATTAATATGTTATATTCCAATGATTATCCTTAACATCGTGTCATGGGGTTTTGGGATCATCACATATCACCTTCTTTTATTTTCTATACTTAGAAAATATTTTCTATTTATGATTGGAAAACATTCCAATTACTTATCTCTTTCCCGAACTCATTTATTTATATAGTTAGGAAATATTCGCTATTATATTTCCAAAACTCCACTTACTTGGGTTAAAATGAATGTTGTGTAAAACATCGTTACATCAACCCAAATTACTATATTCAACATAATCATATTCAAACATTGATCTTCCAGACGAAATCTTGATATTTATCGGCTAATAATGAAATCAATCAAGTTGGGGTATAACTACCTCTCAGAGCTAACTGAATAAAATTCTTTTCATCAAAACGGACAAGACTACTTATCTCGAATAATCAACACCATAAAAACCAACTATTCATTTTAAAACGTGTATACGTTTCTCTTTCTATTTTTTTTACCAAATTTAATTTATAGATTTCCTTCTTGTTTATAATATTCTATTTTAAGTTCGTGTGACAACCCGGAATTTCTGAATAAATTTAAAATTTTTATTTTAGCCATTTTTATGGGTTTTGATTATTTAAAATGATTTATTTTAAATAACAGCGACTAAAAATTTATTTTAAATGAAGTTAGAACGTATAAATTTAAAATTTAATTATAAAGAACTCGAAATGGCATGGTAGTTTGAAAATTCGATTTCTAATTTCAATTGAATGTACAAAATTCAATATAAGTCAGAACTGGATAAAACCAGAAAGATTTGAATCAGTTTAATAATATCTTTCGATTGATTGTGAAAAATTTAGACTTCGTTTTATAAATTATAAGTTATGTCCAGATTACAATTTAGAATAGTCGCTATAGAATTTATATATTTAAATTATATATAGCCCTTAAAAATAGCCATTTCGCAAACATCCTCCGTTTTCAATGAAACCAATTTTGTTGGATCCGGAATGTCAAATTATTATTAAGTTTCAAATTTTATAATTTTTGGAATTAATATGTGAGCGCATTAAATTTAAATGCGTTTTCAATTACAGTTTGAATTTAATGAACCAGTTAAAAAGGGTATTTTTCAAACGGTCTCCAAATTCAATGAAAATAATTTTGTTAGGAGCGTATCGTCAAAACATAGCAAGATTTCAATTTCCATAATTTTTGGAGTCAGTATATGGCCCCAGTAAATTAAAATGTATGTTGGAATTCAATGTTGACCGTTATATTAATTTATATTTTGATTTTTATTAAAACTTACCAAAACTATCGAATTGGCATGTGAAACTTATCATATTAGGTCCGGAATGGGGTTATTTGGTTAGGTATGACAGTCGTTTGGTTTGATTTGGAGTTCGTATTGATAAACATGTATTTTTGAAATTTATTAATTATTATATGTATATATATATATATAAAAGGAGATACTCACTCTCTCTCCCTCATAAAAACCCGCCAGCCCAAATCTAATGAAGGGCAGAAAATTCCTGAGCTTCTCCTCCAATTAACTTCTCATTCATTGCGAATTTTAACATGAATTCAAAGACAAAAATGAAGAGCACCCTAAGACTACGTTATCAATGGTGGAGATGGATTTTCGTTGAGTGAATTCACCACAATCAATGCTTAAACATTCTGAGTTCGAGCTCGCTGTTCGAGAAAGGGGGCATTCAAGTTTGTTGCTTTTCCTGGTGGTGGAGAAGCTAGTCGAGGCTGACGTAGTGGTCAACTCAGATCGAAGACAGGTCGGCTCGTGGGCGGCGCGTTTTGGATGAAGGGAAGGAAGGTTGGGTTCATATTTTTGGCACTGTGTCGAACTGAAGAAGGTGACGGGGAAAGGAAGTGATTAGCGAAATAAAGTTAAGTTAATTATTAATTAATTAATTTTAATTATCTCGATAATGTAATTAATGTATTTAATGTCGTATCTTTGTTGTACGAGGTCGAAATCTGATGATTTCAGTCGCATTGGATTCGCAGCGACGAACTGTACACAATGGAACTAACTAGAACGAAAATGGAAGCTCTTGCAATTTTTGATAAAATTAAACGATCGTTTAATTTTATTAAAACAATCCTTCAATAAAGAATGGAAAAATGGAAATCCAAAGTGAGAATTCTCTCACTAAAATATTTGTATAGTTATTTGTTTTATAACTGAAAGTATATAAATTGTCATTGTTGATTTTTATCTATTGTATGTGATATTACTTGGGTTCAACACATGAACTATTCACGACTCATTTGCACAAGAAGCGTTGTTTGAATATACGACACTCGTATTTCAAACAATGTGGATAGACACTTTGTGGTTGTCGAAAGGAGGTATAAATATCCATTTATAATTTAAAACAGTGAAAATTGGTTAATTAGAAAAATAATTCAAACCGAATTTAAATTGGTTAAATTTATCAGCCAATGATTTATTTAAATAGATTGTTGTTGTTTGAAAACCCCACACGGGTATTGGGATGATATTTAACATACACTAATCCTAATATTTAGTTATATGTCAATCGATTGGTTGACAAACTGTGGTGAGCGTTATTTATTCATTTTAATGCTTAACAGTTACAGAATGCACTCTGGATGATGTTTGAATGTTTAATGATTATTTATCATTATTGTTGAATACATGCGATGTATGAAATCCATATAACTGAAATTACATGGTAATTTATTGAGTCGCATTCCGAATAAGAATATGAACGAATATTTCAAAATAATGTTCAATAAAGAATTAAATTTTGATTTTGATGCCCGATTTTTGACGGACACGAAAATATATAAAAATATGAAGTCGGGTTAAGTATAGAAATGCCATTTTAACTCGAACATTTTTATATCGATTTTATTCATTTTATAATGAATATCGAAAAGATTTTCAAAATCTAATATTTTGAAAATATATCATTTTAATATTATATTCAATTTTGATTTAAAATTGAAATGGAAGTTGGAAACGTTTTTAAAATGAATTTATAAACAATTTATAAAATAGATTTAAATGGAAGTCGATGAAATATATTATATATATTTAAATGGCCTGAATAGAACGCGCCATACTGTGACCATTCGCGAATTACGACCATTGACTTCAAATTGATGTAACGGGAGATCCGACCATCGGATTCTCGTAAAACCAAAACCGTTGGGTTCGTATCGAAATGATCTCTCGAATGAATGAATGAGATTTAAATTTGAATGGTTGGATTTCGAATTATGTCTAAATAAAATTCAGAAGTGGTCACTATGGATGCAGTTCGGTGGCCGTTATTGGAGACCGACTGTAAGGGCCTTAATAAAATCATTAAAAATATGGAAAATTATATAAAATTATAATTACTTATTTGTAAAAGTTTTGGATGAAAAATTCATAAAAATATATTTTAATCTAAATAAACTACTTGGTAACTAGAATACTAATCCAGGGATTTTTAGAAATAATAAATTGGATTGAAAATAGGTTTTGAAATAATCAGAATTTTCCAATGTATGAATTGGAAGTGATTTGAATAGAAATAATCTTCCGAATATTTTGATAATGGATTCCGTGATTGTATGGATTTTATTGAGGAATTTGGAAGATATATATATCACTATTCCCAATACGATATTAGTTGATTTTAGGATTTGATATTGAATATAAGCCGATATAATTTCTATTTAGAGCCTTGTATTTAATATCAAATCAGATTTTGGGTTTGTCGTGAATGGTGTCTTAATAACACTGTTCTTAAGCCAAGTTGAGAAAAGAATAAATCTTTTAACCAAGATGTAATGAAGTTTTTCAATTAATAAATATAATTGGAATAAAATGAAAATTGATTTTGGGTTGATTGTGAACGATGTTTTAAGCAACACTAGTTCTTAAATCCGATTAACAGTGAAGTTAAGAGTTGGAATTTATAAATCTTTATTCTAAGATTTGATGGAAAATTTTGAAAGTAAAGTTTTCCAATTTAATAAACGAAATTGGAATTGAATGGAATTCGATTTAGTTATAATCGATATGAGATTCTGTGAAGGAAGACCATTACTATTTATGGAATTTAAAAGGCCTTGCCGTTATTCCATTTATAGTATTAATTAGATACGGAAATTTATATCGATAATATACTTATGATTTTCGTGAAGATTCCATTTATGTTTTAGATGATTTTGGAGTTTATCGTGAATTGTGTTTTAAATGACATTAGTTCTTTGACCCAGTTAAAGACAAGATTAATTTCTTAAAGTTGGATAATCATTAAGTAATAATTTTTGAGATTAAAACGGAACTAGAGTTTTAATGAATCTTCAAGTAGATTAAAATAGAATGGGATATTTAAATTTATTGGATTCATGTAATGATCGTGAATGGAGTACCACCAGTTTTACTTCACGTGGTAGTTAAATCTTTAATTAGATTTCAACGTGAAATGGTAATTAAATTTACCGATAACACCGTGGGTGTTAGATATGGAGTGTAACGTCCCGCATTTTTATCGGTTTGTATTTGAATACTTAAATTAGTCTAAATATTGAATTCGTAATATAAGTGGATTTATATATTAATTAAAACGAAGTTGAACGCATAAAAATATAAATTAAATATAATCAAGCTTATAATGTCGCGGTAGTTCGTAATTTAAAATTTGATCTTCAGACGACTATACAGGGTTCATTATAAATCGGACTTTTTCGAAACAAGAAACGTTCGAATCTGTTGAATTATTTTTTCTAATGGAAGTGAAAAATTGAAATTTCGGATTATATATTGTAAGTTATGACAAAATTAAATATTCAGAAAAGCAGCGGCATATTCGTTTTTGGCCATAATGGTTATTTAAATATATTTAAATGTCGGTTTCGATTTTGGACAAATCCTTTGAGAAGTAGTGATAATTTAAAATTTAGAATTTTACTGTAATTTTTAATTAATTAAATACGCAACTTTTTATTTGGAGTGTGTTGCACCCTATATCGATATTTTGGGGTTTCACAATATGAGTTAACCTACCGATATTATTATATTTTTGGGATTGTGACACCTCGTTCGACACGACTATATTTTTATTTTTGTCTAGAGCGGTCCGTAAATGAATGAATTTATTTGACAGAGACCCCGTAAAACTTGAATTTGAAAACATTGCTTTAAAGATCTCCACACTGATACATATCGGTTTGTTCATTTTTCTACAAATAGATTTTTACAGTTTCACAAACACAAAGGGATTAGAAACATTTGAATTGTCCAGCTCCTAAGTATTTGCGATTCCACCCATATCTAACATTTAAACACATGGGAATCAGGTATATGCATTCGATGGGAAGAATTAAGGTAAAATATAAAATGAAATAAAACAAATACATGCCTTAACCCCTAAGAAAAATCTCTCGTACAACTACAGTGTTGAGTGAAACATGACTGCCTACCTAAGACTAAAGCACATGGCGTATGGAAACGAACAAGACTAAAAATAGAAATATAGATAATATAATCTACTACTTCACGCTTAAGTAAACAGACCCATTACCCTAAACCATACCCCTCATGCTTAGCTAATTTGAAAATATATCCACCTAACACGAGCTAATGATATGACATCATCCTTATTCCCTATTCTCTCGTTTGTATATATATATATATATGTGTGTGTGTGTGTGTGTGTGTGTGTGTGTGTGTATGCGTGTGTGTGGGGCAAACCCTCTACTTCAGTAAACAACAAAGCAGTTTCCATTATCGTCACTTTCTGGAGAGAGAAAAACAATATAAAATCGTATATACAACCAAAAATCTCAAACTAAATGTCATTGTGCTCCTAAAATCAATACGTAGCGTAATCAACTCAAACTGAATTGGTTAAACTCATGGTTCCTGTTCATTAAGGGTTCACTGTTTGGGTTTCGCGATCGTGAGGAGGCATCGAAGGACTTGGGGTTGGGTGACGGATGCGAGTTCATTGCTGCGGCTTCGGATGGTGGATCCGTTGTGGCGGTGAGATGCTGGGTTGCGGAGCTGTGTTTTGTTCAGACAATAAGGCGAGCACGGAAAATAAGATGGAGTTGGGGTGAGAGGTAGTGCTGTAACAAGTGAGTTTGTAAATAATGGACGTAGCATAACACGAGGGAGTGTAGGTTCCTTGAGTAAAATATTAGGTGTTTTGATAGGGGGAAGAAGGCGTGAGTTCAGTCGAACGATGGCAAGGGCAGTGAGACACTACTGTTGTTGATGAGCGTTCATAGGGGGGAGCCGAAGTGGGATGATGGGGGAATTGTGTGATGTTGAGTGACGAAGGAAAAAAGGAAATGGGTCATTAATTCTGAAACATGCGCAAGGAAGAAATGATGATAAAGATACAGGAGGGAGACGGGTCCGCGTTTAGATGAGTGGAAGGAGTTTATGGGGTTTGGCTATACTTGTATGTCGCCACCTTGCTGTTTGGTCACGGTGAGGCCAAAGTCATCGTCTGTTATGGTGGTGCGAGGTGTTGACAATGGAACTAAGGAGGAGGCTCTCGAGTAGGAATGCTCGTTGGAGAAAGAAGTAGGCACTAAGGGTGTTGATAACTATGACATGAATGAAGACAGTGGGCAAGCATATAGAAAAATGGAGAAGCACTTGAGACGCAGCCGGTCCAGTTGAAATAGAAGTCATAAGGTACGAAAAAAGAGGAATGTTTTTGTAGTATGAATCAATATGTATCTTAAGCGGAAGACGATGCAAAGAAAGCAGGACGTAGGATAAGCAAGAAAACATTGCTTAAAAATAGTAAAAGTGGTAGTGTGCCAGTTTATAAAAGGGTTTGATGAACAGTCCGTCACTTTGGAATCGCACGGAAGCTGGCGATGCTATGAAGTCAGTTTAAAGCAATGTGAAGCACGTTCAATTTATGGCAGAATTGAGCGCCGAGTAAAATCAACTGACGCAAATCGTAATTTAACGGTTAATGCGCGAAGGTGAGCAAATTCACTGACTCTATTCTATTATAAAATATTATAATTATATTTTAAATAATGGTTGAATGCTATGTGTGATGGTTGTTTGGATGATTTACCTGGTTGAAATAATATACACCGTTATTTATATATATATATATATATATATATATATATATATACCCCGTCGATTGAATACTGATACTGTTTACGATTATATTTCATACCGATATGAAATTGGTGTTATGTCAACTAACGTCTGTGGATGCAGGGAAACAGGTTGGAGGGATCCAACAGGATTCCTCATAAAATATATTCTTGTTTTTTTTTCATATATTGCATATTATTATGTGACAAATAATTGGTGGTTAATTATGGTGTGTTTGTGATGTTAGAACTGCACTGGCCCTGAAACAATTGGTACTTTAAGATTAGAAATATAATTGGGGAATCGGTTAAAAAGTAAACGTTGAAAATTATTTCGATGTTCGAAATATGAGTAGAATTGAATACATCCGTAATGATTTGTAATTAGAATTCGACTATATCGAATGGTTTTAAAATGGTTTTTTTTAGAAATTTTATTCTATATTTTAGAATTTGATCAAACAGTCCATATTTGGTTTAAAACCAATAATTTATAATAGAATAGGTAATCGAGATGAAGTTACAAACTAGATCTTTGATTAGGGAGAAGATTGACTTGAAGACGGAGTATATAAAGCGAAGTGGGATTATAAATTTAGAAAATTACTTGATATAACAAATTTAACCAGAAAAGATATTTATTTATAAACTCAAGTTTAGGTTGATTAAATGAGACAAGATTTCTATAAGAAATGTGGGAAAGATGGGAATTTTTTCGGACGGTGATAATGTATATTTTCTGGGATCGGGAGAGATATGGGAAACAGGAAAATTAATGTTAAATGAAAAGGGCTAGTGATTGTGTGATGTTTAGTTGTGCATTTGAATGGATGTTTGTTTTTACTTCGATAGTTAAATAACCAACGATCGAAGTGTTTTGACCATCGTTGTCAATACGGAGAGACCATTTGGATATATTATCCGAAAACCACTCCGTATAGGCGTAAGCGTTGCTAATTAAATTATGTTGAAGACAGTTGAAGATGGAGTGAAATGCAAGGGTCTTACTGTTCCAGAATGGTGCTTTCTGTTTGTCCAATCACAGGACAACTTGTATGGACGAGTGTTTGACAGAGTATACCTAATAAATCACGTACGGTTGATCTCTTAAAGGTATTACGTCTGGTAGCGGAGGAATTCGTTCCTCTTAGCTTTTTATACCCGTGATATTTTTGGAAATCGATTAGTGAATTGATGGGTTTGACGATGTGGCATTCAAAGTGAATGGTGATCAGATGTTCTGAAAAGATAGACGTAGCCACTAGCCTCACAACCGGAAAATATCAGAAATCAGGAGGGCATCATGGCTAGTTGGGTCATACCCAAGCAGAGTGTATTGTCACGATCTAGAGGAAATTCATATTTGTTCATCTTTTCAATTTAGTATCTTCGGATTACGGTTGGATGGCCAACAACCGTGGGTGACAATATATTCGCTACACTCAAGCTAAATGAGTGGGCGGTCATGTGTGGCCGGGTTGCAAGATGTTCTTGTTGAACCCCGGTGTATACCCTCTAGAGTAGACTAATCAGGAGCTGATCCCATACCTTGTCTGTTGGAATCCAATCTCAAATAAGAGCCCTGCAGTTTTTGATTTTACACTAAATATATATAGAGCGTGAGATGCAAGCATCTACTATTTGATTAATTATGTAATTAGACATTATTATAATATCACTGGATTTTGACATCAAAATATTTTGGGTTATAGTTGTAACACCCCGTATTTTTAATATAACTAAAAATATGTAAAAATATGTGCATATGCATAGATAGGAAAATAATGGTGATGTGTAATGAAAATTTTATTAATTTATGGAAGAGAAGGAAAAATTAATTTGATAATAGTGTACGTAACAGAAAAGACAATAAAATAAGGATACTTAATTTAAATATCAGGAACTAAGTAAAACGGACATCACCATTGCGTTTGTCTCAGAATTGTGCTTGGAATAGAGTTCAAGTTTTTGAAAATCGGACTCCGCATAAAAGAGTTATGGCCTTCGGAAGATTCAACAAAAATTCAGAATTTACGTAGGAAAATACCCAGGCAGGTCGACCTACCCAGGGAGGTCGACCTAGGGGTTGACCTACCCAGGGAGGTCGAACTTAGTGTCGACCTCCCCCCTAATTTTTCCAGATCTGGGCAGTGATGATTTCTGATGTGTAGGACGGACCAGATGGCTTCTAGGACGATCTAATGGCTCTAAAACACTCTCTACACCTATAAAATAGTGCCAAGACCTAACCTAATTCATAAACAATTCCTTCTGGCGCCTCCTTGCCGCCTGTAACAACCCGCAAATTCTGAACTAATTTAAAAATTTTATTTTAGAAAATTTTAATGAATTTTGATAATATAAAATGATTTATATTAAATAATAATGGTTAAAAATTTATTTTAATTGAAGTTGAAACGAATAAATTTAATTTAATTATAAAACGAGCTTGAAATGGCGAGGTAGTTAAAAAATTTAATTTTAAACTTTGACTGAATGTACAGGATTCAAAATAAATCAGAATTGAGTGAAACCAGAAATATTTAAATCTGTTAAATCATATCTTTCTAACGAATCTGAAAAATTGAAATTTTATTTTAAAAATCAAAAGTTATTTCCTATTCAATTTTTAGAAGGGTTGCTGTAGAATTTAATTATATATAATATATATGGCCCAAAAGGCTACTTTTCACATACGAAGGAATTTGGACTCGAGACCACTTCCCTTGAGTCCAGAATGATGTTTCTACATTTAAAAAGTATAAACACTTATATATTTCGAGTTTCGGAAATTATTTGTTTAAAATGTATTTTTAATATTAAATATATAGCCCTTGAAAATAGTCAATTTTCAAACGACCTCTGTTTTCGACGAAACCACTATTGTTGGATCCGGAATGTCAAAATATTGTTAATTTTAATTTTTCATAATTTTTGGAATTATTTTGCAGCCGTGGCAAAAATATTTCAGTTTTGTCAATTTCAGTAAAAATTAAACGACTTGAAAAAGGCCATTTTTCAAACAGTCTCAGAATTCAACGAAATTGGTCTCGTTAGAACTGTATCGTCATATGAAAGGCAAAAATATTTTTTTTAGAATTTTCGGAGTCCGTATGTGGCCCCGGCATATTTAAATGTACGGTAGAAATTAAATTATTTATTTAATATTGTATTTTTAAATTAAAACCGAAAAAAACATATAGACATCAGAATTGGAGCCCGGGACATAGCCCATTGCATTCAGAAGGCCTCAAAACCTTATGAACGACAGTAAGCAGGCCCAAATCGGAGTTCGGACCAAAACGGGCTTTAACGGGCTAATTAAATTATTAAATAATGATTAGGAAAACCTAATATAATATTATATAATCGTGTGAACAGTATTTTCTTCCTCCTCTCGTCATTTTTTTCAGCTGTATGAACCCATGAGCATTCAAAATTTCATTCTTCGATTTCTCTTCCAATTCCCAACGAAATCCTTCGTGTAAATACACGTTCCGAAGAGATTTTCGTGCTCTTCAATCTCCGACAAGAATCACCACCTCTCATCGACCGTAGCCACCGCACCACCTCCGCAAAGTTCGGCCGAACGCGCCCCCACCGTGCCACCCACAAGCCGCCGCACCTCCTCCAACTCCCGGTGAAGATAACCCTCTCGTAGCTCTCCAATCTCCCGCAAACCGTTCGTAAAACCGTCGATCGTAGCTCGAGTTATCTCGATTCAAAGTTTTGAACTTTAGGTAATGTTTATTTCAGATTTTGTCACGCTTTGTAGCGTCGCTGTGTCAGTTATTAAAGGCTGAATTTTGATTTTTCATACGAATTTGAATTTGAATCATTCCAGATCCGAAATCGCTTTGACTTCAAACACAAGACCTGATCAAAGTTGACAATTCATTTCAGATCCGCCCTAGGTGAGAATTTATTTTTAATTTAATTTAATTTATTTAATTATTAATTCTTGGTTATTAAAAATATTTATTGATAGATCTGTTACGTCGTGATATTTTAAATATGGAATCTGAATCGTTCATACCGTATGATGTTAGATCTGCAAATCTAAATAGTAGATCTGAATTGATGGTTTAATTAGAATAAATTATTTGTTAATTTTATTGAATCATGCCTCGTTGATTTGTCATATGCCAACATAAACAGCACCCTGTATATTACTATGATGTGAATTGTTAGATTTAGACCTGTTGGGTTATTTGAATGCTGTTGTTGTTTGGATGACATGAAATTTACATTTTATTATGTAAAATTAAAATAAGAATTTGCGATGACATGAAATTTACATTTTATTATGTTAATAAAGCATTTTCACCGCATGTATAAATTTACATTATTTTTAATGTAAATTAAATAGTAAATTTAACCGTAGGATGTCATTAACATTTTTAATGTCAATTTTAAAAAGAAATTTAACCGTAGGATTAGTTGACATTATTTTTAATATTAATATATATGAATTTCACCGTAGGAAGATTTACATTTTTTTTATGTAATAAAAAGAGTGGACTTTACATTGTAATTAAAGAGTAAATTTTACATTGTAAAGAAAGAATGGATTTTATATTGAAAATTTGACGATGTAAATGAAAAGACGATCTTTTTGTATCGAAAATAGAATAGACATTATATTTACATTTAAAATATAAAAGTTGATGTCTTTACATTGTAAAACATAAAAAGTTGATATTTTTACATTGTAAATATAAAAGTAGATACTTTTACATTGTGAATAAAAAAGTTGATGCTTTTACATTGTAAGTAAAAGAATGAAATTTTATGTTGTAAAATAAATTGCAACATCGCATGAATTATATAACATTTTATTTTGTTATTTATGAATGAATTTGCATCGCATGAATTGAATAACATTTTATTATGTAATTTAAGAATGAATTTACACCGCATGAACAAAAATTACATTTTTATATGTAATTTATATATAAATTTGCACCGTATGTTGAAAATTACATTTTTCTGTGTAATTAAAATGTAAATTTACATTGCATGACGAAAACTACATTTTTCTATGTAGTTTATATATATTTTAGAATGGCATGATCAAAATTACATTTTTATATGTAACTAAAAATGTGAATTTACACTGTATGATAAAAATTACATTTTCATATGTAATTTAGTTATGAATAAAAACGGTAGAACTAAAATTACATTTTTATATGTAATTAAAAATGTGAATTTACACTGTATGATAAAAATTATATTTTCATATGTAATTTAGTTATGAATAATAACGGTAGAACTAAAATTACATTTTTATATGTAATTAAAAATGTGAATTTACACTGTATGATAAAAATTGCATTTTTAGATGTAATTTAAATATGAATTTATGTCGTATGATAGAAATTACATTTTTTTTCTATGTAATTAAAATATGAATTTCCATTGCATAATAAAAATTGCATTTTTCTATGTAATTTAGATGTGAATTAGAACGGTAAAATAAAAATGACATTTTTCTATGTAATTTATATATGAGTTATAATGATATGATAAAAATTACATTTTTTTAATGAAATTAGAATGTGAATTTGTATTGTATTATAACAATTACATCTCTTTATGTAATTGGGTCATGAATTTACATTGTAAATAAAAAATTACATTTTTATAGTGTAATAAAGAAGTAAGATTCACATTAAAATTAAAATTTTACATTTTATATGTAATTAGAAAAGAGGACTTGCATTGTAAATTAAAATTTTACATTTTATATGTAATTAGAAAAGAGGACTTGCATTGTAAATTAAAATTTTTACATTTTATATGTAATTAGAAAAGAGGACTTGCATTGTAAATTAAAATTTTACATTTTATATGTAATTAGGAAAGAGGACTTGCATTGTAAATTAAAATTTTACATTTTATATGTAATTAGAAAAGAGGAAATTGCATTGTAAATTAAAAAGTACATTTTATATGTAATTAGAAAAGAGGATTTACATTGTAAATTAAAAAAATTACATTTTTACATGTAACGTAGGTTAAGATTTACATTGTAAATTAAGATTTACATTTTTATATGTAATGTAGGATGAGATTTACATTGTAAAATAAAATTTACATTTTTATATGTAACTAGAAATTGAGAATTCGCATGTTATAGAAAATTACATTTTTATGTAATTAAAAGACGTGAAATTCGCATCGCATTTACTATGCAACTGAAAGATAGGAATTTTACATTATAATGTTGATTATAATTACAATGTAGAAAAATGAAATTTTACGATGTGAATAAAAGAAATAAGTGGAATGCCATATTAAATTAGTCGAGAGAATTATATTTTTATTCGACATTGGAAATTAATGACATGTTAATTATCATCTATTGTTAGCGAAATTTAAATTGGTTAAATCCATTAACCAATCATTGAATTGTATATTTAGATGAATTGTGTTGGCTGAAAACCCCACACGGGTATTGGGACGATATTTGACTAACACAAATCCCAATGTTAAATGGTATGTCTATCGTTAGATCGATAGGCTGCGTTAAGCGTTATTATTTAATTTTAACGCTTACACAGTGAAATTACACTCTAGATGTAAATGGATGACTTGATGAATATGTTGATTTTTGAAATACATATGATGTGTGTGAAATCCATATAATCCAAATTATATGGTGAATGATTGAGTCTCACTCCGATCCAGGTGTTCTTTTAAGAAGAATATTTGTACATTAAAAATCTTTTTATATAAAGAATATTTTTAATAATTATTTTATGTTTTCTTTATAATGTATTAACATTTAAAGAGAAATCTCTTAATTAAGATTATTAGATTTTGAAATTATATTTAGTGATATGAAATAAATTGAGATGTGAAATGGATTTATCATGGACGGTGTTTTCAAATGACATTGGTCCTTTAATCCAATTTACATCGAAATTATGATTTGGAATTTACAAATCTATTTTATAGATTTAAAAAGGTATTTTCTAAAAATCAAGTTTTTCAATTTAATATATTAAATTGGAATTAAGTGGAAATTCGATTGGTAATAATCGAGATGGGCTTCTGTAATAGAAGACCGATATTATATATTGAATTTAAGAGGCTTTGCCGTTATTCCATGTATATTGTTAGTCCGATACAGAAATTCGCATCGATTATGTATTGATTGATTTCTATGGAATTCCACATTTTGGAAATTGATTTGTGGGTTTATCGTGAACTGTGTTTTAAATGACACGAGTTCTTTAACCCGTTTAAAAGAAGATTTATTCTTTAAAATAAATGATCTGTGAAAATGATTTTTGATATTAAATCAAATTTAGAATTTTTAATAAATCTTTTAAGGAAGATTTATGATTTAATTTATTAATTTATCTTTGATAGAATTAATGAAAATCTTTTAATATGAATATCTTATTAAAAGAATATTCGGGGTCGGAATGTGACATAATGTGTGATTTTCCAATATTTGATTTTTAATCACAAAATACGCGAGTTATTCAGAAAGACCGGGTTTAACCCATTCTGAATAATCATCACGACGATCAAGAGTCGAAGATGAAGACGGTGGCTGAAGACCGAAGGTTTTCACATCGTTGGGATGATGATGACTGGTATCTTGAATTGGGATAGTACATTCCAAGGCAAGGTATTTGGTAATGATCGTCCAAACGTATTTGTAGATCGACGGACACGTTGTTTCGCTCAGACCCAGAGCGGACTTGTAAATGGATTGCATGTCTGACATTGCATTCTTTTCTACTGTATTTGTTGAACGCTACTGATTATATATTTCAGTTTGATGGTGAGAATTTATTCTTCACTTAACACCCTTCTCTAAGACGTATGATCTTAGAGGTTATGTATATATTGGTAGATGATCAATGATATGGTAGGGTCTGACAATGTGGCATGCTAAGATGCAATTGATCAAGGCTTTGTTGAAAAGCAGGCCTTTTGGTTGATGATCAAAGCACAGTCTATTTAGGCATAGCTTTGTGTATATCGTGACTTCGCGAGCCTCACAGCCCGGTAGAGTCTTAAACGGGCGAAAGGAACGCAGGGAGTTCACACGTTTCTTTCTAGCTAGAAGTGGTGTAATGGTATGGAGCCCAGACATTTACTTATGTGGTTGTTGGATTTTTAGAGGCCTCGGATTTATGCGGTCGCCCTCGGCCGTATTATAGGTTCAATAGGACCGGGGAGCGTGTGTTCAGGAATAACTAATCCACTAAAGCAGTTGTGGACCGGCCTTGCAGGATCCAAGGGTTCGCCAGCGTCCGAATCCTGGGACATTTTTAGAGTGTCTCGAATCGGTAAGGACTTCCTCCCTAGCCTTGACTCGTGATGGAAACGCAATTTCCAATACACCCCTTTACGTTTTTGATTGTATTACTAGTACGGCGACATAGTAGATGGTAGCTATGCCGTCTAGGATTGATATTTTGATTGAAATGTTTTAATTAAAATATATACACACTAATAATAATATCGTATTTTGCGTATTTATCATTTCTTGACCATTATAAGGTAAAACCCTATCCTCTGGTGTGCGTTGCATTGTGTGATGGGACCTGGGTCTTATAATGGTTTCATTTTTCTAAAAAGCATTGCGTTATTTGACGATTTACTTTAGTTATGCACTGGCAATCCAATGGAGTAAACTCGTTCTGCGTTAGCGGCGTGGTCTTGGGATTAGCCTTCTATTTAGATAATTTAGGTTAAGAATTCTCACACCAGTCCCACGACTGACATGTAGTTTGTTTCACTTTGCAAACTCGGGTGCCCTCTTTCCACACGGGCAGTCGAGTAGCTCATTTGGTAGATATATTAAGCAAAGATCCTGGATTAAAGATTGAAGTTGTGGCCAGAATGTTGATAGCCTTCCACTGAGATTAGTTCCGCTGAAATGTATTAATTTTTGTAATTTATCTTCAGCTGTAATATTATCCAACGTACTCTGATATATATTCTGTACTCTGATGTAACATTTATTATGATGTTATAAAAGTCTTCTGTATTTGTTCTGATGTGTTGTATGGCCAAAGTTGATGTATCCGCAGATTTCCATTCTTTGGTTCAGACCTGTGTGGTTTATGGTCGATCCAAAGGGTGGGAATTTACGGGTTATCACAGTTGGTATCAGAGCTCTGGTTAGCTCAAATCTTTGGGGTATAACTCGTTAGAACTGAACAAAAGACTCATCAGAGGTAGGATTAGTAATGTCCTATAAAACAGAATTCTCATTAGAGATAGGATCAGTAGTATCCTAGAATGAGTAAACTCATTAGAGATAGGGTTAGTAATGCCCTAGAATGAGTTCTGAGTGACTAGGCCATAATTAACGTACTTGTGATTATATATATAATTCGATCTTAGGAAATATGATTTTGGATATATAAAAGTTATATATATTTTGAAAATATAATCAACTAATTGATTAATGATTGTGTTGTGTGGATATAAATTCAACTAATAAAATTATTAAATAATAAAAAAAAAGAATGAAAATTAAATTAGTAAATAAACAACTTTTAGTTCATTTCCTTTTCGAGGACGAAAAGATTTTAAGTGCGGGAGATTGTAACTACCCGCAAATTCTAAACCAATTTAAAAAATTTATTTTAGAAAATTTTAATGAATTTTGATAATATAAAATGATTTATATTAAATAATAATGGTTAAAAATTTATTTTAATCGAAGTTGAAACGAATAAATTTAATTTAATTATAAAACGAGCTTGAAATGGCGAGGTAGTTTGAAAATTTAATTTTAAACTTTGACTGAATGTACAGGATTCAAAATAAATCAGAATTGAGTGAAACAAGAAATATTTAAATCTGTTTAATCATATCTTTCTAACGAATTTGAAAAATTGAAATTTTGTTTTAAAAATCAAAAGTTATGGCCTATTCAATTTTTAGAAGTGTCATTGTAGAATTTAATTATATATAATATATATGGCCCAAAAGGCTACTTTTCACATACGAAGGAATTTGGACTCGAGACCACTTCCCTTGAGTCCGGAATGATGTTTCTGCATTTAAAAAGTATAAACACTTATATATTTCGAGTTTCGGAAATTATTTGTTTAAAAATGTATTTTTAATATTAAATATATAGCCCTTGAAAATAGTCAATTTTCAAACGACCTCTGTTTTCGCCGAAACCAATTTTGTTGGATCCGTAATGTCAAAATATTGTTAAGTTTAATTTTTCATAATTTTTGGAATTATTTTGTGGCCGTGGCAAAAAGATTTCAGTTTTGTCAATTTCAGTAAAAATTAAACGACTTGAAAAAGGCCATTTTTCAAACAGTCTCAGAATTAAACGAAATTGGTCTCGTTAGAACCGTATCATCATAAGAAAGCCAAAAATAAATTTTTTTTAGAATTTTCGGAGTCCGTATGTGGCCCCGGCATATTTAAATGTACGGTAGAAATTAAATTATTTATTTAATATTGTATTTTTAAATTAAAACCCAAAAAAAACATATAGACATCAGAATTGGAGCCCGGGACATAGCCCATCGCGTTCAGAAGGCCTCAAAACCTTATGAACGACAGTAAGCAGGCCCAAATCGGAGTTCGGACCAAAACGGGCTTTAACAGGCTAATTAAATTATTAAATAATGATTAGGAAAACCTAATATAATATAATCGCGTGAACAGTGTTTTCTTCCTCCTCCCATCGTTTTTTTCAGCCGTATGAACCCATGAGCATTCAAAATTTCATTCTTCGAATTCTCTTCCAATTCTCAACGAAATCCTTCGTGTAAATACACGTTTCGAAGAGATTTTCGTGCTCTTCGATCTCCGACAAGAATCACCACCTCTCATCGACTGTAGCCACCGCACCACCTCCGCAAAGTTCGGCTGAACGCGCCCCCACCGCGCCACCCACAAGCAGCCGCACCTCCTCCAACTCCCGGTGAAGATAGCCCTCTCGTAGCTCTCCAATCTCCCGCAAACCGTTCGTAAAACCGTCGATCGTAGCTCGAGTTATCTCAATTCAAAGTTTTGAACTTTAGGTAATGTTTATTTCAGATTTTGTCACGCTTTGTAACGTCGCTGTGTCAGTTGTTAAAGGCTGAATTTTGATTTTTCATACGAATTTGAATTTGAATCATTCCAGATCCGAAATCGCATTGAATTCAAACACAAGACCTGATCAAAGTTGACAATTCATTTCAGATCCGGCCTAGGTGAGAATTTATTTTTAATTTAATTTATTTAATTATTAATTCTTGGTTATTAAAATATTTATTGATAGATCTGTTACGTCGTGATATTTTAAATATGGAATCTGAATCGTTCATACCGTATGATGTTAGATCTGCAAATCTAAATAGTAGATCTGAATTGATGGTTTAATTAGAATAAATTATTTGTTAATTTTATTGAATCATGCCTCGTTGATTTGTCATATGCCAACATAAACAGCACCCTGTATATTACTATGATGTGAATTGTTAGATTTAGACCTGTTGGGTTATTTGAATGCTGTTGTTGTTTGGATGACATGAAATTTACATTTTATTATGTAAAATTAAAATAAGAATTTGCGATGACATGAAATTTACATTTTATTATGTAAATAAAGCATTATCACCGCATGTATAAATTTACATTATTTTTAATGTAAATTAAATAGTAAATTTAACCGTAGGATGTCATTAACATTTTTAATGTCAATTTTAAAAAGAAATTTAACCGTAGGATTAGTTGACATTATTTTTAATATTAATATATATGAATTTCACCGTAGGAAGATTTACATTTTTTTTATGTAATAAAAAGAGTGGACTTTACATTGTAATTAAAGAGTAAATTTTACATTGTAAAGAAAGAATGGATTTTATATTGAAAATTTGACGATGTAAATGAAAAGACGATCTTTTTGTATCGAAAATAGAATAGACATTATATTTACATTTAAAATATAAAAGTTGATGTCTTTACATTGTAAAACATAAAAAGTTGATATTTTTACATTGTAAATATAAAAGTAGATACTTTTACATTGTGAATAAAAAAGTTGATGCTTTTACATTGTAAGTAAAAGAATGAAATTTTATGTTGTAAAATAAATTGCAACATCGCATGAATTATATAACATTTTATTTTGTTATTTATGAATGAATTTGCATCGCATGAATTGAATAACATTTTATTATGTAATTTAAGAATGAATTTACACCGCATGAACAAAAATTACATTTTTATATGTAATTTATATATAAATTTGCACCGTATGTTGAAAATTACATTTTTCTGTGTAATTAAAATGTAAATTTACATTGCATGACAAAAACTACATTTTTCTATGTAGTTTATATATATTTTAGAATGGCATGATTAAAATTACATTTTTATATGTAACTAAAAATGTGAATTTACACTGTATGATAAAAATTACATTTTCATATGTAATTTAGTTATGAATAATAACGGTAGAACTAAAATTACATTTTTATATGTAATTAAAAATGTGAATTTACACTGTATGATAAAAATTACATTTTCATATGTAATTTAGTTATGAATAATAACGGTAGAACTAAAATTACATTTTTATATGTAATTAAAAATGTGAATTTACACTGTATGATAAAAATTGCATTATTAGATGTAATTTAAATATGAATTTATGTCGTATGATAGAAATTACATTTTTTTTCTATGTAATTAAAATATGAATTTCCATCGCATAATAAAAATTACATTTTTCTATGTAATTTAGATGTGATTTAGAACGGTAAAATAAAAATGACATTTTTCTATGTAATTTATATATGAGTTATAACGATATGATAAAAATTACATTTTTTTAATGAAATTAGAATGTGAATTTGTATTGTATTATAACAATTACATCTCTTTATGTAATTGGGTCATGAATTTACATTGTAAATAAAAATTACATTTTTATAGTGTAATAAAGAAGTAAGATTCACATTAAAATTAAAATTTTACATTTTATATGTAATTAGAAAAGAGGACTTGCATTGTAAATTAAAATTTTACATTTTATATGTAATTAGAAAAGAGGACTTGCATTGTAAATTAAAATTTTACATTTTATTTGTAATTAGAAAAGAGGAATTGCATTGTAAATTAAAATTTTACATTTTATATGTAATCAGAAAAGAGGACTTGCATTGTAAATTAAAATTTTACATTTTATATGTAATTAGAAAAGAGGAATTTGCATTGTAAATTAAAAAGTACATTTTATATGTAATTAATTAGAAAGGAGGATTTACATTGTAAATTAAAAAAATTACATTTTTACATGTAACGTAGGTTAAGATTTACATTGTAAATTAAGATTTACATTTTTATATGTAACGTAGGATGAGATTTACATTGTAAAATAAAATTTACATTTTTATTTGTAACTAGAAATTGAGAATTCGCTTGATATAGAAAATTACATTTTTATGTAATTAAAAGACGTGAAATTCGCATCGCATTTACTATGCAACTGAAAGATAGGAATTTTACATTATAATGTTGATTATAATTACAATGTAGAAAAAAGAAATTTTACGATGTGAATAAAAGAAATAAGTGGAATGCCATATTAAATTAGTCAAGAGAATTATATTTTTATTCGACATTGGAAATTAATGACATGTTAATTATCATCTATTGTTAGCGAAATTTAAATTGGTTAAATCCATTAACCAATCATTGAATTGTATATTTAGATGAATTGTGTTGGCTGAAAACCCCACACGGGTATTGGGACGATATTTAACTGACACAAATTCCAATGTTAAATGGTATGTCTATCGTTAGATCGACAGGCTGCATTAAGCATTATTTTTTAATTTTAATGCTTACACAGTGAAATTACACTCTGGATGTAAATGGATGACTTGATGAATATGTTGATTTTTGAAATACATATGATGTGTGTGAAATCCATATAATCCAAATTATATGGTGAATGATTGAGTCGCACTCCGATTCAGGTGTTCTTTTAAGAAGAATATTTGTACATTAAAAATCGTTTTATATAAAGAATATTTTTAATAATTATTTTATGTTTTCTTTATAATGTATTAACATTTAAAGAGAAATCTCTTAATTAAGATTATTAGATTTTGAAATTATATTTAGTGATATTAAATAAATTGAGATGTGAAATGGATTTATCATGGACGGTGTTTTCAAATGACATTGGTCCTTTAATCCAATTTACATCGAAATTATGATTTGGAATTTACAAATCTATTTTATAGATTTAAAAGGGTATTTCCTAAAAATCAAGTTTTTCAATTTAATATATTAAATTGGAATTGAGTGGAAATTCGATTGGTAATAATCGAGATGGGCTTCTGTAATAGAAGACCGATATTATATATTGAATTTAAGAGGCTTTTCCGTTATTCCATGTATATTGTTAGTCCGATACAGAAATTCGCATCGATTATGTATTGATTGATTTCTACGGAATTCCATATTTTGGAAATTGATTTATGGGTTTATCGTGAACTGTGTTTTAAATGACACGAGTTCTTTAACCTGTTTAAAAGAGGATTTATTCTTTAAAATAAATGATCTATGAAAATGATTTTTGATATTAAATCAAATTTAGAATTTTTAATAAATCTTTTAAGGAAGATTTATGATTTAATTTATCAATTTATCTTTAATAGAATTAATGAAAATCTTTTAATATGAATATCTTATTAAAAGAATATTCGGGGTCGGAATGTGACATAATATGTGATTTTCCAATATTTGATTTTTAATCACAAAATACGCGAGTTATTCAGAAAGACCGGGTTTAACCCATTCTGAATAATCATCACGATGATCAAGAGTCGAAGATGAAGACGGTGGCTGAAGACTGAAGGTTTTTACATCGTTGGGATGATGATGACTGGTATCTTGAATTGGGACAGTACATTCCAAGGCAAGGTATTTGGTAATGATCGTCCAAATGTATTTGGAGATCGACGGACACGTTGTTTCGCTCAGACCCAGAGCGGACTTGTAAATGGATTGCGTGTCTGACATTGTATTCTTTTCTACTGTATTTGTTGAACGCTACTGATTATATATTTCAGTTTGGTGGTGAGAATTTATTCTTCACTTAACACCCTTCTCTAAGACGTATGAGCTTAGAGGTTATGTATATATTGGTAGATGATCAATGATATGGTAGGGTCTGACATTGTGGCATGCTAAGATGCAATTGATCAAGGCTTTGTTGAAAAGCAGGCCTTGTGGTTGATGATCAAAGCACAGTCTATTTAGGCATAGCTTTGTGTATATCGTGACTTCGCGAGCCTCATAGCCCGGTAGTCTTAAACGGGAGAAGGGAACGCAGGGAGTGCACACATTTCTTTCTAGCTAGAAGTGGTGTCATGGTATGGAGCCCAGACATTTACTTATGTGGTTGTTGGATTTTTAGAGGCCTCGGATTTATGCAGTCGCCCTCAGCCGTATTATAGGTTCAATAGGACTGGGGAGCGTGTGTTCAGGAATAACTAATCCACTAAAGCAGTTGTGGACCGGCCCTGCAGGATCCAAGGGTTCGCCAGCGTCCGAATCCTGGGACATTGCTAGAGTGTCTCGAATCGGTAAGGACTTCCTCCCTAGCCTTGACTCATGATGGAAACCCAATTTCCAATATGCCCCCTTACGGTTTTGATTGTATTACTAGTACGGTGACATAGTAGATGGTAGCTATGCCGTCTAGGATTGATATTATGATTGAAATGTTTTAATTAAAATATATACACACTAATAATAATATCGTATTTTGCGTATTTATCATTTCTTGACCATTATAAGGTAAAACCCTATCCTTTGGTGTGTGTTGCATTGTGTGATGGGACCTGGGTCTTATAATGGTTTTATTTTTCTAAAATGCATTGCGTTATTTGACGATTTACTTTAGTTATGCACTGGCAATCCAATGGAGTAAACCCGTTCCGCGTTAGCGGTGTGGTCCTCGGATTAGCCTTCTATTTAGATAATTTAGGTTAAGAATTCTCACACCAGTCCCACGACTGACCTGTAGTTAGTCTCAATTAGCAAACTCGGGTGCCCTCTTTCCACACGGGCAGTCGTGTAGCTCATTTGGCAGATATATTAAGCAAAGATTCTGGATTGAAGACTGAAGCTATGGCCAGAATGTTGATAGCCTTCCATTGAGATTAGTTCCGCTGAAATGTATTAATTTTTGTAATTTATCTTCCGCTGTAATATTATCCAATGTACTCTGATATATATTCTGTACTCTGATGTAGCATTTATTATGATGTTATAAAAGTCTTCTGTATTTGTTCTGATGTGTTGTATGCCCAAAGTTGATGTATCCGCAGATTTCCATTCTTTGGTTCTGACCTGTGTGGTTTATGGTCGATCCAAAAGGTGGGAATTTCCGGGTCATCACACCGCCGAACTTCAACCAAATATGGCCGCCGCCCCAAAACCCTAAACTAAATTGCAAGTTCTTCATCAACTTTGGAGTTTAATCAAATCAAGAAACAAAATTCTTCATCAACGATTCAAGCTCTTCACCAACAATCAAATAAGAAGATTAAATCAGCATCCTACATCAAAGAAAATCGTTTATTTTCCCCAATCCAGTCAAGGTGAGTGGAATTATAATAAATTTGTTGTGTAATAATATTATTATCGTTCATCATTCCCCAGTTATTAATTTAATTAAAGATTCATGTTATAATAGTTATTCCTTTTATCCTCCTTCCTCTTTTTATTTTTGGATCTAGGTTATCTCGAACCTAGGCGAAAATCTTATTATGCATACGTGTGGTTGGAATAGGGAAATGTTGTGCATAATCTATTTTATGCAATCGAGAAATATAATCTGTAATTTGGGGTTTGTGGCATAACAATTGTTGTTGCGAATATTGGGCATAATTTATTTTATGCAATCGAGGAATATAATCTGTAATTTGGGATTGGTGCGTAACAATTATTATTGCAAATATTGGGAAAATTGGCAAATTGTATATAGGTATTATTCAATGAAGGAAAGTTTGAATTAATAATTTTGGGGCATAATTTATAATGAATCTTTGGGTATGATTTGGGAACATGAATCTATGGTGAATAGCGCATAATTATGAATTCTGACTTATGATGTTAACATGAAATTTTGTAAATTTAATTGGAATTTTTGAATATGGAATGTGATTAGGAAATTGGAATTGTAACATCCCATATTTTCTGTATATTTAATTTTCAAATTTTAAATAAATAAAATTGAATAATATTGGATAAAAATCAATTTTCGTCGATTATAATGATGATGGCTGTTTGAGTGGAGTATAAATAGTTTTAAAATTTAGTTTATACTTAGAATTGGTGCAATTTGAAAATTTATATTTTATTTAATTAATAAATTTGAGTTATTTGGTTTATAATGAAAATTCAAATTTAATTTGAAATGATGGAATTTTAAATTGTTGAATTATAATTGGAATTCGAATCATAGATTTAAATAATCAAATCCAGGTTTAAATGTGTGATATTTATTTATAGAATTTATCTAAGTTATAATTTGATTTAAATTGAATTTATAAATATTTAATTTGAATTTAAAACAGTTAATCGAATAATTGAATACTTTATTTATTTAATTAACTGTGGAATTTAACCGTTCTGGCGACTGTCTCGGAATTCGACGAAACTGGCACCATCAGAACCGGAACGGTGAATTATGGCAGGATCCCAATTTGCGTTTTTATCCGACTTACCGTTTGGTCATACGAGAGAAATTGTGAACGAGATCAATGTAAATGAAAATTGGGTATTCTTCATATTTGGGCCTTATAATTTTATATAATTAAATTCCTTTCCACCCTACTCAGCCCATTTCTCTCATTTCACGTTGTTTTCTCTCCACCTACCTTTCTCCAATGGCTGAGCTTCAAAAGAAAATCCTGGAAAGTAAAATCCAAACTCCAAAATCAAATTTCTCCATACCATATCGTATTATATGTCGATTCGAAGCTCTCGACTTGTAGAACGCAGATCTATAGTTTGTTTCAACATGCAGCGACTAGGTTGGTCAGAAAACTCGGTCAAAGTCTCTGAAATTCGAAACCCTATATTTCGAATTGGGGGTTTTTGATTTGGGCTCTAATCGGAGAAACGGGAAGCTGGGTTTTGTAGAGGAGGTGCTCCTAAGCTCGACGGTGGCGTGCGTTTGTGGTGTAGGTGAAAGGTTGGCCGGAATTTCATCGTTGAAGGTCAGATATGCCGGTTTTAGGGCACGGCGGCGCGGCAATTTGGGGGCACCAGAGGCGATGCCAAGGCCAGGGTTGGGTGCGGATTTCGATGACCTTCACGATGGTGGTGGTCTGAGGTCTTAACTTGGTCGGAACGGGGAGTTAAAGGGGGTCAAAGTTTCGGATTTTTGGGTTCATTTTCCGTCGTTACTTTAGCAATCCGAGGGGAAGAGCGGGAAACCTGGGGCGCTGACGTGTCAAAGATGGTGGGTGGGAATTGTTTTTATATTTTAATTATTTATATATATTTAAAATTCAGAGAGTAAAACGCTGATAACTCTTTCGTTTTGATTCGGATTTGGACGCGGTTTGTTGCGTTGGGATCGTGACGGAATTGCGGATGTTTTGGCACTAACCTGGCTGCGTTCTGAGACTGTAAAATTTTGGGCTATGGTTGGACGTTCATCTGAATTAAAGACCAAAGGTGAGTGGTTTTCTCACTCACGAAATACTGAATTATTCTCATATTTATTGAATTAATTTATGAAGTAAAGTTGGTTGCATGGTTGTGTTGGATTGTCGAGGTGTTGTTAACTTTACATGCAAGTGCGTTAACATTCGAATTAAAGTCAATAATTAGTTATTTAATTAAATTTAAATTTCTAGTTTGAAATCTGAACCTTTATTAATCCTGAAACTGTTAACGCTGATCAGTTGAAGTAAATGGTTGTGATGGATGCTTGGTTGGATTTTATGAGTGAATTTGATGTTGACACTGTTAAGGCTTTATATTCAGTATATTGTATTGCATGTGATTGTGGCGATAATCCCATTTACCCTTGATGTTACGGGCATCTAATGAACCCGGGATTTATCAATAAAATAAATTAAGAACACAGAGTGAAATGAAAAACCTCTGTGACCCTGATTTGGATTGAAATGATAGATCCATCCCTGAATATCGAGAAATTAAATTTAAAGTCACTTAGCCATTGGATAGATAATTATATATAGACATTGGTTGGTTAAATGATTTTAATTTTTGAAATTTTATTTGATAGAATTTCACATAAAAGAATGTGTCGATACTCGATTTTTAAATTCTTTAAAGATTCTGAACTGGGATGATAATAAAAAGGGGTTTGAAGGAATTTTCCAAACCAAAATAGAAATATCTAAATTGGGGTTTGAATATGAATTGAAAACTTTCCAAAATAAGAATTGGTTTAGAAGGAAAATTCTTATAGAAATCAAATGTTGGGAAAATTAGAAATCAAGAGTATCTGAGTTGTTTTAACCCAGTTGGAATATATATATCTCGGAACTCTTGAAATCAAGTAGTTGTTTTGAACGAGGTTGAAACGAGATAGGGAACTAAATGAACTCCGTTGAGACCGGAGGATAAATTCAAGTATTTGAAATTTGGAAGGAAGAAAGGTTTTGATTTGAGAAATTTATTTTTAATATTTATGCATTGATTCTAAATAATTATTCTAGCTTTAAAACTAGTAATTACTTTTACTTAATACTATTGTATTTAAATAATTTCCTTATAATTCATTTTTCAAAGGTTTCTAGTAAATCTTATTTTAAGTAAGTATATATATAATATTTAAATTACTAATTTATCTTAACTATTATATTCTATATATACATCTATATATATTTATTATATAAAAATTAATTATTATTATTATTATTATTTTTATATAAACATTTAGTTTACAAATATTTTTGAAATTATAAATTTCTTTCGAATGGAAATGCTTGAGTTTGAACCGCTGGTTCGAATAGAGTTGAGATAAGAATCCGTGATAATTTGAAATCTTGGAGATAAATGATATTCTATTTGAATATAAGTCATTTAGAGATGTTATACGAGTATAATAAAATGACATTGAAATATATTCTAGTTTGGAATATAATCGGTTTGGGAATGATTGGGATATTTTGATATGAAAGTATTTTTTTTTTGAATATAAATGGGTTCGAAACAAAATATGATATTTTGATATGAAAGCGAACCTTTCAAATATAAAAGAACCGACCGATGTGAAAGATGTAAGCGTTGGTTGTTAAAGAGACCGGAGTCGACATAAGGCATACTCTCTGTCAGTGTCGATACCACTTTGACAACTGTGAACGTTATGACGTATCCAGAATGAGTATGATGACTTGAAGGCGATTATTAAATCGAAGAAGATGAACGATGACGAAATAGCCCTGATCTTCGGGTCAGAATTGAAATGACTAAAACAGGAGCTATACCATGACTAACTGAGGTAGCACCTTTGATCGGACACACTTCTTCGATAATATTCCTATGACTATGATGATGATGATGAATTGGGCCCATTTATGACTTTGGGAGTGTGTTCCGAGGTGGGCGGTAGTGATTGCTATGCGTTACCACCGGTCCGGGAGTGCAATTGGTAGAATCCTACCCTGGGCATTGCCTCGAGTGCCTTGTCATATATATCCATATCGAGCCCATACGATTTTGATTTAGCATTGTCTTGTATGGGGTGCCCTCTGATAACACCAGTACGGTGAATTTACGGTACTGTATAGACTGTCGATGCCTAGAAACGGCGTAAGGGTAATATGGTAATCCCGCTTACGCTATTTTTCTGTATTTATACTTTACTGGATAGACACCATCATAATAGCGTATTATACTATCTATGTATTAGTTTAACAGATCCTTGGGAGATGGAAAAATCCCGTAACATCTCTTGAGTTACTGCACCCATGATACTGATGTTATTTCATATTTTGATTTGACTAATATGAGATGATTTAGTGCTGATCCGAGTGTTTGTTGTGTTTTCTTTTGATGCAATACGCTCGGGTCAGCAGACGTTGCAGTTACCGAAGATGACTGTGCTTTGGAGATCGAAGACGAAGATTTGGTATATCTATACATATGTATAACCGCTGCATTATTTTTCCGCTGCTTATTATGTACAGCTGTATGTATATGTAACTCTGATAATCATTGAATGTTATAACTGATGTATACATTTCAACTGCTTTTAAACTGCTGTTTGTTTATTATATGTTGTCCTTCCGCTGTGAGGTTCTGTGATTGGTTTTCTCTTCTTTCTTTCTTTTTCTTCTTTATCAAATAACTGCCTGTGTTGGCGATTTGTTTGGGTCGACATGTGTGGTTTATTGTCGATTTGAACGGTCAAAAATATGGGTCGTTACAGTTGGTATCAGAGCGATAGTTAGCGATAACCTTGGCTCTGTTGGGAATTAACTCATTAGAGATGGGGTTAGAAATGCCCTAGAATCAGTTTGAGTGATATGAGAGAGCGTACTTGTATTTTGATATAAATTGGTTTATATTATATTGAGTTGTTCTGTTGAATATTTAGGAATTCTGGTCGATATATGGGACGCCATACAATCGATAGGAATTTCTGAATAGTCAAATAGAATGAATCGACATAATACGGTTTTCGATTATATTTTAAATTTTATCAAATATATATTATTGGTTCAAGTATATATGTATTCGTTCTAGTAGGTGGTAATATTAAATTTATATCTATTATGATTGATTCAATAATAAATCTAATAAAGGAATTAAATGGTTAGAAAGTATTTGAAATAAAAGGATACCTTTAAATCAAATTGGCTGCAAGACAATTTGCAATAAAATGGAAAGGAACTTGAAACTTGATCCTGGGTGCTTTCGAAATAGTCTCGCCAAAGTTTTAAAATAGTATCATATTATAGAAATAGTTTTGAGGAATAGTTTTCAAAAGAATTTTACCGAAATGAGTGTAATTCCTCCTTGGACCTTAGAATAGTCTTGGTAATGAGTGCACGCATTATCAATGTTTAATTTGAAGAGTTTAAGTGGGGGAGAGACCACTCAATGATTTTTATATTTTGTTTTGACAAAGAATTTTGGATTTAACCCATAGTTGTATAAATTTTATATAAAGGTATTAGTTTATGATATTTAAAGTTGAAATTAAATGTAAACCCAGAATTTAAATTTCTTGCTCGAATTAAAAGTTCGGATTTGAAATTTCATATAGTATGGTTTATAAAATAATATAAGTATATATGTTTGTCATTTTGAACTTGATTTGCAAAACCGGGATCAAGCGTTTAGTTTACTTTAACTAATGATAACTATAAATTTATTAAAACGAAACTTGAGTTCGAAATTTATAAATTTATATAATACGAGCCTGAAACGGCGCGGTAGTTTGGAAATTCGATCTTTAACTTTGAGAAAATATATAAAATTCAATATAAGTCAGAATTGGATAAAACAAGAAACGTTAGGATCGAAATGATCATATCTGTAACGACCCGTGTTTTTCGACCATTTGAATATGAACATTTAAATTAGTTTTAAATATTATATTGAGAATATTAATGAAATTTAATATTGAATTCGTTATTTAAAACGAAGTTGAACGTTATAAATTATATATAATATAAATTCGAGCTCGAAAATGGCGTGCAGTTCGTAAAATGAAGTTTTGAACTTCAACTGAGAATACAGGATTCGATATAAGTCGGATTTCTGTGAAACAAGACACGTTGGGACCGTATTAAGGATAATTTTCATATGAAAGAGAAAAATCCAGATTTCGTGTTATAGTTTGATAGTTATGGCCAAATCAAATTTTGAAATAGTCGCTATGGAAAATCGTATTAAAAATATAGGCCATTAAAATGGCCATTTTGCAAACGGACTCAGATTTCAACGAAATCAGTTTCATTAGAACCGTATCGTTAAATTATTGTACGGTGGTGAATTGCGTGGAAAACCGATATCGTATGTGACCATGGTAGCCGTAAACGCCCGTTCAAATTCTATAGCGCGTATTTAAATAAATAAAGAGATATCTGGGCATAACTTGAGAAGACGATCGAATTAGGTCGCGAAACCAGTTCCGTTGAGTTCGTATCGTCGATTAGAGTCAGGATATGTATATAGTTTGTTATTTTTAGAGACCGGAAAATTTGGTATTAAAAAGGGTAAGGCGGTTCAGGGTAAAAACAGCCTACCGGGGCAACAGTCTCAGAATGCGACGAAATTAGCGCCGTTGGGTTCGTATCGAAAAGTTATTGTCGATGTTCGCAGTTTCAAGTGGATTCGATTTATCTGATGACCGTGAAAAAATTAAAAGCGTGTTCATTTCCGGTTTCATAAAGAAAATTTTTTCATATGACCTCGGATTTCGATGAAACTTGTCCCATTGAATCCGGAATACCTTTTTACATCAAGATTAGCTTTTATGTCAGTTAACAGAAGTCGAATGTGGTCAGTTTTACTTGTGACTTAGCGACAAAGTTTCATTTGAATTAAATATATATAAAACATACACCCTATATTTTCACTGCGAGCTACCTAATCTATACGCAGACCTATTCTAATATCATGTCCACTGATCCACCAACATGTATCGTCTCATCAACAAATGAAAACTCTTTCCCATGTGTCTCTGCAAACTACCACATCAGTGAAGAACCTTGCCGACCAAGGTTTAGTGATTCAACCAGCTACGCCTTCACGTCACCAACATAGCAGACAAACGAGAAGTGAAAACTCATGAAATCCTTCAGCTACCTATAGCCTACGTTGTACCTACCTGAAAGACTTTGTGCTTATCTTTCTAAACGTCGCCTATATATACCTGTGCTTCTTCCTATTTTTCCAGCGCGGCTCCTGTCTATTCTCTTCTATTTTAACCGCACACTAAATCTTCTCCTCTAAAATAAATAAATACAAAACGCAAGGAGTTTGGCACAGCATGGTTCGGTGGAAGAAGACTTGAGTGGGACTGTAGCTCCATCTTATCACGAACGAAGCTGACTAGTTGGAGCTGCGTTGAGTAGCAGCATGGCTTTACTGAGGGGTGTACGGTTGACATAGCAAGGGTAAATGATGGAAAGAATCATGGGGTTGGCCCCTTTGTTTGAAAGAGGATCCGCCTGCGGCCTGTTGGGGTTAAAGTGGAAATGGTATAGGCTCTTAAACCTTAGAAAAAGTATTTAGCATCATAACTAATTAGTTTAAAAACTAATTGCTGTTTAATTATAACATTAATTAAATGTTAATGGATGCAGGTGAGGGAAAAGGGGCAAGGCTAAGTCGGTGTCTTTTGACCGGAAGAGAACGATGAACACAAGGCTGTCGGCCTAATTTTCTTTTAAAATGTAATTAATTTAAAACTAAACTGTCAATTAGATTTAATTAGTTTTAATTTAGAACATGTTAACCTTAAAATATTAATAACTCGTTATTACATTATCAGAATACAACCAAGGAGGTTGAAATGGGACCGTCCTGACAGGGTCTACGCCATGGAATTAGAATAAGGTGAGTTAAACTCACTCAGTTACCCTTTTTATATTTTATATAAATTGGGTATTTTTATTTTGTGTGCTCTGCTTGCCAATGGTTGACTATTTTGCTAATTATACATTGATCTGTTGATTTAACCGATGGAATTAAACTATGTTTAATTTCAGTGAAATACCAAATCGTTACTTTTAACGATTGGTCCCAATAAAGGTGACTCACCTTGGTTGGTCATGTTTATTTATAAACATGTTTAAATGGTTGCATTGTTTGAATTGCTTATGGTTGATGTTAAATGGTCGTTATTTAATTTATCAGTTAAACAAAACTGAACCGTCTGATTTGAGAAAAACCATTTGAATACAGGGAAGAACAGGTTGGAGGGATCCAACCGGATTCCTCAAATGTATTATTTATTTTCATATGATCATATATGGACTGATCTGTTTGTGTGATTGATTTGATGGTTGATTATTGACTAGATATTCAACATCTGTTTGGTTTAAACCAATGGGCGATATTGGTTAAGTGTTTGGCAGAGTATGGCCTTTAAAGGAATCAATCGGGTTACAGATATTGATTTACCGTCAGGTGAATCGATAGAGATGCAGTTATAAAATTTATTTTATAACTAGAAATAGAATTTTGGAATATACTATTTTGAATAAAAGTTATATAAAGAGAAATAAATGAATAGTTTACTTATTTGAGACTTTGATTTATTATTAAGTGATTTTAGAATGTTAATCAGATTGATAAGTACGGAAATAAGAAATAAGCCGAATGGTTTAGCTTGGGTAATTATTTGATCAAGCGAAATGAGGAGTTCATGAATAGGTTTTATTTTAAACCTAAGTTTTATAACGAAGTTATAAAAGGAATGTTAAGCGAGAATGAGAGCTTGAAGTAAATATTACTGAATCATTTGAATTAAGTCGAAGGAGATTTCGATAAAAGGGTTTAAGATAAACCAAAACATATAAATAAGTTTCAAAGTGTTAAGACGTTAATTTTACATTAACGTTATTTGAAAACGAGATCTAGTAAAAAAGAGAATTTTAAATGAGATTTCAAAATGGGAAATTGAATATAGTTATTCGAGATAGAATTAGCCAAACATAATTATTCGGCTAAGTTGCCATTTCGTACGACTGCTAGCGTAATTCGCAGGGCTGCAGATAGCCTACGGCGGTCGGATGTTTCCTGAGGGAATCAGGCGTAACCATTGTGATCGCTGCGATCTAGAGTCGAGCGAATAGAGTAAGTCGAATGTCAGTTAATTGAAATTAGAGTTATTCAAATATCGTATATTTTGAATATTTAAAGAATTAGAAGTTTTTAATTTAACGAAAGTAAATCAGTTGTTAAAGGCCAAGTGATGCTGAATACTGAATCAGTGAACTCATTGGAGTGTCATGTTTGAAACACTGTATATTTTGATAGTTAAAACACCGACTATCAAATCTGTCCAATACGATTGTTGGTATGGAAAGACCGGGATCGAATTTACATTCGAAAACCATTCCGACCAACAAATACGTGAAGATATTTGAAGATGATCAAGATGGTGCTGTGAAGACCGTTGATTTTCATAAACGGAAGAACCACTAATATTCTCTGCCTGGCAAGCAGAGATAAACTGTGATTCTGTCGTAGTTGGAATCTACGGCTTGCAAGGACTTCTCGCTACCAATCCATGGGGTGATTCCTATATGGATGCAGTAGGAGAGTGCCTTCGGTTTATCCTGTTCCTGGATGACGTATATGGACGGATGTCTGACAGAGTATTTCCAAAGGGTCACGTACGTTGATTTCTTCAAACGTACGATAGTTGTTGGCAGGGAATTGCCATTCTCTAGCTTTCAGCTAGAGTATTTTTTTGGATATCAATTAGTGATATCTGACGGATCTGACGATGTGGCATTCAAAGTGAATGGTGACCAGATGTTCAAAGATAAGTTCTGACCTCAAGCCTCATCAACCGGGAAATGACAAAAATCGGGCAGGCAGCATGGCTATGTGGGTCGCTCCCATTAGGGTGTACGATCACCTATCTAGAGGAAATCCTATTTGTTTCTTAATCTATGTTTCGATGCTGTCCCTTGTCGGGAGACGGTTGCTGATCCCAACCGTCGGTGATATACATTCGATACACTCAAGCGAAATGAGTGGTCGGTCATGTGAGGGCCGGGTTGCAAGAAGTTCTTGTTGAACCCAGTGTATTAGTCTCTAGAGATACACTATCGGAAGGTGGACCCATACCTTGTCAAGTTAGAATCCAATTCCCAATAAGCGCCTGCGGTTTTGATTGTATACTATATATGTGGAGCATGAGATGCAAGCGTTCCACTAGATTGTTATTTACTTGTATTTAGACATTACTATAATATCAGAAAGATATTGATTTCAAAACGGTTTTGGGTTATCGTAAGGTAAAAACCGTCCGTGTTTATGTGTGGATTGGGTCTTACGATTATCCTTTTCTTTTGAAAAGATTTTGAACTTTAAAAATCAGGATTGGATGATTCACCCTTATTACTGTGCGAGTTTATCTCACTCTGGTTCACCAGACTGACCCGGTGTTTTGTAAATGCTCGGGTTAGGCCGGGTTGTACAGGTTCAGGTTATCGACTACTGTGAAGAGACGAGCTGGAAGAGTCCAGACGTATGATATTATATAGCTACTATTCCGCTGTGTGTTGTATATGGGAACAGGCTGGTATAACTGTTCCAGTGTATGATGTACTCTGATACTGTAAGTATTTTAAAGCTTTCGATAAAGATTATTTCTGTATTATATTTTGTTCCGCTGCGATGTGAGACTCTGTGTTGTGGTGTTCTTCTTCTACTTCTTCTATTCTAATATTTCTATCTTATCTATCCTCACCCTCTAAATTCTTTCTATTAATGATCTGGAATGTTCGATGTCTGAATGGTCAACATGGTAGTTTGATGTTGATTTTCGGAGTCGAAAATCCCGGTTCGTTACAGTGGTATCAGAGCTATTGGTTAAGTAATTACCTTGGCTCTGTGGCGTGACTCAGTAGAGATGGGGTTAGTAATACCCTAGATTGAGTTTGAGTGTATCTATATAGGCGCGTATTTGTAAATTGATATAAAAACTGTTTATATTGTGTTGATTGGTTTGTCGAGTAGTTTATGAATTCTGGTCGATACAGTAATGCAAACTGTGTCGATAAGTGTTTCTAACCTCTTGAACAGAATAATTCGACACAGTATGTTTTTGAAAGAAGGTAAATGAAATAATTTTACCCAAATTATATTTTGATATAAAGAAAGTATATATATTTGAAGTATTATAGTATATTGGATGTGTTGGCTGATTATAATTGAAATGGTTATATAAATAACCAATCAGAATTCATATAAGTGTAATATATGAAAATCAGAGGAGATAAATCTGAAATTAAAATCAGAATTGAAATTAAAATTTCTTAAAGTGGGAAGGATGATTGCAAATGAACTTAAATTGAATATATGAGATTTTTAAAATCCTGGGAGATTTTAAATTGTTTTACGGGTATTGTGTTTGATATTTTGAAATGTATTTCAAAACAAAAATGTTTAATGTGATTTTGACAAGTGAATAGTATTGAACTCACTTCGATAGCTGGGAAATAACTCTGAGGATGCTGGCCACATCATCAGTGTTCATTTCCGAGTTCTAAGTGACGGATTACTACCAAAGCTTTTGTTTTGAATTGCTTTGAGAAAAACAAGTTGTTTGAATCCTGGAAAGAAATGTTTGTTTTTGAAAGAGCTAAACTGTTTAAAAACTCTCAGGGTAAGTGTTTGAACAAGAACAAGATTAAATAGAAGTTTTTGAAAGCAAATATGGATTGAATTGAAACCGATTAACTGGAAATTAAATCGGGAGATAATATATCGAGTAGAATCAGATTTTGAAATTTGTGAGACAAGAATCTGAAATAGTGTTGGTTGGAATTGATAATGGATGATGATTGAGGTAAGAATGGAATTTGGCTTGGACGCGTGAAGGACTTGGTTCTGAAGATAAAGTTGGAATTTTGGGGATGCATTTGTATATGCTGACAGGGTAGCAGATGGAGAGGATATAATGATATGCCCGACAAAAAGGTACACGTTTATTTTTATATGGGTTTGGTGATTTATGAGCCTATTTGGCAAGCCGCTTGGCTGTTTCATTTTCTTTTGAATTGGAAAAGGCCTAGGAATGGCGGGTTGGAGTTGTACCGATTGGGCCGTACAGAGGAGGTGCTGGCGAAATTTTTCGAAAATTTAAAGTGTTAGAAAATTTTCGGTATTTTTGAAAATATTTATTTACAGTATTGAATTGAGTTTCAATTTATAGTAAAATTGGATTTGAAAATAAATGAGTTATAACGTTTTTCTTACCTTAGCAATTTTGAGGACGAAATTATTTTAAGGGGGGAAGAATGTAACGACCCGTGTTTTTCGACCATTTGAATATGAACATTTAAATTAGTTTTAAATATTATATTGAGAATATTAATGAAATTTAATATTGAATTCGTTATTTAAAACGAAGTTGAACGTTATAAATTATATATAATATAAATTCGAGCTCGAAAATGGCGTGCAGTTCGTAAAATGAAGTTTTGAACTTCAACTGAGAATACAGGATTCGATATAAGTCGGATTTCTGTGAAACAAGACACGTTGGGACCGTATTAAGGATAATTTTCATATGAAAGAGAAAAATCCAGATTTCGTGTTATAGTTTGATAGTTATGGCCAAATCAAATTTTGAAATAGTCGCTATGGAAAATCGTATTAAAAATATAGGCCATTAAAATGGCCATTTTGCAAACGGACTCAGATTTCAACGAAATCAGTTTCATTAGAACCGTATCGTTAAATTATTGTACGGTGGTGAATTGCGTGGAAAACCGATATCGTATGTGACCATGGTAGCCGTAAACGCCCGTTCAAATTCTATAGCGCGTATTTAAATAAATAAAGAGATATCTGGGCATAACTTGAGAAGACGATCGAATTAGGTCGCGAAACCAGTTCCGTTGAGTTCGTATCGTCGATTAGAGTCAGGATATGTATATAGTTTGTTATTTTTAGAGACCGGAAAATTTGGTATTAAAAAGGGTAAGGCGGTTCAGGGTAAAAACAGCCTACCGGGGCAACAGTCTCAGAATGCGACGAAATTAGCGCCGTTGGGTTCGTATCGAAAAGTTATTATCGATGTTCGCAGTTTCAAGTGGATTCGATTTATCTGATGACCGTGAAAAAATTAAAAGCGTGTTCATTTCTGGTTTCATAAAGAAAATTTTTTCATATGACCTCGGATTTCGATGAAACTTGTCCCATTGAATCCGGAATACCTTTTTACATCAAGATTAGCTTTTATGTCAGTTAACAGAAGTCGAATGTGGTCAGTTTTACTTGTGACTTAGCGACAAAGTTTCATTTGAATTAAATATATATAAAACATACACCCTATATTTTCACTGCGAGCTACCTAATCTATACGCAGACCTATTCTAATATCATGTCCACTGATCCACCAACATGTATCGTCTCATCAACAAATGAAAACTCTTTCCCATGTGTCTCTGCAAACTACCACATCAGTGAAGAACCTTGCCGACCAAGGTTTAGTGATTCAACCAGCTACGCCTTCACGTCACCAACATAGCAGACAAACGAGAAGTGAAAACTCATGAAATCCTTCAGCTACCTATAGCCTACGTTGTACCTACCTGAAAGACTTTGTGCTTATCTTTCTAAACGTCGCCTATATATACCTGTGCTTCTTCCTATTTTTCCAGCGCGGCTCCTGTCTATTCTCTTCTATTTTAACCGCGCACTAAATCTTCTCCTCTAAAATAAATAAATACAAAACGCAAGGAGTTTGGCACAGCATGGTTCGGTGGAAGAAGACTTGAGTGGGACTGTAGCTCCATCTTATCACGAACGAAGCTGACTAGTTGGAGCTGCGTTGAGTAGCAGCATGGCTTTACTGAGGGGTGTACGGTTGACATAGCAAGGGTAAATGATGGAAAGAATCATGGGGTTGGCCCCTTTGTTTGAAAGAGGATCCGCCCGCGGCCTGTTGGGGTTAAAGTGGAAATGGTATAGGCTCTTAAACCTTAGAAAAAGTATTTAGCATCATAACTAATTAGTTTAAAAACTAATTGCTGTTTAATTATAACATTAATTAAATGTTAATGGATGCAGGTGAGGGAAAAGGGGCACGGCTGAGTCGGTGTCTTTTGACCGGAAGAGAACGATGAACACAAGGCTGTCGGCCTAATTTTCTTTTAAAATGTAATTAATTTAAAACTAAACTGTCAATTAGATTTAATTAGTTTTAATTTAGAACATGTTAACCTTAAAATATTAATAACTCGTTATTACATTATCAGAATACAACCAAGGAGGTTGAAATGGGACCGTCCTGACAGGGTCTACGCCATGGAATTAGAATAAGGTAGTTAAACTCACTCAGTTACCCTTTTTATATTTTATATAAATTGGGTATTTTTATTTTGTGTGCTCTGCTTGCCAATGGTTGACTATTTTGCTAATTATACATTGATCTGTTGATTTAACCGATGGAATTAAACTGTGTTTAATTTCAGTGAAATACCAAATCGTTACTTTTAACGATTGGTCCCAATAAAGGTGACTCACCTTGGTTGGTCATGTTTATTTATAAACATGTTTAAATGGTTGCATTGTTTGAATTGCTTATGGTTGATGTTAAATGGTCGTTATTTAATTTATCAGTTAAACAAAACTGAACCGTCTGATTTGAGAAAAACCATTTGAATACAGGGAAGAACAGGTTGGAGGGATCCAACCGGATTCCTCAAATGTATTATTTATTTTCATATGATCGTATATGGACTGATCTGTTTGTGTGATTGATTTGATGGTTGATTATTGACTAGATATTCAACATCTGTTTGGTTTAAACCAATGGGCGATATTGGTTAAGTGTTTGGCAGAGTATGGCCTTTAAAGGAATCAATCGGGTTACAGATATTGATTTACCGTCAGGTGAATCGATAGAGATGCAGTTATAAAATTTATTTTATAACTAGAAATAGAATTTTGGAATATACTATTTTGAATAAAAGTTATATAAAGAGAAATAAATGAATAGTTTACTTATTTGAGACTTTGATTTATTATTAAGTGATTTTAGAATGTTAATCAGATTGATAAGTACGGAAATAAGAAATAAGCCGAATGGTTTAGCTTGGGTAATTATTTGATCAAGCGAAATGAGGAGTTCATGAATAGGTTTTATTTTAAACCTAAGTTTTATAACGAAGTTATAAAAGGAATGTTAAGCGAGAATGAGAGCTTGAAGTAAATATTACTGAATCATTTGAATTAAGTCGAAGGAGATTTCGATAAAAGGGTTTAAGATAAACCAAAACATATAAATAAGTTTCAAAGTGTTAAGACGTTAATTTTACATTAACGTTATTTGAAAACGAGATCTAGTAAAAAGGAGAATTTTAAATGAGATTTCAAAATGGGAAATTGAATATAGTTATTCGAGATAGAATTAGCCAAACATAATTATTCAGCTAAGTTGCCATTTCGTACGACTGCTAGCGTAATTCGCAGGGCTGCAGATAGCCTACGGCGGTCGGATGTTTCCTGAGGGAATCAGGCGTAACCATTGTGATCGCTGCGATCTAGAGTCGAGCGAATAGAGTAAGTCGAATGTCAGTTAATTGAAATTAGAGTTATTCAAATATCGTATATTTTGAATATTTAAAGAATTAGAAGTTTTTAATTTAACAAAAGTAAATCAGTTGTTAAAGGCCAAGTGATGCTGAATACTGAATCAGTGAACTCATTGGAGTGTCATGTTTGAAACACTGTATATTTTGATAGTTAAAACACCGACTATCAAATCTGTCCAATACGATTGTTGGTATGGAAAGACCGGGATCGAATTTACATTCGAAAACCATTCCGACCAACAAATACGTGAAGATATTTGAAGATGATCAAGATGGTGCTGTGAAGACCGTTGATTTTCATAAACGGAAGAACCACTAATATTCTCTGCCTGGCAAGCAGAGATAAACTGTGATTCTGTCGTAGTTGGAATCTACGGGTTGCAAGGACTTCTCGCTACCAATCCATGGGGTGATTCCTATATGGATACAGTAGGAGAGTGCCTTCGGTTTATCCTGTTCCTGGATGACGTATATGGACGGATGTCTGACAGAGTATTTCCAAAGGGTCACGTACGTTGATTTCTTCAAACGTACGATAGTTGTTGGCAGGGAATTGCCATTCTCTAGCTTTCAGCTAGAGTATTTTTGTGGATATCAATTAGTGATATCTGACGGATCTGACGATGTGGCATTCAAAGTGAATGGTGACCAGATGTTCAAAGATAAGTTCTGACCTCAAGCCTCATCAACCGGGAAATGACAAAAATCGGGCAGGCAGCATGGCTATGTGGGTCGCTCCCATTAGGGTGTACGATCACCTATCTAGAGGAAATCCTATTTGTTTCTTAATCTATGTTTCGATGCTGTCCCTTGTCGGGAGACGGTTGCTGATCCCAACCGTCGGTGATATACATTCGATACACTCAAGCGAAATGAGTGGTCGGTCATGTGAGGGCCGGGTTGCAAGAAGTTCTTGTTGAACCCAGTGTATTAGTCTCTAGAGATACACTATCGGAAGGTGGACCCATACCTTGTCAAGTTAGAATCCAATTCCCAATAAGCGCCTGCGGTTTTGATTGTATACTATATATGTGGAGCGTGAGATGCAAGCGTTCCACTAGATTGTTATTTACTTGTATTTAGACATTACTATAATATCAGAAAGATATTGATTTCAAAACGGTTTTGGGTTATCGTAAGGTAAAAACCGTCCGTGTTTATGTGTGGATTGGGTCTTACGATTATCCTTTTCTTTTGAAAAGATTTTGAACTTTAAAAATCAGGATTGGATGATTCACCCTTATTACTGTGCGAGTTTATCTCACTCTGGTTCACCAGACTGACCCGGTGTTTTGTAAATGCTCGGGTTAGGCCGGGTTGTACAGGTTCAGGTTATCGACTACTGTGAAGAGACGAGCTGGAAGAGTCCAGACGTATGATATTATATAGCTACTATTCCGCTGTGTGTTGTATATGGGAACAGGCTGGTATAACTGTCCCAGTGTATGATGTACTCTGATACTGTAAGTATTTTAAAGCTTTCGATAAAGATTATTTCTGTATTATATTTTGTTCCGCTGCGATGTGAGACCCTGTGTTGTGGTGTTCTTCTTCTACTTCTTCTATTCTAATATTTCTATCTTATCTATCCTCACCCTCTAAATTCTTTCTATTAATGATCTGGAATGTTCGATGTCTGAATGGTCAACATGGTAGTTTGATGTTGATTTTCGGAGTCGAAAATCCCGGTTCGTTACAATATCTTTCCGATGAATGTAAGAAATATAGTTTTTACTTTATAAATGGTAAGTTATGACTAAATTAAAATTTAGAAATAGCGCTATGGAATTTATATATTCATATATACTTTATTAATATATAAGTTTAGAAATGGAAATCTTATAAAAGGTTTAACTTAAGGAAGTGAGTAATGATGATTGGAGACTAAGTCTAAATTTAAATCATGAACAACATTGATTTAACTAAAATTATGGATCTACTTGAAATAAAAAGAAAAGTAATGGATGAGAGAAAATGATTAAGATTTGAATCGAAGTGCCAAACATGAATAATATGGTGCAAATATAAAATTGGCTTATACGGAGTAATAACAGTTAATGAATTCTAAATCACAATCTGGGAAATCGTAGTTCGAGTTGATGGATTCAATAAATGAAATCGACTTGGAAAATTTTAATAAGTCAGTCTAGAACCAATACAGAACTTTGGTTATATATATATAAAAAAAAATTATTTTGACTCATATTAGTAAGTGATGAGTAGGCGAGTCAAGTAGAGTTAATAAACGGGATGAAATAAAAATGGTTTATATAAAACCATGACGAACCTTAACCCGTTATATAGATTCGAAGTTAACCCAAATGAGGGAGCAACTGAAATAAACTTGAGGTTTAGAATATGAGATAAGGTGATAAGAATGTAAACCAAGTCTAATTTGTTAAATTAGAATATCGAAAGGACTTTGAACTAAGAAGATTAAATTTAGATAGGTGAAGAAGAGAGTGGTTAATATATGAAGGAAGTACCAACATAAGAATAGTGAGATGCAGACATAAGTGAAAGGAGTGAATGTGAATGAACTTGAACTAGTTCAGAATAAATGAATCCGAACTAGTTCAAGTGAATGGTTAAGCTAATGTGGGTAAACAAGATATTATTCAACGCAAAAGGATAAAGTAACTTTGAATAAGTAATGAAATGGCAACTTAATTTATATTTATGAAATTATGTTTTATTTAAATCGAGTTGGTTGGAAACATTAAAAAGAATTCAATGTTGTTTAAAATTGAATGCTTGAAAATGAAGCGAATAGAAATATATCGAGATTGAATAAGCAAATGAATATGAATTCATTTCTTGAATAAAGAAGTGACCACTAGTTTTGGAATGATGAAGACTTATAAAATTAGAAAATTTAGAATCCGAAAGTTGGAAGTTCCAAAATAAATGAGTCAATGTTGATGCGTAAATTTGAAGTATTCAATAAGCTGAAACAAAATGAGCATAACTTTTGTATGGATGATCAGAATCGGGCGATTCTGGACTTTTCAGAAACCTTAGAATCTGAACTAGAATTGTCATGAATAGAGCCTCATCAGATTTTTCAAGCCTACATGTTGAAATTTAAGATTTAGTCAAAGTCGTATGCGCAGAAAATAAAAATCTGAACTGAATATCGATATTGTTTTGACCATAACTCTCTAACCGAGTATCGGATTTTGATGTGCGAGTACAATTCGGAAAGGCCAGAATGTAAACTAAAACTTTCTCTTAATATGATGAGTCAAATTCTGATGTTTAGAGGGCTAAAAACTGGATAGAACATTTCAGGTCTGTATTTTCAGTGTTCGGGCTGAAGCGTTCGCCTTCACCAAAACAATCATAACTTTCAAACGGATTATCCGAATTCGACGAATCCGGACAATTCGAAAAGCCTGAAACTAATACTACAACTTTTGCCTAGGGTGCTTCATTCAAATTCCAACTTTAAAGGTGTGATAATGGATGATTTCTTCGCTGGCCTGTTATAAAAATCAAGGTTTGTGGTTGAATCGTTTTGTGTATGTTGTATAAGCTTTACATATTTGCTATGTATTGTTGTATGTTTGATTCTTGTATATATTTGAGTGTTTTAGTAGGTGCAAGAGATGGTGTTACGCTCGGAGCTCGCTTGCGCTTAAAAAACTAAAATGCTAAGGTAAATCAAAATGCAAATAAACGCTTAAAGAGGTAAGTATTTGGGGTTATATAAAGCTTGGTGGTTTTGTTTCTGTTTTCCCCTGGTTCAGGGATGCCTCATCATTGATGAGATGTATATTTTGGATTGATATATGTATCGGGATTTTTCCCGGGGCTCTCCGTACAAAGGAGATGCTGCCGAAATTTTCCGTGATTTCGGGAGTTAGAAAAATTTATGAGTTTGACAACTATATACTTATTTTGTAGATACTATTTTAAGTATGAGTTTAAAATGGATATATGTTTAATATCGTTCGTTCTCTTTTCGAGGACGAAAAGATTTTAAGTGGGGGAGAATGTAACATCCCATATTTTCTGTATATTTAATTTTCAAATTTTAAATAAATAAAATTGAATAATATTGGATAAAAATCAATTTTTCGTCGATTATAATGATGATGGCTGTTTGAGTGGAGTATAAATAGTTTTAAAATTTAGTTTATACTTAGAATTGGTGCAATTTGAAAATTTATATTTTATTTAATTAATAAATTTGAGTTATTTGGTTTATAATGAAAATTCAAATTTAATTTGAAATGATGGAATTTTAAATTGTTGAATTATAACTGGAATTCGAATCAGAGATTTAAATAATCAAATCCAGATTTAAATGTGTGATATTTATTTATAGAATTTATCTAAGTTATAATTTGATTTAAATTGAATTTATAAATATTTAATTTGAATTTAAAACAGTTAATCGAATAATTGAATACTTTATTTATTTAATTAACTGTGGAATTTAACCGTTCTGGCGACTGTCTCGGAATTCGACGAAACTGGCGCCATCAGAACCGGAACGGTGAATTATGGCAGGATCCCAATTTGCGTTTTTATCCGACTTACCGTTTGGTCGTACGAGAGAAATTGTGAACGAGATCAATGTAAATGAAAATTGGGTATTCTTCATATTTGGGCCTTATAATTTTATATAAATAAATTCCTTTCCACCCTACTCAGCCCATTTCTCTCATTGCACGTTGTTTTCTCTCCACCTACCTTTCTCCAATGGCTGAGCTTCAAAAGAAAATCCTGGAAAATAAAATCCAAACTCCAAAATCAAATTTCTCCAAACCATATCGTATTATATGTCGATTCGAAGCTCTCGACTTGTAGAACGTAGATCTATAGTTTGTTTCAACATGCAGCGACTAGGTTGGTCAGAAAACTCGGTCAAAGTCTCTGAAATTTGAAACCCTATATTTCGAATTGGGGGTTTTTGATTTGGGCTCTAATCGGAGAAACGGGAAGCTGGGTTTTGTAGAGGAGGTGCTCCTGAGCTCGACGGTGGCGTGCGTTTGTGGTGTAGGTGAAAGGTTGGCCGGAATTTCATCGTTGAAGGTCAGATATGCCGGTTTTAGGGCACGGCGGCGCGGCAATTTGGGGGCACCAGAGGCGATGCCAAGGCCAGGGTTGGGTGCGGATTTCGATGACCTTCACGATGGTGGTGGTCTGAGGTCTTAACTTGGTCGGAACGGGGAGTTAAAGGGGGTCAAAGTTTCGGATTTTTGGGTTCATTTTCCGTCGTTACTGTAGCAATCCGAGGGGAAGAGCGGGAAACCTGGGGTGCTGACGTGTCAAAGATGGTGGGTGGGAATTGTTTTTATATTTTAATTATTTATATATATTTAAAATTCAGAGAGTAAAACGCTGATAACTCTTTCGTTTTGACTCGGATTTGGACGCGGTTTGTTGCGTTGGGATCGTGACGGAATTGCGGATGTTTTGGCACTAACCTGGCTGCGTTCTGAGACTGTAAAATTTTGGGCTATGGTTGGACGTTCATCTGAATTAAAGACCAAAGGTGAGTGGTTTTCTCACTCACGAAATACTGAATTATTCTCATATTTATTGAATTAAATTATGAAGTAAAGTTGGTTGCATGGTTGTGTTGGATTGTCGAGGTGTTGTTAACTTTACATGCAAGTGCGTTAACATTCGAATTTAAGTCAATAATTAGTTATTTAATTAAATTTAAATTTCTAGTTTAAAATCCGAACCTTTATTAATCCTGAAACTGTTAACGCTGATCAGTTGAAGTAAATGGTTGTGATGGATGCTTGGTTGGATTTTATGAGTGAATTTGATGTTGACACTGTTAAGGCTTTATATTCAGTATATTGTATTGCATGTGATTGTGGCGATAATCCCATTTACCCTTGATGTTACGGGCATCTAATGAACCCGGGATTTATCAATAAAATAAATTAAGAACACAGAGTGAAATGAAAAACCTCTGTGACCCTGATTTGGATTGAAATGATAGATCCATCCCTGAATATCGAGAAATTAAATTTAAAGTCACTTAGCCATTGGATAGATAATTATATACAGACATCGGTTGGTTAAATGATTTTAATATTTGAAATTTTATTTGATAGAATTTCACATAAAAGAATGTGTCGATACTCGATTTTTAAATTCTTTAAAGATTCTGAACTGGGATGATAATAAAAAGGGGTTTGAAGGAATTTTCCAAACCAAAATAGAAATATCTAAATTGGGGTTTGAATATGAATTGAAAACTTTCCAAAATAAGAATTGGTTTAGAAGGAAAATTCTTATAGAAATCAAATGTTGGGAAAATTAGAAATCAAGAGTATCTGAGTTGTTTTAACCCAGTTGGAATATATATATCTCGGAACTCTTGAAATCAAGTAGTTGTTTTGAACGAGGTTGAAACGAGATAGGGAACTAAATGAACTCCGTTGAGACCGGAGGATAAATTCAAGTATTTGAAATTTGGAAGGAAGAAAGGTTTTGATTTGAGAAATTTATTTTTAATATTTATGCATTGATTCTAAATAATTATTCTAGCTTTAAAACTAGTAATTACTTTTACTTAATACTATTGTATTTAAATAATTTCCTTATAATTCATTTTTCAAAGGTTTCTAGTAAATCTTATTTTAAGTAAGTATATATATAATATTTAAATTACTAATTTATCTTAACTATTATATTTTATATATACATCTATATATATTTATTATATAAAAAATTATTATTATTATTATTATTATTATTATATAAACATTTAGTTTACAAATATTTTTGAAATTATAAATTTCTTTCGAATGGAAATGCTTGAGTTTGAACCGCTGGTTCGAATAGAGTTGAGATAAGAATCCGTGATAATTTGAAATCTTGGAGATAAATGATATTCTATTTGAATATAAGTCGTTTAGAGATGTTATACGAGTATAATAAAATGACATTGAAATATATTCTAGTTTGGAATATAATCGGTTTGGGAATGATTGGGATATTTTGATATGAAAGTATTTTTTTTTTTTGAATATAAATGGGTTCGAAACAAAATATGATATTTTGATATGAAAGCGAACCTTTCAAATATAAAAGAACCGACCGATGTGAAAGATGTAAGCGTTGGTTGTTATAGAGACCGGAGTCGACATAAGGCATACTCTCTGTCAGTGTCGATACCACTTTGACAACTGTGAACGTTATGACGTATCCAGAATGAGTATGATGACTTGAAGGCGATTATTAAATCGAAGAAGATGAACGATGACGAAATAGCCCTGACCTTCGGGTCAGAATTGAAATGACTAAAACAGGAGCTATACCGTGACTAACTGAGGTAGCACCTTTGATCGGACACACTTCTTCGATAATATTCCTATGACTATGATGATGATGATGAATTGGGCCCATTTATGACTTTGGGAGTGTGTTCCGAGGTGGGCGGTAGTGATTGCTATGCGTTACCACCGGTCCGGGAGTGCAATTGGTAGAATCCTACCCTGGGCATTGCCTCGAGTGCCTTGTCATATATATCCATATCGAGCCCATACGATTTTGATTTAGCATTGTCTTGTATGGAGTGCCCTCTGATAACACCAGTACGGTGAATTTACGGTACTGTATAGACTGTCGATGACTAGAAACGGCGTAAGGGTAATATGGTAATCCCGCTTACGCTATTTTTCAGTATTTATACTTTACTGGATAGACACTATCATAATAGCGTATTATACTATCTATGTATTAGTTTAACGGATCCTTGAGAGATGGAAAAATCCCGTAACATCTCTTGAGTTACTGCACCCATGATACTGATGTTATTTCATATTTTGATTTGACTAATATGAGATGATTTAGTGCTGATCCAAGTGTTTGTTGTGTTTTCTTTTGATGCAATACGCTCGGGTCAGCAGACGTTGCAGTTACCGAAGATGACTGTGCTTTGGAGATCGAAGACGAAGATTTGGTATATCTATACATATGTATAACCGCTGCATTATTTTTCCGCTGCTTATTATGTACAGGTGTATGTATATGTAACTCTGATAATCATTGAATGTTATAACCGATGTATACGTTTCAACTGCTTTTAAACTGCTATTTGTTTATTATATGTTGTCCTTCCGCTGTGAGGTTCTGTGATTGGTTTTCTCTTCTTTCTTTCTTTTTCTTCTTTATCAAATAACTACCTGTGTTGGCGATTTGTTTGGGTCGACATGTGTGGTTTAATGTCGATTTGAACGGTCAAAAATATGGGTCGTTACAGGAATAATAGGTTTAGCCTATTAATGGGATTATGAACATGAACATGCTTGCAAATTAATAATTGGCCTATGACACCTAGAATAGACATGAATTGAAATTAAGTTGAATTTGGAACACATGACATGAATTTGGGGTTTTGGTGAAAGACGATTGTTAATGAATGCCTATGACACGAGGTTAGGCGCGTGTGTGGTGTAAGACTGCCCGGAACCGCCCAGCAAATCCAGCAACCACAAGCGGACGTCTAATGTGAGAGGTCAACGGCAAGAACTAGAGGCATAACGATTTATGACACGAGGTTAGGCGTGTTTGTGGTGTAAGACTGCCTGGAACCGCCCGGCAAATCCAGCAGCCACGAACGGACGTCTAATGTGAGAGGTCATACATCGTGATGGCATAATAAATAAATGAAGAAATACTAACCATAATAAGACATGTGGGTGACATGGGTATGGTTAGAGGGTTAAGTGGGTGATATAAATGACATGTAAAGCATGACTAAGGTAGACTTAACCATAGTAAGACATGCGTAAGTCATGGAAACTATAATAAAAGGGGTTAAGTGGGACACGGGCGACATGTGAAACAAAAATTTAGATATGCTTAACCAAATGGGACTCATAATGATATCATAAATTAGTTGAATTGGGTAAAGTTTAAGTAACGGGTTAAGTAAATGGAAGGGTTAAGTCAAATCTAAAATTAATGACAAGAAATGGGGAATGATAAATAACCTATTATGAATAAGAATAAGGCAAGAAAGGATAATAGGTCAAAATTATAACTTGTGGGACAAGATAGGTTATAGGAAACAATAAGGAAGATGAGATAACACTTAACCAATTTGACATGATATATGGGTGGGTTAAGTCAACATGAACTGATAGAGAACACTTAACCAATTTGGCATGGTACGTGGGCTGAATTGAATAAGTGATTGGGGGTTAAGTCAACTTGGACACATGGGTAAACTTAACCAATATAACAATATCAAAGCAAGGAAAAGTGGGGAATGATAAGATTAAATAATTGATAAACTTATCTTAGGGATAACAAATGAATATGACTTAAGATGTAATTCAAGACTCGAAGGGTGGGACGACTTATACCATGAAATAAGTTAATCTAAGCTGGAAATGTGGGAAATCAACCATAAGCTATCATTTGATAAAGAGAACTTAAGTCATGCTTGAATTCATTGGTAAACCTTAGTTAAGAGAACTAAGTAAATAACGAGAAAGAGAACTAAGTAGTGAACCTTAGTTAAGAGGACTAAGTTGTAAACCTTAGTTAAGAAAACGAACGATTAAGAGAACTAAGTAGTGAACCTTAGTTAAGAGGACTAAGTAGTAAACCTTAGTTAAGAAAGCAACGATTCAGGAAACTAAGTAGCGAACCTTAGTTAAGAAAGCTAACGATTCAGGAAACTAAGTAGTAAACCTTAGTAAAGAGAACTAAGTAGTAAACCTTAGTCAAGAAAGCCAAGAAGAACACGAGGAGGAGCAAACGTCCATCTGATCATGAAGAAGGCTCCAACGAACTGGGTTACGAAGCACGCGGCTTCGAGGGGACGTGAGGGTACTCTTGGTATCCCTCTGTGAGGTTGCAGATGATCCTACTGGGCTCACTGTAACAACCCGGAAATCTGAGCCAATTTAAAATTTTTATTTTGGCAATTTTAATTAATTTTGAATAATTAAAATGAATTATTTTAAATAATAACGACGAGAAATTTATTTTGAATAGAATTCGAACGTGTATATTTATTTGAATTGACGTTAGAATATAAATATTTATTTTTAATTTTAAAAGGAATTGAAAATGGCGCGGTAGTTTGAAATTTCGATTTCAAAGTTCAAATGAATGTGCAGGATTCAAAATAAACCGGATTTTAGCGAAACCAAAAATTTAGAATCTATTTGAGAATATCTTTCCAACGAATCCAAAAAATTGAAATTTCATAGCGGGAATAAAAAGTAATGCCCAGTTGAAAATTCAGAATAGTCGCTATGGAAATTTTGCAAACGACCTCGGTTGTAACAACCCGCAAATTCTGAACCAATTTAAAAAATTTATTTTAGAAAATTTTAATGAATTTTGAGGATATAATATAATTTATTATTAATAATAATGGCTAGAATTTATTTTTGTCGATGTCAGAACGAATAAATTTAATTTAAATATAAAAGGAGTTAGAAATGGTGCGGTAGTTTTAAAATTTGATTTTGAACTTTAACTGAATGTACAGGATTCAAAATAAATCAGAATTGAGTGAAACTAGAAATATTTAAATCTGTTTAATCATATCTTTCTAATGAATCTGAAAAATTGAAATTTCATAGTGGAAATCAAAAGTTATGGCCAATTTAATTTTTAGAATGGTCGCTATAGAATTTATATAATACATATGGCCCAAAAGGCTACTTTTCACATATGAAGGAATTTCGACTATAAACCACTTCCATTGAGTTTGGAATGACGTTTCTGCATTGAAAAACAGTAAACACTTATATATTTTGAGTTTCGGAATTTATTTGTTTAAAAATGTATTTTTAATATTAAATATAGTGAATATTAGGCTCACGTCCCTATTTTGAAACTTAATTAGGCTCACATCCGGTCATAAACTTATTGTAAATTAGGTCCCAGTTTTCAAAACTTATAAAATAATAATTAAAAAAAATAAAAAAATTCATAAATTAGTAATAAAATATATTACGCATTATAAAAAAAATTCAGTTCAAAAAACAACAAAAATAATGTCAGAAAGAAGAAAACAGCAAAAAAACAGAAAAAACTGCAGTTAAATGCATAATATTATGCACCTTTTTGATTTTATTGCATGAATATATGCAAATATTGCAGTTCTTCCAGCGGATAGATTTAACATAATTTTTCAGTTCATTTTTATTTGCATCCAAATGTGCAAATTTCTCAAAAAAATGCACACATGTGTGCAACATTTTTATAGGATAAAAAGTAGGGACCTAATTTATATAAAAAACAAAGTTCGGAAAATTTTTAAACCCGCCCCCTATTTTATTTTTTCCGCCTTTTTGTATTTTTTTTTTAAAAAAATGTGCGTACGTTCATAAAAAAAAAATTCTAAAATATGGAAATAATGTCAGGAATCTACGGAAATCAAAAAAAAAAAATAGTTGCATACATTTATGCAATTATTACTGATAATTGCATATATGTATGCAACTTTTCTGTAAGCTGTTTTCAGATTAAAATCTGAAAATAAACCTGCACAAATGTATGCAAGTATTTGAAATTTTTGCGCACATGTATGCATTTATTTGCATGAATAAAAATCAACGAAGATGTATGTAGTGAAAAATATGCACGGATGTATGTAGGAAAGTAATATATGTGCATACTATTATGCATTTAACTGGAAATTTCGTTTTTTTTTTTGTTTTTTTGATTTTTGACGCCTTCGTTGATGGTTTTTTGTTCTAATTTTTTAGTGTTTACATGTTTTATTTAAATACGAATTTACGTGATTTTTTTTATTTTTTTATGACTTTTCAAAAAATAGGGACCTAATTTACAATAAGTTTATGACCGGTTTTTTTTATATTTTGAAACTTAATAGGGACCTCGAAAAAACGCACCCTTAAATATATTGGCCTTGAAAATAGTCATTTTTCAAATGACCTCTGTTTTCGACGAAACTACTTTTGTTCGAACCGAAATGTCAAATTATTGCTAGATTTCAATTTTCAGAATTTTTCGAATTAATATATGAGCGTGGCAAGAGAAAATGTGTTTTGACTATTTCAATTAAATTTAAACGACTTGAAATAGGCCATTTTTCAAACAGTCTCAGAATTCAACGAAATTAGTCTCGTTAGAACCATATCATCATAAGAAAGCCAAAAATAATTTTTTTTGTAATTTTTAGAGGTCGTATGTGGCCCCGGCATATTTTAATGTACGATCAATATTTAATTAATTAATTTTTAATGCAATTTTAAATAAAAATCATACAGATTTCGGAATTGGACCACGGGACCTATCCCATTGCGTTCAGAAGGTGTCAAAACCTTAAGAACGACAGTAAGCAGGCCCAAATCAGAGAAAGTCCGAAAATCCACCCTTGAAGCACGATTTTCGAGATTTAATATTAAAATATTCAGGCCGAAACCCTAATTTTCATGGCAGCCGCCACCTAAACCGAAGGAAAGAATTTCTCCAATATCAAACGCTCATAACTTTTGATCCGCTCAACGAAAATCGACAAACTTGGTACCAAATCGAAGCTCTCAGAGAGATCTTTCAATCCATACGGTCAAGATTGGGTTTTGGTTCACGGATTTCACGAATTCTGGGCTGAAACGTGGCGGGTTTAGGTTCAGATTCCGAGGCAAGGGAAGGGTCGAGTTCGATGGGGTTTCGGCCGAAGGTGGAGCTCGGTTAGGGCTTCGACGTAGCGGGGTCTGATCGGCAGTCGGTGGCTCGGAGGGTGGCGCGCGCAGAAGGGGATGACGACGTGATTTTGGGTTCGGCCATACGCAACAACGAGGAAGAAGAAGTATATTATATTATTATTTTATTTATTTAAATATTTAATTTATCCGATCTTTAAAAATCAATATCTCTTTCATACGAGGTCCGATTGACGAACCGTAAGTTGCGTTGGACTCGTCTTTCCGAGATCTTCGCGATGGCGTAGACCAGAGCCGAATCCGAGACAGTCAAATTTTCAGCAAAAATCAATGTGAGAATTCTAATTTTATTTATTTAATTAATTATTAATTATTTTCTCGTGTTAAAAATGATTATATTATCATGCTAATTCAGATCTGAAATGTCTGTGTTGTTTGAATTGTTAATTGTTGCTTGTTGTATGTTTTGTTGTTCATAATATGCTAAATCCGCATTGGAATTTTACATATTTTTGAATTTATTTTCGGTTAGAGATTTGATTTAAAATTTGATCTAAATCATATTATATTCATATTTAAATCATACTTATTTTAGATCCAATTGTAAAAATTTATTTTATGTTATTAAAACATAATTCTTATTTTTCTGAAATGAACAATAGAATTGAAACAACAAATAAAAACTCATTTTTATTTGTTGATATAACAAAAGAAATTGAACAACAAATAAAAAATTATTTTTATTTGTGTATATTACAACGGAGACTAGTTAACAAATAAAATCTTATTTTATTTGTTTACTTTACAACAGAATTTGGATGTCGAATAAAATATTACTTTTGTTGTTTATTTACAATAGAATTTGAACAACGAAAAAAAAAAGATTACATTTTTAATGTGACTTTGTTTACATTAAAAAGAATGAATAAAAAATGTATTTTTAATGAGAATTTGTTTACATTAAAAAGAAGGATTAAAAGAACATATTCTTAATGTGAGTTTGTTACATTAAGAAGAGTGGGTTAAAAAGCATATATTTTTAATATGGAATAGTTTCATTAAAAAGAATAAAATTAAAAGATTACATTTTTATGTAATCTTAGAATGGAAATTAAAGATTAGATTTTTATTGTCTACTGTTTTCAATAACAGGGATAGAAATAAAGGGCATATTTTATTTGTCACTTCGATTTCAATAAAAGTTGTAACATTTAAAAATCTCACAAATGTAAATATACATTAAAAATAAACTTGTTCTTTTATTTGCATTTACCAATGCAAATATACATTAAAAATAAACTTGTTCTTTTATTTGTATTTACAGATACAAAGATATATAAAATATATATTTACATATACAAAGATATATAAAATTTGTTCTTTTATTTGCATTCACCAATGCAAATATATTTTGAAAATAAAATTTATTCCTTTATTTACATTCACAAATGTAAATATACATTGAAATAAAATTTATCCTTTTATTTATATTCACAAATGTAAATATATGTTGAAATCCGAGTTTATCCTTTTGTTTACATTCACCAATGTATAAATGCATTGAAATTAAAATTTGTTCTTTTATTTGCACTCATTAATGCAAATATATCTTGAAAAGAAAAGTTGTTCTTTTATTTGCATTCATGAATGTAAACAATACATGAAAATAGAAAAAAATTATATTTTTGTTTGCATTCTACAATGCAAACGAAACATAGAAAATAGAAAATACATTTTTATTTGTATTCTATCATGCAAATAAAACAAGTAGATAAAAATTATATTTTTTGTTTGCAACATTAGCTACAAACAAGAAAATAAAAATTTCATTTTTGTCTGCAAATTTAGATGCAAACAAGTTTATTTAAAAACAATAGTTACATTTTTTGTCGCATGATTTCAAAATGCGAACAAAACATTAAAATAAAGGTTACATTTTTTATTTATTTATTTACTTCACTTGATGTAAATAAACATAAAATAAGTAGTTGTTCTTTTATTTACATTTCTTGATGTAAATAAAACTAGAAATTAAATATTACATTTTTATTTGCATTACTCAATGCAAATAAAACATGAGAATAAAAGAAACATTTTCATTTGCAATCCTTAATGCAAATAAATTATGAAATGAAATGTTATAATTTTTATTTACATTCCTCTATGTAAATAAACATCAAATTAAAATGTTGAATCCTTATTTGCATTCTTTATTGCAAATAAAGAATGAAATGAAAAGTTATATTTTTGTTATTATTTGTATTCCCTATTACAAATGGAATTAAAGATTATATTCTTCTTCCCACTTATTTACAATGAAAGGAATTGAAATAAAGATTATATTTTTATCGCCATTTTAGATGCGATAAAAGAATAGAAATAAAGATTACATTTTTACTGGCATTTTACATGCGATAAAAAGAATAGAAATAAAAGAGGCATTTTTATCGTCGTGTGATATATTGTGTATTACACTGCCATTCACAAGTTACCCGACTTGTTTATGTGATTGGGTCGATAATTTTTACACATCGCCCAAGTACACAAATAAATTTGTTATTTGTTTGTTGGATGAAACCCCACACGGGTGTTGGGATGAAAGTTAACATACACTAATCCCAATATTTAGTTGTATGTTGATCGTTAGATCGATAGGCTGCGATGAGCGTTATTATTTAATTTTAACGCTTACATAGTGGAAATTACACTTTGGATGTAGATGGATGATTTGATGGTTTTACTGTTATTATCATATATATATGATGTGTGTGAAATCCATATAATCCAAATTATATGGTAAATGTTTGAGTCGCATTTCGATTCAGGTGTTCTTTTAAATAAGAATATCTTTACATTGGAAATCCTTTTTATATAAAGTGCATATATTTTCATAATATATTTTTTCCAAGTATATGTTAAAACAAAGAGTATTTGTAAAAGATAAGAATTTGTAATATAAAGAATACTTCTCATTTAGAGTCTTATTATAAAGAATATTTTTATGATTATTTAAAATATGTTTTTAAAAGGTTACTAGCATTTGCAATTATATTTTGTGATATGAAATGAATTGAGATGTGAAGTGGATGATGTTTTAAACGACATTTGTCCTTTAATCCAACTTACATTGAAATTATTATTTGGAACTTATGAATCTATTTTGTAGTTTTAAAAAGGCATTTTCTAAAACCAAGTTTTTTCAATTTAATATACTGAATAGGAATTAAGTGGAAATTCGATTGGTAATAATTGAAATGGGCTTCTGTAAAAGAAGACCGATATTATATATGGAATTAAAGAGGCTTTGCAGTTATTCCATTTATATTATTAGTCCGATACAGAAATTTATATCGATTATGTATTGATTTGATTTCTGTGGAATTCCATATTTCGGAAATGAATTTATAGATTTTATTTTCAGAATTTTATCTTTGATAAAATTAATGAGAATCTTTTAAAATGAATATCTTATTAAAAGAATATTCTGAGTTGGAATGTGGCGTAATGTGTGATTTTCCAATATTTGTTTTCTTATCCCAAAATACGCGAGTTATTCATAAAGACCAGGTTTAACCCATTCTGAATAATCATCACGACGATCAAGAGTCGAAGATGAAGACGGTGATTGACGACCAAAGGTCTTCACATCGTTGGGATGATGATGACTGGTATCTTGAATTGGGATTGGCCTTCCAAGGCAAGGTATTTGGTGATGGTCGTCCAAACGCATTTGGAGATCGACGGACATGTTGTTTCGCTCAGAACCAGAGCGGACTTGTAAATGGATTGCGTGTCTGACATTTGTATTCCTTTCTACTGTATTTGTTGAACGCTACTGATTATATATTTCTGTTTGGTGGTGAATAATTTATTCTTTACTTATCACCCTTCTCTAAGACGTATGAGCTTAGAGGTTATATATATATATTGGTAGGTGATCAATAATATGGTAGGGTCTGACAATGTGACATGCTAAGATGCAAATGATCAAGGCTTTGTTGAAAAGCAGGCCTTGTGGTTGATGATCAAAGTGTAGCCTGTTTAAGCATAGCTTTGTGTATAACGTGACTTCGCGAGCCTCACACCCCGGTATGAGTCCAAAATGGGATTAGGACTGCAGGGAGTGCACACGTTTCTTTCTAGCTAGTGTTGTTTGGGCTTTAACAAGGCCCGACATTTAACTTATGTGGATTTGGATTGAGGTACCTCGGGTTTTTATAGGCCGGAAGTGGTCATACTATAGGTTCAAAGGAACCGGGAAACGTGTGTACAGGAACTGCCAATCCACTACCGTTAGGTGAGGACCGGCCCTGAAGATCTAAGGGTTCACTTTAGGGAATCCTGAGGCAATTGCTAGAGTGTCTCGAATCGGAAGAGGACGATCCCTAGCCTCGATTTCATGACAGAAAACCAACTTCCAATACCACATCACGGTTTTGATTGTAAACTTATATATGGCGACATAGTAGGATGGGGTACTATGCCGTCTAAGATTAATACATTTATATTGAAATGTTTTAAACATATATATATATATATATATATATATATATATATATATATATATATACACACTAATAATAATATCATTTTTACGTATCAAGCATGTAACACCCCGTGTATTCTATAATAGTGAAATTCACAAACTAAAGTATAACTAATTTCAAATCAAAGAATTAAGGGAAACGTGATACGCCATTGCGTTCATCTCGGAATTCTGCTTGAGATATAGTCCGAGTTTGCGTAAAACGGACTCCGTATGAAGAAGATATGGCCTCTGGATGTTTCAGAATTCAGTTTAAAATTCAAACAGACAGAAACAGCTCAGAAAACCAATACAAATTTCAAAAATCGGGCCAGATTGGCCAGGGCGGGAATTTTCCCGCCCAAGCCACCCAGGTCGACTTGGTACTCGACCTGGGCTACCCAGGTCGACTGGGTAGTCGACCTGGGGCACCCAGGTCGACTACCAAGTCGACATGGGGGTCGACTGGGGAGTCGACCTGGCCCTTGAGCCAGGTCGAACCCAGCCCCCCCGGCTGGCCTGGTCTGTGCTTGGCCGAATTTCCGAGCCTTGCCTTGTCACTAGGGCTAGGTGTCAGCTCCTGATTGGTCTCTCCTTCAAACGAATGGCTAATATTAATCCAAGCTCCATCGACGGTTCTAATCAATTCACAAACTCTATAAAAAGGACCTAAGACTCCACCTAATTCATACAAATAAAAATTAGAATGAGACCGTCATGCTACTGAGGAAAGACTAGAAGTAGCCGTCAAAATTGAGAGACGATAAGGAGACAATTCAAAAGCTTAAAGCAACGACAACTAAATCAAAACAACGCCTACAACAAAGGATAGCATCTCCAAATTCAGAATTCAGATTCCTGAATTGAAGATTCGTCATACGTTGTTAGTAGAGTGCTATTCCGATGTGAATGAATAATTGTGTTTTGATTTGTGTAAAATGAGAAATGGAATTGTACTTAATTTGTGGTGATAATAATTCATAATTGTACGTTGCTATGATTTTAATTACGAATTGATTTGGGATATTGTGGTATAACGATGTTAGGCCTATTGGATATTTGCTAGTATGTGATTCATGTTGAAAGTTAACAGCTATATGTTTGTGGTAGTTTATTTCAACACCTATTGGATAATTGCAAGTATATGATTCATGTTAACGACTATATATTTGTGGTAGTTAATTTGGGATTCATGCAAGTATATGATTCACTATTATGCCAACATGATGTATATTTTTTATAATCACTTTTAGTGTAGTTGGATCCATTTGGGTATTATGACTCATATGAATTTATGTTGGAATTGGCATCATGATTCAAGTGTAAAACCATACTTTTGTATTAGACACAAAAGTAAGCATCTTTGTGAACTTGTGTTGACTCTATGAACATGACTAAACTATGTTTGGTGTTATGCCTAATTGAAAACATGTTTTTGGCCTATGTTGTTATCAAAATCATATGATAATATATGTGACACATAATTAAGTTAGATTTACATTTCAATTGCAAGTTTACATGAATAGATTAAAAACCATGATTCATGTTTAGGTATGTTTATGCCATGATAATATGAATAGATTAAAAACCATGATTCATGTTTAGGTATGTTTATGCCATGATTATATGCTATTACAATGCAAGTTCACAAGTGCCTAATTCATGTTAATTAGATCGTTATGTTGCAAGTTCATGCGTTCACACTCCCCTTTTGATGTTACTTAGAATATATAAACACCATTCTCTAAGCCTCCCCTTTTTCATGTGGCAAAGTTGGGTTTAAATGTTAAACCCAACATATGTTATATTGTATTGAATGTATAAAACGGGGGTAATGACGTTTGGGTTAAAATATAAAAAAAATGTGTTGGCATGTTTGACGCATGCCAACGACCTTGAGAACATCTAAGGGGTATAAATTAATTTTACCCAATAAAGATGAATTTGAATAATGGGCCGCAAATATTTACATATAAAAAAAGAAAAGAGACAAAATATGCAAATTTAGAAAATACGATGTGTTTAACCCGAGGTTGGATTGAGTTGTGATGTAAACCTGCTCGGAACCGCCCGGCTGCCCAGTAGTCACAACAATACCTATCCAATGTGGGTGGTTAAACACTGAGCCCAATAAAGACCCGAGGTTAGACTGAGTTGTGACGTAAGACTGCCCGGAACCAACCGGCAACAGGCAGTCACAACAATACCTGTCTAATGTGAGAGGTCGAGGCTTTAATAAAACAGTTAAGGCTGAGTCAGGATTGACAGGATTAAGTAAATTGAATTAATACTTAATCAAAATGGAACATGCTAAACTATACAGACTGATTGGGGGTTAGGTTTACAAAACACTTAACCAACTTAGCATGTTGGCTAGAAATAGAAAACCTAGTAGTGGGGACCCTTTTCAGCAGTAACCCTACAAGGTGTATCAGGATACCCAGAACTAGGCAGGGTGGGGCACGATTACTGGGCTGACTGTAAGAGGTCAAATCGACGGCGGTGGTGCAGCAGTGTAGGTTCTAACGGGGTGCGGGCGTGCACACACTTCGGTGCAGAAAAATAAGGCACTGGGCACCAGTAGTATACCTGTGCATTCTAGAATTGTGTCGGACCGCCACCATGGGACTTGATACACCCTATGGTGGGACAAGCATAGGTAACTACAACATCGGGGGCCGTAAGACACATGTAACTATGCGAGTAGGAGCCGATCATTAGAAATGGATCACTTCACCCTGATTATGGGGTGCCTGTTGGGTACTAGCTTATAGGGGTGCAGAGATTAATATGGGATACGATAATATATTCGACTCTAGACGACTTAACTTAGTTTATAGTGCTTTCCCATTTCCAGCTTGTACTTATCATGCTCAATTCTTTATTCATTGACTGAATAGTCCTAGACTTACTCAGGCTTTATGTCTGACTCTACTTTTCTTTCGTCCCCCCCCCTAGGTCCACAGGGACGGAATACCGTAGCTTGACCAGTTTTTACCTCCAGCTTAAAGAGAAAGAATGTATTGCTTGGATCTCTTTCATTTTGGACTATGGCTTTGGACAGCAATTATGGGACTTATGCAGTTTACTTATGTTTTTATGCTTCTTTAAATAATGAAATCAAGACAATTATGAAAATGTAATGTTTTTGGAAGTATTGTAAGACAATTATGACATGGTTTGTGTAACACGTATTTTGTTGAAATAAAAAGTTGATGTTGTTTTCCGCTGTTTCAAAAAATATGTGTACTTATATCTGTCTTGTGCATCTGTGACTTATACTTATAAACCTCTACCAAAATTAGGGCATTCCCTTTGAGAGTGATCCTAACGGAGGTGGGGTGTTTCAAAGCATCTTTTGACCATTATAAGGTAAAACCCTATTGATTGACATTGAAAAGTGTTTATTTTATTACTCTTATGCTTTATCTTTTGTAAATAAATAAATGATACTTTGGGTATTTTTTATGTGTTTTTACAGATCTCAAGCGTTGCCTCCTTCAATTCAAATCAAAGGCCAACTACAAGAAAGAGCTACTTCCTCACATCAAATTCATTTCAATTGCAAAAGAAGTAGTAGCTCACTGGTAAAGGCATAGGAATTGGTGCTAAGAGACCTGAGTTCGAACCCCATCAAGCTCACTTTTTGCCAAAGAAATGGAGCGCGTTCACACTGGCCCTTTGCTTTGAGAAATATCTGGATTAGTGTTATGTTATATATATACATACACATAGTCATGTGTATGTATTTATGATGTGCACCAATTAACATTTCAGCAATAGCCATATTCTTATCATGGAATTAAATTCAAATCATTCAATTTCAATTAGAAGAATTTCTGATTGAATTGTTGCCAAGAAGAAAAATCAATTTTGAAGATTTTATCTTATATTGCCTTTGGAGTCTGATAAGCGTCCTTGTTTGGAAGAATTAATTAGATGCAATCTTCTATCAATCAATTAGCCACATGGGAAAAATTGAAAGATATGAAAAATATTTACCATGATATGCCCAGATTTTCTCCAATTAAGTTAGTCAAGGAAGGCAAGAGATATTCATGAATGAGGAGGGCCATTTATTCATAGACCTAATTAGGGTTTTCCCATTCTCATCTATAAATATGTGATTGTAACCATTGTAAAAAGCATTCATTCTTCTGTACTCTCCTTTAGTCTTAATAAAGCTTCCTTTTCTTTAGTTCTGCATTTTATTTTCATGGCAAATTGTGTTGTCTAGTCAATTAGATTTGCTAGAACACAATTTGCTATTGCTTCTATTTTTCTTACTAGTGATTGACCGTCTGATTAGATTCAGCAGTAATCCTAGTTTTTATTTTCAGTTGTTGATTTCTTTCCTGCAATTTTATTTCCAGTGTTCTATTTTATTTTAATCATTGAATTTATTACAGATCCGATTAGATTCGAATCTGTAGTGAATTTAATTGCATCTTTTAGTCGTAGTTTCAGTTTTTATTTTGCTTTGCGAAAAAAATCAACCTCTAAGCTTTGTCTAACTCGCCCAAGGAATTATCTAAATAATTTAATTTTAATCTACCTCCCTGTGTTCGACCTGTTTGCTACACGAACTGTACGCTTGCAGAAATTTAATTTAAATATCGCGCTTTTCTAGTCTATAGATTAGCGTCGATCACCTATCCTCTGGTGTGCGTTGCACTGTGTGATGGGACCTGGGTCTTATAATGGTTTCATTTTTCTATAAAAAAAGCATTGTGTTATTTGACGATTTACTTTATTTACGTACTGGCAATCCAATGGAGTAAACCCGTTCTGCGTTAGCGGTGTGGTCCTGTGATTAGCCTACTTATTTGATAGGTTAAGTTAAGAATTCTCACACCAGTCCCACGACCGACCTGTAGTTTGTTTCACTTTGCAAACTCGGGTGCCCTCTTTCCACACAGGCAGTCTGGTAGCTTTTTGCAGATATAGTTAAGCAGGATCCTGGATTGAAGCCTGAAGCTGTGTCTAGAATATTGATGGCCTTCCGCTGAGATTAGTACCGCAGAAATGTATTTAATTTATTGTAAATGTATCTTCCGCTGTATTATTTATTGATGTACTCTGATGTAACATTTATTATTGATGTTATAAAAGTTTGTGTTGTTGTTCTGATGTGTTGTATGCCCAGAGTTAACGTACGTGGGTTTTGAACGGTCTTGATCGATCTTGCGATCGATTTGGGGTCGGGCGAAATCCGGGTCGTTACAGCTGGTATCAGAGCCAGATTTCGATCCTGGGACCTGTGGGTTATGTCGCCATATATAAGTTTACAATCAAAACCGTGATGTGGTATTGGAAGTTGGTTTTCTGTCATGAAATCGAGGCTAGGGATCGTCCTCTTCCGATTCGGGACACTCTAGCAAATGCCTCAGGATTCCCCTCAATGAACCCTTGGATCTTCAGGGCCGGTCCCCACCTAACGGTAGTGGATTGGCAATTCCTGAACACACGTTTCCCGGTTCCTTTGAACCTATAGTATGACCACTTCCGGCCTATAAAAACCCGAGGTACCTCAATCCAAATCCACATAAGTAAAATGCCGGGCCTTGTTAAATCCCAAACACCACTAGCTAGAAAGAAACATGTGCACTTCCTGCAGTCCTAATCCCGTTTTTGACTCATACCGCGGTGTGAGGCTCGCGAAGTCACGTTATACACAAACCTATGCCTAAATAGGCTACGCTTTGATCATCAACCACAAGGCCTTCTTTTCAACAAAGCCTTGATCATTTGCATCTTAGCATGTCACATTGTCAGACCCTACCATATTATTGATCACCTACCAATATATATATAACCTCTAAGCTCATACGTCTTAGAGAAGGGTGATAAGTAAAGAATAAGTTCTTCACCACCAAACAGAAATATATAATCAGTAGCGTTCAACAAATACAGTGGAAAGGAATACAAATGTCAGACACGCAACCCATTTACAAGTCCGCTCTGGGTCTGAGCGAAACAACATGTCCGTCGATCTCCAAATGCATTCGGACGACCATCACCAAATACCTTGCCTTGGAAGGCCAATCCCAATTCAAGATACCAGTCATCATCATCCCAACGATGTGAAGACCTTCGGTCTTCAGTCACCGTCTTCATCTTCGACTCTTGATCGTCGTGATGATTATTCAGAATGGGTTAAACCTGGTCTTTCTGAATAACTCGCGTACTTTGGGATAAGAAAACAAATATTGGAAAATCACACATTATGCCACATTCCAACTCATAATATTCTTTTAATAAGATAATCGTTTTAAAAGGTTCTCATTAATTTTATCAAAGATAAAATTCTGAAAATAAAATCTATAAATCCATTTCCGAAATATGGAATTCCACAAAAATCAAATCAATACATAATCGATATAAATTTCTGTATCGGACTAATAATATAAATGGAATAACGGCAAAGCCTCTTAAATTCCATATATAATATCAGTCTTCTTTTACAGAAGCCCATTTCGATTATTACCAATCGAATTTTCACTTAATTCCTATTTAATATATTAAATTGGAAAAACTTGGTTTTAGAAAATGCCTTTTTAAATCTATAAAATAGATTCATAAGTTCCAAATAATAATTTCAATGTAAGTTGGATTAAAGGACAAATGTCGTTTAAAACATTGTCCATGATAAATCCACTTCACATCTCAATTCATTTCATATCACAAAATATAATTGCAAATGCTAGTAACCTTTTAAAAACATATTTTAAAATAATCATAAAAATATACTTTATAATAAGACTCTAAATGAGAAGTATTCTTTATATTACAAATTCTTATCTTTTAAAAAAACTCTTTGTTTTAACATATACTTGGAAAAAATATATTATGAAAATATATGCACTTTATATAAAAAGGATTTCCAATGTAAAAATATTCTTATTTAAAAGAACACCTGAATCGAAATGCGACTCAAACATTTACCATATAATTTGGATTATATGGATTTCACACACATCATATATATATATATGATAATAACAGTAAAACCATCAAATTATCCATCTACATCTAAAGTGTAATTTCCACTGTGTAAGCGTTAAAATTAAATAATAACGCTCATCGCAGCCTTTCGATCTAACGATCAACATACAACTGAATATTGGGATTAATGTATGTTTACTTTCATCCCAACACCCATGTGGGGTTTCATCCAACAAACAAATAACAAATTTATTTGTGTACTTGGGCGATGTGTAAAAATTATCTACCCAATCACATAAACAAGTCGGGTAACTTGTGAATGGTAGTGTAATACACAATATATCACACGACGATAAAAATGCCTCTTTTATTTCTATTCTTTTTATCGCATGTAAAATGTCAATAAAAATGTAATCTTTATTTCTATTCTTTTATCGCATCTAAAATGGCGATAAAAATATAATCTTTATTTCAATTCCTTTCATTGTAAATAAGTGGGAAGAAGAATATAATCTTTAATTCCATTTGTAATAGGGAATACAAACAATAACAAAAATATAACTTTTCATTTCATTCTTTATTTGCAATAAAGAATGCAAATAAATATTCAACATTTTAATTTGATGTTTATTTACATAGAGGAATGTAAATAAAAATTATAACTTTTCATTTCATAATTTATTTGCATTAAGGATTGCAAATGAAAATGTATCTTTTATTCTCATGTTTTATTTGCATTGAGTAATGCAAATTAAAATGTAATATTTAATTTCTAGTTTTATTTACATCAAGAAATGTAAATAAAAGAACAACTCCTTATTTTATGTTTATTTACATCAAGTGAAGTAAATAAATAAATAAAAATGTAACCTTTATTTTAAAGTTTTGTTCGCATTTTAAAATCATGCGACAAAAAATGTAACTATTGTTTTTAAATAAATTTGTTTGCATCTAAATTTGCAAACAAAAATGTAATTTTTATTTTATTGTTTGTAGCTAAAGTTGCAAACAAAAAATGTAATTTTTATCTACTTGTTTTATTTGCATGATAGAATACAAATAAAAATGTATTTTCTATTTTCTATGTTTCGTTTGCATTGTAGAATGCAAACAAAAATATAATTTTTTTTCTATTTTCATGTATTGTTTGCATTCGTGAATGCAAATAAAAGAACAAATTTTCTTTTCAAGATATATTTGCATTAATGAGTGCAAATAAAAGAACAAATTTTAATTTCAATTCATTTATACATTGGTGAATGTAAATAAAAGGATAAACTCGGATTTCAACATATATTTACATTTGTGAATATAAATAAAAGGATAAATTTTATTTCAATGTATATTTACATTTGTGAATGTAAATAAAGGAATAAATTTTATTTTCAAAATATATTTGCATTGGTGAATGCAAATAAAAGAATAAGTTTTATATATCTTTGTATCTATAAATATATATTTTATATATCTTTGTATCTGTAAATACAAATAAAAGAACAAGTTTATTTTTAATGTATATTTGCATTGGTAAATGCAAATAAAAGAACAAGTTTATTTTTAATGTATATTTACATTTGTGAGATTTTTAAATGTTACAACTTTTATTGAAATCAAAGTGACAAATAAAATATGACCTTTCTTTCTATCCCTGTTATTGAAAACCGTAGACAATAAAAATCTAATCTTTAATTTCCATTCTAAGATTACATAAAAATGTAGTCTTTTAATTTTATTCTTTATAATGAAACTATTCCATATTAAAAATATATGCTTTTTAATCCACTCTTCTTAATGTAACAAACTCACATTAAGAATATGTTCTTTTAATCCTTCTTTTTAATGTAAACAAATTCTCATTAAAAATACATTTTTTTATTCATTATATTTAATGTAAACAAATTCACATTAAAAATGTAATCTTTTTTTTCGTTATTCAAATTCTATTGTAAATAAACAACAAAAATAATATTTTATTCGACATCCAAATTCTGTTGAAAAGTAAACAAATAAAAAAAAAAAAAATTTATTAACTAATCTCCATTGTAATATAAACAAATAAAAATAATGTTTTATTTGTCGTTCAATTTCTTTTGTTATATCAACAAATAAAAATGAGTTTTTATTTGTTGTTTCAATTCAATTGTTCATTTCAGAAAAATAAGAATTATGTTTTAATAACATAAAATAAATTTTTAAAACTGGATCTGAAATAAGTATGATTTAAATATGAATATAATATTATTTAGATCAAATTTTAGATCTAATCTCTAACTGCAAATAAATTAAAAAATATGTAAAATTCCAATGCGGACTTAGCATATTATGAACAACAAAACATACAACAAGTAAACATTAACAATTCAAACAACACAGACATTTCAGATCTGAATTAGCATGATAATACAATCATTTTTAACACAAAAAAGTAATTAATAATTAATTAAATAAATAAAATTAGAATTCTCACATTGATTTTTGCTGAATATTTGACTGTCTCGGATTCAGCTCTGGTCTGCGCCATCGCGAAGATCTCGGAAAGACATGTCCAATGCAACTTACGGTTCGTCAATCGGGCCTCGTATGAAAGATATATTGATTTTTAAAGATCGAATAAATTAAATATTTAAATAAATAAAATAATAATATAATATACTTCTTCTTCCTCGTTGTTGCGTATGGCCGAACCCAAAATCACGTCGTCATCCCCTTCTGCGTGCGCCACCCTCCGAGCCACTGACCGCCGATCAGACCCCGCCACGTCGAAGCCCTAGCCGAGCTCCACCTTCGGCCGAAACCCCATCGAACTCGACCCTCCCCTTGCCTCGGAATCCGAACCCAAACCCGCCACGTTTCATGTAACGACAAGGAATTTCACTCGATCCGAATCGATCGTTAAACCGACAAAGACCGTTCGAAACCCCTGATCGTTTTGAGAACATGACAAATCAGAACGCAGATGGAAGAACATTTCATTGTTATTACAACAATTCCATCAGATACAAGAATCTACAGAGTATAAATGAATAAATTACATTCGATAAATATCAGAGATTACAATAAATTACATAGCAGCGGAAAAATATACAAAACACAACTAGAAGAGATACACGGATACAGAGCTTTCCGGATATCGTTCCAGCTGTAAATCAGGACCCTGCGAATATAAATCTGCAAAACCAAAACTACTGGCTGCCCGTGTCGAAAATAGGGGCACCCAGAGTTTAGGTTAAAACAATAAACTCCAGATCAGTCATGTGACTGGTGTGAGAACTAAAATCAGTTATTAATCTTTATTTTAAAGTTCGGTAAATCAAGGGACCACGCCGTATAACACGGAACGGGTTTCCTCCCAAGAATACCAGTGCATAAAATAATCAGCGCAATGCTAAATAAAGGAAAATGAAGCTGTTATAAGACCCAGGTCCCATCACACAATGCAACGCAAGCCGGAGGATAGGGTTTTTACCTTATAACAGCCAAAGCATGCTTGATATGTTTAAAACACATTATGTGATACTATTGTAGGTGTATAGTGTCAAAACAATTTCAATCATAAATATCAATCATAGGCGGCATGAATGACCCATACCACTATGTCGCCATACTAGGTTCTACAAATAAAACCGCAACACACGTATTGGAAATTGGATTCCGTCATGAGCCGAGGCAAGGGGCAAGCTCCTCTCCGATTCGAGACACTCTAGCAAATGCCTCAGGACCCCACTATGATCCTTGGAATCGGCTGGGCCGGTCCTCTCTTACTTTTGAGGATTGGCAATTCCTGAACACACGTTTCCCGGTCTTTACAGACCTATATCTGAGGCGCCTCGTATCCAACAACCACACAGGTGAAAAGTATATAAATGTCAGGGCTGGTAGGTCACTGACACCACCCTAGCTAGAAAGAAACATCGTGCTCTCCCAGCGGTCCATCTCCCGTTTTTGACTCATACCGAGGTGTAAGGCTCGCGAATTCACGTTATACACAAAGCTATGCCACACAGGCCGTGCTTTGATCATCAACCACAAGACTTTGCTTTTCAACAGAAGCCTTGATCAATTGCCACTTACGCGTGCCACGCTGGCAATTCACTCCATGCGACTGATGTCCATCGATATACAACCTCTGAGCTCGTACGTCTCAGAGAAGGGCGTTAAGCAAGAGAATAAATTCTCCGCCGCCAAACAAATGTATATTTAATAGAGATCAATCAACACAGAATAAAATTCAATGTCAGACACACAATCCATTTACAAGTTCGTTCTGGGTCTGAACGAAACCGGAGGCACTTTCCTCGCATATCCATCGATCTCCAAGTACGTCTGGACGATCACCAACTGTTTCCCTCATCCTGGGTGTACAGCCCAATCAAGATCATCAGTAATCACCCAAACGATGTGAAGACTTCCGGTCTTCAACCACCGTCTTCATCTTCGACATCTCGTCGAATCGGTTATTCAGAATGGGTAAAAACCCGGCCTTTCTGCATAACCCACGTATATAATAAACGAATGTTACACAAACACAACAAACGCCTCATTCCAATTCAGAATATTCTTTTATTCACAAAATCACATTCTTTGGGAATGGTTCCCATTAATTTTATCCAAGATAAATTCTTCTAAATTTATTCTTTAATCCTCCTTTGGATATCATTTCAAACTAGTCGGGATTAACGAACCACACCGAAGTAATTATTTATTTTATTTCCCAATCCCAACCTATATATCCCATGGAGAAAACTGGTAATACTCCACATCTAACACCACGGTGTTATCGGTAAAATTAATTACCATTTCACGTTCAAATCTAATTAAAGATTTAACTATCGCTTTGGAGCAAAACTGGTGGTACTCCATTCTCGATCACCTTTCAGATTTGATAATTTAAATTATCAATTCACATTTTTAATCTAATTAAAGATTCATTAAAACTCCACTTAGTTTTAATCTTCTCAAAAATCAACATCTTGCCTTTAACTGGGTTAAAGAACCAATGTCTTCTAAAACACGATTCACGATAAACCCAAATCACATTTGATATTAAATACAAGGCTCTGAATAGAAAATATATCGGCTTATATTCAATATCAAATTCTGAAACCAACATATCTCGTATTGGAAATAACGATATAAAATATATCTTTCAAATTCCCATAACAATATCTGTATAGTCACGAAATCCAACATCGAAATATTCCGAAGATAATTTCGATTCAACTCCAGTCCAATCCACGTATTGGGAATATTGATTATTTTTAAAATCACTTTCAAATTCAATTTATTTATTTCAAAATTAAATTGATTTTAATTCTAGTTCAAAACTAGTTTATTTCGATAAAAATCTATTTTTATCTTTTCAAATGTGGAATTCTCCAGCTCAATTCTTTCCAATCCATATATTATGATTTTATACAAATTATAGATATTTTTAATAATTTTATTAAGGCCCGTACAGTCGATTTCCATCAACGGCCATCGAACTGCACTTGCAGCGACCTTTTCTAAATTTGATTTGGACATAATTCCAAATCCAACTGTTAGATTTCAAATTTCTAATATTCATTGGAAAGCTCTTTTCGATACGAACCCAACGGTTCCGGTTTTAGGAGAATCCGACGGTCGGATCTCCCGTAATGTCCGTTTGAAATAAATGGTCGAAATTCACGAACTACCGCGGCGCGACGCGTTCTATTCAGGCCATTATATTATATATATAATATATATTTCGTCGATTTCCTTTTTAAAACGTATTTTATAAATCGTTTTAAATTCGTTTCAAAAACAATTTCAACTTCATCTTCAATTTCAAATCGATTTGATTTCCATTCAATTCGAATTCATTTCAATTCAATTTCAGTTCGTTTTAAATTTCACTCAACACGATTTCAATTCACTTTTAACTCAATCTCAATTTCAATTCATTTCTAATTGATTTGAATTCAAATTCACTTACTATTCAATTCGAATCGAATTCATTTTCTATTCGATTCGAATTCATTTCAAATTGATTCAATAAAATTTCAATTCGAATTTTAATCTAATTTAATTTGAATTTCATTTCAAAATATTAAATTTTGGAATCACTTTTCAATATTCATTATAAAACGAATAAAATCGATATAAATATCGTTCGCGTCAAAGTAGCGCAACTCTAATCAACACGGCTTTATATTTTTCAAAAACTTCTTTATTCTATTCAACAAATGAATGCTTCTTCTATTCAACACATGAATCTATATTTCTTCTATTCAACACATGAATCTATATTTCTTTCAACACACAACTATTTTTATTATGTAAAATATTTTATAAAATTATGGTATCTATCGTTTGATTTTAATTAGACTCCACCGAGAAGTAGATTCTAATTGTAAATATGATAAAGATGTATATTTTATTATTAAAATATTTTACTCAACACATGAATATCGTCAACACATGACTATTTTTATATTCAACACATGAATTTTCTTTTATAACATTCATTATTTTCCCGATTGCAATGAGGCCCAATTAATCACCATATAACGTTAATTATATGGATTCCATACAACACATGTATATAATAGCAACGACAAACAATAAACCATCATCCAAAGTGCACCACACAACTGCATAAGCATCAAATATAAATAATCGATGCTTACACTGTCTGTCGACCAATCGATAGACATACAATTAAATAATTGGGATTAGTGTACCCAAATATCATCCCAACACCCGTGTGGGGTTTCAAATCAACAAACACATATTTTTATTCGTGCAGTTGGGCGATGTGTAAAATTTATCGACCCAATCAATATCAGTCAAATCAGTGTATATAAACAAATCGGCCGATTTGTTTATAAATATTGATTTATTCACATTCACGTTAAAAATTATATTTTTAACGATAATTAATTTAATTCAACACATACACATTTTATTATCGATTTCACCTCAACAACACAAACAAATTTCACAACACATCAAACAAGCATACAAGCCATCCATGGTCTGTGGATGAGGGGTGTCGGGTGCTGCTAAGCACCGTCTGCATCCTAGTATATATATATAACTAGAAAAAGAAATTTAGAGTGAGAAGTTCTCACCGACTAGCTAATCCAAACACCTTGACTCTTCATATGTAGAACATTTTCACCGTGCTCGCCTTTCGTCACTTTCGTTGCCCGTAGACACTACATATATAAAAGTCGAATTTTTACTTCGCTATTCAATATATAAAAATCAAATTTTTACTATGCTATTCAATATATAAAAATCGAATTTTTACTATGCTATTCAATATATAAAAATCGAATTTTTACTATGCTATTCAATATATAAAAATCGAATTTTTACTTCGCTATTCAATATATAAAAATCGAATTTTTACTATGCTATTCAATATATAAAAATCGAATTTTTACTATGCTATTCAATATATAAAAATCGAATTTTTTTACTATGCAATTCAATATATAAAAATCGAATTTTTTTACTATGCTATTCAATATATAAAAATCGAATTTTTACTTCGATGTCATATAGATAAAAATTCCATTTCTATCCCGCTATTCTTCATATAAAGATTTCGCCTTTTCAAAAATATAGATTTCATCGTTATAAAAAAAATCACATTTTTATTTCAACGTATATATAATAAAGATCAGATTTTTATTTCTCTACATATACAAGGATGATATTTTTATATTCTCTATCCTATAAAGATTACATTTTTATAGTTCCTACTATGTAAAAGTCATATTTTTAACCCACTACATATGTAAAAATCTCACCTTTCTCCATTTAAAAATATCGTCTTTCTTCTTTTAAAAATCTAATCTTTTCTATTTTAAAAATCACGTCTTTTCTATTTTAATAATCACGTCTTTTCTATTTTAATAATCATGTCTTTTCTATTTTAATTCATAAAATAAATATCGAATTTTTATTCCTTAAACAACTATATAAAAATCACTGATTAATTACATATTAAAAATAAAATAGAAGGGGGCTTACAGTGTTTTGCAGAGGAGGGGGACTGCGCGGTTGGAGTGGTGGTCGGCGTCGAGGGTCGGGGTTAGGGTTTTAGGGGCGGCGGCGGCGCGGTTGTGGCGTGGAGGGGCTCGGGGGAGAGGAAGTGGAGGGGAGGAGAAGAAGAGGCGGAGGTGCAGGCGGTGGGGGAGGCGATCGGTGGAGGGTGGAGGTATGGGCGGCGCGGTTTGATAAGAAGAGGAGGAGAAGGAGGAAGGGCGCGAGGTGGAGAAGAGGGGAGTCTTGGTGGACGGCGCCAGGGCGCGGCGGCCTGCCCCCCCCCCCCCCCCCCCGTCGTTCGCTTTCTCCCTTTTTTTTTAAAAATCGAACGGGTTGACTTCTGAATGGATGATGGTGAGGGAGATATTAATATATATATATATATATTATTTTACTTTTCAAAAAGCAACTTTTATTTTCGACCTCAAAACGAGGCCCACCGCCTGTCGTCCATAGCGTTTTACCCCCATTCCGAACACAATGGGATATTTATCGCAAGCTGATTCGGCTGTTACAATCAGTTTCCGTTAAATTTACATTTAAATCACTATATTGAATTTTAAACGTACATTTCAAATTACCGGGGTCACATACGAATTCTAAAAATTCCCGAAAAATATTTTCTAGCTTCGTATTGACGATACGGTCCTAACAAAACTAGTTTCGTCGAATTCTGAGACCGTTAGAAAAATGGCCAATTTCCAGTCGATTAAAATCAACTAAAACTGGTCAAACGCGTTTTCCTTTGCCACGCTCACATGTTGATTCAGAAAATTATGAAGTTTGGAATCTAGCAATAACTTGACATCACGGACCCAACAAAAGTGGTTTCGTCGAAATCCGAGGTCATTTGCAAAATTTCCATTTTTAAGGGCCTGAATTCCATAGCGACTATTCAGAATTTCCAACTGGACATATCTTTTGATTCCCGCTATGAAATTTTGATTTTTCGGATTCGTTGGAAAGATATTGTCAATTAGATCCTAATGTTTTTTGTTTCACTAAAATCCGGATTGTTTTGCACCCGGTACATTCAATTGAAGTTTGAAATCGAATTATCGAACTACCGCGCCATTTTCAATTCTATTTATAATTATATATAAATATTTATATTCTAACGACGACGTATATAATATATACGTTCGAATTCTATTCAAAATAAATTTCTCGTCGATATTATTTAAAATAATCTATTTTAAATATTCAAAATTCGTTAAAATTGCCAAAATAAAATTTTTAAATTGGCTTAGATTTTCCGGGTTATTACATTTCAGCCCAGAATTCGTGAAATCCGTGAACCAAAACCCGATCTTGACCGTATGGATTGAAAGACCTCTCCGAGAGCTTCGATTTGGTACCAAGTTTGTCTATTTTCATTGAGCGGATCAAAAGTTATGAGTGTTTGAAATTGGAGAAATTCTGGCCTTCGGTTTAGGTGGCGGCTGCCATGAAAATTAGGGTTTCGGCCTGAATATTTTAATAATATTTTAATATTAAATCTTGAAATTCGTGCTCAAAAGGTGGATTTTCAGACTTTCTCTGATTTGGGCCTGCTTTCTGTCGTTCTTAAGGTTTTGACACCTTCTGAACGCAATGGGATAGGTCCCGTGGCCCAATTCCGAAATCTGTACGATTTTTATTTAAAATTGCATTAAAAATTAATTAATTAAATATTACACAAACAAATAACCAAACAACACAAACATCAATCAATTAGTGAATTAGAGTTTCAAATTCATAATTTTGATACATATACAAAAATCAGATTTTTGATGCCAAATCACAACAATAAGCCCTATCTAATTTTGGTTCTCACACCAGTCAATAGGAAGTATATAGATATTACACGTTCGTCACTCGAATATATATTCTAATGATGGAGCTCCATCGTCAAAATCATCTCCGGGCGATTAGAGTGTAATTCTATATCTATCCAATATATCAAAACTTTGAATACACGCTAGCTAGGCGCATACGCAAAAATCTTTATATTTTGGATTGTCCTAATCAATATAAAATAAATAATCAAATACGAATAATTGATTTAAATTTTCAAAACAAAATTTGTTTTCATTTTAAAATATACTCTTCACACTCGTTCTAGGATACTACTGATCCTATCTCTAACGAGTCATTCCCATTGGATATTACTAATCCAATATCTGATGAATTCTTTCGTATGGTTCTAATGTGCCTTGTTCTCTGAGCTTGGTAAACCAAAGCTCTGATACCAACTGTAACGAACAGGAATTTCGCTCGGTCCGAACCAGTCGCTAAACCGATCCAGGCCGTTCGAAACGCCCTATCGTTTGAGAACAGGACAAAACAGAACGCATGCAGAAGAACATTTCATTGTATATGACAACAATGCATCAGATTACAAGAATATACAGAGTATAAAAGAATATTACACAGAAATATCAGAGATTTAAATTACATTTAAATACATCGCAGCGGAAAATAATACAATACACAACTAGAATGGGATATACGGATACTAAGCTTTCCGGATATCGTTCCAGCTGTAAACCAGGATCCTGTGAATATAAATCTGCAAAACCCAAAACTACTAGCTGCCCGTGTCAAAATAAGGGCACCCAGAGTTTAGGTTAAAACAATAAACTCCAGGTCAGTCATGGGACTGGTGTGAGAACTAAAACAGTTATTAATCTTTATTTTAAAAGTTAGGTAAATCAAGGGACCACGCCGTATAACACGGAACGGGTTTCCTCCCAAGAATACCAGTGCAAAAAACAACAGCACAATGCTAAATAAAGAAAAATGAAGCTGTTATAAGACCCAGGTCCTATCACACAATGCAACGCAAGCCGGGGGATAGGGTTTTTACCTTATAACAGCCAAAGAATGCTTGATACGTTTAAAACAAATCATTTGATACTATTTTAAGTGCATAGTGTATAAAACAACTTCAAATCATAAGTATCAATCATAGGCGGCATGAGCGCCCCATCCCACTATGTCGCCATACTAGGCTCTACAAATAAAACCGCAAATGTCACGTATTTGGAAATTGGATTTCCCTTTATGAACCGAGGCAAAAGATAGTCCTCAACCGATTCGAGACGCTCTAGCCCGCCCCTCAGGCAAGTACTCAGTCAAGCCTTTGGATCGTCAGGGCCGGTCCACCGATGTGGATTAAAATTCCTGAACACTACGTTTCCCCACCATATGGGGTGTAAGTCTGGTCCGTCTGCCGACCAGAATGCATCGGCCGAAGCCGATATAACCGAGGTGCCTCGCAACAGCAACAACCACATAAGTCAAACTCGTCAGGGCGTGTAAAACCACTGACGCCACTTCTAGCTAGAAAGAAACGCAAGTCCTCCCTGAGGTCCGTCTCCCGTTTTTGGTTCATACCGGGTGTGAAACTCGCGAGGTAAACGTTACACAAAGCTATGCCACAAAGGCCGTGCTTTGATCATCACCACAAGACTTTGCTTTTCAACAGAAGCCTCGATCAATTGCCACTTAGGCATGCCACACAGGCAATTCACTCCATGCGTTTGATATCCATCAATATATAACCCCTGAGCTCGTACGTCTCAGAAAAGGGCGTTAAGCAAGAGAATAAATTCTCCGCCGCCAAACAGATATATATTTAATAGAAATCAATCACACAGACTAAAATCCAATGTCAGACATACAGTCCATTTACAAGTCCGTTCTGGGTCTGAACGAAACCGGAGGCACCTAGTACCCCGCATATCCATCGATCTCCAAGTACGTCTGGACGATCACCAACTATTTCCATCTTCTTGGGTGTACAGCCCAATCAAGATCATCAGTAATCACCCAAACGACGTGAAGACTTCCGGTCTTCGACCACCGTCTTCATCTTCGACACCACGTCGAATCAGTTATTCAGAATGGGATAAACCCGGTCTTTCTGAATAACTCGCGTATATATTATAAAAGTGTTACACAAACACAACCTACGCCTCATTCCAATTCAGAATATTCTTTTATTCAAATATTCCTATACTTTGGGAAAAGTTCCCATTAATTTTATCCAAGATAAATTCTTTAAATTTATTCTTTAATCTCCTTTGAATATCAATTCAAACTAGTCGGGATTAGCGAACCACACCGAAGTAATCATTTATTTTATTTCCCAATCCCAACCTATTCATCCCATGAAGTAAAACTGGTAATACTTCATATCTAACACCACAGTGTTATCGGTAAATTCAATTACCATTTCACGTTCAAATCTAATTAAAGATTTAACCATCGCCTGGAGCAAAACTGGTGATACTCCATTCTCGATCTTTTCAATCTATTTAAAAATTCATTAAAACTCCACTTAGTTTTAATCTTTAACTGGGTTAAAGAATCCGTGTCATTTAAAACACGGTTCACGATAAACCCAAAGTCACATTCATTTATTATCGGGTTAAAGAACGAGTGTTGTTTAAAACACTGTTCACGATAAACCCAAAAATCAATATCCATTCAATTCCCATTAAATATTATTTAATTGGTACACTTCATTAAATCTAAATAAAAAGATTTAATCTTTTCTCAACTGGGTTCAAGAACAGTGTTAGTGAAGACACCATTCACGACAAACCCAAATCACATTCGATATTCAATACAAGGCTCTGAATAGAAAATATATCGGCTTATATTCAATATCGAATTCTACGACTAACAAATGTCGTATTGGAAATAACGATATAAATATATATCTTTCAAATTTCCATAACAACACCTGTATAATCACGAATTCCAACATCGAAATATTCCGAAGACAATTTCGATTCAAATCCACTCCAATGCAATCATTGGAAATTTTGGTTATTTTCAAAACACCTTTCAAATTCAATTTATTTATTTAAAATTAAATAGAATTATAATTCTAGTTCAAAACTAGTTCATTTCGATAAAAATCTATTTTTATCTTTTCAAATATGGAGTTTTTCATCCCAAATCTTCACAAATCATTTCTTATGATTTTACACAAATTATTACTATTTTTAATAATTTTATCAAGGCCCGTACAGTCGATTTCCATCAATGGCCATCGAACTGCACTTATAGCGACCTTTTTCAAATTTGATTTGGACATAATTCCAAATCCAACCGTTAGATTTCTAATTTCTAATATTCGTTAAAAAGCTCTTTTCGATACGAACCCAACGGTTCCGGTTTTAGGAGAATCCGACGGTCGGATCTCCCGTAATGTCCGTTTGAAATAAATGGTCGAAATTCACGAACTGCCGCGGCGCGGTGTGTTCTATTCAGGCCATTATATTATATATATAATATATATAATATATACTTCGTCGATTTCTATTTAAAACGAATTATATAAATAGTTTTGAATTCGTTTCAAAAACATTTTCAACTTCCTTTTCAATTCAAATCACAATTGAATTCTTCTTTATAGATTCGTTTTAAAATTCATTTCTATTCAATTCAAATTTCAATTCAATTCGAATTCGTTTTCAATTCAAATCATTTCGAAATCGTTTTCAATTCAATTCATTTCGAAATCGTTTTCAATTCACTTCATTTCGAAATCGTTTTCAATTCACTTCATTTCGAAATCATTTTCAATTCACTTTATTTCGAAATCGTTTTCAATTCACTTCATTTCGAAATCGTTTTCAATTCACTTTGAAATCGTTTTCAATTCACTTTGAATTCGTTTTCAATTCAATTCATTTCGAAATCGTTTTCAATTCAATTCATTTCGAAATCGTTTTCAATTCACTTCATTTCGAAATCGTTTTCAATTCACTTCATTTCGAAATCGTTTTCAATTCACTTTGAATTCGTTTTCAATTCAATTCATTTCGAAATCGTTTTCAATTCAATTCATTTCGAAATCGTTTTCAATTCACTTCATTTCGAAATCGTTTTCAATTCACTTTGAAATCGTTTTCAATTCACTTTGAATTCATTTTCAATTCAATTCATTTCGAAATCGTTTTCAATTCACTTCATTTCGAAATCGTTTTCAATTCACTTCATTTCGAAATCGTTTTCAATTCAATTCATTTCGAAATCGTTTTCAATTCACTTTGAATTCGTTTTCAATTCAATTCATTTCGAAATCGTTTTCAGTTCAATTCATTTCGAAATCGTTTTCAATTCACTTCATTTCGAAATCGTTTTCAATTCACTTTGAAATCGTTTTCAATTCACTTTGAATTCGTTTTCAATTCAATTCATTTCGAAATCGTTTTCAATTCACTTCATTTCGAAATCGTTTTCAATTCACTTTGAAATCGTTTTCAATTCACTTTGAATTCGTTTTCAATTCAATTCATTTCGAAATCGTTTTCAATTCACTTCATTTCGAAATCGATTTCAATTCACTTCATTTCGAAATCGTTTTCAATTCAATTCATTTCGAAATCGTTTAAAATCGATATAAATATCGTTCACGTCAAAATGGCGTCAAACTAATCAACACGACTTCATAAATTTCTATTTTCAAATATTCTATTTCAAATATTTCTATTTCAAATATTTCCATTTCTAAACTGGAATGAGGCCCAATCAATTACCATATAAAATTAATTATATGGATTTTCACACAACACATGTATATAATAGCATTGAAAAATGATCAACCATCAACCAAAGTGCACTACACTGTATAAGCATCAAATAAAGATATCTAACGCTTATAATAGCCCGTCAATCAATCGATCGACATATTTAATCAATCAGGATGAGTGAACTTCAAATTTCATCCCAACACCCGTGTGGGGTTTCAAACAATCAAACGCATATTTTATTTGTGCAGTTGGGCGATGTGTAAAATTTATCGACCCAATCAATGTCCTTCAAATCGGTGTACATAAACAAACCGTCTGGTTTGTAAATGAATATTTATTTATTCACATTCACGTTAAAAATTATATTTTTAACGATAAAAACATTTTATTCCAACATATGAATTTCTATTCAGTTCATTCTTTAAATAAAATGATATTTTTATTTTTCTAACATATTTTAGAAAATTTCGGCGGCATAACGGCACTATACTAGAAACGGGGCGAGGCCTAGCCTTATCCCCGGTCTAGTGAAGGCCCACGCCATTCACATATCAATCAAATTCACCAAACAATCAAATTCAAATCAAATCATCAAACTAATTTATGCAACCAAACAAACAAGTCCATGGTCTGTGGACGATTGTGTCGGGTGCTACTAAGCACCGTCTACATCCTAGTATATATATATATATATATATATAACTAGAAAAAGAAATTGAAAGGTGAGAAATTCTCACCGATAGCTATCCAATCATCTTGACTCTTCTTTGATATAAAGCTTCTTCGTTCTCGCTTTTTTTGTCACCTTCGTTATCCGCTTTCCCTACATATGTAAGAATCGAATTTTTACTTCGCTTTTCAATATATAAAAAATCACATTTTTAATTCGAAGTTCAATATATAAAAATCATATTTTTAATTCGAAGTTCAATATATAAAATTCATATTTTTAATTCGAAGTTCAATATATAAAAATCATATTTTTAATTCGAAGTTCAATATATAAAAATCATATTTTTAATTCGAAGTTCAATATATAAAAATTGAATTTTTACTATGTTATTAAATATATAAAAATCGAATTTTTTCTACGGTGTTATATAGATAAAAATTATATTTTCAAAAATATAGATTTCGCCTTTTTATAAAAATAAAGATTATATTTTCCTCGAAGTAAAAATCATATTTTTACTTCCCTACTTATTTAAAAATATCGCCTTTTCACTTTTAAAAATATCGCCTTTTCACTTTTAAAAATATCGCCTTTTCACTTTTAAAAATATCGCCTTTTCACTTTTAAAAATATCGCCTTTTCACTTTTAAAAATCAAATTTCCTTACCCTAAAATCTAGCTTTTATTTACCTAGAAGAAACTAATTATTTTGCATAAGGAATTAAATAGAACTTACAGTAGATCAGGAAAAGGTGGGAGGGGCTTCATCGTCAGGCGCTGGAGGGAGGTCGTGGGTGCAGAGGTGGGGCGGAGTTCCTGGAGTCGGCGGCGGTGGCGAGTAGGGTGGTGCGGCGGATTTTGGGTTCTAGGGTTTTGGGGTGGCTCGTTCTTCGGTGTCGCGATTCAGAGGAGGAAGGGGAAAACGAGAAGCGAGGGTGGAGAGGAAAGGAGGCGGCGGAAAAAAGGGGGGGTTGCGGCGGTGCTCCACCTGGGGGCGGCGGCGGCCATCGCGCCCTCTTTTTTTTTTTTTTTTTGAATTGATTTCTGATTTTAAAGAAACGAGGGGGGTATATATAAATATAATTATTTATATTTTATTTTAATTCCTCTTTTGAAAAGTAACTTTTTATTTCGAAGTCGAAATCAAACCCACCGCCTGTCGTCTATAGCGTCTTACCCCCATCCCGAACACAATGGGATATGTATCGTAGGCTGATTCGGCTGTTACAATCAGTTTCCGTTAAATTTTCATTTAAAACACTTTATTGAATTTTAAACGTACATTTCAAATTACCGGGGTCACATACTAACTCGAAAAATTCCAGAAAAATATTTTCTAGCTTCGTATTGGCGATACGGTCCTAACAAAACTAGTTTCGTCGAATTCTGAGACCGTTAGAAAAATGGGCATTTTCCAGTCGATTAAAATCAACTGAAACTGGTCAAACGCGTTTTCCTTCGCCACGCTCACATATTGATTCGAAAAATTATGAAATTTGGAATCTAGCAATAATTTGACATCACGGATCCAACAAAAGTGGTTTCGTCAAAATCCGAGGTCGTTTGCAAAATTCCCATTTTTAAGGGCCTGAATTCCATAGCGACTATTCAGAATTTTCAACTGGACATATCTTTTGATTCCCGCTATGAAATTTTGATTTTTCGGATTCGTTGGAAAGATATTATCAATTAGATCCTAATGTTTTTGGTTTCACTAAAATCCGGATTGTTTTGCACCTGATACATTCAATTGAAGTTTGAAATCGAATTATCGAACTACCGCGCCATTTTCAATTCTATTTATAATTATATATAAATATTTATATTCTAACGACGACGTATATAATATATACGTTCTAATTATATTCAAAATAAATTTCTCGACAATATTATTTAAAATAATCTATTTTAAATATTCAAAATTCGCTAAAATCGCCAAAATAAAAATTTCAAACTGGCTCGCATTTTCCGGGATGTTACAATCTCCCCCACTTAAAACTTTTCGTCCCCGAAAAGGAACAAAGTCGAAAGTGGTTTGATTATTCAGCTCTACGTTCGATCTGGCTTCCATTCTCCAACTCTTTAGTTTCTGAGAATTTTCAAATTTCAAAAAATTTGGCTAACACCCTAAATTTTTGAAAAATTTCGCCATAACCTCCCCTGCACCGGGAGCATCGGGGAATTTCAAATAGCTTCCCTGGTCCTTCAGATCTCAAAAAGAAAAAGAAAAAGCCAAGCGGCTAGCCAATAGGCTCATAAAATCATCATCACCCAAACAAAACAGTAAATTCTGTAGTAAACATGTACCTATTTGTCGGGCAAACAAATTTTATTCTTCGGCTCTAGCCTCCTTGCTATGACCTGTTCAATATAAGTATATGTATATGCAAGCAAATGCGACCAATTTCCAATATAATTCAATACGTGATTCAGTTAGGCTAATTGGCTAAAAATTAGCAAACAAATAACCAAACAACACAAACATCAATCAATTAGTGAATTAGAGTTTCAAATTCATAATTTTGATACATATACAAAAATCAGATTTTTGATGCCAAATCACAACAATAAGCCCTATCTAATTTTGGTTCTCACACCAGTCAATAGGAAGTATATAGATATTACACGTTCGTCACTCGAATATATATTCTAATGATGGAGCTCCATCGTCAAAATCATGTCCGGGCGATTAGAGTGTAATTCTATATCTATCCAATATATCAAAACTTTGAATACACGCTAGCTAGGCGCATACGCAAAAATCTTTATATTTTGGATTGTCCTAATCAATATAAAATAAATAATCAAATACGAATAATTGATTTAAATTTTCAAAACAAAATTTGTTTTCATTTTAAAATATACTCTTCACACTCGTTCTAGGATACTACTGATCCTATCTCTAACGAGTCATTCCCATTGGATATTACTAATCCAATATCTGATGAATTCTTTCGTATGGTTCTAATGTGCCTTGTTCTCTGAGCTTGGTAAACCAAAGCTCTGATACCAACTGTGACGAACAGGAATTTCGCTCGGTCCGAACCAGTCGCTAAACCGATCCAGTCCGTTCGAAACGCCCTATCGTTTGAGAACAGGACAAAACAGAATGCATGCAGAAGAACATTTCATTGTATATGACAACAATGCATCAGATTACAAGAATATACAGAGTATAAAAGAATATTACACAGAAATATCAGAGATTTAAATTACATTTAAATACATCGCAGCGGAAAATAATACAATACACAACTAGAATGGGATATACGGATACAAAGCTTTCCGGATATCGTTCCAGCTATAAACCAGGATCCTGTGAATATAAATCTGCAAAACCCAAAACTACTAGCTGCCCGTGTCAAAATAAGGGCACCTAGAGTTTAGGTTAAAACAATAAACTCCAGGTCAGTCATGGGACTGGTGTGAGAACTAAAACAGTTATTAATTTTTATTTTAAAAGTTAGGTAAATCAAGGGACCACGCCGTATAACACGGAACGGGTTTCCTCCCAAGAATACCAGTGAATAAAACAACAGCGCAATGCTAAATAAAGAAAAATGAAGCTGTTATAAGACCCAGGTCCTATCACACAATGCAACGCAAGCCGGGGGATAGGGTTTTTACCTTATAACAGCCAAAGAATGCTTGATACGTTTAAAACAAATCATTTGATACTATTTTAAGTGCATAGTGTATAAAACAACTTCAAATCATAAGTATCAATCATAGGCGGCATGAGCGCCCCATCCCACTATGTCGCCATACTAGGCTCTACAAATAAAACCGCAAATGTCACGTATTTGGAAATTGGATTTCCCTCTATGAACCGAGGCAAAAGATAGTCCTCAACTGATTCGAGACGCTCTAGCCCGCCCCTCAGGCAAGTACTCAGTCAAGCCTTTGGATCGTCAGGGTCGGTCCACCGATGTGGATTAAAATTCCTGAACACTACGTTTCCCCACCCTATGGGGTGTAAGTCTGGTCTGTCTGCCGACCAGAATGCATCGGCCGAAGCCGATATAACCGAGGCGCCTCGCAACAGCAACAACCACATAAGTCAAACTCGTCAGGGCGTGTAAAACCACTGACGCCACTTCTAGCTAGAAAGAAACGCAAGTCCTCCCTGAGGTCCGTCTCCCGTTTTTGGTTCATACCGGGTGTGAAACTCGCGAGGTAAACGTTACACAAAGCTACGCCACAAAGGCCATGCTTTGATCATCACCACAAGACTTTGCTTTTCAACAGAAGCCTCGATCAATTGCCACTTAGGCATGCCACACAGGCAATTCACTCCATGCGTTTGATATCCATCAATATATAACCCCTGAGCTCGTACGTCTCAGAGAAGGGCGTTAAGCAAGAGAATAAATTCTCCGCCGCCAAACAGATATATATTTAATAGAAATCAATCACACAGACTAAAATCCAATGTCAGACATACAGTCCATTTACAAGTCCGTTCTGGGTCTGAACGAAACCGGAGGCACCTAGTACCCCGCATATCCATCGATCTCCAAGTACGTCTGGACGATCACCAACTGTTTCCATCTTCTTGGGTGTACAGCCCAATCAAGATCATCAGTAATCACCCAAACGACGTGAAGACTTCCGGTCTTCGACCACCGTCTTCATCTTCGACACCACGTCGAATCAGTTATTCAGAATGGGATAAACCCGGTCTTTCTGAATAACTCGCGTATATATTATAAAAGTGTTACACAAACACAACCTACGCCTCATTCCAATTCAGAATATTCTTTTATTCAAATATTCCTATACTTTGGGAAAAGTTCCCATTAATTTTATCCAAGATAAATTCTTTAAATTTATTCTTTAATCTCCTTTGAATATCAATTCAAACTAGTCGGGATTAGCGAACCACACCGAAGTAATCATTTATTTTATTTCCCAATCCCAACCTATTCATCCCATGAAGTAAAACTGGTAATACTTCATATCTAACACCACAGTGTTATCGGTAAATTCAATTACCATTTCACGTTCAAATCTAATTAAAGATTTAACCATCGCCTGGAGCAAAACTGGTGATACTCCATTCTCGATCTTTTCAATCTATTTAAAAATTCATTAAAACTCCACTTAGTTTTAATCTTTAACTGGGTTAAAGAATCCGTGTCATTTAAAACACGGTTCACGATAAACCCAAAGTCACATTCATTTATTATCGGGTTAAAGAACGAGTGTTGTTTAAAACACTGTTCACGATAAACCCAAAAATCAATATCCATTCAATTCCCATTAAATATTATTTAATTGGTACACTTCATTAAATCTAAATAAAAAGATTTAATCTTTTCTCAACTGGGTTCAAGAACAGTGTTAGTGAAGACACCATTCACGACAAACCCAAATCACATTCGATATTCAATACAAGGCTCTGAATAGAAAATATATCGGCTTATATTCAATATCGAATTCTACGACTAACAAATGTCGTATTGGAAATAACGATATAAATATATATCTTTCAAATTTCCATAACAACACCTGTATAATCACGAATTCCAACATCGAAATATTCCGAAGACAATTTCGATTCAAATCCACTCCAATGCAATCATTGGAAATTTTGGTTATTTTCAAAACCCCTTTCAAATTCAATTTATTTATTTAAAATTAAATAGAATTATAATTCTAGTTCAAAACTAGTTCATTTCGATAAAAATCTATTTTTATCTTTTCAAATATGGAGTTTTTCATCCCAAATCTTCACAAATCATTTCTTATGATTTTACACAAATTATTACTATTTTTAATAATTTTATCAAGTCCCGTACAGTCGATTTCCATCAATGGCCATCGAACTGCACTTATAGCGACCTTTTTCAAATTTGATTTGGACATAATTCCAAATCCAACCGTTAGATTTCTAATTTCTAAAATTCGTTAGAAAGCTCTTTTCGATACAAACCCAACGGTTCCGGTTTTAGGAGAATCCGACGGTCGGATCTCCCGTAATGTCCGTTTGAAATAAATGGTCGAAATTCACGAACTGCCGCGGCGCGGCGCATTCTATTCAGGCCATTATATTATATATATAATATATATAATATATACTTCGTCGATTTCTATTTAAAACGAATTATATAAATAGTTTTGAATTCGTTTCAAAAACATTTTCAACTTCCTTTTCAATTCAAATCACAATTGAATTCTTCTTTATAGATTCGTTTTAAAATTCATTTCTATTCAATTCAAATTTCAATTCAATTCGAATTCGTTTTCAATTCAATTCATTTCGAAATCGTTTTCAATTCAATTCATTTCGAAATCGTTTTCAATTCACTTCATTTCGAAATCGTTTTCAATTCACTTCATTTCGAAATCGTTTTCAATTCACTTCATTTCGAAATCGTTTTCAATTCACTTCATTTCGAAATCGTTTTCAATTCACTTTGAAATCGTTTTCAATTCACTTTGAATTCGTTTTCAATTCAATTCATTTCGAAATCGTTTTCAATTCAATTCATTTCGAAATCGTTTTCAATTCACTTCATTTCGAAATCGTTTTCAATTCACTTCATTTCGAAATCGTTTTCAATTCACTTTGAATTCGTTTTCAATTCAATTCATTTCGAAATCGTTTTCAATTCAATTCATTTCGAAATCGTTTTCAATTCACTTCATTTCGAAATCGTTTTCAATTCACTTCATTTCGAAATCGTTTTCAATTCACTTTGAAATCGTTTTCAATTCTCTTTGAATTCCTTTTCAATTCAATTCATTTCGAAATCGTTTTCAATTCACTTCATTTCGAAATCGTTTTCAATTCACTTCATTTCGAAATCGTTTTCAATTCAATTCATTTCGAAATCGTTTTCAATTCACTTTGAATTCGTTTTCAATTCAATTCATTTCGAAATCGTTTTCAATTCAATTCATTTCGAAATCGTTTTCAATTCACTTCATTTCGAAATCGTTTTCAATTCACTTTGAAATTGTTTTCAATTCACTTTGAATTCGTTTTCAATTCAATTCATTTCGAAATCGTTTTCAATTCACTTCATTTCGAAATCGTTTTCAATTCACTTTGAAATCGTTTTCAATTCACTTTGAATTCGTTTTCAATTCAATTCATTTCGAAATCGTTTTCAATTCACTTCATTTCGAAATCGTTTTCAATTCACCTCATTTCGAAATCGTTTTCAATTCAATTCATTTCGAAATCGTTTAAAATCGATATAAATATCGTTCACGTCAAAATGGCGTCAAACTAATCAACACGACTTCATAAATTTCTATTTTCAAATATTCTATTTCAAATATTTCTATTTCAAATATTTCCATTTCTAAACTGGAATGAGGCCCAATCAATTACCATATAAAATTAATTATATGGATTTTCACACAACACATGTATATAATAGCATTGAAAAATGATCAACCATCAACCAAAGTGCACTACACTGTATAAGCATCAAATAAAGATATCTAACGCTTATAACAGCCTGTCAATCAATCGATCGACATATTTAATCAATCAGGATGAGTGAACTTCAAATTTCATCCCAACACCCGTGTGGGGTTTCAAACAATCAAACGCATATTTTATTTGTGCAGTTGGGCGATGTGTAAAATTTATCGACCCAATCAATGTCCTTCAAATAGGTGTACATAAACAAACCGTCTGGTTTGTAAATGAATATTTATTTATTCACATTCACGTTAAAAATTATATTTTTAACGATAAAAACATTTTATTCCAACATATGAATTTCTATTCAGTTCATTCTTTAAATAAAATGATATTTTTATTTTTCTAACATATTTTAGAAAATTTCGGCGGCATAACGGCACTATACTAGAAACGGGACGAGGCCTAGCCTTATCCCCGGTCTAGTGAAGGCCCACGCCATTCACATATCAATCAAATTCACCAAACAATCAAATTCAAATCAAATCATCAAACTAATTTATGCAACCAAACAAACAAGTCCATGGTCTGTGGACGATTGTGTCGGGTGCTACTAAGCACCGTCTACATCCTAGTGTATATATATATATATAACTAGAAAAAGAAATTGAAAGGTGAGAAATTCTCACCGATAGCTATCCAATCATCTTGACTCTTCTTTGATATAAAGCTTCTTCGTTCTCGCTTTTTTTGTCACCTTCGTTATCCGCTTTACCTACATATGTAAGAATCGAATTTTTACTTCGCTTTTCAATATATAAAAAATCACATTTTTAATTCGAAGTTCAATATATAAAAATCATATTTTTAATTCGAAGTTCAATATATAAAATTCATATTTTTAATTCGAAGTTCAATATATAAAAATCATATTTTTAATTCGAAGTTCAATATATAAAAATCATATTTTTAATTCGAAGTTCAATATATAAAAATTGAATTTTTACTATGTTATTCAATATATAAAAATCGAATTTTTTCTACGGTGTTATATAGATAAAAATTATATTTTCAAAAATATAGATTTCGCCTTTTTATAAAAATAAAGATTATATTTTCCTCGAAGTAAAAATCATATTTTTACTTCCCTACTTATTTAAAAATATCGCCTTTTCACTTTTAAAAATATCGCCTTTTCACTTTTAAAAATATTGCCTTTTCACTTTTAAAAATATCGCCTTTTCACTTTTAAAAATATCGCATTTTCACTTTTAAAAATATCGCCTTTTCACTTTTAAAAATATCGCCTTTTCACTTTTAAAAATATCGCCTTTTCACTTTTAAAAATCAAATTTCCTTACCCTAAAAATCTAGCTTTTATTTACCTAGAAGAAACTAATTATTTTGCATAAGGAATTAAATAGAACTTACAGTAGATCAGGAAAAGGTGGGAGGGGCTTCATCGTCAGGCGCTGGAGGGAGGTCGTGGGTGCAGAGGTGGGGCGGAGTTCCTGGAGTCGGCGGCGGTGGCGAGTAGGGTGGTGCGGCGGATTTTGCGTTCTAGGGTTTTGGGGTGGCTCGTTCTTCGGTGTTGCGATTCAGAGGAGGAAGGGGAAAACGAGAAGCGAGGGTGGAGAGGAAAGGAGGCGGCGGAAAAAAGGGGGGGTTGCGGCGGTGCTCCGCCTGGGGGCGGCGGCGGCCATCGCGCCCTCCTTTTTTTTTTTTTTTGAATTGATTTCTGATTTTAAAGAAACGAGGGGGGGTATATATAAATATAATTATTTATATTTTATTTTAATTCCTCTTTTGAAAAGTAACTTTTTATTTCGAAGTCGAAATCAAACCCACCGCCTGTCGTCTATAGCGTCTTACCCCCATCCCGAACACAATGGGATATGTATCGTAGGCTGATTCGGTTGTTACAATAAGTTTCCGTTAAATTTACATTTAAAACACTTTATTGAATTTTAAACGTACATTTCAAATTACCGGGGTCACATACTAACTCGAAAAATTCCAGAAAAATATTTTCTAGCTTCGTATTGGCGATACGGTCCTAACAAAACTAGTTTCGTCGAATTCTGAGACCGTTAGAAAAATGGGCATTTTCCAGTCGATTAAAATCAACTGAAACTGGTCAAACGCGTTTTCCTTCGCCACGCTCACATATTGATTCGAAAAATTATGAAATTTGGAATCTAGCAATAATTTGACATCACGGATCCAACAAAAGTGGTTTCGTCGAAATCCGAGGTCGTTTGCAAAATTCCCATTTTTAAGGGCCTGAATTCCATAGCGACTATTCAGAATTTTCAACTGGACATATCTTTTGATTTCCGCTATGAAATTTTGATTTTTCGGATTCGTTGGAAAGATATTATCAATTAAATCCTAATGTTTTTGGTTTCACTAAAATCCGGATTGTTTTGCACCTGATACATTCAATTGAAGTTTGAAATCGATTTATCGAACTACCGCGCCATTTTCAATTCTATTTATAATTATATATAAATATTTATATTCTAACGACGACGTATATAATATATACGTTCTAATTATATTCAAAATAAATTTCTCGACAATTTTATTTAAAATAATCTATTTTAAATATTCAAAATTCGCTAAAATCGCCAAAATAAAAATTTCAAACTGGCTCGCATTTTCCGGGTTGTTACACCCTGCGAATATAAATCTGCAAAACCAAAACTACTAGCTGCCCGTGTCGAAAATAGGGGCACCCAGAGTTTAGGTTAAAACAATAAACTCCAGGTCAGTCATGTGACTGGTGTGAGAACTTAAATCAGTTATTAATCTTTATTTTAAAGTTCGGTAAATCAAGGGACCACGCCGTATAACACGGAACGGGTTTCCTCCCAAGAATACGAGTGCATAAAACAAACAGCGCAATGCTAAATAAAGGAAAATGAAGCTGTTATAAGACCCAGGTCCCATCACACAATGCAACGCAAGCCGGAGGATAGGGTTTTTACCTTATAACAGCCAAAGCATGCTTGATACGTTTAAAACACATTATGTGATACTATTGTAGGTGTATAGTGTCAAAACAATTTCAATCATAAATATCAATCATAGGCGGCATGAATGACCCATACCACTATGTCGCCATACTAGGTTCTACAAATAAAACCGCAACACACGTATTGGAAATTGGATTCCGTCATGAGCCGAGGCAAGGGGCAAGCTCCTCTCCGATTCGAGACACTCTAGCAAATGCCTCAGGACCCCACTATGATCCTTGGAATCGGCTGGGCCGGTCCTCTCTTACTTTTGAGGATTGGCAATTCCTGAACACACGTTTCCCGGTCCTTACAGACCTATATCCGAGGCGCCTCGTATCCAACAACCACACAGGTGAAAAGTATATAAATGTCAGGGCTGGTAGGTCGCTGACACCACCCTAGCTAGAAAGAAACGTTGTGCTCTCCCAGCGGTCCATCTCCCGTTTTTGACTCATACCGAGGTGTGAGGCTCGCGAATTCACGTTATACACAAAGCTACGCCACAAAGGCCGTGCTTTGATCATCAACCACAAGACTTTGCTTTTCAACAGAAGCCTTGATCAATTGCCACTTACGCGTGCCACACTGGCAATTCACTCCATGCGACTGATGTCCACCGATATACAACCTCTGAGCTCGTACATCTCAGAGAAGGGCGTTAAGCAAGAGAATAAATTCTCCGCCGCCAAACAGATGTATATTTAATAGAGATCAATCAACACAGAATAAAATCCAATGTCAGACACACAATCCATTTACAAGTTCATTCTAGGTCTGAACAAAACCAGAGGCACTTTCCTTGCATATCCATCGATCTCCAAGTACGTCTGGACGATTACCAACTGTTTCCCTCATCCTGGGTGTACAGCCCAATCAAGATCATCAGTAATCACCCAAACGATGTGAAGACTTCTGGTCTTCAACCACCGTCTTCATCTTCGACATCTCGTCGAATCGGTTATTCAGAATGGGTAAAAACCCGGCCTTTCTGAATAACCCACATATATAATAAACGAATGTTACACAAACACAACAAACGCCTCATTCCAATTCAGAATATTCTTTTATTCACAAAATCACATTCTTTGGGAAAGGTTCCCATTAAATTTATCTAAAATAAATTCTTCTAAATTTATTCTTTAATCCTCCTTTGGATATCATTTCAAACTAGTCGGGATTAACGAACCACACCGAAGTAATTATTTATTTTATTTCCCAATCCCAACCTATATATCCCATGGAGAAAACTGGTAATACTCCACATCTAACACCACGGTGTTATCGGTAAAATTAATTACCATTTCACGTTCAAATCTAATTAAAGATTTAACTATCGCTTTGGAGCAAAACTGGTGGTACTCCATTCTCGATCACCTTTCAGATTTGATAATTTAAATTATCAATTCACATTTTTAATCTAATTAAAGATTCATTAAAACTCCACTTAGTTTTAATCTTCTCAAAAATCAACATCTTGCCTTTAACTGGGTTAAAGAACCAATGTCTTCTAAAACACGATTCACGATAAACCCAAATCACATTTGATATTAAATACAAGGCTCTGAATAGAAAATATATCGGCTTATATTCAATATCAAATTCTGAAACCAACATATCTCGTATTGGAAATAACGATATAAAATATATCTTTCAAATTCCCATAACAATATCTGTATAGTCACGAAATCCAACATCGAAATATCCCGAAGATAATTTCGATTCAACTCCAGTCCAATCCACGTATTGGGAATATTGATTATTTTTAAAATCACTTTCAAATTCAATTTATTTATTTCAAAAATAAATTGATTTTAATTCTAGTTCAAAACTAGTTTATTTCGATAAAAATCTATTTTTATCTTTTCAAATGTGGAATTCTCCAGCTCAATTCTTTCCAATCCATATATTATGATTTTATACAAATTATAGATATTTTTAATAATTTTATTAAGGCCCGTACAGTCGATTTCCATCAACGGCCATCGAACTGCACTTACAGCGACCTTTTCTAAATTTGATTTAGACATAATTCCAAATCCAACCGTTAGATTTCAAATTTCTAATATTCATTGGAAAGCTCTTTTCGATACGAACCCAACGGTTCCGGTTTTAGGAGAATCCGACGGTAGGATCTCCCGTAATGTCCGTTTGAAATAAATGGTCGAAATTCACGAACTACCGCGGCGCGACGCGTTCTATTCAGGCCATTATATTATATATATAATATATATTTCGTCGATTTCCTTTTTAAAACGTATTTTATAAATCGTTTTAAATTCGTTTCAAAAACAATTTCAACTTCATCTTCAATTACAAATCGATTTGATTTCCATTCAATTCGAATTCATTTCAATTCAATTTCAGTTCGTTTTAAATTTCACTCAACACGATTTCAATTTGCTTTTAACTCAATCTCAATTTCAATTCATTTCTAATTGATTTGAATTCAAATTCACTTATTATTCAATTCGAATCGAATTCATTTTCTATTCGATTCGAATTCATTTCAAATTGATTCAATAAAATTTCAATTCGAATTTTAATCTAATTTAATATGAATTTCATTTCAAAATATTAAATTTTGGAATCACTTTTCAATATTCATTATAAAACGAATAAAATCGATATAAATATCGTTCGCGTCAAAATAGCGCAACTCTAATCAACACGGCTTTATATTTTTCAAAAACTTCTTTATTCTATTCAACAAATGAATACTTCTTCTATTCAACACATGAATCTATATTTCTTCTATTCAACACATGAATCTATATTTCTTTCAACACACAAATATTTTTCTTATGTAAAATATTTTATAAAATTATGGTATCTATCGTTTGATTTTAATTAGACTCCACCGAGAAGTAGATTCTAATTGTAAATATGATAAAGATGTATATTTTATTATTAAAATATTTTACTCAACACATGAATATAGTCAACACATGACTATTTTTATATTCAACACATGAATTTTCTTTTATAACATTCATTATTTTCCCGATTGGAATGAGGCCCAATCAATCACCATATAACGTTAATTATATGGATTCCATACAACACATGTATATAATAGCAACGACAAACAATAAACCATCATCCAAAGTGCACCACACAACTGCATAAGCATCAAATATAAATAATCGATGCTTACACTGTCTGTCAACAAATCGATCGACATACAATTAAATAATTGGGATTAGTGTACCCAAATATCATCCCAACACCCGTGTGGGGTTTCAAATCAACAAACACATATTTTTATTCGTGCAGTTGGGCGATGTGTAAAATTTATCGACCCAATCAATATCAGTCAAATCAGTGTATATAAACAAATCGGCCGATTTGTTTATAAATATTGATTTATTCACATTCACGTTAAAAATTATATTTTTAACGATAATTAATTTAATTCAACACATACACATTTTATTATCGATTTCACCTCAACAACACAAACAAATTTCACAACACATCAAACAAGCATACAAGACATCCATGGTCTGTGGATGACGGTTGTCGGGTGCTGCTAAGCACCGTCTGCATCCTAGTATATATATATAACTAGAAAAAGAAATTTAGAGTGAGAAGTTCTCACCGACTAGCTAATCCAAACGCCTTGACTCTTCATATGTAGAACATCTTCACCGTGCTCGCCTTTCGTCACTTTCGTTGCCCGTAGCCACTACATATATAAAAGTCGAATTTTTACTTCGCTATTCAATATATAAAAATCGAATTTTTACTATGCTATTCAATATATAAAAATCGAATTTTTACTATGCTATTCAATATATAAAAATCGAATTTTTTTACTATGCAATTCAATATATAAAAATCGAATTTTTTTACTATGCTATTCAATATATAAAAATCGAATTTTTACTTCGATGTCATATAAATAAAAATTCCATTTCTATCCCGCTATTCTTCATATAAAGATTTCGCCTTTTCAAAAATATAGATTTCATCATTATAAAAAAAATCACATTTTTATTTCAACGTATATATAATAAAGATCAGATTTTTATTTCTCTACATATACAAGGATGATATTTTTATATTCTCTATCCTATAAAGATTACATTTTTATAGTTCCTACTATGTAAAAGTCATATTTTTAACCCACTACATATGTAAAAATCTCACCTTTCTCCATTTAAAAATATCGTCTTTCTTCTTTTAAAAATCTAATCTTTTCTATTTTAAAAATCACGTCTTTTCTATTTTAATAATCACGTCTTTTCTATTTTAATAATCACGTCTTTTCTATTTTAATTCATAAAATAAAAATCGAATTTTTATTCCTTAAACAGCCATATGAAAATCACTGATTAATTACATATTAAAAATAAAATAGAAGGGGGCTTACAGTGTTTTGCAGAGGAGGGGGATTGCGCGGTTGGAGTGGTGGTCGGCGTCGAGGGTCGGGGTTAGGGTTTCAGGGGCGGCGGCGGCGCGGTTGTGGCGTGGAGGGGCTCGGGGGAGAGGAAGTGGAGGGGAGGAGAAGAAGAGGCGGAGGTGCAGGCGGTGGGGGAGGCGATCGGTGGAGGGTGGAGGTCTGGGCGGCGCGGTTTGATAAGAAGAGGAGGAGAAGGAGGAAGGGCGCGAGGTGGAGAAGAGGAGAAGAGGGGAGTCTTGGTGGACGGCGCCAGGGCGCGGCGGCCTGCCCCCCTCCCCCCCCCCCCCCCCCCGTCGTTCGCTTTCTCCCTTTTTTTTTAAATCGAACGGGTTGACTTCTGAATGGATGATGGTGAGGGAGATATTAATATATATATATATATATATATTATTTTACTTTTCAAAAAGCAACTTTTATTTTCGACCTCAAAACGAGGCCCACCGCCTGTCGTCCATAGCGTTTTACCCCCATTCCGAACACAATGGGATATGTATCGCAAGCTGATTCGGCTGTTACAATTAGTTTCCGTTAAATTTACATTTAAATCACTATATTGAATTTTAAACGTACATTTCAAATTACCGGGGTCACATACGAATTCTAAAAATTCCCGAAAAATATTTTCTAGCTTCGTATTGACGATACGGTCCTAACAAAACTAGTTTCGTCGAATTCTGAGATCGTTAGAAAAATGGCCAATTTCCAGTCGATTAAAATCAACTAAAACTGGTCAAACGCGTTTTCCTTTGCCACGCTCACATGTTGATTCAGAAAATTATGAAGTTTGGAATCTAGCAATAACTTGACATCACGGACCCAACAAAAGTGGTTTCGTCGAAATCCGAGGTCATTTGCAAAATTTCCATTTTTAAGGGCCTGAATTCCATAGCGACTATTCAGAATTTTCAACTGGACATATCTTTTGATTCCCGCTATGAAATTTTGATTTTTCGGATTCGTTGGAAAGATATTGTCAATTAGATCCTAATGTTTTTTGTTTCACTAAAATCCGGATTGTTTTGCACCCGGTACATTCAATTGAAGTTTGAAATCGAATTATCGAATTACCGCGCCATTTTCAATTCTATTTATAATTATATATAAATATTTATATTCTAACGACGACGTATATAATATATACGTTCGAATTCTATTCAAAATAAATTTCTCGTCGATATTATTTAAAATAATCTATTTTAAATATTCAAAATTCGCTAAAATTGCCAAAATAAAATTTTTAAATTGGCTTAGATTTTCCGGATTATTACATTTCAGCCCAGAATTCGTGAAATCCGTGAACCAAAACCCGATCTTGACCGTATGGATTGAAAGACCTCTCCGAGAGCTTCGATTTGGTACCAAGTTTGTCTATTTTCATTGAGCGGATCAAAAGTTATGAGCGTTTGAAATTGGAGAAATTCTGGCCTTCGGTTTAGGTGGCGGCTGCCATGAAAATTAGGGTTTCGGCCTGAATATTTTAATAATATTTTAATATTAAATCTTGAAATTCGTGCTCAAAAGGTGGATTTTCAGACTTTCTCTGATTTGGGCCTGCTTTCTGTCGTTCTTAAGGTTTTGACACCTTTTGAACGCAATGGGATAGGTCCCGTGGCCCAATTCCGAAATCTGTACGATTTTTATTTAAAATTGCATTAAAAATTAATTAATTAAATATTGACCGTACATTAAAATATACCGGGGCCACATACGACCTCTAAAAATTACAAAAAAAATATCTTTGGCTTTATTATGACGATACAGTTCTAACAAGACTAATTTCGTTGAATTCTGAGACTGTTTGAAAAATGGCCTTTTTCAAGTCGTTTAAATTTAACTGAAATAGTCAAAACACATTTTCTCTTGCCACGCTCACATATTAATTCAAAAAATTCTGAAAATTGAAATCTAGCAATAATTTGACATTCCGGTTCCAACAAAAGTGGTTTCGTCGAAATCGGAGGTCATTTGAAAAATGACTATTTTCAAAGCCAATATATTTAATATTAAAAATACATTTTTAAACAAATAAATTCCGAAACTCAAAATATATAAGTGTTTACTGGTTTTCAATGCAAAAACGTCATTTCGAACTCAATGGAAGTGGTTTCGAGTCGAAATTCCTTCATATGTGAGAAGTAGCCTTTTGGGCCATGTATATTATATAAATTCTACAGTGACCTTTCTATAAACTGAATTAGCCATAACTTTTGACTTCCGCAATGAAATTTCAATTTTTCAAATTCATTAGAAAGATATGATTAAACAGATTTAAATATTTCTGGTTTCACTCAGTTCTGATTTATTTTGAATCCTGTACATTCAGTTAAAGTTCAAAATCAAATTTTAAAACTACCGCGCCATTTCTAACTCCTTTTATATTTAAATTAAATTTATTCGTTCTAACTTTGACAAAAATAAATTCTAGCCATTATTATTAATAATAAATTATATTATATCCTCAAAATTCATTAAAATTTTCTAAAATAAAATTTTTAAATTGGTTCAGAATTTGCGGGTTGTTACATCGGTTTTCGACGAAACCACTTTTGTTGGATCCGGGATGTCAAGTTATTGCTAGATTCCAAAATTCGTAATTTTCTGAATCAATATGTGAGCGTGGTGAAGTAAAACGTGTTTTAACAGTTTTAGTCAATTTCGATCGATTGGAAAATGGCCATTTTTCAAACTGTCTCAGAACTCGAAGAAATTAGTTTTGTTAGAATCGTATCATCCATACAAACCTAGAAAATATTTTTTTGGGAATTTTTAGTGTCCGTATGTAGCCCTAGTAAATTGAAATGTGCGTTCAAATTCAATATATAGATTTATATTTTGATTTTAATGAAAACTGATCGAAACGATGGAACTGGCTTACGAGGAATATCCAATTGTGTTCGGAACGGGGGTAATTAGTTATGGACGACAGTCGTTGGGCCTCGTTTGGAGTTCAAATGAAAAGATAACCTTTTTGAAAATAAATATAAAATAAATAAATATTATATATATATATATAAAAACTTTACACTTAACCCCCCCAAGTCTTCACTTTCTCCAAATAGAAAAACCTGAGCCCTAAATTAAAAATGGCCAACGTCATTCGCTGATACCCCCATCGACCTCCCTCCACCCTCCTTCGCCGAAGTCCCCTCCGCCTCCACCACTCCACCATCGGCCTCGTGCAAGTTAACCCCCAACCATCGATCGAACCCGCGGCGTCGGAGCCCATCGTGCCGCTCAGCCTCCCCTTGCTGCTGCCACCAATGGCGAAACACCCCATGAGCCGCCAATCCGACGCAGCGCCCCCTTGCTCCACTTTGATGCAGAGCAACCCTATTTCCACCTGTAAGCTTTCGTTTTCTTTTCCTTTTTTTATTTTAAATGATAAGTTTAGTTTAATATAATATCATTATTAAAAATCAGTTTATATGAGAATGAAAATGTAATTCTTGGTATGAAATACATATTAAAAGTGTGATTTTTATATTCTAAGAATAATAAAAATATGATTTTTATATTATAGAGATAATAAAAATATGATTTTTGTATTATAGAGATAACAAAAATATGATTTTTATATTATAGAGATAAAAAAATTATGATTTTTATATTATAGAGATAATAAAAATATGATATTTATAATATAGAGATAATAAAAATACGATTTTTATCTTATATAGATAGTAAAAATTTGATCTTTATATATGTAGCGATAGAATAAAAATACTATTTTTATATATGAGGTGGTTTTCATTATATGAATCATTTTAGAAAAATTCAATTTTTATATATGTTGTTTTGAAATAAAAATATGATTTTTATTTTGAAGAGGGCGTTATAGAAATATAATTTTTAAGTGAGTAGCAGTATAAAAATTGCGATTTTTAATATATGAACAACATATTAAAAATGTGATTTTAATATGAACAGCGTGGAGAAGACTACGTTGAAAGTACGGGCAAATCCAAACTGTTCTGAATTTCAGAAATAAAATGGAGGAGTGGAACCCTCGGTGAGAACTTCTCACTTTTAATTTATTTTCTAGTTGAAATATATACTAGGATGCAGACGGTGCTTAGCTGCACCCGACACCCGTCGTCCACAGACCATGGATGACTTGTTTGTTTTATAGATGTGTTGTGAAATTTTATTGTGTGATGTGGAATGAATAAATATTTTATAGTTAAAAATATATTTTTTTAACGTGTATATAAAATAAATATTTATAAACAAATCGGACGATTTGTTTATGTACACTTATTTGACCGATATGGATTGGGACGATAAATTTTACACATCGCCCAACTGCACAAATAAAATATGTGTTTGATTGATTGAAACCCCACACGGGTGTTGGGATGATATTGACGTACACTAATCCCAATTGTTTAGTTGTATGTCGATCGATTGGTTGACAGGCTGTTGTAAGCGTTGATTATTTATATTCAATGCTTATGCAGTTGAGTAGTGCACTCTGGATGATGGGTGATTGTTTATCACTATTGATATATACATGTGTTGTATGGAAATCCATAGAAATAAAATCTATGGTAATTGATTGGGCCTCATTCCAGATTTGAAATAGAAATATTTGAAATGAAATATTTCAATAGAAATATTTGAAAAGAAATATTTGAAAAAGAAATATTTGAAATGAAATATTTGAAAAAGAAATATTTGAAATAGAAATATTTGAAATGAAATATTTGAATAGAAATATTTGTAATAGAAATATATAAAGCCGTGTCGATTAGATTGGCGCCATTTTGACGTGAACGATATTTATATCAATTTATTCATTTATATAATGAATATCGGATTTCGAAATCTAATGTTTTGAAAATATTATCATTTATATATCGATGATATGGAATATTCAATTTTGATTAGAAATTGAATATGAAGTTGAAATTTTTTTGAAAACGATTTTGAAACAATTTATAAAATACGTTTTGAAAGGAAATCGACGTAATATATATAATATATATTATATATATATAATGGCCTGAATAGAACGCGCCGCGCTGCGACAGTTCACGAATTTCGATCATTGACTTCGAATGGACATTACTGGAGATCCGACCGTCGGATTCTCCCAAAACCGGAACCGTTCGGTTCGTATCGAAAAAAAAATCTAACGAATGCAAGAAATTAGAAATTTAACGGTTGGATTTGGAATTAGGTCCAAATCAAATTTGGAATAGGTCGCTGTAAGTGCAGTTCGATGGCCGTTTGTGGAGATCGACTGTACGGGCCTTGATAAAATTATTTAAAATATTAATAATTGGTGTCAAATCATAATGAATGATTTAGAAAGAACTGGGATGAAAAATTCCACATTTGTAAAGATAAAAATATATTTTTATCGAAATGAACTAGTTATGAACTAGAATTAAAATCCAATATTTTTAAATAAATAAATTGGATTGAGAATGGGTTTTAATATAACCAGAATTTCCAAATGTGAATTGGAAGGGATTTGAATCGAAATCGCCTTCGGAATAGTTCGATGTTAGATTTCGTGATTATACAGATATTGTTATGGGAATTTGAAAGATATATTTATATCATTATTTCCAATACGATATTTGTTGGTTTCACGATTTGATATTGAATATAAGCCGATATATTTTCTATTCAGAGCCTTGTATTTAATATCAAATGGGATTTGGGTTTGTTGTGAATGGTGTCTTCAATAACACTGTTCTTTAACCCAGTTGAGAAAAAGATTAAATCTTTTTATTTAGATTTAATGCAGTATAGCAATTAAATAATATTTAATTGGAATTGAAATGGAATGTGATTTTGGGTCTACCGTAAGCTATGTTTTAAGTGACATTAGTTCTTTAACCCAGTTAAAAGACAGGATATTGATTTTTGGGAAGATTAAAACTAAGTGGAATTTTAACGAATCTTTAATTAGATTGAAATTATCGAGAACGGAGTATCACCAGTTTTTCTCCAAAGCGATAGTTAAATCTTTAATTAGATTTGAACGTGAAATGGTAATTAGTTTTACCGATAACACCGTGGTGTTAGATATGGAGTATTACCAGTTTTGCTCCATGGGATGAATAGGTTGGAATTGGGAAATAAAATAAATGATGACTTCGGTGTGGTTCGCTAATCCCGACTAGTTTGAAATGATATTCAAAGGAAGATTATAGAATAAATTTTATAGAATTTATCTTTGATAAAATTAATGGGAACCATTTCCTAATAATATGAATATTTGAATAAAAGAATATTATGAATTGGAATGAGGCTATGTTGTGTTTGTGTAACACTTGTTTATAAAATACGCGAGTTATTTGGAAAGACCGGTTTTATCCCATTCTAAATAACTAATACGACGATTAGTCGAAGATGAAGATGGTGGTTGAAGACCAGAGGTCTTCACGTCGTTTGCTTAATTACTGATGATATTGATTGGGCCGTACACTCAAGAGGAGGGAATCAGTTGGTGATCGTCCAGACGTACTTGGAGATCAATGGATATGCGAGGAATAAGGTTCCTCCGGTTTTGTTCAGACCCAGAACGAACTTGTTAATGGACTGTGTGTCTGACATTGGATATCATTCTGTGTGATTGATGGATATCGGTTGCATGGGGTGGTTTGCCTGTGTGGCATGCTGAGATGCAAATGATCAAGGCTTCTATTGTAAACGAAAGTCTTGTGGTGGATGATCAGAGCACGGCCTTTGTGGTGTAGCTTTGTGTAGCGTTAATTCGCTAGCCTCACACCCCGGTGTGAACCAGAAACGGGAGAGGACATCAGGGAGGGCATGCGTTTCCTTCTAGCTAGAAGTGGCGTCAGTGTTTTTACACGCCCTGTTGAGTTTGACTTATGTAGTTGTTGGAATGCGAGGCGCCTCGGATATATCGATCGATCCGGGACCGATGGTGTCATTGGACTCATGGACAACCCCTAGGGTGGGGAAACTGAAACGACCCAAACTTCCTAGTAAAGGAAAGACTGGATTACTTTGAGAACAATACACATTAGAGCACAAACTGAAGAACATATTATTGCTGATTACAACAATTACATCAGAGTACAAGAAAATCACAGAGTATGAATACTTATTACACACCTGAAATACAATAATATCAGAGATTTAAATTACATTTAAATAGCAGCGGAAAAATATTTCAAATATACAACTGAAAGGAATACACGGATACAGAGCTTTTTGAATACCGCTTCAGCTGTAAACAAGGATCCTGTAAATATATCTGCAAAAGCTAGTCGACTGCCCGTGTGGAAAATAAGGGCACCCGAGTTTGCCAGTGAAACAAACTACAGGTCAGTCATGGGACTGGTATGAGAAATCTTAACTTAACTTATCTAATAATAAGGCGAATCACAGGACCACGCAGCTAACGCGGAACGGGTTTACTCCATTGGATTGCCAGTGCATAAAATAAAGTAAAACGTTAAACAACGCAATGCTTTTTAGAAAAATGAAACCATTATAAGACCCAAGTCCCATCACACAATGCAACGCAAACCGGAGGATAGAGTTTGATCGAAGCTAGAAAAGCGTGATATTTGTAGTAAATACTACAAGCGTACATGTGTGTAGCATACATGTCGAACACAGGGAGGAAAAATTAAAAATTATTATTTATAGAATTTCATGGGCGAGTTAGACAAATCTTCGAGGTTGATTTTGAAAACAATAAAAATTGAAACTGCGATCTGATCCAGAACAAATCTAATTGAACAGACGATCAAATCACAATTATCAATTGGAAAGCAAAGAAAACTATGAATCAAATCTAAATCTAATCAAATCCAATTTAACCTAGGAAAGCAATAACACGAACAGAAAATAAAAGTGCAGAATAGAGATAACAACAGAAATAGAATTAGGATTATCATTGAAACTAATCAAACAATTAATCACTAATGCAAATAAATGTAAAATACAACTAGTACTCTACAAATCTAATTGTGTAGATGGCACTAGTTGCTAAGAAATAGAAAAATGCAGAAAAAGAAAGAAAAAGGAGTTTTATTAATGGAGAAGAGAATATATAATAGGATAAGATGGTGGCTACAATGATATTACAAGGGTATTTATAGGGAATAACCAAACCCTAACCCTAATACAATGATAGATGGGCCTTAGGGAATGAGTGTCTCAAATGGGCCTTAATTATATCTATTAAATTTTGGCCTTTCTTCTTTTCCTCTTGGTTCTTTGACAAGCCTCCATTGATTTGAGATGTGCATGGCCTTTTTATCAATCATTTTCTTGTCCAACAGCAACTAGATGTGGGAACTTCATCTACAATTCTTCAAAATGTAAATAAATAGCAATCTGATCTCCATTTCTCTACTTTTCTGGTTGCATGCGGGCTGGGCTGGAATATCTGTAAAAGTGACAAAATAATACCCAAGTAATATTTATTTATATACAAAAGATAAGATATAAGAGCATAAAATAAACACATTTCTATGTCAATCAAATACCTCCACACTTATCTTTTACTCGTCCTCGAGTAAAACAAGAAATGAAAAAATAAACTAGATAGGTCACACTTTCGTAGGAAATACGATTGCATTGAGCGTATGCAACAAGCCGTTAAACCTCTAGGTGTCCCTAGTAGGACGAGTGGTGTCTCATGAGGGTTTTCAGCGGATACTACCCACAAAATCCAAATGCAATATGTGTGGATCTAATGTAACTATATGAATGCAATGGTTATATGCAAAAAAAACAAAACAAAACAAAAATGACAACACGACTTATTTCAGGAAAGTGGTACAACAAATTAAGTTAACAACTTCTAGTCAGTTGATTTTATTTTAGATACCTCTACTTGTCACAATTTTCAACATAAATCAAGTTTTCGAATGTTAAATTCCAGTTTGGCCAGTTAGTTCGGTCGATAACATAGTGCAGCCATGAAATAAATTCTTAGTTTGCTTGTCACAGTCTGTGAAGTGGTATTCTAATTTCCTTGTGTATGGCTAGTCAAATCAATAAGGTCAAGAAATGTTTGGGCATCATCGCTTATTCTTTATTCTATAAAATTTTAAAATTTATGATTAAGTACATACACCTAACTTAGAAGACCAAGGTTTACCACCCATGCATTGCCTCGCGGACTAACGGAGAGTGGGTAAGGAGCTTGGCGGATTGTGCTGGCCGACTTTGACTTTGTCAACAACGTGTCGGTAATCCTTAGGTGTCCAATCTCATAAAATGAGACCAAGATATTCCAACGCTGACTTTGTCAACAACTTGTCGGATAGAGCTTGACGGGTTTGCACACCAACGCTTGATATACAAGCAATGTTGGATACCCTTGGATTACTATTATTATTATTGAATTTATAAGCACAAAAGAGAGTTACGCGAATTCAACTTAACACAACTTAGTTTTAAAGATTTGAAAAGCCAATATAAGTATTTTAAGTCCTCCACTTATTTAAACAAAGTCTACAATATAGAATAGATTTCATGGCCATGATTTAAGAACCTCCCTATGTACCGGTTACACTGTTATCCCTCAAAATTCAACTTTTCATTATATTTCTTATTTGATCTTAGCTGAGAGAAAAAAAATACTATCAACTGATTAACAATCCTTAACTTATTTTGTTGTATCAATCTAAAATGAGTCATGTTAAAAAAAAATGGCATGTTACTACAGTCTAAAATGCATGATGGTCCTATTTAAATGGATGAAAATGAAAAGAAAGAAAAATAAAGAAAAAACGAAAATGAGTGAAATGCAGACTCCCTCCCCCCCACACACACTAGAACTAAATAGTGTCCACACTGCAAACGTTTCCTAAATTTGAAAGATCGTACCCAAAGGTGAATGAAATGCAAAATTATCTGTAGAATGAAATGCAATCTAACTATATGTAAGAATGGATCATATGTACAATGATATATGTGTTTGCGGTGCACGTGATGCAAAGAATACCACCATCTTTTTCCCTCACACTTGGTTCTTGCCCTATGAGTCCCATTCCCACTATGTATAGGCATGTTTTCTAACAAGCAAGAGTTTTTGAAAACCATCTCATCTTTATACCTCGATTTATAGTCCAATAAATGAATGTTCAGGGTCGTCCTAACATGAAGTTTTTCAACAAAGCTAACATTCCAAAAATAGTTCAAGTGTTCAACAAATTTGTTAGTGTAATTTTTCCAAAATTTGTGATCGTATATAAATTCAGTGAAATCTGAAATTTGAGTGTTGTTCAAGACTATGTGATCACTTTTCTCATCATTAATTGACAACGTATTTTCGACACTGACGATTTCAAGTTCGTTTGAAATTTTCTCAAAGTTAAAATTTTTGAACTCGTGACGTGAATCTACTTCATCTTCATTTGGCAACTCATCCTCATACAATCCAAAAAATTCATGTTCATTAAAATCCTTCTCCAACTCTAAATTGAAAAATTCAACATTTTTATTTTGTTCAATATCTAGAATTTCAAGTTTCGCACAGCCTGAAAGAGGAAAATCAAAATCTGAGTTTATATCTTTTTCCTGAAAAGAATCGAAGTCCAAATCATTTGTTGAATTATGAACAACTTCATTTAGATTGTTATTCTCAATTTCCAAATTTGTTATTTGAAAATTTCCACTATCAGTAGAGAATGGATTATTTTCTGATTCGTCGCTTGTTTGAATTTGATTTTGTTGCTCTCGTTGTTCTTTCAAAGATGCCATCAAAGAAAGAAGTTCATCAAGCTGTCTATCTTTCTTTTCTACCCTCTCTCTAAGAATGTTAAGATGATATTCTTCAGAATCGTTGATCTGAAAGCACTCGTTTTGGATTTCTTCATTCTCAAAACTATAGTCCCCATCGATTTCATGATCAATATTATTTCCAATGAGGTGGTTGTTTGAATTTTCATTTTGATATTGGAAATCATCTTGATTGTAAAAATTATGTTCGTAACCAAAACTATTGAAATTCGAGGGAAAATTGCAATTTTGGTTATTCTCAAGATGTTGATATGGGCTATAATTTTGAAAATTTTGATTTTTAACCTCATATTGATGTGAATCAAAGCTATATTGGGATTCAAAGCTAATTTGATTTGGATGTGGCTCATAATCGAAATTATTAAAATTTGAATTGAAGTCGCAATTTCGATCATTTATATGATTTTGAAAATGTTGGTCAGTTGGAAAATTTTGAAAATTGTTGACATTGGAATCACGAAGTTTTGGAAAATTTTGCTTCATGAGTTGTAATTCATAGTCATACTCTTCAGGAGGACATCTACTCCGATTATTACCCCACTTTCTCTCAATGATTTTTTTGAATCAGACATTTGAATGAAATCAAGGAAAGACAAAATTTATTCTCACTTCAAAGTAGTATAAAATACTCAGTTGCGCTCTATTAATTAACTGACTCAATTGGAAGGGGGAAGAGGGTCTTATGGCCGTTCACGTATAGTATAAAACTAAGGGATACGACCAATGTTTTATGGGTAGTATGCAACCTCTTTTGCTAGAAGTTCAATAAATTGAACTAATATACATCCGCGATCCAATTATACGAGACAGTCAACTTCACAAAACACCACTTTTTAATTATATTCTTGTGAGATTTTTTTTAATTGTCGAAACGATGAGAATGTTGGTTTTAACTATGGAAATTCGTGCCTTACCCAATTTATTCAGAAATTTCAGCCACAAAACAGTCACAGAATAATAATAGAAAATTAAAATATTGTACAAGCAAACCGCTGCACCTGTAGAAGATTTTTACAAGCAATTTCTATATTTTGCAGTATCTGTAGAGTTTAGAGAATTTTACAATGGGGTACGGCAGTCCGTCCAGAAAGAATTGAGTAGCAGTGGCAATTCAACTCCACTGTTTTGCTTTGCTTGACTTATGTTCCTCACTTTGACCCTTGATTTGTCGCTTTACTGTATTCTTCACTCAGTTCTTGATTTGATTTGATATCTTTTTTTTTTAAATGTCAACCAAAAAAATGAACCTTCAACTCGGCCAAAAGGAAATAAATACGCTTAACAAAACGATTTGAACTCAATAACCCAAGAAATAGAGTATTCTCAACAATTGCTCAAAACCAGAACTTAAACCAATTACTCTCAGTCAAACAAATTGATTGAATGAAGAAGGTCCTCCTTTCGATAAATGGAATTCAATCTAACACAAAACAAAATCACGTGTCTTTTGTCTTTTTTAAACCCTCACTGCCCAGTTGTTTGCAAACAATCCAAACCGCAATAGGGAAAATTAGAACTCACGCCCCTTTGCTTACCCAGAAAAAGAAAATAACCGCACTCCCCCCTCAACTAACACCTTCACATTAATCTCCCAGGAATAACTAAGACGTCACTTTCCCTTTCGTTCTTAGGAAACAACCCAACCCTTTTTGTTTCATTTCCAAACTCGATGCAATTTTGAGATCGTACGTCTAAAAGCTCGGATTTTTTGGGTTTCGGATTTGGTTTACTACTTGAGTTGAGTTTTGGATTTGATTGGTTTTTGAGGATCGGGTATGAGGGTTATTGTTCGAATCGGGTTCGATTGTTTGAGTTGCGAGTAGAGTTTGTTGCTGGGGTGCTTTGGTAGGCGCGAGGTGGGTTTGGTTGTTCGATAGATTGGGGATTCGGTATATGGGAGTGAGCTGCGGCTTAAGTGATTTCAGATCGGTTTGGGTTTCGTGTTTCTGGTTATTGCGAGTGGAAGTTTGGATTTGAGGAATTTAGTGAATAGGGTTTGTGGCTTTCACAATTTGGATTTTGCGTGATGTAAAGGGGGGGTATGGTCTGCGTGGCTGTTGAAGAGGCGTTGGTGAGGGTGAAAGTGACGATGTGGTATGGGATGATCGTGGTAGGTGGTAATGATCTGACGGTTTGCTGGGTTGATGGTGTTTGCTTTTCTGTGATTTGGGTTTGTGCGATTGGGTAAGGTAGGCAAGAATTATGATGAAGTTTGAGAACGGTCTTGGGTATTTCAGGTTTCTCCGTTGATATGTGTGGGGCTAGGCAGAGGAAAGTGCTGAAATTGTCCTAGTAGACTGTCAAATTGGTGAACTTGAGGGCTGATATTGTGGTGAAAAGTGGATGAAGATGATTTTGCAGGGACTTGGGCTGTTCAGAGAAGTACCGTGATTGCGATGTGGTTAGGTGTTGGCAAGGGCCTGTAGCTCGATGGTCTGCAGTTCAGGTTCTCTGTGTGGTCGGCTGGCAAACGGTGGGGGTATTCGGAATTGGATTGTTGCTGTGATTGCCCGTGGTGATGCTTGGAAATTGATCACAGTGGATGGCCTAAATTGTTGAATATTGGTCTGATGGCATATAGTTGTGAAGATGATGGAGATTGTTGAGGGGGATGGTTTAGCCGTGGAGAAAACGGTCTACTGTTCTTGTATTTGATGATGTTTGTGGTGAAGATGATTTGAACGTATTTGCAATGGACAAATAAGAAGGAATTTTGCTTCTTCTTTTTTATTTGAAATATGTAGATAGTAAAGAGTTGCAGAAAGGGAAAGAATTTTGAGAAAAAGGGAAGAGAATTTTGGTAGATGGGAGAATTAAGGCAATTAAGAAAGTAGGAAAGAAATAAAATTAGCAGAAAGAAATTTATAGTCTTTTTTTTTAGGAAAGCAATAAAAAGAAATTAGGAAAGGAAATCGAAGATGGAAAGACTAGAAAGGAGATTGAAAGATGGAAAGAAATTTGAGAAAATTTGGCAATTTTTTTCTCTTGCTTAGTTCATGATAATACCAATGAAATTGACACACCACGTTACTAATCAAGATATTTTTCTATATATACACAAAAACAAAAGGAAAAAAATATAAAATAAAATAAAAACTAACACGAATCGGAAATTAAATAAATAATAAAACTTAATCCTTATCTCCCCGGCAACGGCGCCAAAAACTTGATTGACGCAAGAAAAGCGTGATATTTGTAATAAATACTGCAAGCGTACAGGTGTGTAGCATACAGGTCAAACACAGGGAGGAAAAATTAAAAATTATTATTTATAGAATTTCATGGGCGAGTTAGACAAATCTTCGAGGTTGATTTTGAAAACAATAAAAATTGAAACTGCGATCTGATCCAGAACAAATCTAATTGAACCGACGATCAAATCACAATTATCAATTGGTAAGCAAAGAAAACTATGAATCCGATCTGAATCTAATCAAATCCAATTTAACCTAGGAAAGCAATAACACGACAAGAAAATAAAAGTGCAGAATAGAGATAACAACAGAATAGAATTAGGATTATCGTTGAAACTAATCAAACGATTAATCACTAATGCAAATAAATGTAAAATACAACTAGTACTCTACCAAATCTAATTGTGTAGATGGCAATAGTTGCTAAGAAATAGAAAAATGCAAAAAAGAAAAAGAAAAAGGAGTTTTACTAATGGAGAAGAGAATATAGAATAGGATAGGATGGTGGCTACAATGATATTACAAGTGTATTTATAGGGAATAACCAAACCCTAACCCTAACCCTAATACAATGATAGATGGGCCTTAGGGAATTCACAAAAGAGTTTACAATGAGAGTCTCAAATGGGCCTTAATTAAATCTATTAAATTTTGGCCTTTCTTCTTTTCCTCTTGGTTCTTTGACAAGCCTCCCTTGATTTGAGATGTGCATGGCCTTTTTATCAATCATTTTCTTGTCCAACAGCAACTAGATGTGGGATCTTCATCTACAATTCTTCAAAATGTAAATAAATAGCAATTTGATCTCCATTTCTCTACTTTTCTGGTTGCATGCGGGCTAGGCAGGAATATCTGTAAAAGTGACAAAATAATACCCAAGTAATATTTATTTATATACAAAAGATAAGATATTAGAGCATAAAATAAACACATTTCTATGCCAATTAGGGTTTTACCTTATAAAGGCCAAAAGATGCTTGATACGATAAAACGGATTTAATATTAGTGTGTATATATATGGGCATATATATTTCAAAAACACTTTCAATCATAATGTATTAATCATAGATAGCATAGTACCCTGTCCTACTATGTCACCATACTAGTTCTGCAATCAAAACCGCAAGGTCATATTGGAAATTGGATTTCCATCATGAGTCGAGGCTAGGGGCAAGCTCCTCTCCGATTCGAGACACTCTAGCAAATGCCTCAGGATCCGCCGCAGTGAACCCTTGGATCTTCAGGGCCAGTCCCCGCCTATCGGCAATGGATTGGTTATGCCTGAGCACACGCTTCCCGGTCCCTTTGGACCTATAGTATGACCACTAACAGCCTATAAAAATATGAGACGCCTCAAAATCCATCATCCATATAAGTAAAATGTCAGACAGATTAAGCACTGACACCACTCCTAGCTAGAAAGAAACGTGTGCACTCCTTGTAGTCCTAATCCCGTTTTTGACTCATACCGGGGTGTGAGGCTCGCGAAGTCACGATATACACAAAGTTATGCCGTAATAGGCTATACTTTGATCATCCCACAAGGCCCTGCTTTTCAACAAAAGCCTTGATCATCTGCATCTTGGCGTGCCACATTGACAATTCACGCCACGCGATCAATCCCTATTAATATATACCCGGGTGTTAAGTAGAGAATAAATCCTCCACCACCAAACAGACATACATTAATAGAATCGATTTAATTCACATGGAACGAAATCCAATGTCAGACACGCATCCATTTACTAGCTTATGCTCTGGGTCTGAGTGAAAACCAAATCCGAACAATCAACCATAGTCCGGACGGCCACCACTGAAGCCCCTTCAAGGTAGCTACTCCCATCAAAGGTCTCTGCAGCAACACATCCATTCGATGTGAAGTTCGTCGGTCCTCAACCACCGTCTTCATCTTCAACTCTTCATCGTCGTAGTAATTATTCGGAATGGGTTAAACCCGGTCTTCCCAAATAACTCACGTATTTTATAATTAAAAACCAAGTACTATAAAAACACATCCAACGCCTCATTCCAATTCAGAATATTATTCAAATAAAATATTCGCATTATTTTATCGAAGATAATCTCTTTAAATTATACTTAAATCTTACTTTTAAAGATTTATTAAGAACCCAATTTGGTTTTAAATATCACAAATCATTATTCAATGATTAATTAAATTTAAGAAATTAATCTTATCTTTAACTGGATTAAAGAACTAATGTCATTTTAAAACACCGTTCACGATAAACCCAAAATCGACTTCCATTAAATATGGAATCTTCATAGAAATCAAATCAATATGTAATCGTTATAAATTTCTATATCCGATCAATAATATAAATGGAATAACGGTAAAGCCTCTTAAATTCCATATGTAGTATCGATCTTCTTTTACAGAAGCTTATCTCGGTTATTATTAATTCGAATTCCATTCAATTCCAGTTTAATGTATTAAATTGGAAAACTTAACTTTTGGAAAATTCCCATTTAAATCTTGATACAAGATTTATAGATTCCAAATCATATTCTTACTGTTAATTGAGTTAAAGAACAGATGTCGTTTAAAAACATTGTTCACGATAAACTCAATTCACAAATCATTTTTATTCCAATTACAGAATATAGTTTGAAACTCTAGTAATCTTAATTTAAAGATTTATTCTTTTCAACTGGGTTAAAGAAAGGTGTTATTGAAGACACCATTCACGACAAACCCAAAATCTAATTTATTTAATTTAATTTCAATTAAGTATTCTCTAATAGGAAAACTTCATTGAATCTTAATTTAATGATCTATTCTAGTTAATAACTAGTTCATTTAAATAAAATGTATTTTTCCTAAATATATTTTTCTAAAATATTTTTTATCTTTTTGTCCATTCAAGAACGGACATAGAAATCATCATTTCATTATTGGTTAAATATTATATAATAATATTCTTTATATAAAAAGATTCTTTATATAAATTATCCTTTATAGTACGGTATTCTTTATTTTAAAAGATATTTATATTACAATGTTCTTTTTCTAATTATTCCTGATTTTAAAAGATATTCTTTATTTAAAAGAAATCCTGCATTGGAATGCGACTCAATCATTTACCATATAACTTTGTTATATGGATTTCATACATTGAATGTGTATAATCATAATGATAAATATCATCAAACCATCCATTCACATCCCGAGTGCAATCTACAACTGTGTGAGCATTAAAACGAAATAATAACGCTCATCGCAGCCTATCGATCGTTCGATCGACATACAAATAAATATTGGGATTAGTGTAAGTCAATTTTCATCCCAACACTCGTGTGGTGTTTTTGGCCAACAAACAGTTCATAAAATAAATGATTGGTTAAAGGATTTAACCAATCCAATTCTGCTAGCAAGTTAATGATAATGAACCATCACGTAATTTATTTCTAATGTCGAATAAAAATGTGTTTTCATTCGTAAAATTTTCCTATACAATTCTAACGTCACATAAACTGTGATTTATTTATATGGCATTATTGGGGATGACAACTACAAGATACGTTTATTTGTTTTGTATTTCCAATATATAATCTAACACATAAAAATGTGTATTTTGAGTCGCACACAAATTCTAATGTATGCATTAATATATAAAAATTGTCACTTTAGTTCACCTACACATTCTAATGTATGTTTTGACCAAAAATATGATTCCTATATTTGAATATAATTTCTAATGTAGGTTCGCAAATAAAAATGATCTTTATATTTACTTATAAAACCTATTTCATGTTATGCAAATAAAAATAATTATTATATTTACATATACGTTTTATTCCAACAAAATGTACAAGAAATGTTACTTCTACTTTGAGGTAACACAAACCCATTTTACAAAATGCTATTTATGTTTAACTCTTTATTTAATCAAAAATGTAAATTTTTTTTGCTTTATTCTAAATTTAATTAACAAAATGTAATTTTGCTTCAACTATTATATCCTGACAAAATAAATATATTGGTTCAATTAATCTATTTGGTCAAACAATAAAAACAATGACTTTGTTTTGTCAACAAATCTATTACGACAAAACAAATAAAAGTGATGCGTTTGTTTAATCGAAAATTTTAAATTTATCAAACAGATAAAAGTGATGTATTTGTTTTGTCAAAACTTACGCACCAAGATAATGATCATGTTTGTTTTTAACTATTGTAATTTGGCAAAGAGACCAATTCGTTTTAACAAGTATAAATTGACAAAGGAGAATAATTGTATTTAACTATTATAAATTGATAAAGGTGAACAATTTGTATTTTAATTCTAATTTAACATACAAGTGCTATATTATTTTGTTGCCTTCTTTTGATTTATACCAAAAATGAGTATTTTTGTCTACTTCTACTTTAATGATAAAAATATGAATGTTTAATTATTCATTCTTTTACCATAGCTAAAATAAACAATTTCAATTCATTCTTTTAAAGTGATCAAAAGGACTCTTTTTTAATTCCTATAACATATTTGACAAAATGACTCTTTTCATTTCACATATAATTTCAATAAGAAATGAAATTCTAAAATCTATGCTTCCTATTGTCTTTTAAGTGAAAATAAATGAAACATTAATTCTTACCATGTAACTAAAATATAACTTTTAAATCCTATCTTCTATTTACATCTGAAAATGTGAATAAAAAGGTAATTCTTAATTTGAAAGTAAAGTGAGAGATTTAATTCATGTTTTATTTGCATTAAAGGATGCAAATAAAAAATGCAACTCTCAAAATGACATTTTATTTATATCAAAAATGTAATAAAATTGTAACTTACATTTTAATGTTTTATTTGCATTTAGAATTGCAAACAAAAGTAAAACCTTAATTTTTAATGTTTTATTAGCAATAAGGAATGCAAATAAAAGAACAAATTCTATTTTCAATGAATATTTTCATTTGTGAATGCAAACAAGAGGACAAATTTTAATTTCCAATGTATATTTGCATTTGTGGATGCAAATAAATGAAATATTTTCATTTCAAGGTATATTTGCATTAGTGAATGCAGATAAAAGAACAGGTCCTAATTTCAACGTATATTTGCATTAGTAAATGCAGATAAAGGAATAAATTTTTGTTTTCAATAAATCAAGTTCTAACAAAAGTGTTTTTTTTCTACTTATGTTTTAACAAAAATGTTACCTTTAATTCACTAATCATAATTTGACAAAAATGTTATTATTTTATTCAATGTATAAAAATGTATATTTTTGACAAATTCTATTCAAGGTATAAGAATGTGATATATTTACATTGGTGCATATAGATAAAAAGAATAAACTTTAGTTACATTTTATATTTGCATTTGTAAATGCAAACAAAAGAATAAACTTTAATTTCAATGCATATTTGCATTGCTAAATGCAAAATAAAGGAATAAACTTTATTTTTCAAATATATGTGCTTGCATTGGTGAGTGCAAATGAAAGAATAATTTGTTTCAATATATATTTGCATTGGTAAATGCAAATAAAGAACAATTTCTATTTTTCAATATATATTTGCATTGGTGAATGCAAATAAAAGGATAGATTTTGTTTTTTAAGTTTATTTGCATTAGTGAATGCAAACAAAAGAATAAATTATATTTAAAATATATTTGCATTAGTAGGTGCAAAATAAAAGTATAATTTTCATTTCAATATTTATTTGCATCTGTGGATGCAAATAAAGGGTTGAACTTTAATTTCAAACTATAATTGCATTAGTAAATGCAAATAAAAGGATAAATTTTGTGTTCAATGAATAACTACATTTGTAAATGCAAATAAAAGAGTAACTTTAATTCCAATGAAAATAAAATGTAAATTTGGTCTTCATCCTTTTAAAGTAAACCAAAAAGGAATATTTCTAATTCTATATTTTAATCGATGTAAATCTAAATCTAACCAAACAACAATCATCATCATCAAACAACTAATACAACTCAGCAATCGTCATCACAGAACAAATCAACATTGTAATAATTATATATACAATCATGTATATGAAATAAATATAAATTTCAAATTTAATTAAATAATTAATTTTTAATTTAAATAGATATCTCACCTAGAAATTGTTCGTGCTCAAGTTTTGCTAAAATTTCAAAGTGGTTGTTTTTAGATCCGGTCAGCTTCATGTTGTAGTGCTCGGAAATACGAATCCAACGCGACTTATTTCATCAACTTCTGATTTCATTTGCAAAAGATACTGAATTTTAAACTTTGATTGTATAATTTAAAAAATTTAAATAGTTAATTAGCTTAATTACTTGATTAGGGAATAAATCTCTTCTTCCTCGTTACTGTCTCTGGAGCAAACCGAAACCCAACATTGTACATCAAATCTCCTTGCGTCGCCGCCATTAAGGCCACCAGAGATCGATCAACTACCCTCACGTCAAAGCCCACTCCGTCGCGCCCCTGTTCCGACCACCCACGTCGAGCTCGCGGCCTCCTTTTCCCTAGAAATCACCATGGACGGCGCCTCTTTGGAGGCCATTTCTGATCGCCACAGTATCCTAAAACGCATCACCACCGTATGAAAATGGAGAGCAAGGGATGCACTTCGATTTAGTGCTTGGAGTTTTGATTTTCGTTAAGAGGATTGGAAATGGTTAAGGTTTGAATTTGGGATCAAGTTGGCCATTGAATTTACTAGTGGCGGGTGGTCATAGGATTAGGGTTTTGGCATATGATTTTTGTGAATATTTTAATAATATAAATTCTCGAAAAACGTATTCTAAAGGTGGATTTTCGGACTGTCTCCAAATCAGGCCCAGTTAGTGTCAAACTCAAGGTTTTGCCGCCTTCTGAACGCGATGGGCTATGCCCTGTGGCCCAATTCTGAAGTTTGTTGCGTGTTTTATAAAAATTACAATATTAAATTAATAATTTAATTTCCACCATACATTTAAATACGCCAGGGCCACATACGAACTCCGAAAAATCCAAAAAAAAAAATATTTTTGGCTTCGTATTGACGATACGGTTCTAACGAGACTAATTTCGTCTAATTCTGAGACTGTTTGAAAAAATGGCCATTTTCAGGTCGATTAAATTTGATTGAAATTGACGAAACACATTTTCTTTTTCCACACTCACATATTAATTCAAAAAATTCTGGAAATTGAAACCTAGCAATAGTTTGACATTCTGGTTCCAACAAAAGTGGTTTCGTCGAAAACCGAGGTCGTTTGAAAAATGAATATTTTTAAGGCCAATATATTATATTAAAATATATATGTATAAATTCTACAGCGATTTTTCTAAATTTTAAACTGGACATAACTTTTGATTTATAAAGTGAAATTTCTGTTTTTCAGATTCGTTAGAAAGATATGATTAAACAGATTAAAATATTTCTGGTTTCGCTCAATTCTAATTTAAAATGAATCCTATACATTCAGTCAAAGTTCAAATTCAAATTTTCAAACTGCAGTGTTGTTTTAAACTCCTTTTGTAATTAAATTAAATTCATTCGTTTTCACTTCGATTAAAATAAATTTTTAGTCGTTATTATTTAAAATAAATCATTTTAAATATTAAAAATCCATTAAAATTCCTAAAATAAAAATTTTTAATTGGCCCCAAAATTCCGGGTTGTTACAATCGCCCCCACTTAAAATCTTTTCGTCCTCGAAAGGGAACAAAGCTAAAAGTTGTTTAATTAACTAACTTAATTAAATTTTATTTATTGGTTTCAATTAATTATCTTTCTAATATTTTAATTAGTGAAACTAATTATCAAACATCACAACCAGCAATCAATTTGGTGATTAACTTTTCAAATATATATAACTTTTATATATAATCCAAAAATCATATTTTTAGTGCAAATCACAGCAATGTGTCCTAACTAAGTTTTGCTTCTCATACCAGTCAATGGAGATATATAGAAATCCCACTTTTGATACTCGAACATAAATACTGATGATGGTGCACCGATCACCAGAATCATCTCCGGGCGACTAGAGTGTGACTCTATATCTATCTAGTATATTAAAACTTCGAATATCTGTTAATTACGCGTATATTCGAAATCTTTATATACTCGATTGTCCACATTAAAATATAATAATATACTCAAATACGTATTTTAAGATAAAATTTCAAAACTAAATTTGTTTTTTATTTTTTTTTAAAGAAAATAATACTCTTCACACTCGTTCTAGGATACTACTGATCCTATATCTAATGAGTTATTTTTATTGGATATTACTAATCCATTCTCTGATGAATTCTTTCATTCGGTTCTAATGTGTCTTGTTCTCAAGCTCTGTAAACCTGGCTCTGATACCAAATGAAATGACCCAAACTTCCTAGTAAAGGAAAGACTGGATTGCTTTGAGAACAATACACATTAGAGCACAAACTGAAGAACATTTTACTGCTGATTACAACAATTACATCAGAGTACAAGAAAATCACAGAGTATGAAGACTTATTACACACTTGAAATACAATAATATCAGAGATTTAAATTATATTTAAATAGCAGCGAAAAAATATTTCAAATATACAACTGAAAGGAATACACGGATACAGAGCTTTCCGAATACCGCTTCAGCTGTAAACCAGGATCCTGTAAATATAGCTGCAAAAGCTACTCGACTGCCCATGTGGAAAATAAGGGCACCCGAGTTTGCCAGTGAAACAAACTACAGGTCAGTCATGGGACTGGCATGAGAAATCTTAACTTAACTTATCTAATAATAAGGCGAATCACAGGACCACGCCGCTAGCGCGGAACGGGTTTACTCCATTGGATTGCCAGTGCATAAAATAAAGTAAAACGTTAAACAACGCAATGCTTTTTAGAAAAATGAAACCATTATAAGACCCAAGCCCCATCACATAATGCAACGCAAACCGGAGGATAGAGTTTTACCTTATAATGGTCAAAAGATGCTTGATACGATAAAACGGATTTAATATTAGTGTGTATATATATAGGCATATATATATCTCAAAAACACTTTCAATCATAATGTATTAATCGTAGACGGCGTAGTACCCCATCCTACTATGTCGCCATACTAGTTCTACAATCAAAACCGCAAGGTCGTGTTGGAAATTGGATTTCCATCATGAGTCGAGTCTAGGGGCAAGCTCCTCTACGATTCGAGACACTCTAGCAAATGCCTCAGGATCCCCCGCAGTGAACCCTTGGATCTTCAGGGCCGGTCCCCGCCTATCGACAGTGGATTGGTTATGCCTGAGCACACGCTTCCCGGTCCCTTTAGACCTATAGTATGACCACTAACAGCCTATAAAAATCCGAGGTGCCTCAAAATCCATCATCCACATAAGTAAAATGTCATACAGTTTTAGCACTGACACCACTCCTAGCTAGAAAGAAACGTGTGCACTCCATGCAGTCATAATCCCGTTTTTGACTCATACCGGGGTGTGAGGCTCGCGAAGTCACGATATACACAAAGTTATGCCGTAATAGGATATACTTCGATCATCCCACAAGGCCCTGCTTTTCAACAAAAGCCTTGATCATCTGCATCTTGGCGTGCCACATTGACAATTCATGCCATGCGATCTATCCTTATTAATATATACCAGGGTGTTAAGTAGAGAATAAATCCTCCACCACCAAACAGACATACATTAATAGAATGTAACGACACGGATTTCGCCCGGACCTAATCGATCGCTAAACCGACCAAGACCGTTCGAATCCCGTATACGCTAACTTTGGGTATACAACACATCAGAACAAATAACAGAAGACTTCAATAAACATCATAATAATGTTACATCAGAGTACAGAATATCAGAGTATATCGAAATATAATACACAGCGGAAGATAAATTTACATAAATGTAAAACAGTGCACAGCGGAAATATAAACTACACAGCGGAAGACTGTAAATGCCTGGACACAGCTTAAAGCTTCAATCCAGAATCCTGTTCAATACATCTGCAAAATAAAACTACTCGACTGCCCGTGTGGAAAATAGGGGCACCCGAGTTCGCAAGGGAAAAGCAAACTACAGGTCAGTCATGGGACTGGTGTGAGAACTCAAAAACAGTTGTTAAACTTGTTTAAAAATAAGGCAAATCACGGGACCACGCCACTTTCGCGGAACGGGTTTACCCCCATGAAAGCCAGTGTATAAGCAACAATCAATATAGATATATGGATCTACTATGCATCACACAACATGCAATATCCCAATCTACCCACTTAGATTAATCACAACACTTAGATTTTCCAAATCCAATTCAATTTACAGAAATTATTCCTTTGGATTTTATTCCCGATTTCTTATTTCAAATCATTTGAAATACATATCTAACTTTCTATATCAAAGTAGATTTCACTTCGGGATCTCAAATCAAATCATTTGGAAATGTGAATTCCAAAACATAACAATGCATACAAACAAGTATGCAACCAAATATCGTGCTCCCCATCGACAAGGCAAAGGGTACGCACCTCGCAACTCGATATATATATGTGCACCTACCCCACATAGGAGTAGGCTACACCGACGATGCACCTCCCACTCAGGAGAGCATACACCGCCCTCTCACCCATACTTTTAGTCTCAGGGTTACCCGAATCTTTAGTCACATACTAAATCATTTCATATCCCGAAGTAGGGAAAATCATTTCACAACATAATAATCACAAGTACTTTCAAAATATAGTACTTCACATCAGTAATTCACGCATATGATCAGTCACTATTAATCACATAACCTTTGAGCTCGTACGTCTCAAAGAAGGGTGTTAAGCAAGAGAATAAATTCTCCGCCACCAAACAGATACATCATCAATAGCAACTAATCGAATACGCGATGAACCACAATGTAACATATAATACATTTTCTAAATCACTTTAGAAATCATCGGTTTTGGGCCTCGAAATCCTTTCTGTTTTATAAAACATTTTTATAAAACATTCCCTGTCCAAAATCGGGAATACATTTCTTTTCACTTAAGAAAAATATCATTTCACAATCATTCGTTAAATTTGAAATGAACACAACATCGCTAAACACCTTATCGTCAAATCGTGAAGTGTTTCACAAGGCGTTAGCACACAGATATTTTCAACCCAACCCAATGCTAAATGTAAAAGCATATTCTGCTCATAAACTGGTCGAGCACAATCCAAACCATCAATCAATCAAATTTGACATTAAATATAAGGTTTTAAATAGAGAGAGTATTGACTTATATTTAACATCAAATCCTGAAACCAACAGATATCATATCGGGAATAACGATATCGATATCTTCCAAATTCCCATCACAATATCTGTAATCACGGAATCCAATATCGAAAATATCCATTGATAATTTCAATTCAAATCTAATCCAATTTATTTATTTTAACCATTGGATTATTTTTCTAGTTAATAACTAGTTCATTTCGATAAAAATCTATTTTTATCTTTTCAAATATGGAGTTTTTCATCCCAATTCTTCACAAATCATTTCTTATGATTTTACACAAATTATTACTATTTTTAATAATTTTATCGAGGCCCGTACAGTCGATTTCCATCAACGGCCATCGAACTGCACTTACAGCGACCTTTTTCAAATTTGATTTGGACGTATCTCCAAATCCAACCGTTAGATTTCAAATTTCTAACATTCATTAGAAAGCTCTTTTCGATACGAACCCAACGGTTCTGATTTCAGGAGAATCCGACGGTCGGATCTCCCGTAATGTCCGTTCAAAGTCAATGGTCGAAATTCGCGAACTGCCGCAGCGCGGCGCGTTCTATTCAGGCCATTATATTATATATATAATATATATAATATATATTTCGTCGATTTCCTTTTAAAACGAATTTTATAAATCATTTCAAATTTGTTTCAAAAACAATTTCAACCTTTATTTCAATTTCAAATCAAAATTGAAATTTCCTTTATAAATTCTTTTAACATTCACTTCGATTTGATTTCAATTCAAATCGATTTCAATTTTATTTCAATTCGAATTCATTTTCTATTCAATTCAATTCGAATTCGTTTTCTATTCAATTCAATTCGAATTCATTTTCTTCTTTATTCAATTCGAATTCGTTTTCTATTCAATTCAATTCGAATTCATTTTCTATTCAATTCAATTCGAATTCGTTTTCTATTCAATTCAATTCGAATTCATTTTCTATTTTATTCAATTCGAATTCGTTTTCTATTCAATTCAATTCGAATTCGTTTTCAATTTTATTCAATTCGAATTCGTTTTCTATTCAATTCAATTCGAATTCGTTTTCTATTCAATTCAATTCGAATTCGTTTTCTATTCAATTCAATTCGAATTCGTTTTCTATTCAATTCAATTCGAATTCGTTTTCTATTCAATTCAATTCGAATTCGTTTTCAATTTTATTCAATTCGAATTCGTTTTCTATTCAATTCAATTCGAATTCGTTTTCTATTCAATTCAATTCGAATTCGTTTTCTATTCAATTCAATTCGAATTCGTTTTCTATTCAATTCAATTCGAATTCGTTTTCAATTTTATTCAATTCGAATTCGTTTTCTATTCAATTCAATTCGAATTCGTTTTCTATTCAATTCAATTCGAATTCGTTTTCTATTCAATTCAATTCGAATTCGTTTTCTATTCAATTCAATTCGAATTCCTTTTCTATTCAGTTCAATTCGAATATTTCATATACATCGTTTTCATTTCATATATATATATATATATATATATCGTTTTCAATTCGAATATTTCATATACATTGTTTTCAATTCGAATATTTTCACTTTCAATATATCCGATATTTTCACTTTCAATATATTCGATATTTTCACTTTCAATATATTCGATATTTTCACTTTCAATATATTCGATATTTTCACTTCGCTATATATATAAATTTCACTTTTCATATATTCGATATTTTCACTTTGCTATATATATATAAATTTCACTTTTCATATATTCGATATTTTCACTTTGCTATATATATATAAATTTCACTTTTCATATATATGTTATTTCACTTCGCTATCAATCAATTTTCACAACAATTTCAACCAATAAATATCGTCCATGGTTTGTGGACGAGGGGCGTATATATATATATATATATATATATATATATATATATATATATATATATATATATAGAGATATTTATATATAGCAATTCACTTCCACTTTCAACACATATATAAAATTATAAAAAGAAATTGAAGAGTGAGAAATCCTCACCAATAGCTATCCACTCACACGATTCTTCCTTAATAGAAACTTCGCCTACTTCGCCTTGTTGTTGCTTTCGTTGACTGTATCCTCTACATAGGTAAAAATCGAATTTCACTATGTTATTCAATATATAAAGATTGCATTTTGACTTCGCTATTAAATATAAAGATTATATTTTTATTATTCTTTCAAAACTGCTTTTATAATCTTTTTTTCTTTTAAATAAATGCAGTTTTTATCTTTAAAATAAATGCAGTTTTTCTTTTATTAAAAATGCAGTTTTTTCTTCTATCAAAAATGCAGTTTTTATTTTCTCTTTTTCAAATGCAGTTTTTTCCTTTTAGAAAAATAGTTTTCATCTTCTAGAAAAATGCAGTTTTTACTTTTTAAAAAAAAATGCAGTTTTTACTTTTTTAAAAAAATGCAGTTTTTGATTTCTTTTAAAAACAGTTTTTGAATCTCTTTTTAAAAATTCTGTTTTGATTTCTTTTAAAACTCTGTTTAAAAACCCTTTTAAAAATTTCTGTTTTAAAACTAAAAGAAATCAGTTTTTAAATTTATTAAAAATACAGTTTTTATTACCCAGAAATAAAAATAAAAATAAATTAACTAACTAAAAAAAAAAAAAAAAAAAAACTCACCGAGCTTCGAATGGGAGGAGGAAGTCGGCGGTTCTCGTGGCGGCGTTCGGAGTTGTCGCGGCGGTGGTTTCGGAGTTGTCGAGGTCGAGGGTTTCTGCGATGGTTCGTTCGGTGGGAGGAGGAGGTTGCGAGGGCGGCTCAGGCGAAGGGTTCGGCGGTCAGGCGGTGGGGCTTCGGAGTCTGGAGGGCGGCGGCTCGTATTATTTAGGGTTTCTTCTTTTTTTTTTATTTTCTTTGTGAATACTGATCGGGGGGGGGGGGGGGGCAACGAGGAAGAAAAGGGGGAAATGTATTTTTTTTATTATTTTATTATATTATTTAATTATTAAATTATGCACAAGGGTTGACTTTTACATATGACCTCGAAATGAGGTCCACCGCCTGTCGTCCATAGCGTTTTACCCCCATTCCGAACACAATGGGATATGTATCGCAAGCTGGTTTGATCGTTACAATCAGTTTCTGTTGAAATTTACAATTTAAATCCTTATATTGAATTTTAAACGTACATTTCAAATTACCGGGGTCACATACTAACTAGAAAAATTCCAGAAAAATATTTTCTAGTTTCGTATTGACGATACGGTCCTAACAAAACTAGTTTCGTCGAATTCTGAGACCGTTTGAAAAATGGCCAATTTCCAGTCGATTAAATTCAATAGAAACTGGTCAAACGCGTTTTCTTTTGCCACGCTCACATATTGATTCGAAAAATTATGAAATTTGAAACCTAGCAATAGTTTGACATCCCGGACCCGACAAAAGTGGTTTCGTCGAATTCTGAGTCCATATGCAAAATATCAATTTTCAAACTGACTTACTATTTCTTAACTCACTAATTTATTGAAATATTCTATATTTTATGGGAATAGGCTATTCTAATCATTCAAATTTCTTGTTAATAACCTAATTAAAAAATTTCAAACTGGCTCGCATTTTACGGGTTGTTACAATCTCCCCCACTTAAAACTTTTCGTCCCCGAAAAGGAACAAAGTCGAAAGTGGTTTGATTATTCAACCCTACACTCGATCTGACTTTCATTCTCCAACTTTTCAGTTTCTGAGAATTTTCAAAATTTAAAAATTTGGCTAACACCCTAAATTTTCGAAAAATTTCGCCATAACCTCCCCTGCAATGGGAGCATCGGGGAATTTCAAATAGCTTCCCCGGTCCTTCAGATCTCAAAAAGAAAAAGAAAAAGCCAAGCGGCTAGCCAATAGGCTCACAAAATCATCATCACCCAAACAAAACAGGAAATTATGTAGTAAACATGTACCTCTTTGTCGGGCAAACAAATTTTATTCTCTGCTCTAGCCTCCTTGCTATGACCTGTTCAATGTAAGTGCAAGTATATGCATGCATTTGCAACCAAATTTCAATATAGTTTACTATTTGATTCAGTTAGGCATAATGATTCAAAATTATCAAACAATTAAACAAACAACACAAACATCAATCAATTAATTGATTATATTTTCAAATATATAATTTTATATATTAAAAATCATATTTTCTAAAATCAGATTATATATATAATCACAGATACGTTATTTATAAACAAATAACTCTCGACTCATTCTGGGGCATTTCTAACCCCATCTCTAACGAGTCACTCATTCTAGAATGCTACTGATTCTATCTCTAATGAGGATTCTTTTATAGGACATTACTAATCCTACCTCTGATGAGTCTTTTATTCTGTTCTAACGAGTTGTACCCCAAAGATTTGAGTTTAACCAAAGCTCTGATACCACGTTGTAACGACACGGATTTCGCCCGGACCTAATCGATCGCTAAACCGACCAAGACCGTTCGAATCCCGTATACGCTAACTTTGGGTATACAACACATCAGAACAAATAACAGAAGACTTCAATAAACATCATAATAATGTTACATCAGAGTACAGAATATCAGAGTATATCGAAATATAATACACAGCGGAAGATAAATTTACATAAATGTAAAACAGTGCACAGCGGAAATATAAACTACACAGCGGAAGACTGTAAATGCCTGGACACAGCTTAAAGCTTCAATCCAGAATCCTGCTCAATACATCTGCAAAATAAAACTACTCGACTGCCCGTGTGGAAAATAGGGGCACCCGAGTTCGCAAGGGAAAAGCAAACTACAGGTCAGTCATGGGACTGGTGTGAGAACTCAAAAACAGTTGTTAAACTTGTTTAAAAATAAGGCAAATCACGGGACCACGCCACTTTCGCGGAACGGGTTTACCCCCATGAAAGCCAGTGTATAAGCAACAATCAATATAGATATATGGATCTACTATGCATCACACAACATGCAATATCCCAATCTACCCACTTAGATTAATCACAACACTTAGATTTTCCAAATCCAATTCAATTTACAGAAATTATTCCTTTGGATTTTATTCCCGATTTCTTATTTCAAATCATTTGAAATACATATCTAACTTTCTATATCAAAGTAGATTTCACTTCGGGATCTCAAATCAAATCATTTGGAAATGTGAATTCCAAAACATAACAATGCATACAAACAAGTATGCAACCAAATATCGTGCTCCCCATCGACAAGGCAAAGGGTACGCACCTCGCAACTCGATATATATATGTGCACCTACCCCACATAGGAGTAGGCTACACCGACGATGCACCTCCCACTCAGGAGAGCATACACCGCCCTCTCACCCATACTTTTAGTCTCAGGGTTACCCGAATCTTTAGTCACATACTAAATCATTTCATATCCCGAAGTAGGGAAAATCATTTCACAACATAATAATCACAAGTACTTTCAAAATATAGTACTTCACATCAGTAATTCACGCATATGATCAGTCACTATTAATCACATAACCTTTGAGCTCGTACGTCTCAAAGAAGGGTGTTAAGCAAGAGAATAAATTCTCCGCCACCAAACAGATACATCATCAATAGCAACTAATCGAATACGCGATGAACCACAATGTAACATATAATACATTTTCTAAATCACTTTAGAAATCATCGGTTTTGGGCCTCGAAATCCTTTCTGTTTTATAAAACATTTTTATAAAACATTCCCTGTCCAAAATCGGGAATACATTTCTTTTCACTTAAGAAAAATATCATTTCACAATCATTCGTTAAATTTGAAATGAACACAACATCGCTAAACACCTTATCGTCAAATCGTGAAGTGTTTCACAAGGCGTTAGCACACAGATATTTTCAACCCAACCCAATGCTAAATGTAAAAGCATATTCTGCTCATAAACTGGTCGAGCACAATCCAAACCATCAATCAATCAAATTTGACATTAAATATAAGGTTTTAAATAGAGAGAGTATTGACTTATATTTAACATCAAATCCTGAAACCAACAGATATCATATCGGGAATAACGATATCGATATCTTCCAAATTCCCATCACAATATCTGTAATCACGGAATCCAATATCGAAAATATCCATTGATAATTTCAATTCAAATCTAATCCAATTTATTTATTTTTAACCATTGGATTATTTTTCTAGTTAATAACTAGTTCATTTCGATAAAAATCTATTTTTATCTTTTCAAATATGGAGTTTTTCATCCCAATTCTTCACAAATCATTTCTTATGATTTTACACAAATTATTACTATTTTTAATAATTTTATCGAGGCCCGTACAGTCGATTTCCATCAACGGCCATCGAACTGCACTTACAGCGACCTTTTTCAAATTTGATTTGGACGTATCTCCAAATCCAACCGTTAGATTTCAAATTTCTAACATTCATTAGAAAGCTCTTTTCGATACGAACCCAACGGTTCTGATTTCAGGAGAATCCGACGGTCGGATCTCCCGTAATGTCCGTTCGAAGTCAATGGTCGAAATTCGCGAACTGCCGCAGCGCGGCGCGTTCTATTCAGGCCATTATATTATATATATAATATATATAATATATATTTCGTCGATTTCCTTTTAAAACGAATTTTATAAATCATTTCAAATTTGTTTCAAAAACAATTTCAACCTTTATTTCAATTTCAAATCAAAATTGAAATTTCCTTTATAAATTCTTTTAACATTCACTTCGATTTGATTTCAATTCAAATCGATTTCAATTTTATTTCAATTCGAATTCATTTTCTATTCAATTCAATTCGAATTCGTTTTCTATTCAATTCAATTCGAATTCATTTTCTTCTTTATTCAATTCGAATTCGTTTTCTATTCAATTCAATTCGAATTCATTTTCTATTCAATTCAATTCGAATTCGTTTTCTATTCAATTCAATTCGAATTCATTTTCTATTTTATTCAATTCGAATTCGTTTTCTATTCAATTCAATTCGAATTCGTTTTCAATTTTATTCAATTCGAATTCGTTTTCTATTCAATTCAATTCGAATTCGTTTTCTATTCAATTCAATTCGAATTCGTTTTCTATTCAATTCAATTCGAATTCGTTTTCTATTCAATTCGAATTCGTTTTCTATTCAATTCAATTCGAATTCGTTTTCAATTTTATTCAATTCGAATTCGTTTTCTATTCAATTCAATTCGAATTCGTTTTCTATTCAATTCAATTCGAATTCGTTTTCTATTCAATTCAATTCGAATTCGTTTTCTATTCAATTCAATTCGAATTCGTTTTCAATTTTATTCAATTCGAATTCGTTTTCTATTCAATTCAATTCGAATTCGTTTTCTATTCAATTCAATTCGAATTCGTTTTCTATTCAATTCAATTCGAATTCGTTTTCTATTCAATTCAATTCGAATTCCTTTTCTATTCAGTTCAATTCGAATATTTCATATACATCGTTTTCATTTCATATATATATATATATATATATATATCGTTTTCAATTCGAATATTTCATATACATTGTTTTCAATTCGAATATTTTCACTTTCAATATATCCGATATTTTCACTTTCAATATATTCGATATTTTCACTTTCAATATATTCGATATTTTCACTTTCAATATATTCGATATTTTCACTTCGCTATATATATAAATTTCACTTTTCATATATTCGATATTTTCACTTTGCTATATATATATATAAATTTCACTTTTCATATATTCGATATTTTCACTTTGCTATATATATATAAATTTCACTTTTCATATATATGTTATTTCACTTCGCTATCAATCAATTTTCACAACAATTTCAACCAATAAATATCGTCCATGGTTTGTGGACGAGGGGCGTATATATATATATATATATATATATATATATATATATATATATATATATATATATATATATATATATATATATATAGATATTTATATATAGCAATTCACTTCCACTTTCAACACATATATAAAATTATAAAAAGAAATTGAAGAGTGAGAAATCCTCACCAATAGCTATCCACTCACACGATTCTTCCTTAATAGAAACTTCGCCTACTTCGCCTTGTTGTTGCTTTCGTTGACTGTATCCTCTACATAGGTAAAAATCGAATTTCACTATGTTATTCAATATATAAAGATTGCATTTTGACTTCGCTATTAAATATAAAGATTATATTTTTATTATTCTTTCAAAACTGCTTTTATAATCTTTTTTTCTTTTAAATAAATGCAGTTTTTATCTTTAAAATAAATGCAGTTTTTCTTTTATTAAAAATGCAGTTTTTTCTTCTATCAAAAATGCAGTTTTTATTTTCTCTTTTTCAAATGCAGTTTTTTCCTTTTAGAAAAATAGTTTTCATCTTCTAGAAAAATGCAGTTTTTACTTTTTAAAAAAAAATGCAGTTTTTACTTTTTTAAAAAAATGCAGTTTTTGATTTCTTTTAAAAACAGTTTTTGAATCTCTTTTTAAAAATTCTGTTTTGATTTCTTTTAAAACTCTGTTTAAAAACCCTTTTAAAAATTTCTGTTTTAAAACTAAAAGAAATCAGTTTTTAAATTTATTAAAAATACAGTTTTTATTACCCAGAAATAAAAATAAAAATAAATTAACTAACTAAAAAAAAAAAAAAAAACTCACCGAGCTTCGAATGGGAGGAGGAAGTCGGCGGTTCTCGTGGCGGCGTTCGGAGTTGTCGCGGCGGTGGTTTCGGAGTTGTCGAGGTCGAGGGTTTCTGCGATGGTTCGTTCGGTGGGAGGAGGAGGTTGCGAGGGCGGCTCAGGCGAAGGGTTCGGCGGTCAGGCGGTGGGGCTTCGGAGTCTGGAGGGCGGCGGCTCGTATTATTTAGGGTTTCTTCTTTTTTTTTTATTTGCTTTGTGAATACTGATCGGGGGGGGGGCCAACGAGGAAGAAAAGGGGGAAATGTATTTTTTTTATTATTTTATTATATTATTTAATTATTAAATTATGCACAAGGGTTGACTTTTACATATGACCTCGAAATGAGGTCCACCGCCTGTCGTCCATAGCGTTTTACCCCCATTCCGAACACAATGGGATATGTATCGCAAGCTGGTTTGATCGTTACAATCAGTTTCTGTTGAAATTTACAATTTAAATCCTTATATTGAATTTTAAACGTACATTTCAAATTACCGGGGTCACATACTAACTAGAAAAATTCCAGAAAAATATTTTCTAGTTTCGTATTGACGATACGGTCCTAACAAAACTAGTTTCGTCGAATTCTGAGACCGTTTGAAAAATGGCCAATTTCCAGTCGATTAAATTCAATAGAAACTGGTCAAACGCGTTTTCTTTTGCCACGCTCACATATTGATTCGAAAAATTATGAAATTTGAAACCTAGCAATAGTTTGACATCCCGGACCCGACAAAAGTGGTTTCGTCGAATTCTGAGTCCATATGCAAAATATCAATTTTCAAACTGACTTACTATTTCTTAACTCACTAATTTATTGAAATATTCTATATTTTATGGGAATAGGCTATTCTAATCATTCAAATTTCTTGTTAATAACCTAATTAAAAAATTTCAAACTGGCTCGCATTTTACGGGTTGTTACATAGAATCAATTTAATTCACATAGAACGAAATCCAATGTCAGACATGCATCCATTTAATAGCTTATGCTCTGGGTCTGAGCAAAAACCAAATTCGAACAATCAACCATAGTCCGGACGGCCACCACTGAAGCCCCTTCAAGGTAGCTACTCCCATCAAGGGTCTTTGTAGCAACACATCCATTGGATGTGAAGATCGTCGGTCCTCAACCACTGTCTTCATCTTCAACTCTTCATCGTCGTAGTAATTATTCGGAATGGGTTAAACCCGGTCTTCCCGAATAACTCACGTATTTTATAATTAAAAACCAAGTACTATAAAAACACATCCAACGTCTCATTCCAATTCAGAATATTCTTCTAATAAAATATTCGCATTATTTTATCGAAGATAAACTGTTTAAATTATTCTTAAATCTTACTTTTAAAGATTTATTAATAACCCAATTTGGTTTTAAATATCACAAATCATTATTCAATGATTAATTAAATTTAAGAAATTAATCTTATCTTTAACTGGGTTAAAGAACTAATGTCATTTTAAAACCGTTCACGATAAACCCAAAATCGACTTCCATTAAATATGGAATCTTCACAGAAATCAAATCAATATGTAATCGTTATAAATTTTCTATCCGATCAATAATATAAATGGAATAATGGCAAAGCCTCTTAAATTCCATATGTAGTATCGATCTTCTTTTACAGAAGCTTATCTCGGTTATTATTAATTCGAATTCCATTCAATTCCAGTTTAATGTATTAAATTGGAAAACTTAACTTTTGGAAAATTCCCATTTAAATCTTGATACAAGATTTACAAATTCCAAATCATATTCTTACTGTTAATTGAGTTAAAGAACAGATGTCGTTTAAAAACATTGTTCACGATAAACTCAATTCACAAATCATTTTTATTCCAATTACAGAATATAGTTTGAAACTCTAGTAATCTTAATTTAAAGATTTATTCTATTCAACTGGGTTAAAGAAAGGTGTTATTGAAGACACCATTCACGACAAACCCAAAATCCAATTAATTTAATTTAATTTCAATTAAATATTCTCTAATAGGAAAACTTCATTAAATATTAATTTAATGATCTATTCTAGTTAATAACTAGTTCAGTTAAATAAAATGTATTTTTCCAAAATATATTCTTTCTAAAATATTTTTTTATCTTTTTGTCCATTCAAGAACGGACATAGAAATCATCATTTCATTATTGGTTAAATATTATATAATAATATTCTTTATATAGAATGATTATTTATATAAATTATCCTTTATAGTACGGTGTTCTTTATTTTAAAAGATATTTATATTACAATGTTCTTTTTCTAATTATTCCTTATTTTAAAAGATATTCTTTATTTAAAAGAAATCCAGCATTGGAATGCGACTCAATAATTTACCATATAACTTTGTTATATGGATTTCATACATTGAATGTGTATAATCGTAATGATAAATATCATCAAACCATCCATTCACATCCCGAGTGCAATCTACAACTGTGTGAGCATTAAAACGAAATAATAACGCTCATCGCAGCCTGTCGATCATTCGATCGACATACAAATAAATATCGGGATTAGTGTAAGTCAATTGTCATCCCAACACTCATGTGGGGTTTTTGGCCAACAAACAGTTCATAAAATAAATGATTAGTTAAAGGATTTAACCAATCCAATTCTGCAAGCAAGTTGATGATAATGAACCATCACGTAATTTATTTATAATGTCGAATAAAAATGTGTTTTTATTCGTAAAATTTTCCTATACAATTCTAACGTCACATAAAATGTAATTTATTTATATGGCACTTGTAACGACCCGCATTCTACGCATCATAGGATCGTAAAATATTTATTTCTGTCACATACAAAGTCGTATGGTCATGTAACTTTGGGAGACGACTATTGGGGTCATTTCCCATGTTCACGATTTTTCCCGATTTTTAAATGACCATTTTACCCCTAGTTATCACTGTTTTGGCCATAACTTTTGACTGGAAAGGAATTTTGACCTGAAACCACTTCCCTTGGCTCCGGATGATGGTTTCTCTTTCCGTAGAGTGGTCACATTAGCCAAACGGACTCACCGTTTGGGAGATATGACTGAAACAAGTTTCAGATGGTGAAAAACAGCTTAATTGGGCTTAAATGGGTGATTAGCAGCTAGGCCCAAGGGGAATTTCGGGTTTAGGGGTATATGGAGGCTGATTAGGGTTAGAAAACATTTCTTTAGACATTTTCCAGCCGCCACTTTCATTCCTCTTAACCTAGCCATGGCCTCCACTCTCTAAATCTCTCTAAAACACCCAAAATCACTTCCTAATCAAGGATTAAGGCTTAGAGGCATCAAATCAAGGGAGATTAGCACAAGGACTGAGGTAGGGCTGCTGTTACATATTGAAATTCATGCAAATCAGAGGTTCACTTCAGATTTGGAAGTTTTATTGTGGCAAAGGTGAGTGATTTGCATAGTTTTTGCACTAATTACAGTGATTAAGGGTAATTAGTGAAGATTAGCGAATTTATACGTAAATAAATTTTGGAAAAATTCTTAAAAATTCTAAAATAATGTTTTAAGGCTCTGTTAGAAATTTGGGTTAATTTCGATGTGTTTTGCTAATTGTATGCTTAAACATGATTAAGAGGGATTATAAGAAAATGTGAGGTTTTAGCCACTTTTGATTCATTTTGATTCATTTAAATTGTTGTTTGTTGCTTGTGGTTGCTGTTATATGTTGCTATGACTCTTTGGTATGTTTTATGATTGATTAGAATAGTTAAGTTGTTCGAAAACGTCGTCGAATGGCGTAGGAAGTTCGCTGGAAAGTTGCAGGAATTAGTGCAGGAAATCGGATCGGATCGCCCCCTACTCGACCCGAACTGCCCATTTCCCTTCACCACGAACTGAACCGGATCGTTATAGCGGAGCAAGCTGCGCCACGAGCTGAAGGATCCGAACCGATCCGAGAAGTCGCGATTCAAGGCTTGGTGATTGAAGACTCCGACCCGACCCGCCTGGAGGGATAACGACACGATCTGATCTGATCACCTTGAGGACAACGAACCAGAGACTCGAAGGAGGGCGAAGGACTTGGAGCTATGACCAGGAGGCGTGACCCGAGCCGTGGCGTGGTGGAGAACCCGATCCGATCCAGATGGGACTGGAAGCCACGAACCGATCCAGTGTACCATGAAGGACTCCGATCCGACCCGAAGTAGCAGTCACGAACCGAGACGATGAAGACCACGATCCCAATGATGATGAAAGGGATCCGAACCGATCTGGTGATGATCCATAACCCGAGATGCAAAGGAAGTCCAAATGAGAAGTTAGAGCTCAAGATTCAGATGGGAATCAACGAGTTCGCTTCATGGTTGGGCTTTATTGCGGGACGCGTGCAAAGGAGTTATCGACGTCTATAGCTTTGGACCACTATGGTAGGAGGTACGAAGGCGGATTCAGGGTCATTATGGCATCGGTAGAACCAAGGGCTACGACCAATGAAGTGGGTCATTGAAATGTTTGGTCATGACTCCAAGTGTTTGGCTTGGTCACAGCAGGGTTTCTACAAGTCAGGATTCGTCGTTACCTCAGTTTGTCTAGTGTTTCCAAAGTGGTAGATGTCGTATGCTTTACGCACTGAGTGAGAGATGTGAGGATGGTTGCTATGGATGGTTTGTTTGCTATCATTATGACATATACACCCCACCCCCGTATTCTTTACACTATTCATTATGGCACCTTAGAGCATTGTACGGTATGTGGTACTAACTCTTTGGTTGCAGGTCCAGGTTCAGGTATGGTTTAGTATACCTGTTATTGTTCTGTTTAGATGCTTATCGCTCATACCAGGCTTTATGTCTGACCCAGAGTTTTATGTCTCTTCTTATTACTCTGGGTGATCACACGAGCAGACTAGAGATAGGTTAGCTGGTGATGCACGGGTAGCTGATCCGGAGACGAGCAGGAGGCTTCCACGTAATATATATATATAGTATCCTCCCTGTGTTGTTGAAGATCACTGCTTGGGCATTGGTGGTGCATCTTCTACTTTAGTTTTCTTTTGTTAGAGACAGTAAATTTGGAAAGTTGTAATAAGCTGTATTTGGATTTCCGCTGCTCTGATGTTGACATTGATTATTAGTTATCAGCTTATGCACTGTCTCGCCTGTTTTATGTCAAGTATGTTATTATTATATTTTTATCCCATGCGCTGTGAGACATTCTACAGGTTCCTTGATTAGTTCATTCTCTTCCTTCCTTTCTTTGGCGACCGTCCTGTGCTAGTCGGGCATGTGTACAGCGCACTTTCGGAGGAAATGCAGGCTGGTGCGGGGCGGGCCGTCACACTTGGTATCAGAGCTCTAGGTTGCGTAGTTAAACTAGGAAAGTTATCAGGGAGAGATAATATACGTATACGAGAGAGCGTATTTGTGATTACTTTGGTTTTTAAAAGCTATATATATATATACTATTACTAGTATAAGGATGAAGTCGTACTGCACTAGCACCACTATGGAGTCGTTAATCGTTTCCTTTTTCAGATTGACGATGAGCCGATATACTAGAGGTGCTGGTAGGGGAGCCAATAATGGGAATGCTGCTGACATGAGGACGATGTTTACTGACCTCATGAGAGAGATGCTTAGAGATGTACAGAGGGCAGCTCCCAATGGTGGAAATGGTGGTGGTCCAATAGTGCAGGCGCCGAGGGTCGACTTTGCCAAGCTAAACAAGGATTATACTAGCCTTGGTGGGAAGCCGTTTCACGGAACGGAGTCGGCCACGGATGTTCAAGATTGGTTGGATAGTTGCGAACGTATCTTCGAGGATTTGGGTATTGAGGATGCAATGAAGAGAAAGCTAGCGTCCCGTCAGCTGCAAGGGCGGGCAATGAATTGGTGGAATGCTATAAAGGCAGCCACTCCCGAAGATCACATTACTTGGGAGCAGTTTAAAGCTCGCTTTAGCGAGAAGTTCCTTCCAGCTGCTCAGAAGTCAGTGCTGTTTAAGAAATTCTTGGAGCTCAAGCAGAATGGTAGAGCTGTCTCCGAGTATATTGCCGAATTTGACACTTTGTCAAAATATGGGTTATCTCTTATTGATACTGCCGAGAAGAAGAATGAGAAATTCATAACCGGTTTGGACCAGTACTTGGGGGAAAGACTTATTAACCACATCGATGAGTCGTTTGAGTCGATTGTAGGGAAAGCATTGAGGTCAGAAAGTCTCTACCCTAAGTCGAAGACTGAGGTTGCATCTGCAGAAGAGCCAAAACCACAAGCAAGTGGTGGAGGCAAGGGTGGTTCCCAGAATAAGAGAAAGCAGAATCAGACTAAGGATGGCCAGAAGAAAAAGAACAAGCAAGATGTGGAGTGCTTCAGCTGTGGTAAGAAGGGACATTATGCTAGTAATTGTCGGGCCAAGACAGCAGATAGGAAGTGCTTCAACTGTGGCCAGATGGGACGTCACAAGGACAAGTGTCCACAGCCCCCTAAGGAAAAGCAAATGGTGAAAGCATACGCTCTTAATGCTATTCCTTCTTCGTCGAATGCCACAACAGCGGCGGAGAAGGGAAAGAATGTCGTCATTCAAGGTATGCATTCTGTTTATGATGTTCCTGTTAGAGTTTTGTTTGATACCGGAGCTTCCAGTTCTTTCATATCTAGTGACCTGGTAGATAGGTTGGGATTGGAGCCCGAGATTGTCGATAGACCTTTAGTAGTGACGAACCCGATTGGTGGTTCGACTAGCCTTAGCATGATTTGTCGTAATGTGGTCTTATCGAGTCATGGATGCATGTTTGTTTGTGATTGCTTTGTTTTGGGCTTTACTGGGTTTGGCATTATTTTGGGAGTAGATTGGCTCCAAAGATACGGGGTGGTGGTAGACTGTGAGGGCTTGTTGGTGACAGCTAGAGCGGATGATGTGCGGAGGATAGTGTTTGGTGGTCTACCCAGTAAGGGGGTATTGGCTAGTTTTCTAAACTCCCTCGACATTCCGCATAGTGAGTTGTCAGGTTTGCCCGTGGTTGGCCAGTATCCGGATGTTTTCGAAGAAGTGACCGGACTTCCACCACACCGAGAGATTGAGTTTCGTATTGATTTGGTAAAAGATGCCAGGCCTATAGTGATGCCACTTCGTCGTATGGCACCAAGAGAGCAGCGAGAGCTCGAGGTGCAAGTCAGCGATCTTTTGAAGAAGGGATTTATCAGAAGGAGTGTTTCTAAATGGGGAGCACCAGTTGTGTTTGCTACTAAGGCGGATGGTTCCCTTCGTTTGTGTGTAGACTACCGCGAGTTGAATAAAGTGACGAGGAAGAACAAGTATCCTCTACCGCGGATAGATGATTTGTTTGATCAGTTGAGTGGCGCGAGAGTATTTTCCCAGTTGGATCTCGCGACAGGTTTTCATCAGCTTAGAGTGGAAGCTGAGAGTATAGCTAAAACGGCATTTCGGACGCCGTCTGGGTTTTATGAGTGGTTGGTCATGCCATTCGGGCTGACCAATGCCCCAGCATATTTTGTGGATCTTATGAATAGGGTATTCAGAGATCAGTTGAATAAGTTTGTCCTTATGTTCGTTGATGATATTTTGGTCTATTCGAGGACAGAGGAAGAACACAAGGAACATTTAAGAGTAGTGATGGAGGTGTTGAGAAAACACCAATTGAAAGCAAAGTTTTCTAAGTGTCACTTCTGGAAGAGGGAGGTGAGATTCTTGGGCCATGTTGTATCAGAAAATGGGATTGCCGTGGACCCGGCGAAGGTGGCTACGGTACAGGATTGGCCTACGCCCAAGAATGCAACAGATGTAAGGAGTTTCTTGGGGTTAGCGGGATATTATCGTAAGTTTATCCAAAGTTTCTCCAAGATAGCAGCACCATTGACCCAGTTGACCAAGAAGAATCAAGCTTTTGTCTGGGATGAAAGGTGCGAGATTGCATTCAAAAGTCTAAAGGACAAGTTGACAAGCACACCAGTGTTAGTCATTCCTAAGGGGGATGAAGAGATGACGGTATACACGGATGCCTGTGGTACCGGACTGGGTGCTGTATTGATGCAAGGCTGTAGGGTTGTAGCTTACGCAAGTCGGCAATTGAAACCGCACGAGAGAAGATACCCTACCCATGATTTAGAATTGGCAGCAATCGTGTTCGCGTTAAAGATGTGGAGACACTATCTCTTGGGAGAAAGATTTGAGCTGTTTACAGATCATAAGTCGTTAAAGTATCTCTTCTCTCAGAAAGATCTGAATCTCCGTCAGCAGAGATGGTTAGAGTTCTTAGCTTCCTATGATTTTGACATCGCATACACACCGGGAAAGGGCAATGCGGTGGCCGATGCATTGAGTAGAAGACATGCCAGCTTAGGGGCTATGTTCCTTGAATGGAAGCAACTGGAGTATATCGCGGGGTTTGATTTCAGACCAAAGTGCGAATTGGATCCAGAAATGTTAGCAAGTTTGACGATCAGACCCACTTTGATTGAGCGGATCGGCTCTAGTCAGAGGGACGATCCTAACCTATTGGAAATCATCTCCAAGTTAGAGATGGGTATCGATGAGGAGATGAGCAAGTATGGGCTTGATCAAGATGGATGGCTTAGAAAGAATGGAAAGCTCGTTGTACCCAATGTCAATGGATTGAGAGATGAAGTGCTTAGAGAATGTCATCACTCAAAGCTGACTATACACCCCGGTGGTAACAAGATGTATCGAGATATGAAGCAGACCTACTACTGGGAAGGGATGAAAAGAGACGTTGGGAAGTTTATATCCAAATGCATGAATTGCCAGCTAGTTAAAGCCGAGCAAAAGAAGCCTAGTGGGTTGTTGCAACCATTAGAAATTCCCGAATGGAAATGGGAGCAAGTCTCGATGGATTTCATCGATGGTTTACCAAGGACTAGATCGGGACATGATAGCATTTGGGTGATTGTGGATCGATTGACTAAAAGTGCAAGGTTTATACCAGTCAAATCGACCAGAACGGCAGCTAAGTTAGCGGAATTGTACATGATGTGGGTAGTGAGATTTCATGGAGTACCCAAAAGCATTGTGAGTGACCGAGACCCGTTGTTCACTAGTGGGTTTTGGAAGAGCTTACAAGAGGCTCTAGGGTCAGAGTTACATCTCAGTACCGCATATCATCCTCAGACCGACGGTCAGACGGAGAGGGTGAACCGTATTTTGGAAGACCTCTTGAGAGCATGTATATTGGATTTTGGTGGATCATGGGATGACCATTTGCACCTAGTAGAGTTTGCATATAATAATAGTTACCAATCCAGTATCGGTATGGCTCCGTTTGAAGCTTTGTACGGAAGACCATGTAACTCACCATCATGTTGGATAGAGACTGGCGAGAAGTTTATGCTTGGACCAGATTTGGTGAGGGAAACTTCAGATAAAATCAAGACCATTCAACAACGAATGAAGGCTGCCCAAGATAGGCAGAAGAGTTATGCCGATAAGAGGAGAAGAGAATTAAAATTCTCCGTTGGCGACTTGGTGTTTGTCAAGATTTCTCCGTTGAAGAGCGTAATACGATTTGGCAGGAGAGGAAAGTTGGCACCAAGATTCGTTGGCCCATTCCGTGTTCTTGAACTAGTCGGGAATTTGGCATATAGAATTGACTTACCGGAGAAGATGGCGGGGGTTCGCAACGTATTTCATGTTTCCCAACTAAGGAAGTTCGTTCACGACTCAAATATGACTATTTCACCTGATCAGTTAGAGGACTTCGAAGTAGAACCCGAGGCGGTTGGGAACCGCAAGCCGGTCCGTATTGTCGAGCACGACATGAAGCAACTTCGAAGAAAGGCGGTGAAGCTAGTCAAGGTACAGTGGAGCGAGAACGAGAATGATTGTACTTGGGAGACAGAGGATAACATTAGGAAGTCACACCCAGAACTCTTTGCATGGTAAGATTTTGACTTCGATTTAGTTTTCCGCATGCTAGGATAGGCTTGTTTGCTTGTTTTGCATGTTTGATTGTTGTATGTGGTTGTTAGGCATGCGGGATCCTTAGTATGTATTGGGTTAAGAAAATTTCGGGGGCGAAATTTCTTAAGGGGGGGGGGGGGGAGAGTGTAACGACCCGCATTCTACGCATCATAGGATCGTAGAATATTTATTTCTGTCACATACGAAGTCGTATGGTCATGTAACTTTGGGAGACGACTATTGGGGTCATTTCCCATGTTCACGATTTTTCCCGATTTTTAAATGACCATTTTACCCCTAGTTATCACTGTTTTGGCCATAACTTTTGACTGGAAAGGAATTTTGACCTGAAACCACTTCCCTTGGCTCCGGATGATGGTTTCTCTTTCCGTAGAGTGGTCACATTAGCCAAACGGACTCACCGTTTGGGAGATATGGCTGAAACAAGTTTCAGATGGTGAAAAACAGCTTAATTGGGCTTAAATGGGTGATTAGCAGCTAGGCCCAAGGGGAATTTCGGGTTTAGGGGTATATGGAGGCTGATTAGGGTTAGAAAACATTTCTTTAGACATTTTCCAGCCGCCACTTTCATTCCTCTTAACCTAGCCATGGCCTCCACTCTCTAAATCTCTCTAAAACACCCAAAATCACTTCCTAATCAAGGATTAAGGCTTAGAGGCATCAAATCAAGGGAGATTAGCACAAGGACTGAGGTAGGGCTGCTGTTACATATTGGAATTCGTGCAAATCAGAGGTTCACTTCAGATTTGGAAGTTTTACTGTGGCAAAGGTGAGTGATTTGCATAGTTTTTGCACTAATTACAGTGATTAAGGGTAATTAGTGAAGATTAGCGAATTTATACGTAAATAAATTCTGGAAAAATTCTTAAAAATTCTAAAATAATGTGATCGACGCTAGTCTATGAATTAGAAAAGCGCGACATTTGTAATAAATTCTGCAAGCATACAGGTGTGTAGCATACAGGTCGAACACAGGGAGGAAAGTTAAATTTTATTATTTATATGTTTCGTGGGCGTGTTAGACGAACTTTGGAGGTTGATTTTGCAAAACAAAACAAAATTAAAACTGTAATTTGATTCAGAACAGATCTAACTTAACCGACGATCAAATCACAAATGGAAAGCAAATGAAACTATGAATTAGATTTGAATCTAATCAAACCCAATTTGACCTAAGAAAATAATAAAAAGCAGAAATTGAAATTGCAGAAATTGAAATAACAAACAAGAATTAAAATTAGGATTTCCGCTGAATCTAATCAGACGGTAAATCACTAATGCAAACAAGTGCAAAATACCAATAGTGTTCTACCGAATCTAATCGTATAGACAACACTAGTTGCTAAGAAAACAAAAAAATGCAGAAAATAAAAGAGAAAGAAGAACTTTGATTAGAACAATGGAATAAGAGATGAGATAGGATGGTGGCTACAATGCCATTACAAGGGTATATATAGGTTAGATAGCCAAACCCTAACCCTAACCCTAATGGTAAATGGGCCTGGTCATTACACCACTAATTAGTTTACAATGAGAAACATAAATGGGCCTTAGATAAATAAAGCAAATTTGGGCCTTTTCTCTTTTTCCTCTTGCTTCCTTGATATTTCTTCATTGATTTGTGATGTGCAAAGCCTTTTTCTCACTCCTTTTCTTGTTCAACAGCAACTAGATGTGATATCTTCATCTACAATTTTCAAAATGCAAATACACCGCAAATTGAACTTTATTTCTCTACATTTCTGGTTGCATGCAGGCTGGGTTGGACTATCTGTAAAAATAACAAAACAATACCCAAGTAATATTTATTTATATACAAAAGATAAGATATAAGAGCATAAAATAAACACATTTCTATGTCAATCAAATACCCCCACACTTATCTTTTACTCGTCCTCGAGTAAAAAGAAAATAAAAAATGAAAGACTAACTAGATAGGTCACACTTTCGTAGGAAACACGATTGCATTGAGCGTATGCAACAAGCCGTTAAACCTCTAGGTGTCCCTAGTAGGACGAGTGGTGTCTCGTGAGGGTTTTCAGCGGATACTACCCACAAAATCCAAATGCAGTATGCTATGATTCTAATGAAACTACATGAATGCAATGTACATATGCAAATAAAAACGAAAAATGAAAACACGACTTGTTTCAGGAAAGTGGTACAACAAATTAAGTTAACAATTTCTAATCAGTTGATTTTATTTTAGATACCTCAACTTGTCACAAATTTTCAATACAAATCAAGTTTTCAAATGTTAAATTCCAGTTTGGCCAGTTAGTTCGGTCGATAACATAGTGCAGCCATGAAATAAATTCTTAGTTTGCTTGGCACAGTTTGCAAAGTGGTATTCTAATTTTCTCATGTATGGCTAGTCAAATCAATAAGGTCAAGAAGTGTTTAGGTATCCTCGCTTATTCTTTATTCTATAAAATTTTAAAATTTATGATTAAGTACATACACCTAACTAAAAAGACCAAGGTTTACCACCCATGCACTGCCTCGCGGACTAACGGAGAGTGGGTAAAGAGCTTGGCGGATTGTGCAGGCCGACTTTGACTTTGTCAACAACGTGTCGGTAATCCTTAGGTGTCCAATCCCATAAAATGAGACCAAGATATTCCAACTTTGACTTTGTCAACAACGTGTCGGATAGAGCTTGGCGGGTTTGCACACCAACGCTCGATATACAAGCAATGTTGGATACCCTTGGAATACTATTATTATTGTTATCGAAAATATAAGCACAAAAGAGAGTTACGCGAATTCAACTTAACACAACTTAGTTTTAAAGATTTGAAAAGCCAATATAAGTCTTTTAAGTCCTCCACTTATTTAAACAAAGTCTACAATATAGAATAGATTTCATGGCCATCACCTAAGAATCTCCCTATGTACCGGTTACACTATTATCCCTCAAAATTAAACTTTTCATTATATTTCAAATTCGATCTAAGTTGAGAGAGAAAAATACTATCAACTAGCTAAAAATTGTAAACTTATTTTGCTGTATCAATTGAAAATGAGTCGTATTTCAAAAAAAAAAATTATGGTATGTTATTACAGTCTAAAATGCATGAAGGTCCAATTTAAATGATGAAAATGAAAAGAAAGAAAAATAAAGAAAAAAAAATTATGGTATGTTATTACAGTCTAAAATGTATGATGGTCCTACTTAAATGGCTGAAAATAAAAAGAAATAAAAAAAAATGAAAATGGATGAAATGCAGACTCCCCCCCCCCCCCCCCACACTTGATTGAGACAGTGTCCCAACTGTCTAAGGCAGAAAAACAAAAATAAAATGAAAAAAAATGAAAATGAAAAATAAAAGAAAAAGAGCGTGTACCACCTGATTTCATGGTGGATGATCATGCAGATCGATAGAGTCATCTTCGTCATATTGCTCGAATTCGAAAAATGGTTTCAGTCGTTGACCGTTTACTTTGAAGACTTTTCCATCCCTAGGATTTTCAATTTCAATCGCTCCATGAGGGTATATTGTTTTCACGACATAAGGTCCAGTCCATCGAGATCTGAGTTTTCCTGGAAACAAGTGAAGTCTAGAGTCGTATAAAAGAACTTTTTGACCTACGTTGAATTCCTTACGAAGTATGTTTTTGTCGTGTTGGGCTTTGGTTCTTTCTTTGTAGATCTTCGCATTTTCATACGCCTCATTTCTTAATTCCTCCAATTCAGAAATTTGTAACTTCCTATGTGAGCCAGCCTTTTCTAAGTCAAAGTTCAAAAATTTTATGGCCCAAAGAGCACGATGCTCTAATTCAAGAGATAAGTGACAGGCCTTTCCAAAGACTAATCGATATGGTGACATCCCTAGATTGGTTTTATAAGCAGTGCGAAAAGCCCAAAGTGCATCAATCAGTTTTATAGACCAATCTTTTCTATTGGAATTCACGGTTTTCTCAAGAATTTGTTTGATTTGTCTATTGGAAACTTCTACTTGCCCACTCGTTTGTGAATGGTAGGGGGTCGACAGCTTGTGTGTGATTGAGTATTTCTTGAGCAAGGACTCAAAAGCACGATTACAGAAGTGAGTGCCATTATCGCTAATGATAGCTCTAGGTGTGCCAAAGCGTGAAAAGATGTTTTCTTTGAGGAATCTGACAACAACTTTGTTGTCGTTGGTTTTGGTCGGAATGGCTTCAACCCATTTTGAGACATAATCTACCGCAAGTAAGATATAAAGATTCCCAAATGAATTAGGGAATGGTCCCATGAAATCGATGCCCCAAACATCGAATAACTCAATCACTAAAATGGGGTTGAGAGGCATCATGTTTCGCTTAGAGATTCGACCAGTTCTTTGACATCGCTCACATTTAGAGCAAAATTCGAAAGCGTCACGGAAGAGTGTGGGCCAATAAAAACCGCTTTGCAAAACTTTTGCAGCAGTTTTTCTTGCTCCAAAATGACCGCCACAAGCATGGTCATGTGAGAAAGATAGAATACTTTGGTGTTCATGATCGGGCACACACCTTCGAATGATTTGGTCTGGACAGTATTTGAAAAGATATGGGTCGTCCCAATAGAAGTTTCGAACTTTCGAGAGAAATTTTTGTTTATCTTGTTTCGACCATTCAGCGGGCATTTGTTGTGTGACAAGATAATTCACAATGTCAGCGTACCAAGGGGTGTTAGAGATCGAAAGGAGTTGTTCGTCAGGAAAATAGTCATCGATTTGGGTGTCGTTATCATTTTCGTGCACAATTCGAGAGAGATGATCAGCTACGACATTTTCAGAACCCTTTTTATCTCGTATTTCTATATCGAATTCTTGGAGAAGAAGGATCCAACGAATCAAGCGGGCCTTGGCATCCTTTTTAGAAAGCAGATATCGTAGGGCAGCATGGTCAGTGTAAACTATGACTTTGGATCCTATGAGATATGGTCTGAATTTCTCAAGAGCGAAGACAACTGCCAAAAATTCCTTTTCAGTAGTTGAGTAATTCAATTGGGCCTCGTTTAAGGTTTTGCTAGCGTAGTAAATGACCCGAGGGAGTTTATCAATTCGCTGACCCAAGATGGCTCCAATTGCAAAGTCAGAAGCGTCGCACATAAGTTCAAAGGGTTGAGTCCAATCAGGAGGTTGAATGATGGGAGTTGTGGTCAAGAGTGATTTAAGAGTTTCAAAAGATGTTTAGCACTCATTGGAAAATTCAAACTTTACGTCTTTGGCAAGTAAATTCGAGAGAGGTTTTGAAATTTTTGAGAAATCCTTAATGAATCTTCTATAGAATCCCGCATGGCCAAGAAATGAACGAACATCTTTGACAGACTTAGGAGGAGGTAAATTAGCAATCAAATCGATTTTGGATTTATCGACTTCTAGGCCATCTTTGGAGACGACATGACCTAGAACTATCCCCCTTTTTACCATAAAGTGGCATTTTTCCCAATTAAGCACGAGTGATTTCTCCTTACAACGCTTAAGGACGAGTTCTAGATGAGTGAGACATTGGGAAAAAGATGATCCATATATTGAAAAATCGTCCATGAATATTTCCAAGAATTCTTCCACCATGTCAGAGAAAATACTCATCATACACCTTTGGAAAGTCGCGGGGGCATTACAAAGACCGAAAGGCATGCGACGATAAGCAAAGGTTCCAAAGGGACACGTAAAGGTGGTCTTATGTTGATCCTCTAAAGCAACAGGGATTTGGTTATAGCCAGAGTATCCATCGAGAAAACAGTAGTACTCATGTCCCGCTAAGCGTTCGAGCATTTGGTCAATAAAAGGCAAGGGAAAATGGTCTTTTCGTGTGGCTGAGTTAAGCTTTCGATAGTCGATGCACACACGCCATTTGGTTTTGATTTTTGTTGGGACGAGTTCATTACTGTCGTTTTTGATCACTGTGACTCCCGACTTCTTTGGTACAACTTGTACCGGGCTCACCCAAGTACTATCAGAGATGGGATAGATGATGTTATTGTCTAGACATTTGATTATCTCCTCCTTGACCACTTCTCTCATGTTTGGGTTTAATCGCCTTTGAGCCTCACGGATGGGTTTAGCCTCATCAACTAAATATATGCGATGTTCCACAATTGATGGGCTAATTCCTTTTATATCGCTAATTTCCTACCCCAAGGCGTCCTTATTTTCCCGCAAGGTATCCAAAAGTTTTTCTTCTTGGTCCTCGGTAAGATCGAAGGCCAAGATTACGGGAAAAGTTTTTGAAGGGTCTAGGTAGGCATACTTAAGGTCTGGTGGCAGGGGTTTGAGGTCTAACTTAGGAAGTTCTTGTGTATCAACATTGGTCAACATTCCTAGGTTAGATTCAGGTGACGAAGTGTCGGAGTCAAGAATTTTGTTTAGTTCAGAAATGTATTCGAGTTCATCGAAATCAGAGTCGAAATGGTCAAGACACATTTTTAAAGCTTCAGAAGTGTCATTAGAGGTTTCATCAACTGTGGTTTGAATCATGTCAATTTCATCGATCTCAAAATCCCTAGGCTGCTTGTTGAGATTAAAGATGTTTAGCTCAATGGTTAGGTGCCCGAAGGAAAGTCGAAGCTGACCATTCCTACAATTAATGACAGCATTGGAGGTTGCTAAGAAAGGGCGTCCTAAGATCAATGGTATTTGAACATTGGGATTTGAGACAGGCTCTATTTCTAGAACTATAAAATCGACAGGGAAGTAAAACTGTTCGATTTGTATCAAGACGTCCTCGATAATTCCCAATGGCTTTTTGACAGATCGATCAGCTAGTTGGAGTGTGATGTTTGTTGGTTTAATCTCCCCTAGTCCAAGTTGACGATAGACAGTATAAGGGAGAAGGTTGACACTGGCACCAAGGTCGAGTAGGGCACGAGAGATGTGAGTGTTTCCTATTTTACAATCGATCGTAGGGCAGCCAGGGTCTTTATACTTGACTGGGGCAAGATTCGAAAGAACAGAGCTTGTATTCGCAGTTAGAAAGGCGGTTTTTAGGACATTGGTCGCACGTTTTTGTGTGCACAATTCCTTAAGACATTTAGCATATTGAGGAATTTGTTCAATGGTGTCTAAAAGAGGAATGTTCACACGGACTTGTTTGAAAATTTCCAAGATTTTATCGAAGTTTGCAGCTTTCTTCTTATTATTGAGTCTATGAGGAAAAGGAGCTACTGGTTTTTCGATTCTGGGATGAGTTTCATCATTCGAAGAAGAAGGTGGTAGGGGTGTAGAAGATGAAATGTTGGGATTGCCAACATTAATTTTCGACGGTGGGTCGGGTTTGCCGACACAAGGAGAAGAACTGTTGGGATTGCCAACATTTAAGGGAATTTGAGGTTCAGAAGAATTGGCATTCGAAGCCAATGGATGATCATCAAGATTAGGGATTGGGGTCGAGTTAGAAGATTCGCCAGGGTTGCCCATGTTATTATCAATCCTCTTTCCAGATCGAAGGGTTGTAATAGCGTTGACTGGATTATGGTTTTCGTCCTCACAAGAATTTACAGTACGAGAGTTATATTTTGGATTCACCTCAGGTTGACTAGGCAACTTTCCTTTCTCGTTATTTTTCGCTAGTTCCTTTATCATATTCATCATTTGTTCCATTTGTTTTTCTAAACGCACGATGTCTGGTGACGGTTGAGAAGATTGAGATGATTGGTTTGATGATTGAAAATTGGGGTGCCTATAAGGTTGTTTGGATTGAGGTGTAGCTTGAGAGGTTTGAGAATTGGGAAGTGGACCTTGGTAATTCGGATTGGGAATAAAGGGTTGCACGTGAGATGGGTTAGCCGAATTATTGGGGTTCGACCAGGAAAAATTTGGGTGGTTCCTCCAACCAGGGTTGTACGTGGAAGAGTAAGGATTATTTTGAGCTATGGCATTGGCTTGGTCTTGAGAGTAATAGTGGGGTAACCCTTCTCCGGTTTGGGGAGTTTGATTTTCTAAGGGAACTTGACTTGGGTCCACGACATGCACTCCTCTAGTAGAAGTACGAATGGGAACTCGAATCGACTCCCACTGCATGTCCTTTTCAGAATAATCTTCTAAAAACCGCCAAGCTTCATCGGCTGTTTTGGACATAAAGTCTCCTCCACACATTGATTCTAGCTGAGTTCTAGTCTGATAGTTTAGCCCTTCATATGCAATTTGACATAAGTGATCTTTTAGAATTCCATGATGAGGGCAACTATATAATAGCTGGTTAAATCTCTCAAAGAATTTTGAAAAAGTTTCCCCCTCATTTTGACAAAATTGATTTATCTCAGTTCGAATTTTTAGAGTTTTATGGAAAGGGAAAAACTTTTTCAAGAATGCAGTGACAAATTCATCCCAACTTCTTATGGAATGTCGTGGAAGAGAATTTAGCCATCTTTTAGCGCTTTCAAGTAGTGCAAATGGAATTAGCCTTAGCTTGATCGATTCGTTAGATAGTTGTTGCATTTTTGTTGTGGAGGAATACAATTCAAATTCACTTAGAAATTCATACGCATTTTCAGACCCAGTAAATTTTGGTACCCCTTGGATAAAAGAATGTTTTAGCTCAAAATTGTTTCCTTCAGCTGGTGGGAACACAATGACAGATGGTTGAACGGTCCTAGTAGGATAACATCGATCACGAAGAGACAAGGGTCTCTCCATTTGGATATTGAGATTTTGAAAATTTTGATTTATTTGATTTTGATCCCCAAAGTTTGGAAAATTTTGATTCACTCGATTTTGATCCAATTCGGTTGGAAAATTTTGGTTGATTCGAGAACCCCTAGGAGAATTTTGTTGGCTAACACTTTTTTCACTCATTGTTGTTAATTGCAAGCACAGAAATTAGCTACAATGAAGTTTCTGTCCTTATTGGCTCTTAACCCAAAATTATAAAGTGATGCGTTTGATTACTTAGATCAAAAGATTTCTCAGCCAGTTAACGGACAGGAGTTATCGGTGCACCAGGAATCACACTAGCAATGCAGCCGAAGGTTTAAGTACCTTCAGAGTAACAACCGATATAATATTTACGAATCACCGTAATATTTATAAACGGTTATTTCTCTGCCGTAGTCTAGACACCGAGAAATAATTCGTTCCAAATGAATCAACTATCACAATATAATTAAGCCCTAAATGAGCCCGTGACTCCCTTAAGACCAACGTCTAACCGTTATTATTAGTCAGATTCTACGATGAAATGCAATTTGTGGGCCAAGGAAAGGGTGATGAAATCCCTCACCTTATGTGAATTGGGGTATTGCCCTTAACAGAATGAATAAAAGATGCAGAAATAACAGCAATCACACCAAATAATTGCAGAAATTAAAAATTGTACATTTAAAGCCGCTGCCCCTGCAGAAATTTTTTACAACAATTGTCTATATATTTTTTCTTTGCAGCGGAGCACCTGTAGGGTTCAGAAAATTTCACCTTGATCGGCAGTCCTCCAGTGATTTTGGGAAGCGCTAGCGCGTTCACACCCCACTTGGTGTGCAACTGCTCCAACCCGTCTGAATCGTCCGCTGCTTTTGTTGTGGTCTCTTCTATTAATTGCTTGACTGCGCTGCGGCACGGGTTCGGGCTAGGAGCCCGAAAAAAATTTTTTTAAGACCTTTTTTCAAATTTCAGCTGTACCTGTTTTTGAAAAAATTCTCCTTTTTTTTTTTTTTTGAGAAAACAAGTAAACAAAAATGAAATAAAACAAAAACAAATGAAAAGAAAACTAAATTAACTCAGAAAACAAAACAGAATTGACTAGTCTACTTAGGATAAAAGAAAACAACTAAACTCAACAAACTAAACTAGACTCCACTAATAACTCGAATACTCAAGCAAATAAAAAAAACAAAGCTTGCCTCTCAGACAAGAAAAAAAAATGTGAACAATGATCGCAATCCCCTGACACAACGTGAACAATAACAAGGAATCACGCCCTTTTTATTATCTGTTCTCACAAAACAATTACTCAGTACCAAATAAAACCACGCACCCCTTAAATTTAAAAAACGCAACCCGTCCCCACCCTCTATTTGTATGTTTCAGGAAACAAAGAATCACGCTCCAATTAACCCTCTCAAAACAAGTACTCTCCCTCAATAAAAAACAGTAAGTCCCAAATTGCTCATGCTCAAACCAAAGCTCCCTTTTTTTATATATTTCTTTCTGTCTATAAAATAACACCTCCCAAAACAAAAGCAATCAAAATACAAAGATCCAAACTTGCGTTTTGCAACAAGGTCAACCACCCCTTTTTTTTTTCTTTTGTTCAAATCAGATAAGCTGATTACAAAATAAATCACCGCTCAAAGTTTTAATTGGGTTTCTTGGTATCCAATCGGATTTCGGTGTCTGCTATTCGAAATCGAATTGGGGTCCGGATTTGGGGATGGATTCGGTTGTGGAGGATGGTTGGAAAAACGTAAAGACCGGATATGTGGCAAAGGTTTGAATCGCAATTACAGAGTGACGTTGTGAACAGAATTTGGCAGAGGGGTTTGATCAGGAGCAGGACTGGGTGGTGTTGTGATGGCTGAACCGATGCTTGGTGAAATGGGCGCAAGGCAGTTTTGCAAGAGACGTGAAGATGGTTCAGAAGGGTTTGATGAAGATAGTTGCGCAGCGTTTGTGGTATGATTATGGTGTCTGTTCTAAAAGGGTGTTGACGTGAGGATTATGTGGTGAACAGGGGTTTGTTGGTGCTGGTTGTGAAGGTGGATGGCAGATGATGTATGGAGGTGATGATATGAGCGTGGTGGTTTGTGTTAGAAGTAGGTGCGATTCTGGGTTGTGAATGGATGCGGTTGGTGATGCAGGTTGGTCGGTGCACTTTTTGAGGGTGACAGAAGTCTGTTGTATGAATTTGGCTTACTGTATGAACTGATTGTTGGATGTGTACGAATTTTGTGGTTAATTACCGTGGAGATTTGGCAGAGATGAAAGAAATTGGGAGAGGGGTGATGCTTGTTTGGGCAGGGTGTTTGAGGAGGCTTGGTGATGATGAACTTTGAACGTGGGTAGGGTATGTTTGTGGTTGATGGAGGTAAGGTGATTGAATGGCTTCGGTATTAATATGGTGGTTGATGGAGGTAAGGTGATTGGAGGTAAGTGTGGTTATGGTAATTGGTAATGGAAGTGGTAGAAGGTTTTGTGCGTGATGAGTACTGGTGAGTGGTTGAAAGGTGATTGCTTGGTGGTGTTGGCAACGGGGACGGTCGGGAAGATGGCAAAATGGTAGTGGAGTTGATGTTTGAGAGAAGAAAGAAAAAGATTGCAAGGCAGAAAAAAAGAAATTTGTAAAAGCAAATCTGTTTTTGATTTTTTTCTTTTTGTAAAGAAATCAATTGTATAGCAAAGGTAAGGAGGGAAAGAAAATGAAAGAAAGGAAAAGTACTGAATGAAAATTGGCAAGTTTTTTTTTTTTTAAATATGTAAATATATAAAAAAACAAAAGGAAAAAAATAAAAAAAACTAACACGAATCAGAAATTAAATAAATAATAAAATTTAATCGTTACCTCCCCGGCAACGGCGCCAAAAACTTGATCGACGCTAGTCTATGAATTAGAAAAGCGCGACATTTGTAATAAATTCTGCAAGCATACAGGAGTGTAGCATACAGGTCGAACACAGGGAGGAAAGTTAAATTTTATTATTTATATGTTTCGTGGGCGTGTTAGACGAACTTTGGAGGTTGATTTTGCAAAACAAAACAAAATTAAAACTGTAATTTGATTCAGAACAGATCTAACTTAACCGACGATCAAATCACAAATGGAAAGCAAATGAAACTATGAATTAGATTTGAATCTAATCAAACCCAATTTGACCTAAGAAAATAATAAAAAGCAGAAATTGAAATTGCAGAAATTGAAATAACAAACAAGAATTAAAATTAGGATTTCCGCTGAATCTAATCAGACGGTAAATCACTAATGCAAACAAGTGCAAAATACAAATAGTGTTCTACCGAATCTAATCGTATAGACAACACTAGTTGCTAAGAAAACAAAAAAATGCAGAAAATAAAAGAGAAAGAAGAACTTTTATTAGAACAATGGAATAAGAGATGAGATAGGATGGTGGCTACAATGCCATTACAAGGGTATATATAGGTTAGATAGCCAAACCCTAACCCTAACCCTAATGGTAAATGGGCCTGGTCATTACACCACTAATTAGTTTACAATGAGAAACATAAATGGGCCTTAGATAAATAAAGCAAATTTGGGCCTTTTCTCCTTTTCCTCTTGCTTCCTTGATATTTCTTCATTGATTTGTGATGTGCAAAGCCTTTTTCTCACTCCTTTTCTTGTTCAACAGCAACTAGATGTGATATCTTCATCTACAATTCTTCAAAATGCAAATACACCGCAAATTGAACTTTATTTCTCTACATTTCTGGTTGCATGCGGGCTGGGTTGGACTATCTGTAAAAATAACAAAACAATACCCAAGTAATATTTATTTATATACAAAAGATAAGATATAAGAGCATAAAATAAACACATTTCTATGTCAATCATAATGTTTTAAGGCTCTGTTAGAAATTTGGGTTAATTTCGATGTGTTTTGCTAATCGTATGCTTAAACATGATTAAGAGGGATTATAAGAAAATGTGAGGTTTTAGCCACTTTTGATCCATTTTGATTCATTTAAATTGTTGTTTGTTGCTTGTGGTTGCTGTTATATGTTGCTATGACTCTTTGGTATGTTTTATGATTGATTAGAATAGTTAAATTGGTCGAAAACGTCGTCGAATGGCGTAGGAAGTTCGCTGGAAAGTTGCAGGAATTAGTGCAGGAAATCGGATCGGATCGCCCCCTACTCGACCCGAACTGCCCATTTCCCTTCACCACGAACCGAACCAGATCGTTATAGCGGAGCAAGCTGCGCCACGAGCTGAAGGATCCGAACCGATCCGAGAAGTCGCGATTCAAGGCTTGGTGATTGAAGACTCCGACCCGACCCGCCTGGAGGGATAACGACACGATCCGATCTGATCACCTTGAGGACAACGAACCAGAGACTCGAAGGAGGGCGAAGGACTTGGAGCTATGACCAGGAGGCGTGACCCGAGCCGTGGTGTGGTGGAGAACCCGATCCGATCCAGATGGGACTGGAAGCCACGAACCGATCCAGTGTACCATGAAGGACTCCGATCCGACCCGAAGTAGCAGTCATGAACCGAGACGATGAAGACCACGATCCCAATGATGATGAAAGGGATCCGAACCGATCTGGTGATGATCCATAACCCGAGATGCAAAGGAAGTACAAATGAGAAGTTAGAGCTCAAGATTCAGATGGGAATTAACGAGTTCGCTTCATGGTTGGGCTTTGCTGCGGGATGCGTGCAAAGGAGTTATCGACGTCTATAGCTTTGGACCACTATGGTAGGAGGTACGAAGGCGGATTCAGGGTCATTATGGCATCGGTAGAACCAAGGGCTACGACCAATGAAGTGGGTCATTGAAATGTTTGGTCATGACTCCAAGTGTTTGGCTTGGTCACAGCAGGGTTTCTACAAGTCGGGATTCGTCGTTACCTCAGTTTGTCTAGTGTTTCCAAAGTGGTAGATGTCGTATGCTTTACGCACTGAGTGAGAGATGTGAGGATGGTTGCTATGGATGGTTTGTTTGCTATCATTATGACATACACACCCCACCCCCGTATTCTTTACACTATTCATTATGGCACCTTAGAGCATTGTACGGTATGTGGTACTAACTCTTTGGTTGCAGGTCCAGGTTCAGGTATGGTTTAGTATACCTGTTATTGTTCTGTTTAGATGCTTATCGCTCATACCAGGCTTTATGTCTGACCCAGAGTTTTATGTCTCTTCTTATTACTCTGGGTGCTCACATGAGCAGACTAGAGACAGGTTAGCTAGTGATGCACGGGTAGCTGATCCGGAGACGAGCAGGAGGCTTCCACGTAATATATATATATAGTATCCTCCCTGTGTTGTTGAAGATCACTGCTTGGGCATTGGTGGTGCATCTTCTACTTTAGTTTTCTTTTGTTAGAGACAGTAAATTTGGAAAGTTGTAATAAGCTGTATTTGGATTTCCGCTGCTCTGATGTTGACATTGATTATTAGTTATCAGCTTATGCACTGTCTCGCCTGTTTTATGTCAAGTATGTTATTATTATATTTTTATCCCATGCGCTGTGAGACATTCTACAGGTTCCTTGATTAGTTCATTCTCTTCCTTCCTTTCTTTGGCGACCGTCCTGTGCTAGTCGGGCATGTGTACAACGCACTTTCGGAGGAAATGCAGGCTGGTGCGGGGCGGGCCGTCACAGCATTATTAGGGATGACAACTACAAGATACGTTTATTTGTTTTGTATTTCCAATATATAATCTAACACATAAAAATGTGTATTTTGAGTCGCACACAAATTCTAATGTATGCATTAATATATAAAAATTGTCACTTTAGTTCACCTACACATTCTAATGTATGTTTTGACCAAAAATATGATTCCTATATTTGAATATAATTTCTAATGTAGGTTCGCAATTAAAAATGATCTTTATATCTACTTATAAAACCTATTTCATGTTATGCAAATAAAAATAATTATTGTGTTTACATATACGTTTTATTCCAACAAAATGTACAAGAAATGTTACTTCTACTTTGAGGTAACACAAACCCATTTTACGAAATGCTATTTGTGTTTAACTCTTTATTTAATCAAAAATGTAATTTTTTTTTGTTTTATTCTAAATTTAATTAACAATATGTAATTTTGCTTCAACTATTATATCTTGACAAAATAAATATATTGGTTCAATTAATCTATTTGGTCAAATAATAAAAATAATGACTTTGTTTTGTCAACAAATCTATTCCGACAAAACAAATAAAAGTGATGCGTTTGTTTAATCGAAAATTTATCCAACAGATAAAAGTGATGTATTTGTTTTGTCAAAACTTATGCACCAAAATAATGATCATGTTTTTTTTAACTATTGTAATTTGGCAAAGAGACCAATTTGTTTTAACAAGTATAAATTGACAAAGGAGAATAATTATATTTAACTATTATAAATTGATAAAGGTGAACAATTTGTATTTTAATTCTAATTTAACATACAGGTGCTATATTTTGTTACCTTCTTTTGATTTAGACCAAAAATGAGTATTTTTGTCTACTTCTACTTTAATGATAAAAATATGAATGTTTAATTATTCATTCTTTTACCTTAGCTAAAATAAACAATTTCAATTCATTCTTTTAAAGTGATCAAAAGGACTCTTTTTTAATTCCTATAACATATTTGACAAAATGACTCTTTTCATTTCACATAAAATTTCAATAAGAAATGAAATTCTAAAATCTATGCTTCCTATTGTCTTTTAAATGAAACATTAATTCTTACCATGTATCTAAAATATAACTTTTAAATCCTATCATCTATTTACATTTGAAAATGAATAAAAGGGTAATTCTTAATTTGAAGTAAAATGAGAGATTTAATTCATGTTTTATTTGCATTAAAGGATGCAAATAAAAAATGCAACTCTCAAAATGACATTTTATTTATATCAAAAATGTAATCAAAATGTAACTTACATTTTAATGTTTTGTTTGCATTTAGAATTGCAAACAAAAGTAAAATCTTAATTTTTAATGTTTTATTTGCAATAAGGAATGCAAATAAAAGAACAAATTTTATTTTCAATAAATATTTGCATTTGTGAATGCAAACAAGAGGACAAATTTTAATTTCCAATGTATATTTGCATTTGCGGATGCAAATAAAAGAAATATTTTCATTTCAAGGTATATTTGCATTAGTGAATGCAGATAAAAGAACAGGCCCTAATTTCAATGTATATTTGCATTAGTAAATGCAGATAAAGGAATAAATTTGTGTTTTCAATAAATCAAGTTCTAACAAAAGTGTTAATTTTTTTTTCTACTTATGTTTTAACAAAAATGTTACCTTTAATTCACTAATCATAATTTGACAAAAATGTTATTATTTTATTCAATGTTTAAAAATGTATATTTTGACAAATTTTATTCAAGGTATAAGATGTGATATATTTACATTGGTGCATATAGATAAAAAGAATAAACTTTAGTTTCATTTTATATTTGCATTTGTAAATGCAAACAAAAGAATAAACTTTAATTTCAATGCATATTTGCATTGATAAATGCAAAATAAAGGAATAAACTTTATTTTTCAAATATATGTGCTTGCATTGGTGAGTTGCATTGCTAAATGAAAATATAGAACAATTTATATTGTTCAATATATATCTGCATTGGTGAATGCAAATAACAGGATAGATTTTGTTTTTAAAGTTTATTTGCATTAGTGAATGCAAATAAAAGAATAAATTATATTTAAAATATATTTGCATTAGTAGGCGCAAAATAAAAGTATAATTTTCATTTCAATATATATTTGCATCTGTGGATGCAAATAAAGGGTCGAACTTTAATTTCAAACTATAATTGCATTAGTAAATGCAAATAAAAGGATAAATTTCGTGTTCAATGAATATCTGCATTTGCAAATGCAAATAAAAGAGTAACTTTAATTCCAATGCAAATAAAATGTAAATTTGGTCTTCATCCTTTTAAAGTAAACCAAAAAGGAATATTTCTAATTCTATATTTTAATCGATGTAAATCTAAATCTAACCAAACAACAATCATCATCATCAAACAACTAATCCAACTCAGCAATCGTCATCATAGAACAAATCAACATTGCAATAATTATATATACAATCATGAATATGAAATAAATATAAATTTCAAATTTAATTAAATAATTAATTTTAAATTTAAATAGATATCTCATCTAGAAATTGTTCGTGCTCAAATTTTGCTGAAATTTCAAAGTGGTTGTTTTCAGATTCGGTCAGCTTCGTGTTGTAGTGCTCGGAAATACGAATCCAACGCGACTGATTTCATCAACTTATGATTTCATTTGCAAAAGATATTGAATTTTAAACTTTGATTGTATAATTTAAAATAATTAAGTACTTAATTAGTTTAATTACTTGATTAGGGAATAAATCCCTTCTTCCTCGTTACTGTCTCTGGAGAAAACCGAAACCCAACATCGTACATCAAATCTCCTTGCGCCGCCGCCCTTAGGGCCACCAGAGATTGATCAACTACCCTCACGTCGAAGCCCACTCCGTCGCGCCCCTGTTCCGACCACCCACGTCGAGCTCGCGGCCCCCCTTTTCCCCAGAAATCACCATAGACGGCGCCTCTTTTGGAGGCCATTTCTGATCACCACGGTATCCTAAAACGCATCATCACCGTATGAAAATGGAGAGCTTGGGATGTACTTCGATTTGGTGCTTGGAGTTTTGATTTTTGTTAAGAGGATTGGAAATGGTTAAGGTTTGAATTTGGGATCAAGTTGGCCATTGAATTTACTAGTGGCGGCTGGTCATAGGATTAGGGTTTTGGCATATGATTTTTGTGAATATTTTAATAATATAAATTCTCGAAAAACGTGTTCTAAAGGTGGATTTTTGATTGTCTCGAAATCAGGCCCAGTTAGTGTCAAACCCAAGGTTCTGACGCCTTCTGAACGCGATGGGCTATGCCCCGTGGCCTAATTCTGAAGTCTGTTGCGTGTTTTATTAAAATTACAATATTAAATTAATAATCTAATTTCCACCGTACATTTAAATACGCCAGGGCCACATACGAACTCCAAAAATTCTAAAAAATATATGTTTCTGGCTTCGTATTGACGATACGGTTCTAACGAGACTAATTTTGTCTAATTCTGAGACTGTTTGAAAAATGGCCATTTTCATGTCGATTAAATTTGATTGAAATTGACGAAACACATTTGTTGGATCTATATTAACCCTAGAGGAGGGGTGAATAGGGTTTATCACAGTTTTTAACTGAAATGAAAAAAATTGACAGGATATTAAAATAATAAACAGATCACAGAATATAGCAGAAACTGAAATGCAGAAGATAAGTCACACACAGATATACCCAGCTTCGGCAAAACCCTGCTTACTGCTGCATTTCTAAGATTTCTACTAGGTGATAGAACAGTTCCCGCATACAAGACCGTGTACGCTCGCAAACCCTGCTCCTATTCTAACCCTACGCTCAAAACCCTAGACTGATCGATATTCACTCGATCAGATTTCCCAAATTACAAAACTCTGTAACTCGTAACCCAAATTTTACTGACTTTGAAGCTGACAGTCAATACCCTGACTGTTTCACTCTAGTTTATACAGACACTAGAAAACCGTTCAGATGATTTTTACAAAGCAAATTAAACAATACAAATTTTAATAACAAACTCAAGAAAAACCCTTTAGGAGTTAAAATAAAAAGGGGTCATCCCCTTTTATATTTGTGTTGGTCGGCCCCTTTGTATAATCGGTGCACTCTCTTTTGTTTTGTCTGATCCCTTTCTCTCTTTTGTTCTGGAAATTAAAAATGGTGGCTGTGAGAAACTCTAGGGTTTCCTTTATCCCCAAAATCAATCGGTTGTCTCTGGAATTGATCTCTGAAGTTCGAATCGAATGATGGTTGGTTCTCTCTCTTGTCACCAATTTGAGGTTTTGGTTCTACGATTGAAAAACCGATGTGAGTTTTCCGGATTTTTCGTTGATTTCCTTGAAATTATTTTGTGGGTTTTTCGATCTGACTGCCTGTGATGTATTGGTGTAAAATAAATATAGGGTTTTCTAACCCTTTGATTCTCTCTGATTTCGTTTAATGGCTTGAGATGATTTGCGTGTTTCCCCTTTTTGATTTTCCTTGATTTCTCGGCTTTGATTGATAAGAGTAATTCTGAAAATTATTTGAGATTTAAATTGTGGCCCTCCTTGCTTGATTTATTGTTCTTGCGTGATTTCTGGTCTGCCTTGAATTGCATTCGAGTTTCCAGATTTAATACTTGCCAAAAATGAATCTCTGGTTTGTTTTCCTTTGGTCCACTGTGATTTTCCCATGAACACATTCCTGAAAACTATTTGTTGCCTTTTTGTTCATCATTGAATACGATGCACTGATGGATTAAATAAAAGATTTCTTGCTAAGTTCAACTGTGTGACATTGGTCCCCTTAGTTTGATTTCTGAAATTTGCCATAAGTGCTTTTAAACCTATGAACCATTCTCTGAAATTCCCTTGCACATTTCTGGAAAAAGAAAAAATAAAAACCTGCCAAAACAAATGAGTTGCTGATTTTTAGAAAGTCAGGATTATGTTTATTTCCTTTCCCTTTTGAAGTGTTGCCAAAATAAACTTGATTCATTTCTTGCCAGAAACAGGAAACGTGAATTTTGCAATTGCATACACCTGTGCTGTATATCCATGCAGAACTGATCATACTAATATGCTCCATTAATCACTTGTAGCCATGCATGTCTGAACTGATTTGAGTCTTGCACTTGCACTTGTCCATCTATGTCACTCATACTTCATGCACTTGTGGTTCGCTTTGACTTATACTCCAGCACCATTTGCTACTGTAACTTGTTGCTCATGAAAGCTAGGACATGAGCCTGCCTGCACTTGCATATTGACTCATTCCACGCATCACACTATATTTCTGCATGTTTGCTTCATTTGTTGTACAATCTGGCTTGACCACTTCAACATGCATTTCCATGTTGTATGCTGTGATTACTTGTGTAGCTTGAACCTTGACATTTGCTACTGTAGTACTTGAATGCTTGCATATGATAAATTTGAAATGAAATTGAATGTTCAACTCACTTGCCCCTGTATCCACAAAGCTGCTATGATGTAATGCTGTATGCACACTTGTCTATACTCATCATGTACTGCCATGTATACATCCATGCTTAGTACTTGACTTATTCACCATAATGTAGCCACTTGATGCTTTGAACATGTAGACATGCTGGTTTGACTTGACTCGAACCATGTTGCTGTAGTGAATGATTAATCGACCACTTTGCACCACCATGACACTTGCACATCCACATTTGTACACTTGGATCATGCTGCACCATATTTGAAATTGATGCACCCAGACTTGTTAGCCCCATGCTGCTTGTGTATCCATTATTTCATGCTGCTATCATTCATCATGCTGCTCGGCCCCTTTGAGCTGCTTTGCATGCCATGCTCCAATTTGCACTTGCACTCCTCTTTTGACTTGTGTTGGACTTGCAAACTGTTTTGTGTTTACTGCTTTAGCCATTGTTCGAGCTTGTTTGGGTTGAAATGTTGTATTTTGGCTCCATGTTGACTTTGCTTATTTTTGGATCCATGATGACTTTGCTAATTTTTGGCTTTATGTTGACTTTGGTGATTTTTGACTTCATGTTGACTTTGCACTGTCCGTTGTTGTGCACTGAGTCGAGCAGGTCCACGAGGCTACTCCTCAGCTACATACACTGTATTCTGATTGGCGAGGCAGTGCACATATGTATATTTATACATGTGTGTATATGCAGCCATCAGATAAATTTTCCTGTCCCTATACTATATATAAACTGTCTGGACGCAGTTCAGATTAAAAAATCAGATCAAGTCAGAAAAATGATGAGAAACACACCAGAAAACTGAGGCAAATAAAATTTTAAAAATAAAATTTATATTCACATGTATTCAGTATAATTTTTATTGTAGTGTATTGTGTGTGTTCATTTGTATGACAGGTATGAAGACTGGACTGGCTGTGAAGACTGGACTGACTTGTAAGCTGTGAAGACAGTGAAGATTGAAGACAGTGTTGAGGAATGCATAAGTTTGTATATATGTGTGTGAAAGAAATTGTATATGAGTGAGAGTGGTAGTGAGGAGTTTTGTATGTGAAAAGAGATATTGTACTAATATTTTGTAATAAACAAGTTTGTTTGAAATAAAATAATATTTTGTTGTTGTCAAACAATCTCGTTTATTTTATTCTGTTCTTTACAAGTACAAATATTCTGTGAAGTGTTTAAATAGTGGAGTTCGAATTCTGTACTGTTTTGATATTGAAATAAATATTATTAATTTGTATTTTATTTAAATATAAATATTATATTCATGTCTGTGATGTATATATAGAACTATACAACAGCGAACACATTTATATTAATATATATTTGGTTGTTATCATCAAACAAAAATCATATAATTGTGTATACAACAACGTTATATACAACAATCTCCCCCTTTTGATGAAGACAAACAATTATTAAGATTTTGAATATAATAAATGTGTTTTACAGTGAACAACAGAAACCCCCCCTATTTGAATGCTCCCCCTACAACTAAACTCCCCCTATAACTGTGCATGAGTGAAATGACTGATACGAATAATAATAAATTTTCAAATTAATAATATTTATAAAATATTCACTCATGAATCAAAATCTCAATCCATTCTCCTCCTTTTGTTATCATCAAAAGGATTCAGAAATTAAAATATAGATGAAAAATGACTAAATAATATAATTTCAGCTTAAGAGAAAGAACGGTCATCATACATTTCAATCAGTCAAACAAAAATCATAATATTCTAGGAACAGGTGGCATATTTCACATTTTAGAGAATGACGGATATGCGATGAATTTTATATAAAATGGAGAGAGTTTAAAAAGCAATTCATTTCCAATTATTTTCAAAGGATTTTTATAAAAATAAAGTACAAAAACAGTGATGGATTTTGACTATAATAAATAATTCAATTTAAGTGACAAACTCGAATAATCTCAAATCCCAATATCTATCAACCAACAAATCATAATACGTCATAAAATTTCAACACATTTCACAGATTGGAAGATGGATTGATAGGCTGGTTTTTATACTCAGAGGAGAATTTCAAATTTATTTCTATTTTTAGCACTTTATTTCCCTTTTTTTTTAAGAGCACACTGACCACGCATAAACAGAGCTTGGATTTTTAAATGGGATCAGTCGCAGCTTAAATTATAAGATGTCTCATAACCATGCATAACCAGAGCTTGGATTTTTAAATGAGGTTAGAGACACTCTTATATATTAATTATATTTTTATCATTTTCTGCTTTATAAAGAAAAAAACTCCTTGGTATATGAAACCAATATGGATGGTAGAAATGTGGTAGGTACAGAAATGGTCTGTGAAATAAATTTCTAAATTAATTATATTATGAAATAAGCTCGACTGTACCGGGATTGTTGAAAATTTTCAATTATCACTAATTCTGAATAATAATATAGTCCCATTTCTATCACACATAATTTTCACTGTTTTAAAACAAGATGATTAAAAAAAATAAACTCTCCAAATTAATAAAAAAATGATGGATGGCAGAATGATGATAGGTAATGACGATGGTCGTGAAATAATTACCAGTTCAAAGATATTATAATAAACGTTCAACCATCATGAAAAAATTTAAATCAAATCCTCTCTTGTTGTGAAATATACTGTAGTCACAATTTCATCACAATTTCAAATTCTGTTAATATGTTTTGATGAATTATAAATACAGTTCAATTCGGATATTGATTTCAATTTCTGAATGAATAATCAATAAATAATTTTAAAATTGAAAATCAATTACAAGAGGAAATTAAACAGATTTATAAAAGACATTAAGTCTATACAGGGTGATAATTAAAAAAAAAACAGATGAGTGAAAAAGGCTGATACCAATTGTAGTCTCCTTTATCGAGGAATTTAATTTCACCCTGATGGACTATCATGGACATCTTAGACCAAAAAAAAATTTAAATACAAACCCAGCCAGACAAATTTAGCACATTTATTTGTATAAGGCAAAAAAATATGTGTGGATCTATACAAGGTGAAAATTTGAATCTCAGTACAGATGGGTGAAACAAATATAAGCACTCATGATACCACTTGGTGTCTCTATTAACAAATTTTAATCACAAAGCCCAAAACAGACAGAATTAACAAATTTGCACATTTTTCAAACCTGCAGACAAGAACAAGAAATTATTTGAAACAGTATCAGAGCAGCAGTCGGATTAAAGCAGGCAGTTATTTGAAAACAGTATCAGAGCAGCACAACAGAAACAGTTTCAAAACAGACTTGTCAAGATAATGATTCATGACCCGAGATTAAAAAATACCGTTTATTTAAAATCATTTGATGAAAATGAAGATATCAGGATTCAGTGAATCGATCACACCAGATTATTAATTATACATTCAAGATATGTGTGTGATTCAATAAATCAATAATTTCAAATGAGTTTAAACAAACAAATATTTAAATCAATTAGCCATGGAATAACAAAGAGTTTCAAGATGGATTTTTCAAAGAATTTTTCCAAATTATTTCTGACAAGCCCAAAGAATTTTTCAGTATATTTACATCAAGTTTGAAAGATAATTCATGATCCAAAAATATTTATTTGAAATCACTTGAAACAATGTCAAGTTTGAGATATAAAGAATTATTCACACAAGATTGGTAATTTCAATTTTTAAGTGGTGTGTGAAATTCAAAATATCTAGAATCTCAAATGATTTCAAACAGAAACTAATTTCAATCATAATAATCATGAATAATGATGAAATTTCAAGATGTATCACTGATTCAAGACAGAAAAAAATCCAAGCCAATCTAAAAACCAGTGAAATTATTACAACTGTGAAATAATAATGTGCTGTAATGAGTATAAATTTTCAAACCTTTCTAAAATAAATTAGAAGAACCTCAGAACAGCAGAGATGTGTGAAATTTCAATTGTTTTTCAGATCTTCAAAAAATTTAGAATTCATATTAACAGTGTTCAAGATATGACAAGAATACGTCAACAACGTTAGGAATTCAGAAAACAGAAAATGAACTTCAAAACAATTGCAGATAAAAAATCAGTATTTGGAAATGAAAAAATATCAGAGTTCTATACACGCAAAACAAATTTCCAGAATATCATGAATACTGTAATTCAAGAAGCACAAAAAATGTGGAAGTGATAAATCAAATAAGAATAGACAGAAGAAAGAGATAGAAGGGAGAAGAAGAAGAAATAAACAAAAGAAAAAAATCAAAATAGAAAATATTTACAGAGTCGAGTTTAGAGATCATACCAGAATCCAGTGTAAATCAGAATCTCTAACTCAACAGATTTGGCTAAGGACTTGTGAATGATTCCATGTTATGAAGCAGTTTGAATTCAGTTTCTTTTTCTGCACAACAACTCCTCAGCCTCCACTGGTACCTAACAGGGATCGAGTGATCTAACAAAAGTAGTAAAACCACTCACAGTTATATTCGTACGTTTTGGTACCCAAACCTGTTTGTATAACAAACCATCAGAATTAACCTTTGTACCCTTAGGAACCCAAATCTGTTTGAATTTAATGAGATTTGTTTTATCTCTTTTTGGGATCCAGGATTGTTTAGATGGATTATTACAAAACAAATTCAAATTTTGCTTTTGATTCAAAAATCCTTTGGAATTAACAAAGTTCAAATTATCAAGACGATTCTTTTCAAAGAAAGTTGAAGGATTTTTAAAGTCGTTTGAGCATCTCCTTTCAGAAAACTCAGATTTTCCAAAACCAAGTCCACTTCTATTTCCCAATGAAAATTGGTTTTTCAACAACATATTTAAAGATTTCCCACCATTTGAAAATTTTGCCAGGGTTGTTTCAAGTTGTTGAATTTTAGTTTTAAGATCACCTTTTTCTTCAAATAAATCTGAACAATTATTTTCAATGATCTTACATCTTTCAAAATTAGATTCCAAAACCAAATTTTCATCTTTAAGCAGATTAATTTTGGTTTGGGACTCAGCAATCTCAGATTCAAAAAGTTTTTGTTTTTCAAACCCATATTTCTTGGATTTTTCAATCTCGTTTTCCAGTTCTTTCAAAATCAAATCGGATTTCAACAAATTCTCCTTTTCAGCAATTTCAAATTTGGAATATATATCAGTCTTAAAACTTTCAAATTCCTTTTGCAAAAGATCATTCAAATTTGATAACTCAGTCTTGTTTTCATTTAAAATCAAAATTTCATTTTCAAAGTTTTGAATATATTTATTGAGATGAACAAGATTGGTTTTCAATTTCAAACAATTTTTGCAAACTGAATTCGAAGAATTTTTAAAATATTCAAGCTGTGATTCCAAATCATCAATTTTGCTGGTCAACTCAGAATTTCTAGACTTCAGAGATTTGTTTTTAGATTTGAGTTTATCAACAGATTTAGTTAAATCAACACACATATAAACCAAATCTTCATATGAGAAATTTTCAACTTCAGCATCTGTTGATTCTCCATCATCTGATCCTTCTGAATTTTCATTTGTAAATCCCGTTAAACAGAATTCTGAATCTGAGTCGACTTTCTTGGGTTTTGAGCTACCGTTGTGAGATCTTCCATACTTCGTATTGAGAGTATCCCAGATTTCCTGTGCAGATAAACAATGACAGATAAGATTTAACTGTTCAGTACTAAGATAATCAAATATAATTTTCATAGCACGAGTATTGAAAGTAATATATACACTATCAAATCCATGGATAACAACAATCCAACATTTAATATTAACAGATTTTAAATAAAATTCCATTTTGGATTTCCAGTTTAAAAAATCTGTTCCATTGAAAATAGTTGGAAATGAACTGGACCGACTCTCTATCGACTGACAACTAGGAATCACCATTTCTCTGGAGTTAACAGAAAACCTGGCTCTGATACCACTTGTTGGATCTAGATTAACCCTAGAGGGGGGGTGAACAGGGTTTATCACAGTTTTTAACTGAAATGAAAAAAATTGACAAGATATTAAAATAGTAAACATATCACAGAATATAGCAGAAACTGAAATGCAGAAGATAAATCACACACAGATATACCCAGCTTCGGCAAAACCCTGCCTACTGCTGCATTTCTAAGATTTCTACTAGGTGATAGAACAGTTCCCGCATACAAGACCGTGTACACTCGCAAACCCTGCTCCTATTCTAACCCTACGCTCAAAACCCTAGACTGATCGATATTCACTCGATCAGATTTCCCAAATTACAAAACTCTGTAACTCGTAACCCAGATTTTACTGACTTTGAAGCTGACAGTCAATACCCTGACTGTTTCACTCTAGTTTATACAGACACTAGAAAACTGTTCAGATGATTTTTACAAAGCAAATTAAACAATACAAATTTTAAAAACAAACTCAAGAAAAACCCTTTAGGAGTTAAAATGAAAAGGGGTCATCCCTTTTATATTTGTGTTGGCCGGCCCCTTTGTATAATCGGTGCACTCTCTTTTGTTTTGTCTGATCCCTTTCTCTCTTTTGTTCTGGAAATTAAAAATGGCGGCTGTGAGAAACTCTAGGGTTTCCTTTATCCCCAAAATCAATCGGTTGTCTCTGGAATTGATCTCTGAAGTTCGAATCGAATGATGGTTGGTTCTCTCTCTTGTCACCAATTTGAGGTTTTGGTTCTGCGATTGAAAACCGATGTGAGTTTTCTAGATTTTTCTTTGATTTCCTTGAAATTATTTTGTGGGTTTTTCGATCTGACTGCCTGTGATGTATTGGTGTAAAATAAATATAGGGTTTTCAAACCCTTTGATTCTCTCTGATTTCGTTTAATGGCTTGAGATGATTTGCGTGTTTCCCCTTTTTGATTTTCCTTGATTTCTCGGCTTTGATTGATAAGAGTAATTCTGAAAATTATTTGAGATTTAAATTGTGGCCCCCCTTGCTTGATTTATTGTTCTTGCGTGATTTCTGGTCTGCCTTGAATTGCATTCGTGTTTCCAGATTTAACACTTGCCAAAAATGAATCTCTGATTTGTTTTCCTTTGGTCCACTGTGATTTTCCCATGAACACATTCCTGAAAACTATTTGTTGCCTTTTTGTTCATCATTGAATACGATGCACTGATGGATTAAATAAAAGATTTCTTGCTAAGTTCAACTGTTGACATTGGTCCCCTTAGTTTGATTTCTGAAATTCGCCATAAGTGCTTTTAAACCTATGAACCATTCTCTGAAATTCCCTTGCACATTTCTGGAAAAAGCAAAAATAAAAACCTGCCAAAACAAATGAGTTGCTGATTTTTAGAAAGTCAGGATTATGTTTATTTCCTTTCCCTCTTGAAGTGTTGCCAAAATAAACTTGATTCATTTCTTGCCAGAAACAGGAAACGTGAATTTTGCAATTGCCTACACATGTGCTGTATATCCATGCTGAGCTGATCATACTGATATGCTCCATTAATCACTTGTAGCCATGCATATCTGAACTGATTTGAATCTTGCACTTGCACTTGTCCATCTATGTCACTCATACTTCATGCACTTGTGGTTCGCTTTGACTTATACTCCAGCACCATTTGCTACTGTAACTTGTTGCTCATGAAAGCTAGGACATGAGCCTGCCTGCACTTGCATATTGACTCATTCCACGCATCACATGATATTTCTGCATGTTTGCTTCATTTGTTGTACAATCTGGCTTGACCACTTCAACATGCATTTCCATGTTGTATGTTGTGATTACTTGTGTAGCTTGAACCTTGACATTTGCTACTGTAGTACTTGAATGCTTGCATATGATAAATTTGAAATGAAATTGAATGTTCAACTCACTTGCCCCTGTATCCACAAAGCTGCTATGATGTAATGCTGTATGCACACTTGTCTATACTCATCATGTACTGCCATGTATACATCCATGCTTAGTACTTGACTTATTCACCATAATGTAGCCACTTGATGCTTTGAACATGTAGACATGCTGGTTTGACTTGACTCGAACCATGTTGCTGTAGTGAACGATTACTCGACCACTTTGCACCACCATGACACTTGCACATCCATATTTGTACACTTGGATCATGCTGCACCATATTTGAAATTGATGCACCCAGACTTGTTAGCCCCATGCTGCTTGTGTATCCATTGTTTCATGCTGCTATCATTCATCGTGCTGCTCGGCCCCTTTGAGCTGCTTTGCATGCCATGCTCCAATTTGCACTTCCACTCCTCTTTTGACTTGTGTTGGACTTGCAAACTGTTTTGTGTTTACTGCTTTAGCCATTGTTCGAGCTTGTTTGGGCTGAAATGTTGTATTTTGGCTCCATGTTGACTTTGCTGATTTTTGGCTCCATGTTGACTTTGCTAATTTTTGGCTTCATGTTGACTTTGGTGATTTTTGACTTCATGTTGACTTTGCACTGTCCGTTGTTGTGCACTGAGTCGAGCAGGTCCACGAGGCTACTCCTCAGCTGCATACACTGTATTCTGATTGGCGAGGCAGTGCACATATGTATATTTATACATGTGTGTATATGCAGCCATCAGATAAATTTTTCTGTCCTTGTACTATATATAAACTATCTGGACGCAGTTCAGATTAACAAATCAGATCAAGTAAGAAAAATGATGAGAAACACACCAGAAAACTGAGGCAAATAAAATTTTAAAAATAAAATTTATATTCACATGTATTCAGTGTAATTTTTATTGCAGTGTACTGTGTGTGTGTTCATTTGTATGACAGGTATGAAGACTGGACTGGCTATGAAGACTGGACTGACTTGTAAGCTGTGAAGACAGTGAAGATTGAAGACAGTGTTGAGGAATGCATAAGTCTGTATATATGTGTGTGAAAGAAATTGTATATGAGTGAGAGTGGTAGTGAGGAGTTTTGTATGTGAAAATAAATATTGTACTAATATTTTGTAACAAACAAGTTTGTTTGAAATAAAATAATATTTTGTTGTTGTCAAACAATCTCGTTTATTTTATTCTGTTCTTTACAAGTACAAATATTCTGTGAAGTGTTTAAATAGTGGAGTTGGAATTCTGTACTGTTTTGATATTGAAATAAATATTATTAATTTGTATTTTATTTAAATATAAATATTATATTCCTGTCTGTGATGTATATATAGAACTATACAACAGTGAACACATTTATTTTAATATATATTTGGTTGTTATCATCAAACAAAAATCATATAATTGTGTATACAACAAAGTTATATACAACAACATTTTCTTTTGCTACGCTCACATATTAATTCGAAAAATTCTGGAAATTGAAACCTAGCAATAGTTTGGCATTCTGGTTCCAACAAAAGTGGTTTCGTCGAAAACCGAGGTCATTTGAAAAATGAATATTTTTAAGGCCAATATATTATATTAATATATATATATATATTCTATAGCGATTTTTCTAAATTTTAAACTGAACATAACTTTTTATTTATAAAGTGAAATTTTTGTTTTTTAGATTCGTTAGAAAGATATGATTAAACAGATTAAAATATTTCTGGTTTTGCTCAATTCTGATTTAAAATGAATCCTGTACATTCAGTCAAAGTTCAAATTCAAATTTTCAAACTGCAGTGCTGTTTTAAACTCCTTTTGTAATTAAATTAAATTCATTCGTTTTCACTTCGATTAAAATAAATTGTTAGTCGTTATTATTTAAACTAAATCATTTTAAATATTAAAAATCCATTAAAATTCCTAAAATAAAAATTTTAAATTGGCCTCAAAATTTCGGGTTGTTACAGAAACGCGGTGTTCAGGCATTATAATCCACATCGAGTGGACCGGCCCTTCGATCCAAGGTGCAGTTGTGGCTGTTCTTGAGGGGCGGGCAAGAGCATCTCGAAGCGGTAAGGACGATCCCTTGCCTTGGTTCACGATAGAAATCCAATTTCAAATATGAGACATTTCGGTTTTAGTTGTAATCCTATATATGGCGACATAGTGGGATGGGGCACTCACGCCGTCTATGATTGATACTTATGATTGAAATTGGTTTTTGACACTATACACTTATAATATTAGTAAAAGATGAAATTTAGCGTATCAAGCATTCTTTGGCTACTATAAGGTAAAACCCTATCCTCCGGCTTGTGTTGCATTGTGTGATGGGACCTGGGTCTTATAATAGCTTCATTGTTCTTTATTTAGCATTGCGTTGTTGTTTTATGCACTGGTGTTCTTGGGAGGAAACCCGTTCCGTGTTATACGGCATGGTACCTTGATTTACCTAACTTTAAAATAAAGATTAATAACTATTTTAGTTCTCACACCAGTCACATGACTGACCTGGAGTTTATTGTTTTAACCTAAACTCTAGGTGCCCCTATTTTTCAAATGGGCAGCTAGTAGTTTTGGTTTTGCATATTTATATTCACAGGATCCGAGTTTACAGCTGGAATGATACTCGGAAAGCTATGTAATGTATTGTAAATCTCTGATATTTAATGTGTGATACTTATTTATACTCGGTTATATTCCTGTATTCTGATGAATTTTTGTAATAAGCAATGAAATGTTCTTCAGTTTGTGTCCCGATGTGGCTTGTTCTCAAAGCAATCAGGGGTTTCAAACGGTCTTGGTTGGTTTAGCGATCGATTCGGATCGAGTGAAATTTCCTGTTGTTACACTCATAGAGGTTAAGGTCTGCGTTAGAAGAGCCAAGGGTATGCCTTGGTTGCAATATAAGCAACCTAAAGGCTAGGATGGGTCAGCGTGAGGCGGCGATATCTTTTTTAGCCCTGTGATAGCACGTTGTCGTCTACCTACCATCTTGAGTCAATCGCGATATGCAAGCAGAAAGGCGGAGAACTCCAGAAGACCATATACTTTTCTATCTAGTTATGGGTGAGGGTGGCCAATAGGCTTGTGGGGCATAGAGGGCCTGCGTACAGTTCTCATTCTTGATTTTCTTAGGTGCCTTTCAATAGTTGAGGGAGGGGTCAAGTGGGACCATATCCACATATAGATAAAACAGACCTTAGCATCTGCATCGGCAGATAACTTAAATCTCCCGACCGAGTTCTGTGTTTCTTGATTAGCCCTGCCACGAGACTCGGGCCGCAGATATAGAGGACATGTGAAACTAGATATCTAGCACGTTTAACGACACGATTGGGATGTAAAGTCTAGGAACATATATCGCTCTGGGTAGCGTGTCCTAGACTATGGGGCATTGTTCGGTAGGTAGCATAAACCCTAGTAGCCCTGGGTAGCGTAAACCCTAGTTGAATCTAGGAAGCGTTCGATAGTAAACCTTAGATTAGATCTAGATGATACAAGGAATCTAGCAAGATCGAGAGTGGCAGTCCAAAAGTTTTCGAGAATGGTGGCACTACACTAAAGTAGTATAGATTTACATGATGAAGCTCGTACGACATACGGCAAGGGACTGTATATATACATGGAAAGGATTTGACGAGTTGAGGGTATCTACATATACGTTGTATTAGGTTAACCTACTAGTGGGACATGAGTATAGCTTAAAGAGCTAACATTATTAACAACCTAATAACCAAGAAAATGTAACTGAACGGTATATGTAGGATTATACAGAAGTTTATTCTAAGTCCACTCACACAGAACTTATGTTCTGACCCCCTACTCATTACATACTTCCAGGTTAGGTTCATGACAGAGATGGTATAGCTTTGGATACTTGTTTAGCAGTATTGTTAATAAGGTAAAGCAATATTTGAACATTATACTTTATTTCCTTCCACTGTGAGACACTTTACGAGTTCAGACATATTTCTTTGTCTCACTCTTTTTCTGTAGGATACCAGAGCACCCAACTCGGGTTTCGATAGATTGGATTTTTGAAAAAAATTCGGTCTCTTGGAATCCGGTTTGTTACATCTAGTATCAGAGCTTCGGTTTAGTGATCTTAGGGAGATAATGAGTGAACGTATTTGTATTTTCTAAAATATAAATATATTATATATACCTAAATCCATATAGTAGCCCACTGGACATGAAAGAGTTGGGATATCTAGTTTGTACACTCAAGGAATGAACATAGGAATTTGGAAACCATTAGGTGGTTGGGAAAGTGTACAATATGACTTGAAGCTAGAGAAAGAAAAATATCCCATAGGATGGAAACTGAAATATTAGTATTTCAGAGTAGTGCGTTTAGAAGTGTAACCTTAGAAACTAGAAAAGGTTGAAATATGGAAAATGGATTAGGAATATATATAGTTAAGAGAGAACTGAATTCGCGAAAGTGCCTAGGAAAACCCTAGTGAGTTGAAGACCCGCTTTGAGTCTAACCCAATAATAAACTTTTAAGAACTTGAATCCATAAAAGAGTTTGTGGTGATTTTCAAGTTTTAATCTTTAAAGTATTTTTGATGTTTGAGAAATTATTTAGTGCATGTTGGGTTTTTTAAAGTAAAGCGGGGTATATTTTTGTAAAACAATGATTTCTTGTTTTAAAACAATTCTCTCCTTAAAAAGGTGCATAATATAGAGCATATATAGCTCTCTAGTTTTCATATTATAGTATATGAAAGGATTGAAAAGAAAGTGTTGCATTTTGTAAAAGAAATTCTATTCTATTAACAATAAAATCTGATTATTGTTTTAAGAAGAAATTTTTGTTTGGTGAACAAAATAAGCGGTAGAATGTAGGAATAGAATAGATGTCTGCACCTTATAGCTAGTAGTTAAATTAACAATTGTAAATAGGAACAATGTAACCTCGATAGTTGTCCTTGTCTACTCCAGTTTCATGATTTGAAGAAAATGTTTTGCAATTTATTTTGTGAAATGTTTTTTTCATGGTTTGGCAAAAGCAAGTTTTTGAGAAAAGAATAAAAGTTTTACCACTTATAGTTTTTGGAAGGAGAATGTAATAAAAAGAAAGAAGGCCAAACCATGTTTTAAAAATGGAGTAGTTAAGGATTAAGGCCTAGAAAGAACGAGATAAAGTTAAAGCTATTAGAACCAACGGGGGATTGGTTGAGTTGAGTAATTCTCTGAGTGTCAATCTGATGTTGATTTCAGTCTTCGGGGTTGATACTTAGGGAAATATTTTCTTGCCAATTTACAGTCAGGGATTAGATAATATTGAACTAATGGAAAATTTCCCGTAGAATGCATAAGCATCGAGAAACCAAGGTTTGTTGCTTGAGGAAAAGAAAAAGGATTGTTGCTTGAAAGAGAAGTATAAGCTAGTAATACACAACATGGACTAGTGGTGACTACTAGGTAGTGAAGGGCAAGCAAGCGTATAGATCCTGTTGAGTGGACTCTTGACATAAGTCCTAAGATTCTTGGCCCATAGTAGTAGCTGTGTAGGATGATGTTTGAGTTGAAAACGAAAAGGATTATTTGAAAATAATAAACTAAAGTAATTTGATTAAGTCAAATAAGCTAAGAAAGAAACTAGCCTAACTAAAAAGAAAACGACAGAATCAATCAAGCAGCAAAACGAGACAAGAAAAGAAAATGGAAATCTTAAGAAAAAGATGAACAAATATTAAATTTTTCCAAGATAAGGGGAAAAAGAGAAGAAATTTTCTTATGTGATTGTACTTGGATAGGAAAATAGGAAATCTTCATAGAATAGTCATATAAAAATCCAAGTACGATTAGAAAAGAAAAACGGAGGATGTGAATTTTTTCGTTTTATACCTTTTCGCAACATAAGAAATCGAATTTGGAAAATTAGATTTTTCTAAATTTTGAATTTAATGATGGATGGTAGGGTTTTGGATGTGACAATTGGGTGAACTATGCTCTTAATCTATAAGAGTATGGGAAAACTTGGATGAAAAATATTTTTATTTTTCAAGAATATTGCATTCATATAGAACTGCAAGTATATTTAGGATGTGAGAATCATGTTTTGAAAGAGTTTTTAAAATTTACATACATATAGGCGGATCCAAATTAGGCATACATACTTTACTATGATGTATCTCACTTTGCACATGTGCACAATGTTTGCAACAATTGGATGCACACTTGATGGATGGATATTGCACGGGTTATCTATTTTACTCTTATCGAATTTCGGGGACGAAATTCTTTAAGGGTGGGAGAATGTTACACCCCGTATTTTTAATATAATTAAAAATATGTGTATATGCATAGATAAGTAAATAATGGTGATGTATAATGAAAAATTTATTAATTTATGGAAGAGAAGGAAAAATTAAACCGATAATAGTGTAAGTAACAGAGAAGAACATAAAATAAGGATAATTAATTTAAATATCAGGAATTAAGTAAAATGGAAATCACCATTGCGTTCATCTTGGAATTCTGCTTGGAATAGAGTCCAAGTTTTTGAAAATCGCACTCTGTATGAAAGAGTTATGGCCTTCGGAAGATTCAAAAAAAAATTCAGAACTTACATAGGAAAACACCCAAGCAGGTCGACCTGGGGGTCGACCTACCCAGGGAGGTCGAACTAGAGGTCGACCTTAGTGTCGACCTCCCCCTTGATTTTTCCCGATCTGGGCAGTGACGATTTTTGATGTGCTGGACGGACCGGATGGCTTCTAGGGCGATCTAATGGCTCTAAAATACTCTCTACACCTATAAAATAGTGCCTACACCTAACCTAATTCATAAACAATTCCTTCTGGCGCCTCCATGCCGCCAAACTTCAACCAAACATGGCCGCCACCCTAAAACCCTAAACTAAATTGCAAGTTTTCATCAACTTTGGAGTTTAATCAAATCAAGAAGCAAAATTCTTCGTCAACGATTCAAGCTCTTCACCAACAATCAAATAAGAAGATTAAATCAGCGTTCTACAACAATGACAAATCATTTATTTTCCCTAATCCAGTCAAGGTGAGTGGAATTATAATAAATTTGTTGTATAATAGTATTATTATCATTCATCATTCCACGGTTATTAATTTAATTCAAGATTCATGTTATAATAGTTGTTCCTTTTATCCTCCCTCGCATTTTTATTTTTGGATCTAGGTTATCTCGAACCTAGACCAAAATCTTATTATGCATACACGCGGTTGGAATATGGAAATGTTGGGCATAATCTATTTTATTTAATCGAGAAATATAATCTGTAATTTGGGGTTTGTGGCATAACAATTGTTGTTGCGAATATTGGGCATAATTTATTTTATGAAATAGAGGAATATAATCTGTAATTTGGGATTGGTGCGTAACAATTATTATTGCAAATATTGGGAAAATTGGCAAACTGTATATGGGGATTATTCAATGAAGTAAAGTTTGAATTAATAATTTTGGGGCGTAATTCATAATGAATCTTTGGGTATGATTTGGGAACATGAATCTATAGTGAATAGCGCATAATTATGTATTCTGACTTATGATGTTAACATGAAATTGTGTAAATTTAATTGGAATTAGTGAATATGGAATGTGACTGGGAAATTGAAATAATAGGTATAGCTTATTAACGGGATTATGAACATGAACATGCTTGCAAATTTATAATTGGCCTATGTCACCTAGAATAGACATGAATTGAAATTAAGTTGAATTTGGAACACATGACATGAATTTGGGGTTTTGGTGAAAGACGATTATTAATGAACGCCTATGACACGAGGTTAGGCGCGTTTGTGGTGTAAGACTGCCCGGAAACGCCCAGCAAATCCAGCAACCACAAGTGGACGTCTAATGTGAGAGGTCAACGGCAAGAACTATAGGCGTAACGGTTTATGACATGAGGTTAGGCGCGTTTGTGGTGTAAGACTGCCTGAAACCGCCCGACAAATCCAGCAGCCACGAACGGACGTCTAATGTGAGAGGTCATACATCGTTACGACATAATAAATAAATTAAGAAATACTAACCATAATAAGACATGTGGGTGACATGGGTATGGTTAGAGGGTTAAGTGGGTGATATAAATGACATGTAAAGCATGACTAAGGTAGACTTAACCGTAGTAAGACATGTGTAAGACATAGAAACTATAATAAAGGGAGTTAAGTGGGACACGGGTGACATGTGAAACAAAAATTTACATATGCTTAACCAAATGGGACCCGTAACGGTATCATAAATTAATTGAATTGGATAAAGTTTAAGTAACGGGTTAAGTAAATGGAATGGTTAAGCCAAATCTAAAATTAATGACAAGAAATGGGGAATGATAAATAACCTATTATGAATAAAATTGAATAAGGCAAAAAAGGATAATAGGTGGAAATTATAACTTATGGGACAAGATAAGTTATAGGAAACGATAAGGAAGATGAGATAACACTTAACCAATTTGACATGATATATGGGTGGGTTAAGTCAACATGAACCGATAGAGAACACTTAACCGATTTGGCATGGTACGTGGGCTAAATTGAATAAGTGATTGGGGGTTAAGTCAACTTGGACACATGGGCAAACTTAACCAATATAACAGTATCAAACCAAGGAAAAGTGGGGAATGATAAGATTAAAAAATCGATAAACTTATCCTAAGGATAACAAATGAATATGACTTAAGATGTAATACAAGACTCGAAGGGTGGGACGACTTATACCATGAAATAGGTTAATCTAAGCTGGAAATGTGGGAAATCACCCGTAAGCTATCATTTGATAAAGAGAACTTAAGTCATGCTTGAATTCATTGGTAAACCTTAGTTAAGAGAACTAAGTAAATAATGAGAAAGAGAACGAAGTAGTGAACCTTAGTTAAGAGGACTAAGTTGTAAACCTTAATTAAGAAAACGAACGATTAAGAGAACTAATTAGTGAACCTTAGTTAAGAGGACTAAGTAGTAAACCTTAGTTAAGAAAGCTAATGATTCAGGAAACTAAGTAGTGAACTGTAGTTAAGAAAGCTAACAATTCAGGAAACTAAGTAGTAAAACTTAGTTAAGAGAACTAAGTAGTAAACCTTAGTCAAGAAAGCTAAGAAGAACACGAGGAGGAGCGAACGTCCATCTGATCATGAAGAAGGCTCCAACGAACTGGGTTACGAAGCACGCGGCTTCGAGGGGACATGAGGGTACTCTTGGTATCTCTTTGTGAGGTTGCAGATGATTCTCCTGGGCTCACAGAGGTTAAGGTGTGCGTTAGAAGAGCCAAGGGTATGCCTTGGTTGCAATATAAGCAACCTGAAGACTAGGATGGGTCAGCGTGAGGCGGAAATATCTTGTTTAGCCCTGTGATAGCACGTTGTCGTCTACCTACCATCATGAGTCAATTGTGATACGCAAGTGGAAAGGCGGAGAACTCCAAAAGACCATATACTTTGCTATCTTGTTATGGGTGAGGGTGGCCAATAGGTTTGCAGGGGCATAGAGGGCCTACTTACAGTTCTCATTCTTTATTTTCTTGGGTGCCTTTCATTAGTTGAGGGAGGTGTCAAGTGGGACCATAGCCACATACAGATAAAACAGACCTTAGCATTTGCATCGGCAGATAACCTAAAGCTCCCGACCGAGTTCCATGTTTCTTGATTAGCCCTTCCACGAGACTCGGGCCGCACATATAGAGGACATGTGCAACTGGAGATATCTAGCACGTTTAACGACACGATTGGGATGTAAAGTCTATGAACATATATCTCTCTGGGTAGTGTGTCCTAGACTGGGGGCATTGTTCGACAAGTAGCATAAACCCTAGTGGCCCTAGGTAGCATAAACCCAGGTCGGATCTAGAAAGCGTTCAATAGGTAGCATAAACCACAGTGGCCCCGCGTAGCGTAAACCCTGGTTGAATCTAGGAAGCGCTCGATAGTAAACCTTAGAATAGATCTAGATGATACACGGAATCTAGCAAGATCGAGAGTGGCAGTCCAAACGATTTCGAGAATGGTGGCACTACACTAAAGTAGTATAGATTTACATGATGAAGCTCGTACGACATACGGCAAGGGACTATATATATACATGGAAAGGATTTGACAAGTTGGGAGTATCTACATATACGTTGTATTAGGTTGACCTAGTAGTGGGACATGAGTATAGCTTAAAGAGCTAACATTATTAACAACCTAATAACCAAGAAAATGTAACTGAACGGTATATGTAGGATTATACAGAAGTTTATTCTAAGTCCACTCACACAGAACTTATGTTCTGACCCCCTCCTCATTACATACTTCCAGGTTAGGTTCATGACAGAGATGGTATAGCTTTGGATACTTGTTTAGCAGTATTGTTAATAAGGTAAAGCAATATTTGAACATTATACTTTATTTCCTTCCGCTGTGAGACACTTTAGTTCGGAATTTACTCACACCATGTAACGACTCGGATTTTTCCCGGACATAATTGATCGCAAAATCGACTAAGACCGTTCAAAAACTTGAATATGCTAACTTTGGGAATACAACACATAAGAACAAATAACAACAGATTTCTATAAACATCATAATAATGTTACATCAATGTACATAATATATCAGAGTACATCGAAATAAAATTACAGCGGAAAATAATTTACAATAAACTCAATACAATGCAGCGGAATCAATTATCTGATACAACGGAAGTCTATTAATGCTCTGGACACAGATTTCGGCTTCGGTCTAGAATCATGTTCATTATATCTGCAAAATAAGCTACTCGACTTCCCGTGTGGAAAAGAGGGAACCCAAGTTTGCAAAGTGAAACAAACTGCGGGTCAGTCATGGGACTACATGAGAAATCTTTACTTAACTAGTAATAAGGCCAATCACAGGACCACGCCGCTAACGCGGAACAGGTTTACTCCATTGGCTTGCCATTGCATAATTTAAATAAAGTAAATCTTTAAACAACGCAATGCTTTTTAGAAAAATGAAAGCATTGTAAGACTCAAGTCCCATCACACAATGCGACGCAAACCGGAGGATAGAATTTTACCTCATAATGGTCAAAAATGCTTGATAAGTTAAAAATGGATTTGATATTATTATCAGTGTATATATGTTTCAAAAATATTTCAATCATAATGTATCAATCATAGACGTCATAGTACCCCATCCTACTATGTCGCCATATATAGGTTTACAATCAAAATTGTAATGTCGTATTGGAAATTGGGTTTCCATCATAAGTCAAGGCTAGGAACGATCTCCTTACAGATTCGAGACATGCTAGCAATGTCTCAGGATCCCCAGCAGTGAACCCTTGGATACTGCAGGGCCGGGCCACAAATAACGTTAGTGGATTGGCAATTTTTGAACACACGTTTCCCGATCCTATTGAACCTACAAAATGGTTACATTCGACCAATAAATCCGAGGCTTTGAAATCCATCATCCACATAAGTAAAAATGTCAGGGCTAGTAAACGCTGACACCACTTCTAGCTAGAAAGAAACGTGTGCACTCACTGCGTTCCCTTGTCCCGTTTTTGACTCGTACTGGGGTGTGAGGCTCGCGAAGTAATGCTATACACAAAGCTACACCTAAATAGGTCGTGTTTTGATCATCAACCACAATGCTATTTTTTTCAACAAAAGCCTCGATCATTTGCATCTTGGCATGCCACATTGACAATTCAAGCAATGCGATCGATAATTACCAATATATAACCTCTGAGCTCGTGCGTCTCAGAGAAGGGTGTTTAGCAAGAGAATAAATTCTCCGCCACCACAGATATATATTAAATAGAAATCGGTTTAATTTACATGGAATGAAATCCAATGTTAGACACACATCTTTTACAAGTCCGTTCTGGGTCTAAACGAAACCGGAGACACCTTATTCCTCGTCCCATATGTCCAATACGGAAGAGAGGTTCTCACATATTCGAACAATCAACAAGTACGCCTGGACAACTACCACTTTAACCATTTACTGGGAGCGACCCAGTTTAGGGCATCAGTAGTCGCCCATTCGATGTGAAGATCGCCGGTCTTCAATCACCGTCTTCAATGTCTTCGACTTTTAATCGTCGTAGTAATTATTCAGAAAGGGTTAAACTCGGTCTTTCCGAAGAACTTACGTATTTTATAATTAAAAATCAGGTCCTATAAATGCACATCATACGCCTTATTCCAATTCAGAGTATTCTTTTAATAAAATATCCATATTAAAAGGGGAAAGATTCCCATCAATTTTATCAAAGATAAATTCTTTTAATTTAATCTTTAATCTTCTTCTTAAAGATCCATTAAAACTTTGATTTGATTTTAATATCAAAAATCATTACTTTATGGTTATTGAACTTTTAAGAACTTAATCTTATCTTTTAACTGGGTTAAAGAACCAATGTCATTTAAAACACTGTTCACAATAAACCCAAAATCATCTTCCATTAAGTATGGAATTTTCACAGAAATCAAATCAATATATAATCTATATAAATTTCCGTATCAGATCGCTAATATAAATGGAATAATGACAAAGCCTTTTAAATTCCATATATAGTAATAGTCCTCTTTTACAGAAGCCTATCTCAATTATTATCAAATCTAATTTCCACTCAATTCCAATTTAATATATTAAACTGGAAAACATGATTTTAGAAAATTTCTTTTTAAATCTTAATTAAAAGATCTATAAATACCAATTTATATTTTCACTGTTAATTGGGTTAAAGAACAAATGTCGTTTAAAAACACAGCTTACGGTAAACCCAATTCACATATCATTTTATTTCAATTACTAAATATAATTGGAAACTCTAATAATCTTAATTAAAACATTTATCCCTTTCATACGGGGTCTAAGAACAGTTTTATTTAAGACACCATCCACAACAACCCAAAATCTAATTTTTTATTTAATTTTCAATTAAATATTAATTAATTGGAATGCTTCATTAAATCTTAATTTAAAAGGATTTATTCTAATTAATAATTAGTTCATTTAGATAAAAATATATTTTTATCTTTTGTGTCCATCAAAAAATGGACATAGAAATCATCATTTTATTATAGGTTGAATATTATTTTAAAATATTCTTTATAAAAAAAATTCTTTATGTAAAATATTCTTTATAGTACAATATTATTTATTTTAAAGTATTCTTTATATTACAATGCTCTTTATATAAAAGATATTCTGAATCGAAATGCGACTCAATCAGTTACCATATAATTTCGGTTATATGGATTTCATACATTGCATGTATATGACAATAAATGAAAAATAATCATCAAACCATCTATTAAACATCCAAAGTGAAATTTTACAACTGGGCGAGCATTAAAATGAAATAATAACGCTCATCGCAGCCTGTAAATCTATCGATCGACATACAACTAAATATTGGGACTAGTGTATGTCAAATATCATCCCAATACCCGTGTGGGGGTTTCAGCCAACAACAGTCCATTTACATAAATAATTGGTTGATGATTCTAACCAATTTTAATTCTGCTAACATGTTAATGATAATGAACAAAACATATTATTTATTCCTAGTGCCGAATAAAAATATATTTTACTCGTATAATTTCCCTATACATTTCTAATGTCGAATAAACAGTAAATTATTCACCTAGCATTTTTACTGACGACAAATAAAGATAATTTTCATTTCCTTTATTTGTAAGCAATTCCTATCTTTAAATTTAACAAATAAAAAGAAATTGTTTTATTTGTATATGTTTTCATTATATAAACTGACACATATAAATGCCTATATTAAATTGCATAAACATTCTAATTTATACATTCACATATAAAAATGTCATTTTAGTTTACATACAAATTCTAATGTGTGTTTTGACCAATAATAGGATTCTTATATTTGCATATAAATTCTAATGTATGTTATGCAAATAAAAGTGATTATTATATTGGCATATAAATTATATTTCAACAAAATGTATGAAAAGTGATACATCCATTTTGCTGACAATTCTATTTTATCAAAATGAATATTTTGTTGTAACACAAATCTAGTTAATAAAAATGCTATTTGTGTTTAATTCTTTTATTTAACCAAAAATGTAATTTTTATTTCATTTCAAATCTAATTAACAAAAATGTGGTTTTTGTTTACAACCATCAAATTTAACAAAATGTAATTTTTGTTTCAACTATTATATTTTGACAAAAATAACTATTTTGGTTCAACTAATCTATTTGGACAAAAATATTCATTTTGACAAAAATGTGTTTTTGATTCAACTAATCTATCTTGACAAAGGTGTATATTTTGACAAAAATATATAGTTTGATTCAACTGATCTATTTTGACAAAAATGAATATTTTGACAAAATTTATACTTTGATTCAACTAATCTATTTCAACAAAAAATAAAGATAATGACTTTGTTTTGTTGACAAATCTATTTCAACAAAACAATAAAAAGGATAACCTTGTTTTGTCGGCAATTCTAATTTAACAAAACAAATAAAAGTGACGTGTTTGTTTTGTCGACAATTCTAATTCAAACAAACAAATGAAGGTGATGTGTTTGTTTGTTTACATTTTTCTATTCAACCTAACAAATGAAAATGATAATTTTATTTGTTTACTCTTTTTATTTTACAAAAACGATCTTATTGTTTTAACACAAATCTGTTTGACAAAAAAGACAATTTGGTTTCAACTTTTATAATTTGACAAAGTGACAATTTGGTTTCAACTTTTATAATTTGACAAAAGTGACAAATTTGGTTTCAACTTTTATAACTCAAATTTAATTGACAAAAATGTAGTTTTGTTTAACTCAAACCTTACTTAACAAAAATGAAATTTTTGTTAAGTTCAATCTTTTTATTGATACTATGAGAAATAAAAATATAATCGTTCATACTAATTCTTTTTATTTAAACAAAGTGAAAGTAAAAACATGATCTTTACCACTTCTCTTTTCATTGCAACAAAATTGACAATAAAAATATATCTTTCTATTTTACTCTTTTTATTGTAACTAAAATAACAACAAAAATATATCTTTCATTCTATTCTTTTTATTATAATCTAAAATGACAATAAAAACATATTTTCAATTCTACTCTTTTTATTGTATTTAACAAAGTGACAACAAAGATTAAATCTTTTTATCATAATCATTTATTTTTCTTTTTATTTTAATGACAAACAAATTTTTGACAAAAACCATGTTTCATATAAACAATAAAAATGAATATTTTTATTGTAAATCTAATTTTGACAAAATCATGTTCTATGTAAATAATAGAAATGAGATTTTTAGTGTTAATCTAACTTTTGACAAAACAATAGAAATGATTATTTCTATTGTACATCTTAACATTTGACACAACCATGTTTAATGTAAACAATAAAATTGAATATTTTATTGTTATTCTAAATTTAAACAAAACCATGATTTAATGTAAACAATAAAATGAATATTTTATTTTTAATTTTTGACATAACAATTCATAACTAGATGACAAATTCATTTACGTACATTTTCCTATGTATTCTAATGACCAATAAAAGAATATTTTATTTGTTTACATTTTTCTATTCATTCTAATGACATATAAAAGAGTACTTTATTTGTTACATTTTCTAATCTAACTTAGTAAATAAAAATGTTAATTTTATTTAAACAAAATGTGTAAAACTTGTTTCATCTATTTATTTCTAACATGATATATTAGTTTCATCTATTTCATAACAAACATGAGACACACCAATCAATTCAGTGATTCATCGCAATCATAAAAAAAATCAACACTGAAATAAATATATACACAATACCAACATGAATTTTATATGGAATGAATATAAATTTCACAGTAAAATAAATAATTAATTTTATTTTAAAATAGAAATCTCACAGTGATCGGTTTTCAGAGATCGTTCGTGTTTATTTCTGAATTTTTGTTCGCATTCAAATTTGGCTAAATTTCCAAAGTGCTCCATTTCAGAACTTGTCTGTTTCATTGTGAAGCTCTCATTGCTACGAATCCAACACTTCAAAAATTGTCAAATTCTGATTAGATTTGTACAAGTTATGGTATTATAAACTTTAATAGTAAAGTAAATTATTAATTAATATAATTAAGCACTAATCCTTCATTACCCCTTAAATCCCGTCATTTACTCCTTCATCAATACAGGAAAACCTGTAACCCATCGTCACTTCCTTTGAAACCCTCGCGCTGCCACAAGACTGGGCCGAAACCCCATTGACGACGACCACGTGGTGCGCCTTGGTCCCCTCCTTCGACGCCCTAATTGGCACGAAACTCGGTGGTCCCTACTGGTCTGTAATCGGGTGTGAACCGCATGGCTTTGAGCCACGATTCTGGCGAATCTACACCACTTAAGTTCATCACAACCGTTGCATTAGGAGAACTTGACTCGCTCTTTGATTTTGTGTTGGAATCATTCGAAATGGTTTAGTGAATTAGGATAATTTTGGTCATGAATCTCGGAGCATTTCAGCCATCGAAACTGTGAGTGGCAGTTGATTCAATTTAGATGGGAATTAGGGTTATGCGTAATTAGGGTGTATTTATAGCATATTTTATTTTATCTAATTCATTTATTTCAAAAATTCAAGTTTATCACTACGAACTCCTAGTCAAACCGAACGACTGTCGCCCCTAGCTAAATACCTCCGTTCCGGACACAATGGAATGTGTTTTGTGACCCAATTCGGCTATTACGATATGCTTTTCTTTAAATTAAAATATAAAACATTTAATATTAAATTTGATCGTACATTTTAATTTATCGAGGCCACATACTGACTCTAAAAATAACAGAAAAATTATTGCTAGTTATGGTTTGACAATACGGTCGTAACAAAATTAATTTCATCGAATTTGGAGACCGTTTGGATTGGAGACCGTTTGGAAAATGGCCATTTTCTGGTCGATCCAATTTGATTGAAACTGACAAAACATGTTTTCTTTTGCCACACTCACATATTAATTCTAAAAATTATGAAAATTTAAACCTAGCAATAATTTGACATTCGAGTTCCAACATAATTGGTTTCGTCGAAACGGAGGTCGTTTGAAAAATGGCTATTTTTAAGGGTCATATATTATATTAAAATATATATAAATTCTATAGCGACTTTGCTGAATTTTAAACTGGGCATAACTTTTGATTCCTGCTATGAAATTTCAAATTTTCAGATTCGTTGGAAAGATAATCTTAAAGAGATTAAAATATTTTTGGTTTCACTAAAATCCGATTTATTTTGCATCCTGTATAGTCAGTCAAATTTCAAATTCAATTTTTCAAAATACCGCGCTATTTCTAACTCCTTTTTTTACTTAAATTGAATATATTCGTTCTAACTTCGATTTAAATAAATTTTTAATCATTTTTATTTAAAATAAATTATTTTAAATATTCAAAATTCATTAAAATTTCTAAAATAAAATTTTTAAATTGGTTCTAAAATTCCGGGTTGTTACAATCTCCCCCACTTAAAATCTTTTCGTCCTCGAAAAGGAACACAGCTAAAAGCTGTTTAATTAACCAACTCAACTTTCATTTTATATATATATATATATATATATATATATGTTGTTGGTTTTTAATTTTATTAGTTGGATTAATAATCACACAACACAATCATCAATTAATTAGTTGATTAGCTTTTCAAATATATATAATTTTTATATATTCAAAAATCATATTTTCTAAGATTGGATTATATATATATAATCACAAATACGTTAATTATATACTTGTCACTCTCAACTCATTCTAGGGCATTTCTAACCCCAGCTCTAATGAGTTTTTCTCATTCTAGGATACTACTGATCCTATCTCTAATGATTATTCTTTTATAAGACATTACTAATCCTACCTCTGATGAGTCTTTTGTTCAGTTCTAATGAGTTGTACCCCAAAGATTTGAGCTAACCAGAGCTCTGATACCAATCGTAATGAATCGGATTTTGCCTGGACCTAATCGATGGCAAAATAGACTAAGACTGTTCAAAAACTCGAATAAACGCTAACTTTGGGAATACAACACATCAGAACAAATAACAACAGACTTTTATAAACATCATAATAATGTTACATCAGAGTACAGAATGTATCCGAGTACATCGAAATAAAATTACAACGGAAAATAATTTACAATAAACTCAATACAATGCAGCCGAATCAACAACCTAATACGACGAAAGTCTATCAATGCTCTGGACACAGCTTTCAGCTTCGATCTAGAATCCTGTTCAATATATCTGCAAAATAAGCTACTCGACTGCCCGTGTGGAAAAGAGGGCACCCAGTTTGCAAAGTGAAACAAACTACGGGTCAGTCATGGGACTGTATGAGAAATCTTTACTCAAGTTAACTAGTAATAAGGCTAATCACAGGACCACGCCGCTTACGCGGAACGGGTTTACTCCATTAGATTGCCAGTGCATAATTTAAATAAAGTAAATCGTTAAACAACGCAATGCTTTTTAGAAAAATGAAACCATTATAAGACTCAAGTCCCATCGCATAATGCAACGCAAACCGGAGGATAGAGTTTTACCTAATAATGAACAAAAATGCTTGATACGATAAAAATGGATTGGATATTATTATTAGTGTATATATGTTCAAAAACATTTCAATCATAATGTATCAATCATAGCCGGCATAGTACCTCATTCTATTATGTCGCCAAATATAGGTTTACAATCAAAATCGTAGTGTCGTATTAGATATTGGGTTTCATCATGAGTCAAGGCTAGAAACGATCTCCTTACCGATTCGAGACACTCTAGCAATGTCTCAGGATCCCCCACAGTGAACCCTTGGACACTGCAAGGCCGGTCCACAAATAACGTTAGTGGATTGGCAATTCCTGAACATACGTTTCCTAGTCCTATTGAACCTATAAAATGGTCACAATCGACCAATAAATCCGAGGCCTCGAAATCCAAAATCCACATAAGTAAAAATGTCAGGGCTTGTAAACGCTGACACCACTTCTAGCTAGAAAGAACGTGTGCACTCCCTTTGTTCCCTTGTCCCATTTTTTACTCATACCAGGGTGTGAGGCTCGAGAAGTAACGCTATACACAAAGCTACACCTAAATAGGTCGTTCTTTGATCATCAACCACAAGGCTATTGTTTTTCAACAAAAGCTTTGATCACTTGCATCTTGGCATGCCACATTGACAATTCACGCCATGTGATCGATAACTACCAATATATAACCTATGAGCTCGTGCGTCTCAGAAAATGGTGTTAAGCAAGAGAATAAATTCTCCGCTACCACAGATATATATTAAATATAAATCGATTTAATTTACATGGAATGAAATCCAGTGTCAGACACAATTCCATTTACAAGTCCGTTCTGGGTCTGAACGAAACCGGAGACACCTTATTCCTCGTCTCGTATGTCCAATATGGAAGAGAGGTTCTCGCATATCCGAACAATCAACAAGTACGTCCGAAAAACTACCACTTTAATTCTTTATTGGGAGCTACCCAATTCAGGGCATTAGTAGTCGCCCATTCGATGTGAAGATCGACGGTCTTCAATCACCGTCTTCACTGTCTTCGACTTTTAGTCATCGTAGTAATTATTCAGAATGGGTTAAACCCGGTCTTTCCAAGTAATTCGCGTATTTTGTAATCAAAAACCAGGTGCTATAATTACACATCATACGCCTCATTCCAGTTCAGAATATTCTTTTAATAAAATATCCGTATTAAAAGGGGAAAGATTCCCATCAATTTTATCAAAGATAAATTGTTTTAATTTAATCTTTAATCTTCTTTTTAAAGATCCATTAAAACATTGATTTGATTTTAATATCAAAAATCATTACTTTATGGTTATTGAACTTTTAAGAACTTAATCTTATCATTTAACTGGGTTAAAGAACCAATGTCATTTAAAACACAGTTCATAATAAACCCAAAATCATCTTCCATTAAATATGGAATTTTCACAGAAATCAAATCAATATATAATCTATATAAATTTCCGTATCAGATGGCTAATATAAACGTAATAACGGCAAAGCCTTTTTAATTCCATATATAGTAACGGTCCTCTTTTACAGAAGCCTATCTCGATTATTATGAAATCGAATTTGCAGTCAATTCCAATTTAATGTATTAAATTGGAAAACTTGATTTTAGATAATTTCCTTTTAAATCTTAATAAAAAGATCTATAAATTCCAATTTATATGTTCACTATTAATTGGGTTAAAGAACAAATGTCGTTTAAAAACACAGTTCACGGTAAACCCAATTCGCATATCATTTTATTCCAATTACTAAATATAATTGGAAACTCTAATAATCTTAATTAAAAAAATTATTCCTTTCGTACGGGGTTTAAGAACAGTGTTATTTAAGACACCATCCACGACAACCCAAAATCTAATTTTTTATTTAATTTTAATTGAATATTAATTAATTGGAATGCTTCATTAAATCTTAATTTAAAAGGATTTATTCTAATTAATAATTAGTTCATTTCGATAAAAACATAATTTATCTTTTTTGTCCATCCAAAAACGGACATAGAAATCATCATTTTATTATACGTTGAATATTATTTAAAAATATTCATTATTTAAAAGTATTCTTTATACAAAAGTATTCTTTATGTAAAATATTCTTTATAGTACAATATTCTTTATTTTAAAGTACTATTTATATTACAATGCTTTTTGTATAAAAGATATTGTGAATCGAAATGCGACTCAATTAGTTACCATATAATTTCAGTTATATGGATTTCATACATTGCATGTATATGACAATAAATGATAAATAATCATCAAACCATCCATTCAACATCCAAAGTGAAATTTTACAACTAGGCGAGCATTAAAATGAAATAATAATGCTCATCGCAGCCTGTCAATCTATCGATCGACATACAACTAAATATTGGGACCAGTGTAAGTCAAATATCATCCCAATACTCGTGTGGGGGTTTCAGCCAACAACAGTCCATTTACATAAATAATTGGTTAATGAATTTAACCAATTTTAATTCTGCTAACATGTTGATGATAATGAATAAAACATGCTATTTTATTTCTAGTGCTGAATAAAAATATATTTTACTCGTATAATTTCCCTATGCATTTCTAATGTCTAATAAATGGTAATTTATTTACATGGCATTGTTAGCGACGAAAAATAAAGATAATTTTCATTTCCTTTATTTGTATGCAATTCCTATCTTTAATTTTAACAAATAAAAAGAAATTGTTTTATTTATATATGTTTTCAGTATATAACCTGACACATATAAATGCCTATATTAAATTGCATAAACATTCTAATGTATACATTAACATATAAAAATGTCACTTTAGTTTACATACAAATACTAATGTATGTTTTGACCAATAATAGGATTCTTATATTTGCATATAAATTCTAATGTATGCTATGCAAATAAAAGTGATTCTTATATTGGCATATAAATTATATTTCAACAAAATGTATGAAAAGTGATACATCCATTTTGCTAACAATTCAATTTTATCAAAATGAAAATTTTGTCGTAATATAAATCTAGTTAATAAAAATGCTATTTGTGTTTACCTCTTTTATTTAACCAAAAATGTAATTTTTATTTTATTTCAATCTAATTAACAAAAATGTAGTTTTTGTTTTCAACTATCATATTTAACAAAATGTAATTTTTGTTTCAACTATTATATTTTGACAAAAATAACTATTTTGGTTCAACTAATCTATTTGGCCAAAAATATTCATTTTGACAAAAATGTGTATTTTGATTCAACTAATCTATCTTGACAAAGGTGTATATTTTGACAAAAATATATGGTTTGATCCAGCTGATCTATTTTCACAAAAATTAACATTTTGACAAAATGTATACTTTGATTTAGCTAATATATTTCAACAAAGCAATAAAGATAATGACTTTGTTTTGTTGAAAAATCTATTTCAACAAAGGATAGCCTTGTTTTGTCGGCAATTCCAATTCAACAAAACAAAAGAAAAGTGACATGTTTGTTTTGTCGACAATTCTAATTCAAACAAACAAATGAAAGTGATGTGTTTGTTTTTTACATTTTTCTATTCAACCTAACAAATGAAAATGATAATTTTATTTGTTTACAATTTTTATTTTACAAAAACTATATTATTGTTTTAACACAAATCTATTTGACAAAAATGACAATTTGGTTTCAACTTTTATAATTTGACAAAGTGGCAATTTGGTTTCAACTTTTATAATTTGACAAAAGTAACAAATTTGGTTTCAATTTTTATAACACAAATTTATTTGACAAAAATGTCGTTTTGTTTAACTCTAACCTTCTTAACAAAAATGAAACTTTTGATAAGTTCAATCTTTTTATTGAAACTATGAGAAATAAATATATAATCTTTCATATTAATTCTTTTTATTTAAACAAAGTGAAAGTAAAAACATGATCTTTAATACTTCTCTTTTCACTGCAACAAAATTGACAATAAAAATATATCTTTTTATTTTACTCTTTTTTTAGTAACTAAAATAACAATAAAAATATATCTTTCATTCTATTCTTTTTATTATAATCTAAAATGATAATAAAAATATATTTTTAATTCTACTCTTTTTATTGTATTTAACAAAGTGACAACAAAGATGAAATCTTTTTATCATAATCTTTTATTTTAATCTTTTTATTTTAATGACAAACAAATTTTTGACAAAAACCATGTTTCATATAAACAATAAAAATGAATATTTTTATTGTAAATCTAATTTTGGCCAAATCATGTTCTATGTAAACAATAGAAATGAGATTTTTAGTGTTAATCTAAATTTTGACAAAACAATAGAAATGATTATTTCTGTTGTACATCTTAACTTTTGACACAACCATGTTTAATGTAAACAATAAAATTGAATATTTTATTGTTATTCTAAATTTAAACAAAACCATGTTTTAATGTAAACAATAAAATGAATATTTTATTTTAATTTTTGACATAACAATTCATAACTAGATGACAAATTCATTTACGTACATTTTCCTATGTATTCTAATGACCAATAAAAGAATATTTTATTTGTTTACATTTTTCTATGCATGTTAATGACATATAAAAGAGTATTTTATTTGTTACATTTTCTAATCTAACTTAGTAAATAAAAATGATAATTTTATTTAAACCAAATGTGTAAAACTTGTTTCATCTATTTTATTTCTAACATGATATATTTGTTTCATCTATTTCATAACAAACATGAGACACACCAATCAATTCAGTGATTCACTGCAATCATAAAAAAAAATCAACACTGAAATAAATATATACACAATACCAACATGAATTTTATATAGAATGAATATAAATTTCACAGTGAAATAAATAATTAATTTTATTTTAAAATAGAAATCTCACAGTGATCCGTTTTCAGAAATCGTTCGTGTTTATTTCCGAATTTCTATTCGCATTCAAATTTGGCTGAATTTCCAAAGTGCTCCGTTTCAGATTTGGTCTGTTTCATTGTGAAGCTCTCATTGCTACGAATCCAATACATCGAAAATCGTCAAATTCTGATTAGATTTGTACAGGTTATGGTATTATAAACTTTAATAGTTAAGTAAATTATTAATTAAATATAATTAAGCACTAATCCTTCATTACCCCTTAGATCCCGTCGTTTACTCCTTCTTCATCAATACAGGAAAACCCGTAACCCATAGTCACTTCCTTTGAACCCCTCGCGCCGCCACAAGACTGGGCCGGAACCCCCATCGACGACGGCTACGTGGTCCGCCTTGGTCCCCTCCTCCGACGCACTAAGTGGCACAAAACTCAAGGGTCCCTACTGGTCTGTAATCGGGTGAGAACCGCATGTCTTTGAGCCATGATTTTGGCGAATCTACACCACTTGAGTTCATCACAGCCGTTGGATTAGGAGAACTTGACTCGCTCTTTGATTTTGCGTTATTATCATTCGAAATGGTTTAGTGAATTAGGAGAATTTTGGTCATGAATCTCGGAGAGCTTCAGCCATCGAAACTGTGAATGGCGGCTAATTCAATTTGGACGGGAATTAGGGTTATGCGTATTTAAGGTGTATTTCTACTATATTTTATTTTATTTTATTCATTTATTTCAAAAATTCAAGTTTATCACTACGAACTCCTAGTCAAACCCAACGACTGCAACGCCTAGCTAAATACCCCCGTTCCAGACACAATGGAATGTGTTTTGTGACCCAATTCTACTGTTACGATATGTTTTTCTTTAAATTAAAATATAAAACATTTAGTATTAAATTTGATCGTACATTTTAATTTACCGAGGCCACATACCGACTCTAAAAATTGTAGAAAAATTATTTCTAGTTATGGTTTGACAATACGGTCCTAACAAAATTAATTTCATCAAATTTGGAGATCGTTTGAAAAACGGCCATTTTCAGGTCGATCCGATTTGATTGAAACTGACAAAACACGTATTCTTTTGCCACACTCACATATTAATTCTAAAAATTATGAAAATTTAAACCTAGTAATAATTTGACATTCCGGTTCCAACAAAAGTGGTTTCGTAAAAAAACAGAGGTCGTTTGAAAAAATGCTATTTTTAAGGGCTATATATTATATTAAAATATATATAAATTCTATAGCGACTTTTCTGAATTTTAAACTAGGCATAACTTTTGATTCCCGCTATGAAATTCCAATTTTTCACATTCGTTGAAAAGACAATCTTAAATAGATTTAAATATTTTTGGTTTCACTAAATTCCAATTTATTTTGCATCCTGTATAGTCAGTCAAAGTTCCTATTCAAATTTTCAAACTACTGCGCTATTTCTAACTCCTTTTTTTAATTAAATTAAATATATTCGTTCTAACTTCGATTTAATTAAAATTTTAATCGTTATTATTTAAAACAAATTATTTTAAATATTCAAATTCCGTTAAAATTTCTAAAATAAAAATTTTAAATTGGTTCTAAAATTCTAGATTGTTACACACCAGCCCCATGACTGACCTTGAGTTTATTTTGTCTGTGTTTTCCCTAAACTCTTGGGTACCCAAATTTTTAGTGGTAGTCAATTGTTTTAGGCTTTTACAGATACACTTGGAGGAGCTTGTAGCAGGAGGTTTCACCACTAGTTATTTAGAGATTATTTCCGCTGAAACGTATAAGTGTTATACTCTTATATGGTATGTGTAAACAACACAGTTTTGTATTTCGAAAGTTATGTTATATATATTTTATTCGTTCTGCTATGAGATTCGTGTTTACTCTGATTTTGATGTTCTTCTTATTCTTCTATTCTATTAGTTCTATCTTATCTTTCTCATCATCTAATTTCTTTCTATTAATGACTGGGTGTTTTTGATACTTGAATAGTCAACATGGTGTTTGATGTTGATTTTCGGGCTCGAAAATCCTGCGGCCGTTACATGGAGTACTACCAGTTTTGCTCCATGGGATGAATAGGTTGGGATTGGGATTAATAAAATAAATTGTAATGGCCCGTATTTTCCAGGGGTATAATTAATTAATTTAATTGTTTAAAATAGTGATATAGGGAATTTAATCGTCGTTAATTAAATAATATGGAATATTTAATTAAATTAAATAATATATTTAATTCAGAAATAATCAAAAATATTGGAAATCACAATATAAGGTGAACAGGGTCATCCTCAAGATTTAATTCAGCTTAGAGTTGAATTATATTGACGAATATATTCAATCGACGACAGTTTGAATGTATAATTATATTATAATTAAAAATCAAGCTCGAAATGGCGCCGCAGTTCGTAAATTGGCGATTCGAACTTCAGCTAAATGTACAGGATTCGTTTTAAGCCGGATTTCTGGGAAACAAGAAACGTGTGGAGCTGGTGGAGTATATCTTTCTAGTGGAAGAGAAAGATCGGGATTTCGTCGTGTAGATTTTGATTTACGTTCAAATCAAATTCCGGAAAAGTCGCTGTAGAATTCCTTTATAATTCGCAACGCTTTATTTACGTTATAAAAAGGGTTTTCGATATAAACAGAATATCGATAAATCTAAAATCTGAAATATCTAGAGAATATTCATTTGTTTCTTAAATCTATCAATGTTGTCCCATATATATACGGGAACGGTTGCTGATCCCAACCGTTGGTGATATACATTCGATACACTCAAGCGAAATGAGTGGTCGGTCATGTGTGGCTGAGTTACAAGATGTTCTTGTTGAACTCCAGTGTATCGTTCCTAGAGTACACTGATCGGAAGGTGGTTCCATACCTTGTCATAGTTGGAAATCCATTACCCAATACGTGCTTGCGGTTTTTGATTGTATACTGTATATGTAGAACGTGAGATGAAAGCGTTTCTGCTAGATGATTATTATATTGTGGCTAATAGACATTATTCTAATATCAAAAGGTTTTGATATAAAGATATTTTGGATTCTCATAAGGGAAAAACCCGTTCCGTTTTGCGGTGTGGTCTTATGAGATATCGTTTACTTGTTCATATACCTGTTTAAACTGTTTTACTCAAACCAGTCCCATGACTGACCCGGAGTTTATTTTGTTGTTTTCCCTAAACTCTTGGGTGTCCAATTTTGTACGGGCAGTCAAGTAGTCAGGATTTTACAGATATACTTGGAGAGCTTGGAGCAAGAGGCTTCAAGATCATATAGCTATAGTTATTTCCGCTGTGTTGTAAGTGTTGTACTCTGATATGTGCTATTGTATACATAACTGTTATATTTCAAAGTTATGTTATCTATTATATGTTATTCATTCCGCTGTGAGGTTCGTGTTACTCTGATGTTGTGTTCTTCTTCTTCTTCTATTCTAATTTTCTATCTTATCTATTCTCACCCTCTAATTTCTTTCATTAATTACCGGGATTTTTCGATGTTTCGGTTATCGACATCGAGTTTATGTCGATAACCAAAGTCGCCGAAAATCCGGGTCATTACAGTTGGTATCAGAGCTTAAGTTAAGAATTACCTTGGCTCTGTGGCGTGACTCGGTAGAGATAGGGTTAGTAATACCCTAGATTGAGTTGAGTGTATATATACGAGTGCGTATTTGTATTTGATATAAAAATGGTTTTAAATTGTGGAGATTCATTGGCTGAGTTGTTTATGAGTTCTGGTCGATCAGTTTGATCCACTGTATCGGTAGGAGTAAATAAATACTTGAATACGATGGATCGACACAGTATGGATATGTAATATATTATCATATATTAGATATATTGGTTGTGATTATAATCGAATGAGATTATAAAGTGAAATGGTTATATATAACCAATCAGAATCATATAAGTAAAGTATATAAAATAAGATGAATTAAATATTAATTTAAATCAGATTTGGAATTAAAATAAGGAAATTTTACGTTCTTGGGAGATTTTGAGATGTTTTCAAAATGGATGTATTTAGTAAGGGTTTGAATTGATATAGTATTGAAATCACTTGGGTCGCTGGAAAATAATTCCGATGATGACTGTGCAGTATCATCGGTGTGATTTTCGAGTTCTAAGTGGTGGATTACTACCAGAGATTTTGATTTGAATTGTTTTGAGAAAACAAGTTGTTTAGAAATTCAAAGGTTTTGAATAGGTATTATGATTTCAAATTGATTTGAAATAAACCTAGGAATTTGAAATTTGAAATTTAAATTTAACGTATGAAGTTAAATGGATTAAAATAGTGAAAGGGAATAATAAATTAGAATTTAACTTTGACTAAGTTAAATGAAATTGGATTTGATTAGAGGATAATCTGAAAGTGAATTCGACTTGGATATATGCGAATGGTTGTGTTGGAGATGAAATTGATTGGAGTTTGATTGAAAAGGCATTTGTATATGCTGAATTGGCAGCAGATGTAAGGGATATAATGATATGCCCAACAAAAAGATACAAGTTTATATTTTATATGAGTTTGGGATTTATGAGCCGAATTGGCAAGCCGCTTGGTTGTTCGATTTTCTTTTTGGTTGAAGGAGGCCTAGAGAGGCGAGTTGGAGTTTGAGCTATTGACCAGTACAAAGGAGGTGCTGGCGAAATTTTTCGAAAGTTTAAAGTGTTAGAAAATTTTCAGAATTTTTGAAAATTTTAGTTAGTCGGAATGAATAAATATTTTAGTCGATATTAATTGGTTCAGTTAAAATCAGAAATAAGGGGTAAACAAATCTTAGGAATTCCAATAGGTAGGGTCGTCCTCTAACTTAGCAATTTCGAGGACGAAATTATTTTAAGTGGGGAAGAATGTAATGACCCGCATTTTCCAGGGGTATAATTAATTTATTTAATTGTTTAAAATAGTGATATAGGGAATTTAATCGTCGTTAATTAAATAATATGGAATATTTAATTTAATAATATGATATATTTAATTCAAAAATATTGGAAATCACAATATAAGGTGAACAGGGTCATCCCCAAGATTTAATTCAGCTTAGAGTTGAATTATATTGACGAATATATTCAATCGACGACAGTTTGAACGTATAATTATATTATAATTAAAAATCAAGCTCGAAATGGCGCTGCAGTTCGTAAATTGGCGATTCGAACTTCAACTGAATGTACAGGATTCGTTTTAAGCCGGATTTCTGGGAAACAAGAAACGTGTGGAGCTGGTGGAGTATATCTTTCTAGTGGAAGAGAAAGATCGGGATTTCGTCGTGTAGATTTTGATTTACGTTCAAATCAAATTCCATAAAAGTCGTTGTAGAATTCCTTTATAATTCGCAACGCTTTATTTACGTTATAAAAAGGATTTTCGATATAAACTGAATATCGATAAATCTAAAATCTGAAATATCTAGAGAATATTCATTTGTTTCTTAAATCTATCAATGTTTTCCCATATATATACGGGAACGGTTGCTGATCTCAACCGTTGGTGATATACATTCGATACATTCAAGCGAAATGAGTGATCGGTCATGTGTGGCTGAGTTACAAGATGTTCTTGTTGAACTCCAGTGTATCGTTCCTAGTGTACACTGATTGGAAAGTGGTTCCATACCTTGTCATAGTTGGAAATCCATTACCCAATATGTGCTTGCGGTTTTTGATTGTATACTGTATATGTAGAACGTGAGATGAAAGCGTTTTTGCTGGATGATTATTATATTGTGGTTAATAGACATTATTGTAATATCAAAAGGTTTTGATATAAAGATATTTTGGATTCTCATAAGGGAAAAACTCGTTCCGTTCTGCGGCGTGGTCTTATGAGATATCATTTACTTGTTCATATACCTGTTTAAACTGTTTTACTCATACCAGTCCCATGACTGACCCGGAGTTTATTTTGTTGTTTTCCCTAAACTCTTGGGTGTCCAATTTTGTACGGGCAGTCAAGTAGTCAGGATTTTACAGTTATACTTGGAGAGCTTGGAGCAGGAGGCTTCAAGATCATATAGATATAGTTATTTCCGCTGTGTTGTAAGTGCTGTACTCTGATAAGTGCTATTGTATACATAACTGTTATATTTCAAAGTTATATTATCTATTATTTGTTATTTGTTCCGCTGTGAGGTTCATGTTACTCTGATATTGTGTTCTTCTTCTTCTATTCTAAGTTTCTATCTTATCTATTCTCACCCTCTAATTTCTTTCATTAATTACCGGGACTTTTCGATGTTTTGGTTATCGACATCGAGTTTATGTCGATAACCAAAGTCGCAGAAAATCCGGGTCGTTACATAAATGGTTACTTTGGTAAGGCTCGTTAATCCGGACTAGTTAACAAAATATATTGAAATTGATGTCCAAAGGAAGATTAAAGGATAAGATTAAAATAATTTATCTTTGATAAAATTAATGAGAACCTTTTCAAAAAGCTATGAATATTTGAATTAACGAATATTACGGATTCGAATTAGGCGTATGATGTGCTTTTATAGCAGTTGATTATAAAATACGTGAGTTATTCGGAAAACCAGGTTTATCCCATTCTGAATAATTAATACGATGGCTAAAGTCGATGATTTGAACACGGCGGTTGAAGACCGGAGATCTTCACATTGTATGGATGATTACTGATGTCTTGATTGCGATGTATACCCAAGACAAGGTAATAAGTGGTGATCATCCTAACGTACTTGGAGATCGAACGAATACGCAATGTGATCTCTCATGTATTGGACATATGGGACGAGGAATAAGGTGCCTCCAGTTTCGTTCAGACCAAAAACAGACTTCTAAATGGATGGTATGTCTGACATTGTATTCCTTTATACTGTATTTGTTGATCTCTGCTAAATATATATCTGTTTGGTGGTGGAGAATTTATTCTCTTGCTTAACACCATTCTCTGAGATGTACAAGCTTAGAGGTTATATATATTGGGGGAAATCAGTGGCACGGTATGGATAGAAAGTGTGGCATGTTGAGATGCAAATGATCAAGGCTTTTGTTGAAAAGCGGAGTCTTGTGGTTGATGATCAAAGCACGACTTTAATTAGCATAGCTTTGTGTAGCGTTAATTCGTGAGCTTCACTCACCGGTATGAACCTAAAATGAGATTAGGAACTACAGGGAAATAGACATATGTAAGTTTCTAACTACATGTAACGTTATGGTATGGAGCCCAGACATTTTACTCATGTGGATGTTGGAAAAACTTTATGATGGAAAGCGAGGTACCTCAGATTAGATTTAATTCCCTTATGGCTCTTGAGTGGTCGACTTACAGACCCATTTTGGAGGTTCGATATGACCGGTTAACATATAGTTTATGGTATAACTAATCATCGACGGATGACCGACCCTGACGATCCAAGGATTGCCCGTAGGTGTGATCCTGTGGCTTTGCTAGTGTGTCTCGAGATCGGAAGGAATATCCTTTGGCTTGGTTCATAGATGGAAACCCAATTTCCAATACGTAGTTTTATGGTTTTAGTTGTAAACCTATATGACGACGTAATATAATGGTACCTACGTCGTCTATGACTGATACATTTATATTTGAAGTTGATTTCTTCACTTATAGTAATAATAAAAGATGAAATTTCGCGTATCATGCATATTTGGCTATTATAAGGTAAAGCTCTATCCTCGACCACGTTCATTGTGTGATGGGACCTGAGTCTTATAATAGCTTCATTTTCTTCTTTAGCATTGAGCTGCTTATTCTTATGCACTAGTATTCATGAGGGATAAACCTGTTCCGTGTTATACGGCATGGTCCCGTGATTTACATAACTTTAAAAATCAAGTTAATAGTTGTTTTAATACTCGCACAGTCCCATTACTAACTCAGAGTTTATTGTTTTTACCTAAACTCTGGATGCCCATAATTTCCACGTGGGTAGCTAGTAGTGTATTCGGAATGCTTTTATCCATGTATTTCATTCAGTTGCGGTAGTTGATGTATTTCTGCTGTGCATTGTATTTATACATCTTTATTTCCGCTACTATGTATTTTAATCTTTGATATTTTTCGCTGCATATTATTTATTTGAACTCCGATATCTTATACTCTGATATAAATTGTTGTAATAGCAATGAAATGTTCTCATGTTTGTGTTCTGATGCATCGTGTTCTCAAAGCAATCTGGACTGCTCCGTCTCTTCATGGATCGGGGAAGTTTGGGTCATTTCAGTTTGGTATCACAACTTTGGTTTACAAAGCTCGAGAACAAGACACATTAGAACAGAATGAAAGAATTCATCATAGATAGGATTAGTAACATCCTATAAGAATAACTCATTAAAGATAGGGTTAGTAATACCCTAGAATGAGTTTGAAGAGTATTATTTATAAAAACAAAATTAATTTTGAAAATTATATCTTATTTTACGTATTTGAGTGTTTTATTTGATTTTGAATTTGGACTATCGGGTTATGGAGATTTTAATATACGTCTGATCCACGTGTGTTTGAAGTCTCAAATATACTGATGGATATAGAATCACACTCTAGTCGCCTGGAGATGATTATGATGATCGTTCGGACATCATCAGTATTTATGTTCGAGTTTCGAAAGTGGGATATCTATATGATTCCAATTGACTGGTGTGAGAACCGAAATTTACTTAGAATTTACTGTTTATGATTTGGCCTTGAAATTGGATTTTAGAGTATATATAAAAGTTATATATTTGGTCGCTGGTTGTGTTGTATGATAATTAAATTAAATAATAAAAATATTGGAATGATAAAACCCATAAGAGAATGAATGATAAATAAAACCAAACCAAATATAATATAGAGCTGAATAGATAATTTAGTTCGAATTGGATTTATATATTAGATAGATACATACATATATATACATGCTAAGTAGGTTATGGTTTTACTATTGAGTAGAGAAATATATTGCGTGCCGGACAAATAAGTGCACCTTAATGAGTTGGTTGCGCAATTTTATTTATTATATAAACTACTGCGAGTGTTTTTGGACGCGGCGTGATGGTTGTTCTGTGTGAGATTAAAAACATACGCCATAGGATAGCAACAAATAAATTATGAACTACATTGCATGGCATACTACATGAAGACAACATAGCATATCATATTCCATATAAGTATTTGGCGCTTATATGACAAGGTTTGAATTATCATACAAGCGAGATGCTTGTATGGCGAGGACTAAATTATAGGTTGAACGGAAGACTGATTATGGACTTAATAATAAACATATAAAGGTGCTCGGGGCAGGATTGAATAAAAATCCTATACAGGTCTGGAGATGACAAAAATTCACATCTCTTTTGTTTTTTAATTACAGCACATGGTTATTAAATTTCAAACACTTGGGCAAGGTATGAGATTTCGACCTATTTACACGTCTTCCTTGGGCATAGATAGGTCACAAAAATTGTGCATGCTTTTTATTGATTTATTGGGTGCATAATACGACTCAATAAATTTTTCAACCCCTCCTAGTACAAAGGAGGTTATGGCGAAATTTTTCGAAAATTTAGGGTGTTAGCCAAATTTTTGAGAAATTAAAAAGTTCTTAGAAATTGAAAAGTTGAAGAACTCAAGCCAGAATGAAAGTTGAGTTGGTTAGTTAAACAACTTTCAGATCCGTTCCTTTTCGAGGATGAAAAGATTTTAAGTGGGGTTGATTGTAACAACCTGGAATTTCTAAACCAATTTAAATTTTTTATTTTAGCAATTTTAATGGGTTTTGATTATTTAAAATGATTTATTTTAAATAATAGCGACTAAAAATTTATTTTGAATCAAGTTAGAACATATAAATTTAAAATTTAATTATAACGAACTCGAAATGGCTCGATAGTTTGAAAATTCGATTTCTAATTTCAATCAAATGTACAGAATTCAATATAAGTCAGAATTTGATAAAACCAGAAACATTTGAATCTGTTTAATAATATCTTTCTAATGAATGTGAAAAATTTAGACTTCGTTTGATAAATTATAAGTTATGACTTGTAGCAACCCAAACTTCGCGGCTAGCCCAGACCGAACAAGTAGGCGGACTGCTTTGAGAAAACGACTCATTAGAACACAAACATGAAAACGTTTCATTGCTATTACAACAATTTACATCAGGGTACAAGATATTAGAGTACAAATAAATAATTTACAGCGGAAAAATAAATATCATAGATTTAAAATTACAAAGTAGTGGAAATATATATACATAAATATAATGTGCATCGAAAAACATCAACTACCCCAACTGCAAAAATATACGGATATAAAGCATTACGAATATAGCTCCAGCTATAATCCAGGATCCTATGAAAGAAAATATCTGTGAAAACCAAAACTATTAGCTGCCTATGTGGAAAATATGGGCACCCAGAGTTTAGGTTAAAACAATAAACTCTGAGTCAGTCATGGGATTGGTGTGAGAACTAAAACAGTTATTAACTTTATTTTATAGTTTGGTAAATCACGGAATCACGCTGTATGACCCGGAATGGGTTTCCTCCCAAGAATACCATAAAATAAAAAGCGCAATGCTAAATAAAAGAACAATGAAGCTATAATAGTGTAACAACCCGGAATTTCTGAACCAATATAAATTTTTTTATTTTAGCTATTTTAATGGGTTTTAAATATTTAAAATGATTTATTTTAAATTTAATGACTAAAAATTTATTTTAAATGAAGTTAGAACGTATAAATATTTAATTTAATTAAAATGGACCCGAAATGGCGTGGTAGTTTGAAAATTCGATTTTAAATTTCAAATGACTGTAGAGAATTCAAAATAAATCGGACTCTAGTAAAACTAAAAACATTTGAATCTATTTAATTATATCTTCCTAACGAATGTAATAAATTGATATTTCACTTTATAAATTAAAAGTTATGACCAGTTTAAAATTCATAATAGTTGCTATAGATTTTATTTATATTTTAATATAATATATAGCCGTTAAAAATAGCCATTTTGCAAACGACCTCCGTTTTCAACAAAACAACTTTTGTTGGATCTAGAATGTCAAATTATTGTTAGTTTATAAATTTCATAATTTTTGGAATTAATATGTGATGGTGGTAAATTTAAACGTGTTTTGTCAATTTAGTTTAAATTTAAACGACCAGAAAAGGCCATTTTTCAAACGGTCTCCAAATTCGATGAAATTAGTTTTGTTAGGACCGTATCGTCAAAACATAGCTAGATTTATTTTTCTATAATTTTTGGAGTCCGCATGTGGCCCCAATTCAATATATTGATTTATATTTTAATTTTGATAAAGCCTGATCGAAACAGTCGAATTGGCTTACGAAACATATCCCATTGTGTTAGGAATGGGGGTATTTAGTTAAGGGCGACAGTCGTTGGGTTTGATTTGGAGTTCGGGTCGATAACAAGTAATAAATGAATTAAATGTTATTATAATATATAGTATCTATGCCCATTAGCTTCCTTAGAACCCTGATTTTCATGGTCAAAATAAATCCATGGTCAACGTTTCTCCCCAGTAGACGTTTAAACGCCCCAATGGCCAAGAACATTTGATCCTTCCCTCCACAATTACATCCAATCCATGCGCAATTAATCGAAGGCGCCAACAGCAAAATGGCGAGCTAGGGGAGCACTTGCCGATCAACGGCGGTGATCTTGACTGGAGCAGTGTGGTGACCCAAATTGGGTCTTAAAGGCGCAGCATTTCATGGTGATTTGGGGTCAGAAGGGGGTGTTGAGCTCCATCATAATCACGGTCGTGGTAGGCGTTGGCAAGGGCTACAGTGTGGTGGAGGATGATCGGCTTCCGGCAGCTTCAAGGCGGCGCAAGGGTAAACCCTAGGTGGTGAGGTTGGGGTTCGCATAGTTCAAAAGGGAGACAACGAGCAGATTAATTAAATTGTGATTAGTATACTAATGATGGTAATTAAGGAAAATAATTATTAATTTAATTACATTTTTAAATATATACACCATTGTATAAAATGTAATATCTTATTCAATTCTTATCATAATCGAACGATTTGAGATTCGTTAGTATCGTAAATTCGAGATCTACAACATGGAACTGACTAAGACAAAAATGGAAAGATAAGAATTTGAGGCAAATTCAAACTCAAACAGTACCAAAATCATCAAATAAAGAATGACGAAGTGGAACCCAATGTGAGATCTCTCTCACTATAATACTTGTCCACTTATTTATTTTATAACTGCATATATGAACTGCCAGTATTTATTTTTATCAGTTTTTAATTATCACAAATTTTGTACAGTGCTTGTTAGCTCATCTCACTATCGTCCACAAACCATGGATGATTTAAATTGACTGTATTGTGTTGTGATTGTGATGTGAAATGGAGTAAATAAAATATATATGCATTGTGAAAAATATATGTACGTTGTATGATATATATATATGCGATATGAAATATATATATATGCGATGTGGAAAATATATATGTGTTGTATAAAATATATATGCGATTGGAAAAATATATATGCGATGTGAATAAAATATATATGAGATGTGAATAAATTATATATATGCGATGTGAATAAAATATATATGCAAGGTGAATAAAATATATATGTGCGATGTGAAAATAATATACGTGATATATGAAATGGTCATGTGTTGAAATAAATATTGGATTGTCAAAAATATAATTTTTAACATATGTATGCACTATATAAAATTGTCATGTAATGAGATATTCAACTTTGATTTAAAAATTGAAATGGAAGTTGGAATCATTTTTAAAATGAATTTATAAAATACATTTTAAATGGAAATTGACGATATATATATTATATATATTTAATGGCTTGAGTAGAACGCGCCGCACAGCGACCGTTCGCGAATTTCAACCATTAACTTCAAATTGATGTAACGGGAGATCCGACTGTCGGATTCTCCTAAAAATGGAACCATTGGGTTCATATTAAAAAGATCTTTCCAATGAATATAAGAGATTTAAATTTGAATGATTAGATTTTAAAATATGTCCCAATCAATTTCAGAAACGGTCGCTATGAATGCAATCCGGTGGCCGATATTGGAAACCGACTGTAAGGGCCTAAATAAAATTATTAAAAATATGGAAAAATTATGTAAAATCATAATAACTGATTTGGAAAGATTTGGATGGAAAATTCAAAGTTTTAAAAGATAAAAATATTTTTTTATCGAAATGAACTAGTTATTAACTAGAATGACAATCAAATGGTTTTTAGAAATATATTGAATTTGTATATGGTTTTAAATTAACCAGAATTTTCCAATGAATAAATTGGAATGGAAATAATCTTCGGAGTATTTCGATATTGGATTCAGTAATTATACGGATATGGTTATGGGAATTTGGAAGATATCGTTATTCTTAATACAATATTTGTTGGTTTCAGAATTGATGTTGAATATAAGCCGATATTATTTCTATTTAGAGCCTTATATTAATATCAAATTGGATTTTGGGGTTTATAGTGAAAAATGTTTTAAATAACAGTCGTTCATTAACCCAACTAACAGTGAAGATATGATTTGGAATTTATAAATCTTTTTATTAAGATTTAATGATAATTTTCCAAAGTAAAGTTTTCCAATTTATTAAAAGAAATTGGAATTGAATGGAATACGATTTGGTTATAATCGAGATAAGCTTCTGTAAAGGAAGACTATTACTATATATGGAATTTAAAAGGCTTTGCCGCTATTCCACTTATGGTATTAGTTTGATACAGTAATTTATATCGATTACATACAGTTATGATTTCTGTTAAAGTTCCATATTAAATGGAAGATGATTTTTGGTTTATCGTGAATTGTGTTTTAAGTGACATTGGTTCTTTAACCCAGTTAAAGACGGGATTAATTTCCAGAAAGTTGAACAATCATTAAGTAATGATTTTTGAAGATTAAAACTAAGAAGAGTTTTAATGAATCTTTAATTAGATTGGAATGAATGAATGGTGATTAAATTTACTAAAACATGAGATGCGATATAAACCAAATATACTTGGTTGTTGATATTGATTTTGATCGATTGACTGTTTGGATTGTGCTCGACTAGTTTATGAGAAAAATATGCTTTTACATTTTGCATTGGGTAAGGTAGAAATATTTGTATGCTAACATCTTGTGAAACATTTCAAGATTTGACTATGAGATGTTAAGCGATGTTGTTGAGTTCATTTCAAATTTAATGAACGATTTTGAAATGATTTTTTTCTTAAGTGAAAAAAAAATGTATTACCGATTTTGGACAAGGAAAGTTTTATAAAAATGTTTTATAAAACAGAAAGGATTTCGAGGCCTAAACCCGATGTTGTCGAAATGATTTCAAAATGTATTATGTGTTTGACATTGTAGTTCAACACATATCTGATTAGTTGCTATTGATGATATATCCGTTTGGCGGAGAATTTATTCACTTGCTTAACACCCTTCTTTGAGATGTACAAGCTCAAAGGTTATGTGATTAATAGTGACTGACAATATATGTGAATTGCTAATGTAAAGTACTATATTTTGGAAAGTACTTGTGATTATTATGTTGTGAAATGATTTTCCCTACTTCGGGATATAAAAAAGATTTAGTATATGGCTAAAGATTCTGGTAACCCAGACGACTAAAAGTATGGGTGAGATGGCGGTGTATTCCCCGAGGGCTTGGTATTGTGCATTGTCAGCGTAGCCCGCTCCATCATGGGAGGTGCATATATATATATATATATATATATATATATCGAGTTGGTAAGGGACATACTCTTTGCCTTGTCTAAAGAGAGCCAGATATTTGGTTGCATACTTGTTTGTATGCATTGTGATGTTTTAGATTTCATATTTCTAAAGATTTTGGTTTGCGATCTCGAAGTGAAATCTGTTTTGATATGAAATCTAGATATGTATTTCAAATTATTTGAAATGAGAAATTGGGAAATAAAGTCCAAAGAAATAATTTCTGTAAAGTGAATTGGATTTGGAAAAATCTAAATTTGGGGTTTAAGCCTAAATGGGTAGATTGGAAAATTGTATGTTGTATGATGCATTGTAGATCCATATATCTATTATTAATTATTGTTTAGGCATAAGGGTAAACCCATTCCGTGACATGCGGCGTGGTCCTGTGATTTACCTTATTTTAAAGTAAAGTATAATACCTATTTTGAGTTATCACACCAGTCCCATGACTGACTCGAAGTTTATTGTTTCTACCTAAACTCTGAGTGCCCATATTTCCACACGGGCAGCTAGTAGCTTTGGTTTTCACGGATACTATGAAACGACCCAAACTCCCCGTTTCGGGAAATCCCGGATTGAGTTGAGAACACGACAAATCAGAACACAAAATAGAAGAACATTTCATTGCTTATTACAACAATTTACATCAGAGTACAAGAATATTCCAGAGTATGATTAATTGTACAACAGAAAATAATATCAGAGTTTTAAAAATACGTAGCAGCGGAAAATAGACATAAGTATAATGCGTAGCGGGAAAGCTTTCCGAATATAGCTCCAGTTGTATTCCAGGATCCTGTTAAATAGAAATCTACAAAACCAAAACTATTGACCGCCCGTGTGGAAAATATGGGCACCCAGAGTTTAGGAAGGAACAATAAACTCCAGGTCAGTCATGGGACTGGTATGAGAACTCAAAACAATTATTAATTTGATTTTAAAATCAGGTAAATCAAGGGACCACGCCCTATAACACGGAACGGGTTTACCCCCAAGAATACCAGCGCATAAAATAAACAGCACGATACTTTTTAGAAAAATGAAGCTATTATAAGACTCAGGACCCATCACACAATGCAACGCAAGCCGGAGGATAGAGTTTTACCTTATAATAGCCAAATATGCTTGGTACGCGAAAATTCTCTTTTATTATTACTATAAGTGCATAGTGTAGAAATCAATTTCGAAAGTAAATGTATCAATAATAAACGGCATGAGTGCCTTATCCCACTATGTTGCCAAATATACGTTTACAATTAAAACCGCAAAGTTCGTATTGGAAATTTGGATTTCCATCATGATGGCTCCTGATTCGAAAGATCTATCGCGTTGTGCAATACTCCACGGCTTACGTCGCAGGCATGCGAAAACACCGTAATGCACATCCGCACTTTTGGGAAATCAAGTATCACTGCGGCTTACGTCCCAGCGAGAAAAAACACCGCTTACTCTATCCCTATATGGGAATCGGGGGAAATGCCCTATCCCTCATCTCGGTCAACCGAATCCAAACAAATATCGAAAGCATACTAATCTGACCATCAGTTCACCATCATACCTGGGTGTGAGGCTCCCGAAGTCACGCTACACAAAGCTATGCTAATTAAAGCTATGCTTTGATCATCACCCACAGGGCTCTGCTTTTCAACAAAAGCCTTGATCAATTGCTTCTTAGCATGCCACATTGTCAATCCATACCATTGATTTCTCCCCATATATAACCTCTGAGCTCATACGTCTCAAGAAAGGTGTTAAGCTCTCGCATATCCAAACAATCAACAAATATAACGTAAAAGGAATACAATGTCAGACATACCATCAATTTACAAGTCCGTTCTGGGTCTGAACGAAACCGGAGGCATCTTATTTCTCGTCCCATATGTCCAATACGGGAGAGAGGCCCTCGCATATCCAAACAATCAACAAGTACGTCCGAACGGCTACCATTGTATCCCCTTCAAGGTAGCTACTCCAATCACGGGCATCAGTAGCAACTCATCCATTTGATGTAAGGATCGTCGGTCTTGCACCGTCTTTAATCTCTTCAACTGCTATTCATCGTATTCATTATTCAGAATGGGTTAAACCCGATCTTTCCGAATAACTCGCGCAATTTATAATCAGGTGCTATAAAACACATCCAACACCTCATTCCAATTCAGAATATTCTTTTAATAAAATATTCACAATTTTGGGGAAAGGTTGCCATTAATTTTGTCAAAAATAAATCCTTTTAAATTTATTCTTTTCAATCTCAAAAATATTTACTTATGGATTATTTGAATTTAAGAAATTAATCTTATCTTTAACTGGGTTAAAAACTAATGTCTTTTAAAGAACATTGTTCACGATAAACCCAAAATCATCCTCCATTAACTATAGAATCTACACGGAAATCATAACAGTATATAATCGATATAAATTCCCATATCAAACTAATAATACAAATGGAATAGTGGCAAGGCCTTTTAAATTCCATATATAATATCGGTCTTCATTCACAGGAGCTCATCTCGATTATTACCAAATCGAATTCCATTCAATTCCAATTTAATATATTAAATTGGAAAACTTTATTTTGGAAAATTTCCATTAAATCTTAAAAAGATTAATAAATTCCAAATTATTTCTTCACTGTAAATTGGGTTAAAGAACAAATGTTATTTAAAACATTGTTCACAATAAACCCAAAAATCCAATTTCAATTCAATTCCAATAAAATATTAATTAATTGGTAAAATTTCCTAAATCTTAATTAAAAGGTTTATTCTTTTCTAAACTGGGTTTAAGAACAGTGTTATTAAAGACACCATTCACGACAAAACCAAAATCCAATTTGATATTAAATATAAGGTTCTGAATAGAAATTATATCGTCTTATATTCAATATCAAATTTTGAAACCAACAACTATTTTATTAGGAATAACAATATATATATATATATATATATATATATATATCTTCCAAATTCACTCACAATATTCATATAATAACGGAATCCAATATCGACATATTCCGAAGATAATTTTCATTCAAATCCATTCCAATATATGTAAATATATATTGGAAAATTCTTTTTATTTTAAAAACCATTTTTCAAATCCAAATTATTTATTTATAAAAATAATTAAATAATTATTCTAGTTAATAACTAGTCCATTTCGATAAAAGTATATTTTTATCTTTACAAAATTGGAGTTTTTCATCAAAAATCTTTCCAAATCATTTATTATGATTTTACATAATTTTTCCATATTTTTAATAATTATATTATCGCCCGTACAGTCGGTTTCCAATAACGGCCACCGAACTACATCCATAGCGACTTTTTCTGAAATTGATTTGGTCATAACTCCAAATCTAACCATTATATTTCAAATCTCTTACATTCATTGGAAATCTCTTTTCGATACGTACCTAACGGTTCCGGTTTTAGGAGAATCTGACTGTCGGATCTCCCGTAATGTCAATTTGAAGTTAATGGTCGAAATTCGCGAACGGCCGCTATGCGGCGCGTTCTATTCAAGCCATTAATATATATAATGTATATATTATATATATATTTCATCAATTTCAATTTAAAACATATTTCATAAATTATTTATAAATTCATTTTAAAACAATTCCAACTTTATTTTCAATCTTATATCAAAAATGAATATTCTACATCTTTATCATATTAAAATTATAATATTTCCTACTTTGCTACCATGTAAATGGTTTACATTTTAATGAGTTTATAATACAATAACAATGTAATTTCATTGCTTAAACATTTTATCTGAAACATTGAATATTTTAAATCATTCCTACATACACAATAAAATTGTATATTTTTATTGTTAACATATTCTATTTCAAACAATGCATATTTTTAATGATTTAAACATACAATAAAAATAAAAATTTTATTGTTAAAACATTATCTTTTAAGCATGAAACTTTTTGATGATTCAACAGTACAATAAAAATGTAATTTTTTGTTGTGACAACATATTCTTTTAAATATGATTCTTTTTAAATGAATCAACAGTACAATAAAAATGTGAATTTTATTCTAATTATTTTCTTCAATCATGCATCTTTTTAACCTCACTTACATGTTAAAGGTTACATTTTTAAGTGAATAAAATCATATTTTTAACATATGGTTATTTTTATGTTAACACCGCTAACATGTTAATAACAATATTTTAATCTAACCTTCATACAACAAAATGTAAATTTTTATTGTTACATATTTTTGTTATTCTAATAATGATAGTATTTTCAAAATATCAGATTTTGAAATCACTTTTCGATATTCATTATAAAATGAATAAAATCGATATAAATATCGATCGTTTTAAAATGGCGTTTAACTACTTAACACGAATTCACATTTCAATATTTACTGAATATTATTTTAAAATATTCTCTATTTTCCAAACTGGAATGAGACCCAATCGATTGCCATATAATGTTATTTATATGGATTTCATACGTCGATGTATACAACAATCATGATAAACAATCATAAAAATTCATACAACATCCAGAGTGCAATTTACAACTGTGTGAGCATTAAAATAAATAAATAACGCTCATCACAGACTGTCAATCCATTTATTGACATACAACTAATTATTGGGATCAGTGTATGTCAAATATCATCCGAATACCCATGTGGGGTTTTCAAACAACAACGGTTTATTTATTTGTGCAGTTGGGCGATGTGTGAAATTTATCGTCCCAATCCCTAGCAGATTAATAGGTGTACATAAACAAATCGTCGGATTTGTAAATGAATATTTTATTGATTCACATATACAATAAAAATATGATTTTTATTGTATAAATATATTTCATTAAACATGAACATTTTATTATTAATGTCGCTAACATGACAATGTTTTAATCTAATCTATATACACAACAAAAAATGTAAATTTTATTGTTAACATATTTTAGTTCAATCAATGAATGTTTTTAATAATTTAAAACATGCAATAAAGGTGTGATTTTTATTGTAAAAATCCTTATCTTTTTAATCCAAATATTTTATTTTATTTTCTTTACCAACATGATAAAGATGACATTTTTATCAACAAAACATATATTAACAAATATTTCATTTATTGGTCTACACATATAACAAAAATATGATTTTTATTGTCAAAACATTTTATTTTAAAATTGAATCTTTTTAATGATTCATTCATATAATAAAAATGTAATTTTTATTATTTAAACATTTTATTTTCAAACCTGAATCTTTTTAATATTCATACTTACATTAAAATGTAATTTTTTATGTAAACACAATTTTATTATTCTTGAGTCTTTTTATATGATTCATCTTACATTAAAATGTACTTTTTTGAATGTAAACACTTTAACAAGTTTAAATCATTTTAATGATTCTGCCATGCATTTAAAAATTTAATTTTCAATGTTAAAAACATTTTTATCAAATTTGAATCTTTCATACCTTAAAAATGTGATTTTATATGTTAACACATTTTTACTCAAACTTGCATACTTTTGATGATTCTTCTTACGTAAAAAATGTAATTTTAATATGTTAACACATTTTAATTCAAACTTGAATATTTTTAAAGAATTAAACATATCATAAAAATGTAGTTCTTATTGTTCAATCATTTTATTCCAAGAAATGAATATTTTTCATTGTTTCTTATATATAATAAAAATGTAAATCTTTATTTTTTTAAACATTTTATTTCCATTTCATGATTATATATATAAATGATTTTTACATAAAACAATATCAAACAATCACAATCCAAACAAACAATCGTGGTTTGTACAATCAATGGTGTCAGGTGCAGCTAAGCACCGTCTACATCCTAGTATAAATTTAATTGTAAAAAAAAATTAGACTGAAAGGAGTTCTCACCGTGGTCGTTTTGAAATCGTTGAATAACGATTATTTAAATTAAATTAAACCTGGTGTTTAATTTAATCAAAATTTGCATTTGCTTTTGTTTTCCTCCCCATCAGCTCCATTGCGAAGTTCTCTTTTCTGCGGTTTCAGCGCACTTCGTTTTGTCTGATTCTGTTTTGATTCGAGAAATACGGGATTACAAAACTTTGATTACATAATTTATTTACTAAATATAATTATCTAAAATTAATTACATAATTAAGGACATAAACCTTTCTTTATCCTGGCCAAATACGAACTGCTCAAACCCAAAGTATCGCCACCAACATCTTGTAACGACCCGGAAAACCTGAACCAATTTAAAAATTTTAAATTGGCTCAAATGATGGATTTTAAATATTTAAAATAAATATTTTAAATAATCACAATGAAAAGTGAGTTTGAATCGATGTTTGAAAACGAATATAATTAATTCTAATTATAAACAAGGCCTGAAATGGCGCTGCAGTTTCAAAAATTGAATTCAAACTTTGTCGGACTGTACCGAGTGCAAAACAAAACAGATTTGAGTGAAACCAAAAATATTTAAATCTGTTAGTGAATTCCTTTCTAACGAATCTGAAAAATCGAAGTTTCATAGCGGAAAGCAAAAGTTATGGCCAAATGAATTTTCAGAAAGGTCGCTATGGAATTTATATAGCCCGTGAAATTGACCATTTTGCAAACGACCTCGAAATTCGATGAAAACACTTTTGTTAGATCTGGAATGTGAAGTTATTGCTAGGTTTCAAATTTCATAATTTTTGAAGCTAGTATGTGAGCGTGGCAAAGAAAAACGTGTTTTGGTCAATTATAGTTAAATTGGATCGACCAGAAATGGGCCGTTTTGCAAACGATCTCATAATTCAACGAAACTAGTTTTGTTGGGACCGTATCATCAAAACATAGCTAGATTTATTTTTCTGCAATTTTTCGAATCAGTTTGTGGCCCTGGCAAATTGAAATGTACGTTCAAATTTAATATTGAATGTTTTATATTTTAATTTGAAGAAAAATTGACTGAAACATTCGAATGGGTCTTCGAAACATATCCCATTGTGTTCGGAATGGGGGTAAAACGCTAGGGACGACAGTCATTGGGTTTGGATTGGGGTTCGCAGGAGGCAAGGGGTATTTTCGTATTTTTAAAACTTTATAAATAAATAAATAAATATTGATTCGTCCACGTCAGAACCCCCCCCCCCCCCCCCCCCCCCCCCGCGTCTTCTCCCTCCCCGACCAAAACGAACGACGGAATTGCTCAAAAACTACCCGCTCCGATTCCTCCTCCTACACGCAATAAAAACCCATTCCCCAGTTGAAGTTTTTGTAGATCATCTAGAGATCTTCAAATCCATATAGGGATTGTAATTTATCGCTCAGTATTGTGGGAGATCGGGCACCCCGAAGTTGCGCCGTTCAAGCTGGAATTCCTCCTCCCTGGCGCGCGCGAGTTGACGGCGGTGGACACCCCCTGGCGCGATTTTCGAAGCACTACCTCGTGGCGCTGGCCGATCGACGCGAAGCTTCACGGATTTCATGCAAATTGCTGACCTAGTTTTGAACATCAAAACGAGGTATACGGCTATTTTATTTTTAACTATATTATAGCAGTTTAAAGCGCTACATTTTTTGATTTCACTGTAAAAATCATATCTTTTTCGTTTCTTGACGAAATTCAGTGAAACAGGAGACAGTGAACTCGTTTGGACGTCTTCTACATTCTAGAAGAGACCGCATATTTTTCTGAGCCTTCTGCTATTTTTGGTGGAGTGGAACCCAATGTGAGATTTCTAATTTATAAACGATATGGAAAACGACGATGTATAGATTATATAGTCGATGTATGAGTTATATAAGCGTTGTACACCTCTTGTATAAGCGTTGTATAAGTTGTACGTTCGATGTATAAGTTATATATGTGTTGTAAAAAATATATATATGTGTTGAAATAGAAGTGAAATGCTATATAAATATATATATATATATATATGCGCCCTCGTCCACAAACCATGGATGATATTTATTGGTTGTGATTGGTGTGAAAATTGATTGATAGCGAATGGTTGATTTGAATTGTTTGTGGTTGATATTGATTGATTGTGGTTGAAAAATACCCGTTTGTGGTTGAGAAATATTTGGTTGAAACCACATAGGATTAGTTTGTGGAAATGAAATAAATATACATGCCGCCTGCGTGCGAACTAGATACATGAATCCCCATTGTCAAAAACCACGAGGTTTTAAGGTAGAGCGAGGAGCCGTACTAGGGACGGTCCCGGTTTTAACTACCCTGTCGTTATGCTGCCGAAATTTTGAAAAATATTCATGTGTTAGAATTATTTCCATTTGTTAAAACTATATTTATTCGTTGAATAGAAAACCTTCATGTGTTGAATTGAAATTCATTCGTTGAATAGAATTCATGTGTTGAATGGTATTCGTGTTTTAAATATAAAAATCACACTTTTATCTATATATATAAACTATAGAAAACCTTCATGTGTTGAATCGATATTCATTCGTTGGGTTGAAATTCATGTGTTGAATGGTATTCGTGTTTTAAATATAAAAATCACATTTTTATCTATATATATAAACTATAGAAAACCTTCATGTGTTGAATCAATATTCATTCGTTGGATTGAAATTCATGTGTTGAATGGTATTCGTGTTTTAAATATAAAAATCACATTTTTATCTATATATATAAACTATAGGAAACCTTCATGTGTTGAATCGAAATTCATTCGTTGAATTGAAATTCATGTGTTGAATGGTATTCATATTTTGAAAGAAATTGTTTGATAATAAAAATCTTATTTTTATCATCAATTTGAACTATATAAAATAATCTTGTTTAGAAATAAATTGTTTTATAATAAAACCCCTATTTTTATCATCAATTTGAACTATATAAAATAATCTTGTTTAGAAATAAATTGTTTTATAATAAAAACCCTATTTTTATCACTTATATGAAATATATAAAATGGTCGAGTTTTGAAATAAATGGTTTTATAATAAAAATCCTATTTTTATCACCTATATGAAATATATAAAATAGTCGAGTTTTGAAATAAATTGTTTTACATTAAAAATCACATTTTTATTATATACATGAATTGTTAAAAATAGTGAAGTGTTGAATTAGAAAACAGTTAGATAAAAATATCATTTTTATCAAATGTATGAAATTCATATGGTTTTGAAATCGAAGAATTGATATATATATATATATATATATATATATATTTATTTAAATAGAATTGAAATATATCGAAAAACGAAGCTGTAGTTCGTATTTTGAAACCGTGATTTCAAACGATTATTGCGGGAGATCCGACCATCGGATTTTCCCGAAACCGCAACCGTTGGGTTCACTTTGGAAATATCTTTCCAACGGCACCAACCTTGTAAAAACCAACGATTGGATTGTCTGGAATGTTTAATTCAAATCTGAAGAAAAATAGCGCCACGGCCGCGTTATGGCCCGAAGCGTCGTTTGAATAAATTGGCTATTTTAAAATAAATAAAAATGGCGATAAATCGTTATAAAATATTATAAACGATATGGATGTGAAATTTAGAAATTAACTGAAGGTTAGCTAAGTCGAATGGTTTCTTGGGTATTGATCTGATGTTGGTTTCAGCCTTCGGGGTTAATATTTGGGAAATCGTTCTCTTACTGATTGACGGTTAGTGACTAATGAATTGAAATGATGCGTAGTAGTATTTGTGTAGCACTTGTTTATTATATACGCTAGTTTCTCAGAAAGATCGGGTTTATCCCATTCTGAATAACTGAATCGACGATAAGAAATTGAAGATGAAGACGGCGGTCGAAGACCAGAGATCTTCACCTCATTTCAATGGTAACCGAGGTCCTGATTGGGAGGCATCCCGAAATATGGATAATGAGTGGTGATCGTCCAGACGTACATGGTGGTCGATGGGTTTGCGAGGTATATAGTGCCTCCGATTTCGTTCAGACCCAGAACGGACTTGTAAATGGACTGTGTGTCCGACATTGGATTTTATTCTGTGTTGATTGATCTCTATTAAATATACATCTGTTTGGCAGTTTAGAATTTATTCTTTTGCTTAATGCCCTTCTTTGAAATGCACGAGCTCAGAGGTTGTATATCGATGGACATCAGTCGCATGACATGAATTGCTAGTGTGGCATGCCTAAGTGGCAAATGATCAGGGCTTCTATTGAAAAGCAAAGTCTTGTGGTGATGATCAAAGCACCGCCTATGTGGCGTAGCTTTGTGTATAACGTGAATTCGCGAGCCTCACTCCCCGGTATGAACCAGAAATGGGAGAAGGACCTCAGGGAGGGCATGCATTTCTTTCTAGTTAGGAGTTGTGTCGGTGTTTTAACACGGCCTGACATTTTACTTATGTGGATGATGGATAGCGAGACGCCTCAGATATATCGGTCGATCCGGGACCGATAGAGTCATTCGTTGGCTCGTTTACGCCCCATAGGGCGGAGAAACGTAGTGTTCAGGAATTTTAATCCACATCGGTGGACCGGCCCTGTCGCTCCAAGGGGCCACCTGAGTCTGGGCCCTGAGACATGGGCTAGATTGTCTCGAATTCGATAAGGACTATCTTTTGCCTTGGTTCATGACGGAAATCCAATTTCCAAATATCTGACTGTGCGGTTTTGATTGTATACCTGTATATGGCGACATAGTGGTATGGGGCATTAATGCCGTCTATGATTGATACTTATGATTTGAAATTGTTTTTGAAACATATAAACACTAGTAATAATATCAAATGCTTTTGTTTTATTCGTATCAAGCATATCTTGGCATTTATAAGGTAAAAACTCTATCCTCCGGTTTGCGTTGCATTGTGTGATGGGAACTGTGTATTATAATGGCTTCATTTTTATAAAAAGCATTGCGATGTTTAAAAGAATGATTTGTTTTAAAGCACTAGCAATCCGATGGAGTAAACCCGTTCCACGAAAGTGGCGTGGTCCTGTGATTAGCCGTATTATAAATGTGTTGAGTAGATTTCTCATACCAGTCCCATGACTGACTCGTAGTTTGTTTCACTTTCAAACTCGGGTGCCCCTTTTTGTACATGGGCAGCCTTATGTTCAGGTTTAGCAGGCTCTATCCGGATAGCTGGAGCTGAAGATGGATTCTATCATTTGTCTATTTTATGGTGTTCAGCTCCTATTGTACATATTTTGTTTGTTTTCCGCTGTAGACATTTATGTATAGCTGAACTGTATTTGTACTAAGTATGATCCTGTATACTGTGTAACTCTGATGATTACGTTTATCCAGTATATTCTATTGTTCATTATCTGGTGTATTTATTTAATTCTGTTCTGCTGTTATCTTTTTATGTGTTATATTCCAAGGATTACCCTTGCCGCCTTTAGTACGGGGTTTGGGGTCGTCTCACATCTGAACATCGCACCGCCTACCGATCGTCGGAGCTCCATTTGAGCCTTCACCGTGATGCACCTCCACGAGTTCTCCCCTGGCCGGCAGCGTGGTCAACTCCCCCCTCCCGTACGTGCTAGGAAACGGCTCCAAAGTCATCATCTTCACATAAGAAAATCGAGCCAACCATGCTACTAAACCAGATCTTGACCGTTGATTACATAAATCATAAAGTGCTCTTCAAATTGCTTTTGGGAATTTTCGAGAATATTATCTGGATGGGGAGATCGGATGGTTTTAAAAAGGATCGTGATGGCCGTAGAAAGCATAATGGCGGCGCTGGCTATTCTAAGGGTTAGGATTTCACGAATTTCTAGGGGGGTATTTATATATTATAATAATTGTTATTTTTAATATTAATTAATTAGAAAATAACTCGTTTAAACTCTGAATTCCAAATCAAACCCAACGACTGTCGTTCCTAGCTAAATACCCCTATTCCGGACACAATGGGATATGCTCCGTAACCCAATTCGGCTGTTATGATCAGTTTTTCTTTAAATGAAAATATAAATCAATATATATTAAATTTAAACATACATTTTAAATTACCGGGGCCACATGCTGACTCCGAAAATTCCAGAAAAATTATGTCTGGCTATGTTTAGACGATACGGTCCTAACAAAACTAATTTCGTCGAATTTGGAGACTACTTGAAAAATGGTCATTTTCTAGTCGATCCAAATTGATTGGAATTGCCAAAACACGTTTTCTTTTGCCACGCTCACATATTAATTCCAAAAGTTATGAAAATAGGAATCTTGCAATAATTGACATTCCGGATCCAACCTGGGTGGTTTCGTCGAAAATGGAGATCGTTTGCAAAATGGCTATTTATACGGGCTATATATTATATTAAATTCTATAGCGATTATTCTGAATTTTCAACTAGCCATAACTTTTGATTCCCACTATGAAATTTCAATTTTTCGAATTCGTTGGAAAGATATTTTAAATAGATTCTAATATTTTTTATTTCACTAAAATCCGATTTATTTTGGACCCTGTACATTCATTTGAATTTTGAAATCGAATTTTCAAACTAACTCGCCATTTTAAGCTCCTTTTATAATTAAATTAAAATTTTCTATTCTAAATTTGATTTAAATAAATTCTTAGCTGTTATTATCTAAAATAAATTATTTTAATTATTGAAAATCCGTTAAAATTGTTAAAATAGAAATTTTAAATTCGTTATGAAAATCCGGGTTGTTACAATCTCCCCCACTTAAAATCTTTTCGTCCTCGAAAAGGAACAAAGTTGAAAGTTGTTTAACTAACCAACTCAACTTTCAATTCTTATCAATTTTCAATTCAGTTCAATATTAAATTCGATTTAGCTAAATTTATCATTCCTTCTCATATTGGTTAAATTAATTATTATTCTAATGTTTTAATTAGTTAAACCAATTATCAACCATCACAACCAACAATCAATTAGGTGATTAACCTTTCAAATACATATACCTTTTATATATAGTCAAAAATCATATATTTTTTAGTGCAAATCACAACAATAAACTCTATCTAGTTTTGGTTCTCACACCAGTCAATTGGAAATATATAGATATTACACTTTCGAATACTCGAACATAAATGTGGATGATGTCATTTTCATCATCAAAATCATGTTCGGGCAACTAGAGCGTGATTCTATGTCTATCCAGTTGTAATAAACTAGAAATTTTAATTTGGCTATTTTAATGAATTTTGAATATTTAAAATAAATTATTTTAAATAATAACGACCAAAATTTGTTTTGATCGAAGTTATAGTGAATATATTTATTTTAATTATAAAACAAGGCCAGAAATGACGCGGTAGTTTGAAATTTTGAATTTGAACTTTGACTGACTGTACATGATGCAAAATAAAACGGATTTTAGTGAAACCAAAAATATTTTAATCTATTTATGAATATCTTTTTAATGAATCTGAAAAATTGAAATTTCATAGTGGGAATCAAAAGTTATGGCCAAATGAATTTTCAGAAAGGTTGCTATGAATTTTCAGAAAGGTCCCTTGAAAATAGACATTTTGCAAACGAGATCCGTTTTCGATGAAAATACTTTTGTTGGATCCGGGATGTCTAATTATTGCTAGATTCCAAATTCCATAATTTTTGGAGTTAATATGTGAGCGTGGCGAAGGAAAATGTGTTTGGTTAATTTCAATCAATTTGGATTGACCAGAAAATGGACATTTTTCAAACGGTCTCCAAATTGGACGAAACTAGTTTTGTTTGGACCGTATCGTCCAAACATAGCTAGATTTATTTTTCTGGAATTTTTGGGATCAGTATGTGGCCCTGGCAAATTGAAATGTACGTTCAAATCAAATATTGAATGTTTTATATTTTAATTTAAAGAATAACTAACTGAAATAGTTGAATGGGCCTACGAAACATATTCCATTATGTTCGGAATGGGGGTATTTAGCTAGGGATGACAGTCATTGGTTTTGAATTGGTGTTCATATGTGAAAAGGGGTATTTTTGGAAATAAATATTTTAATATAATATTGGCCAATCATATATCAGCATCATTTTCTCTCTCCCCGACTCCCTTCAAATCGCGAAGACGGAAATAGCTCCCCTCCACCTCTCTCCGATTTCTCCTCATCCACTCATTAAAATCACAACAACCAGTTGAGGTTTTTGTAGAGTATCAAGAGAGCTTTAAATCAATATAGGGATTGGATTTTTTCGTCGACAATTCAAGGAGAATCGACGCCAGGAAGTCTTGACGTATGGACCGCCGCCACGCTTTAAATCAATATATGGGGGTATTAAACGCGATTTTAATTTAACCAAAATTCCCAACTTACTCCAAATTTGACCAAATTAATTCCATTGCGAAGCTCTCATCGATACGGTTCCAACGCATCTTCAATCGCCTGATTTTGAGTTCGTATGAAAAAGTTATGCACTTTACTAGTTCGTATATATATGTTTAAACAAACATTCTGTAATAGCACGCATTTTACATATCGAAAGATCATAAAATACTTTTATTTTATTCCTTGAGGGTTGGATCATTCTCATATTTTGTTATCATGCTTATGGGGATGTGAGACATGCCATAGTTTTTACCAATTTTGTTTGTGACCACTTTGCCCTTGTCAATCTTGTACAGGGCATAACTTTCGACTCAGGTTGAATCAGGTGTTCAAACCTATGCCATTGGAAAGGAAATGGTGTTTTCCTTTCCGTAGAGTGGTTACATTAAAGATTGGGTTCAGTGGTTTGGGAGGAATCGCTATTTTACGGTTTAACAGTTGGCTGTTCAGGTTTGTGAAGCCTCAATGTGCTGATTTGGAGAGGCCCATTAGTGGACTAGTGGAAGGGTATAAATAGGGGTGGGAGGTATGAGAAATGGTTTAGTTTCTCTATTCTCTCATTTGGTGGCCTATGTTCCTCCTTCCTCTAACACCTTTCCACCATTAAAAATCAAAATCAAAGGAAGGAAATTGAAGATCTACACCATTGGAGGCTAAATCTACATCAATTGAAGTAAGAATTCATCGGATCAAGGGGTTTGGTTCGAATTGCTTGTTGTCCGAAATCTTTGTACGTTGATTTTAGCTTGTTTGAGAGAATCAGTGAGTGACTTGCATCTCTCACATGGATTCAATGAAGTATATGAATGTTTGATCATGTTTTTCACCAAATTCAAGCATTTTATCATAGATCTACACCACGGTAAGTCCATTTTCATATTAATCACCATAGGATCCAATTTAGTATGTTTAAACCAGTAATTTTTCTATGCTATTCCATATGATTATGAAAGTTGATCCATAAATTTGTTTATATGTTCATTTATCATGGTTTTGGTGAAACTTATATAACTTATGATGAAAATCGTCGTTTTCATGTTGCTAGTGATTTCATATCATGGTTGTGGCCATATTTGATGTGTTGGATGAGTTGGTTTCGCCAGATTTGTCTTTTGGCGAAGTTTTGGACGAAATCAGAGTCGGATTGGAATGTGCAGGAAATGGGTCGGTCCGTAGTTGGGTTGGGTCGGTTTCGATTGGATCAGGTCAGCCTAATCATGTCTTGGGGAACAAGTCAGAAAGAGAGTCGACCGGTAGTACCCTGATCGGTCATGCATATGGGTGGGTGTATCGATCAAGCACAAGTTGTGGTGGATGATGGTTTGGTTTGGTCTGAAACGCAGTGGTCGGTCGGTCCTTATTGGCTCGGTCGGTCATGCTGATGTACGAGGGTAAGGAGACTGGTTCAGTCCAGTTGTGGAACCACAGGGTCGGTCGCGTTCAGGTGGGACGGTCCTATGTGAAGCAACCAGGTCCGTCCTACATGAAGACGGGTCATTCTGATGTGGAGATACTGGGTCGGTCGAGCACCTTAGTTTCGGGTCGGTCATGATGGGTTGAGTCGGACCAAATAGGTGAGTCGGTCACCTGGCCAGTTGTGATGGGTTTTCAACTGCATTTTTAAACGCTGTGGTGGATAGCATAAGTAATCTGGTTTATTTCCTTTGGCAAATTTATGTGATGCTATGGATAGTTTTGAACCTTATGATTGATGATTCTTTTGGTTCGAAAGTGGTGATAACTTCGAGGAGAATTGATCAAGTTGAAATATTCGAAGTGTTGAATGTGTTCGTTGATCGGTGTAGAACAACGAATAAGATGGCAACTCAAAGGTCATAAGTTGGTGGATAATTGTTACTTGATAAGGTTGCTTGAGCTATGAAAAGTCATTGGGTTTGATGACTTGAGATGCGTAGGCCGAGAAATTATCGTTGTCGTAAGTTCTAGCAGGCTCAAAGAAGGGGTACAACAGGGGCACCTAAAAGACCGGTTATAGGTTGAGTACCCTGGGTATCGTTGAAAGGCCTAGTTGTCAAGGTTGGATGTAACACCCCATGATTTTAAATATTAAAATTAACGCATTAAAGAATACTTAATGTCAAATGTGAGAATTAAGGGAAACGGGTTACGCCATTGCGTTCGTCTCGGAATTCTGCTTAGAGTCCGAGTTTGTGTGAATTGGACTTCGTATGAAGAAGTTATGGCCTTCCAAAGTTTCAGAATTTAAATAAATTAAAAACAGTTCGAATCTGAAAATTCGAAATTCAAATTTCAAATAGGGAAGCAGGCTAGGCGGAAAAATTCCCTCCCAAGGACAGGCGGACTAAGGGGTCGACCAGGAGGTCGACCTCCCAATACAGGTCGACCAGGGGGTCGACCTGGGGGCCGACCTACCTCCCAGGGCAGATCTGAAAGATGAAGCTGTTTTGACTCACTGCCGAGTCATTAGGGCTGAGGTGTTATTCTATCTTGACTGGATGGTCTTGATTGATTCTAGGTTAATCTGATGGCTCTTAATTAATTAAAATTCTATATAAGAAGCCTAATTCTCAACCTAAAATCATACTACTTCATACCAAGAGCCACCATGCCGTCAATGGGGAATCTAGAGTAGTCGTCGTTCTCTTTCAACTCAAAAACAAGATAGAAGCTATAATCAAATCTTATCTAAATAACAATTAGTCTACATCAAAGGCGAGCAATTCAGTTTCAGAATACAGATCCCAGAAAAACAAGACTATTCTTTTGTTGGTGAGTATAATTTCTTTCACAAAATAATTAAATAAATAAATTATGATGAGTTATAACTGGGATTATGAGAACATGCCTGTTGAATCATGTGACTTTACTTAATTTTGTTATCGTCTGTTTGTGAACATATTACAACTTTGTTAACTTATGTTAGTTGATCTATTTCATATGTCCAATCACATATGTTTAACCTGATTCATTTTATGACATCAGTTTATATGCAAGTCTGTATGCGAATTATACACAAGTTTACATGTGAATCAAGTATATATAAACATGCGAGTTTATGTGTAAAATGTGTGATATTAGTTTACATGTTTAAATTCATGATGTTGGTTCATATGTCTTAACACATAGCTAGATTTGATTCATTTTGTGACATTAATCTACATGTCTAAATCATATGCAAGTGTGAATGTAAATCTTAATTTACATGTCTAAATTATAAATTCAAGTTTATATATAAGTTTTGATGTGAATCATGTGCTAGTTTATATGTAAGATTGCATGTGAATCATATGTAAGTCTTAATTTACATGTCTAAATTGCATATATGCAAGTTTAATACGAGTTTGTATGTAGATCATATGCAAGTTTATGCGAAAACCATGTTCATGTATGCAAGTTTACCTTTATGTGTATAGATCTATGCAAGTCATATCTTATATAATTTGATCCATGCCATTTTGTAGTTTATGCAAATTATGCCTATTGCCTATGCAAGTTATTGATTATGCAAATTTATGATTATATAAATTATAATCATGCAAGTTTTGATCCATGCTAGCCTATTCTTATTTGCAAGTTAGATCTACTTTATGTGTTATGCAAGTTGTGATATTTCTTTTCTTTTTATGATTTAGACTATTTGCGAGTCTAACATATTTCTTATTAAACGTACGAACAACGTGGGGGCAATGGGAAAATATTAAATATTAATATTGCGAATTATCCTAAAATGGCTTAAAAGCATATAAGTAATTTGAGACATTAATTGGCCTAATTTATAAGCATAGAAATTATTGTCATAATTTAGGTGACAATTATGGACATGGATTATAATTGGAAGTTATTGGCAATTTGAAATTGGGATATTTATTCAAATTGGGGTTGAATAATAATGTGTAATAATGAATGCCTAAGACACGAGGTTAGACTCGTTTGTGGTGTAAGACTGCACGGACCCGCCGGGCAAATCCAGCAACCAAGAATGGTAGTTTAATGTGAGAGGTCAAAGGCATAAATTAAATGTGTAATAAATGCCTAAGACACGGGGTTAGACTCGTTTGTGATATAAGACTGCCCGGACCCGCCCGGCACATCCAACAACCGCAAACGGCAGTCTAATGTGAGAGGTCGTGGGCATAATTAAAAGATGCTTAGACACGAGGTTAAGTTTGGCTTGTGGTGGAACTCTTCCCAGAACCGCCCGGCATATCCAGTGGCCACAAGCAATCGACTTAATGTGAGAGGTATGTGCATTAATAATTAATTGATGTTGATCAAAGACAAGTATGAATGACCAATATAAGATTGGTTAAGTTGAGTAATTCTCTGAGTATCGATCTGATGTTGATTTCGGTCTTCGGGGTTGATACTTAGGGAGTTATTCTCTTAACCAATTTATCTATGAACTAAGATGTACTTAATCAAAAAACATGTTATACGATATATATATATATATATATATATATATATATATATATATATATGATACATAAAACATGTTAAGGGGTAGGGTTAAGACCAGCTTAACCAATAATATATATTAATCTGATTAGTGGGTAGGGTTAAGACCAGCTTAACCAATAATATATATATATATATATATACATAAATCTGATAAGTGGTTAGGGTTAAGACCAGCTTAACCTATAATATAAATTGATAAGTGGTAAGGTTAAGAATAGCTTAACCAATAATATATATATTAATCTGATAAGTGGGTAGGGTTAAGACCAGCTTAACCAATAATATATATTGATCTGATAAGTGGATAGGTTTAAGAAAAACTTAACCAATAATACATGTTGATTTGATAAGTGGGAAACATGGGTGACATTTGGGATATAATTATAAACACTTAACCAAGTTGAAACATGTAAGAAGACATGAATACGAGGGGGCTAAGTGGGAAATCCTAATGGGGACCAAGCATAGGTGGAAAGCTTGTGTCAAGTGTATGGACCCTTTTCAACCAGTAACCCATTTAGTATCCAAGTGAGCTCGATCTAGGTCGAGGACGGGACATGCTTACTATATTTGATTGTAAGAGGTCAAAACGGGTTAGCAGTGGCAACGCAAGTCCAACGGGGTCATGTGTGTGTGTGGGCCTGGGCTGGTAGGTAAGACGTTGTTGTATCGTGTAGGTACAAGCCATGCATTTCAGTCATATCAGGTTGCCACTTTAGGGAGTGATACACCCTACTGTGGGACCAGCATGGGTATCTATGAGTTAGGGATCCAATCGAATGGGGAAGATAGTGGGTACGACTAGCGGAGATAGGAGCAGGCGGCACCTATAAAGACAGCTAGGAGTACGACTACCATATTATGAATAAATGTTGTAATTAGAATGGGGAGGGTAGTGGGTACAACTAGTAGAGATAGGAGCAGACAGTATCTATGAAGACAGCTATGTTAAAATGGTGTTTCAATGTTGTCCCACATCGGGAAATACTGAACTAAGGTCCTGGATATATACTAAGATGTTCCTCATCGCATAGCCAATTGGTTTTGTGATAATAAGGGGATAAATAAATAAAATTCCAACATGGTATCAAAGCTCAGGATTTCAGTAGAGTTGAAGAGAAAGTACTTCAACAATGGAAGGTGATGAGAAAGTGCATCACAAAATCGAAGAGAAAGTGCTTCGATCTCAACAACTTTGAAGCAAGGGGAACATGTTAAAATGGTGTTTCAAAGTTGTCCCACATCGGGAAATACTGAACTAAGATCCTGGATATAAACTAAGATGTTCCTCATCACATAGCCAATTAGTTTTGTGATAATAAGGGGATAAATAAATAAAATTCCAACATGGTATGTTAGATTATGATATTTTATTTTTTCTATTTAAAGCTTTGTAATTCCAGTTTATGGTAGTGAATGAAATAACAATGTAGTCGTTCAATTATTCTACGTTCAATCTCTCTCCTCCTTTCTATATCAAATTCTAACATGTTAAAATGGTGTTTCAAAGTTGTCCCACATCGGGAAATACTGAAATAAGATCCTGGATATAAACTAAGATGTTCCTCATCACATAGCCAATGGGTTTTGTGATAATAAGGGGATTAATAATAAAAACTAACATGGTATCAGAAATCGGGATTTCAGTAGAATTGAAGAGAAAGTGCTTCAACAATGGAAGATGATGAGAAAGTGCATCACAAAATCGAAGAGAAAGTGCTTCGATCTCAACAACTTTGAAGCAAGGGGGTGTGTTAAAATGGTGTTTCAAAGTTGTCCCACATCGGGAAATACTGAACTAAGATCCTGGATATAAACTAAGATGTTCCTCATCACATAACCAATTGGTTTTGTAATAATATGGGGATAAATAAATAATATTCCAACAAGCTAGGGGTACACGAGACTACCATTATCATTATTATGATTATTATGTTCAGTAGGCGGGATCAACTATTAGAGTGACTAGTATTGGTGTAATGTAGTATTTATCCTATAGTGATTAGAAGCGCAATTAACGTCGTCTTATTCATCTTGCTTACCTGGTCATGCCTGCTTATTTCACAGTCATTCATTATTTTCCAGTTTATGTCTTGTCATATTACTTTAATAATTATATTGTTAAAGTTATTGAACTCGCCAGACTTTATGTCTGAACTCGTTTGTTTTAGCCTCTTTTCTTCCGTTCCCCCCTCCCCCCCTCCCAGCCCAGGTTTTCAGGGAGGAAATATTCAAGTTTGATTCAGATTTCTCTCTGCTTGAGGTACTAGAAGTTCTTGAAGAACTGCTTGGCTTTGATTCTACCTATTTAAGGCGTTTTTGTTGGGGATTTTGGCTTTAAAATTATGTACTCTGAAGGCTTTTGTACAAGACCTATATTATGTACTTGGTTTTTATATTTGAATATGTAACCCAACTTTATTTTTGTTCCCGCTGCAATGAAGTTATAATTTTTTCAAGTAGTACTTTATATATCTGTCTTGTAATATTCTGTTCTGTTTACTCATAATGCTCCATGAAACTTAATGCATTCCCTTTGTGAGTGACATTAATGGACGTGGGGTGTTATACATGGTATCAGAGCTGAAGGTTACCAGAACAGATATGGGATTTTGAAAAAACTGCTTTTCTAAAGCATTTTGTAAAGAAGTACTTTCAAAAATATGTTTTAAGGAGATTATTTTCAAGAGAAAAGTTTGTTTTAAAAACATAACCCCCAAGAGCCATATATCTTTCCTTCCATTCTCCATTTTGAATCTCTTCCTCTTTCCTTTTTGAATTTCCTCCTCTACGTATAGACGATATTCCTATGATATGTAAGAACTTCCGTTCGATGGGCGGAAAAACCACTTCATGGGACTGGGATGTTTGTTAAAGCCAAAAGGAAGTGGAGGACATGTTGGTACCCTAAAGATAGACGATGGTAGGAAGGTTCAATTAGCTGATTGGTTAATAAAGGACGAAGCCTCGTTTTGGTGGGAGGTCACGAATGGAGAATGTCCAGTAGGTTCGAGATGAAATTTCTCTCATGAGAAGAAGAGAATTTATATATGCAGAGGTTCTTAGCATTAAAGCAAGGAAATTTGTCAGTAAAGAAGTACGTCAACAAGTTCAATCAGTTAGTGAGATTTCGCTTAGACTTGGTGAACACACCAGAGAAGAAGGCCCTGAGGTTCGTTAAAGGTTTGAATGAGCCGCTACATGGGTTGGCTATGACCCACATTCCAATGGGGGCTACCTTTGAGAGATTGGTTGACATGGCGCTTATGCATGAAGAGGAGAAAGGTGCTAATGTTAATAAGGCACCAGAGAAGAAAGGGGATCAGAACAAATCACAATAGCAAAACAAGAAAGGTGGTAAGGATAACAATAGCAAAGGAAAGAAAAGGTGCTTTAATTGTGGGACACCAGGCCATCTAAGCAAGGACTATAGGAAAAAGAAGAAGACTGGCTGCTTCGACTATGGAGAGGCAGGACATGTAATTAAAGATTGCCCGAAGAAACAGAGGCTAGGGAAAAGGATAGGGTCCACATCTGGAGGGCAGATTCAGGCTCTCATGGCACCAGGGCAGGCAAGAGGGCAGGTTCATGCTCTCATGGCACCAGGACAGGAGAGAGGTAGAAGCATTTCCGTTGAAAGTTTAGTTTTTCTGTTTGATCATCCTGTCTGTACTTTGTTTGGCTCACTCGTTTGTATCTGCTTCGTTAGTTGAAACACTGCACATAAATACTAGTCTAGTTACGGATCCTATAGTAGTCTCAAATCCTATTGGTGGTTCGGCTCATCTTTCAATGATTTGTCGGGATTTGAGAGTGTCTATCTTGGGCGTTGGGTTTGAATGCAACGCCTTCGTTCTTGGCTTCATGGGCTACGGCTTGATTCTAGGCATGGATTGGCTAGCTAGATACAGTGCCATCCTAGATTGTGAAAGAAGGGTAGTTAGATTGTTTACTCGTTGTGGAAAGACGCTCGATATTTCTTATGACCATAGAGATCCGGTAATGCTTAGCTACCTAGAATCCCTTGACGCATCCAATGATGATTTGGAATCTGTTCGTGTGGTCCGTGAATATAGTGACGTCTTCGATGAAGTTCGACGTTTACCCCCAAGGCGCGAGATAGACTTTCGAATATACTTAGTAGATAATGCAAAGCCAGTTGCATTACCTGTGCGCCACATGGCTCCGAGAGAGAGAAGAGAACTCAGTAAGCAAGTGAAAGAGTTGCTTGAGAAGGGGTTCATAAGAAGAAGTTTTTTGGAGTGGGGTGCTCCAGTCGTTTTTGCTACGAAAGCTGATGGTTCACTTAGATTGTGCGTGGACTATAGAGAGCTGAATAAGCTAACAAAGAAGAACAGACACCCGTTGCCGAGGATAGATGATTTATTCGATCAGTTGGTGGGTGCTTCGGTTTTCTCGCAACTGGATTTGGCTACAGGGTTTCATCAGCTAAGGGTGGTTGAAGACAGTATAGATAAGACTGCATTTAGAACTCCTGACGGTTTCTTCGAGTGGCTCGTCATGCCTTTGGGTTTGACGAATGCACCTGCGTACTTTGTCGACTTAATGAGTAGGGTGATTAGGGAGTTTCTAAACAAGTTTGTGGTAGTCTTTGTGGACGATATCCTGATTTTCTCTAAAAATGAAGAAGAGCATGCCCTACATCTTAGGGAAGTCTTAGAGAACCTACGAGCGCATCAACTTAAAGCCAAGTTCTCCAAGTGCCATTTTTGGAGAAAAGAAGTGAGCTTCTTAGGACACGTGGTCTCTAAGGAAGGGATAGCCGTGGATCCCGCAAAGGTAGTAGCAATCCAAGATTGGAAAATTCCTAAGAACGCAACAGAAGTAAGAAGCTTTTTAGGGCTGGCTGGTTATTATAGGAAGTTCATTAAGGACTTCGCGAAGATATCATCCCCACTTACTCGGTTAATGAAGAAGATCTTGACTTTTGCTTGGGATGTTGACTGTGACGATGCTTTCCAGCTTTTGAAGAGGGCTTTGACGACAGCTCCAGTTTTAGTTTTGCTAGATGGAAGTAAGCCATTCACAGTGTATACCGGTGCTTGCGGGACAGGGCTTGGAGCAGTTTTCGATGAAAAAGGAAAAAGGTGATATGAAAAAGGTGGCAAGTTCGAGCATCGCTCATCATTCATAAATGGATGGACGGACAGAAAGGGGTGAATAAAATCCTTGAAGAACTTTTGAGGTTATGTATCCTAGATTTTGGAGGGACATTAGAAGAGGCAACGAGCTTAGTAGTGTTCACGACGTGTTTCATGTATCGCATTTGCGGAAGTGTTACAAGATACCACCGAAGTAGTGGAGCCGAACATGCTTAGAGGAGTGGAAGTAGAGTGATATGCCACGATTAGATGAGCTCCTACATGCATCCTTGGGTCGGAGGTATAAATGCTATGCAACAAAGAGGTTGAGTTGGTCAAAGTGCAACAGGGAGATGATCAAGGAGACGCAACTTAGGAGACGGAAGACAAGATGCGTACGCTGTACCCTTTCCTTTTTTAGGGTACGTTTTAACTTCTCATTTTTCTACCGCTTTGTTGATGCTTGTCCTATCATTTAGTATTATCTTTGCGATGACATCTTCGATCTTTAGTTAGGAAGAACCCTATGGTTGCAAACATGTGTTTGAGACATGTTATGTTTGGTGGATGCAAATGGATGCAAGCGGTTGCTCGTCAATGCATGTACACACACCTTAAGCACTAGATCGGCTCAATCACCTTCATATTGCATATAAATGTGTGTGCATATCTAAATTAATGGATGTATAATGGTTGTGTTATCACATGGATGCTGCATTTTGATGGATGGTTGTGCACGCATGTAGAAATAATATGTATCGTTAGGATTCTTTCGCATACATAATGGACGCATGGCACTATCATGATTTGCAATAAGGAGGTCAACTGAATCAGTAGGCCGCCTGATTTTGCATTAGATAAGGAAGATATACACACACTTTTTGCATATGTTCATACCACATTAGAAATCTTGTAAGGACAATGGATGCTTGTGTTTGATGGTTGAGTAGAAGGATGATTGGATGTTAGGATATGCATTCTCCTTAACTTGGAGATTTCGGGGGTGAAATCCTTTAAGCAGGGGAGAATGTAACACCCCGTGATTTTAAATATTAAAATTAACGTATTAAAGAATACTTAATGTCAAATTTGAGAATTAAGGGAAACGGGTTACGCTATTGCGTTAGTCTCGGAATTCTGCTCGAGATAGAGTCCGAGTTTGTGTGAATTGGACTTCGTATGAAGAAGTGATGGCCTTTCGAAATTTCAGAATTTAAATAAATTAAAAACAGCTCGAATCGGAAAATTTGAAATTCAAATTTCAAACAGGGAAGCAGGGTGGGCGGGAAAATTACTGCCCAAGGCTAGGTCGACCAGGGGGTCGCCCTCCCAATACAGGTCGACCAGGGGGTCAACCTACCCTCCCTCCCTAGGCAGATCTGAAAGATGACGCTGTTTTGAATCACTACTAAGTCATTAGGGCTGAAGTGTTATTCTATCTTGACTGGATGGTCTTGATTGATTCTAGGTTAACCTGACGGCTCTTAATTAATTAGAATTCTATATAAGAAACCTAATTCTTAACCTAAAATCATACTAATTCATACCAAGAGCCGCCATACCATCAATGGGGAACCTAGAGTAGTCGTCATTCTCTTTCAACTCTAAAACAAGATAGAAGCTAGAATCAAATCTAATCTAAATAACAATTAGTTTACATCAAAGTCGAGCAATTCAGTTTCCGAATACAGATCCCAGAAAAACAAGACTATTCTTTTGTTGGTGAGTATAATTTCTTTCACAAAATAATTAAATTAATTAATTATGATGAGTAATAATTGGGATTATGGGAACATGCCAGTTGAATCATGTGACGTTACTTAATTTTGTTGTCGTCTGTTTGTGAACATATGACAGTTTTGTTAACTTATGTTGGTTGATCTATTTCATATGTCCAATCACATATGTTTAACTTGATTCATTTTATGACATCAGTTTATATGCCAGTCTTTATGCGAATTATACACAAGTTTACATGTGAATCAAGTATATATATACATGCGAGTTTATGTGTAAAACTTATGATATTAGTTTACATGTTTAAATTCATGATGTTGGTTCATATGTCTAAACACATATGCTAAATTTGATTCATTTTGTGACATTAATCTACATGTCTAAATCATATGCAAGTGTAAATGTAAATCTTAATTTACATGTCAAAATTATAAATTCAAGTTTATATATAAGTTTGGATATGAATCATATGCTAGTTTACATGTAAGATTGCATGTGAATCATATGTAAGTCTTAGTTTACATGTCTAAATTGCATATATGCAAGTTTAATACGAGTTTGTATGTAGATCATATGCAAGTTTATGCGAAAACCATGTTCATATATGCAAGTTTACCTTTATGTGTATAGATCTATGCAAGTTATATCTTATATAATTTGATCCATGCCATTTTGTAGTTTATGCAACTTATGCCTATTTCCTATGCAAGTTATTGATTATGCAAATTTATGATTATATAAATTATAATCATTCAAGTTTTGATCCATACTAGCCTATTCTTATTTGCAAGCTAGATCTACTTTATGTGTTATGCAAGTTGTGATGTTTCTTTTCTTTTTATGAGTTAGACTATTTGCGAGTATAACATATTTCATACTAAACGTACGAACGAAGTTGGGGCAATGGGAAAAGATTAAATATTAATATTGTGAATTGGCATAAAATGGCTTAAAAGCATATAATTAATTTAAGACATTAATTGGCCTAATTTATATGCATAGAAATTATGGACATAATTTAGGTGACAATTATGGAAATGGATTAAAATTGGAAGTTATTAGCAATTTGAAATAGGGATATTAATTCAAATTGGGGTTGAATAATAATGTGTAATAATAAATGCCTAAGACACGAGGTTAGACTCGTTTGTGGTGTAAGACTGCCCAGACCCGCCCGGTAAATCTAGTAACCACAAACGGAAGTCTAATGTGAGAGGTCAAAGGCATAAATTAAATGCGTAATAAATGCCTAAGACACGGGGTTAGACTCGTTTGTGGTATAAGACTGCCCGGACCCGCCCGGCACATCCAACAACCGAAAATGGCAGTCTAATGTGAGAGGTCCTAGGCATAATTAAAAGATGCTTAGACTCGAGGTTAAGTCTGGCTTGTGGTGGAAGTCTACCCGGAACCGCCCCGCATATCCAGCGGCCACAAGCAATCGACTTAATGTGAGAGGTCTGTGCATTAATGTTTAATTAATGCTGATCAAAGACGAGTATGAATGACAAACAGAAGAATGGTTAAGTTGAGTAATTCTCTGAGTATCGATCTGATGTTGATTTCGGTCTTCGGGGTTGATACTTAGGGAGTTATTCTCTTAACCAATGTATATGTGAACTAAGATGTACTTAATCATAAATTAAGTAAAACATGTTATACGATATATATATATATATATATATATATATATATATATGATACATAAAACATGTTAAGTTGGTAGGGTTAAGATCAGCTTAACCAATAATATATATTAGCCTGATTAGTGGGTAGGGTTAAGACCAACTTAACTAATAATATATATTAATCTGATAAGTGGTTAGGTTTAAGACCAGCTTAACCATTAATATATATTAATCTGATAAGTGGTACGGTTAAGACTAGCTTAACCAATAATATATATTAATCTAATAAATGGGTAGGGTTAAGACCAGCTTAACCAATAATATAAATATTGATCTGATAAGTGGATAGGTTTAAGACAAACTTAACCAATAATACATGTTGATTTGATAAGTGGGAAACATGGGTGACATGTGGGATATAATTATAAACACTTAACCAAGTTGAAACATGTAAGAAGACATGAATAAGAGGGGGTTAAGTGTGAAATCCTTATGGGGACCAAGCATTGGTGGAAAGCTTGTGTCAAGTGTGGGGACCCTTTTCAACCAGTAACCCATTTAGTATCCAAGTGAGCTCGATCTAGGTCGAGGATGGGACATGCTTACTGGATTTGATTGTAAGAGGTCAAAACGGGTTAGCGGTGGCAACGCAAGTCCAACGGGGTCATGTGCGTCCGTGGGCCCAGGCTGGTAGGTAAGACGTTGTTGCATCGTGTAGGTATAAGCCGTGCATTTCAGTCATATCGGGTTGCCACTTTAGGGAGTGATACACCTTACTGTGGGACCAGCACGGGTATCTACGAGTTAGGGAGCCGATCGAATGGGGAAGGTAGTTGGTACGACTAGCAGAGATAGGAGCAGGCGGCACCTATGAAGATAGCTAAGAGTACGACCGCCATATTATGAATAAATGTTGTAATTAGAATGGGGAGGGTGGTGGGTACAACTAGTGGAGATAGGAGCAGACAACACCTATGAAGACATCTTGGGGTACACGAGACTAACATTATCACTATTATGATTATTATATTCAGCAGGCAGGATCAACTCTTAGAGTGACTAGTATTGGTGCAGTGTAGTAATTATCCTATAGTGATAAGAAGCACAATTAACGTTGTCTTATTCATCTTGCTTACTTGGTCATGCCTGCTTGTTTCACAGTCATTCCTTATTTTCCAGTTTATGTCTTGTCATATACTTCAATAATTATAATGTTAAAGTAATTGGACTCGTCAGACTTTATGTCTAATCTCGTTTGTTTTTGCCACTTTTCTTCCGTTCTCCCCCCCCCCCCCCAGATTTTCAGGGAGGAAATATTCAAGTTTGATTCGGAATTCTCTCTGCTTGAGGTACTGGAAGTTCTTGAAGAACTGCTTGGCTTTGATTCTACCTATTTAAGGCGTTTTTGTTGGGGATTATGGATTTAAAATTATGCACTCTGAAGGCTTTTGTATATGGCTGATATTATGTACTTGGTTTTGATATTTGAAGATGTAACCCAACTTTATTTTTGTTTCCGCTGTAATAAAGTTATAAAATTTTCAAGTAATACTTTATGTATCTGTCTTGTAATATTATATTCTGTTTACTCATAATGCTCCATGAAACTTAATGTGTTCCCTTTGTGAGTGATAGTAACGGACGTGGGGTGTTACATTGGATAAACATATGTATCATTGAAAGGCCTAGTTGTCAAGGTTGGACAAACATATGTATCATTGAAAGGCGTATGGAGTTTATGCTAGAACTTGGGTTACCATTAGCCCTTGACATGTGGCAAGGTTGGTCTTCATACGATTAACGATGGTTACGTAGCAGGATTGGAGGTAATAGCCAGAGTCTGTCATGGCTGATTAGTTGCTTTATTTGAACCGTCTCATGTAGATTGTCCAATGTCGAAGTAGATGTTCCTTGGGTGCTTGTCTAATATTGGTTTTGGCCTCTGGGCTTATGCTTGAGGGACATTGAGTTCGATTAGGATGGTTTACACAAGATATATAATTTGGATGTCATGAGTGCTTTGCCATGATTGAATCAGTGTTCTAGTTCCCGTGGATGTATGGTTCAAATGTAGTTGTAAAGGATATCACTGTCCGATGTAGGGAAGATCGGATTGAGTTCTTCTCTTGTGTTGTGGGTAGATTAGTATGTTTATCTACCCATTCTCATATACTTTATTGATGATATGTGTTAGCTGTTTTATCGCTCACTAAGACTGTTGTCTGACTCAAGGTTTTATGTTTCCCTCTTATTACCGTGGGTTGTTCATCCGGTTGTTGATGGGCAGACTAGGTGACTGGTGATTGCTTGGTGAGGACGATGTAGTTGTTCGGAGGCGAGCAGGAGGCTAGCGTACTATCTTTCTACTATATAGTATATGGATTTCCGCTGTTTGTTATTCTCTTAGAGCTGTAGTAAGGCAATTTGTATAAACACTACAGATGTAATCCAAGAGTATGGATATTACTTTCCTTTAGTAGTAGCGTTTGTTTTCCTTTAGTAGTTTTTCTTGAAAGTGGCTAATTGTTCTAAATTGCAGATTTAGAATGAGTAGATGAGCATCAAGACACGCTGCTAGGGAAGCTAAAACTGGAGGGGGAAACGGCGATGAACCAGACTACATTACCACGTTTGAAGCCATGATGGAGGCATTCATGCGAAGGGTGCTCGCTCTAGTGGCAGCTACAGTAGATGTTGATGTTCAGTTCCCTAGGGTTGTGGATTTTGCGAAGCTGTGCAAGGATTATACATCTGTAAGAGGGAAACCATGGATCTGAGCCAGCTGAAGAGGTTTAAAGGTGGATGGATTCTTTTGTCTGAATCTTTGGGGACTTGGGGTTGGATGATGCAAATAAGAGAAAACTTACATCAAGGCAGTTGCAAGGTAGGGCCATGGAACGGTGGAATTCAGTTACACTTGAAACTCCAGAAGAAGAGATTTCATGGGAGCAATTTTAGGCTAAGTTTGAAATAATGTTTATTTCCACGTCTCAGAAATCTGTTCTCTTCAAGAAATTTGTGGACTTGAAGCAGAATGGCAGACCAGTTATAGACTACATTTCCGATTTCGAGAACTTGTCCTAATATGCTCGTTCATACATCGATACACCTTATCAGAAGAATGAGAATTTCGTCATAGGTCTAGATACCTATATTATAAGTTCGTTGGTGGAATATCTTGACGATCCATTTGAGAAGCTTATGGATAAGCTGTTCGTCATGAGAGCTTGTTCCCTAAAGAAGCGGAAGAATGAAGTGACCTGCTTCAATTGTTGACATAAGGGCCATTTTGCTAGTGAATGCAAGAATCGTAAAGTTGAGAAGAATTGCTTCAAGTGTGGAAAGACTGGGGATGAGAAGAAAGACTATCCAGAGTCAGCTAAGGGTAAGCAAACTGTGAAGGCATATGCTTTGAAAGTCGTGCCATCTTCTTCGAGAGCTACTACTGCAGAGGAGAAGGGAAAGGGTGTCGTTGTTCAAGGTACTCTTTCAGTTAATGGTGTTTCAATTCATGCGTTGTTCAATACTGGAGCATCGCATTCTTTCATTTGCAATGGGCTTGTGTGTCGTTTGGGTTTGGAACCCGAAATTTGTGATAGACTATTAATCGTGACTAATCCAGTAGGGGGTTCGTCCAATTTATGCATGTTCTGCCGTGGTCTAGTGTTGTCGAGTCATGTTTGCTCTTTTGTGTGTGATTTCTTTATTCTTAACTTCGATGGGTTTGGGATCATCTTGGGCATGGATTGGCTCAAGAGGTATGCGGCAAGGGTTAATTTCGAGAAGCTAGAGGTGAGAGTCGGGGATGTGGAAGGGCGAAAGGTGTTGATAAGGTGATTCCACATGAAGACTTTTCATCTGTGCCGATCGCAAATGAGTATGAGGATGTCTTTGACGAGGCCAAAGGTTTGCCACTGCATCGTGAGAATGAGTTTAGGATCGATTTGGTCGAGGGTGCTAGACCAATCGTTATGCCTCTTAGGCGGATGGCACCTAAGGAACAGTGAGAAATAGAGGTGCAAGTTCATGACCTTTTGGGAAAAGGATTCATTCGAAGAAGCATTTCCGAGTGGAGTGCACCGGTAGTGTTTGCAACCAAGGCGGATGGCTCGTCGAGATTGTGTGTGGACTATCGTGAGATGAACAAGGTAACTAAGAAGAAAAAGAATTCGTTGCCAAGGAATGATGACTTGTTCGATCAGCGTCACGAAGCCTAAGAATTTTCTCATATGGATTTGGCAACGGGATTTCACCAGTTAAGGGTGGCAAAGGATAATGTACCGAAGACTGCCTTTAGGACACCATATGGTTTCTTTGAATGGTTAGTGATGCCATTTCGGTTGACTAATGCGCCAACGTATTTTGTAGATCTTATGAATAGAGTATTCTGAGATCAGTTGAAGAAGTTCGTACTTGTGCTCATGGATGATATTCTGGTTTACTCTCAGAAAGAGGAAGAACACAAGACGCACTTGAGAGTTGTGTTAGAAATCTTGCGAAAGCATCATCTAAGAGCCAAGTTTTCAAAGTGTCACTTCTGGAAGAATGAAATGAGATTCTTACGCCATGTTGTTTCTGGAAATGGAATAGCGGTTGATCCCACTAAAGTTGCATCAATCCAGGACTGGGATGGACCTAAGAATGCGACAGATGTGAGAAGTTTCCTTTGAATGTCTGGTTATTACCGATGGTTTATCAAGGACTTCTCCAAGATAGTTGCACCGTTGACAGGATTGACGAAGAAGAACCAAGTGTTCACATGGGATGTGAAGTGTGAACAAGCGTTTGGAATCCTGAAGCAGAGACAGACGAGTGCTCATGTGTTGACCATTCCAAGTGGGAATGAAGAGATGGTTGTGTATACCGATGCATGTGGTATTGGGCTTGGAGCAGTACTGATGCAAAAGAATAAAGTTGTGGCCTACGCAAGTCGACAGCTGAATCCACATAAGAAGAATTACCCAACTCATGAGGTGGCAGAAATTGTGTTTGCTCTGAAGATGTGGAGACATTACCGGTGGGGAGTTCGATTCGAGTTGTTTATGGATCACAAGTTGTTGAAGTATCTTTTCTCCCAAAATGATTTGAATCTTCGGCAGTAATGATGGTTAGAGTTTCTGGCATCATATGATTTTGGTATAGCTTATACTCCTGGAAAAGGCAATGCAGTGTCTAGTGCATTGGGCCGAAGACACGCAAGTTTGGGAGCGATGTTTTCAGAATGAAAGAGCCTCGAGTACTTGGTGGGGTTTGATATCAGGCCAAGGTATGAATTGGAACCTGAAATGTTGGCAAGCTTATCGATAAGACCCACTCTCATCGAAAGGATTGGCGAGTGCCAAAAGCAAGATGCAAAGCTTGTCAAGTTTATCCAGAAACTGGAACCAAAAGATAAAGAGTTCGAAGTCGATCGAAAAGGTTGGCTTTGAAAGCAAAGGGATTAGTTGTTCCTGATATCAATGGATTGAGAGATGAGGTTCTGAGAGAATGTCATCACTTGAAGTTGACGATTCATTCCGGTGGCAATAAGATGTATAAGGACATGAAGCGAGTATACTACTAGGAAGGAATGAAGCGAGATATTGGAAAGTTCATTTCCAAATGCATGAACTGTCAGTTAGTGAAAGCTGAACAAAAGAAGCCGAGTGGTTTGCTTCAGCCATTAGAAGTTCCTACGTGGAAGTGGGAGAAGATATCGATGGATTTTATTGATGGACTTCCTAGAACCAGGGCAGGAAACGAAGGGATTTGGGTCTTCGTGGATCATTTGACCAAAAGTGCAAGGTTCATTCCTGTCAAGTCGACTAGGAGGCATCAAAATTGGCTGAACTTTATGTGAAATGGATAGTTTGATTCCATGGTATCCCAAAGAGTATAGTGAGTGACCGGGATCCATTGTTTACGAGTGGATTTTGCGAAAGTCTACAAGAAGCTTCGGCAACCGAGTTGTGTTTTATATATTTTGTCGAATTCCTTTTAAAACGTATTTTATAAATCGTTTTAAATTCGTTTACAAAACGATTTCAATTTCATATTCAATTTCAAATCAAAATTGAATATTCCATATCATCGATATATATATATATATATATATATATATATATATATATATAAATGATAATATTTTCAAAACATTAGATTTTGAAATCACTTTCATTTCGATATTCATTATAAAAATGAATAAAATCGATACAAATATTGTTCATGTCAAAATGGAGTTAATCTAATCAACACGGCTTCATGTATTAAAATATTTTCGTGTCCATCTAGGATCGAAACCTAGCTCTAATACTAAATGTAACACAACCCGAACTTCCCCGTGAAGGAAAGCCCGGATTGAGTTGAGAACACAACAAATCAGAACACAAACAGAAAAACATTTCATTTCTTATTACAAAAATTTACATCAGATTACAAGAATATACAGATTATGAATAAATAAAATACCTTTGATAAATATAAGAGATTTACAAATTTACAATGTAGCGGAAAATAATACAAAACACAACTGAAAGAGATACATGAATACAGAGCTTTCCGAGTATCATCCCAGTTGTAAAGCAGGATCCTGTGAATATAAATCTGCAAACTACTAGCTGCCCGTGTGGAAAAATAGGGACACCCAGAGTTTAGGTTAAAACAATAAACTCCAGGTCAGTCATGTGACTGGTGTAAGAACTAAAACAGTTATTTAAAACTTTACTTTAAAATCAGCTATATCAGGGGACCACGCCGTATAACACGGAACAGGTTTCCTCCCAAGAATACCAGTGCATAAAACAAACAGTGCAATTCTTTTTGAAAAAAGAAGCTATTATAAGACCCAGGTCCCATCATACAATGCAACGCAAGCCGGAGCATAGGGTTTTACCTTATAATAGCCAAACATGCTTGGTAAGTTTAAAACAAATCATTTTGATACTATTATATTGTAAAATATATGAAAACAACTTCAAATATAAATGTATCAATCATAGACGGCATAGTATCCCATGCTACTATGTCGCCAATACTAGGCTCTACAATCAAAACCAAAATGTCACGTAATTGAATTTGATTTCCGTCGTGAGTCTAGGCAAGGATTGTACTCCTTTATGCTTCGAGACACTCTAGCAAATGTCTCGGGACTGCACACACTGGGCAACCCCTGGATCCTCAAAGGCTGGTTCACACTTACGTTAGTGGATTAGTATTCCTGAACACAAGTTTCCCGGTCATATAGGACCTATCCATCAGCTCCGTAGTAACCGATATATCCGAGGCGCCTTGCATTCCAACAACCACATAGGTAAAAATAATATAAATGTTAGGGAATGTAAAATCCTAGCACCACCCATAGCTAGAAAGAAACATCATGTTCTCCTTGGGTCCCTTATCCCGTTTTTAACTCATACCGAGGTGTGAGGCTGGCGAATTAACGCTATACACAAAACTATGCTATATTAAAGTCGTGCTTTGATCATCAACCACAAAACTCTGTTTTTCAACAAAAGCCTTGATCACTGCATCTCCGCATGCCATGCAGGCAATTCACACCAGGCGATTGATTTCTGTCGATAAATAACCTCTGAGCTCGTAAGTCTCAGAGAAGGGCTTTAAGAAAGAGAATAAATTCTCCGCCGCAAAACAGATATATATTTAATAGAAATCAATCAACACAGAATAAAATCCAATGTCAGACACACATCCCTTTACAAGTTCGATCTGGGTCTGAACGAAATCGGATGCATCTTGTTCCTCGTCCCGTATGCCCAGTACAGGAGAGAGGACGTCGCATATCCGTTGATCTCCAAGTACGTCTGGACGATCACCACATATTACCTCGTCTTGGATGTACATCCCAATCAAGACATCAGTAATCATCCAAACGATGTGAAGACCTCCGGTCTTCAACCACTGTCTTCATCGTCGACTTATTGTCGAATTAGTTATTCAGAATGGGTATAAACCTGGCCTTTACGATTAACTCACGTATATAATAAACAAGTGCTATAAAAACACAACATATGCCTCATTCCAATTTAGAATATTCTTTTATTTAAACATTCATATCGTTAGGGATATATTCCGATTAATTTTATCAAAGATAAATTCTTTTAAATTTATTCTTTAATCTTCCTTTGAATATCAATTCAACCATTTTAAGGTTTTCCAAATTAGTCGGGATTAACGTACCTTACCGAAGTAACCATTTATTTAATTTCCCAATCCTAACCTATTCATCTCATGGAGAAAAACTGGTCGTTCTCCATATCTAACACCACGGTGTTATCGGTAAATTTAATTACCATTTCACGTTCAAATCTAATTAAAGATTTAACTATCACTAGGAGCAAAACTGGTGATACTCCCTTCTTGATCATTTCCCAAATTTGATAATTTAAATTATCAATTCCCATTTCAATCTAATTAAAGATTCATTAAAACTCCACTTGGTTTTAATCTTCCAAAAAATCAATATTAATGATTATTTAACTTTGGAAACACAAACATGCTGCATCGACAATCTACGTCGTACTATTGATTTTTGCCTATATATAACCTCTGAGCTCATACGTCTCAGAGAAGGGTGTTAAGCAAGAGAATAAATTCTCCGCCACCAAACAGATATATATTTAGCAGAGATCAACCATACAGTTCGAAATACAATGACAGACATGTAATCCTGCCTTTAACTGGGTTAAAGAACTAAAGTCATTTAAAACACGGTTCACGATAAACCCAAATCCCATTCCAGTAATTATGGAATCTTCACGGAAAAACAAATCAATACATAATTGATATCGATTTCCATGTCCGACTAATAATATAAATGGAATAACGTCAAAGCCTTTTAAATTCCATATGTATTAACGGTCTTCCTCCATAGAAGTTCACTTCGATTATTATCAAATCGAATTCCATTCAATTCCAATTCCATGTATTAAATTGGAAAACTTTACTTTGGAAAAATTCCTATTAAATCTTAATGAAAAGATTTATAAATCCCAAATCTCATTTCACTGTAAATTGGGTTAAAGAACGAATGTCGTTAAAAACACAATTCACAACAAACCCAATTCACATTCCATTTTCAATTCCAATTAAATATTAATTAATTGGTAATTCTTCTTTAAATCTTAATTAAAAGATTTATTCTTTTCACATTGGGTTTAAGAATAGTGTTATTTAAGACACCATTCATGACAAACCCAAAATCCAATTCGATATCAAATACAAGGGTCTGAATAGAAATTATATCGGCTTATATTCAATATCAAATTATAAAACCAACAAATATCGTATTGGAAATAGTGATATAAAATATATCTTCCAAATTTCCATAACCATATCCGTATAATAACGGAAATCAATATCGAATTATTCCGAAGATGATTTCCATTCAAATCCATTCCAATCCATATATTGGGAATTCTGGTTATTTTTAAAACCATTTCAAATCAAATTTATTTATTTAAAAATATTGGATTATAATTCTAGTTCATAACTAGTTCATTTTGATAAAAATATTTTTTATCTTTTCAAATATGGAACTTTTCATCCCAATCCATTCCAAATCATTTATTATGATTTTACACAAATTATTGATATTTTAATAATTTTATCAAGCCTGTACAGTCGATTTCCATAAATGGTCATCGAACTGTACTTACGGTGACCTTTTCCAAATTTGACATAATTCCAAATCCAACCGTTAGATTTCAAATTTTTTATATTAATTGGAAAGTTCATTTTGATACGAACCCAACGGTTCTGGTTTTAGGGGAATTCGATGGTTGGATCTCCTGTAATGTCCATTCGAAGTTAATGGTCAAAATTCACGAACTACCGCGGCGCGGCGCATTATTCAGGCCACTAAATATATACAATATATATATTATATATATTTCGTTGATTTCCATTTAAAACGTATTTTATAAATCATTTTAACTTCGTTTTAAAAACGATTTCAACTTCATATTCATTTTTAAATCAAAGTTGAATATTCCATATCATCAATATATAAATGGTAATATTAGTCAGGATTAACGTACCTTACCGAAGTAACCATTTATTTAATTTCCCAATCCCAACCTATTCATCTCATGGAGAAAAACTGGTCGTTCTCCATAGCTAACACCACGGTGTTATCGGTAAATTTAATTACCATTTCACGTTCAAATCTAACTAAAGATTTAACTATCACTAGGAGCAAAACTGGTGATACTCCCTTCTTGATCATTTCCCAAATTTGATAATTTAAATTATCAATTCCCATTTCAATCTAATTAAAGATTCATTAAAACTCCACTTGGTTTTAGTCTTCCAAAAAATCAATACTAAAGATTATTTAACTTTGGAAACACAAACATGCCGCATCGACAGTCTATGTCGTACTATTGATTTTTGCCTATATATAACCTCTGAGCTCATACGTCTCAGAGAAGGGTGTTAAGCAAGAGAATAAATTCTCCGCCACCAAACAGATATATATTTAGCAGAGATCAACCATACAGTTCGAAATACAATGACAGACATGTAATCCTGCCTTTAACTGGGTTAAAGAACTAAAGTCATTTAAAACACGGTTCACGATAAACCCAAATCTCATTCCAGTAATTATGGAATCTTCACGGAAAAACAAATCAATATATAATCGATATCGATTTCCATGTCCGACTAATAATATAAATGGAATAACGTCAAAGCCTTTTAAATTCCATATGTATTAACGGTCTTCCTCCAAAGAAGTTCACTTCGATTATTATCAAATCGAATTCCATTCAATTCCAATTCCATGTATTAAATTGGAAAACTTTACTTTGGAAAAATTCCTATTAAATCTTAATGAAAAGATTTATAAATTCCAAATCTCATTTCACTGTAAATTGGGTTAAAGAATGAATGTCGTTAAAAACACAATTCACAACAAACCCAATTCACATTCCATTTTCAATTCCAATTAAATATTAATTAATTGGTAATTCTTCTTTAAATCTAAATTAAAAGATTTATTCTTTTCACATTGGGTTTAAGAATAGTGTTATTTAAGACACCATTCATGACAAACTCAAAATCCAATTCGATATCAAATACAAGGCTCTGAATAGAAATTATATCGGCTTATATTCAATATCAAATTATAAAACCAGCAAATATCGTATTGGAAATAGTGATATAAAATATATCTTCCAAATTTCCATAACCATATCCGTATAATAACGGAAACCAATATCGAATTATTCCGAAGATGATTTCCATTCAAATCCATTCCAATCCATATATTGGGAATTCTGGTTATTTTTAAAACCATTTCAAATCCAATTTATTTATTTAAAAATATTGGATTATAATTCTAGTTCATTTTGATAAAAATATTTTTTTATCTTTTCAAATATGGAACTTTTCATCCCAATCCATTCCAAATCATTTATTATGATTTTACACAAATTATTGATATTTTAATAATTTTATCAAGCCCGTACAGTCGATTTCCATAAATGGTCATCGAACTGTACTTACGGTGACCTTTTCCAAATTTTATTTGGACATAATTCCAAATCCAACCATTAGATTTCAAATTTTTTATATTAATTGGAAAGTTCATTTCGATACGAACCCAACGGTTCTGATTTTAGGGGAATTCGACGGTCGGATCTCCTGTAATGTCCATTCGAAGTTAATGGTCGAAATTCACGAACTACCGCGGCGCGGCGCATTATTCAGGCCACTAAATATATACAATATATATATTATATATATTTCATTGATTTCCATTTAAAACGTATTTTATAAATCATTTTAACTTCGCTTTAAAAACGATTTCAACTTCATATTCATTTTTAAATCAAAGTTGAATATTCCGTATCATCAATATATAAATGGTAATATTTTCAAAACATTAGATTTTGAAATCACTTCCATTTCGATATTCATTATAAAAATGAATAAGATCGATATAAATATCGTTCATGTCTAAATGGCATTAATCTAATCAACACGGCTTTATATATTTAAATATATTCGTGTCCATCCCAAATCGGACATCAAAATCATATTTTGATCTTTTACTGAATATTATTTTAAAATATTCATTATTTTAAAATATTCGTTATTTTAAAATATTCTTTCCTTCTGAACTGGAATCAGACATAGTCAATTACCATATAATGTGATTATATGGATTTCATACAACACATGTATCGAATAACAATGATAAACTATCAACCATCATCCAGAGTGCATTATACACTGCATAAGCTAAAATATAAATATTTAACGCTTATAAAAGTCTATCAACTAATCGATTGACATACAACTAAACAATTGGGATTAGTGTACATCAAATATCATCCCAATACCTGTGTGGGGTTTCAACCAACAAATACTGAATATTATTTGCGAAGTTGGGCGTTGTGTAAAATATATCGTCCCAATCAATATTAGTCATTTGTGTATAAATACAGATCATCCGATTTGTAAACGAATGTTTGTTTTTATCATATACACATTAAAAATTATATTTTTAACGATAAAACATTTTATTCGTCACATGAATATTATAATTTTCATTTCACATCACAATCATCAACCACAATGCAACATAATCAAACAAGTCGTCTATGGTCTATGGATGACGGGTGTCGGGTGCTGCTAAGCACCGTCTGCATCCTAGTATATATCTTAATTAGAAAATAAAATTAAAGTGAGGAGTTCTCACCTTTGGGATCCACTCCGCCATGCTTTGATTTTCAATCCTTATAGAATCCCTACGTTAAAAATCATATTTTTATCCTTTCAAGAATATTTTCATATTTCAACTATTTTATATATAGCACGTATACGATAAAAATCATATTTTTATCCTTTCAAAAATATTTTCTCAATATGATAAAAATTCTATTTTTATACTTCTAAAAATAATTTCATCGTATGATAAAAATCCTATTTTTATAAACTAAAAATAACTTCATGAATGCGTGCGTGTGTACTTGTCAAGTATAATATACTCACAAGGATCGTGTAACATGGTGTATAACACTTAAGTATTAAATGATAGCTAATCACAGATTTAAGATAGTAAATGTAGTAAAAATAGAAAAATCACACCAGGGATTTTTATAATGGTTCTGAGCACCGTCCTGCGTTCAGTCCCAGACTTCCTTCTGGAATTTCACTAACAATCTCCTCACTTCACCCAAAGGAACATGAATACATTAGCCGAGCAGCAGAACGGGATTTCACGCCTCTAACAACACGAGGACTTCAATAATTGCCTCTTACAATACTGAGGACTTCAACACTTGCCTAATCACAAACAGGACTTCAACTAATACAATGGTTTTGACTTCTGCTTTGTGTTCTCGATTCAATACGGATAGTCAACAGTTTGAGTACAATCTTCCTATAATTTGATCCTCGAGTATATACTTTGAATGCATAGATTTAAGGAAATAGAATGCTTGTTGAATCAGACGATATTAAATTGATTCAAGGATTCAACAAGTATTTAAATTTGGAGAGCTTTTGTTTTGAGTATGAAAATGCAATTCAGAAACTAGAGAGAATGTAGAATGATTCGGTGATTGTAAAACAAGTTTGAATTTGTTTATATAATAGTAGAAAGGTAATAATTTTTCATGAAGAGTTTCTATAAAAAGTTATATCCATTTCCTTTGGTTATTGAATAGAAATCTCTTCACAAATAGAAGCAACCATTTAGAAAAAGCTTGCAGTTTCAAAATGATCGACTGGTTGAAAATCACCGGTTGACTGGTTGAATTTAATTAAAATTAAAGCTTCCATAAAATTAGTCGTTATGTGCAAAAACACACTGACCGGTCAACCGCCATTTTGGACCAGTCGACCGGTTTATGGCTGTGGACCGGAGAACCTCGGTCCACAGTCTAGATCGCTCTACGCTCTTTCCCGGCAGGAGACTGGACCATTTGGGTTTATTTTGTGACTTTTCAATTTCTCAAATATACAGATTTCAGCAAGAAGATATGATATAACTTTATAAATTGTTTTGTGCATTCATGTTATACTTTGAGGACAGATTTTAACATATTTCTAACACGACTCAAAGTATATATATATATATATATATATATATATATATATATAACCTTATCTCTATGAAATGATCTTCATTGCAACTTTATATGTTGGCATCGATCAAAATCTTGTTCTCACCATTCTCCCCCTTTTTGATTGATAACAACACCTTGGATTTTCTCCCTTTGAATATAAAGCTCCTCTGTATTTCTGCAACATTTATTAGTTCATAATATAAAATAAATAATCTTACCTTTTGATTCCTGCATTAACAAATGTTAGCACACAAATACTATTACCATGTTAAGCACAAAATTTTAAATGATAGTATATGTAACATGAATGATATGTATCATCATGAGAGAAAATATTTCTCCCCCTTTGTCATCGATTAAAAAGAATAAATACCATAATAAACACAGTAATCGAGAGTAGTAGAGAATACAAATAATTATAGCACCTTTAGGAGATATTGAATCATGTCATTTTTTGAAAAAAATATTTAGAGATACCGAATAACCTTCTCTTTGTTGTGGTGTACCTACGAAAAATATGACATATATAGTTTTTGGTACCTACTTGCTTTCTTTGGGTCCATGAGTTAGATGGAAGGTAACCGTTCCCAAGAGGGTTTAATGGAACCTTCAAAGATTAAATTTTCATTATTAACTACTGAATCAAAATAATCATCGATATATTTTTCTCTGTTTTTCCAACTTACAGGAACCCAAATATTTAAGTAATCTCTAGTGATATTCCTTTTCATACTTCTATATTTACTATAAATACCGCTTGTCATAGAAGTATTCAAACTTTTATAATAATTGGGTCTTGGATGAGCATTAGTACTAGCAGTGATATTCTTATTGTACATAAAAGCATACCTAGTACTATTTCTATGATTGGTTTTATTATATCCTATACCACTTTTGTCATGTAAAGGTCGGGATCTAGATAAAATCATGTTTAAATCATTTTGACCTTTATTAAATTTCACGAACTTATTTGTACATTTATCAAATTTAATTCCAAAATCACGAGTGACAAAAGAAATTTTGTTATTTTCAAAATTATCAATTTCCTTATTTAATTTAGAGTTCTTCCAATTTAAAGCATTCTTAGTTTTGAGACCACAAATTTGAGATTCTGAATTAATTAAAGAAGTTTGTAATTTTTCAAAGTTTTCTTTTGAGTCAGAAATTTTATTTTGCAAAATATTATTATTCAGCTTTAAAAACTCAAATTCTTTAGATAATTCTAATTTCTTTTCAGTTAGAGCTCCGTTCTCTTTTTCAAGAGACGAAAAAGAACTAGAATTATTTAAAGAATCTTTTAATGATTTATTTTTATTTTGTAAACCATCGATTTCCTTTAAAAGAACATTGTTTTTAGCTTCCAGTCTCTCATTTTGTTTTTGAAAAACAAGCACTTCTAAGGAATTTTCAAAATATTTGTCTTGTTTAACTAAAAAATTGTTTTGCTCTTTTAGTTTGGAATTTTCTAGCTCACAATCTTTATATTTGGCCAAAATAACTGCATTAAGTTTACCTAAACTTTAAAAATCTTTTAACAGTTTTTCATGGTCTAACAAAAGATCTTTATATAATGAATTTAGACATACCGATTGTGATCTGACTTTAACCATGAGACATTTGCTTGCTTGATCTCTTAATTCCGCTTTGTTTCTCTTCCACTTTCTAATCCCTTGACTATATTTCTTTATTGCCATTTTTTCTAGGATGTTGTTGCGATCTCTAGAACACCAAGCTTTGATACCAATTGAAAGCATGCATGTGTATTTGTCAAGTATAATATACTCACAAGGATCGTGTAATATGGTGTATAACACTTAAGTATGAAATGATAGCTAATCACAGATATAAGATAGTAAATGCAGTAAAAATAGAAAAATCACACCAGGGATTTTTATATTGGTTCGGAGCACCATCCTACTTCCAGTCCTAGACTTCCTTCTGGAATTTCACTAACAATCTCCTCGCTTCACCCCGAGGAACAAGTATACAACACCCAAGCAGCCGAACGGGATTTCATGCCTCTAACAACACGAGTACTTCAATACTTGCCTCTTACAACATTGAGGACTTCAACACTTGCCTGATCACACACAGGACTTCTACTAATACAATGGTTTTGACTTCTGCTTTGTGTTCTTGATTCAACACGGATTGTCAGTGGTTTGAGTACAATCTTCCTATAAACTGATCCTCGTGTATATACTTTGACTGGGTAGATTTAAGGAAGTAGAATGCTTGTTCAATCAAATGATATTAAATTGATTCAAGGATTCAACAAGTATTTAAATTTGGAGAGCTTTTGTTTTGCAAAGAGTATGAAAATGCAATTCAGAAATTAGAGAGAATATAGAATGATTCGGTGATTGGAAAACAAGTTTGAATTTGTTTATATAATAGTACAAAGGTAGTACTTCTTCATGAAGAGTTTCTATAAAAAGTTATGTCCATTTCCTTTGGTTATTGAATAGAAATCTCTTCACAAATAGAAGCAACCTTTCAGAAAAAGCTTGTTGCTTCAAAACGGTCGACTGGTTGAAAATCACCGGTTGACTGGTTGAATTTAATTAAAACTTCCAAAAAAATAGCCTTAATGTGCAAAAACACACTGACCGGTCGACCGCCCATTTTGGACTAGTTGACCGATTTATGGCTATGGACCGAAGGACCTCCGTCCATAGTCTAGATCGCTCTGCACTCTTTCCCTGTAGGAGCCTGGACCATTTGGGCTTTTTCTGTGACTTTACAATTTCTCAAATATACGGATTTCAGCAACGAAGATATGATATAACTTTATAAATTGTTTTGTGCATTCGTGTTATACTTTGAGGATAGATTTTAACATATTTCTAACACGACTGAAAGTGTATATATATATATATATAAAACCTTATCACTATGAAATGATCTTCATTGCAACTTTATATGTTGGCATCGATCAAAAACTTGTTCTCCACACTTCATTTATATTATAAAAAATCCAATTTTTCATATTGAAGAAATCTATTTTTTTTTCATTTCAAAGAAATCCAATTTTCTCCATTTCAAATAAATCTATTTTTTTTTTTATTTCAAAGAAATCTAATTTTTAACTTCATAAAAATCACATTTTTATACTGTACATATATATATATAAAAGTTATTTTTTTGTATGATGTTTTACATAATAAAAATCACATTTTTATTCGCATAAGTAAATAGAAATGAAAATAAAAACTCACTTTCTCTTGTAAAAATCGAATCTTCAAAGAAGGAGGGTGGCACAGAGGTTCGCTGATCATCGGGGGTTGTGTAAGAGGCGGCGACGGGCCCACAGCGGTCTGGTCAGTGGGTTTGGCGCCTGAATCGGATGAGAGGAGAGGGGAGAAGCAAGGGGGAGGGAGGAGGAGGGGCGTAGGGCGGAGGGAAGGCAGTTTGGGGTGTACGGCGTCGAAGGTGGGCCCTACGGTGGCTTGGAGCATCTGGTTTGGGTTAGGGTTCCATAGAGGCACGATTTTCAAACGAGGAAGAGGGGGCTGGACTAACGTGGAGGGGCGAGGGAGGTGGCCGAAGCGGTGGCAGATCGCGCGCGAGGAGGGGCAGGGGATCGTGATGGAGCCCCGTCGACTTTTTTTATTTTTTATTTCAGAACTGATTCGGGTATGGAAAGAAAGGTAGAGGGGTTATATAAACATTTAATTTAATTATATTATTTAATTTCACGGAAAGTTGACTTTTTATTTCGAACCCCGATTCAAACCCAATGACTTTCGCTCCTAGCTAATTACCCCCATTCCGAACACAATGGGATATGTTTTGTAACCCAATTCAGCTGTTACGATCAGTTTCCGCTATATTTAAATATAAATCATTATATTTTAAACTCGAATGCACATTTTAATTTACCGAGGCCACATACGAACTCCAAAAATACTAGAAAAATTAATCTGGCTATGCTTGGATGATACGGTCCTAACAAGGCCGTTTGAAAAACGATCATTTTCCAATTGATCAAATTCAAACTGAAATGATCAAACACGTTTAAATCCGCCATGCTCACATATTGATTCCAAAAATAGTGAAAATTAGAATCTAGCGATAATTTGACATTCTGGATCCAACAAAAGTGGTCTCGTCGAAAACGGAGGTAGTTTGCAAAATCGCTATTTTTAAGGGCTATATTTCCATAGCGACTATTCTGAATTTTCAACTGGGCCTAACTTTTTATTCCCTCTATGAAATTTCAATTTTTCATATTCGTTAGAAAGATATTTTCGAACAGACTCAAATATTTCTGGTTTGACTAAAATCTGGTTTATTTTGAATCCTGTACATTCATTTGAAATTTGAAATCGAATTTTCAAACTACCATGCCATTTCTAATTCCTTTTATAACTAAAATAAAAATTTATATTCTAACTTCGATTTAAATAAATATATACATTCTAATTATATTCAAAATAAATTTCTAGTCGTTATTATTTAAAATAAATCATTTTAGACATCCAAAATTCACTAAAATTGCTAAAATAAAAAATTTAAGTTGGTGCTGATTTTCTGGGTTGTTATAGTTTAAGTACGGCTTATCATCCCCAAACAAATGGTCAAACCAAGAGGGTCAATCGAGTTTTGGAAGATCTCCTGAGGGCTTGTGTATTAGATTTCAGAGGTTCGTGGGAAGACCATCTACATCTAATTGAGTTTGCATAAAATGATAGCTACCAGTCTAGCATTGGGATGGCACCATATGAGGCATTGTATGGGAAACCGTGCAATTCTCTAGCATGTTGGTTAGAAACTGGAGATAAGTTGGTACTTGGGCCATAGATGATTAAACAAAGCTCGGATTTTATCGAGATCGTTCGACAATGAATGAAGGCAGCTTAAGATCGTCAGAAAAGTTATGCCGATAAGCGTCGTAAGGACTTGGAATTTGACGTGGGCGTTATGGTTTTCATGAAGGTTTCACCGTTGAAGCATGTGGTTCGATTCGGAAACAAAGGAAAATTATCTCCTAGGTTCGTTGGACCATTTCTGATAGTAGAGCTAATTGGAAAGCTCGCATATAGATTGAAAGTACCCGAGAAGATGTCAAGCATGCATAATGTGTTCCATGCGTCGTTTCTTCAGAAGTTCGTGCATGATTCGAATGTGGTGGTATCTCCAGAGCAGTATGAAGATCTAGAAGTAGAAACTACAGTTGCGAAACCTTGTAAGCCACTTCATGTTGTGGGAAATGACACGAAATAGCTTAGGAGGAAGACGTTCAGGCTAGTCATGGTACAATGGAGTGAGGATGGAGATGATTGTATGTGGGAGATGGAAGAAAGCATGAAGGTGATTCATCCAGAACTCTTTGTCGGTAGGACACTTTATATCGTATCATTGTTATATTGTTGTGTCTTGTTGTTGTTTGACAGAATTCTACGTGCTAGGATAAGGTTTTGGATGCATGGCTTAATGGTTGCTAGTTTGGATGATAGAATTGGCTTCTCATGGATGTTAGTCATGCAAAATTATTGTGTTGCTTATGTTTGCTTGGAAATCAGGAGGCGAAATTCCTAAGGGGGGAAAATGTAACACCTTGCATTCAAAATATGTTTATTTTATTCCCTGAGGGTTGGATCATTCTCATATTTTGATATGATGCTTATGGGAATGTAACACATGTCCAGAATTTTTATCGATTTTGTTTGTGATCATTTTGCCCCTGTCAGTCTCGTACAGGCATAACTTTTGACTCAGGTTGAATCAGGTGTTCAAACCTATGCCATTGGAAAGGAAATGGCGTTTGCCTTTCTATAGAGTGGTTACATTAAAGATTGGGTTCAGCGGTTTGGGATAAATCATTGTTTTAAGGTTTAACAGTTGGTTGTTCAGGTTTGTGAAGCCTTAATGGGCTGATTTGGAGAGGCCTATTAGTGGGCTAGTTGAAGGGTATAACTAGGGGGTGGGAGGTTTAAGAAATTGTTAAGTTTATCTATTCTCTCATTTGGTGGCCTATGTTCCTCCTTCCTCTAACACCTTTCCACCTCTAAAAATCAAAATCTAAGGAAGGAGATTGAAGATCTACACCATTAGAGGCCAGATCTACATCAATTGAAGCGAGAATTCATCGGTTCAAGGGGTTTGGTTCGAACTACTTGTTGTCCGGACTCTTTATACATTGATTTTAGCTTGTTTGAGAGAATCGGTGAGTGATTTGCATCTCTCACATAGATTCAATGAAGTATATGAATGTTTGATCTTGTTTTTCACTAAATTCAAGCATTTTATCATAGATCTACACCATGGTAAGTCCATTTTCTTATTAATAACAATAGGATCCAATTTAGTATGGTTAAACCGGTAATATCTATGTTATTCCATATGATTATGCAAATTGATCCATAAATTTGTTTATATGTTCATTTATTATGGTTTTGGTGAAACTTATATAACTTGTGATGAAAATCGTCGTTTTTATGTTGCTAGTGATTTCATATCATGTTTGTTATCATATTTGATGAGTTTCACGAGTTGGTTTCATTGGACTTATCGTTTGGCGAAGTTTCGGACGAAATCAGAGTTAGATTGGAATGTGCAGGAAATGGGTCGGTCTGTAGTTGGGTCAGCTCGATCTCGATTGGGTCATGTCAGCCTAATCATGTCTTGGGGAACAAGTCAGAAAGAGAGTCGGCCGGCAGTACCATGATCGGTCGTGCATATGGGTGGATCGATCGATCAAGCAAGATGGGGCGGAGGATGGTTTAGGTTCGTCTGAAACGCAGTTGTCGGTCGGTCCTTATTGGGTCGGTCGGTCATGCTGATGTACGAGGGTAAGGAGATTGGGTCGGTCCAGTTCTGGAACCACAGGGTCGGTCGCGTTCAGGTGGGTCGGCCCTATGTGAAGAAACCGGATCCGTCGTACATGAAGACGGGTCATTCTGATGTGGAGATACTGGGTCGGTCGAGTACCTTATGTTTTGGGTCAATAATGACGGGTCGTTTCGGACCAAATAAGTGGACGATCACCTGGCCAGTTGTGATGGGTTTTTAACAGCGTTTTTAAACGCTGTGGTGGATAGCGTAAGTGTTGTGGTTTATTTCTGCAACGACCCGTACTTTGAAGGATAATAAATAATTTATTTAATTAATTAAAATAAAGGTTTGGTAATTTAAAATGACCAAAAATTAAATAATACGGAATATTTAATTTATATAATAATTAAATAATATATTTAAATTCCAGAATAGTCGGAAATAGTAGAATTCACCATACGATGTGAACTGGATCATATATAATCTATAATTCAGTTTGAAATTAATTTAGAATAACGAATATATTATTTGAACGATGTTTGAACGTAGAATTTATAATATAATTAAAATCGAGCTCGAAATGACGCTGCAGTTCATAAATTAGCGATTCGAACTTCAACTGAATGTACAGGGTTCGTTTTAAATCGGATTTCTATGAAACATGAAACGTGTGGAGCTGGTGGAGTATATTTTTCTAATGGAAGAGAAAAATCTGGATTTCGTCTGGTAGATTTTGATTTACATCCAAATAAAATTTCCGAAAAGTCGCTGTGGAATTCCTTTATAATTTAATTATATTTTAAAAAGGAATTTCATTATAAATCGAATATCGATTTATATCGGGATTTGAAATATCGAGTTAGAAATTCATATAGGAATATTGTGGAGCTGAATAATATTCGATGTGAATATATACGAGAATATTTAATTATAAATATTTAATTTAATTATATTTAAATATATTTATATATTTAAATGGATTGTTTAGATCTTTAAAAATAGCCACTTTTGCAAACGAAGTCGGAATTCGACGAAACTAATTTTGTTGGATCTGCAACATCAAATTATTGCTAGATTCCAAGTTCTATGATTTTTAGAGTCACTGTGTGGCTGTACGGGTTTTTAGAGTGAAAACAGTTGATATTTTGACAGTTAAAAATACGCTGTGTGAGCAAATGGAGTCGGAATTCGACGAAACCAGTTTTGTAGGGACCGTAATGTCGACTGTAGCTGCATGTCCACTTTCATGATTTGGGTATGTTATGTGACGGTACGAATTTTTAAACAGTAAGTATAAACAATGATAGCTTATAATTTAATATGAAATTCGAATAAAATAATATAAAAATCTACCTATAAATATTCAACTTCCTTCTAACCCTAACATTTTAATCCCACAGTTAAACAAATCCGCCGCCACAAGCTTTTCTTCAAAATGCAAAGGAAGTCTTCTTCATAAATTCATAAGAAACCAAATAAAACTCCATAAATTTGGTATCCTATGTTTTTGTAATCTCTAGAGTGTCCTCTACCTGCTCATATAAGTTTGAAAGGGGTATTCGAAAATTTCTGTCGCTGGTTTTTAACCCGACGCAGGTAGGGTTCGGATATACTCCACTTTGAAGCATGGAGGGGAGAAACAGATGATGCTTTCGAGTTAATGGGAAGGAATGAATTTGATTTAGGCGACTTGATGGGGTTTGGTGGTGAAATTGATCGCACGATTGTGGCTGAGGACGCCAAAAATGGGTCTCGGCGGATTTGATTTCCAAGAGCGAGAGAAAGGAAAGGCGTACGAGATTAAAGAGGAACGGAGGAGGAGTTTAACCGTGTATTCTGTTTTGGAAATCATAATGAGATGAAGGAACGGTGTTGAGAGAAGATCGGTTAATGGTGAGTGGAGATGAACGCGACATATTCCTGGAGGAAGAAGGATTTTGGGAACGGGTTTAAAAGGGTATGGGCTGGAAGTCATGTGGGCCAGAAATGAAAATGGGGTGAGGCTTGTTCAATAATAAATATTAGTTTAATTCAAATAAGTGTACGGACTTGTTTATTTAATATCTCGTTCGTATGTGCTCAGAATTTCGAACGGTTAGATCCATTGGGATCGTATGGACGGTGGCAACACCATAGAACTGACCGGAAGTACATCGAAGCTCGTTGCAATTTATTACAAAATAAATTGCCGTCTAAATCAAAGACAGTTAATCATTTTTAACGATAACAGTCCAATGTGAGTAAAACTCACCAACTCTAAACAGTTCTATTTTTATAGCATATATTTAGAACTGATAAATGAAGACTGATTGTTGTGCGCTGACCGTTTGGTTGAATTGTGTATGTATTGGTTGAAAATATAGATAACAATATATATATATAAATTGTAAATCGAATATTGATTCTGTTATCAGAATATTTTATATTCGTGTTATTTGCGTTGTTTAACATCTGTGATGCAGGGAAACAGGTTGGAGGGGTCCAACTAGACTCCTCAATATTTATAATACTGTTCTGTTCATATATTGTAATATATGATATGATATATAATCTATTTGAGTATGTGTGTTTAAATGATATCGATCTTTGTGGTTTGGTATATTAAATACTGTAAGAAATACTGGGAAATAGAAAGGAGATTTTTAAAGTAGATTTTGAAAATAAATTATTTATATAAAATCGATGGATTTTATATATAAAAGGAAAAAGGATTTTTATAAAAGAAATTAATTATAAAATCAATGGGAATCGAAAAAGGAGATTATTTGTAAAACACTTACAAATGAAATCGAAAAAGGAGATATTTGCAAAGCACTTACAAATGGAAAGGATAAAAGAAATATTTATTTGTAAATAAATAGATTATAAAAGGGATATTGTTTATAAATGAATTAGAATGCATTAAAGAGAAAATAATTATAAAATCAAGGGATTTTATAAAAGGGAATTTATTTATAAAATCAAAGGATTTTATAAAGAGAAACATTTGTTGGGAGAATAAATAAAGATCATATAAGAAACATTTATTGGGGAAATAAATAAGATATGATAAAGGGATATTTATTCGATAAATAAATAGAATTGAAAGGGGAATCCTTATTTGTTAAACAAATAAAATAGAAAGATGAATATTTATAAAACATTTACAAATAAAATAGAAAGAGAAATATTTGTAAGCCATTTACAAATAGAATCGAAAATGAATTTATTTATTTGGTAAATAAATAAAGTGTAAAAGGAAATATTTATTTGTAAAATAATATGGTATTGAAGAAAAATAAATAGGATAATTATAAAAGGAAAAAAAGGGAGAAGAATTGTTTATTTAGAAAATAAATATAGATAAAAGGGGAATTTATTGGAGAAGATAAATAGAATTATTTGAAGGAAATAATTATATGAAATAAATATAGACAAATAGGAAAGGAGTTATCGATTTAGAGAAATCGAGTTAAAGTGAATCGATTAAGAGAAATCAAGTTAAATGAATCGAGTTAAGAAAAATCGAGTTAAGTGAACCAGTTAGAGTTAATCAATTAGGGTTGACCAGTTGGAGTTGATCAATTAGAGTTAACCAGTTAGAGTTAATCAATTAGGGTTGACCAGTTAGAGTTGATCAGTTAGAGTTAACCAGTTAGAGTTGATCAATTAGGGCCGTTTCCTATTAAGGAGAGGATTGGACAGATGGCGTATAGAGTGGAGTTGCCCGAGAGACTTAGTGGCGTACACGACGTATTCCATGTATCACATTTGAGGAAGTGCTTGCATGAGGCCGTGGAAGTGTTAGAGCCGAGCTTGCTTAGAGAGGTGGAGATAGAGCGTGATGCGGCGATTTGATGAACTCCTACATGCATTCTTAGGTCGGAGATTAAGAAGTTGAAGAATCGAGAGGTCAAGCTAGTCAAAGTGCAATGGGGAGATGATGAGAGCAACGCTACTTAGGAGACGGAAGAGAAGACGCGTTCATTGTACCCTTTTCTTTTTGAGGGTAAGTCTTTTAATTTCTCCTTTATCGCTTAGCTTGTACTTGTTCTATCTTTAGTATGTCCTCTCGCTAGTATCTTTGACCTTTAGATAGGGTAGTCCTATGGTTGAAACATGTGTTTGAGACATGTTATGTATGGTGGATGCATGTGGATGCAAGTGTTTGCTAGTGGTTGCTCGTGGATGCATATACAAACACTTTAGGCACTAGATCGACTCAGTCACTTTCATTTTGCATACTGCATATAAATGGATGTATTTAGGAAAATGAATGTACATCGAATGTGTGTATCATATGGATGTTGCATTTAAATGAATGGTTGTGCACACATGTAATAATGATATGTATAGGGTTCTTTGCATACATGATGGATACATGGCACTATCATTATTTGCATTAAGGAGGTCGACTGAATCAGTGGACCGCCTGATTTTGCATTAGTATACGGACATATACACACACTATGCATATGTACATGAAAAGCATTAGAAATCTTTTAAGGACCATGGTTGCTAGTGGTTGATGGTTGAGTAGATGGATGATTGGATGGTAGGATATACATTCTCCTTAACTGGGAGATTTCGGGGACGAAATCCTTTAAGGAGGGGAGAATGTAACACCCCGTATTTTCTGAGAATATTAAAATAACAAATTAAAGAATAATTTATTTGAAAAAGAGGAATGAGAAAAGAATGATGTTTAACATTGTTCTAAGGTTTGTAAGCAAAAGACTTAGTAGCTCATTTGGTTAGAACATGTGACTTGCATACAAGAGGTACAGAGTTCGATCCCCGCCAGCGCCATATTTTTGTTTTAGGGGAATGGCTAAAAAAGTGGCTTAGTGTGAACGCAGTTCAAAAAGTGGTTTAGTGTGAAAATGGTTAACTATGAAGAAATTATTAAGCCATGAAGTTTGTATGCATATGAGAGAAATATATATATATATATAGATATATATAAAAATTAAACAAATAAATATTCAAAAAAAAAGTTCAAAACAGCGAATCGGGAGGGGGAATAGCCGAACCGCACCATTTTTGGAGTCGACCCAAGCCCCGCTGGGTCGACTAGAGGTCAATCCAGGGTGTTTGGTTGCCAACCCATGGCCCGATTCGCCCTAAGGGCTGATATGGCATCTGAGTGGTCCAGATCAGTTCTAGGGTTAATCGTAAGGCCTAAATAACTTCCTACACCTATATATACACCCTAAGACCTAACCATAATTCATAAATATTATCTATGACACCATGATGCTGTCAAACTCTTTCTTAAATCCTAGCCGCCGCTTCTAAATCAAATCTCAAGTGTTCAACTTCAACTCAAATTAAAGATTAGAGCCTCTACAACAATTCAAGAAGATAAATCAGCAACACCGCAACGTTTCTACACCAATTTTAGTGCACAATTCTATTCTTTAACCACAAAAGGTGAGTACGGTGATTTTAACAATATAATGGGATTAAAAGTAACATGATGAAGTTGTAAAGAGGATTCATATTTATGTATGTAATTTAAATCTCATCCAAGTCTTCACCTTTTTGATTCATGTCATCATATGCCTATGCTTCTATGTAAAGTTCATACCTTTTATCAATTTATTCATGTTGAATCTGTCATTATGCCACTATGCCAGTTTACATGCCCCTTTTTTTCATGATGTTGTGTTAATTCCAATTTTTTGTCATTTGATTCTCTCTTCTTATCCCTATACCTTTTATTTTTGGATCTAGGCTACCTTCGAGCCTATGTTCAAAGTACGTGCGAATGCAAATACGTGGGAATGATGGGAATATGTGAAATATGGAAAATTGGATATTATTGGATATTTTGGATAATTGGATAATATGCGAAATTGGTATATTTGGGTGTGAATTACATGGAATTGATAAAATTTCCTATAATTGTAAATTTGTAATTAAGGCTAATTAATATGTAATTAGTGACAATTTGGAATAGGCAAAAATTGTAAACATGATTATATGTTTAATTGGATATACATGACATGAAAATTGGGTATGGGTGAAATACGATTGTTAGTAACCTTTGACACAAGGTTAGGTGCAATTGCGGCGTAAGACTGCCCGGAACCTCCCGGCAAATCCAGCTGCCACAATTGGACGTCTAATGTGAGAGGTCAAAGGAATGAATTATAGGCGTAACGGTTAATGACACGAAGTTAAACCCGGTTTGTGGCGTAAGACTGCCCGTAACCGCCCGGCAAATCCAGCGACCACAAAGTGTTCGGTCTAATGTGGGAGGTCATGCGCCGTTCGTCATAAGGAATGAATTAAGGAATAATAACCAGAATAAGACATAGGTATGCTTAGAGGGTTAAGTGGGATGACATGTAAATATGGACTTAAACGGAATAAGATAATACATGTAAATTATGAAATGTAAGTATGGACTTAACCGTAGCATGTGTAAGACATGGACATTTAAATTAAAATGGTTAAGTGGGAGAAAAACCTAGTGGGGACCAAGCATAGGTAGGAGGCTTGGTCGGATGGGGACCCATTTCAACCAATAACCCGTTTGAGTATCTAATTGGGCCCGGTACTAGGCCGAGGTTAGGGCACGCTTACTGTACTTGAATGTAAGAGGTCAAAACTTGAATAGCGTTGGCAACGCAAGTCCAACGGGTTCATGTGCGTGCATGGGTCCGGGCTCGTAGGTAAGACGTTGTTGCATCGTGTAGGTATGGTCATGCCTTTTATGTTGGTATCGGGGTTGCCACTTTGGGGAGTGATACACCCCACTATGGGGCCAGCACGGGTGCCTATGGGGTTTAGGGAGCCGATCGAATGGGTAGGGTAAGGGTACCATAGCGGTGGTAGGAGCAAGCCGACACCTACGATAGCAGCTAGGTACAATTAACTACCAAGTTTGTCATGTGAGAACAGTTAGTGGGAAGGGATCAACCTTTAGTAAATAGAGACTAGTAGATGTGCGATGTAATTAAGTAATGTGGTGTAACTTAGCAAAAGGGTGGTGTAACGAAATACATGTTGGTTGAGTTGGATAGTCCTTTGGGTGCTAGTCTGGTGTTGACTTCAGTCTTCAGGGTTAGTACTTGGAGGGTTGTTCGCTTAGCCAAGGTGTAAGATTGTCTTAGTACTTAGGAACGGAATCATCTTGTCCATCCTTTTTATCTACTTTATCTATGTTACAGCCATATCATGATGCCTATTTATGTCTTGATCATTTACCTTACCTATTATTTGTTAAAATTACTGGACTCGCCAAACTTTATGTCTGACCCATTTTGTTTCCACCTCTCTTCTTTCCGTTCCCCTCCCCCCTCAGGTTTGCAAGGACGCAATACTACAGCTTAGTGCTGATTTTTTTCAGTTGCTTGAAAAGAGAAGATGTATCTCTTTGAACCCTCTCATCTTTATGGCTTTGCTTATGCTCAGTGGGGATTTATGCATTTATGTTATTTAAGTATTTGCTTCTTTATGTACTTTGAAGTTTTTGGAAAAGAGTATTGATCCTGTTGTAATGGTTTTGGAGACTACTTATGTAAGATTGTTTTGAACTATGATACTATGAAATAAGTTTTATCTTCCGTTGTGTTGTTTTATTTATTTATTCTTGTAATTTATCTGTTCCATACAACAATAACGCTTCATGGACATTGATGCATTCCCTTTGTGAGTGACATTAATGGACATGGGGTGTTATAATAAGTGACGGATTACTACAAAAAATTTTGTTTTTGAATTGTTTCAAGAAAAACAAGTTGTATTGAAATTCCAGAAAAGGATATTTGATTTTTGGGAAAGCTAAGTTATTTGAAACTCCCACATAAAGATTGTTTGAAATGAAAACAAATTTAAATAAAAATTTGTGGAGATAAATTGGAATTGAATTGAAAACCAATTAAGTGGAAATTGAATTGGATTAGAGTGATATCGAGACAAGTTGGATTTATGAGATAGGAATTTGAAATGGTATTGGATTGGAGTTTGAATTAAATGACATTGGTATATGTTCAAATGGAAATGATGTATTGGTATGCCCGAAAAAAAGGTACTAGTTTATATTTTATATTGGATATGAGATTTATGAGCCTGTTTGGCAAGCCGCTTGGCTGTTTGATTTTCTTTTGGGTTGGAGAAGTCCCAGAGAGGCGAGTTTGAGTTTGAGCTATTGACCAGTACAAAGGAGGTGCTGGCGAAATTTTTCGATAAGTTAAGGCGTTAGAAAATTTTCAAGATTTTTGAAAATATTCGTTACTAGAATTAAATTAATAATTTAATTGAAATTAAATTAGTCAGGGGAAACTGAAGTTGAGAAGTGAACAAAATAGTTCTAACCGGTTAATAGGGTTTGTTTCCTACCTTAGCAATTTCGAGGATGAAATTATTTTAAGGGGGAAAGAATGTAACGACTCGTACTTTGAAGGATAATAAATAATTTATTTAATTATTTAAAATTAATGTTTGGTAATTTAAAATGACCAAAATTTAAATAATAAGGAATATTTAATTTATATAATAATTAAATAATATATTTAAATTCCAGAATAGTCGGAAATAGTAGAATTCACAATACGATGTGAACTGCATCATATATAAGCTATAATTCAGTTTGAAATTAATTTAGAATAACGAATATATTATTTGAACGAAGTTTGAGCATAGAATTTATAATATAATTAAAATCAAGCTCGAAATGACGCTGCAGTTCGTAAATTGGCGATTCGAACTTCAACAGAATGTACAGGGTTCGTTTTAAATCAGATTTCTGTGAAATAAGAAACGTGTGGAGCTGGTGGAGTATATTTTTCTAATGGAAGAGAAAAATCTGGATTTCGTCGGGTAGATTTTGATTTACGTCCAAATCAAATTTCAGAAAAGTCACTGTGGAATTCCTTTATAATTTAATTATATTTTAAAAAGGAATTTCATTATAAATTGAATATCGGTTTATATCGGGATTTGAAATATCGAGTCAGAAATTCATATAGGAATATTGTGGAGCTAAATAATATTCGGTGTGAATATATACGAGAATATTTAATTATAAATATTTAATTTAATTATATTTAAATATATTTATATATTTAAATGGGTTATTTAGAGCTTTAAAAATAGCCACTTTTGCAAACGAAGTTGGAATTCGACGAAACTAATTTTGTTGGATCTGCAACATCAAATTATTGCTAGATTCCAAGTTCTGTGATTTTTAAAGTCACTGTGTGGGCGTACGGATTTTTAGAGTGAAAAATAGTCGATATTTCGACAGTTAAAAATACGTTGTGTGAGCAAATGGAGTCGGAATTTGACGAAACCAGTTTCGTTGGGACCGTAATGTCGAACTATAGCTGCATGTCCAGTTTCATGATTTTTGGGTAAGTTATGTGACGGTACGGATTTTTAAACAATACGTATAAACAACAATAGCTTATAATTTAATATAAAATTCGAATAAAATAATATAAAAATCTACCTATAAATATTCAACTTCCATCTAACCCTAACATTTTAATCCCACAGTTAAACAAATACACCGCCACAAGCTTTTCTTCAAAACGCAAAGGAAGTCTTCTTCATAAATTCATAAGAAACCAAATAAAACTCCATAAATTTGGTATCCTATGTTTTTGCCATCTCTAGAGTTTCCTCTACCTGCTTATATAAGTTTGAAAGGGGTATTCAAAAAATTTTGTCGCTGGTTTTTAATCCGGCGCAGGTAGGGTTCGGATATACTCCACTTTGAAGCATGGAGGGGAGAAACAGATGATGCTTTCGAGTTAATGGGAAGGAATGACTTCGATTTAGGCGACTTGATGGAGTTTGGTGGTGAAATTGATCGCGCGGTTGTGGCTGAGGACGCCAGAAATGGGTCTCGATGGATTTTGATTTCGAAGAGCGAGAGAAAGGAAAGGCGTACGAGATTGAAGAGGAAGGGAGGTGGAGTTTAACCGTGCATTCTGTTTTGGAAATCATAATGAGATGAAGGAATGGTGTTGAGAGAAGATCGGTTAATGGTGAGTGGAGATGAACTCGACATATTCCTGGAGGAAGAAGGATTCTGGGAACGAGTTTAACAGGGTATGGGCTGGAAGTCATGTGGGCCGGAAATGAAAATGGGGTGAGGCTCGTTCAATAATAAATATTAGTTTAATTCAAATAAGTGTACGGACTTGTTTATTTAGTATCTCGTTCGTATGTGATCAGAATTTTGAACGGTCAGATCCGTTGGGATCGTATGGACGGTAGCAACACTATGGAACTGACCGGAAGTACATCGAAGCTCGTTACAATTTATTGCAAAATAAATTGTTCGTCTAAATCAAAGACAGTTAATCGTTTTTAACGATAACAGTCCAATGTGAATAAAACTCACCAACTCTGAACAGTTCTATTTTTATAGCGTATATTTAGAACTGATAAATGATGACTGATTGCTATGTGCTGACTATTTGGTTGAATTGTGTATGTATTGGTTGAAAATATAGATAACGATATATATATATATAAATCATAAATCGAATATTGATTCTGTTATCAGAATATTTTATATTCGTGTTATTTGCGTTGTTTAACATCTGTGATGCAAGGAAACAGGTTGGAGGGGTCCAACTGGACTCCTCAATATTTATAATACTGTTTTGTTCATATATTGTAATATATGATATGATATATAATCTGTTTGATTATGTATGTTTAAATGATATCGATCTTTGTGGTTTGGTATATTAAATAGCCTAAGAAATAATGGGAAATAGAAAGGAAATTTTCAAAGTAGATTTTGAAAATAAATTATTTATATAAAATCGATGGATTTTATATATAAAAGGAAAAAGGATTTTTATAAAAGAAATTAATTATAAAATCAAAGGGAATCGAAAAAGGAGATATTTGTAAAACACTTACAAATGAAATCGAAAAAGGAGATATTTGTAAAACACTTACAAATGGAATCGAAAAAGGAAATATTTGCAAAACACTTGCAAATGGAAAGGATAAAAGAAATATTTATTTGTAAAAAATAGATTTTAAAAGGGATATTATTCATAAATGAATTAGAATGCACTAAAGAGTAAATAATTATAAAATCAAGGGATTTTATAAAAGGGAATTTATTTATAAAATCAAAGGATTTTATAAAGAGAAACATTTGTTGGGAAAATTAATAAAGATCATATAAGAAACATTTATTGGGGAAATAAATAAGATATGATAAAGGGACATTTATTCGTTAAATAAATAGAATCGAAAGGGGAATATTTATTTTTTAAACAAATAAAATAGAAAGATGAATATTTGTAAAACATTTACAAATAAAATAGAAAGAGAAATATTTGTAAAACATTTACAGGTAGAATCAAAAATGAATTTATTTATTTGGTAAATAAATAAAGTGTAAAAGGAAATGTTTATTTGTAAAATAATATGGTATTGAAGAAAAAGAAATATTTGTTTAGGAAATATATAGGATAATTATAAAAGGAAATAAAGGGAGAAGAATTATTTATTTAGAAAATAAATAAAGATAAAAGGGGAATTTATTGGAGAAGATAAATAGAATTGTATATAGGAAGTATTTATATGAAATAAATATAGACAAATAGGAAAGGAGTTATCGATATAGAGAAATCGAGTTAAAGTGAATCGATTAAGAGAAATCGAGTTAAGCGAATCGAGTTAAGAAAAATCGAGTTAAGTGAACCAGTTAGAGTTAATCAATTAGGGTTGATTTGTTGGAGTTGATCAATTATAGTTAACCAGTTGAGTTAATCAATTAGGGTTGACCAGTTAGAGTTGATCAGTTAGAGTTAACCAGTTGGAGTTGATCAGTTAGAGTTAACCAGTTAGAGTTAGAGTTAACCAATAGAGTAATTGAATAGAGTTAATCGAATTAGAATAAATCGATTAGAGTTAGTCGAATTAGGAGTTATCGAATATTAGTTATTCGAATCGAGTTAAAGGGAGTTACCGAATATTAGTTATTCGAATCGAGTTAAAGGGAGTTATCGATGAGTTTAATTGAAAGGAGTTAATCGAATACAGTTTATTCGAATAGAATTAAAGGAGTTAATCGAATTTAGTCATTCGAAAGGAGATTATCGAATATAGCGTATTCGAAAGAAAGAGATCGAATATAGGTTATTCAAAGAAGAGTTAATCAAATAGAGATTTCTCGAAGAGAGTTAATCGGCGAATTCGATTATATCGAATTCGGGAAAGTATTATTTACTTCCCAGTTTTTAAATCAAGATTTATTTATAAATAAATTAGTTGTTAGGTTAATTATTCAAAGTAAGAAATAAAAAGTTAGAATTATAAGTTAGATATTGCAAAAGTAGGGATTATAACGTTATCGTTATAACCAATGTTTTTATAAAAGAAGTGGATTCGTAAATAGAATCCGTGAGGTTTGCAAGGAAGTTGTTAAAGGTTTAAAAGATAAACTTTGACTATTTTGAAGTTAAAACATTGTTCAGTTAAGGTCTGAGAGGTAATTATACCCCAACTTGATTGACTTCCTTCTTAACTAACGAATGGTAAGGTTTGATAGTAAAGGATGGTTAACTGAATTTAGTTAATGAGCGTAATGGTTTGTGTTTACAGCGATGTTTATTTAAACATCAGTTTAAATCAAATAAAGGGGTTTTGGAAATGTTTTCCAAACAAGTATCAGAAACGATTTCTAAATATAGAAAACAAGAAATGGAAATGTTTTCCATTGTTAATAACGTATATTTTCTAAATTTAGAAAATAAGAAATGTTGAATATATGGAAACAGGAGATAAGTAAATTAATGAACTAAGGAGATAAATGTTAAATGATGATTGATCGATATGATTTCCATCTGGAAATGATATCATTGTTTGCACACGTGTTTTCTTTGATAGTTAACTCACCGACTATCGAAGTTTTGACCATTTTAACGTTGTTAATATAGAGAGACCGGTTGGATTATTATCCGAAGAACCACTCTGTATTGGCATAAGCATTGCGAATCATATATGCCAAAGATAATTGAAGACAGAGTAAAGTACAAGGGTTGTTGTATAAACTTAGATAACAATTGCCTAAGATGGTTGTACTGAATAGTGCCTTCGGTTTGTCCAGTCCCGGGACAACTTGTATGGACGAAGGTCTGACAGAGTATATCTGATAGATTGCGTAAGTTGATCTCTTCAAACGTATTCACGTTTGGTGGCAGAGGAATTCGTTTCTCTTAGCTGTATACCCGTGTTATTTTTGGATAAATCAATTTGTGATTTAAAGGGTATGACAATGTGACATTCTAAGTGAATGAAGATGTGGCATGTAAAAGATAAGCGTAGCTTCTAGCCTCACATCCGGTAAATGACAAAAATTCGGCAGGAAGAATGGCTATGTAGGTCGCACCTATTAGGGTGTATAATCACCTGATCTAGAGTTTCATTTACTTCTAAAAATCTATTGTTGATGCTGTCCCATTCGGGAAACGGTTGCTGATCCCAACCGTTGGTGATATAAATTCGATACACTCAAGCAAAATGAGTGGTCGGTCATGTGTGGCCGGGTTGCAAGATGTTCTTGTTGAACCCAGTGTATTCCTCTCCATAGGTACACTCGCGTAAGGTGGTTCCATACCTTGCCATAGTTGGAAATCCATTACCCAATATGTGCTTGCGTTTTTGATTGTAAACTATATATGTAGAACGTGAGATGAAAGCGTTTCTGCTAGATGATTATTATATTGTGGTTGATAGACATTATTATAATATCAAATGAGTTTTGACATAATCATTATTTTGGATTCTCATAAGGGAAAAACCCGTTCCATTTTACGGCATGGTCTTATGAGATATCGTTTAATGGCTCAAACTGTTTTAAACTGTTTTACTCATACCAGTCCCATGACTGACCCGGAGTTTATTTTGTTTTGTTTTCCCTAAACTCTTGAGTGCCCAATTTTGTACGGGCAGTCAAGTAGTCGGGATTTACAGATACTTGAAGAGCTGGAGCAGGAGGCTTCAGGATCATATAGCTATAGTTTATTTCCGCTGTGTTGTAAGTGTTGTACTCTGATAATGTTATTATATACATATACTGATTTTAATTCAAGGATATGTTATCTATTATGTGTTGTTCGTTCCGCTGTGAGTTTCGTGTTACTCTGATGTTGTGTTCTTCTTCTTCTATTCTAAGTTTCTATCTTATCTTTCCTCGCCCTCTAATTTCTTTCACTAACTACCGGTTTTTTTTTTATGTTTGGTTAGTCGTCATTGAGTTTATGTCGATAACCAAAGTCGCCTAAAAACCGGGTCGTTACTGTTTCTTTTGGAAAATTTATGTGATGCTATGGATTGTTTTGAACCTTATGATTGATGATTCTTTTGGTTCGGAAGTGGTGATAACCTCGAGGAGAATAGATCAAGTGGAAATATTCGAAGTGTTGAATGTGTTCTTTGATCGGTGTACAACAACGAATAAGATGGCAACTCAATGGTCGTAAGTTGGTGGATAATGGTTGCTTGAGCTATGAAAAGTGGTTAGGTTAGATGACTTGAGATGCATAGGCCGAGAAATTATCATTGTCGTAAGTTCTGGCAGGCTCAAAGAAGGGGTACGACCGCGGCACCTAAAAGACTGGTTGTCCTAATCATGTCTCGAGGAACAAGTCAAAAAGAGGGTCGGTCGGCAGTACCCTGATCGGTCAAACACAAGATGGGATGGAGGATGGTTTGGGTAGGTCTGAAGCGTAGTGGTCGGTCGGTTCTTATTGGGTCGGTCGGTCATGCTGATGTACGAGGGTAAGAAGATTCGGTTGGTCCAGTTGTGGAACCATAGGGTCGAAAGCATTCAAGGGGTCGGTCCTATGTGAAGCAACCGGGTAGGTCTTATATGAAGCAACTGGGACGGTCATACATGAAAACGGGTGGTTCTGATGTGGAGATACTAGGTCGATCAAGCATCCTAAGTGTTGGGTCGATCATGATAGGTCGGGTCGGTCACCTGGCCAGTTGTGATGGGTTTTCAACAGCATTTTTGAATGCTGTGGTGGATAGCATAAGTGCTATGGTTTGTTTCCTTTGGCAAATTTATGTGATGCTATGGATTGTCTTGAACCTTGTGATTGATGATTCTTTTGGTTCATAAGTGGTGATAACTTCGAGGAGAATTCAAGTTGAAATATTCGCAGTGTTGAATGTGTTCGCTGATCGGTGTAGAACAACGAATAAGATGGCAACTCAAAGGTCGTGAGTTGGTGGATAATGGTTACTTGAGAAGGTTGTTTGAGCTCTGCAAAGTCATCGGGTTGGATGAATAGAGATGCGAAGGCCGAGAAATTATCATTGTCGTAAGTTTGAGCAGGCTCAAAGAAAGGGTACGATAGGGGCACCTAAAAGACCGGTTGTGGGTCGAGTACCCTGGGTATTGTTGAAAGGCCTAGTTGTCAAGTTTGGACAAACATACGTATCGTTGAAAGGCATATGGATTTTATGCTAGAACTGGGGTTACCATTAGCCCTTGACATGTGGCAAGGTTGGTAGTCAAACGATTAACAATGGTTTCGAATCAAGATTGGCAATGACAGCCAGAGTTAGTCATGGTTGATTAGTTGCTTTGTTTGATCTGTGTCATGTAGATTGTCCACCGTCGAAAGAGATGTTCCTTGGGTGCTTGTCTGATATTGGTTTAGGCCTCTAAGGCTAATGCTTGAGGGATGTTGAGTTCGATTAGGATGGTTTACAAAAGATATGTAATTTGGATGTCATGAGTGTTTTACCATGACTGAATGGATGTTATGGTTTCCGTGGATGTATGATTGAAATGTAGTTGTAAAGGCTATCACTGTCCGATGTGGGGATGATCGGGTTGAGTTCTTCTCTAGTGTTGTGGGTTGATTAGTATGCTTATCTACCCATTCTCTTATACTTTATTGATGATATTTGTTAGCTGTTTTATCGCTCACTAAGATTGTTGTCTGACTCAAGGTTTTATGTTTCCCCCTTATTACCTTAGGATGTTCATCCGGTTGTGGATGGGCAGACTAGGTGGCAGGTGATTGCTTAGTGAGGACAATTTAGCTGTCCGGAGGTGAGCAGGAGACTGGCGTACTATCTTTCTAGTATATAGTATATGGATTTCCGCTGTTTTTTATTCTCTAAGTGTTGTAGTGAGGCATTTTGTATAAACACTATTGTTGTAATCCAAGAGTATGAATATTACTTTCTAGTTGCCCTGAAAATTTGGTGTTTCCTGCTTCACTATTAATACCAGTTGTATATGTTCTATTATATTTTATCCTCATGCTGTGAGTTTATGATAGGTTCCGATGTTGTTTACCTTCTTTGATAATCGTTCATAACTGTCGTTCACACCCTTCTGCGCACTACTCCTCTTGTTTAATGCGGGGGTTAAGCATGGTCGTCACACATTCTATCATCATATTCATGATTTTAACCAACTGAGTAACTTATTAAAGTCAATCAACTCTCACCAAAAGCCATTCCACTCCTCAATACTTCATGGGAGAACACCACGAACTTGCTACAATCTAAAGGTCTTTCATGTCCAACTCGAATCAACACCAAACTCCACGCCAACACCCGTATACACACTAACATACACCGCATGTTATAAAGGTGAGGTTTTTATGATTTTGCAGGCATGTGGAGCCCGTGGGAAGCTCTGACATGATCTGTACATCGAAGAGGAGGGCTATGGTGGAGGTTTTGGGTGGTGCCATGAAGTGTGGGGTCCATTAGGAGGAGGTAGGATGTGAATTTGGGGCTAAAGGTGCAAGATTTGCACACAAAAGAGAAAATAGGAAGCTTTAAGGAGGAGAGAGGGACCCACATCCTAGGTGGCCTGGTGGCGCATCTGAGAAGCAGCTCACGATGTAAGGGCAGTGGAGAAGGAGCCCTAAGGTGGCGGTGGGGTGCTAAATGGAAGAAGGAGCTTCCATTGATAAGGTTTCCATGCTTTAGGAAGAAAGGTTTGCAAAATGAGATGTATTTAATCGAAACAAAACCCACTTAACCCTTAATCCTCTCGTGAATGACTAGTAAGGGAGAGAGTGACACTTGGTGGAGGGAAGTGATGATGTAGCTAATTTTAATTGGCTTGGGGGTGTAGCATGAATTGACACATTTGACCGATAAATTAATTCTACCTTGCAAACTTCGTTCTAGTCTCACGGCCACACGTTAACTCCAAAAATTATGGAATTTGGTATCTCTTTGCATTATGGAATTATGGTTCCAATGAATCATGCTACATGGAATTTGGAGGCCGTTGGAAAAATAACCTTATTTTCAGCTTAAACTAAAAACTGACTGAATTTTCCACTTACTTTTATATGTTGTTATTTCACAGATGAACTCCGTTGGACTTGAAATTTTGGATTCTACCATATTTTGACATTCTGGATCCAATAAAAGTGGTTACGTGAAATGCCGAGACTGTTAGAAAAATGGCCTTTTTCAAGTGATCGATATAGCTTTAAAAATATCGATTTTTAAATTCATACTTATAAATCGATTTAATAATTTTGAAGAGTTATTTTTAAGTCAAATAAAACATTAATACAAATTTTAAAATTATTCTTAAATTTTATTGAGCAAAAATTAGCAATTTATACCCAAAATTCATTAAAATAGATTAAATCAAAATTTTAAACTGGTTCTGAAAATCTGGGTTGTTACAGAAAATTATTGTTAGGAAATATCTTTTTACATATTTATTTACTTGTTTCCCGAATTTGGATTTCCGTGTCTATTCAGGGATAGGATATTTTGTGTGCTTGTACTATAAAGATGGTTTCATGATTGACAATGAAAACTAGCAGAGATTCATCAATTCTTTATGGTATCAGAGCATTAGAGAATATTTTTTTAAGAATAATTTGATATGGATGGCGGTGAAACTCCACCACAACCACCACCATCTAGGATTGGACCTAATTCACCATATTAAATCGGATCGCAAGATATACTGGGAGATTTCATCACACCCACTCACCTAATAGCAGATAATTATGAATCTTGGGCGACCGATATACAAACGACATTAGAAGCGGTAGAAGTCTGATTGGACGGCGATTAATGCGATGCTCATACAGTGGATCACAAATGTGACAGATCCTGATTGAAGACATCACTTTTCAAATTTAGAGAAGCTAAACCTTTTTGGGATCACCTCAAGCAGCGTTTCGCACAAACTAATGTCCCTTGCGTTCAAAAATTGTATTCTTCAACCGCAAAATGCGAACAGACCAAATTAATGCTCGTTTCTATGTACTACAGCAAGTTGCATACTTTGTGGCAGGAACTTGATCGACACGAGCCCTTGATCTCGTGTTCATGTTGTGCTTCGTGTTCGGCAAGGAAATTGCATGAGGAGCGTCGAGCACAAGCACGTTTGCCTGATTTTTAGATGGGATTGTACCATGAATTTTATTCTTCCCTCTGCACAAACATATTATCACAAGACCCTCTTTTGAGCCTTGATAGAGAAAATCAGTTGGTTACACAAGAGGAACATGTGCGAATATTGAAGCAAAAAGTCAAGTCCAAGTCATCTGAAGCAATTAGGTTCGCTATACGGGCAGGGGCTGACCATGGTGGAGGACGAGGTTCTACTAGGCCAGTGTGCTCCCTATGCAAGAAAACAGGCCATGAGGCCTCGGGTTGTTGGTCGAACTTAGTCTATGGTCATTGCAAGAAGAAGGGCCATATGGAGAGCCGTTGTTATGAACTTGTGGGCTATCCAGATGCATGGCCTGAGAGAAGAAAGACTCCCGTAATGGGGCAGGGACATGGCCATGTTGTGCTGATACAGCTGCAAGTTTGTCTCCTTCGACATCTGATTCCACTGCTTCGGTCTTAGGTCAACTGTTCACGCCCGAGCAGTGAAAAGCTATATCAGATATACTTGGTAATGCTAAAATTCCTAACACTAAATTGAATGGTAAGTTTTATGCCTCGTCTTGGATTTTTTATACCAGGGCAACTCACACATGTTACAGGAGAAAGCTCTTCGTTGTTTGACACACAAAAATTACAATGCCTGGTTGGTTTTCCAAATGGTGAAAAAGTAATTTCTGCTTTGGTGGGATTCGTTCTTTTATCGGACAAGGTTACTCTTGTTGGAGTTCTTTATGTTCCAAATTTGAGTAGTAACTTACTTTCTGTCTCTCAACGTAATGAAGATGTACAAAATGTTGTCCAACTTGATTCTCATATTTGTGCTATGCAGGACTGAATGAATGAGCTATTAGGAACGGGAATTAGGAGAGACGGGTTGTACTACTTTAGCAAACCGAAATTTGTGTCTACTACTGAAGCTACATCAAATTTGGAGTTCTGGCATCTTCGACTTGGGCATCCTTCAAAAAAAGTAGGTAAGTTAATTCCTAACGTTAATAGTAATAAATATCATTTAGATAAGGGATGTGAAGTGTGTATGCATACTAAACATCCTAGAGACAAATTTCCTTTACTAATAAAGCTTCTCAGATTTATGAGAAAACACACTGTGATTTGTGGGGTCCATATAAACATGTTCGTCGTATGGAGCTCATTATTTTTTGACAATAGTTGATGATTTTTAGAGTGCGGTTTGGTTTTATTTGTTAGTTGATAAATTAGAAGTATTTCAAATGTTTATGGCTTTTGTTGTTATGGTTGATAGATATTTTTCTCAAACAATTAGATCAGTTCAAAGTGATAATGGGATTGAGTTTAATTGTTTTCTTGAATATTTTTATGCAACTAAAATTATGTTTCAAACTTCTTGTGTGGGTACTCCGCAACAAAATTGGAGAGTTGAGCAGAAGCATAGACATATCTTGAATGTTGGTCGGGCATTGCGTTTTCCAACAAAATTACCTACTTATTTTTGAGCGGAATGTGTTTTTGTTGCTGCTCACTTAATCAACCGTACCCCCAACTTCTTTTTCACTAAATAAAACACCTTTCAAAATACTTTTTAGTAAACCCCCCTCATTTGATACTTTTTGAACCATTGGGTGCTTGTGTTTTGCTCATATTTAGAAAACTAGTGAAACACCCCGCCTCCGTTAGGGTCACTCACAAAGGAAATGCCCTAATTTTGGTGGAGGTTTATAAGTATAAGTCACAGATACACAAGACAGATATAAATACACATATTTTTTTAAACAGCGGAAACAACAGCAACTTTTATTTCATCAAAATACGTGTCATACAAACCATACCATAATTGTCTTACAATACTTCCAAAAACATTACATTTCCATAACTGTCTTGATTATCAAAGAAGCATAAAACATAAAATAAAGCAGCAAAATCCCTATAATGATATCCAAAACCATGATCCAAGCAAAAGAGATCCAAACCGTACATTGATTGTCTTCAAGCTTGCAAAAGAGTCTGACTAAGCTGAGTTGTTTCCTCCCTGTTGACCTGAGGGGGAAACGAAAGAAAAGAAGACGAAAAGAAAAACGGAGTCAGACATAAAGCCTGAGTAAATCTAGTGACTTTTCAGTATGTGAAAAAAAAGGATATGATAGACATAAACTGAAAACAGGATAGTATCATAACTAAGGGAGTGTAGTCTAGAATCGAACATACTATCGAACCCACACTATATCTCTGCATTTGCTAGAATTATTCTAATTGGCACCTCATGCTGAGGGTGAAGTGATCTCTTTTTTTTTTCTTCTAAAGATCGGCTCCTACTCGTACGTGTGTCTTACGTCTACCCCAAGAAGTGTAGATACCTATGCTGGTCCCACCATGGGGTGTATCAAGACCCATGGTGGCGGCCCCGACACAATTACTAGAAGGCATAGGATATACTACCGGTGCCCCCAGTGCCCTGCTTGTCTGCTCCGAAGTGCGTGCACGACCGCACACCGTTAGACCTACACTGTGCACCTAACATTATCGTTATTTGACCGCTTACAATCAGCCCAGTAATCGTGCCCCACCTTGCCTAGTTTCAGGGTACCGTTGATACCTAAATTAGGTTACTGCTGAAACGAGTCCCTACGTTACCAGGGTTTTCTAGTCAAACATGTTATGTGGTTAAGTGTATGTATATACCTAACCCCCACCCATCAATATTTGTTAACATGTTGAATCTTGGTTAAGTGTTTTCAGTTGACTTAACCCTACTACCTGTCCTTAGCCTCTTGGAGCACCGACCACTCACATTAGACAGATATCACTACGGTTACTGGATGTGTCGGTTGGTTCCGGGCAGGTTTACACCGTAGTTCAGTCTAACCTCAGGTCTTTATTGGGCTCAATGTTTAACCACCCACATTGGATAGGTATTGTTGTGACTACTGGACAGCCGGGCGGGTCCGGGCAGGTTTATGTCACAACTCAATCCAACCTCGGGTCAAACATGTCGTCTTTTCTAGATTTACATATTTTATTATTTATGCAAACGTCATGTCGTCTTTTAATTTGGGTATAACAATTTATACCCCTAAAATGTCACAGTCGTTGGCACGCGCCAAACATGCCAACATATTTATTATATCATGTTTTACACCCAACGCTATTACCCCCGTTTGTACGTACTAATGTTGGGCTCGACACAATTCAGCCCAACTTGATAAACGTGAGAAAAGGGGAAATCCAGAACATATAATATTTCTATGATACATAGAAGGTGTAGCGCATGAACTTGCAAATTGGCGTTAACATAAACATTGGATCATGTGAACTTGCATTCAAAATTGGTATACAACTAAATGGGTGTCACATAGGATGGCATATGTAGATTTATACAAACTTTGGTTTTAACATATTAACTTGGCATAATGTCGAACACAAAACTAGCATGTTGTAAATTAACCCAAAAATGTACAAATCTAATATATAGTCTATTTCCACATGAACTTGCATAGTTTATGTAACTCAAACTGCATTTAACATAGTTCTAATCATACTTGTAATGGATCTAAGATGTATACATAAGTTTTGAGTCATGTAGGCATAAAAGATCTCAGATCTAGGATATGTTTACATAAGTATATGGCCCATGATATCAACATAAACATAAAGGGGATATTAACATAAACATAAGAGGGATCTAATCATAGATTTTGCCACAAACTTGCAACTGCAATTACTTTCATATACAATCGTATAATAAACTTACATCGACCCATTTATGCCACTAATCAATACACATAATCACGATAGAAACATCACAATACACAAGATTTACATCATTATACAACAACAATACAATTCGATTCTCAATTACATCGTATCACATCATAATTTTATTCAGATTCTGAAGGACCACTATACTTACATTGTGTGACGAGATCTTGTTTTCTGATTTCTGTTTTCTGAATTTGGAGGTGCTCTCCTTTGGGTAGCAATTTGTTGATTGATTTGATTAGACTTTAATTTGCTTCTTAGTTTGATTCTTGGTGGCTACGATCAACTCCTTCCTGGAAGCATGACGACTCTTCTCTTATTTTCTTATGTGAATTAGTTGAGTCTTAGAGTGTATTTATAGAGTTTTCAAGTTAATTTGAGCCGTCAGATGCAAACAGGGAGGGAAATCAGACCGTACAGCACACCATAAATCGAACCAGGGTCAGACCCACCTGGTCAGGCCGACCGGGCAAGTCGACCTGCAGGTCAACACCCAAGTCGACTGCGCAGTCGACTTGGGGGGGGCCAGGTCGACTGCCCAGTCGACACTAGTGTCGACCTGGTCACTGGGCGGGAATTTTCCCGTCCAGCCTAGTTTGAACTCGAATTCGAATTTTAAAACCTGTTCTGAGCTGTTTTTGAATTTCAAATTTATTCTGAAACTTCCGGAGATCATAACTCCTTCATACGGAGTCCGTTTCACGCAAACTCGGACTCTATCTCAACCAGAATTCTGAGACGAATGCAATGGCGTAAGCCGTTTCCCTTAATTCTTTCATTAGGATTAATTATACTTTTAAATTTATTAATTTCACTGTTATAGAATATATGGGGTATTACATTCTCCCCCACTTAAAAGGATTTCGTCCCCGAAATCTTCAAGCTAGGAAGAACGTATATCCAATAGTCCATCTACTCAACCAACAAACACAGGTGTCCATTGTCCTTAAAGACTTCTAATGTTTTATGATCATATGCATTGTGTGTATGAATGTCCCTATCTAATGTAGAAATCAAGCGGTCAACTGATTCAGTTGACCACCTAAATGCGAATCATGTAAGTGTCATGAATCCATTATGTATGCAAATTTTTCTTACTCATAATTCTACATGAGTGCACAACAATTCATACAAATGCGATAAGCATATGATAACATATAAAATTTCAACCATATGTGAACGAGAATACATATATGCATATGCAGTATGAAGTGACTGAGCCGATCTAAATCCTAGGGTGTGTGTGTGTATATGCATCCACGAGCAACCACTAGCAATCACTTGCAACCACTTGCAGCCATAATCCATAACATGTTTTCAAATACATGTTTGCATCCATTTGTTTTCTACCTAAGGAGCTAAGGAGAAAGGGCCGAGGAAATATGCCTAAAAGATAGATAAAGCATAATTTAAGGAAAAAGAGAGATCAAAAGATGTACCCTCAAAAAGAAAAGGGTAGGATGCACGTATTCTAGCCTCAGTTTCCCAAGTCGCATCTTCCTCGGCGTCGCTCCACTGAACTTTGACGAGCTTGACTTCGCGGTTGCGTAGCTTTTTCACTTCAGTTCCTAAGATGCATGTTGGAACTCTTCTCATAGTTGCTTCACGTTCCACTTCGGCTTCTTCTAGAATGCTAGGCTCTACTATTTCAGCAGACTCGTGTAAACACTTCCGGAGGTGAGAAACATGAAAGACGTTGTGAACTCCGGCCAGTTTTTCGGGTAGCTCTAATATATAGGCCATCTTCCCAACCTTCTCGATGATAGGAAATGGTCCTACAAATCTCGGTGCTAGCTTTCCAGTGGATCCAAAACGAACAACGTTCCTTAGAGGAGATACCTTAAGAAAAACTCTGTCCCCAACCTCAAACTCAAGGGCGGTCCTTCTCTTGTCGCCGTAGGATTTCTGTCTATCTTGGGCCGTCTTCATCCTTCTTCGTATCAAGTCCACTTTTTCTGAAGTTTCTCTGATCATGTCTGGACCAAGAATAACCTTACCTGTAGACTCCCACCAACAAGTTGGTGACTTGCACGGTCTTCCATACAATGCTTCGAAGGGTGCCATGCCTATGGTAGCTTGGAAGCTATTGTTGTAAGAAAACTCCACTAAGGGAAGGTGATCCTCCCATGTCCCTCCAAAGTCAAGAACACAAAGTCTCAAAAGATCCTCTAAAACTCTATTCACCCTTTCCGTCTGGCCATCGGTCTGAGGGTGATAGGTCGTGCTTAAACATAACCGAGTGCCTACAGCTTCTTGCAAACTTCGCCAAAACTCGCTTGTGAAGATAGGGTCTCGGTCACTAACAATGCTGGAGGGTATCCCATGGAGTCGAACTATCTCCTTGATGTAAAGAGACGCTAGGGATGAGGCGGTCCTTCTACTCTTGACAGGTAAAAAGTGGGCGCTCTTTGTAAGCCTATCCACTATTACCCAAATGCTAGTATTGGCCCTTCTCGACCTAGGCACCCCCATCAACGAAGTCCATTGAAATGCTATCCCACTTCCACTGTGGGACCTCTAGGGGATGAAGCAGTCCTCCAGGCTTTTTCTGTTCCGCTTTAACTTGTTGGCATACCATACACTTAGAAACGAAATTTGCCACGTCCTTCTTCATGTCGTTCCAAAAGAAAACTCTTTTCATGTCCTTGTACATTTTTCTTCGCCTGAGTGTATTGTCATCTTGGAACGATGTGCTTCCTCGAGAACCTTCTTTATCAACTCCCTTGCTTGTGGAACACATAGTCTTCCATCGCGTCTTAGCCAGCCTTTATCATCGATAGAAAATCTACTGAGGTGACTAGAAGTCTCACCCCTAATTAGCTTATCAACCACTTCAACTAGCTGAGGGTCCTTACGTTGTGTCGTCCTTATTGTGTCCAAAAGAGTAGGGCACATCTCAAGAGATGCTAACAAACCCGATACGAAATCAGAGGAGGGCCTAAAGTTAAAACTGGCCATATACTCTAGGCTTTGCCTTTCTACAAAGAGTGGGCTTACGGTCGGTTTCTTTCTACTCAAGGCGTCTGCCACTACATTGCCCTTACCCGGATTATAGGAAATCTCGAAGTCATACGAGGCAAGAAACTCCATCCATCTCTGTTGCCTCAAGTTAAGATCTTTCTGCGAGAAAAGATATTTCAACGATTTATGGTCAGTGTAAAGTTCGAACTTCTCACCTAGGAGATAATGGCGCCAAGACTTAAGTGCAAAGACGATGGCGGCTAACTCAAGATCGTGGGTCGGGTAGTTCTTTTCATGAACTTTCAATTGCCTTCCACCATAAGCTACTACCCTTCCTTCTTGCATCAAGACAGCGCCTAGCCCTGTCCCACATGCATCTGTATAAACTGTGAACGTCTTGCTTCCGTCTGGCAGAGTCAGGACTGGGGCTGCTGTAAGAGCCCTTTTTAGGCGTTGGAAAGCGAACTCGCAATCCAACTCCCAATTGAACACTAGATTCTTCTTTGTCAGCCTTGTGAGTGGAGCTGAGATTTTTGCAAAATCCCTTATGAACTTCCGGTCGAAACCTGCTAGTCCTAGAAAACTTCGGACCTCAGTTGCATTCTTTGGTGCCTTCCAGTCTTGCACCGCAACTACCTTCGCGGGGTCTACGGCCAGCCCTTCTTTAGATACTACATGCCCAAGAAACCTTACTTCTTCTCTCCAAAAGTGGCATTTTGAAAAAATTTCCTTTAGCTGATGTGCTTGGAGAGTATCCATGATTTCCTTCAGATGTTGAGCATGCTCCTCCTCACTCTTTGAAAAGATCAAGATATCGTCTACGAAGACAACAACAAACTTGTTGAGGAATTCTATGAACACTCTGCTCATTAGGTCCACGAAATAAGCGGGTGCATTTGTCAGGCCGAAAGGCATGACAAGCCACTCAAAGAAACCGTCTGGGGTTCTGAACGTCGTTTTATCAATACTATCTTCAGCCACTCTTAGCTGATGAAACCCAGTTGTTAGATCAAGTTGGGAGAAAACCGACGCGCCTACAAGATGATCAAATAAATCGTCGATTCGGGGAAGAGGGTGCCTATTTTTCTTGGTCAACTTGTTTAACTCCCTATAGTCAACACAAAGGCGAAGAGAACCGTCTACTTTGGTTGCGAACACCACTGAAGCACCCCATTCTGAAATGCTCCTTCTAATGAACCCCTTCTTTAGAAGTTCTTTAACTTGCTTACTAAGCCCATTTCTCTCCTTTGGAGCCATATGTCTGACAGGTAAAGCTACAGGCATTGCATTATCCACAAGATAGATTCGAAAGTCTATTTCCCGCTTCGGAGGTAAGCCTTTCACCTCCTCGAAGACATCCAGATATTCCCGGACTACTCTAACCGATTGCAAACTATCAACAGAAGCATCAAGCGACTCTTGATAACTAAGCATAACATCATTCAAAGGATTATAGGAAATTTCTAGAGTGTTACCAAGCCGAGTCAAGAGTCTAACTACTCTTTTCTCACAATCAAGAATGGCACCGTTACTGGATAACCAGTCCATGCCTAAGATCAAACCATATCCCGAGAAGCCTAGAACAAAGGCATTACAACTAAACTCAACACTGAGAATAGAGATTTTCAAACCCAAACAAACCATTGACAAGTAAGCAGAGCCCCCAATTGGATTTGAAACTACCAAGGGATCCTCAACCATACTAGTGTCTAAATGCAGAGATTCTACTAACGCAGATGAAATAAAGGAGTGTGATGCACCAGAGTCAAAAAGTGTGTGAACTGGATGATCATAAAGATAGGCTACACTTTCTACAGAAATAGTACTACCTCGCTCCTGTGGAGGTGCTGTCAGAGCATGAACTTGACCTCCTGAAGTAGATCCAACTTTCTGTCCCTGTCCTTTCTTCTTTGGGCAGTCCTTATCATGGTGCCCAGTCTCCCCGCAATGGAAGCAACCACCCATCTTTGCCTTCTTCTTCCGGCAATCTTTCTCTATATGCCCAACTATGCCACAGAAATGGCACTTTCTCTTTTCATGGGACTTCTTGTTCTTTCCTCCTTTCTTAAAGTCTGTCTTCTTAGCCTGTAAACCTTCTTTCTTTTCCTCAGCCTTAGTCTCCTTCTTGCCGTGGTCTTCCTCATGTTGCAACGCCATGTCCACCAAGCTTTCATAAGTCGCTCCCGTGGACACATGGGTCATGGCAAGACTGTATATAGGCTCATTCAGACCTTTGACGAAGCGAAGCGCCTTCTTGTGTTGGGTATTTACTAAGTCCAGCCCAAATATGGCCAGCTGATTGAACTGATTAACGTACTCCCTGACCGTCATGCTTCCCTGTTTAAGATTTAAGAACTTCTCTATTTACAGGCTCCTTTCAGCTTGGGAGAGGAATTTCAACTCAAACCTTGTCCTAAAATCATCCCAAGTTTCTACTGCCCTTTGAGCATTAGTGATCTCCCACCAATAGGAAGCTTCATCTTTGAGCAACCACACTGCTAGCTGTATCTTTTGCCTATCATCAACTCCGAAGATGTCAAACAGATCCTCGGTCTCCTTTAGCCAATTTCTTCCTCCTACAAAGGGTTCAGTTCCACGGAAGTATTTTCCACCCATAGACTTGAAGTCTCTACATGTTCTGGTAAAAGCATTTCCACGGGGAGGAGCAGGAGGAGGAGGAACTGGTGCTACTGGGGGAGGAAGGATATCTGCCGAGTCTGCGCCATTTGCAGCCCTAGCTTCTAAGAACCTCCTAAACCAATCGGGTATCGGTACTCCTTCAGGAAAGTTAAGGTCTCCAGACATGCTGAAACAGAAAGGAAAGATTCAAAACGAAGGATAGAGGGAGATAGTACACATGGCTTTGGGGGATCATGCCGTTTAAAATATAACACTTTTTCTTAAAAAAATGCTTCTTTAAACTTTCTTTTGAAAATAATATCAAAAACTTTATCTTATCTAGTAAACCTATGCTCTGATACCAAGTGAAACACCCCACCTCCGTCAGGGTCACTCACAAAGGAAATGCCCTAATTTTGGTGGAGGTTTATAAGTATAAGTCACAGATACACAAGACAGATATAAATACACATATTTTTTTAAACAGCGGAAACAACAGCAACTTTTATTTCATCAAAATACGTGTCATACAAACCATACCATAATTGTCTTACAATACTTCCAAAAACATTACATTTCCATAACTGTCTTGATTATCAAAGAAGCATAAAACATAAAATAAAGCAGCAAAATTCCCATAATGATATCCAAAACCATGATCCAAGCAAAAAAGATCCAACCCATACATCGATTGTCTTCAAGCTTGCAAAAGAGTCTGACTAAGCTGTGTTGTTTCCTCCCTGATGACTTGGGGGGGGGGGGGGGGAACGAAAGAAAAGAAGATGAAAGAAAAAAAGAGTCAGACATAAAGCCTGAGTAAATCTAGTGACTTTTCAGTATGTGAAAAAAAAGGATATTATAGACATAAACTGAAAACAGGATAGTATCATAACCAAGGGAGTGTAGTCTAGAATCGAACATACTATCGAACCCACACTATATCTCTGCATTTGCTAGAATTATTCTAACCGGCACCCCATGCTGAGGTGGAAGTGATCTTTTTTTTTTCTAAAGATCGGCTCCTACTCGTACGTGTGTCTTATGGCTACCCCAAGAAGTGTAGATACCTATGCTGGCCCTACCATGGGGTGTATCAAGACCCATGGTGGCGGCCCGACACAATTACTAGAAGGCATAGGATATACTACTGGTGCCCCCAGTGCCCTGCTTGTCTGCTCCGAAGTGCGTGCACGACCACACACCGTTAGACCTACATTGTGCACCTAACATTGCCGTTATTTGACCGCTTACAATCAGCCCAGTAATCGTGCCCTACCCTGCCTAGTTTCAGGGTACTGTTGATACCTAAATTGGGTTACTGCTGAAACGGGTCCCTACGTTACCAGGGTTTTCTAGCCAGACATGTTAAGTGGTTAAGTGTATGTATATACCTAACCCTCACCCATCAATATTTGTTAACATGTTGAGTCTTGGTTAAGTGTTTTCAATTGACTTAACCCTACTATCTGTCCTTAGCCTCTTGGAGCACCGACCACTCACATTAGACAGATATCACTACGGTTACCGGATGTGCCGGTTGGTTCCGGGCAGGTTTACACTGTAGTTCAGTCTAACCGCGGGTCTTTATTGGGCTAAATGTTTAACCACCCACATTGGATAGGTATTGTTGTGACTACTGGACAACGGGTGGGTCCGGGCAGGTTTATGTCACAACTCAATCCAACCTCGGGTCAAACATGTCGTCTTTTCTAGATTTACATATTTTATTATTTATGCAAACGTCATGTCGTCTTTTAATTTAGGTATAACAATTTATACCGCTAAAATGTCACAGTCATTGGCACGCGCCAAACATGCCAACATATTTATTATACCATGTTTTACACCCAACGCTATTACCCCCATTTGTACGTACTAATGTTGGGCTCGACACAATTCAGCCCAACTTGATAAACGTGAGAAAAGGGGAAATCCAGAACATATAATATTTCTATGATACATAGAAGGTGTAGCGCATGAACTTGCAAATTGGCGTTAACATAAACATTGGATCATGTGAACTTGCGTTCAAAATTGGTATACAACTAAATGGGTGTCACATAGGATGGCATATGTAGATTTATACAAACTAGGGTTTTAACATATTAACTTGGCATAATGTCGAATACAAAACTAACATGTTGTAAATTAACCCAAAAATGTCCAAATCTAATATATAGTCTATTTCCACATGAACTTGCATAGTTTATGTAACTCAAACTGCATTTAACATAGTTCTAATCATACTTGTAATGGATCTAAGATGTATACATAAGTTTTGAGTCATGTAGGCATAAAAGATCTCAGATCTATGATATGTTTACGTAAGTATATGGCCCATGATATCAACATAAACATAAAGGGGATATTAACATAAACATAAGAGGGATCTAATCATAGATTTTGCCACAAACTTGCAATTACTTTCATATACAATCGTATAATAAACTTGCATCGACCCATTTATGCCACTAATCAATACACATAATCACGATAGAAACATCACAATACACAAGATGTACATCATTATACAACAACACTACAATTCGATTCTCAATTACATCGTATGACATCATAATTTTATTCAGATTCTGAAAGACCACTATACTTACAACGTGTGACGAGATCTTGTTTTCTGATTTCTGTTTTGTGAATTTGGAGGTGCTCTCCTTTAGGTAGCAATTTGTTGATTGATTTGATTAGACTTTAATTTGCTTCTTAGTTTGATTCTTGGCGGCTACGATCAACTCCTTCCTGGCAGCATGACGACTCTTCTCTTATTTTCTTATGTGAATTATTTGAGTCATAGGGTGTATTTATAGAGTTTTCAAGTTAATTCGAGCCGTCAGATGCAAACAGGGAGGGAAATCAGACCGTACAGCACACCAGAAGTCGAACCAAGTTCAGACCCACCTGGTCAGGCCGACCGGGCAAGTCGACATGTAGGTCGACACCCAAGTCGACTACGCAGTCAATTTGGGGGGGCCAGGTCGACTGCCCAGTCGACACTAGTGTCGACCTGGTCACTAGGCGGGAATTTTCCCGCCCCGCCCAGTTTGAACTCGAATTCGAATTTTAAAACCTGTTCTGAGCTGTTTCTCAATTTCAAATTTATTCTGAAACTTCCGGAGATCATAACTCCTTCATACGAAGTCCGTTTCATGCAAACTCGGACTCTATCTCAACCAGAATTCTGAGACGAACGCAATGGCATAAGTCGTTTCCCTTAATTCTTTCATTAGAATTAATTATACTTTTAAATTTATGAATTTCACTGTTATAGAATATATCGGGTGTTACAACTAGAGGAGATAAATTTACTAGTCGAAGTAGAAAATTTGTTTTTATTGAATATCTTTTTGGTAAAAAGGGGTGGAGATTGTTTGATTTGGATACAAAATAATTTTTTGTTTCATGAGATGTAAAATTCCTTGAGAAGGTGTTCCCTATTGGGTGTTTGGAGGATGTAAACACCACGGATAATGAACATACTGATCAAGAAATTCACGTGGATTTTCTTAATTAATTTTGGATAATGAGATTAAGGTTGGCAAATTTTTAGGTGAACAGCAAGCCCAACCCAGCGCTCCAACATCAGACCCAGTATCTCCCAAGGCGTCACCAGCGACTGGTCAGGTCGCTACACCTTCATCTACAGCAGCAGCTCCAGTAGTCCGTGAACACGAAATGTGCCGTGGGTTTCGAGAAAAAATCCCAAACGTATTGCGTCGGGACTTTGTGACACATATGGTTTTTGCAAATAGTACATCCTCATCTCCTTCCACTTCAGGTCTCTCCTCATCACTCCTTATCTTTTAGCACATTATATAAATTGCAACAATTTTTCTGTAAATTATCGGAGATTTCTTGCAGCTATTGTCAAGGGTAATGACCCAAAATCTTTTAAAGAGGCTATGAAGTACGATGGGTCGAGACAATCAATGAAGGAGGAAATCCAGATTCTTGAGAACAATAGAACATGGTCTTTGCAACATCTCACGCCAGGAAAATGTGTTCTTGGTAGTCAATCGGTGTACATGACCAAGTATTTGTCAAATGGGGATGTTGAGTGCCTCAAATCTAGAGTGGTAGTGTTAGGAAATTACCAATAGGAGGGTATTGACTACAATGAAAAATTCGCTCTAGTGGCACAGTTGACAATAGTTTGTGTATTCCTAGTAGTAGCAGCTTCAAAAAATTGGGAACTGCACCAGATGGATGTCCATGTTGGCTTGTTACATGGTGATATAAATGAAGATTTGTATGTGAAATTACCTCTCGGATTTGAGAGTTCAGAACCGTCTTTGGTGTGTCGGTTGCGCAATTCACTGTATGGCTTGAAACAAGCTCATAGATTTTGGTTTGCGAAATTAGTGTCGGCTTTGAAAGGCCATGGTTTCATTTAATCCTACTTAGACTATTCTCTCTTTTCATATACTAAAGGCACTATACACATTAATGTCTTAGTTTAGGTGGATGATCTTCTTACATCTGGGAATGATTCCGCTGCACTTACCGTTTTCAAAGATTACCCTAGTGATTGTTTCAAAATGAAAGACATAGGAGGTCTCAAATATTTTTTAGGCATTGAAGTGGCCTGTAGCTCATTAGGAATATTTTTGGATCAACGAAAGTACACTTTAGACATTATTTCTAAAACATGTTTGTTGGGAGCAAAGATAAGTACGTTTCCAGTTAAGCAGAGTCATAAGCTTGGTCTTGCTACTGGCGAATTCTTGCAGGATCCGGAATCATATCGACGGCTTGTGGGTCATCTGATTTATCTTGTGATCACCCGACTAGACTTGGCTTATTTGGTTCATATTTTGTCTCAATTTATGCAAGAACCTCGCATAGGGCATTAGGAGGCGGCCCTTCGAGTTGTTCGGTATTTGAAAGAGACTCTTGGTCAGAATATTTTGTTGTGTGCAGATAGTGAGTTGACATTGGAACATTGGTGTAATTAGGACTGGGCGGCATGTCCCCTTACCCACGGTTCTCTGACAGGATGACTAGTGATTTTAGGTCAATCTCTGATTTCTTGGTAGATGAAGAAACAAAGCATGATTTCTCGGTCCTCTGCCGAAGATGAGCAAGGTCTATGGCAGTGGTCACATGTGAATTAAAGTAGCTAAAAGGTCTATTGTTTAGTTTGGGTGTTCATCATCCTATGGCAATTAAATTAAATTGTGATAGTGAGTCCACGTTGCATATTGCAAAAATTCTAATTTTTGACGAGTGACCAAAGCATATTGAAGTTGATTATCATTTTTTTGGGGATGTAATAAATGAAGGTTTGATTTCACCATCTCATGTCTCCACATCGTTTCAACTGGCGGATATTTTCACAAAAGATCTCGGGAAGACACAATTTGATTTTCTCCTTTCCAAGCTGGGTATTTTTGAATCCCATGCTCCAACTTGAGGGGGATATTCAGATATATTTAAAAAGAGGCATTTTTAGAAAAAGATATTTTTGGGAAAATAATTGTTTGGAAATATCTTTTTACATACTTATTTATTTGTTTCCTGATTTCTGGATTTCCACGTCTATTCAAGGATAGGATATTTTGTGTGCTTATACTGTAAAGATTCTTTCATGATTGTTAATGAAAGAAAGCGGAGATTCAACAATTCTTCATATTTGCATCTCCATATGTTTCATATGGGCGTGAATAGTAACAACTGCCTAGTTGACTGTCGCAGTTGCCATATGATCACGTACACAATCTGAGGCTATTGTATATGCCATGAGCTCCATGCATTGTACTGCACATTATAGGATTCCAAAAACTCAAAGAATAAGAGTTACTATGTTTAGGTGCAGGTATAGTGGTTTTATATTTATAGCTAGATAAAACCAAAATATATCAGATTAAATGAACTTAAGTTGTTGCTTCTTAAATATAAGCATTTGAAATTTCATGCCTTCGAATTTTATCATTTACTAAATCATAGTTGTGCTTTAAACAATTGAAAGCATGTATGCTTTAAACATACATCCATCTTGATACTGTTGTTGTTTATTTATTTTCTACAGATGTCCTCCTACTCAAGGCCTTCGACCTATTATCGTGATTACTTCCTATGGTTTTGTTCGTCAGACTATTCAGATGATTCATGCGATCCTCCTCAAATTGTTTTTTCAGCTTAATCTCATACACCAACTCCGTTTAGCGTCTACAAGAGAATGGAGTCAAGCTTAGAAAGAGATTTGGCAATTTTAAGTGTTTATAATGTGGCACCGCTTACCAAGTTGACAACATCGACAACATTGCCACCCCTGCCAACATTTGTTATTGGAGAAGTACAATCTTGAAGTTGTTATGCCGTTGCAACATTGAGCCAATATTTATAACATGATATTTGAATAAAAACTCAGCCATCGATATTTTATTTCTGCTAACATTGTAGTCTTAGAGACTGTGGATTCATCCACTGGATTGACGAACCATTATGTGATCGTGGCGTGGAATTTGCACTGGAGGTTCTTGAAGTAAACAAAAGGCTTAAAAAGGAGCTTAAATTGCAAGATTTCATCGAGTTCAATAGATAAAAGATGTGTCAAAATTAAAAAGGTATTACTTTGGACTTATAACATTTACTACTATTTGAAACTTAAATGATGTTATTTAATTAAATGAATGCATGATGCAGTAGAAGAAGCGAAGAAAAGGGAAACTTTTGTAGTATAACATATGCAAAATTTTGGACGTAAGGTTCAATATATGGTCGGAGTTTCACATTTCATACTTGTAGACTTCAAATATGAAGCACGTCTTGTTATTTGTTAATTATGTGTTGTTGTTACAATGCAATTGGATATTGTTTCTTGATGTTTATTTGGTTATAATTTAAATGTATTGGATTTAGTCTCTTAATGTACTGAATTTTATTTTTAGTTCATATTTTGATGTTGTCACGAATATGGATTTTTATTTCTTATTGATTTTGTTACATGTTGCTATGTTGAGATAATATCATAGTTGAATGCATATTAAATAGTGATTATGCTATCTTGTAAGCAAATATAAGTGTTTCGTTTTACCAACACTTATAAATGTTGCGAATATAATGTTACCAACGCTTATAAGTGTTGTAAATGAATATTGCTAACGCTTATAAGTGTTGCGAATATTCTCGACCCCACACAGTGACATGTATAAGTACCACTGAAATTACTAGCGACGCTTACACTCGTTGGGAATCCCCTGTTTTGGTGAAGTGAAACTTGATTAATTTGCAGAGACTAAAAAAATAACCAATAGGTTAATTTCGTGATATGCGCTTAGATAGTTTGTTTGCAATTCTGATTTGATCTAAGTTTCAAGTATATGGCTTTGAAGTGTTTTCACATCGATTCGAATATGATCGATTCTCGACGATGAAATCTTGAGAAAGTTGTGGGTATGGAACTAAAATTCTCTATCATAGTAAATGCAGGATACTATGCAACACGATAAAATGTGTTTAAGGCATTTCTTAATGATGTAGTAGAAAAGGAATTCCATACTAGCAATCCTTTCTCTTTTCTAAATGATCAATCCAATGATGTTTCCTCTAATTCAATATTATCAAGTTCATCTCAATCTCTTTCAGCTTCCACTCTCTCTCATTTAACCACAATGTCGTGTTCTTCTTCCTTCAGCATTCAACTTCCTCTTAACTCTTCCAATTTGCCATCCTCTTCATCTTCATCTTCACCATACTCTCACTTATCACCCCCTCCACATGTCATCCTTCCTCCTTCTCGTTTGGCTTCCCCCACAAATTTTTCTAAAAAATCCAAAGGTAGCAAAAAGAAATCGAGGAAGAAAAAGTTAGCTGAAACAGGAGACTTGGATGAAGGTAAGGAATTCAGGCCTGAAGAAGTCCTACCTTCTAACAATAGTAAGAAAACTTCCACTAGACACACTAGGAAAATCCATCATCCCTTGGATCCACTTCCTTTTCAATGATGCACAACATTGGGTTTTGGAATATTTGAGGTGCAAATTCGCCCTCAAAGAAATGTGAGATTAAGTCTCAGATTAGAGATATAAACATCAATCTTATGTGTATATCAGAAACAAAACTTGATATAAATTCAACCAAAAGAGTGTTATCTTTTATTGCTTCGAAAGGGCAGTATGATCATAATTTGGCTCAAGCTAGATTTGGTAAATAGTTTACAATCTGGAATCCTAACTTTTTCAATCTCTCTAAAATTTCTGTTTTAGATCAATTTATTCACTACTCTTGTACACACATTCCAACTAACTCTCGTTTCCTTTTGATTTCTGCGTTTGCTCAAAATTCGGTTGCATTGAGAATTTCTTTTCTTGAGCATATTAGCCAGCTTAATCCTAATAACTATCCATGGATCATTGGAGGTGAATTCAATTGCATGTATTCATGTACACGATGTATGGGGGTTGCCCTCACTCTCTTAATGATATAAAACCATTGAATCAAACTGTGGTAAGGACTTGTTTGATTCTAGAAAGTTATTTTAGTCTTTCATATACTTGGTCTAACTGTAGTGGATCGGGTTCTCCTAGTCTTTGCAAGCTAGATAATATCTTTGTAAATTCTTCACTCTTAAATTTGTGTACTTAATCTTTTTTCCATGTTCTTCCATAATCAATTTCTGACCATTTCCCTTTAATTTTTCAGTGGCGAAAGGAGGTTGTTAGTAGCAAGTGTAAATCCTCTTTTAAATTTTTTAAAATTTTGGCTTAAACATCTAGATTTTTCTAACATTTTTATGCAAGTTTGGTCACAAAATATTTCAAGCAATCCATTGTTCAAGCTTCTACATAAGATGAAAATGCTAAAATTTCTTCTCAAATATTGGTTTACACATAATTTTGGAAATGCTTCGAAACTCTCAACATCTATTAGAGACAAGTTAGATTCTATTCAAGTGGAAATTCAGAGATTCCCTACAATGTTCTTTTGCAACAATGAGAATCACAATTGAAGAATCAGCTCAAGGATGCTCTGGATATGGAAATGTAGGCCCTAAGACAAAAGATATCTTTGTAAAGAGGTGGAAGCAGATAGAAATACCAAGTATTTTCACAACCTTATTCAGATTTGGAAAGCTAGAGATTCGAGTTTTATGATTAATGATATGAATGGTATTTATATTCTTCAATCAGATAGTGACGAGATAAACAAGGCTTTCATGGATTACTTTTCTTCCATTTTAGCTTCAAAAATGTTAATCAAGTGAATATTGATCCTCTATTTCACTTACACTTACCCTCACTTACAACTGTACAATTTGATAATATTATAGCTGTTATTACTTGTGATTAGATTAAATCAGCAGTTTCATTTTGATACATCAAGTTGTGGAGGACCTGATGGGTACAATGCCTTCTTTTTTCCATAGTGTTGGTCTACTTTGGGTGATGATACCATTAAAGCAATTCAATTCTTTTTCTTAAATAATCATCTGCGTTCATGTTTATCTGCCACCTCGATTGCATTAATACCATAAGTGGATAACCCAGTATCAGTGTATGCTTTTAGACCAATTTCATGTTGTAGTATAGTGTATAAGGTTATTTCTAAAATCTTAGCAAATAGATTACAACTTGTGCTTCCATCTATTATCTTTGTGGACCAATCTGCATATATCAATGGAAGATCGATCATTGACAATATCCTTATCACTCAAGAGTTATTATATGATTACAGTGAGATCATATCATCAAGATGCATGACGAAACTGGACATTAGGAAAGCCTTTGATTCTGTATCTTAGCACTCTATTTTAGTAGTGATGTCTAGGATGAATTTCCCAAAACCTTTTCTAGCATGGATTTTTACCAGTATATCATCACCTACTTATTCAATTTCACGAAATGGTGGTTTACATGACTACTTTAAAGGGACCCAAGGAGTGAGGCAGGAGGATCCCATTTCAGCTTATCTCTTCATTATAGTAATGGAGCTATTGAACTCTTTAATCATTCAACAGGTTGAGGCAGTAAAGTTGGAATTACATCCCAAGTGTAAGAATCCCATGATAACTCAACTACTATTTGCAAATGATTTAATTATTTTCACAAAGCCAAATCTTCGTAATATTAACTGTATCATGTCTACTCTTAAGTTCTTTTACTCTATTACTGGATCACATATTTATGTATTGGATTACCTCTTAAGAGAAAAAAGGAGATTATAAAATGTTCATGTTTAATGGAATTACCTTCAAAAATGCTTACTACTTGGGATTGCCTCTAATTAGTTCTAAAATTACAAAGGAGAAATGCTTTCCTTTGTTTGAGAAGATCATCAACAAAATGTAGGAATGGCCGAGTTGTAGGTTATCACAAGCTGGTAGACTTACAATTGTGCAGTCTATTGTAATAGCCATGACAACATACTGGTCTAGGCACTATATTTTGCTAGTCAAGCTCATCAATATGGTTAACTTTTTTATGACAAGAAATATGGTGGTCTTGGTATTACAAATTTGTCAATTTGGAAAATGAAGCTATCTCTGTATATTTTGAAAAGCTTTTTGTTGTTGTGAAAGGGCCATGGGTAGAACGGGTACATCATAATCTGATTGGAAAGAAGAAGTTTTGAATTATGCCAATACCGCAAAATGCAAGTTGGAGTTGGAGAAACATGCTTAAACTAAGAGGTATCTTCTTACCTTTCATTCAATGCAATTATGAGAGAATAGCAAATTTGTCATTTTGGCATAGTCCATGGGCAAGATCTGGTCTTATATTGATTAAAGTGGTGGAGTATAATGTGAGGATCAATTCAGGAATTCCTGAATTTGCAATAGTAGAAAACTTTTTTCATGATGGCAAGCTCACCTTACCCTATACAAGCTCAACTGTTTTGAGAAGGATATGGAAGGAGATATCTGATCATTATTACTTTACTGTGACAACGAAACTCTATGGCAAGGCAGAGGCCATTCAATCAATTATGTATACAAACTTCTCCAACCAGATAGGCAGATTTTTCCTAGGCATTCATGAATTAGGAATAGTGGCAGCTCGGCAAAAGAGAATCTTCTCCTCTGGAAAATAATGGCCAATGCCGTAAAAACTAAAAATAAATTGCATTCCATGGGATTAATCTAAGGTGATCTTTGTTTATTGTGTAGAGCTGAAACTGAATCTAATGTACACTTGTTTTTTTAGTGCACTTTTGTTTGTCAGATATGGTCATGGCTGTTAGCACCTGAATGTTATCGTAGACCTTCTTCTACAAGTCACATTGAATGATTCAATATATTCAAGGCCATAAGATGGAATAATAAAAGAGCTCGTCCGCTTTGGAAATTTCTGAAGAAGCTTATTTATGTTGTCTGGATGGAGAGAAACAATAGAATATTTGGCAATGGAGTCATGAATTTGAATGAACTTTTCATGGTGATATACAGAAGGATGCTAAAAACCTTGAATTCTAACGCTGATGATAAGTAAGGAGCTATGACATTTTGTGTAGTTTGTTAGGTGTGGCTCGCATTGGAATGGAGTGGGTGCATGGACTGAACAGACAAATTGTCCCACATCGCAAGATATTAAGAAAGATCATGGTATATATATGGTGTTGGTGGCATGTAACAACGCGGAATTCCTTTTGTTACAACAAGTGCTTGCCAATACCAAATTATATGCTCCATGGGAGGCGATGGGGATGTTCAATCGGGACGCCTGCATAGGAGTCTTCGACCGTTGACCTCGGGTAGACACGGTGAAGTGCATGCGATGAGAATGGGAATGCCAAAACTCAACATGGTATCAGAGCTCTATGGTTCGAGGGGACCAGTATATGTAGCATGACCGAAGCATGGCTCCTAAGGGGCTTGAGCATGGGATGCTCGTCAAGGTGGAGATATAATGGTAAAAGCAGCCTGACGCCACTGCTTGTGAGAACTCGGGGTAGCAGCCTAGCCAACTGTGAAGAGAACTCCAGGTATAACTCCAATGTGACTTGAGCAATGCTCGCCAAGGTGGAGATTGTTAGGTGTGGCTCGCATTGGAATTGTGACGGCAAGGAATTTCGCTCGGTCCGAACCAGTCGCTAAACCGATCCAGGCCGTTCGAAACGCCCTATCGTTTGAGAACACGACAAAACAGAACGCATACAGAAGAACGTTTCATTGTATATCACAACAATGCATCAGATTACAAGAATATACAGAGTATAAATGAATATTACACAGAAATATCAGAGATTTAAATTACATTTAAATACATCGCAGCGGAAAATAATACAATACACAACTAGAAGAGATATACGGATACAAAGCTTTCCGGATATCGTTCCAGCTGTAAACCAGGATCCTGTGAATATAAATCTGCAAAACCAAAACTACTAGCTGCCCGTGTCGAAAATAAGGGCACCCAGAGTTTAGGTTAAAACAATAAACTCCAGGTCAGTCATGTGACCGGTGTGAGAACTAAAACGGTTATTAATCTTTATTTTAAATCATTAGGTAAATCAAGGGACCACGCCGTATAACACGGAACGGGTTTCCTCCCAAGAATACCAGTGCATAAAACAAACAGCGCAATGCTAAATAAAGAAAAATGAAGCTGTTATAAGACCCAGGTCCTATCACACAATGCAACGCAAGCCGGGGGATAGGGTTTTCCCTTATAACAGCCAAAGAATGCTTGATACGTTTAAAACAAATCATTTGATACTATTATAAGTGCATAGTGTATAAAACAACTTCAAATCATAAGTATCAATCATAGGCGGCATGGGTACCATATATCATGTCGCCATATATAGGTTTACAAATAAAACCGCAAATGTCACGTATTTGGAAATTGGATTTCCGTCTATGAACCGAGGCAAAAGATAGTCCTCAACCGATTCGAGACGCTCTAGCCCGCCCCTCAGGAACAGCCGCAACTGCCCCTTGGATCGTCAGGGCCGGTCCACCGATGTGGATTATTATGCCTGAACACTACGTCTCCCCACCCTATGGGGTGTAAGTCTGGTCCGTCAGCCGACCAGAATGCATCGGCCGAAACCGATATAACCGAGGCGCCTCGCAACCGCAACAACCACATAAGTCAAACTCGTCAGGGCGTGTAAAACCACTGACGCCACTTCTAGCTAGAAAGAAACGCAAGTCCTCCCTGAGGTCCATCTCCCGTTTTTGGTTCATACCGGGTGTGAAACACGCGAGGTAAACGTTACACAAAGCTACGCCACAAAGGCCGTGCTTTGATCATCACCACAAGACTTTGCTTTTCAACAGAAGCCTCGATCAATTTCCACTTAGGCATGCCACACAGGCAATTCACTCCATGCGATTGATATCCATCAATATATAACCCCTGAGCTCGTACGTCTCAGAGAAGGGCGTTAAGCAAGAGAATAAATTCTCCGCCGCCAAACAGATATATATTTAATAGAAATCAATCACACAGACTAAAATCCAATGTCAGACACACAGTCCATTTTCAAGTCCGTTCTGGGTCTGAACGAAATCGGAGGCACCTAGTACCTCGCATACCCATCGATCTCTAAGTACGTCTGGACGATCACAAACTGTTTCCATCTTCTTGGGTGTACAGCCCAATCAAGATCATCAGTAATCACCCAAACGACGTGAAGACTTCTGGTCTTCGACCACCGTCTTCATCTTCGACACCACGTCGAATCAGTTATTCAGAATGGGATCAACCCGGTTTTTCTGAATAACTCGCGTATATTTTAAATAAGTGTTACACAAACACAACATACGCCTCATTCCAATTCATTAGTCACTAACCGTAAATTAATCAAGAGAATAATCCCCCAAATATTAACCCCGAAGGCCGAAACCAACATCAGATCAATATCCAGAAAACCATTCTGCTTGGCTAACCGACAGTTAGTTTCTAAATTTCACATTCATAGGGAAAGGTTCCCATTAATTTTTATCAAAGATAAATTCTTGAATTTATGCTTTAATCTACTTTTGAATATCAATTCAAACTAGTCGGGATTAGCGAACCTTACCGAAGTAATCATTTGTTTTAATTTCCCAATCCCAACCTATCCATCCCATGAAGTAAAACTGGTTATACTTCATATCTAACACCACGGTGTTATCGGTAAATTCAATTACCATTTCACGTTCAAATCTAATTAAAGATTTAACTATCGCCTGGAGCAAAACTGGTGATACTCCATTCTCGATCTTTTCAATCTAATTAAAGATTCATTAAAACTCCACTTAGTTTTAATCGTTAACTGGGTTAAAGAATCAGTGTCATTTAAAACACAGTTCACGATAAACCCAAAATCACATTCATTAATTATCGGGTTAAAGAACGAGTGTTATTTAAAACACTGTTCACGATAAACCCAAAAATCAATACCAATTCAATTCCAATTAAATATCATTTAATTGGTACACTTCATTAAATCTAAATAAAAAGATTTAATCTTTTCTCAACTGGGTTCAAGAACAGTGTTAGTGAAGACACCATTCACGACAAACCCAAATCACATTTGATATTCAATACAAGGCTCTGAATAGAAAATATATCGGCTTATATTCAATATCAAATTCTACGACTAACAAATGTCGTATTGGAAATAACGATATAAATATATATCTTTCAAATTTCCATATCAACATCCGTATAATCACGAATTTCAACATCGAAATATTCCGAAGACAATTTCGATTCAATTCCACTCCAATGCAATCATTGGAAATTTTGGTTATTTTCAAAACCCTTTTCAAATTCAATTTATTTATTTAAAAATAAATAGAATTATAATTCTAGTTCAAAACTAGTTCATTTCGATAAAAATCTATTTTATCCTTTCAAATATGGAGTTTTTCATCCCAATTCTTTCTAAATCATTTCTTATGATTTTACACAAATTATTACTATTTTTAATAATTTTATCAAGGCCCGTTCAGTCGATTTCCAACAATGGCCATCGAACTGCACTTACAGCGACCTTTTTCGAATTTGATTTGGACATAATTCCAAATCCAACCGTTAGATTTCTAATTTCTAATATTCTTTAGAAAGCTCTTTTCGATACGAACCCAACGGTTCCGGTTTTAGGAGAATCCGACGGTCGGATCTCCCGTAATGTCCGTTTGAAACAAATGGTCGAAATTCGCGAACTGCCGCGGCACGGCGCGCTCTATTCAGGCCATTATATTATATATATAATATATATAATATATATTTCGTCGATTTCTATTTAAAACGAATTATATAAATCGTTTTAAATTCGTTTCAAAAGCAATTTCAACTTCCATTTCAATTCAAATCAAAATTGAATTCTTCTTTATAAATTCGTTTTAAAATTCACTTCTATTCAATTCAAATTTCAATTCAATTTGAATTCATTTCAATTTGCTTCCAATTCAATTTGAATTCGTTTTCAATTCATTTCGAAATCGTTTTCAATTCAATTCAATTCATTTCGAAATCGTTTTCAATTCAATTCATTTCGAAATCGTTTTCAATTCAATTCATTTCGAAATTGTTTTCAATTCAATTCATTTCGAAATCGTTTTCAATTCATTTCATTTCGAAATCGTTTCCAATTCAATTCATTTCGAAATCGTTTTCAATTCAATTCATTTCGAAATCGTTTTCAATTCATTTCATTTCGAAATCGTTTCCAATTCATTTCATTTCGAAATCGTTTTCAATTCAATTCATTTCGAAATCGTTTTCAATTCATTTCATTTCGAAATCGTTTTCAATTCATTTCATTTCGAAATCGTTTTCAATTCATTTCATTTCGAAATCGTTTTCGATTCATTTCATTTCGAAATCGTTTTCAATTCATTTCATTTCGAAATCGTTTCCAATTCAATTCATTTCGAAATCGTTTTCAATTCAATTCATTTCGAAATCGTTTTCAATTCAATTCATTTCGAAATCGTTTTCAATTCAATTCAATTCATTTCGAAATCGTTTTCAATTCAATTCATTTCGAAATCGTTTTCAATTCAATTCATTTCGAAATATTCGATTTCGAAATCACTTTTCAATATTCATTTTAAAATGAATAAAATCGATATAAATATCGTTCACGTCAAAATGGCGTCAATCTAATCAACACGACTTCATAAATTTCTATTTTCAAATATTCTATTTCAAATATTTCCTATTATCAAAATATTCTTTATTATCAAAATATTCTTTATTTTCACGATTGGAATGAGGCCCAATCAATTACCATATAAAGTTAATTATATGGATTTTCATACAACACATGTATATAATAGCAACGACAAATAATCAACCATCAACCAAAGTGCACTACACTGTATAAGCATCAAATATAAATATCTAATGCTTATAACAGCCTGTCAATCAATCGATTGACATATTTAATCAATCAAGATGAGTGAACTTCAAATTTCATCCCAACACCCGTGTGGGGTTTCAAACAATCAAACACAGATTTTTATTCGTGCAGTTGGGCGATGTGTGAAATTTATCGACCCAATCAATATCTGTCAAATCAGTGTATATACAAACAAATCGGCCGATTTGTTTATAACTATTCATTTATTCACTTTCATGTTAAAATTTATATTTTTAACGATAAAACATTTTATTTCAACCTATGAATTTCTATTCAATTCATTTACACAATAAAATGGTATTTTTATTTTCTAACATATTTCAGAAAATTTCGGCGGCATAACGGCACGATACTAGAAACGGGACAAGGCCTAGCCTTATCCCCGGTCTAGTGAAGGCCCATGCCATTCACACATCAATCAAATCAATTCGTTATGCAAACCACAAAACTTGGAGTAAGAGTCTAACCTAGCCTTACTCCTTCGCCTTATAACGGCGCACGTCTAATCCTAACCAATTTATCGATTCGATTTTTCACACCACAAACCACATTCAAACCAATATCGCAATCAATCACCAAACAGCCAAACAAACAAGTCCATGGTCTGTGGACGATTGTGTCGGGTGCTACTAAACACCGTCTGCATCCTAGTATATATATATAACTAGAAAATAAATTGAAGAGTGAGAAATTCTCACATATAGCTATCCTAGCTCCACGGCACTTCATTTGCAGAAGTCTTCATCGCTATCGCATCTTTGCCACCTTCGTTGTCCGCTTTCACTACATATGTAAAAATCGAATTTTTATTTCAAAGTTCAATATATAAAAATCGAATTTTTATTTCAAAGTTCAATATATAAAAATCGAATTTTTATTTCACTACACATATAAAGGTGATATTTTTAATTCTCTATATGAACAAAAATCACATTTTTACCACTTCTATATAGTAAAGATTATATTTTTAATACTTTAAAAATATAAAAATCATATTTTTATTACTTTAAAAATATAAGAATCATATTTTACTCCTTCTACTTAATAAAATTCCGACTTTTCTATTTTAAAGATCAAATCTTTTTCCTTTTAAAGTTAAAACCTTTTTCTTTTTAAAGTTAAAACCTTTTCATAAATCAGTTTTATAAATTCTAAAAATCAGTTTATAAATTCTAAAAAAATCAGTTTATAAATTCTAAAAAATCAGTTTATAAATTCATAAAAAAAAACAGTTTATAAATTCATAATAAAATCAATTTATAAATCCCTAAAAATCAGTTTTTATATTCATAAAAAAAACAGTTTATAAATTCATTATAAAATCAGTTTTTAAAATAAAAGTAAAGTAAATAAATTAAAAAACTTACTATAACGAAGAAAGGGGGCATCGACTTCGGCGGCAGGTGGTTGCGGTGGTGGGGGCTTCGCCGATGGCGATGGCGGCGGACGAGGTCGCGAACGAGGGGGCTTCGGGGGTTCCTTGAACAGAGCTCGGTGGAGAGGAGAGGTAGGGGAGGAGAGGCGTTAGCGTGGAGCAGGGCTCGTGGGGGGTGGCGCTGCCACGATGGGCGGCGGATCGGTGATTGGGGGGCTTCGATCCGTGTTTCTCTTTTTTTTTTTTTTCTGTTTAATGAAATCGGGGGGGGGGGGGGGCGGTAGTTAAGGGGAAAGAGATATATTTTTTTTTATTAAATTAATTTAATTTCTCTCTCCTAAGTTGACTTTTCATATGACCTCAAAACGAGGCCCACCGCCTGCCGTCCATAGCGTATTACCCCCATTCCGAACACAATGGGATATGTATCGCAAGCTGATTCGATCGCTTTGATCAGTTTCCGTTGAATTTACATTTAAATCACTACATTGAATTTTAAATGTACATTTCAAATTACCGGGGTCACGTACTAACTAGAAAAATTCCCGAAAAATATTTTCTAGCTTCGTATTGACGATACGGTCCTAACAAAACTAGTTTCGATGAATTCTGAGACCGTTTGAAAAATGGCCAATTTTCAGTCGATTAAAATCAACTAAAACTGGTCAAACGCGTTTTCCTTTGCCACGCTCACATATTGATTCGAAAAATTATGAAATTTGAAACCTAGCAATAACTTGACATCACGGACCCAACAAAACTGGTTTCGTCGAAATCCGAGGTCGTTTGCAAAATGTCCATTTTTAAGGGCCTGAATTCCATAGCGACTATTCAGAATTTTCAACTGGACATATCTTTTGATTCCCGATATGAAATCTTGATTTTTCGGATTCGTTGGAAAGATATTACCAATTAGATCATAATGTTTTTGGTTTCACTAAAATCCGGATTGTTTTGCACCCGGTACATTCAATTGAAGTTTGAAATCGAATTATCGAACTACCGCGCCATTTTCAATTCTATTTATAATTATATATAATTATTTATATTCTAACGACAACGCGTATAATATATACGTTCCATTTATATTCTAAATAAATTTCTCGTCGATATTATTTAAAATAATTCATTTTAAATATTCAAAATTCGCTAAAATCGCCAAAATAAAAATTTTAAACTGGCCCAGATTTTCGGGTTGTTACAATCTCTTCCACTTAAAACTTTTCGTCCCCGAAAAGGAACAAAGTCGAAAGTGGTTTGATTAATCAACACTACGCCCGACCAGGCTTCCATTCTCCAACTCTTTAGTTTCTGAGAATTTTCAAAATTTCAAAAATTTGGCTAACACCCTAAATTTTTGAAAAATTTCGCCATAACCTCCCCTGCACCGGGAGCATCGGGGAATTTCAAATAGCTTCCCCGGTCCTTCAGATCTCAAAAAGAAAAAGAAAAAGCCAAGCGGCTAGCCAATAGGCTCACAAAATCATCATCACCCAAACAAAACAGGAAATTATGTAGTAAACATGTACCTATTTGTCGGGCAAACAAATTTTATTCTTCGGCTCTAGCCTCCTTGCTATGACCTATTCAATGATATACATGTATATGCAAGCAGATGCGACCAATTTTCAATACAGTTCAATATTCGGTTCAATTAGGCTAAATGGCTAAAAATTAGCTACCAAATAAACAAACAACACTAACATCCATCAATTAGTGAATTAGAGTTTCAAATTCATAAATTTGATACATATACAGAAAATCATGTTTTTGATGCCAATTCACCACAATGTGTTCTAACTATATTAGTTTTGGTTCTCACACCAGTCTAATGGAAATATATAGAAAACACACCTTCGTAACACGAATATAAATATTGATAATGCGGCCGCATTACCAAAATTATCTCCGGGCGACTAGAGTGTGATTCTATATCTATCCAGTATATTAAAACTTTGAATACACGCGGATCAGACGTATACGCAAAATCTATATATACTGGATTGTCCACATCAATATAAATAATCAAATATGAATAATTGATTTAAATTTTCAAAACAAAATTTGTTTTCACTTTAAAATTTTACTCTTCACACTCGTTCTAGGATACTACTGATCCCATCTCTAACGAGTCATCCTCATTGGATATTACTAATCCAATATCTGATGAATTCTTTCGTATGGTTCTAATGTGTCTTATTCTCGAGCTTTGCAAACCAAAGCTCTGATACCAACTGTGACGGCAAAGAATTTCGCTCGGTCCGAACCAGTCGCTAAACCGATCCAGGCCGTTCGAAACGCCCTATCGTTTGAGAACACGACAAAACAGAACGCATACAGAAGAACGTTTCATTGTATATCACAACAATGCATCAGATTACAAGAATATACAGAGTATAAATGAATATTACACAGAAATATCAGAGATTTAAATTACATTTAAATACATCGCAGCGGAAAATAATACAATACACAACTAGAAGAGATATACGGATACAAAGCTTTCCGGATATCGTTCCAGCTGTAAACCAGGATCCTGTGAATATAAATCTGCAAAACCAAAACTACTAGCTGCCCGTGTCGAAAATAAGGGCACCCAGAGTTTAGGTTAAAACAATAAACTCCAGGTCAGTCATGTGACCGGTGTGAGAACTAAAACGGTTATTAATCTTTATTTTAAATCATTAGGTAAATCAAGGGACCACGCCGTATAACACGGAACGGGTTTCCTCCCAAGAATACCAGTGCATAAAACAAACAGCGCAATGCTAAATAAAGAAAAATGAAGCTGTTATAAGACCCAGGTCCTATCACACAATGCAACGCAAGCCGGGGGATAGGGTTTTCCCTTATAACAGCCAAAGAATGCTTGATACGTTTAAAACAAATCATTTGATACTATTATAAGTGCATAGTGTATAAAACAACTTCAAATCATAAGTATCAATCATAGGCGGCATGGGTACCATATATCATGTCGCCATATATAGGTTTACAAATAAAACCGCAAATGTCACGTATTTGGAAATTGGATTTCCGTCTATGAACCGAGGCAAAAGATAGTCCTCAACCGATTCGAGACGCTCTAGCCCGCCCCTCAGGAACAGCCGCAACTGCCCCTTGGATCGTCAGGGCCGGTCCACCGATGTGGATTATTATGCCTGAACACTACGTCTCCCCACCCTATGGGGTGTAAGTCTGGTCCGTCAGCCGACCAGAATGCATCGGCCGAAACCGATATAACCGAGGCGCCTCGCAACCGCAACAACCACATAAGTCAAACTCGTCAGGGCGTGTAAAACCACTGACGCCACTTCTAGCTAGAAAGAAACGCAAGTCCTCCCTGAGGTCCATCTCCCGTTTTTGGTTCATACCGGGTGTGAAACACGCGAGGTAAACGTTACACAAAGCTACGCCACAAAGGCCGTGCTTTGATCATCACCACAAGACTTTGCTTTTCAACAGAAGCCTCGATCAATTGCCACTTAGGCATGCCACACAGGCAATTCACTCCATGCGATTGATATCCATCAATATATAACCCCTGAGCTCGTACGTCTCAGAGAAGGGCGTTAAGCAAGAGAATAAATTCTCCGCCGCCAAACAGATATATATTTAATAGAAATCAATCACACAGACTAAAATCCAATGTCAGACACACAGTCCATTTTCAAGTCCGTTCTGGGTCTGAACGAAACCGGAGGCACCTAGTACCTCGCATACCCATCGATCTCCAAGTACGTCTGGACGATCACAAACTGTTTCCATCTTCTTGGGTGTACAGCCCAATCAAGATCATCAGTAATCACCCAAACGACGTGAAGACTTCTGGTCTTCGACCACCGTCTTCATCTTCGACACCACGTCGAATCAGTTATTCAGAATGGGATCAACCCGGTCTTTCTGAATAACTCGCGTATATTTTAAATAAGTGTTACACAAACACAACATACGCCTCATTCCAATTCATTAGTCACTAACCGTAAATTAATCAAGAGAATAATCCCCCAAATATTAACCCCGAAGGCCGAAACCAACATCAGATCAATATCCAGAAAACCATTCTGCTTGGCTAACCGACAGTTAGTTTCTAAATTTCACATTCATAGGGAAAGGTTCCCATTAATTTTTATCAAAGATAAATTCTTGAATTTATGCTTTAATCTACTTTTAAATATCAATTCAAACTAGTCGGGATTAGCGAACCTTACCGAAGTAATCATTTGTTTTAATTTCCCAATCCCAACCTATCCATCCCATGAAGTAAAACTGGTTATACTTCATATCTAACACCACGGTGTTATCGGTAAATTCAATTACCATTTCACGTTCAAATCTAATTAAAGATTTAACTATCGCCTGGAGCAAAACTGGTGATACTCCATTCTCGATCTTTTCAATCTAATTAAAGATTCATTAAAACTCCACTTAGTTTTAATCGTTAACTGGGTTAAAGAATCAGTGTCATTTAAAACACAGTTCACGATAAACCCAAAATCACATTCATTAATTATCGGGTTAAAGAACGAGTGTTATTTAAAACACTGTTCACGATAAACTCAAAAATCAATACCAATTCAATTCCAATTAAATATCATTTAATTGGTACACTTCATTAAATCTAAATAAAAAGATTTAATCTTTTCTCAACTGGGTTCAAGAACAGTGTTAGTGAAGACACCATTCACGACAAACCCAAATCACATTTGATATTCAATACAAGGCTCTGAATAGAAAATATATCGGCTTATATTCAATATCAAATTCTACGACTAACAAATGTCGTATTGGAAATAACGATATAAATATATATCTTTCAAATTTCCATATCAACATCCGTATAATCACGAATTTCAACATCGAAATATTCCGAAGACAATTTCGATTCAATTCCACTCCAATGCAATCATTGGAAATTTTGGTTATTTTCAAAACCCTTTTCAAATTCAATTTATTTATTTAAAAATAAATAGAATTATAATTCTAGTTCAAAACTAGTTCATTTCGATAAAAATCTATTTTATCCTTTCAAATATGGAGTTTTTCATCCCAATTCTTTCTAAATCATTTCTTATGATTTTACACAAATTATTACTATTTTTAATAATTTTATCAAGGCCCGTTCAATCGATTTCCAACAATGGCCATCGAACTGCACTTACAGCGACCTTTTTCGAATTTGATTTGGACATAATTCCAAATCCAACCGTTAGATTTCTAATTTCTAATATTCTTTAGAAAGCTCTTTTCGATACGAACCCAACGGTTCCGGTTTTAGGAGAATCCGACGGTCGGATCTCCCGTAATGTCCATTTGAAACAAATGGTCGAAATTCGCGAACTGCCGCGGCGCGGCGCGTTCTATTCAGGCCATTATATTATATATATAATATATATAATATATATTTCGTCGATTTCTATTTAAAACGAATTATATAAATCGTTTTAAATTCGTTTCAAAAGCAATTTCAACTTCCATTTCAATTCAAATCAAAATTGAATTCTTCTTTATAAATTCGTTTTAAAATTCACTTCTATTCAATTCAAATTTCAATTCAATTTGAATTCATTTCAATTTGCTTCCAATTCAATTTGAATTCGTTTTCAATTCATTTCGAAATCGTTTTCAATTCAATTCAATTCATTTCGAAATCGTTTTCAATTCAATTCATTTCGAAATCGTTTTCAATTCAATTCATTTCGAAATTGTTTTCAATTCAATTCATTTCGAAATCGTTTTCAATTCATTTCATTTCGAAATCGTTTCCAATTCAATTCATTTCGAAATCGTTTCCAATTCAATTCATTTCGAAATCGTTTTCAATTCATTTCATTTCGAAATCGTTTCCAATTCATTTCATTTCGAAATCGTTTTCAATTCAATTCATTTCGAAATCGTTTTCAATTCATTTCATTTCGAAATCGTTTTCAATTCATTTCATTTCGAAATCGTTTTCAATTCATTTCATTTCGAAATCGTTTTCAATTCATTTCATTTCGAAATCGTTTTCAATTCATTTCATTTCGAAATCGTTTCCAATTCAATTCATTTCGAAATCGTTTTCAATTCAATTCATTTCGAAATCGTTTTCAATTCAATTCATTTCGAAATCGTTTTCAATTCATTTTGAAATCGTTTTCAATTCAATTCATTTCGAAGTCGTTTTCAATTCAATTCATTTCGAAATATTCGATTTCGAAATCACTTTTCAATATTCATTTTAAAATGAATAAAATCGATATAAATATCGTTCACGTCAAAATGGCGTCAATCTAATCAACACGGCTTCATAAATTTCTATTTTCAAATATTCTATTTCAAATATTTCCTATTATCAAAATATTCTTTATTATCAAAATATTCTTTATTTTCACGATTGGAATGAGGCCCAATCAATTACCATATAAAGTTAATTATATGGATTTTCATACAACACATGTATATAATAGCAACGACAAATAATCAACCATCAACCAAAGTGCACTACACTGTATAAGCATCAAATATAAATATCTAATGCTTATAACAGCCTGTCAATCAATCGATTGACATATTTAATCAATCAGGATGAGTGAACTTCAAATTTCATCCCAACACCCGTGTGGGGTTTCAAACAATCAAACACATATTTTTATTCGTGCAGTTGGGCGATGTGTGAAATTTATCGACCCAATCAATATCTGTCAAATCAGTGTATATACAAACAAATCGGCCGATTTGTTTATAACTATTCATTTATTCACATTCACGTTAAAATTTATATTTTTAACGATAAAACATTTTATTTCAACCTATGAATTTCTATTCAATTCATTTACACAATAAAATGGTATTTTTATTTTCTAACATATTTCAGAAAATTTCGGCGGCATAACGGCACGATACTAGAAACGGGACAAGGCCTAGCCTTATCCCCGGTCTAGTGAAGGCCCACGCCATTCACACATCAATCAAATCAATTCGTTATGCAAACCACAAAACTTGGAGTACGAGTCTAACCTAGCCTTACTCCTTCGCCTTATAACGGCGCACGTCTAATCCTAACCAATTTATCGATTCGATTTTTCACACCACAAACCACATTCAAACCAATATCGCAATCAATCACCAAACAGCCAAACAAACAAGTCCATGGTCTGTGGACGATTGTGTCGGGTGCTACTAAACACCGTCTGCATCCTAGTATATATATATAAGTAGAAAATAAATTGAAGAGTGAGAAATTCTCACATATAGCTATCCTAGCTCCACGGCACTTCATTTGCAGAAGTCTTCATCGCTATCGCATCTTTGCCACCTTCGTTGTCCGCTTTCACTACATATGTAAAAATCGAATTTTTATTTCAAAGTTCAATATATAAAAATCGAATTTTTATTTCAAAGTTCAATATATAAAAATCGAATTTTTATTTCACTACACATATAAAGGTGATATTTTTAATTCTCTATATGAACAAAAATCACATTTTTACCACTTCTATATAGTAAAGATTATATTTTTAATACTTTAAAAATATAAAAATCATATTTTTATTACTTTAAAAATATAAGAATCATATTTTACTCCTTCTACTTAATAAAATTCCGACTTTTCTATTTTAAAGATCAAATCTTTTTCCTTTTAAAGTTAAAACCTTTTTCTTTTTAAAGTTAAAACCTTTTCATAAATCAGTTTTATAAATTCTAAAAATCAGTTTATAAATTCTAAAAAAATCAGTTTATAAATTCTAAAAAATCAGTTTATAAATTCATAAAAAAAAACAGTTTATAAATTCATAATAAAATCAGTTTATAAATCCCTAAAAATCAGTTTTTATATTCATAAAAAAAACAGTTTATAAATTCATTATAAAATCAGTTTTTAAAATAAAAGTAAAGTAAATAAATTTAAAAACTTACTGTAACGAAGAAAGGGGGCATCGACTTCGGCGGCAGGTGGTTGCGGTGGTGGGGGCTTCGCCGATGGCGATGGCGGCGGACGAGGTCGCGAACGAGGGGGCTTCGGGGGTTCCTTGAACAGAGCTCGGTGGAGAGGAGAGGGAGGGGAGGAGAGGCGTTAGCGTGGAGCAGGGCTCGTGGGGGGTGGCGCTGCCACGATGGGCGGCGGATCGGTGATTGGGGGGGCTTCGATCCGTGTTTCTCTTTTTTTTTTTTTTTTTCTGTTTAACGAAATCGGGGGGGGGGGGGGCGGTAGTTAAGGGGAAAGAGATAAATTTTTATTTTTATTAAATTAATTTAATTTCTCTCTCCTAAGTTGACTTTTCGTATGACCTCAAAACGAGGCCCACCGCCTGCCGTCCATAGCGTATTACCCCCATTCCGAACACAATGGGATATGTATCGCAAGCTGATTCGATCGCTTTGATCAGTTTCCGTTGAATTTACATTTAAATCACTACATTGAATTTTAAATGTACATTTCAAATTACCGGGGTCACATACTAACTAGAAAAATTCCCGAAAAATATTTTCTAGCTTCGTATTGACGATACGGTCCTAACAAAACTAGTTTCGATGAATTCTGAGACCATTTGAAAAATGGCCAATTTTCAGTCGATTAAAATCAACTAAAACTGGTCAAACGCGTTTTCCTTTGCCACGCTCACATATTGATTCGAAAAATTATGAAATTTGAAACCTAGCAATAACTTGACATCACGGACCCAACAAAACTGGTTTCGTCGAAATCCGAGGTCGTTTGCAAAATGTCCATTTTTAAGGGCCTGAATTCCATAGCGACTATTCAGAATTTTCAACTGGACATATCTTTTGATTCCCGATATGAAATCTTGATTTTTCGGATTCGTTGGAAAGATATTACCAATTAGATCATAATGTTTTTGGTTTCACTAAAATCCGGATTGTTTTGCACCCGGTACATTCAATTGAAGTTTGAAATCGAATTATCGAACTACCGCGCCATTTTCAATTCTATTTATAATTGTATATAATTATTTATATTCTAACGACGACGCGTATAATATATACGTTCCATTTATATTCTAAATAAATTTCTCGTCGATATTATTTAAAATAATTCATTTTAAATATTCAAAATTCGCTAAAATCGCCAAAATAAAAATTTTAAACTGGCCCAGATTTTCGGGTTGTTACAGGAATGGAGTGGGTGCGTGGATTGAACGGACAAACTGTCCCACATACCAAGATATTAAGAAAGATCGTGGTATATATAAGGTGTTGGTGACATGTAACACTGGGGATTCCTTTTGTTACAGTAAGTGCTTGTCAATACCAAATTATATGCTTGATGGGTGGCGATAGGGATGTTCAATTGGGACGCCGACATAGGAGACTTCGACCATTGACTCTGATAGACATGGTGAAGTGCGTACGGTACGTAGGGAAGGCCGAAACTCAACATAGTTTACTTTGATGCTTTTCATATTTCCCTGTAGTTTTGTGTGATTTTGTTGTATATTTGTTCTTGTTTGTAAGTAATAGTGCCGATTTCTGGTTTATAAATAAGTTGATACTACATTGTGTAAATATGTTGAGTGATTATTAAAATTTCACTTGCCTTTCGGATAAAAAATTCTCTATCATAGTAGTTGGATACGCAAGGAGAATAGGTTACTAATCAAGAAGCCTGATTATAGTACACTCCAGAGATGTCAAGTGAATGATACTAGCTTGGAAGGGAAGTTATGTATTTGAGTATTGATCGAATAAGACATAGATATATAATTTGTGTCCATCATACGGGCTTATTAAATTAATGGGTAAAATTGGTTGTTTAATTGAGCTTTGTTTCTAGATGAGTTAAGGATGAAATTTCGAGGACGAAATTTATTTTAGGGTGGAAGAATGTAACAACCCAGAATTTTATCAGTTTATTTTATTTGTATTTAATTTATTTAAATATTCGATTTATGTTTTAAATCATTAAATTTCATTTTATATGGTGAGTGAATGATAGAAAAATTATTTTAAGCATTTAAATAATAGATTTGATGGTTTATAGCCTTTTCAAATTTATGTTAAGTTAAAATAGAAAGCTTGGTTTTAACTTTTGTATGGTAATATATATGTTTCTTATTGTAAAAGTGTATTTGAAAAATAAAAATTTGGATGTTTAGATATGTCATATAATGATAATATTTTCAGATATATATACATATATTAATAAATATATATAATAAGAATTTTTATTTTTTATTTAATGTTATGTTTAATAATAGACTAAGTTAATAAATTCGAATTTGTATTATATAAAATATTGATTTGATGTTTACCTACAACTTAAGTAATGTATTTGTATATAAATATTTTTTATATATAAAAGTATGATTTGAAGTAAGAAAGATATATATGTATATATTTAGTTTTTTATAAAAAAAAGGAGAAATAAGTATTAAATAAATTGTACTAAAAGTACACTCACCTTTCCTGACATTTAGCTTCACATTAAATACTTTGCATTACTTAATGTGTAAAGGAGGCTTGAAATAATGTAAGGGTCAATAAGGTATTTTGACTCTTTAATTAAAATTTTGTTTTAATTACATTCCTTCTTGTATATATACGCTTAACTTTGAGCTTCTCCTTCCTCTTACAGTCCATTCTTTTCTTTTCCTTGCTCTAACTTCTAAACTTAAAAATGGCAGCGAACAAGATCTTTCCCTTCTATCTGAAAATATCCATGCTTTCATTTATTTTTAGAGTATTGTTAATGCCTCTCCAAAAACAGATAAGGGGGTGATATTTCATTTTCACTCCATTAAAAATTAAATTGTTAAGAAGAGCCAAACACAAAGGAAAAATAAATAAAAGAACCCGATTTTACCCTCCATTCAAATACACAATATACTGTAAAAATCGACAAGAACATACTAAAATTAAGTACAAAGTTTGGAAATAACATGCAGAAAATATATGACCAAAAACGGGCCTCCTTTTTTTCTACTAAAATGTTACCTTTCGGTGATTTGTTCAACAAATTCAACATGTCATTCTCTTTTTTGATTAAAAATCATGTTATCTCCTTTTCAAAGTTAGAAATTTCGTTAGAAATTGGTTTCTCCATGAAAAAAGTGATTAATTGTTTACTCTAAGAAGAGATGATTAGGGTTTAACGAACAGTAAAATATAATTAGGGTAAAATAATAAAAGGATATTTTGGTCTATTTATTATAAATTGTTAATGGGGGTTATGCTAAATGATCATCTCCTTAGTAAATTTAAAAAAAAAAAAAAGTGATCGCCCCCTAACCATTTTTGTAGTGGAATTAACAATACTCTATTTTTATTTCTATAAAAAAAACATTTCTATATATAAGCCAGTTGCCTTCAAAATACATGGCAATGAGAAAGCTGGAAGGAAAGACATTAAGCAAACACGTTTTAACACACTAAGCAGCTTAAAAAAATATCAAAATCATAAATATTTACCTACTATAAAAAACATATCTTAAGTTCTATTAATTTATTCTTGGATCTGGCATGGTTTTTTAGTTGACTAACCTATTTTAGAGGTGGTGGAGATCAACACCGTAGCATGGTCGAGGGGTATGCAAGCTACAGGTGAAGTAGTGTTCGGATTTGTAGTGGATCAGAGCAGCGTTAGGTGATCCGGAGTACAGTAGGCTGTTTGTCGGGAGGAGTCGTAGCATGCAAAAAAAATTGGTGATATTTCATGACAATTTTTATCGCTAATTTATGAGGGCTACATAAGGAATCGAAAGTCGAAATTTGATGGAGGGCACCGAAGTTGAGGTGATGTTGATGGTCTTGACGAGGGAGAGATGGATGATCGTATGGAGGCCTTGAATTCGACGTCGAGGGTTCGAAGGGAGGTCCAACGTGCATCATGGCGTGAACTAGATGGGTACGTTATACATGCATTTTCAATGTGGAGGGGAGAAGAAAGGGTTTTGGTTTGGGCTTGTTCAAGTTGGGACGAGTTACGTTGACATATATAGGCCAGGCTTGGGTTTATGACGAGATTACTCTAAGTTTTGAAATATAAATATAGGCTTATATGTTTTAAATAAAAAAAATCTATAACTCGTTCATTTGAAGTCCAATTGACGAATGGATTATTTTTTTGCGTTTGTATTAACGACCTCGATATTTTTGTATGGTTTATTGTTATGTTTGGACAAATAGAAATTTATGACATTTTATATTGGATAAGATGTAAACAACATTGTTTTAAATAATGACGCCGTTTAGAATTTCACTCTTAAAATTATGTTATTTTCTTTAGCCAATTAATGTATGGTAAATTAATATGAATAGTATAGATCGTTATGATATCTATTGTGTAGAATAAAACCTTGTTTTATGCTTTCTATGTGACAGTTTAAATTGTGAAATAGTTGTTATCAGTATTGATTGATATGAATGAAGTATTTACCTAACTATTGATTGTGAACTGTGGATTGCTAGAACCTTTATATCTTGACTGCATTGTATATGACATAAATATGTAAACCCATCTGGATTAGAAGTGTATAGTAACTTATGTATGCACCATTGTGATTGCTAAGCCTCAGATTTGAAACTGTTTTTTAGTTGTTTAAATTCCTAAACAGAATCAATTTAATAGCTAAATATTCCATTTAGGAATGTTTTAAAAGTTCTTATCGAAGATTTCAAGAATTAATTGAGTACTAATTACATGATTATTTTAAGATTGAATTAAATATTAAGATTAATCTTATAAATAAAGTTTCAAACTTGTTTATCATTTATTAATAATGATTTAAAACTTATGACTTGTTTATTGATGACCTTTTAATTTACTAATTAGTTAGTAATGATGCTTAAAGAGTATTTATGCCTAAGTTTAATTAAGAAGTTAATTATAATGGTTAAAAATAATTAAGGTAAAATTTTTTTTTATAAAGAATAAATTATTATTTAAAGTATTTGATTAAGACTTAATATTTAATCTTTATTTAAAATGTGATTTAAATATTTATTTAATTATTAATAAAAGTTTAAATTATTACTAAATTAGATTATTTGGGTCTTTAAATTACATTATTTAAAGATGAACTATTATTTAAATGACATTATTAAATTATATTATTTGAATTTAAACTAATTAATTGTTTTAATAATGAGTACGAATCAAATGAATCATTTTACTAAATGTATTGTAGATAAGTAGTTGTTATAGTTAATTAGTTTATTAACTAGTAAGAGTTCAGTTAATTCAATTAACTTTAGAATAAACTTTAAGTCAATATTGGATTAAAAGCAAAAGAGTCGATCATTATAAATGGATTTCTTTAGAAAGAAATTAAGTAAATGGGTTATATTTTAGAAAGTGGATTTAAAAAGAAGATGAGTTTTTAGAATTTATATTGGAATGAATTTCATTTGGAAATTGGCTAACTTTAGTTATATTTTTTAAAACTTGAGATAGTTAGATTCTATTATTCCGGAGATGAAGGTGACGTCGATTCAAGGTATGAGAAGTAAATAAATACCCCAACTTGAATGACTTCATTTTTATTCAAAGAATAGTATCAGTTTATGATCGAAATTCGAGTTTTGAAATTCAAATCATTATCTTCATAAATGATTTTCTTACTTGAAGGACTAAAGTCCTAATAGTAAATTCAAGTAATTTGATTTCTAGTAACCCACTAACGTCAAATTAGGAGTGAGAGACTATCTCAATTCATTTTGAAATACATGCTTATATTGGAGGATAAAGTATGTGATTGTTTTAAGATAAGTGACTTGAAATTTAATTAATAAGGAACTAATTATAAGAGGCTTAGTGATTAGTATCGGAAATAATCCATTGATTGTTGTGTGTGTGTTTTGTTTGATAGTTAAACAACTGACTATCTAATATAGTCCAAAATCTTATTTTAAAAATATCTTGGGGAAACGCTAAAGTTATATGCCGCAGTCATCCATGTTATTGATTCACTATACATAAATTTTTTGTTTAATTCTCTAAGGATAAGTGATAGTGAAATCCATTTACTAACGGTTTTGAAGTGAACTCAGTAGTTATCCTTGTTTATTTATTTTGTAAAGAACCGGGGTTGAGTTTACCGAGAAATATCGATAGACGTTTCAAAGAGATCAGGATCGGATCAAGTATCTGAAAACCACTACGATCGACTGATCGACGTATATGGAAGGCATTGAAGATGATAGAATCAATGACAACTTGAAGACTAAAGTTGAAGCCGTAGACCTTCGGGGTGGAAAGGGCTTCTTGTTGATGTCCTTGGTTAGCTAATAGGATTATACTCGTAGCAATAGTTCCTACGTTTTGGGGTTCTGCATGATACAAGCAATTCCTGTTGCTAATTTTAGGGATTATTCCCGATAGGTTGTAGTCAAGGAGTACCTTTGGTTTATCCTTTTTCTGGACAACTTGTATTATAGACGGATGTCTGACATTGCATTTCATGGAAAATGTACATTGTTTTTTACATACGTACATCTGTTTGGTAGCGGAGAAGGCAAATTCTTTTAGCTTAACACCCTACTCTAAGACGTATGAGCTTAGAGGTTTTATTTTTTTAGACATAAATTAGTAATCAAGGTATCGCGATGTGGTATTCGAAGAGGGATGTGTTCCACGTTTGAAAGGTAAAAACATAGCCTCTAGTCTCATCAACCGGTAATGAACTAAACAGGGGATATGTTTCAGGGCTATGTGGGTCGCACCCGTTAGGGTATTGACATCACCTTGTCTAGATTTGATATTGACCCATTTTGTATGCTTAAGATACGGTGCTTTCTAATCACAACCATAGTGATGAAATATTCGGTACAATCCAGAGAGAGTTTGGCTAGTCCTGATTCGCAGGGAGTCCATGTAAGGCTCTCGGTATGTTTTATCTAGAGAAATACCATAATAGGTTGTACCATGGTGCCTTGTCATGTATCGAATCCAAATTCCAATACGTTCCTTACACTATTTTAGTTGTATACCTATTATGCTAGTATTTAATAAATGTAACAATTTCGGCTAAGATTCACAAGTATTTGCATCTAGACACTATTATAATATCATAAGATCTTCTATAAAGTGTTTTGGTTATCGTAAGTTAAGTTAAAAACCTGTTCGTGTTTATATGCGCCGTGGTCTTACAAGATACCTTTTGTATTCGAAAGGCTTTAAAATATAAGAATCAAGTTGTTTGAGTTTTCTCAAACCAGACCAATGTATGAACTAGAGTTTTCTTTTCTTTTCCTTAAAACTCTTAGGTTCTCAAATTTTTATGGGAAACCAAGTAGTTCAGGTTTTCACGGATGCATTTGGAGGAGCTTGGTGTAGGAGTCTTCATCGGTAGTTGGTTATTACCTGGTTTCTGCTGTATATTATGTACTCTTTATCTGATATGTAAGGACATGCTACTACAACAATCCTAAGTTAGATTTTTTCTAGTGTAACTCTGATGTAAGCAGTTTTGTAAATGAATTTGTAGATTATTTTGTGATTACAAAATCTTATCCGTTGTGATTGTGAGATTCTGTTCTTTCTTATTTTCTTTAATCTGTAATGATTTGCTTTTTTGACACTTGGATGTTTGACGTGCTAATACCATGTGTTGCTACCAAAATTAACTCCAAGACTAGTTGGCGGTGAAGGGGTATCGAATGATCGCAAGCGCATAGAAATCTTTCAAATAGTAAAGTCAAACACTAAAAGGAGTCAAAAGTAGGGAGAAATGGTCTGAAAGCTGCATCAACCGAGACATTCCAAGGAGAAAGGACCATAAAAGATAAGAGATCTAGCCAGCAGGCCTATCCGACAGGGTCAGACCGACAAGATTCTTCCAATAGTGTCAACCCGATAGGGGGTTCTACAGTGAAAGGCCGTCTAGGTCAAAAACCAAGAAAGATGAAGGCAAGAGCTCTGTCAGTTCAGACCCGAAAAGGCCTTCTGTATTGACCTACTTGATACTGATACGCTAGGAGGCTAAGACGATAAAAGCATCAAGCCTGAGATACATAACGGTTATCTGGAACCAGTTTCCGAAATATCTAGTACGTAAACGCTAAAAGGTCACGTTAATAAACACTATACAAATCATCTAAAGCCACCTTCTGAAGAATCGGGTTATACCTGGAACTCCCACCGAAAAGCAGACCGGAACCCCAAAAGGGATACAAGCTTTCCACATTAGTCTACTTAGCACAGACACCAACAGTGATTACGAACCTGCAGCTATCCACGTACATAACCAGGACAGGTTCCTCTAAGTACTCACGAGAAAACGGGAGGCCTATGTTAGATGGTCTATCACCGAAAGCATATGGCCAAAGACTCGAGATACCCTCCGAAGAAGAAACTGTAACAACAGACTCATTCCAATCTCAAAGGAGCTCCCGATTAGTCGAGACCTTTATTACGGAAAGCTGTGATTAACACGATAGAGCGGCCAGAAGCAAAAGCATTCGAAACCCAGGAAAAATGAAGAAGACGAAGGCCCTTGCAGGTCCAGCGGCCCAATATCAGACGGGGCTCCAAATCCACTATAAATAAGACCCTAGGGGTCACACTTAAAGGGACTTCTTTTCGGATTCTAAGACTCTCCACTCTGAAGAATATCCTAATTCTAAAATTAGCTGGAGACTTTGGCTCGAATTCTTGTATTCGTCCTCTTTAAACTCTAGCATTGAAAGATATTGATAAATTTCTTTGATCCTATTCCTGTATTCAATGTAAAAGGATTAATAAAGAGCAAATCTGCATCCATTGTGTTTTCTGTCAGTTTATCATGATTTTTCTTAACTGTTATTGTTATAATTTATTATATACTTCCTATATATGCATGGACTGTTTCCAAATCTCAACCGATGATCGATGGAAACAACCACTTCTATCGACTTAAAGCCTTCCAACAAGTTTAGGTCCCATCTAAGGGTTTCAATTCCTTTGTGAAATTGATCCGGATACTCGAAGACATTGACCTGACTCAAACTCGTGAAGAATAAACAACCTATCTCTCCTTTAGATCCATTTCCATCAACCTATTCTCCGGTGTTGACAAAAAATATCGTTAACATTTTGGCACTAGAAGGAGGGCCTGAACCTTTGATCCTTTGGTTAACCCTACCACATATCTACCTGTGTTGTTCCGTCCTGGATTGGACAAAAACTTTGAAGAAGCGAGGTTATGGGTAAGAGGTCCCAGAAAAAGCCTTCTGGATCTCAATTGGATATGTTGAAAATCACTGATCTTGTAGTGATAGAAGAGCAAAGATTAAGAGCAGAAGCCTTGCGGGTAATAAAGCGAAAAAGGAAAATAAAACCACATGATTACGACACTTGGGATAATAGCTTTTCCCACACAGGACAAACCTTGACCCCTCCTCCAAGTGATTCTACATCAGGGAATACTAGCGTTCTTTTTCACTAAAAGAAAGCTCTCTACGTGTAGATCAGAGGAACGGCATTTGAACAAGAAATAGTGAGTGACCTTAACCACTTCACCCAGAAATGGTCTGAAATGATATCATATCAATCTCATTGTGCTTTGGGAATTAGGAAAGGAGATTTAAGAAAAACAACAGGGTTGGACCACAAGAGGATTAAGTCCCAGCGACAAGGAAAGAAGCTCACGACAAGGCTACTCAAGGAATATTACTTTACCATCTCGATGGAGAACATCTATTTTCTAACCAAACACGAACTTAATTATTGGTCGTCCGCAAAAAGAAAGCCCAAGTATGAAAGGAAGACGGGAGGACCCTATTGTCATTACCACATGAGAAATGGGAATAACACCAATCGTTGCAGAATTCTTGAGGAAAGGATCATCAAATTCATCAATCAAGACCAATTACGGAAGTTTATAACAGGATCAGTTTAGGTTCAGTAAAAAATCCTTAGGAAAAGGATAATAAAAAATGATTAACAGTATGGAAAACCCTCCATTCGAAGCTTAAAGTAACTCAAAAGGGGTCAAACCATAAATGGATCAAATCCCTTGTCACCACCAAAGTGGTTAGGACAAGGCATCCCCCGAAGGGGGATGGTGTGTTAGTCTTTCTCCTTGCCCAAATAAGAGGGGGCTAGGTTAAAGCATCAAAAGCGTAAACCTGCATTTCACACCAAAAATGGTCGTGGTGGTGCATATAACATTAGCATGCCTTGTCTCTGCTCGTAGGAGAGTACGCCCTGCCTCTACTAGAATTAAGCACATCCTACCTTTGCTCGTAGAAGAGCACATCCTACCTATGCTTATGTTCCGCGTTACTCGTAGAAGGGAACGCAAACCCCTATCACCACCAACAATGGTCAGGATATGGCACCCCTCGGAGGGGGTGGCGTGTAAGCCTATACCAGTACCTATGATGGTTAGCATAGAGTGTAAAAAGAGTAAACCTTAGTTCTGTGTATATAATGGCCCCATCTAAGTTTCTACGACCTAATCACTACCTACGATGGTCAGAATAAGGCGCCTCCTAGAGGGAGGACGGGGAAGTCCTTGGGCCCTGCTTGTGGATAAGCTAGCCAAGCACAATGGATGGAGAGGCCCAAAGAGTGGCCAACAAAACACATACATCCTCTTCTTTGACACCGAAAGCCCAGAGAGTGGCCTAGGAGGCACGTACAACCTCTGCCTCACAAATCGAATCCGAAAGGGATACCAAAACATTAATACCGGATGGGATTCCTGGTCTTCAATCTCCAATTACCCGAATAAAAAGTTGGTTCAAGACTTCTATTTAATACCAGAAGGGGGTTCCTGGTCTTCAATCTTTAGTTACCCGAATAAAAAGTCGGTTCGGGACTTCTATTTAATACCGGAAGGGGTTTCCTGGTCTTCTATTTTTAGTCGCCCGAATAAGGGTTGTCTCGGGGATTCTATCCAATGCCGGAAGAGGATTTGTGGTCATCATTCCTTAAATCACCCGAACAAAGGACGGTTCGAGACTTCTACAAATACCAAAAGGTAGTCTCTGGTGTATAATCTGTAATACCCAAATCTGGGTTGATTCAGTTTGTCACAAATATTGGAAGAAGCACCCTAGCCTCATCTCAATGCCAAGCCCAGGTGCCAATCATAACTGGACGTGCAGTTTCGGTTTCGTCACAAAGCATCCAAATCTAGACTGGTTCAAGTTTTCAGAGTTGAACAAGAAAGAGTTAGTCAGACCTCTCCCCAACTCTAATTTGACTTGGAAGAGTATTTCCTCCAGCATTAGGCGCAAATCTATGGCCCTCTCGCTCACTCAGGAAAGTATTTTTAATTTATGCATACATCGAACCATTAGCCGGGTATGTTGAATATTTGAACTAACACGCGGAACATAAATGAAACATTGTAGGCATTTCATATCTAATGCACCTTAATACTATTAACCCTACTGAGAACACAGGACATACTACTAAAGTCTATAGGGAAAATTCTTAACAAATGCGGCGGAGACGTGCATCCTGTCATGACATAACCATAGCTAAAGAAAAACGTTTACACTTAAATGTGAGTTTGTGTGTTAAGTAATGCTTCTATTTCATAAACACCGTTGCTATGGAATATTATATTCGACGGACAAAATGCCGAATACTTCATATCTTGCATAATCGTTTACAAGGAAATTTGCAAGATAAAAAGCTTATAAGATAAATACACCTTCCCAAAAAACATATCTCGATGCTGAAACTCCCTTATGAACAGCAGTCTAATTCTCAATGAATTGTTTCTTATTCGTGGGACAAGGAGGAAGTCGCAGAATGATGAATCGCAGTCTGCAAAAGTCCTTCAGTCTTTAACATCTTTTCTGTAACCATGCATGGGTTATCCGAGGGTTTAGGTTTCCACTTTAGAGCTCAATTGAAAACCTTGCCCATTTCGCGAAGATTTTTGTTTTCCTTCTCCAAGTCAAAAGCATCTTTATGTAAAGACTGTTTCCCCTTTTGTAATCGCTTAATTCTAAAAGTATAAAAAATATTACGACGAAAGTTGATCTCAACACTTTTCCTAGCGTAAAAACCTTTCATGTTGGCCTTAACCTTTCTATGCCACCTAGCGGCAAGAGAATGATCCATCCCAAGAGAAAAGTTCCTCATCTCAGGCCTGGAAGATTCGAATCCCATCGAGACCTATAAGGCACCCGGAGTGGAAGTTTCGGGAGTGTACCTGAAGATAGATTCCCATTCCTTACATTTTCTCAATACACCATCACGTCCTACCTCTAAGTCAATAACTTGACATTGGAGTTCATCCTTTTCTCCATAAAACTTGATAAAAGGATTTGTCTTTATATCCCTCTTCACTTCGATAATGTTTTTGTCCTTTTGTTTTATCTGAGCCTCCAATATACCTATTTGCTCCTTCAAGCGTTGTACAGATAGTTCCCTAGATGGGGCAGACATATCGTCACTATTGCTGAAAAGGTTCCTTAGAAAATCTCCAGGGCATAAAGTAATTCAAACACCCTCGTCAATAAAGCAGGAAGTGCCTTCAAGCAAACATTCATGTTTATGTAAACAAATAGACTACTACTCATAGGATCAATATTCAAATAAAGAATATCAAATTTTAAACTGTAGAACGACCTACGGAAGAAAGGAAATAAACACAAGCACAATTCATATCCATACAAATTGACATCAACAAAGGATGTAACAAGTTAATTGTTCCCTCTAACTCTTCTCCTTCATATTACATATTAATTTAGCATGGTGGGACCTAAGATTCTTTAATATCACCTCTCTATCATTCCCAAGAAACTGAAAGATACTTGAGGGTGCTTCCTATAAGTACGCGTGAGCTCTTTCAAAAAACGTCCTCTGCCGGATTTATAAAAATGTTTTGTGAGCAATTCCTTCCTCAACCTAGAGAGGGAGTGCATATCATCCTTGGAAACATAATCATTAAGGAAAATAGAATCTTCATCACTGTAAGAATGAATAATTAAGGGTCGAGGCCCACAAGTAGTGAAGAAATTCAAGAATGAAGGTTCATACTGAGGGATAGGAGGAATCTCTCATATCGTCTGATCTTTCTCGCTTGGTCCTGGTAAATCAGCCTTTTCGGCAAACTCGCCATCTCCGCGTATAGCAACTAAAACATGGGATGAATTAGCATTTGAGAAACCCACGTAGTCGCCCATAAACGCAGAGAACGTTCCTTCCTCCTTGTCATTCTTGTCACACACACATTGAGAGTTGAAGTCATTATAGCGACCGCCTATGTCATCACTACCAATAAATGGAGTAGAATCGTAGCCATTTCCGAGCGCCGGATAATCGGACAGCCCCTCAACAAATAAAAGACCCTCAACCCTCTCCTTTCTCCCTTTAGGGGCTTCAACATCTTGCCCTGACATCCTAATTCTCCCCAAGACCCTGCTTTGAAGATATGGAGAGAAAAGGAAAATCCATATCCGGAAACTTGTCACAATTATCACGATAAACCAAAGAGAGAGCCTTTTCATATTATTCGGTCACTATATTTGGGGGATGTACCTTCAAAAACAAGGAAATTCTGTCCTGGGTTTCATAAATTATATATTTATCGTCGCAAAGGGTTGCCTCCTTTACTCTCAGTTCCTTTGCATGCTCTGCCAACATGTCCAACTGCTTGTGCCTAAGTGTCGAAACTTTGGCGGTTAAGATCCGGTTGCCAGTCTTTTCCCTCTCAAGAAACACTCTCAGCCGCCTGCAAGCTTCCTCATTTTGGCTCTTCGCTGAAACTAAATCACTAATTTTGGACTCTAGCGCGAACTTCTCTTCCTTCAGCCCTCTTGCTCATGAGATAACGAAGCTGCCATAGTCCCGGCGGTGTACCAATCACCAGATATCAGAAAAGGGATGGTGTGAAGTTAACACGTGCATAAGGTAAACAAATAAAAAATTTAGGGGAAACGAGAGTAAGAACAAAAAGTTACGGCTTAATGAGATGAAGACAAAAGCTAGACAAATATGTAAAAGCGAACCCTGAAGTATCGGGCCCATCAACATAAGGTAAGTCATATCTGACGATACCATCAAAATCCGGAGTCGGTGAAAGAGGATTTACAGAATCGCATTGACGATAAGAGGGGGAGGGCAATTCGCATCCTCCCAAATTCGAAATCCTTTGAGAATCAGAACTTAGAAGGTCAACAACAAAACTACTTCCTGCGGTGTCCACCGAAGAAGTACATATCTTGGGAGAGTCTCCAAGGAAGGGGGCAAGGGGGCTAGATGACGACCGACACCCGGGCGACTCAACAATCCCGTCACCAAAAAGACGGGAGACTGGATTTTTCCTCTTGTGTTTTTTTGGTAGGTCCACTACTGGAAGATGAGGTCGTTCTCCTCTTAGATGAAAACCCAAGATAAGAAGAGACGGTGGGAAGCGGACGTGAATCATCTTCAAGAAATGTTGAACGTAGGAAAAGAGGAACTTCACCCACTGCATCGACAGCTTGAAGCTCCTTCGCTTCGAATTGCTCTTTTTTGGGACAAAGCCCAGAAGATTTGCTCAACTTGGAGACGCCCGATTGTGGAACCTCATACATAGTCCTGCCAGGTGATGTTATAAATAAACATGTGTTTTGACCTAATTTCCATTTTTATAATTGCACATAAAACAAGACATAGTCAAACAAGCGACATAGAATTTTGTTATCCTAGTGGTCAACGATCTTGTTGTAAAGATTGATGTCAACAGATTAAATTACCCCCTATTACGAGTTGTCTGTCTATACAAATATTATTTCTCAGAACCCCGATAATGAACGGGGAGGGGTACGTCTTATTAGGGGTCACCATTAATCGTCGTCCCAGTAGATCGTAGAGATTTTAACCTTAAACTGGGACCATCAATCCCCAACTCGGAGCATAATCCAAATCAGTGATCGGGGTTTTAGCAAGTAAACTTACAATTAGTTAGATCTGAGATCCTGGGAAATAGTTTGACCAATTTTGATGAACTGTAACCTTGCTTGAGTAAAATGTTATGGAGGAAAAGGGAGAAAAGGGGAAGAAGATTCCCTTTTTAGGAAAAAGAGACTCGCTTTTCCTCTCAGCCATACACCTAAAATTGGATTGACGAACATGATTCATTCCAAGAAAACAAAAAGATTGGCCAGAGGTAAAAAAAGGGAAGAATTTGCATTCGAAATTCAGGGTTAATCTGGACCACACAAAGAGAGACCAATCAACACCTCGATTGAAGGAGATCAAAAGACACAGAAATGATACTTCAAAAAAAGACAAAGAGTTTGACTTGGAAAGTCAAAAATACCCCTTCACAAGGGGGGCAAATGTCGCTACCAAAATTAACTCCGAGACCGGCTGGCGGTGAAGGGGTATCGGATGATCGCAAGCACCTAGAAATCCTTCAGAAAGTAAAGTCAAACACTAAAAGGAGTCAAAAATAGGGAGAATCTGAAAGCCACATCAACCGAGACCTTCCAAGGAGAAAGGACCATAAAAGCTAAGTGATCTAGCCAGCAGGTTCTATACAACAGGGTCATACTGGTAGGATCCTTCCAACAACATCAACCCGGCAGGGGTCTACAGCGAAAGGTCGTCCAATCAAAAACCCAGAAATATGAAGGCAAGAGCTCCGTCAGTTGAGACCCGAAAGGGCCTTCTGTATTAACCTGCTTGATACCAATACGCCAGGAGGCTAAGACGCCAAGAGCATCAAACCCGAGATACATAACAGTAATCTGGAAATAGTTTTTGAAATATCTAGTGCATAAACGCTGAAAGGTCACATTGATAAACATCAAACAAATCATCTAAAGAACCTTCTGAAGAATCATATTATACTTGGAACTCCCACCGAAAAGAGAACAGAAACCCCGGAAGGGATACAAGCTTTCCACATTAGTCTACTTAGCACAGATACCGACGGTGATTCCGAACAGGCAGCTATCCATGTACATAACGAGGACATGCTCCTCTAAGTGCTCACGGGAGAATGGGAGGCCTATATTCAACGCTCTATCACCGAAAGCATACGGCTAGAGACTCGAGATACCCTACGAAGAAGCAACTGTAACAACAGACTCATTCCAATCTCAAAGGAGATCCCGACCAGCCAAGACCTTCATTACGAAAAGCTGTGACTAACACGACAAAGTGTCCAGAAGCAAAAGCATCCGAAAACCAGGAGAAAAGCATCTGACAAAGGCCCTTGTAGGTCCGGTGGCCCAATAACAGAAGGGGCTCCAAATTCACTATAAATAAGACCTCAGGGGTCACACTTAAGGGGTCTTCTTTTCGGATTCTAAGACTCTCCACTCTGAAGTAAATTGTAATTCTAAAATAACTAGAGACTCTGGCTCGAATTTTTGTATTCATCCTCTTTAAACTCAAGCATTGAAAGAGATCGATAAATTTCTTCGATCCTGTTCCTGTATTAAAAGTAAAAAGACTAATAAAGAGCAAATCTACATCTACGGTGTTTTCTATTGAGTTTATCATGATTTTTCTTAACTGTTATTGTTATAATTTACTGTTTGCTTCCTATATATGCATGGACTGTTATCCAAATGTCGACCGATGATTGGAGGAAACATCCCCTTCTATCGACTTAAAGCCTTGCAGCAATTTTAGGTCCCATCTAAGGGTTTCGATTCCTTTGTGACATTGGTATGGATACTCGGAGACATTGACATTACTCAAATTCGTGAAGAGAGTAAACAACCTATCTCTCCTTTAGATCCATTTCCACCAACCTATTCCTCGGTGTTGATGAAAAATATCGTTAACACCATTAATTTATTCGTGTTGACTCTAACTACATATCTCTTCACATCTTTCCAAATTGTTTCCCATATTTACTTGACTACGGGAATGAAATAAAATCTTTTCCATAAAAAATTTGGCATAAATTTAAGTTGTCCAAGTTTAACACTCCACCTCAATTTAAATATATTCATCAATCAATAGAATTAGTTGTTGGGTCAACGCCTCTTGGCACTCATGTAGCAGGAAGCAAATTGATCAAGTTAAAGCAATGCTCAAACTTGACTTTTGGAAGTGGCTTTGTCATCGTGTCTGAAGGATTATCCAATGTGCTAACCTTCACTAATTTGGGTTTTTCATTCTTTCTCTAGCATAAAAAATCTCTGACATCATTATGCTTTATCCGTGAGCTATAAGCTTGATTCTATACAAGATGAATCGCAGTCTGACTATCTAGAAATAGCTCTACTTTCCGCTACGCCATTGAAAGATGGTCCAACAACTTAACTAAGTATAATCCTTCCTTTGTTGCTTCCATAATCGATGTCAACTTTTCTTCAGTACTCGACAAATACTATAGATTGCAGCTTTGATCTCTATGAAATTGAGCCTATGCCAAATGTAAAAACATAGCTCGACTCTGCCCACCTATATATCTATCTCCAACATAATCAGAATCACAACATCCTCTAATAGAGATGTCACCACCTACCTGTAACAACCCGTAAAATGCGAGCCAGTTTGAAATTTTTATTTTGGCGATTTTAGCGAATTTTGAATATATAAAATAGATTATTTTAAATAATATCGACGAGAAATTTATTTTGAATATAATTTGAACGTATATATTATATACGCCGTCGTTAGAATATAAATAATTATTTATAATTATAAATGGAATTGAAAATGGCGCGGTAGTTCGATAATTCGATTTCAAACTTCAATTGAATGTACCGGGTGCAAAACAATCCGGATTTTAGTGAAACCAAAAATAATGGAATCTAATAGTGAATATCTTTCCAATGAAGTTGAGAAACTGAGATTTCACTTTATAAATGATGAGATATGTCCAGTTGAAATTTAGAAATAGTCGCTGTGGAATTTATATATATTTTAATATAATATAAGGCCCTTAAAAATAGCAATTTTGCAAACGACCTCGGATTTCGACGAAACCAGTTTCGTTGGGTCGGTGATGTTAAGTTATTGCTAGGTTTCAAATTTCATAATTTTTCGAATCAATATGTGAGCGTGGCAAAGGAAAACGCGTTTGACCGGTTTCAGTTGATTTTAATCGACTGGAAATTGACCATTTTTCAAACGGTCTCAGAATTCGACGAAACTAGTTTTGTTAGGACCGTATCGTCAATACGAAGCTAGAAAATATTTTTCGGGAATTTTTCTAGTTAGTATGTGACCCCGGTAATTTGAAATGTACGTTTAAAATTCAATATAGTGATTTAAATGTAAATTCAAAGGAAACTGATTGTAACAGTCGAATCAGCTTGCGGTACATATCCCATTGTGTTCAGAATGGGGGTAAAACGCTATGGACGTCAGGCGGTGGGCCTCGTTTCGAGGTCGTATGAAAAAGTCAACTTTAGGTTGAATTAAATAATAATAAAATAAAAAGAAAAAAAAAAGACTTTCTCTCCCCTATACCCTCTGGCCCCCCACCCGATTTAATTAGAAATCGGTTTCAAAAAAAAAAAGAAAAAAAAAGAGAGAAGGAGTCGAAGCGGGGAGGAGCCGCCGCCCTCCCCGATGACCTCGCCGCCGTCGAGGTGGCGCGACAGAGCCCCTCCCCAGTTTCGAGAGACCGCCGCCGCTTCATGAAGACCCCCCCCCCCCCTCGTTAAAACCACGCCGCCACCATCCTTGGCCCCACGGCCGCCGCCCACCTCCCCTACCACCTGCGACTGCACCAACGGGCCCCCTTTCCCTCCAGCGATCGTAGGCAGCACACCCCCCCTCGATTACAGTAAGTTTTTATTTCAATTTTAATTTATTTAATTTCTATAGGATTAGCTTAAAAAAAATAGGGTTTTTAGTTTGTAAAAATAGTATTTTTATATATAGTAGAAGCTAAGATTTTTATTTGCAAGAACAAGATTAGATTTTTATTTATTCATTTGCAAGAACAAGATTAGATTTTTATTTATTCATTTGCAAGAACAAGATTAGATTTTTATTTATTCATTTGCAAGAACAAGATTAGATTTTTATTTATTCATTTGCAAGAACAAGATTAGATTTTTATTTATTCATTTGCAAGAACAAGATTAGATTTTTATTTATTCATTTGCAAGAAAAAGATTCGATTTTCATTTATTCATTTGCAACAGAAAGTAATGGTTTTTATATAGATAAAGTTCAGATTTTTGATTACTAAAGATGAGATCTTGGAAGGAAGAAAAATATGATTTTTATATTTTTAAAATATTAAAAATATGATTTTTATATTTTTAAAGTATTAAAAATATAATCTTTACTATATGGAAGACGTAAAAATATGATTTTTATATTTTTAAAGGATTAAGAATATAATTTTTACATCATAGGAATATTAAAAATATAATCTTTGAAATAAAAATTTATGATTTTTATATATTGAACTTCGGCATAAAAACTTCGATTTTTATATATTGAATAGCAAAGTAAAACTTCGATTTTTATATATTGAACTTTGAACTAAAAATTCGATTTTTATATATTGAACTTTGAACTAAAAATTCGATTTTTACATATGTAAAGAATATAAAAATGTGATTTTTATATTTATAGTGACTACGGGCAATGAAGAAGACGAGGATGCGATAGCAATGAAGATTTCTATCAATGAAGTGCCGTGGAGCTAGGATAGCTATAAGTGAGAATTTCTCACTCTTTAATTTATTTTCTAGTTATATATATATATACTAGGATGCAGACGGTGTTTAGTAGCACCCGACACAATCGTCCACAGACCATGGACTTGTTTGTTTGGCTGTTTGGTAATTGATTGAGATATTGGTTTGAATGTGGTTTGTGGTGTGAAAAATCGAATCGATAAATTGGTTAGGATTAGACGTGCGCCGTTATAAGGCGAAGGAGTAAGGCTAGGTTAGACTCTTACTCCAAATTTTGTGGTTTACATAACGAATTGATTTGATTGATGTGTGAATGGCGTGGGCCTTCACTAGACCGGGGATAAGGCTAGGCCTCGTCCCGTTTCTAGTATCGTGCCGTTATGCCGCCGAAATTTTCTAAAAATATGTTAGAAAATAAAAATATCATTTTATTGTGTAAATGAATAATAGAAATTCATATGATAGAATAAAATGTTTTATCGTTAAAAATATAATTTTTAACGTGAATATGAATATAGTGAAAGTGAATAAAATAAATATTCATTTACAAACCAGACGGTTTGTTTATGTACACTTATTTGAAGGACATTGATTGGGTCGATAAATTTTATACATCGCCCAACTGCACAAATAAAATCTTCGTTTGATTGTTTGAAAACCCCACACGGGTGTTGGGATGAAATTTGAAGTTCACTCATCCTGATTGATTAAATATGTCGATCGATTGATTGACAGGCTGTTATAAGCGTTGAATATCTATATTTGATGCTTATACAGTGTAGTGCACTTTGGTTGATGGTTGATTATTTTTCAATGCTATGATATATATGTGTTGTATGAAAATCCATATAATTAACTTTATATGGTAATTGATTGGGCCTCATTCCAATTTGAAAAATAAAGAATATTATAAAATAAAAGTTCATGGGTTGACAATACTCATTCACTGAGATTGGTCATGTGTTGAACGAAATGTTTTAGTAATAAAATTTACACCTTTAGCGATATAAAATAAAAGTTCATGTGTTGACAGTACTCATTCATTGAGATTGGTCATGTGTTGAACGAAATATTTTGATAATAACAACTATTTTGAAAAAGAAATATTTGAAATAGAATATTTGAAAATAGAAATTTATGAAGCCGTGTTGATTAGATTGACGCCATTTTGACGTGAACGATATTTATATCGATTTTATTCATTTTAAAATGAATATTGAAAAGTGATTTCGAAATCGAATATTTTAGAATATGAAATGAATTGAAAACGATTTCGAATAGAATTGAATTGAAAACGATTTCGAATAGAATTGAATTGAAAACGATTTCGAATAGAAATGAATTGAAAACGATTTCGAATAGAAATGAATTGAAAACGATTTCGAATAGAAATGAATTGAAAACGATTTCGAATAGAATTGAATTGAAAACGATTTCGAATAGAATTGAATTGAAAACGATTTCGAATAGAATTGAATTGAAAACGATTTCGAATAGAATTGAATTGAAAACGATTTCGAATAGAATTGAATTGAAAACGATTTCGAATAGAATTGAATTGAAAACGATTTCGAAATGAATTGAATTGAAAACGAATTCAAATTGAATTGAAAGCGAAGTGAAATGAATTCAAATTGAATTTGAAATTTGAATTAAATAGAAATGAATTTTAAAACGAATCTATAAAGAAGAATTCAATTGTGATTTGAATTGAAAAGGAAGTTGAAAATGTTTTTGAAACGAATTCAAAACTATTTATATAATTCGTTTTAAATAGGAATCGACGAAGTATATATTATATATATTATATATATAATATATAATGGCCTGAATAGAACGCGCCGCGCCGCGGCAGTTCGTGAATTTCGACCATTTATTTCAAACGGACATTACGGGAGATCCGACCGTCGGATTCTCCTAAAACCGGAACCGTTGGGTTCGTATCGAAAAGAGCTTTCTAACGAATGTTAGAAATTTGAAATATAACGGTTGGATTTGGAGATACGTCCAAATCAAATTTGAAAAAGGTCGCTGTAAGTGCAGTTCGATGGCCGTTGTTGGAAATCGACTGTACGGGCCTTGATAAAATTATTAAAAATAGTAATAATTTGTGTAAAATCATAAGAAATGATTTAGAAAGGATTGGGATGAAAAACTCCATATTTGAAAAGATAAAAATAGATTTTTATCGAAATGAACTAGTTTTGAACTAGAATTATAATTCTATTTATTTTTAAATAAATAAATTGAATTTGAAAAGGGTTTTGAAAATAACCAAAATTTCCAATGATTGCATTGGAGTGGATTTGAATCGAAATTGTCTTCGGAATATTTCGATGTTGGAATCCGTGATTATACAGATGTTGTTATGGAAATTTGAAAGATATATATTTATATCGTTATTTCCAATACGACATTTGTTAGTCGTAGAATTCGATATTGAATATAAGCCGATATATTTTCTATTCAGAGCCTTGTATTGAATATCGAATGTGATTTGGGTTTGTCGTGAATGGTGTCTTCACTAACACTGTTCTTGAACCCAGTTGAGAAAAGATTAAATCTTTTTGTTTAGATTTAACGAAGTGTACCAATTAAATAATATTTAATTGGAATTGAATTGATATTGATTTTTGGGTTTATCGTGAACAGTGTTTTAAATAACACTCGTTCTTTAACCCGATAATTAATGAATGTGACTTTGGGTTTATCGTGAACCGCGTTTTAAATGACACGGATTCTTTAACCCAGTTAACGATTAAAACTAAGTGGAGTTTTAATGAATCTTTAATTAGATTGAAATAATCGAAGTGGAGTATCACCAGTTTTGCTCCAGGCGATAGTTAAATCTTTAATTAGATTTGAACGTGAAATGGTAATTGAATTTACCGATAACACCGTGGTGTTAGATATGGAGTACTACCAGTTTTACTTCATGGGATGAATAGGTTGGGATTGGGAAATTAAAATGAATGATTACTTCGGTAAGGTTCGCTAATCCCGACTAGTTTGAATTGATATTCAAAAATAGATTAAAGAATAAATTCAAGGAATTTATCTTTGATAAAATTAATGGGAACCTTTCCCTATGAATGTGAAATTTAGAAACTAACTGTCGGTTAGCCAAGCAGAATGGTTTTCTGGATATTGATCTGATGTTGGTTTCGGCCTTCGGGGTTAATATTTGGGGAATTATTCTCTTGATTAATTTACGGTTAGTGACTAATGAATTGGAATGAGGCGTATGTTGTGTTTGTGTAACACTTATTTAAAATATACGCGAGTTATTCGGGAAGACCGGGTTTATCCCATTCTGAATAACTGATACGACGATAAGTCGAAGATGAAGACGATGGTCGAAGACCGGAAGTCTTCACGTCGTTTGGGTAATTACTGATGATCTTGATTGGGCTGTACACCCAAGAAGATGGAAACAGTTAGTGATCGTCCAGACGTACTTGGAGATCGATGGATATGCGGGGTACTAGGTGCCTCCGGTTTCGTTCAGACCCAGAACGGACTTGTAAATGGACTGTGTGTCTGACATTGGATTTTAGTCTGTGTGATTGATCTCTATTAAATATATATCTGTTTGGCGGCGGAGAATTTATTCTCTTGCTTAACGCCCTTCTCTGAGACGTACGAGCTCAGGGGTTATATATTGATGGATATCAATCGCATGGAGTGAATTGCCTGTGTGGCATGCCTAAGTGGCAAATGATCAAGGCTTCTGTTGAAAAGCAAAGTCTTGTGGTTGATGATCGAAGCATGGCCTTTATGGCGTAGCTTTGTGTAACGTTGATTCGCGAGTATCACACCCGGTATGAATCAAAAACGGGAGACGGACCTCAGGGAGGGCATGCGTTTCTTTCTAGTTATGAGTGGCGTCAGTGCTTGAACTGGCTGACGAGTTTGACTCATGTGGATGTTACTTACTATTACTTGCTGAAAAGCGAGGCGCCTCGTGATATCGGTTTCGGCCGATGCTTCTGGTCGGCTGACGGGCCAGATTTACGCCCCAAAGGGCGGGGAAACGCAGTGTTCAGGCATTTTAATCCACATCGGTGGACCGGCCCTGACGATCCAAAGGCTTGACAGAGTACTTGCCTGAGGCTCGGACTAGACAGTCTCGAATCGGTGAGGATCTTGCCCCTAGCCTCGGTTCATACCATAAATGATAACCCAACTTCCAATACGACATTTGCGGTTTTGATTGTAAACTTATATATGGCGACATAGTGTTATGGGCCGTTCATGCCGCATATGATTGATACTTATGATTTGAAGTGTTTTATACACTATGCACTTATAATAGTATCAAATGATTTGTTTTAAACGTATCAAGCATTCTTTGGCTGTTATAAGGGAAAACCCTATCCCCCGGCTTGCGTTGCATTGTGTGATAGGACCTGGGTCTTATAACAGCTTCATTTTTCTTTATTTAGCATTACGCTGCTGTTTTATGCACTGGTGTTCTTGGGAGGAAACCCGTTCCTTGTTATACGGCGTGGTCCCTTGATTTACCTAACTTTAAAAATAAAGATTAACTATTTTAGTTCTCACACCAGTCAGATGACTGACCTGGAGTTTATTGTTTTAACCTAAACTCTGGGTGCCCTTATTTTGACACGGGCAGCTAGTAGTTTTGGTTTTGCAGATTTATATTCACAGGATCCTGGTTTACAGCTGGAACGATATCCGGAAAGCTTTGTATCCGTATATCTTCTTCTAGTTGTGTATTGTATTATTTTCCGCTGCTATGTATTTAAATGTAATTTAAATCTCTGATATTTCTGTGTAATATTTATTTATACTCTGTATATTCTTGTAATCTGATGCATTGTTGTAATATACAATGAAATGTTCTTCTGTATGCGTTCTATTGTGGTTTGTTCTCGAACTATCCGACGCTTTCCTTTACGGGGAAGTTGCGGGTCTTTACACTACCCCACCATACCAAAGAAGTGCCCCAAAGATATCTAAGAATCCACTTCACTGCTTGCCAATATTGTTTTCCTGGGTTAGAAGTATATCAACTCAAAACACCTCAATACATGGGCCGAATCTATTCTTGTGCACACCATAGCATACATAAGACTACCGATATAACTAGTATAAGGTATATTAGCCATATGTCTTTTGTCTTCTTCAAATGAGGGAGATAAGTCTTTTGAAAACTTGAAATGAGAGCTTAATGGAGTACAAACCGGCTTGGCTTTCTCCATTCCGAATCGAGCAAGGACTTTCTCGATGTACTGCGCTTGAGTGAGCCTTAAGTCCCTATGCTTCCTATCCCTACTTATCTCCATACCCCATAATCTTTGTGCCTTTTCCAAATCCTTCATGTCTTACTCTCTACCGAGCTCTGCTTTCAATTCCTTAATTCTAACCATGCATAGCCTAGGAGATTGCTTTAGTACATATAGAGATTTGTTGAGTTTGCAAACATAATCTGGTGTGCTACCGTCGATGAACCCTTCCGGCTGCTTTAAATAAATCTTCTAATCTATATCACCATGCAAGAATATAGTTTAAACATCTAGTTGCTCTAATTTCCTATCGTAATGAGCAACTAATGCTTAAATAATACGAATAGAAGTATTCCTAACCACTAGAGCAAAGATATCATGATTCTCTACTACCTTCTTCTGAACATACTCCTTGTAACTAGTCTTGCATTGTACTTGAGATTACCAGCTTCACCGTTGTTCACTCTATAAATCCACTTGCATCTAATAGCTCTTTTGTTAGTAGGAAGAGGCATCAAATCCTAAGTATGGTTTCTCTGTAATGATTCAATCTCCACCTCCATAACATCAAACCAACTTGAACGTTAACTTATGCGATTACATCTCTATAATCGCAGGGCTAATCATGAATAAAATATAAAGAATATATTGCCATATCTTTGAAGTTAATGCCTTCGATGCTCAAAACTCATCAAGCCACTTAGGATTTCTTCTTCATCTGACAGGCCTAGGTTCTAAATGAGCTCCACCTTGAGTCTGATCCTTTGTGCCAACATTGGTATTATCCCCATCAACCACATGGTCATCAGAAACACTATTTGAATGTCTATGATAAGAATCCATATATGACCTGCTTTGTGTCTGGTATTCTTCACATTCCCTCTCATTGTCATCCGATGAGAAAGGATCCACCTTCAACATAGCCTTCATGCCAAAAGTCATATGTCTGCTCATAACGATCTTCTTGCTAATAAGACACAATAGTCTATATCCCTTCACTCCTCTTCAATAATATAGAAAGACACACTTGCGAGTTCTAGGTTCCAGCTTCTCATTACTCTCATGCATATGTTAGGAAACCAGACATTCTAAAAAACAAATAGCTATCAGACTTCTCCTTTCCATAATTTTTCAGAGATCTTCATATCTATGGCAATAGAAGGTGTGCGGTTGATGAGGAAAGCTTTTATAGATAAAGCATCAAGCCAAAATTCATTCTTTAATTTAGCAGTCTGTTTGATGCATTTGTTTTTTCCAATAATGTATGATTTATCCTTTCCGCAACTCCATCAGCCATAAACTGGTCTTCCCATAAGAGTCAGAAGCCGTAGATACATTGGTGTGACTCTCTATATCCAATTTATTTATTGTAGAAGATGGGGCTTGCTTTGGATCTTTTTTTCTACCTTCAAGCTTGGGACATTATGCTATGAAGTTCCTCAGTTTCTTACAATAATGACAACTCAACTTCTTAGGCCTCTAAACTGAGACTATGAAGAACTTCGCCCTCTACCATCTTCAACCTGCTTTGACCTCTACCCCTCTGAATAAATAAGCCTTCAGTATCACTATCCAAGCTATTGCTCTCCAACCTATCTCTTAATACTTCATTATGAAGAACAACCTTTACATCAGATCGGCTAATTTTACTACGACTATAATCATGGAATTAACTAAAGCAGTATATTTCTGGGACAAGGAAAATAAGAGGATTACATCCTGAGCCACATCGGTAATTTCAGCTTCTGCAGCCTTCAGGTTCATAATCAACGTGGTCAAAGCATCCACGTGCTCCATGAGATAGGCACCAGGCTTCATCTAGAACTAATAGAGTTGTTGCTGAAGAATAATTCGATTAATACGAGACTTGTCTTAATAGGCAACTGATAATGCATCCCATAGTTCCTTTTTTGTCTTCTTTTGAGATAATTCTTTAAGAACTTCATCTGAAAGACTAAACCGAACTATTGTGACAACTTTATCTTCCATCTCTTTCAATTCAGTTGCATCTGTATCTTTCAATTTCTCAGCAGTGGAAACAACTTTATAAGTCTTTTCCTTCTTTAATACAGACTCCATCTTCATTGTACAAGAACCAAAATATCCCTTTCCATCAAAACGTGTTACTCTATAATTGACACCAGATCTACCAACAAACTTGCTGGAAGTGACTATTAGTATCCAAAAAGGACAATAACACTGGCTCTGATACCAACTGTTCTGAATCTAATGTTAATCTGAGTGGAAGCGTTATTATTTGATTAGGACCTAGTCTATTTAGATATCAATGAAAGTTAAAAAAAGAAAGTCAATTATGTAGCCTCAAAGAAACAATAGCAAAAATAAGAGGCAAAGAAGATTTAACATGGTTCATATATAATAACCTACTTCTACAGAGACCCAACAACTTCTGTTATTCTTCTTTAGTTCAAAAGGGAGTACATTATGAGAAGAAAACATACACTCAGTATAAATTTCTCACTATATACCTGATAAAGAAATAGGGATCTTATTGAGTATATATTGAAGATAGCACTATTGGTTTGTGATAAACAAGATGAGCAAATGCTTCCCTATTTATATACGCAAGGATAAAGACTTCCATGAAGATAAAAATGAAAAGGTTCCGTCCCTTTGGGGACATCTGATAAAATTGGAACGATACAGAGAAGATTAGCAAGGCCCCTGCGCAAAGATTGTAAAAACCCGGAAATCCGAGCCAATTTAAAATTTTTATTTTGGCAATTTTGATGAATTTTGAATATTTAAAATGAATTATTTTAAATAATGACGATGAGAAATTTATTTTCAATAGAATTAGAATGAATATATTCATTTAAATCGAGAATAGAAAATAAATAATTATTTTTATTTATAAAAGGAATTGAAAATGGCGCGGTAGTTTGAAAATTCGATTTCAAAGTTCAAATGAATGTACAGAATTCAAAATAAACCGGATTTTAGCGAAACCAAAAATATTAGAATCTATTTGAGAATATCTTACCAACGAATCCGAAAAATTGAAATTTCATAGTGGGAATCAAAAGTTACGTCCAGTTGAAAATTCAGAATAGTCGCTATGGAATTCTGACCCTTAAAAATGGAAATTTTGCAAACGACCTCGGTTTTCGATGAAATTATTGCTAGGTTTCAAAATTCGTAATTTTTCAAATCAATATGTGAGCGTGGCAAAGGAAAACGCGTTTGACCAGTTTTAGTTGATTTTAATCGACTGGAAAATGGCCATTTTTCAAATGTCTCAGAATTTGACGAAATTAATTTTGTTAGCACGTTCAAATTCAATATATAGAGTTATATTTTGATTTGGATGAAAACTGATTGAAACGGCCGAACTGGCTTATGATACATATCCCATTGTGTTCGGAATGGGGGTAATTAGCTATGGACGACAGGCGGTGGGTCCCATTTCGAGTTTGAATTTAAAAGTTACCTTTTTAAAATAAAATAATTAAATAAAACCCCCTGGTCAATCCCTCTTCTCTTCTTACCTCCCCCAATCTTTCAGATCGATTTCTAAATGGAAAAAAATAATAAAAAAATAAACGAGGCCGCCAGTTCACCGTTGCTTCTTCCCCCCCCCCCCCCCCGCCCAACCCCACGCGTCGCCGTCGCCCGTCCATGAACACGTCGCGCCGCTCCCGCCTGACCCCCCCCCCCCTAAAACCCCGCAACCCCTCTCGAAACCCCACAACGCCCCTGGAAGCCCTAGCTCGAGCGCCGCCACCAGACCACATTCCGCCGCCCTCTACTCCGCACTGCCCAGCACCAGTCAGTCGCACCACCCCCTCGCGACTCCAACGCCTCCACCGCACTGTTCAGACCTTCCAACCCTAAACCGAACTCCACAGCCCACCTCTGGCCATGCCCTGACCCACGACGAAAACCTGAAACACCCTGTAAGTTTTGTTTACTTTTATTTAATTTATATAATCAGTTTAAACGAAAAAAATCAGTTTTTTTTATTATCATAGCATAAACAAGGATATGATTTTTTTTATATGTATAAACAAAGATATGATTTTTTTTCAGTTTTGAATATAGATTTTAACTATAGAAAAAAAACTGATTTTTAATTATATCAAAACTGAATTTGTATGTGTTATAAAAAAAACATTTGGTTGATTTTTATATTTGTTTAACAAAAAGATTAGGATTTTTTGTTTATAAAATGTTTTAAATTTTGTAAAGAGTTAGGGAAAAATCGAATTTTTATATATGAGAAGAGTTAGTAAAAATCGAATTTTTATATGTATGTAAAGTTCATAAAGATCAGATTTTTATATATGAAGGGGCGAAGTAAAATTTTGATCTTTATATATTTAGCGATATAATAAAAATGTGATTTTTATTATATGTATAACGATATAAAAATACGATATTTACTAAGAAGATAGCAATAATAAAAATATGATGTTCATATAGTAGATATTATAAAAATATAATTTTTATATAGTAGAGATAACAAAAATGTGATCTTTATGAATGTAGTGAATACAGACGACGAAAGTAACAAAAGGAGACATGGCGAAGATTTCCTACATAAGAAGAGTAGCGGTGTTTGGTTAAGCTAATCGGTGAGAACTCCTCACTTTTACTTTATTTTCTAGTTATATTAATATATACTAGGATGTAGACGGTGCTTAGCAGCACCCGACACCCGTCGTCCACAGACCATGGATGACTTATTACTTTAATTGATGTGTTGTGAAAGTTGATTGTGTGAAGTGGAATGAAATAAAATATTTTATAGTTGAAAATATTTTATAGTTAAAAATATAATTTTTAACGTGTATATAAAATAAATATTTATAAACAAATCGGACGATTTGTTTATATACACACATTTGACTGATATTGATTGGGATGATAAATTTTACACATCGCCCAACGGCACAAATAAATCTGTGTTTGTTGTTTGAAAACCCCACACGGGTATTGGAATGAAATTGGACATACACTAATCCCAATAATTAGTTTTATGTCAATCGATTGATTGACAGGCTGTATAAGCATCGAATATTTTTATTTAATGCTTATACCGTGTGGAATGCACTCTGGATGATGGATTGTTGTTTTCATCGTTGTTATACACATTTGTTGTGTGAAATCCATATAATCACATTATATGGTAATTTACTGTGTCTGATTCCAATTCAGAATTATCGAATATTTTGAAATAATATTCAGTGAATATTGAAATGTGAAGCCGTGTTAAGTAGTTAAACGCCATTTTAACACGAACGGGAATTTTGTCGATTTTATTCATTTTACAATGAATATCGAAAGTGATTTCAAAATCTGATAAATTGAAATGAATTGAAATTCGAATTAAATTGAAATGAATTGAAATTCGAATTATATTGAAATGAATTGAAATTCCAATTAAATTGAAATGAATTGAAATTCGAATTAAATTGAAATGAACTGAAATTCGAATTAAATTGAAATGAGCTGAAATTCGAATTAAATTGAAATGAACTGAAATTCGAATTAAATTGAAATGAGCTGAAATTCGAATTAAATTGAAATGAACTGAAATTCGAATTAAATTGAAATGAACTGAAATTCGAATTAAATTGAAATGAACTGAAATTCGAATAAAATTGAAATGAACTGAAATTCGAATTAAATTGAAATTCGAATTAAATTGAAATGAATTGAAATTCGAATTAAATTGAAATGAATTGAAATTCGAATTAAATTAAAATGAATTGAAATTCGAATTAAATTGAAATGAACTGAAATTCGAATTAAATTGAAATGATTTGAAATTCGAATTAAATTGAAATGATTTGAAATTCGAATTAAACTGAAATGAATTGAAATTCGAATTAAATTGAAATGAATTGAAATTCAAATTAAATTGAAATAGAATTGAAATCGTTTCGAATTTAATTAAAATTTGAATTAAATTGAAATTAAATTGAAATGAACTGAAATTCGAATTAAATTGAAATGATTTGAAATTCGAATTAAATTGAAATGATTTGAAATTCGAATTAAATTGAAATGAATTGAAATTTGAATTAAATTGAAATGAATTGAAATTCGAATTAAATTGAAATAGAATTGAAATTGTTTTGAATTGAATTTAAAGGATTAAAATTGAACTGAAATCGATTTGAAATAAATTTAAAATGAATTTATATTGGAAAATTCAATTTTGATTTGAATTTGAGATGGAAGTTGAAATCGTTTTGCAAACGAATTTAAAACGATTTATTAAATATGTTTTAAAAGAAAATCGACGAAATATATATTATATATAATGGCCTGAATAGAACGCGTCGCGCTGCGGCAGTTCGTGAATTTCAACCATTGACTTCGAATGGACATAACGGGAGATCCGACCGTCGGATGCTCCAGAAACCGGAACCATTGGGTTCGTATTGAAAAGAGATTTCTAACAAATATAAGAAATTAGAAATCTAATGGATGGATTTGGAATTATGTCCAAATCAAATTCGGAAAAGTTCTCTGTAAGTGCAGTTCGATAGCCGTTGATGGAAATCGACTGTACGTGCCTTGATAAAATTATTAAAAAATATCGATAATTAGTGTAAAATCATAAGAAATGAATTGGAAAGGATTGGGATGAAAAACCCATATTTGAAAAGATAAAAATAGATTTTTATCGAAATGAACTAGTTTTGAACTAGAATTATGATCCATTTATTTTTGAAATAAGTAAATTGGATTTGAAAGGGTTTTAAAAGTAACTAAAATTTGCAATAACTGAATTAGAATGGATTTGAATCGAAATTGTCTTTGGAATATTTCGATGTTGGATTTCGTGATTATATAGATATTGTTATGGAAATTTGAAAGATATATTTATATCGTTACTTCCAATACGATATTTGTTGGTCGTAGAGTTTGATATTGAGTATAAGCCGATATATTTTCTATTCAGAGCCTTGTATTTCATATCAAATGGGATTTGGGTTTGTCGTGAATGGTATCTTCATTAACACTGTTCTTAAACCCAGTTGAGAAAAAGATTAAATCTTTTTATTTAGATTTAATGAAGTATACCAATGAAATGGTATTTAATTGGAATTGGATTTGAATTTATTTTTGGGTTTATCGTGAACGGTGTTTTAAATAACACTTGTTCTTTAACCCGATAATTAATGGAACGTGGATTAGGTTTATCGTGAACTGTGTTTTAACGACATACGTTTTTGAACCCAATTTACAGTAAAATGGGATTTGGAATTTATAAATCTTTTGTTAAGATTTAAAGGACATTTTCCAAAGTAAAGTTTTCCAATTTAATAGAATAAATTGGAATGGAATGGAATTCGATTTGATAACAATCGAAGTGAATTATTGTGGAGGAAGACAACTAATATATCTGGAATTTAGAAGGCTTTGCCGTTATTCCATTTATATTATTTGTCGGATACGGAAGTTTATATCGATTATATATAGATCGATTTGTTTTCCATGAAGATTCCATTGTAAATGGAATGTGATTTTGGGTCTATCGTGAACCGTGTTTTAAATGACATTGGTTCTTTAACCCAGTTAATGACAGGATATGATTTCCCAAGTTAAACAATCATTAATATTGATTTTTGGGAAGATTAAAACCTAGTGGAGTTTTAACGAATCTTTAATTAGATTGAAATGATCGAGAATGGAGTATCACCAGTTTTGCTACAGGCGATAGTTAAATCTTTAATTAGATTTAAACGTGAAATGGTAATTGAATTTACCGATAATGAAGTATTACCAGTTTTACTTCATGGGATGAATAGGTTGGGATTGGGAAATTAAAACAAATGATTACTTCAGTAAGGTTCGTTAATCCCGACTAGTTTGAGTTGAGATTCAAAAGGAGATTAAAGAATAAATTTAAAGAATTTATCTTTGATAAAATTAATGGGAACCTTTCCCAAAGTATAAGAATATTTGAATGAAAGAATATTTTGAATTGGAATGAGGTGTATGTTGTGTTTGTGTAACACTTGTATATTATATACGCGAATTATTTAGAAAGACCGGGTTTATCCCATTCTGAATAACTGATTCGACGTGGTGTCGAGGATGAAGACGGTGGTCGAAGACCGGAGGTCTTCACATCATTTGGATGATTACTGATGATCTTGATTGGGCTGTACGCCCAAGAGGAGGGAATCAGTTGGTGATCGTCCAGACGTACTTGGAGATCGATGGATATGCGAGGTACAAGGTGTCTCCGGTTTCGTTCAGACCCAGAACGAACTTGTATGGACTGTGTGTCTGACATTGGATTTTGCTCTGTGTTGGTTGATCTCTATTAAATATACATCTTCTTGGAGAAGGGGAATTCATTCTCTTACTTCACCCTTCTATGAGACGTACGGGATCAGAGGGTGGATATCGATAGACATCAGTCGCATGGCGTTTCCTTCTAGCTAGGAGTGGTGTCAATGTTTTACACGGCCTGACATTTTACTTCTGTGGATGATGGATTGCAAGGCGCCTCGGTTAGATCGGACGATCCGGGTCTGATGGAGTCATTTGGCTCATTGACACCCCATAGGGTGGGTAAACGCGGTGTTCAGGCATTTTAATCCACATCGGTGGACTGGCCATGACGATCCAAGGGCCCACCTGAGTCTAGGTCCTAAGACACGGGCTAGAGCGTCTCGAATCGGTAGAGGATGATACCTTGCCTCGGTTCACAGATGGAAATCCAACTTCCAAATACGACATTTTGCGGTTTTAATTGTAGAACTAGTATGGCGACATGATATATGGTACCCATGCCGCCTATGATTGATGCTTATGATTGAAATTGATTTCTTCATTTATAGTAATAATAAAAGATGAAATTTAGCATATCAAGCATTCTTTGCCTATTATAAGGGAAAACCTTATCCTCTGGCTTGTGTTGCATTATGTGACGGGACCTGGGCCTTATAATAGCTTCATTGTTCTTTATTTAGCATTGCGTTGTTGTTTTATGCACTGATATTCTTGTTAGGAAACCCGTTCCGTGTTATACGGCATGGTCCCTTGATTTACCTAACTTTAAAATAAAGAATGATAACTGTTTTAGTTCTCACACCAGTCACACGACTGACCTGGAGTTTATTGTTTTAACCTAAACTCTGGGTGCCCTTATTTTCGACACGGGCAGCTAGTAGTTTTGGTTTTGCAGATTTATCTTAACTGGAACTTGGTTTATAGCTGGAATGATATTCGGAATGCTCTATACCCATATATCTCCTTCAGTTGTGCTTTGTATTATTTTCCGCTGCTATGTAATGTATTGTAATCTCTGATATTTTATGAAGTGTAATATTGATTTATACTCTGTATATTCTTGTATTCTGATGAAATTGTTGTAATAAGCAATGAAAAGTTCTTCTGTTTGTGTTTTGATTTGTCTTGTCCTCAACTCAATCCGTGATTTCCCGTAAGGGGGATTTCGGGTCATTTCATCGTGGTATCAGAGCTTTGGTTTGCAGAGCTCGGAGAACAAGACACATTAGAACCATACGAAAGAATTCATCAGAGATTGGATTAGTAATATCTAATAAGAATGACTCGTTAGAGATAGGATCAGTAGTATCCTAGAACGAGTGTGAAGAGTATATTTTTAAAATGAAAACAAATTTTGTTTTGAAAATTTAAATCAATTATACGTATTTGAATATTTATTTGTATTGATATGGACAATCCAGTATATAGAGAATTTAATTACGTCTGATCCACTAGTATTGAAGCCTCGAACATACTGGATAGATATAGAATCACACTCTAGTCGCCCAGAGGTGGTTCTGATGATTGAAGCTTCATCATCAGAATTTATGTTCGAGTTTTGAAGGTGGGATTTCTATATATTTCCAATCGACTGGTGTGAGAACCAAAACTAGATACGGATTATTGTTGTGATTTGGCACAAAAATGTGATTTTTGACTATATATCAAAGTTATGAATTTGAAAAGCTAATCTTATTGATTGCTGATTGTGTTGTTTGATTATTGGTTGATTAATTAAATGTTGAACCTTTAGCCAAATTGAACCAAATAGTGAGCTGTATTGAAATTTTATCGCATTTGCATGCATATACATGTACTTACATTAAACGGATCATAGCAAGGAGGCTAGAGAAGAGGAATAAAATTGTTTGCCCGACAAATAGGTACATGTTTATTTTATTTCTTGGGTTTTTGATGATTTTATGAGCCGATTGGCTAGCCGCTTGGCTGTTTGTTTTTCTTTTTGGATTAATGAGGGCCATGGGAGGCTATTTGAAATATCCCGAAGCTCCCGGTGCAGGGGAGGTTATGGCGAAAATTTTCGAAAATTTAGGGTGTTAGCCAAATTTTTGAAAAAATTGAAAAGTTCTTAGAAACTGAAAAGTTGAAGAACTTAAGCTGTAAGGAAAATTATGAAAGTTGAGTTGATTGGTTAAACAACTTTCGGCTTCGTTCCTTTTCGGGGACGAAAAGTTTTAAGTGGGGGAGATTGTAATAACCTGGAAATCCGAGCCAATTTAAAATTTTTATTTTGGCAATTTTGATGAATTTTGAATATTTAAAATAAATTATTTTAAATAATGATGACGAGAAATTTATTTTGAATAGAATTAGAATGAATATATTCATTTAAATCGACGATAGAAAATAAATAATTATTTTTAATTATAAAAGGAATTGAAAATGTTGCGGTAGTTTGAAAATTCGATTTCAAAGTTCAAATGAATGTACAGAATTCAAAATAAACTGGATTTTAGCGAAACCAAAAATATTAGAATCTATTTGAGAATATCTTTCCAACGAATCCGAAAAATTGAAATTTCATAGCGGGAATCAAAAGTTACGTCCAGTTGAGAATTTAGAATAGTCGCTATGGAATTCTGAACATTAAAAATGGAAATTTTGCAAACGACCTCGGTTTTCGACGAAACCACTTTTGTTGGATCCGTGATGTTAAGTTATTGCTAGGTTTCAAAATTCGTAACTTTTTGAATCAATATGTGAGCGTGGCAAAGGAAAACGCATTTGACAAGTTTCAGTTGATTTTAATCGACTAGAAAATGGCCATTTTTCAAACGGTCTAAGAATTTGACGAAACTTGTTTTGTTAGGGCCGTATCGTCAATACGAAGCTGGAAAATATTTTTTGGGAATTTTTAGAGTTAGTATGTGGCCCCGGTAAATTGAAATGCAGTTCAAATTCAATATATAGAGTTATATTTTGATGAAAACTGATCAAAACGGCCGAACTGGCTTACGATACATATCCCATTGTGTTCGGAATGGGGGTAATTTGCTATGGATGACAGGCGGTGTGTCCCATTTCGAGTTCGAATTTAAAAGTTAACTTTTTAAAATAAAATAATTAAATAAAACCCCCCCTTGGTCAACCCCCTTCTCTTCTTACCTCCCCCTATCGTTCAGATCGATTTCTAAAAGGAAAAAAAATGAGGACGCCAGTTCACCATCGCTTCTTCCCCCTCCCCTCCACCTCGAGTCGTCGTCGCCCATCCATGACCGCGTCGCGCCGCTCGTGCCTGACCCCCCCTCCTCACTGATCCTCCTCAAACCCCGCAACCCCTCTCGAAACCCCAGAACGCCCCTGGAAGCCCTAGCTCGAGCGCCGCCACCAGACCACATTCCGCCGCACTCTGCTCCGCACCGCCCAGCACCAGTCAGTCGCACTACCCTCTCGCAACTCCAACGCCTCCACTGCACTGTTCAGACCTTCCAACCCTAAATCAAACTCCACAGCCCACCTCCGGCCATGCCCTGATCCACGACGACCACCTGAAACACCCTGTAAGTTTTGTTTACCTTTATTTAATTTATATAATCAGTTTAAACGAAAAAAATCAGTTTTTTTTATTATCATAGCATAAACAAGGATATGATTTTTTTTATATGTATAAACAAAGATATAATTTTTTTTCAGTTTTGAATATAGATTTTAACTATAGAAAAAAAATGATTTTTAATTATATCAAAACTGAATTTGTATGTGTTATAAAAAAAATTGATTGATTTTTATTTTTGTTTAACCAAAAGTTTAGGTTTTTTGTTTATAAAATGTTTTAAATTTTGTAAAGAGTTAGGGAAAATCGAATTTTTATATATGAGAAGAGTTAGTAAAATCCCAATTTTTATATTTATGTAAAGTTCATAAAGATCGGATTTTTATATATGAAGGGGCGAAGTAAAAATTTGATCTTTATATATTTAGCGATATAATAAAAATGGGTTTTCATGTATAACGATATAAAAATACGATATTTACTAAGAAGTTACCAATAATAAAAATATGATGTTCATTTAGTAGAGATTATAAAAATAAAGTTTTTATATAGTAGAGATAACAAAAATGTGGTCTTTATATATGTAGTGAATACAGACGACGAAAGTAACAAAAGGAGACACGCCGAAGATTTCCTACATAAGAAGAGTAGCGGTGTTTGGTTAAGCTAATCGGTGAGAACTCCTCACTTTTATTTTATTTTCTAGTTATATAAATATATACTAGGATGTAGACGGTGTTTAGCAGCACCCGACACCCGTCGTCCACAGACCATGGATGACTTGTTAGTTTAATTGATGTGTTGTGAAAGTTGATTGTGTGAAGTGGAATGAAATAAAATATTTTATAGTTGAAAATATTTTATAGTTAAAAATATAATTTTTAACGTGTATATAAAATAAATATTTATAAACAAATCAGACGATTTGTTTATATACACACATTTGACTGATATTGATTGGAATGATAAATTTTACACATCGCCCAACGGCACAAATAAATCTGTGTTTGTTGTTTGAAAACCCCACATGGGTATTGGGATGAAATTGGAGATACACTTATCCCAATAATTAGTTGTATGTCAACCGATTGATTGACAGGCTGTATAAGCGTCGAATATTTTTATTTAATGCTTATACAGTGTAGAATGCACTCTTGATGATGGATTGCTGTTTTCGTCGTTGTTATACAAATTTGTTGTGTGAAATCCATATAATCACATTATATGGTAATTGACTGTGTCTGAATCCAGTTCAGAATTATCGAATATTTTGAAATAATATTCAGTGAATATTGAAATGTGAAGTCGTGTTAAGTAGTTAAACGCCATTTTAACACGATCGGGAGTTTTGTCGATTTTATTCATTCTACAATGAATATCGAAAGTGATTTCAAAATCTGATAAATTGAAATGAATTGAAATTCGAATTAAATTGAAATTCAAATTAAATTGAAATGAATCGAAATTCGAATTAAATTGAAATGAATTTAAATTCCAATTAAATTGAAATATATTGAAATTTGAATTAAATTGAAATGAATTGAAATTCGAATTAAATTGAAATGAATTGAAATTCGAATTAAATTGAAGTGAAATAAAATTCGAATTAAACTGAAATGATTTGAAATTCGAATTAAATTGAAATGAATTGAAATTCGAATTAAATTGAAATGATTTGAAATTCAAATTAAATAGAAATGATTTGAAAGTCGAATTAAATTGAAATAAACTGAAATTCGAATTAAATTGAATTTCGAATTAAATTGAAATAGAATTGAAATCGTTCTGAATTGAATTTAAACGGATTAAAATTGAATTGAAATCGATTTGAAATAAATTTAAAACGAATTTTTATTGGAAAATTCAATTTTGATTTGATCTTGAGATGGAAGTTGAAATCGTTTTGAAAATGAATTTAAAACGATTTATAAAATACGTTTTAATAGGAAATCGACGAAATATATATAATATATATATATAATGGCCTGAATAGAACGCGCCGCACTGCGGTAGTTCGTGAATCTCGATCATTGACTTCGAATGGACATTACGAGAGATCCGACCGTCGGATTCTCCTAAAACCGGAACCGTTGGGTTCGTATCGAAAAGAGCTTTCCAATGGATATTAGAAATTTGAAGTCTAACGGTTGGATTTGGAATTATGTCCAAATCAAATTTGGAAAAGGTCGCTGTAAGTGCAGTTCGATGGCCGTTGATGGAAATCGACTGTACGGGCGTTGATAAAATTATTAAAAAATATCGATAATTAGTGTAAAATTATAAGAAATGATTTGGAAAGAATTGGGATGAAAAACCCCATATTTGAAAAGATAAAAATAGACTTTTACCGAAATGAACTAGTTTTGAACTAGAATTATGATCCATTTATTTTTGAAATAAATAAATTTGATTTGAAAGGGTTTTAAAAGTAACCAGAATTTCCAATAATTGAATTGGAATGGATTTGAATCGAAATTGTCTTTGGAATATTTCGATGTTGGATTTCATGATTACATAGAAATTGTTATGGAAATTTGAAAGATATATTTATATCGTTACTTCCAATACGATATTTGTTGGTCGTAGAGTTTGATATTGAGTATAAGCCGATATATTTTCTATTCAGAGCCTTGTATTTAATATCAAATGGGATTTGGGTTTGTCGTGAATGGTATCTTCATTAACACTGTTCTTAAACCCAGTTGAGAAAAAGATTAAATCTTTTTATTTAGATTTAATGAAGTATACCAATGAAATGGTATTTAATTGGAATTGGATTTGAATTTATTTTTGGGTTTATCGTGAACGGTGTTTTAAATAACACTTGTTCTTTAACCCGATAATTAATGGAACGTGGATTAGGTTTATCGTGAACTGTGTTTTAACGACATACGTTTTTGAACCCAATTTACAGTAAAATGGGATTTGGAATTTATAAATCTTTTGTTAAGATTTAAAGGACATTTTCCAAAGTAAAGTTTTCCAATTTAATAGAATAAATTGGAATGGAATGGAATTCGATTTGATAACAATCGAAGTGAATTATTGTGGAGGAAGACAACTAATATATCTGGAATTTAGAAGGCTTTGCCGTTATTCCATTTATATTATTAGTCGAATATAGAATTTTATATCGATTATATATATCGATTTTTTTTCCATGAAGATTCCATTGTAAATGGAATGTGATTTTGGGTTTATAGTGAACCGTGTTTTAAATGACATTGGTTCTTTAACCCAGTTAATGACAGGATATGATTTCCCAAGTTAAACAATCATTAATATTGATTTTTTGGAAGATTAAAACCCAATGGAGTTTTAATGAATCTTTAATTAGATTGAAATGATCGAGAATGGAGTATCACCACTTTTGCTCCAGCCGATAGTTAAATCTTTAATTAGATTTAAACGTGAAATGGTAATTGAATTTACCGATAATGAAGTATTACCGGTTTTACTTCATGGGATGAATAGGTTGGGTTTGGGAAATTAAAACAAATGATTACTTCGGTAAGGTTCGTTAATCCCGACTAGTTTGAATTGAGATTCAAAAGGAGATTAAAGAATAAATTTAAAGAATTTATCTTTCATAAAATTAATTGGAACCTTTCCCAAAGTATAAGAATATTTGAATAAAAGAATATTCTGAATTGGAATGAGGCGTATGTTGTGTTTGTGTAACACTTGTATATTATATATGCGAGTTATTCAGAAAGACCGGGTTTATCCCATTCTGAATAACTGATTCGACGTGGTGTCGAGGATGAAGACGATGGTCGAAGACCGGAGGTCTTCGCATCATTTGGATAATTACTGATGATCTTGATTGGGATGTACACCCAAGAGGAGGGAATCAGTTGGTGATCGTCCAGGCGTACTTGGAGATCGATGGATATGCGAGGTACAAGGTGCCTCTGATTTCGTTCAAACGCAGAACAGACTTGTATGGACTGTGTGTCTGACATTGGATTTTGCTCTGTGTTGGTTGATCTCTATTAAATATACATCTGCTTGGAGAAGGGGAATTCATTCCCTTACTTCACCCTTCTCTGAGACGTACGAGATCAGAGGGTGTATATCGATAGACATCAGTCGCATGGTGTGAATTTCCTGTGTGGCATGCCTAAGTGGCAAAAGATCAAAGCTTATGTTGAAAAGCAAAGTCTTGTGGTTGATGATCAAAGCACCGCGTGTGTGGCATAGCTTTGTGTAACGTTAATTCGCGAGCCTCACACCACGGTTGTGAACCAGAAATGGGAGAGGACTTCAGGGAGGGCATGCGTTTCCTTCTAGCTAGGAGTGGTGTCAATGTTTTACACGGCCTGACATTTTACTTCTGTGGATGATGGATTGCAAGGCGCCTCGGTTAGATCGGACGATCCGGGTCTGATGGAGTCATTTGGCTCATTGACACCCCATAGGGTGGGTAAACGCGGTGTTCAGGCATTTTAATCCACATCGGTGGACTGGCCATGACGATCCAAGGGCCCACCTGAGTCTAGGTCCTAAGACACGGGCTAGAGCGTCTCGAATCGGTAGAGGATGATACCTTGCCTCGGTTCACAGATGGAAATCCAACTTCCAAATACGACATTTTGCGGTTTTAATTGTAGAACTAGTATGGCGACATGATATATGGTACCCATGCCGCCTATGATTGATGCTTATGATTGAAATTAATTTCTTCATTTATAGTAATAATAAAAGATGAAATTTAGCGTATCAAGCATTCTTTGGCTATTATAAGGGAAAACCCTATCCTCCGGCTTGTGTTGCATTGTGTGATGGGACCTGGGTCTTATAGTAGCTTCATTGTTCTTTATTTAGCATTGTGCTGTTGTTTTATGCACTGGTATTCTTGGGAGGAAACCCGTTCCGTGTTATAGGGCGTGGTCCCTTGATTTACCTAACTTTAAAATAAAGAATGATAACTGTTTTTGTTCTCACACCAGTCACATGACTGACCTGGAGTTTATTGTTTTAACCTAAACTCTGGGTGCCCTTATTTTCGACACGGGCAGCTAGTAGTTTTGGTTTTGCAAATTTATCTTCACAGGAACCTGGTTTACAGCTGGAATGATATTCGGAAAGCTTTATACCCGTGTATCTCCTTCAGTTGTGCTTTGTATTATTTTCCGCTGCTATGTAATGTATTGTAATCTCTGATATTTTATGAAGTGTAATATTGATTTATACTCTGTATATTCTTGTATTCTGATGAAATTGTTGTAATAAGCAATGAAAATTTCTTCTGTTTATGTTCTGATTTGTCTTGTCCTCAACTCAATCCGTGATTTCCCGTTAGGGGGATTTCGGGTCGTTTCAAAGATGACATGCATAAATCGAGAAATGGTCCAAAAATGAAAAGGTTCCAGATTTCCTTGATTTTATTTCAACACAAATCTTGCTTATTTAGGTTTATCGCTACATACATTTATATTTGATTAATTTACCAAATCAAATAGTCTCTTTATATCTTTCCAATTTGTTATCCATAATTAATTGATTATTGGAATCAATTAAAATATTTTCCATAATAAATTTGACATAGATTTAAATCATCCAAATTTAACACATATATAGTATTGATTGGCACAAGCGCATGAAAATAGCAACTTATAGGACTATTTATAGCTGTCTTTGTTTAATAGTCTGAAGTATTTATGGATTAATGAAACAGGAATAGTTAAGTTATAGGAAGTGATGACCTCATCTACTTGAGTTTTTAGATCGTATGTAAAAATGTTACATTAATGAAATTTCGATAGGTCTTTTCAGGTTGTAATCAATGGACATAAATTCTCCCACTTAAAATGGATTTTAGGAAATGTGAAAAGTAAAATATAAAAAAATAGTTTTAGGATAAACAAATATTAAATAAATTAAATTTTAGTGTGCTATGCGTGGGTTCGCACTAGTTTTCTAAAGAATCAGGATTGAGCTTACTACAAACTATTGATAGTATTTACGAAAAAATCGGGATCAGATTAAGTGTCTGATAACAACTTCGATCCGACTAAGCAACGAAAGTGGAAGGCATTGAAGATAAGGAAATTAAGGATAACTTGAAGACTATATGTGAAGGTGGAGACACTTAGGACGGAAAGGACTGCTTGTTGAGCATCTCTGGCTAGCTACCAGGATATATATATATATATATATATATATATATATATATATATAGTAGCAATGATCCTTACATTCTGAAATCTCCAAATTGCAAGGACTGCTCTAGGGGTAATTCCCGATAGGATGCAGTAAAGGATGCTCCTTAAGTTCGTCCGAACCTATGGCGACTAGTATAGATGAATGTTTGTCATTACATTTCTAATCCATGTACAGTGGTTTTTATAAATGTACATCTATTCGTAGTATAGGAGGTAAACCCTCTTATACAAAATACCTTTCCTTATGGGGTATGAACTCAAGGGTTGTATTTTATGGGAATCAATTAGCGCGTTAGTAATGGTGATGTGGCATTCTAAGTGGAAACTGTTGAAGAACGGTAAAGTCATGACCTCTGACCTCATCAACTAAGAAAATAGCAAAATTAGGGGTATCCTCCTAGGCCATGTGTTGGGCCTTTACTAGGAGTCGTCATCCAATTCTAGGAGCATTCTTCGGTTTTGGTTAAGCGTAGGCATCATAGAAAGTTTCGTCACTGTACAATGGCAAAGACAATGTAATTCATATTTCACATTCAAGGGGCAGTCCAACCCTAGTTCGTAGGGGTATAAGAGGCTCACGTCAGAACCTGGTGCATTTTCTAGGAGACCATCACGAAAGGTAGTCCTTTACCTTACTCTAGTATGGAATCCAATCTCTAATACGTGCCTTGTATGGTTTTAGTTGTATGATATTATCTTGCAATTTAATATATGTAATAGCTTCGGCTAAGATTCAAAAGTCTTTGTATCTAGAAATTATTATTATATCATGAGATTTTTTATAAAATGCTTTGGTTATCATAAGGTAAAAACTTGTCAGTGTTTATATGCATTGTGATCTTATGATATACTATTTATTTCAAAAGGATTTTTGAAACTTTACAATTAAGTTGCTTGTTACTTAAGTTTTCTCACGTTGGTTTTCCAAACCAATGTGGGTGTTATTTCATGATAATGCTAGGGTTAGACCGAGCATGTTCGACTTGTAAGTCAGGTGCTTGGCACTTAGGAGAGAAGCTGTATTTCAAGACATACTTTTGTAGATCTCTACTATGTGTTTTAGTTATCTGAGTTTGTTCGGACATGTTATTATAACTGCCCAGATTAGTAGAAGTTTGAGCTAATAACTCTGATGTTGCATATATATATATAATAAAAAGTTCTTCCAATTTGTAAAGAATTGTTATATATTATATGTTATCTATTGTGATTGCGAGATTATGTTCTATCTTCTTTTTCTTTAACCCCTAATGAATTGGTTTTTCGGCACTTGGATGTTCGCCATCCGAATACCATGGATATATTAGTATCGACTCAAAGGGTCAAAAAAGCAGGTCGTTACTGTAAACCATTTGCAATGTTTAATTTATTGTATCCATAGCGATGTTGGATGTTGTTGTAAGTGACCTAGTCTGCAATAGGAGGTGTGGTCTTATATACTCAGGAAAATTAACTTTTCCTTGTTCGATCAATTTTTTTGGATCAGTCTCTTTGTTTCCATCAAGAAGTTAAGTGCTCTCTTCTACATGTTTTGCTATTCTGTAATTCCCATTATGTTGGCATTCTTGTAAATGACATTCGTTCCTTGTTTATTTCGGAAGTTCAGAATATATATATATATACACACACACACACACACATTCTGTCCACATGAGGTATAAACCCATTTCGCGATGAGCATCACAGTCCCAAAGATTATTTGCATGTTTCCTTTTATTTGAGTTTTCTCACATTGGTTTTCTAGACCGGCTCGTGTGTTATCTCATTATTATGCCTAGATCAGATAGAGCTCATTTCAAAGTTGTCATCAGTTAGATATGAAGCTCATGAAATGGAGTAGGAAGTTTGTCTGTCATAATATCTTTGTTTCCTCTATATTTTATTTATCCATCAACATTTTTATGGTCAGATTTCATAATTGTCCAAGTGATAGGATTTTTTTTAACTACGATACATGTTGTATCTTAGAGTGATAGTTTATCTGTAATTGTTATTACTCTATGTTGTCAATTCCATTGCAAGATTATGTATTTCTCCTATTCTTTACCTTTTCTTTCCTTTTAACCCAAACAATCTATGTTTTTGTTGATTATATGTTCGGCAATAAAATAAAATGGTCTTATTTAGCCTTAACTTTCGATAGTCGGGGGTGAGTCATTTCAACATGCGAGTTAAAGTCCACGAAAGTTGCACTGTATGACCCTCAAGACATAAAAACATTTTATCTTAACAAGGAGAGAATGTTGGAAGCATTGATGCTCAATGTTAGGTTGGTTGAAAATGATTAGTTGTAGCAAACCATATGAGTTCTAGAACTCAACCCCTCAAAGTATTGGGGAGAGGGGTGTATATATAAACAAAAGAAGATGAAATACTCACTCATTGTAACACTTCTTCGCATTTTTAATTAAATAATAAAATAATAATTGGTTAAATTTTCAGAAATTTGATACAGAACTAGCATCACTGCTTCCATGATGATTTTCTGATCAATTTTGACCTATAGTTTGAAGAAAAAAAATTTATAATGAAGAAGATATCTTTAAATGAAGTTTTAGAACAAACGTGAAAAAGAAGATATAAGAGGAACGCAAATAAGTACGATAACTACCAATGTTTTTAGTCTTGTGAACAAATGCTAAGCTAGGTGAGTCGATAAGGCATGCACTTCTCAAGGTGGAGGTTAGGAGTTCGAGTCCTGCCAAAGTCATGTTTTTTATTTTAGAGCGACGACTAAAGTGATGAATATTATGAGAGAAAAATATATGTAAATGTACATATAATAAAATTTATATATATGCGTGACTATATAGGTACATGTATATATGTGTGTATATATATAAATATGTGTGTGTATGAATATGAAATCGAAAAGTAACATGCAATCAATCAAAATGAGTAAGAAATAAATGTCTGCATAATGTCGTTTGAATTTTGAAAATGTGCATAAATATATATGCATAAATTCAACAATTGAAATTAAAGTGTAATTGAGGGGTGGAAAGTAATAAATGTGGAATGAATGGAAAATAGGCAAGAGAATAACTGTGTTCGAAATTTGAATATACATTAAAAAGGAAGGAATCAATGAATTGATAGCATAAATAATGAGGTTTATTGCGCAGCCATTAATGAACAACGATTTGAAGAGTTATACACGTATATATGCGCATAAGTTTGAAATTGAAATGATGTATATACCTTATAAATGGAAGAAAATAATTTAAATAGTAAGGTGTGGCATCAAAAGGAATGTTACAAGCAACGTTAAACAAAAATTGAATTTTTGTAAAATTAACGTTAGTGGCCTTGGTCATGGGTCGACCCAGACCATATATGGGTCGACACACCCTAGAGTTGGATAAAATTATATTCAATTTATATGACTCTGATTATATTATATTTAATCCGACGAACCAGAATCTTCTGTGCACTGATAAATAGACTATCAAAGCCTAGCCTCTAACTCATATTTTCTTAGACGACACCATTTAGAAATAAGAATATATTAGTTTTAGGAATTCTGATTCAAGATTTGAAGACAAAGAATATAGATCTATAATATAGATGCTCAAATTTCACATCTACGCGAGGTAAATTCTATGAATATGAATTATTGGGATTTATTTCATTCTTTGAGCATCAAATTTGTAAATTCGTGGTTATTTCAATATTAGATTCATTTAGGAAGACAACATGATAACATATCTGAATTAGATTCAAGAATTGGAAAGTAGTCAGGTGAGTGGATTTAAATTATTCCTTTTGGTAATGGTATGTTTATCGTTTAAATTCTTCGTAATTCTTAGTGTAATAAATAATTGAAACTGTGGTAACTGTGATATAATTCATTCCCTAGGTACGCTAAGAATGTTAATGTAGTATAAATATATTCCCATAACTTTCTGTTTGGGTTTGAGAATCACCGTAATACTAAAATTGTGAATCTAATAGTTATGATACATATATCTTTAAGACTGTAATTCCATGGTGATTTGGGTATGTTGTAAATAAAAGTACAGTAAATTGTGGGAATAATAAACAAGAATTAACAAGCCTAATTTCGTACAGAAACTTACCGTGATTAAATTGGAATTAGGAATTGTGCATGAATACAGGAAATAATATAACTCAAAACAAAAAAGGGAATTAGTAGTGGACTGAGTTAATTAGGGGTGGGAAAGGGATACATTTCCATAATTATTGTAACACCCCACGTCCATTAATGTCACTCACAAAGGGAATGCATTAACTTCTATGGAGCATTTTAAGTGTGTATAGAACAGAAACTTAACAACAAGACAGATATAAACAGTACTAAAACTTTAAAATTTTATTCATTGCAGCGGTAAACACATAGGTTTGATTACATCATCAAAAGCCAGAGTCAAAGTACATAATATCCACCTTGAATAAATCAGAGTACATAAATTGAAAGACATAACCCCAATACAAAATAGCCATAAATAAGATAGGCGGAACTTTTACTTCAACGATCCAAGCAACTTCTAAAAGCAAGAGATACAGCTGTCCAAAATCAAGCTCCACTGGTGCTAGTTCCACCCAGAGCACATGGGGGGAAAGGGAGAAAAGAGGTGGAAACAAAGGGGGTTAGACATAAAGTCTGGCGAGTGCGATAACTTTAACAATATAATTACCAAAATAACTAGGCTAAGGCATAAGTTGGAAAATAAGGAAATGACTGTGAACAATTGGGTAAAGCAGAGTAAACAAGGAAATGAGATGAACAAAGATAACGTTAAAGGCGCACCTAAACCACTATAAGATAATTACTATACTGCACCACCACTAGTCACCCTAAAGTTGATCCCGCCTACAAAACTTAATAATGATAATGGTAGTTTCGTGCACCCCTAGTTGCCTTCATAGGTGCCGCCTACCCCTATCTCCACTAGGTGTACCCACTACCCCCATGCGATCGGCTCCCTAACTCGTAGATACCCGTGCAGACCCCACAGTGGGGTGTATCACTCCCTAAAGTGGCAACCCGATACCACCAACAATGCACGGCTTATACCTACACGATGCAACAAAGTCTTACCTACCAGCTCGGGCCCACACATGCACATGAACCCGTTGGACTTGCGTTGCGACCGCTAACCCGTTTTGGCCTCTTACAGTCAAGCCCAGTATGCATGTCCCGTCCTCGACTTGGGTCGAGCCCACAAAGATACGTATGGGTTACTGGTTGAAACGGGCCCCCATTACTTGACATAAGCTATCCACCTAAGCTTGGTCCCCTCTAGTACATCCCACTTAACCCTCTTCTTATTCATGCTCACTTACATGTTTCAAATTTTGGTTAAGTGTTTCTAATCGTATTTCAAATGCCACCCAAGGCACCCACTAGATTCCGCATGCCACCCAAGGCACCCACTTAACACCCTCATGTCCCACTACATGTTTACCTGGTTAAGTGTTTCTTAATTCATTAAGACCGTAACCTCGTAAAGACCTCCCACATTAGACTGACATTTGTGGCAGCTGGATTTGCCGAGCAGGTCCGGGCAGTCTTACACCACAAACGAGCCTAACCTCATGTCTTTACAACTATTACGCATTTAATTTATGCCTAAGACCTCCCACATTAGACTGGCATTTGTGGTAGCTGTATTTTTTGGGCGAGTCCGGCCAGTCTTACACCACAAAAGAGCCTAACCTCGTGTCTTAGATGATTAATTACACCTAATTAATCATTCCCCAATTTGAATTAATTTCCCTATTCAAATTATCAGTCAATTCCAAATTTAACTATGGCCATAATTGACTCAATTATGTCCATCTATTTATGGTATGCAAAACCATACCAATTATCATCACAAATTTATTCTATGCCTTTTTAAGGCATTTATGCAAATTCTCAATATTACATCTTTTAATATTATCCTATTGCCCCACGTTGTACGTTCGTTCGTTTAACGTAAAATATACGTTAGACTTGAATAGTCTAACTTATGGAATAAAGAGAAAACATCACAACATACATAGAAATAAAACTAGATCTAAACATAAGGGGTGAACTTGCATGTGTGAATGAGGTTCTCCATCTAAAACTTGCATAGGCAAAAGTCACAAACTTGCATAGAACTACATATGTCATAGATCTAAATCTAAAGGTGTGAACTTGTTTAGGTAATAGTCACAACTTGCATAAACCATGTATGTCATGGATCTAACCATAAGGGGTAAACTTGCATAGGAATTAACCACAAACTTACATTACATGATTTATACTCCAAACATATATATACATATACTTGCATATGTGATTTATGCAATCATAACGATGGTGTAAACTTACATCTAAGCACGTAAACTAGCATATAACTCACACATGTCATAGCCTAACTTTTAGATCCAATTTACACATAAAATAGATGTCATGAAACATGTAAGGTTATATGTAGTTTTCACTAACTTGCATATGATCCATGCCTTAATTTACATCCTAACTTGCATATATGACTTATCATAAGAATTAGTCCCAACCACATAGCTAAACAGCATATGAAATAACATTATGACTTGATTATACATAAGCCAATCATAGAATTGCAACATAGATGATAACATCACAACTTTACAACATAGATTATAACATCATAGAATTTACAACATAAATGATAACATCACAATTTTACAACTTAGATGATAACATACGATCAATAATTCACAACATAACCATATAAATCCACATCATATCTCAATCCAATTAAATTGTTAACTAATTTATTAAAGAAATCGAACTCACAACTCAAAGAAGGTCTTGAGTTCTGAAATCTGAGTTCTGAAGTTGAATGTAACACCCCGTGTATTCTATAACCGTGAAAGTCATAAATTAAAGTATAATTAATTTCTAATCAAAGAATTAAGGGAAATGGGATACGCCATTGCGTTCGCCTCGGAATTCTGCTTGAGATAGAGTCTGAGTTTGCGTAAAACGGATATCGTATGAAGAAGTTATGGACGAACGAAGTTGGGCGAAAAACCGGAAAACGGGTCAGAATGCACTGGCGCACTTGGGAAGTGCGCCAGTACATTTTTGACCTGGCACACCTGCCAAGTGCGCCCAGGTCAAAAATGACCTGCTGGCCAGGTCTGGTCTAGCCCTGGCTGGCCAGGTCTGGGTTTGGTCGATTTTCAGAAGCTTGCTTTGTCATTAGGGCTAGGTGGCAGGCTCTAATTGGTCTCTCTTTCGAATGAATGGCTACGATCAATCCAAGCAACATCGATGGTCCTAATCAGTTCATAAACTCTATAAAAATGACCCTAGACTCTACCTAACCTAAGTCTCTAACACAATTCTCTAGCCTCCATTGCTCTCTTCTTCTAATTAAAAATAAAAATGGCGTCGCTACTCTGCTAGAATCAAAACTAGAAGTCAATCAACATCATCCTAAATTCAAATTTGAGATAAAAGCTTCTGCAACAATTCTGTAACAACTAAAGTTCTTTCTTTAATCCAATCAAGGCAAGTACAGTTATTTTCCGCTATAAACGTTAATTATAATTTTGATATGTTTTTAATTCTGAATCTGAGATTGTATATATATTCTCTTCTGTCAGATCTGTTTTTCTGTGACTGTTCTGTATCCCTTTTCTTCTTTTCTGTTTCTATAGCCAGGCTACCACGAGCCTGTGCCTAATCTCATAAGAGATGAACGTATGAACGCAAATTTTGGGATAAATAATGAATGATGCGAAATTTGACAAGACTGAATTGAATGTATGACTTTAGGTCTGAGGCATAGAATATATTGGACATGTGACTTGGGATTGGATGCATAAATTTGACTATGAACATATAATTTATATATGTTGTATCCATAGTGTATGTTGTAATTTAGATCTGTAATTAATTAGAAAAAGATGAGCATATGTTGTAAACTAGATTTGGATCTATGCATATTCTGTGATAGAAGAAAAGAGGAACCATTGTATGATTACATATGATTTGAGACTTTGGACAAAATGCATATAAAAGTCAAGATCTGATTCTTAGAAGATATGATTTAAAGATTTAGATTGTTGGGTATATTTTGCATAATGATTCATGACTTAATAAGAAGAAGGATATGGAAACGTAGGTGTAAAAGATTTACATTAATTAGGATCTCTACTATTGTGATTACACCTAAATAGGGAATTTTGCATATATGGCGTGCATTGAAATTAATGATCATATTTGGTATAATTTATATGTGAATCTGCTGTATAAGGTTAGTTTAACAAAAATTGGAACATATGTTATAGGGTAAATTATGTCCATATTCTGCGCTATGTAAATGTATGCAAACATGGAAATATATGATCATATTGTGAATCACGACAATTATTTAGGCATATGAATTTAGGCCTAATTTATGTTTAGGCAAGGCATGTAAATAGAACCTTTAGAAATATTAAACCTGCTAAATCTGTCATTTACTGAATCTGTTGAAAATGCCTATTTTGCTAATTTGCTAAGTTGCCTAAAACTGCTAGTTCTGTTATATTGCCTAGACTGCTAATTAGATTGAAATGCCAAATCTGTTAAATTTGTCTGTTGAGATGCCTAACCTGTTATATGCCAAAATCTGCTAAGTTAATAAATCTATTAAATCCGTTAAGTCATATAATCTGGAAAATCTGCTATCTGCTAAAATCTGTTATCTGCTGTGTTGATATAATCATCCTATTATTGATATAATCTGAATTGGCATATATATATATATATTGGGCGTGCGCATAAACGGTAAATTATTAATTAATTGGCCGCAAAGATAAACATGGCTAACTCGAGGTTAGAATGAGTTTGCGACGTAATTCTGCCCGGAACTGCCCGGCATATTCCAGTGGTCGCAAACAATAGGTTCTAATGTGAGAAGTTAGTCATAACGTGCTTGAAACCCGAGGTTAGACTCAGTTTGCGACAGAAACCTGCCCGGTACCAACCGGCCTAACCAGTAGCCGCAAACTGACAGTCTAATGTGAGAGTTTTGGGCATTAATATTTAATTAATGAAAATCTGAGATAATTGTGATGTCTAAAACGTGTTTGGTAAGGTTAAACCAATTGGACTAATGAATCTGATAAACCCGTTTCGTGAATCCATAGGCCCAATACAAAGTTAGATAATCTGGAACCAGTTAATCTGTAAGCCTGTTAATCCGAACATCTGATCCGTTAGTCTGAAAACCTGTTAACTTGATTGCCTGATCAGTGAACTAGTTAATCTAAATTTTGTATGTCTGAAATTTGTAGACAAGTTAAACTGAAATCTGTTAGTCTGGGGACACAAGGTTAGGAGGGGAATTACTTGTGTCATCTGTTGTTTGGGACCCATATTAGTCAGTAACCCTTTCTGGTATCAAAACTTTGACCCAACAGTAGGTAGGGTCCGGGCACGCTTACTGAACTAATTATAAGTGGTTCATTCTGATAATGGCGAGGGGTGTTGATGGTGCGTTCCAACCGGGTCATGTGCGTGCATGGATCCCGGTCTGCCTCTGAGGATGTAAGACGCCGTGACATCTGTAAATAGGTCTGTGCCAATTGGTTGCCACTTTAGGGAGTGATACACCCTACTGTGGGGCCGACACAGGATATTTATGTATTAGGGAGTCGATCGCTTGGGGTAGGGTTTTAGGGTACACTTAGTTCTGTCTGTTTCTGTTGGTACCGTCTGTTTCTGTTGGGTGGTAACACCTGTCTGGTTCTGCGTGGTACCGTCTGTTCGGGTGGTAAAGGCCCATTACTAGTGTACACCTAATTCTACATTCTGTTTCCGTAGGGATTAATCTGTTTCTGCTTTTGTCTGTTTCTGATCGGGTAGTAAAGGCCCATTATTAGCATCCTGTTTCTGTTAAATTATTCTGTACCCGTTTCCGTTTCAGTTTAGACATTAGGGTGACACCTAATTCTGCTATACTAGTATTAGTGCAGAGAAGTGTAAAACAATAGTTTATGTCATTCTGTTATTCTGTTATATCTGCTGCACCTGTTACAGTTATCTCACATCCAGTTTTATGTTCATATCATATTATTATTATCTGTTCATATGCTGAAAGTCACTGGACTTGCCAGACTTTTTGTCTGACCCTTGTTGTTTCGCCTCCTTTCTTCCATTCCCCCCCCCCCCAGGTTATCCAAGGAGGGAAATACTTTAGCTTGATCCGGATTTCTCTTTGCTTGAAGTGCTTAAAGTATGGCTTGGCTCTGTATAGCTTCCGTTCCATGGGGATTATGATTTTTAGCCATGCATTTTGAAGGCTTTTGTACAAGACTGATATTTTGTACTTGAATTCTGAAATTGAAAGGATGTAACCATATTAATTTCTATTTCCGCTGTAATAAAGTTAAAAATTTTCAAGTACTGTTTTATCTGTCTTGTAAGTTTCTGTTCTGTTTACTAAAATGCTCCACCAAAGTTAAGGCATTCCCTTTGTGAGTGATCTTAACGGAGGTGGGGTGTTACACTTGGTATCAGAGCTGAAGGTTACCAGATTTGATAAAAAGTTTTGAAAACTATTTTCAAAAAGGATTTAAAAAGGAAGTATTTTCAAAAGTAAAGCTTATTTTTGAAAAATAAAATAAATAATCCCTAAAAGCCATATATCTTTCTTTCGATTCTTTGTTTCGAGTTCCTTCCTCTTTCCCTTTTTGAATCTCTTCCTCCGCGTATAGATGCTTTTTCTAAGATATGTAAGGACTTCCGTGCGATGGGAGGAAAACCGCTTTATGGGACTGAGACGTTGTCGAGGCTAGAAGTTGGCTGAACGAAGTGGAGGACTTGTTGGTACCTTCAAGATAGATGATGGGAGGAAGGTTCAACCAGCTGCTTGGTTAATGAAGGATGAAGCTTCATTTTGGTGGAAGGTCACGAATGGAGAACGTACATGGGAGACATGGATAGGACACGCGATAAGAAAGTGGATCCAAAGAAGGGCACTTGCTTCAACTATGGTGAGATAGGACACTTCACTAGGGACTGCCTGAAGAAACGAGGACAAGGGAAGAGGGAAGGACCAACTGCTGGAGGGAAGGCAAACACTTTCGAGGCTAGTGGATAGGATAGGATTAGGATAACTTTCTGTAGGGGGTTTAATTTCTTTATCTGATTTTTGAAATAAAACTCATTCTGATTCTGGCATTTTGATTCTGTAATCGATACTCTGCACTTTAATACTAGTATTGTTTTTGATTCCGCTGTAGACTCAAACCCATAAAGGTTATGACTCATCTGCTTGTGATAAATTAGGGTTTGAGGGATATCTGTGTTAGGCGTCAAGTATGACGCATACATTCTGAGTTTTCGTGGGGTACGATTTTATCATGCTTAGCTTCCTTAGAATCATTAGGGAACCTGATCTGTACCAGTAGTCTGTAAATATCTAAATATTTTTGATAGGATTTCCAGTTTTGACATTGTCTAAAGAAGGTAATCCTCTAGGTGTCAATTTGATGTTGGTTTCGGTCTTTGGGGCCGATACTTAGGACCCATGTCTAATGGGAATCAAATTTTCGTTCTATCTGTACTCGCTTCCATCATTCGACTGTATCCTATCGATCAAATCTTCGAACTTTAGGTAGAAGCTAATGGGTGTAAACATGTGTTTGAGACATGTTATGTTTGATGGTTGCAAGTGGATGCAAGTGGTTGCTAGTGGTTGCCCGTGGATGCATATACACACACTAGGCACTAGATCGGCTTGAAAACACTCTCATACTGCATATGGATGGGTGAGCATTTTTCAATTCTTGTGGATGCAAAATGGTTGATTCAGCACATGGATGTTGCATTTGAGTGAATGATTGTGCACTCATATAGAAATAATATATATCATCAGAATTCTATTGCATACATGTTGGACTCATGGCACTGACATAATTCGCATTAAGGAGGTCAACTGAATCAGTAGACCGCCTGATCTTTGCATTAGATAAGGAACATATACACACACTTTTGCATATGTTCATACAACATTAGAAGTTTTCTAAGGACAATGGATGCTTGTGGATGATGGTTGAGTAGATGGGTGATTGGATGGTAGGACACATTCTTCTTAACTTGAAGATTTCGGGGACGAAATCCTTTTAAGTAGGGGAGAATGTAACACCCCGTGTATTCTATAACCGTGAAAGTCATAAATTAAAGTATAATTAATTTCAAATCAAAGAATTAAGGGAAACGGGATACGCCATTGCGTTCGTCTCGGAATTTTGCTTGAGATAGAGTCTGAGTTTGCGTAAAACGGATATCGTATGAAGAAGTTATGGACGAACGAAGTTGGGCGAAAAACCGGAAAACGGGTCAGAATGCACTGGCGCACTTGGGAAGTGCGCCAGAACAAAAATGCACTGGCGCACTTGGGAAGTGCGCCAGTACATTTTTGACCTGGCGCACCTGCCAAGTGCGCCCAGGTCAAAAATGACCTGCTGGCCAGGTCTGGTCTAGCCCTGGCTGGCCAGGTCTGGGTTTGGTCGATTTTCAGAAGCTTGCTTTGTCATTAGGGCTAGGTGGCAGGCTCTAATTGGTCTCTCTTTCGAATGAATGGCTACGTTCAATCCAAGCAACATCGATGGTCCTAATCAGTTCATAAACTCTATAAAAATGACCCTAGACTCTACCTAACCTAAGTCTCTAACACAATTCTCTAGCCTCCATTGCTCTCTTCTTCTAATTAAAAATAAAAATGGCGTCGCTACTCTGCTAGAATCAAAACTAGAAGTCAATCAACATCATCCTAAATTCAAATTTGAGATAAAAGCTTCTGCAACAATTCTGTAACAACTAAAGTTCTTTCTTTAATCCAATCAAGGCAAGTACAGTTATTTTCCGCTATAAACGTTAATTATAATTTTGATATGTTTTTAATTCTGAATCTGAGATTGTATATATATTCTCTTCTGTCAGATCTGTTTTTCTGTGACTGTTCTGTATCCCTTTTCTTCTTTTCTGTTTCTATAGCCAGGCTACCACGAGCCTGTGCCTAATCTCATAAGAGATGAACGTATGAACGCAAATTTTGGGATAAATAATGAATGATGCGAAATTTGACAAGACTGAATTGAATGTATGACTTTAGGTCTGAGGCATAGAATATATTGCACATGTGACTTGGGATTGGATGCATAAATTTGACTATGAACATATAATTTATATGTGTTGTATGCATAGTGTATGTTGTAATTTAGATCTGTAATTAATTAGAAAAAGATGAGCATATGTTGTAAACTAGATTTGGATCTATGCATATTCTGTGATAGAAGAAAAGAGGAACCATTGTATGATTACATATGATTTGAGACTTTGGACAAAATGCATATAAAAGTCAAGATCTGATTCTTAGAAGATATGATTTAAAGATTTAGATTGTTGGGTATATTTTGCATAATGATTCATGACTTAATAAGAAGAAGGATATGGAAACGTAGGTGTAAAAGATTTACATTAATTAGGATCTCTACTATTGTGATTACACCTAAATAGGGAATTTTGCATATATGGCATGCATTGAAATTAATGATCATATTTGGTATAATTTATATGTGAATCTGCTATATAAGGTTAGTTTAACAAAAATTGGAACATATGTTATAGGGTAAATTATGTCCATATTCTGCGCTATGTAAATGTATGCAAACATGGAAATATATGATCATATTGTGAATCACGACAATTATTTAGGCATATGAATTTAGGCCTAATTTATGTTTAGGCAAGGCATGTAAATAGAACCTTTAGAAATATTAAACCTACTAAATCTGTCATTTACTGAATCTGTTGAAAATGCCTATTTTGCTAATTTGCTAAGTTGCCTAAAACTGCTAGTTCTGTTATATTGCCTAGACTGCTAATTAGATTGAAATGCCAAATCTGTTAAATTTGTCTGTTGAGATGCCTAACCTGTTATATGCCAAAATCTGCTAAGTTGCTAAATCTATTAAATCCGTTAAGTCATATAATCTGGAAAATCTGCTATCTGCTAAAATCTGTTATCTGCTGTGTTGATATAATCATCCTGTTATTGATATAATCTGAATTGGCATATATATATATATATATATATTGGGCGTGCGCATAAACGGTAAATTATTAATTAATTGGCCGCAAAGATAAACATGGCTAACTCGAGGTTAGAATGAGTTTGCGACGTAATTCTGCCCGGAACCTCCCGGCATATTCCAGTGGTCGCAAACAATAGGTTCTAATGTGAGAAGTTAGTCATAACGTGCTTGAAACCCGAGGTTAGACTCAGTTTGCGACAGAAACCTGCCTGGAACCAACCGGCCTAACCAGTAGCCGCAAACTGTCAGTCTAATGTGAGAGGTTTGGGCATTAATATTTAATTAATGAAAATCTGAGATAATTGTGATGTCTAAAACGTGTTGGGTAAGGTTAAACCAATTGGACCAATGAATCTGATAAACCCGTTTCGTGAATCCATAGGCCCAATACAAAGTTAGATAATCTGGAACCAGTTAATCTGTAAGCCTGTTAATCCGAACATCTGATCCGTTAATCTGAAAACCTGTTAACTTGATTGCCTGATCAGTGAACTAGTTAATCTAAATTTTGTATGTCTGAAACTTGTAGACAAGTTAAACTGAAATCTGTTAGTCTGGGGACACAAGGTTAGGAGGGGAATTACTTGTGTCATCTGTTGTTTGGGACCCATATTAGTCAGTAACCCTTTCTGGTATCAAAACTCTGACCCAACAGTAGGTAGGGTCCGGGCACGCTTACTGAACTAATTATAAGTGGTTCATTCTGATAATGGCGAGGGGTGTTGATGGTGCGTTCCAACCGGGTCATGTGCGTGCATGGATCCCGGTCTGCCTCTGAGGATGTAAGACGCCGTGACATCTGTAAATAGGTCTGTGCCAATTGGTTGTCACTTTAGAGAGTGATACACCCTACTGTGGGGCCGACACAGGATATTTATGTATTAGGGAGCCGATCGCTTGGGGTAGGGTTTTAGGGTACGCGTAGTTCTGTCTGTTTCTGTTGGTACCATCTGTTTCTGTTGGGTGGTAATACCTGTCTGGTTCTGCGTGGTATTGTCTGTTCGGGTGGTAAAGGCCCATTACTAGTGTACACCTAATTCTACATTCTGTTTCCATAGGGATTAATCTGTTTCTGCTTCTGTCTGTTTCTGATCGGGTAGTAAAGGCCCATTATTAGCATCCTGTTTCTGTTAAATTATTCTGTACCCGTTTCCGTTTCAGTTTAGACATTAGGGTGACACCTAATTCTGCTATACTAGTATTAGTGCAGAGAAGTGTAAAACAATAGTTTATGTCATTCTGTTTTTCTGTTATATCTGCTGCACCTGTTACAGTTATCTCACATCCAGTTTTATGTTCATATCATATTATTATTATATGTTCATATGCTGAAAGTCACTGGACTTGCCAGACTTTTTGTCTGACCCTTGTTGTTTCGCCTCCTTTCTTCCGTTCCCCCCCCCCCCCAGGTTATCCAAGGAGGGAAATACTTTAGCTTGATCCGGATTTCTCTTTGCTTGAAGTGCTTAAAGTATGGCTTGGCTCTGTATAGCTTCCGTTCCATGGGGATTATGATTTTAAGCCATGCATTTTGAAGGCTTTTGTACAAGACTGATATTTTGTACTTGAATTCTGAAATTGAAAGGATGTAACCATATTAATTTCTGTTTCCGCTGTAATAAAGTTAAAATTTTTCAAGTACTGTTTTATCTGTCTTGTAAGTTTCTGTTCTGTTTACTAAAATGCTCCACCAAAGTTAAGGCATTCCCTTTGTGAGTGATCTTAACGGAGGTGGGGTGTTACATTGAATTAGCTTTCCTTTGTAGTAGATTCGTTGTTAGAGTTGAATAGAATTGAATTTGATTAGCTTTTCTTCCTCTCTAATTGATGGCGGCTACTCCAGGTTGCAAGGTAACGGCGTGGAGGCTATGAGTCTAATTTTAATTTGATTTTAGGGTTTGAGTCTTCATGTGTTTTTATAGAGTTTAGGATTAATTTAAGTCATCCGATCAACCCAGAATTAACCGCAGCCATTCAGAGCAGATCAGAAACCCTAATGACTCAGTATACAGTCATAAACAGGTCATCAAACAAATCTGCCCGGGAGAGGCAGGTCGACCCCCAGGTCGACACCCAGGTCGACCCTATGGTCGACCTGGTTTGGGTAGGTCGACTCCCAGGTTGACCTGGCCCTGGCGGTAAATTTCCTGCCTAGCTCATCTGACTCTGAAATTTTGAATTTTGAAATCTGTTTTGAATTTTCTGAAACTTCCAATGGCCATAACTTCTTCATACGAAGTCCAATTCAAGCCAACTCGGACTCTATCTCAACCTGAATTCCGATACGAATGCAATGGAGCAACCCGTTTCCCTTAATTCTCACATCTGAGAGTAGTTATTCTTTAATTTGTCACTTTAGTGTTAACAGAAATACGGGGTGTCACATTCTCTCCTCCTTAAAGGATTTCGCCCCCGAAATCTCCAAGTTAAGGAGAATTCATATCCTACCATCCAAACAACCATCTACTCAACCATCAAACACAGGCATCCATTTTCCTTATAAAATTCCTAATGTTGTATGAACACATGCGAGAAGTGTGTGTATATGCTCTCTATCTAATGCAAAATCAGGCGGTCTACTGATTCGGTCGGCCTCCTTAATGGAAACCATGATAGTGCCATGCGTCCATTATGTATGCGAAAGAATCCTATTGATACATATTATTTCTACATGTGTGCGCAACCATTCACCAAAATGCAACATCCATATGATAGTACAACCATTATACATCCATTACTTAAATATGTATACACATTTATATGCAATATGCAATATGAAGTGACTGAACCGATCTAGTGCCTAAAGTGTGTGTATATGCATCCATGAGCAACCACTAGCAACCACTTGCATCCATCATACATAACATGTCTCAAACACATGTTTCAACCATAGGACTTCCCTATCTAAAGGTCAAAGATACTAGCGAGAGGACATACTAAAGATTAAGCAAGTACAAGCTAAGCAATAAAGGAGAAATTAATAGACATACCCTCGAAAAGAAAAGAGTACAATGAACGCATCTTCTCTTCCATCTCCCAAGTAGCGTCGCTCTCATCATCTCCCCATTGCACTTTGACTAGCTTGACCTCTCGATTCCTTAACTTCTTAATCTCCGACCGAAGAATGCACGTAGGAGCTCGTCGAATCGTCGCATCACGCTTTATCTCCACCTCCCTAAGCAAGCTCGGCTCTACCACTTCCGCGGTCTCGTGCAAGCACTTCCTCAAATGTGATACATGGAATACATCGTGTACACCACTAAGTCACTCGGGCAACTTCACTCTATACGCCATCTGTCCAATCCTCTCCTTAATAGGAAACGGCCAAACGAACCTTGGTGCTAACTTCCCAACGGACCCAAAGCGAACAACATTCCGTAATGGAGACACCTTGACAAAGACCATGTCCCCAATATCAAACTCAAGATCTGTCCTCCTCTTGTCTGCATAAGATTTCTGCCTATCTTGCGCCGTCTTCATCCTCCTTCGAATCAAATCGATCTTTTCTGAAGTCTCTCTAATCATATCAGGCCCAAGAAAGACCTTATCTGTAGATTCCCACCAACATGTAGGCGAACGACACGGCCGTCCATAAAGAGCCTCGAACGGTGCCATGCCAATGCTAGACTGAAAGCTATTATTATATGCAAACTCCACCAACGGAAGATGTTCCTCCCATGTACCTCCGAAATCTAAGACACACAACCTCAATAGGTCCTCTAGAATACGATTCACCCTCTCGGTCTGGCCGTCCTTCTGAGGATGATATGCGGTGCTCAAACATGACTGAGTCCCTACCGCCTCTTGCAAGCTCTTCCAAAACTCACTAGTAAAGACAGGATCGCGGTCACTCACTATGCTAGGAGGAACGCCGTGCAAACGAACTATCTCTCGAATGTATATGGAGGCTAACCACGGAGCAGTCCTCTTACTTTTCACGGGAATGAAATGGGCGCTCTTAGTAAGTCTATCTACCACGACCCAAATCCCCGTATTACCCTTCCTCGATCTCGGTAACCCATCAATAAAGTTCATCGAGACACTATCCCACTTCCATTGTGGGACCTCCAATGGTTGAAGCAACCCACCGGGATTCTTTTGATCTTCTTTGACTTGTTGGCACACCAAGCATATAGCGACAAACTCGGCCACATCCCTCTTTATACCGGCCCAAAAGTAAACTCGTCTCATGTCCATGTACATCTTGTCCCCGCTGGAATGGATGGTCATCTTCGAACGATGTGCATCATCAAGAATGGCCTTCCTCAAATTCTCGTCCCGTGGTACACAAAGTCTACCACCCCTACGTAACCAACCCTTATCATCTAGGGTATATCTACTGAGATGGCTCGATGACTCCCCCCTTTTGAGCTTTTCTACTAACTCAACCAACTGTGGGTCATCTCACTGTGCCTCACCAATCCGTCCTAAAAGCGTAGGTCTGACCTCTAAGGATGCTAGCAAATCAGGTATAAAGTCAATGGAAGGTCTAAAGTCAAACGTAGAGATGAACTCTAGGCTTCTTCGCTCAACAAACAACGGACTCAAGGACAACCTTTTCCTACTTAAGGCGTCTGCCACCACGTTACCCTTGCCAGGGGTATATGCTATCTCGAAATCGTAGGTCGCTAAGAATTCCATCCACCTTTGCTGCCTTAAGTTCAAGTCCTTCTGAGAGAACAAGTATTTTAGCGATTTGTGGTCAGTGAACTATTCGAATTTCTCGCCAAGAAGATAATGGAGCCAAGACTTAACTGCGAAAACAATAGCGGCCAACTCTAGGTCATGTGTAGGGTAATTTTTCTCATACACTCTCAACTGCCTTCCACCATAGGCTATTACCCTTCCCTCTTGCATTAAGACTGCGCCTAGTCCTGTCCCACAAGCATCGGTATAAACGGTAAATGGCTTACTCCCATCTGGCAACACTAAGACTGGGGCTGTGGTCAAAGCTCTCTTTAAACGTTGGAACGCATCATCACAATCTACGTCCCATGTGAAAACTAGGCTCTTCTTCGTTAAGCGTGTTAATGGGGCTGATATTTTTGCGAAGTCTTTGATAAACTTCCTATAGTAGCCAGCCAACCCTAAGAAACTCCTCACCTCGGTAGCATTTTTAGGAGCCTTCCGATCATGGATGGCCACTACCTTCGCGGGATCCACAGCTATCCCTTCTTTGGAAACCATGTGCCCTAAGAATCGCACTTCCTTTCTCCTAAAGTGACATTTAGAAAATTTAGCTTTAAGACTATGCGCTCGAAGGGTCTCCAACACTTCCCTAGGATGTAGGGCATTCTCTTCCTCGCTTTTAGAAAAGATTAAGATGTCGTCCACAAAGACTACCACGAATTTATTAAGGTACTCCCTAAACACTCTACTCATCAAGTCAACAAATTATGCGGGGGAGTTTGTCAAACTAAAGGGCATCACAAGCCACTCGAAGAAGCCATCTGGAGTCCTAAAGGCAGTCTTGTCTATGCTATCCTCAGCCACTCTCAACTGATGGAAACCCGTGGCTAAGTCCAACTGTGAAAACACTAAGGCGCCAACTAACTGATCGAAGAAATCGTCAATCCTCGGCAGTGGGTGCCTATTCTTCTTAGTAAGCTTATTAAGTTCTCTATAGTCCACACAAAGTCTAAAGGACCCATCCGCCTTCGTGGCAAATACTACTAGAGCACCCCACTTCGATATACTACATCTTATGAACCCCTTCTCAAGAAATTCTTTCACTTGCTTACTGAGTTCTCTTCTCTCTCTTGGAGCCATATGGCGCACTGGCAATGCAACTGGCTTTGCATTATCCACTAGATATATTCGAAAGTCTATCTCACGTTTTGGGGTAGACCCCTCATCTCATCGAAGACATCAACATATTCACGGACTATATGAACAGAATGTAAATCATCATCGGATGCGTCAAGGGATTCTAGGTAGCTAAGCATTACTGGGCCTCTAGGGTCACAAGAAATATCAAGGGTCTTTCCACAATGAGTCAACAATCTAACAACCCTTCTTTCACAATCTAAGATGGCCTTATATCTAGTTAGCCAATCCATACCTAGAATCAAGCCGTAGCCCATGAAGCCAAGAACAAAGGCGTTGTATTCAAACCCAACGCCCAAGCTAGATACTCTCAAATCCCGACAGATCATAGAAAGATGAGCCGAACCACCAATAGGATTTGAGACTACTAAGGAATCTGTAACTAGACTAGTATCTAGGTGTAGTGTTTCAACTAATGATGTAGAGATAACCGAATGTGATGTGCCAGAATCGAATAAAGTACGGACATGATGATCAAACAGAAAATCTAAACTTTCAACGGAAATTGCTCTACCTCGTTCTTGCAGCAGTCGGACAACGAGAGCCTGAACTTGTCCCCTTGCCTACCCTGGTGCCATAACAGCCTGCACGTGTCCTCCCGAGGTAGACCCTGCCCTCTGCCCTTTCCTTAGGCAGTCCTTAATCAGATGTCCCACTTCGCCACAGTGGAAACAGCCAGTCTTCTTTTTCTTCCTACAATCTTTGCTCAGATGGTTTGGTGTTCCACAATAAAGACATTTCCTCTTGTCACGGGGTTTATTATTCTTTGCACCCTTCTTAGGTTCTACTTTCTTACCATGTGCCCTATCCATGCCTCCACTATACGTTCTCCATTCGTGACCTCTGACCTACAAGAAACTTCGTCCTTCATCAACCAAGCAGCTAGTCGAACCTTACTCCATTCGTCTATCTCAAAGATACCGACAAGTCCTCCACTTTCTTGAGCCAACTTCTAGCCCCGACAAACGTCTAAGTCCAATGAAGTGGTTTTCCTCCCATCGTACGGAAGTCCTCATATATCTTAGGAAAAAGCATCTATACGCGGAGGAAGAGATTCAAAAAGAGAAAGAGGAAGAGATTCAAAACGGAGAATCGAATGAAAGTTATATGGCTCTTGGGGTTATGCTTTCTAAAATAAGTTTTTCTCTTGAAAATGCTTTCCTTAAAACATACTTTTGAAGGTACTTCTTTATAAAAGTGTTTTTGAAAAACAGTTTTTCAAAATTCATATCTGTTCTAGTAACCTTCAGCTCTGATACCATGTATAACACCCTACGTCCTATAATGTCACTCACAAAGGGAATGCATTAACTTCTATAGAGCATTTTAAGTGTGTATAGAACAAAAACTTAACAATAAGACAAATATAAACAGTACTAAAACTTTAAAATTTTATTCGTTGCAGCGGTAAACACATAAGTTTGATTACATCATCAAAAGCCAGAGTCAAAGTACATAATATCCATCTTGAATAAATCAAAGTACATAAATTGAAAGACATAACCCCAATACAAAATAGCCATAAATAAGATAGGCTGAACTTTTACTTCAGCGATCCAAGCAACTTCTAAAAGCAAGAGATACAGCTGTCCAAAATCAAGCTCCACTGGTGCTAGTTCCACCCTGAGCACCTGGGGGGAAAGGGAGAAAAGAGGTGGAAACAAAGGGGGTCAGACATAAAGTCTGGCGAGTGCGATAACTTTAACAATATAATTACCAAAATAACTAGGCTAAGGCATAAGTTGGAAAATAAGGAAATGACTGTGAACAATTCGGTAAAGTAGAGTAAACAAGGAAATAAGATGAACAAAGATAACGTTAAAGGCGCACCTAAACCATTATAAGATAATTACTATACTGCACCACCACTAGTCACCCTAAATTTGATCCCGCCTAAAAAACTTAATAATGATAATGGTAGTTTCGTGCACCCCTAGTTGCCTTCATAGGTAACGCCTGCCCCTATCTCCACTAGGTGTACCCACTACCCCCATGCGAACGGCTCCCTAACTCGTAGATACCCGTGCTGGCCCCATAGTGGGGTGTCTCACTCCCCAAAGTGGCAACCCGATACCACCAACAATGCACGTCTTATACCTACACGATGCAACAACGTCTTACCTACCAGCCCGGGCCCACACACATACATGAACCCGTTGGACTTGCGTTGCCAACGCTAACCCGTTTTGGCCTCTTACAGTTAATCCCAGTATGCGTGTCCCGTCCTCGACTTGGGTCGAGCCCACAAAGATACGTATGGTTTACTAGTTGAAACGGGCCCCCATTACTTGACACAAGCTATCCACCTAAGCTTGATCCCCTCTAGTACATCCCACTTAGCCCTCTTCTTATTCATGTTCACTTACATGTTTCAAATTTTGGTTAAGTGTTTCTAATCGTATTTCAAATGCCACCCAAGGCACCCACTAGACTCCACATGCCACCCAAGGCACCCACTTAGCACCCTCATGTCCCGCTACATGTTTTTCTGGTTAAGTGTTTCTTAATTCATTAAGACCGTAACCTCGTAAAGACCTCCCACATTAGACTGACATTTGTGGCAGCTGGATTTGCCGGGAGGGTCCGGGCAGTCTTACACCACAAACGAGCCTAACCTCGTGTCTATGCAACTGTTACGCATTTAATTTATGCCTAAGACCTCCCACATTAGACTGGCATTTGTGGCAGCTGGATTTGTCGGGCGGGTCCGGACAGTCTTGCACCACAAAAGAGCCTAACCTCGTGTCTTAGACGATTAATTACACCTAATTAATCATTCCCCAATTTGAATTAATTTCCCTATTCAAATTATCAATCAATTCCAAATTTAACTATGGCCATAATTGACTCAATTATGTCCATCTATTTATGGTATGCAAAATCATACCAATTATCATCACAAATTTATTCCATGCCTTTTTAAGGCATTTATGCAAATTCTCAATATTACATCTTTTAATATTATCTCATTGCCCCACGTTGTACGTTCGTTCGTTTAACGTAAAATATACGTTAGACTTGAATAGTCTAACTTATGGAATAAAGAGAAAACATCACAACATACATAGAAATAAAACTAGATCTAAACATAAGGGGTGAACTTGCATGTGTGAATGAGGTTCTCCATCTAAAACTTGCATAGGCAAAAGTCACAAACTTGCATAGAACTACATATGTCATAGATCTAAATCTAAAGGTGTGAACTTGTTTAGGTAATAGTCACAACTTGCATAAACCATGTATGTCATGGATCTAACCATAAGGGGTAAACTTGCATAGGCATTAACCACAAACTTACATTACATGATTTATACTCCAAACATATATATACATATACTTGCATATGTGATTTATGCAATCATAACGATGGTGTAAACTTACATCTAAGCATGTAAACTAGCATATAACTCACACATGTCATAACCTAACTTTTAGATCCAATTTACGCATAAAATAGATGTCATGAAACATGTAAGGTTATATGTAGTTTTCACTAACTTGCATATGATCCATGCCTTAATTTACATCCTAACTTGCATATATGACTTATCATAAGAATTATTCCCATCCACATAGCCAAACTAGCATATGAAATAACATTATGACTTGATTATACATAAGCCAGTCGTAGAATTACAACATAGATGATAACATCACAACTTTACAACATAGATGATAACATCATAGAATTTACAGCATAAATGATAACATCACAATTTTAAAGCCTAGATGATAGCATACGATCAATAATTCACAACATAACCATATAAATCCACATCATATCTCAATCCAATTAAATTGTTAATTAATTTATTAAAGAAATCGAACTCACAACTCAAAGAAGGTCTTGAGTTCTGAAATCTGAGTTCTGAAGTTGAATTAGCTTTCCTTTGTAGTAGATTTGTTGTTAGAGTTGAATAGAATTGAATTTGATTAGCTTTTCTTCCTCTCTAATTGGTGCCGGCTATTCCAGGTTGCAAAGTGACGACATGGAGGCTATGAGTCTAATTTTAATTTGATTTTAGGGTTTGAGTCTTCATGTGTTTTTATATAGTATAAGATTAATTTAAGCCGTCCGATCAACCCAGAATTAACCCCAGCCATTCAGAGTAGATCAGAAACCCTAATGACTCAGCATACAGTCATAAACAGGTCATCAAACAAATCTGCCCTGGGGGGGGGGGCAGGTTGACCCCCAGGTCGACACCCAGGTCGACCTGATTAAGGTAGGTCGACCCCCAGGTCGACCCTATGGTCGACCTGGTTAAGGTAGGTCGACCCTATGGTCGACCTGGCCCTAACGGGAAATTTCCCGCCTAGCCCATCTGACTCTGAAATTTTGAATTTTGAAATCTGTTTTGAATTTTCTGAAACTTCCGATGGCCATAACTTCTTCCTACGAAGTCCAACTCACGCAAACTCGGATCTATCTCAACCAGAATTCCGAGACGAACACAATGGTCCAACCCGTTTCCCTTAATTCTCACATTTAAGATTAGTTATTCTTTAATTTGTCACTTTAGTGTTAACAAAAATACGGGGTGTTACAATTATAGTTATGGTAATTACAAAGAACGTAGTTGCAAGAAAAAGAAATGTAATAAGGATTAGTGTGAAATAGGGGTTTTTGTCGTATTGCACACTAATCAAATATATATATACATAATGTAATAAAAAGAAATAGCTTGCAACAATGAATCTTAATTGATGTATATTATGGAAATAGATTCTATACATTTCCATCAACTAAATTAATGAAGTGTTTAAAATATTTCCTGTAATAGTAAAAGTGTACAAGACGGTAGATAAAGAAAGGTTATAGTGGTAAAAGGTTTTCTTAAATAACAAGGAACCACGAGATAATGTGATGAACATGGAATATAACCTATTAAAATTAATTATGTGAATGGGTATAAAATACAATAGGTAGACTTGTCCTAGGGACAAGTGGAATTATAACATAGGTTATAATTAATGATGAAAAGAGAATTTATTAATAATCCTTAGTTAAGGGAACTATGTTAATAAGTACATCCACATCAACGGTTGTGGTACCGATATAACATGGGTTAGAATAAGAGAGAAGATGAGAACTTATTAATAACCTTAGTTAGAGTAACTAAGCTAATAAGTCAACCTACATCAACAGTTGTGGTAATGGTATAACAGGAAGTTATAATAACATGAAAAATTAAAGAAAGAAGAGGCTTACTATTAGTAAACTTATGAATGAGAAATATTAAGTTTGATTAATGTAATAATAAGTGGCTCATAGATAGGGTCCATTCTGGCAACGTGGGACCGATTAGGGAAAATAAGCAGTTAAATGTAAGCTAATAAACCAGTAACTTGAATACGAAATGAATGTGTAAATAATATAGTTAATTAGAAACATGATAAGTTAAAGCAAGCGTGTGATTAAAAGATTAGATGTATGATCTAATAATGCAATGGTGTAATGCGCTTGGACCAATCCGTACGTATGAAGATGAAGAACCCAACATAGTAGATCATCTTGGTGTCTGGAGACACGAGAGAAGAACGTTTAACTGATTATTCTACGGAACTAAAAGGAAGCACAGGGATTTTGTGGAATGTGGTTGCACCATCTAGAGTACACCTTGACTGCAACTATGGAGTGTCAGTCAGAAGGTTGTGGTAGATGGTGTTAGGTGATTCATCTGTTTGCCTCGCTCCAGGAGGAGATGGTCAGGACAAAATTAAGGATAGTAATCATTGGATACCTGCCATCGGCAATTAGTGGGATACAGAAAGACTAAGAGCTAAACCAACAGACCAACTATCTTTCACTATCGAGATGTTGGTTAAAGGATACGCCAAATTGGATGCAAGATTGGCTGTCAAGGGCACGTCATTAGCTCCTGATGTAGTCTTGCATTAGTTGAGGGAAGGGCCATGGTGGGGCTATAGCCACTGTGGAAAGAGACAGACCATATGTGGAGATTTTTATTATAGGCCTAACAAAGTTGTCCTTTACAAATATTGAAATCTCCCGACCGAGTTCCGTGCATTGGATGCAACCCTATTACGGGACTCGGGTTATAGTAGGCAGTACAGTTGGGTGAGGGCCTAGATACATGGCACTAGGTGGTGTATTGTACATGGTAGGGCATTACTCCGTGTTGAGACGTGATTCGACCGAGGATTTAGGATATGAGAATCCGTAGGCTTACGTGGCATAGCAATGGTGATTCTATGCGATTACATGGCATAATAATACAGATTTTGTTTACTCGGGTTGGCGTAGCATGGAGGCTGCGTGTTACTACCAAAATTACCTTTAGAATAGGCTAATAATGAAGGGGTATTTGATGAATATAAGCACGGAAAGAATGATCCGAGAGCAGTATAAACCGACACCCCTGAGGAGGAAAGAAATTCAAAGCCTACAGAATGCCAGCGAAGTTCATCCGGTAGGGTTCATCCATCATGGTCTATCGGACCGTGTCCACCCGAAGAGGAGTTTTGTGAAGAAAGGTAACCCAATATATAAATCAAGAAAAAGGAGGGCATATGCACCGCTTATCGAAACCCAGAGGGGCTATCAGAATTAACCCGCTTAACACCGACACATCAGAAGGGGATGGCTATCAGACCAGTACATAAAGATTACCTAGAGCCATCTTCTGAAATATCGACTGCATGAATGACGAAGGGCTACACTCACAATTAAAAGAAATATCACTGAAAGCCACCTTTTGGAAAACCAGACTATCCCAAAAGCTCCATCAAAAGGCCAACCGGGACCCAAGCGGAGATACAGGATACCCGTACTAATCCACCTAGTACAGAAACCAACAACGGTTTCGAATCGGTGGTTATCTACGTACATCATGAGGGTAGGCTCCTCTAAGTATTCATGATAAAGCCGGAAGCCTACATCTGAAAGCTTACGTCTGAGGACCTTCACTCATGCACTGTTACCAAGGGTTCAAATACCACCTGTGGGCCACCACACCGACAAGCCCATATTCATCCCAAAGAAGCCCCAATTGACCGAGACCCCACTAAGAAGACTATAATTAGCACTCCAAAGAAGGCCCGAAGCCTAACGTCTAAGACCAAGAAAAAACCGGCCGGCAAAGGCCCCCGCAGGCCCATTAGCCCAACAGCGAAAGGAGCCACAAATTCTCTATAAATAGGACCCTAAGAGCCACATAGAGAAGGACGAATGTTTCATTTCTCAATCTTGTTCTTTCTTCTTCTTAGCAGAGAGCGAATCCTAATTCCCCAAAGCGGATTAAGGATTTCTTCAACTCTTGTAATACATCTACGATTTATGAATGCAGAATTCCAAGGCTTAAATATCTTGCAATTTGGTAATCTTGTTGTGCTGTTATTATGAAATAGGGAGTTAACACTAACCTTTAGTATGGGAAAGTTTATCATGATACCTTCATGTAAGAAGGACTTCCTAGAAGCTCGAAGTTCTCCTCCTTCCATTTTCGAGGGTTTTGCACGCTGACCATCGTTCTCATAATGAGACTAACGCTTTTTGATCTCAAGAAGGAAATTATTTGATGGCTTATCACTTGATTCTTGACTCATTCAAGGTCCTTTAGGCCGATTTGATGTGGAATGATCATCTGAGTTAATAAGTATTGTGGCGATTTCTTTCCCGAGTATGAAGTAGCGTTGGCTTGTTTTCCTCTTATCACAATATTAATCTAGTGAGACCTTAGTTATGTCCGGCTGAGTAAACCTCCCTTGGGTTATTTTGGATCCCTACTGTACTGGCAGTGGAACATCCATCCCCTGAGGGAAGGAGATCTAATCTCCAAGATTAGTGTCCCGATGCTTGAGGAAGGGTGGACTTAGCCCAATAATACTGATTTATGGATGTCCTCCAGTGACCCTGGGTCATGAATGCATCAAATTATTTGAAACCATGTCCTATATGACTTAATTCGGGTGTTGACGGAAAATAACGTTAACATTTTGGCGCTAGAAGGAGGGCCTAAACCTCCTACCTTACGGTTAATCTATCAAAAATTAACTTGGAAACTTTATTGCTCCGTGGTAGGAAAGATGAAGTCAAAAAGATTGGAAGAGCGAAACAAGGAGTCGGGTCCTTATGCAACCCTTGAAGGAAACATGGAGCTGACACTTAATCTGAACAATAGCGAAAGGGGAGCCACATCTAACCAGGAACAACCATCAAATGCCATAGAGGATAATGCCACAAAAATTATGACCTTAGAGAAGCAACTTCAAGAGATGCAAGCTTAAATGAATGCTGCATAGGCACAGAAGTCTTCGAGACTCACCAAATCCAGCCAGAGAGAAATGAATAAATCTCCAAATAGAAAGGCTCCCATTTAACACTCTGAAGCAAAGGAGAAGCTCAAGGCGACTTCCCCCAAGAAGAAGAAGTCCCATCTAATAAGAGTAGACCATCAAGGGAATCAATGCGAGTAGGAACGGTTTGGGGGTTCCACCTCCATGGGTTATGACCCCAAAAGAGCGAACTATGACAACACGGAGGCTTATCTTAAGGATATCACTTAGAAGACAATGAAATACTTGCTAAGAAGCAAAAGGAAGGGGACCCAAGATGGAAGAGTTAACGATAATGAAAGGGTAGCTCCTTTCATCGATGAAATTATGAACACCATAATACCATCGAGAGTTAAGATCCCTACCATAAAGTATCTTGGGACAACTAACCCCGATGATCACCTAATGGCTTTCGACTGCCAGATGGATCTCTACATTGCTTCCGGAGCCGTTAGATGTCGCCTTTTCTCGGTGACCTTTCAAGGGGAAGCAGCAAAATGGTATCGCCGGTATAGAGAAAATACCATTTAATCGTGGGAACAATTCTCTTACAAATTTTCCTCACAGTTCTTCATTTACAAAGATCCAACGATTGACTACACAGTCATCGCTAACATCAGACAGAGGCAAGGGAAATCAATAGGAGATTATCTAAAGAGATTCAACATCGAGGCATTAAAAGCCAAGGATATCAACGACCATGACAAATTGGTCGTCGTGCATTCAGGGTTAATTGAAAACACCCTCGTTTGGAAGGAATTATATATCCACGGCGACAAAGACTTACAAGACTTTCATTTCTCGACTGACAAATTTATTTGTATGGAAGAATTGTACTTCACAAAGAGAAAGTTCGGGCCTCGAGGCGAAGGAGGAAGGCCGAACTTTGGACGAAAGCCCCGGGAAGGAAATCAAAAGAGGTTGAGGTGGGAAGATTCTAACACCAACTCGATTGCTCTAAACAAGCCCATCTCGTTTTTGTATGCTGTCGCAAGAGAAAGAGTTAATAACTTCCCCATCTCATTCAAAGCCAAAAATTGTCGTGAACCTTATTCCGGCGGCAAGTATTGTGAATTCCACAAAACCAACAAACATAAAACTGACGAGTGCAAGGTATTAGATGGGATTATTCAGAAGCTAATCTGAGAGGGTCATTTGAAAGAATTCATTCTAAACAAGACAACCTCATCTCTACAAATGGACAACATAAGGTTTCGGTAAATGCGATAGGGGCTACTATGGAAGAAGGTAAGCTAGACTTGGGTCCACTCATAAATCGAATCAATGTGACTCACGGAGAGCCACACCCAGCCGGAAACTGTCCGAGAGCAAGGAATCAATACAAGAAGGAGGCAATGGAGGGAATCTTCTCCATTCAAGAAGAACCATCGCTAAAGAACGCACATTATGCTCTCAAGATGCACAACCTGGCGGTCTTTTTAGAAGAAATGAAGAAAGGGGTCCGCCACCCACATAATGATCCCCTTATGATAATGACACAAATAGGGCTTTCCGTAATTTCTAAAATCCCGGTGGATACTGGAAGTGATATCAATGTTATCTTTAAGCACCCTTTCGATCAAATGGGAATTGCAGAGAAGAAATTAGAGCCAAGCAACGAACCAATCTTTGGCTTCAACAACAAGGGGTCGACTCCGGTGGGTCAAATCAACCTTCTGGTTCAAGTTGGATTGTCTCTATTTCATAGGACCTTTGAAACTCTCTTCGTTGCGATCGATCAACCATCATATTACAATGCCTTCTTTGGACGACCCACTTTGAAGGAGATAGACGCTTTCATTTCTTCCAAGTAACTCATGTTGAAATTCCTAACCAAGCAGGGATGGGGTACCATCCGGGGAGAACAGTTTAGCTCCCGCGAGATGTATTTCGCAATGATCGACAAATATAAAAGTGAGTATTCTTCGTACTTTGATTCTTCTACTGTTTTTACACCTTCGAATAAGGGATTCTCACATCCCACATTCGAAGCTAAAAAAAACTAATGAGGCTAACAAGCGTGCGAATGGTAGGTACATTTCTTTGAAAAGAAAGAGAAAGAAATCTAATGATGTAAATCTGACCGAGGAAGGGAAATCGTCACGGACTTAGATTCCAGAGGAGACATTGAGAGAATATAACTAATAGAAGAGGTAGAGAAGGTAAATGTTGATTCAGAGGATAAATCGGAGGTCGTAAACATAGGTAAAAGCCTGACAGAGCCCCTCAAGAGTGACCTAATTCAGTTCCTATAACACAAAAAGGATGTTTCGCTTGGACCCACTCAGATACAATCGGTATCAACCCTTCTATCATGAGTCATGCCTTAAACAATGACCCTTAGATGACCCTGATCTGGCAAAAGAAAAGACAATATAATAGAGATCGGTTAGAAGCCTTGAAGGAGGAAGTCAAGAGGTTGGAAACTAACGGGTTTATCCGCGAGGTCCTTTACCCAAAATGGTTAACCAATCCCGTGCTAGTGAAGAAGTCCAATGGGAAGTGGAGAACGTGTGTTGATTACACGGATCTAAACAAGGCTTGCCCAAAAGACTGCTATCCCCTTCCGTGTATTGACTGGTTAGTGGATGCCACGAGTGGTCACAAGATACTATCCCTTATGGATGCTTACTCAGGGTGCAACCAAATTCCGATGCATAAACCCGACGAGGAGAATACAAGTTTTAACACTGATTGGGGAACATTTTGCTATAAGGTGATGCCCTTCGGGTTGAAAAATGTAAGTGCAACATACGAAAGACTAGTAAGCCGGATGCTTCGGGAACAAATAGGTCGCAATATGGAAGTATATGAGGATGGTATGCTAGTTAAGTCCACCAAGATAGAGAACCACTTAAAGGACCTGGAGGAAATGTTTAGTGTCTTAAGAAGTTACCAGATGAAATTGAACCTACAAAAGTGTTCTTTTGGATATCAATCTAGAAAGTTCTTGGGATATGTTGTAAGTGAGCGAGGAATTGAAACTATCCCTGACCAAATCCAGGCCATAAGAGACATGGAAGAACCTAGGACAAGCGAAGAGGTCATGAACCTAAACGGGAAAGTAGCGGCCCTCAGTAGGTTCATTTCCAAAGCTACAAACAAGTGTGTCCATTTCTTCAATGTTATAAAGAAGAAGAAGAATTTCGAATGGAATGAAGAATGTAGGAGGGCATTCCAAGAATTGAAGGTTTACATGGGAACGTCTCTGATATTATCCAGTCTCGAGAAGGGAGAAGATCTACACCTGTATATGGCTGTTTCGGAATATGCGATAAACTCAGTCCTAATAAGAGAGAGTAACGGGACTCAGTATCCCATTTACTACGTTAGCCGATGGCTAAAGGAGGCAGAAACCCGATACCCTATGGTGGAGAAATTAGGGTATTGCCTAATACTTACTGCACGAACACTTAGAGCATACTTCCAAGCTCATCCCATTAGGGTCTTAACTAGTTTCCCACTCAAACAAGTGTTCAGTAAACCAGAAACCTCTGGAAGGTTAATCAAACGGGGAATCGAGCTTAGCCGATACGAAATTGAGTTCCACCCTTGGGCGACAATCAAACGACAAGCCCTCGCAGACTTCGTGAATGAGTGCACAAGCTTCATTTCAGAGCAATCAGTTAAGGAAAATGACTTAAATTCCAAGTGGCAACTTTTTGTAGATCGACCCTCCAACGAACAGGCGGCAGGGTGAGGTATATTATAATTACCCCTGACGGACATCGCTTGCACTACGCCATGAAGTTAGAATTCCCGGCGACTAACAACGTAGCCGAATATGAGTCAATGATAGCCGGTTTAAATTTGGCACTACAGTTGAAGACACCTCGGATATAAATCTTTAGTGACTCGCAACTAATGGTAAACCAAATAAAGTAAACCTATCAAAACAAGGATGCACGGCTAATCCTGTATGTGAAGAAGGTTTTAAAGATGCTTTCCTAGTTTGAGGATTTCTCAGTCCATCAAATACCCCGCGGGGAGAATACCCAAGAAGATTCACTAGCTTAATTAGCTAGTTCCCGGGGGGCCTGAAACTCGAGTGATTCCCGAATATCAGGAAAAGCCTAGTGTCAGGCATGAAAAACCGGAGACCAAGAAAGAATTATATTAGTCATAACTAGATCCCAAGCCTTGAGAAGGGAGACAAAAGAAATAGAGAGGGGAACTCCAATGGGAGCCCTCCCCTAATAGGAACGAGTTGGCATCATAAAAATACATGGATGACTCCCATAATGGATTACCTCCTAAATATAACTTTGCCCTTTAGTAAGCAAGATGCGAGAAGGATAAAAAAACCAAGCTCCCACATTTTTGATTGCGGGTAATATACTCTATAAAAAGGGACATTCACTTCCTTACTTAAGGTGTGTAAGTTCCGAAGATGGGCTTAACCTCCTAAGGAAGCTCAAGAAGGATGGTGTAGAGACCACTCCAGTGGAATTAAGCTAGTCAAAAGGGTCATGCGACAAGGATATTATTGGCCTCAGATGGTCAGTCAAGCAGTGGAGTATGTCAAAAAATGTAATAAGTGTCAAAAGTACTCCAAAGTGTCCCGGCTTCCGCCTAGCATGCTAACCACTATATCACACCCCTGGCCATTCGACGTATAAGGTATAGATTTAATTAGGCCCTTGCCAATCTCCAAAGGGGGAGTAAAGTATGTTGTAGTAGCCATCGACTACTTCACCAAGTGGTTGGAGGCAGAACCCCTTCCGATAATCACATTAAAAAGGTGTTAAGATTCATAATAAAGAACATTGTTACCCACTTTGGAATCCCTCACAAAATAATATCAGATAACGCAACACAATTCCAGAGCGAAGAATTCACTTGGTTTTGCGAGAAAAATGGAATCATCAAAAGTTTCTCCTCGGTAGCCCATCTGAAGGATAATGTAGCGGTGGAAGCTGCCAACAAAACCATAAAGACGATTCTTAAAAAATGCCTAAACCAAGCCAAGGGAAATTGGGCCGAAGAGTTGCCTTTAGTGCTTTGGGCATATAGAATCTCCGCCAAGACAACCATGGGGCACACCCCTTTTTCCCTAACATATGGATGCGAAGCTATGCTTCTGGTTGAGATTGAGATCCCATCACATAGAAGGATAGCATATGCGTTCAATCCCAACCATGAGTTAAGGAAGGAATTTGTAGACTTAATACAAGGATTAAGGGAAACGGCTGCAATCAGAATAGCCGAATATCAAAGATGGATTACGAAATACTACAACTCAAAGGTTACGACTAGAACCTTCGCAAAAGGAGAGTTAGTTTTACGAAGGTGATGGCAAACACAAAGAACCCAGTGGATGGCCCTCTCAGCTCAAGTTGGGAAGGACCTTTGGTCATCCATCAAGAAGTTATACCCAGAATATATCGACTGAGCAGACCCAATGGGGACCTTGTTCCTAGAACATGGAACTCGGAACATTTAAGACCATATTCTCAACGGTGAAGAAATAAGAGAAAAGGCTTTCTTCCAAAGATGATCACGTAACTAAGGGCATGGAAACCCATCCTATAGCTTAAAAGAGACCCAAAAGGGGACAAGCTGAAAGAAGGATCAAATCCCTCGTCATTAAGATGAGTCGTCCCCCGGAGGGGGATGGTGCGTTAGTCTTTCCCTTTGCCAAAATCAGAGGGTGCTAGGTTAAAGCATCAAAAGCATAAGTCATTGTTTCACCCCAGCAAAGGTCGTGGCGGGGCATCTAAAATTTGCACGCCCAACTTCTGCTCGTAGAAGAGTACGCCCTGCCTCTGCTAAAGCTAAGCATGTCCTACTTCTGCTCGTAGAAGAGCACGTCCTACCTTTGCTTATGTTCTTCATTACCCGCAGAAGGGAACGCCAACCTCTATCACCACCTACGATGGTCAGGATAGGGCACCCCTCGGAGGGGGGGTGCCGTGTAAGCCTCTATCAGTACCTACGATGGTCAGTATAGAGCGTTAAAAGATAAAACCTTAGTTCTGTGCCTACAATGGCCTAAGTTTCTAAGACCTTATCGCTACCTACGATGGTCAGGTTAAGGCGCCTCCTAGAGGGAGGACGGGTAAGTCCTTGGGCCTTGCTTGTGGATATGCTAGCCAAGCGTACCGAACGCACATGCCCAAAGAGTGACCAACAAAGCACGTACATCCTATGCTTTGACATCAAAAGCCCAGGGGGTGGCTCAGGAAGCACGTACAACCTCTGCTTCACAAAAAAAAAATCCGAGTTGATTCCAAATACCGGAAGCGGTTCTCGGTCTTCAATCTTCAAACCCGAATCTGGGTTGATTCCGCTCTTCACTAATACCAGAAGGAGTTCCCGGTCTTCAGTCTTCAAATACCCGAACCGGAAGGGGTTCCCGGTCTTTAATCTTTAAATACCTGAATCTTGGTCGATTCGGCTCTTCATTAATACCGAAAGGGGTTCCCGGTCTTTAATCTTCAAGTACCTGAATCTGGGTTGATTCGGCTCTTCATTAATAGCGGAAGGGGTTCCCGGTCTTCAATCTTCAAATACCCGAATCTGGGTTGATTTGGCTCTTCATTAATACCGAAAGGGGTACCCGGTCTTTAATCTTCAAATACCCGAATCTGAGTTGATTCGGCTCTTCATTAATGCCGGAAGGGACTTCCAGTCCTCAATCCTTAAATACCTGAATCTGGGTTGACTGTACCCTTCATTAATACCGGAAGGGGTTTCTGGTCTTCCATTTAAATCAATGCCCAAGTCAGGGTCAGTTCTTTTCTCCACAAACGCCGAAAGATGATCTTTTCACTAGGTTTCATGACTTAACCCAGCATTAACAAACAACTGGCAAATAAATAGAAAAGAGTTTGGAAAGAGAAGCTTGACTTGGAAAGTCGAAGACACCCCTTCACTAAGGGAAAATGTTACAACCAATATTACCTTTAGCATAGGCTAACGGTGAAGGGGTATCGGATGAATATAAGCGCGGAAAGAATGATCCGAGAGTAGTATAAACCGACACCCCTTAGGAAGAAAGAAGTTCAAAGCCTACAAAACGCCAGAAAAGTTCATCCGGCAGGGTTCATCTGTCACGGTCTACCCGACGGGGTCCACTCGAAGGGGAGTTTTGTGATGAAAGGTAATCTAAGACAGAAATCAAGAAAGAGGAGTGTATAAGCTCCGCTTATCAAAACCCAGAGGGGCTATCATAATTAACCCGCTTAACACCGACACATCAGAAGGGGAAGGGTATCGGACTAGTACATAATCCAGAGCTAGCTTCTGAAATATCGACTACATGAATGACGAAGGGCTACACTCACAAGTAACAGAAATATCACCAAAATTCACCTTTAGGAAAACCAGACTATCCCAAAAGCTCCACCAAAAGGCTAATCGGGACCCAAGTGGAGATATAGACTACCCGTACTAATCCACCTAGTACAGAAACCAACAACGGTTTCGAATCGGCAGTTATCTATATACATCGTGAGGGCATGCTTCTCTAAGTATTCATGATAAATCCGGAAGCCTACATTCGAAAGCTTACGTCCAAGGGCCTACACTCAGGGGTTGTTACCAAGGGTTCAAATACCATCTGAAGGCCACCACACCGACAAGCCCATTATCATCCCAAAGAAGCCCCAATTGACCGAGACCCCACTGCGAAGATTGTAATTAGCACTCCAAAGGCGGGTGGAAGCCAAACGTCCAAGACAAAGGAAAAAAGAGGCCGGCAAAGGCACCACAGGCCCAATAGCCCAATAGCGAAAGGGGCCCCCAAATTCTCTGGAAATAGGACACTAAGAGCCACATAGAGAGGACGAATGTTTCATTCTCAATCTTGTTCTTTCTTCTTCTTAGCAGAGAGTGAATCCTAATTCCCCAAAGCAGATTAACGATTTCTTCAACTCTTTTGATACATCTACGATTTATGAATGCGGAATTCCAAGGCTTAAATATCTCGCAATTTGATAATCTTGTTGTGTTGTTATGATGAAACAAGGAGTTAACACAAACCTTTCATATGGGAAAGTTGATCATGATACCTTCATGTAAGAAGGAGGACTTCCTAAAAGCTCTAAATTCTCCTACTTCCACTTTCGAGGGTTTTGCACGTTGATCATCGTTCTCATAATGAGCCTAACGCTTTTTGATCACAAGAAGGAAGTTATCTGCTAGCTTATCACTTGGTTCTTGACGCATTCAAGGCCCTTCAGGCTGATTTGATGCGGAATGACCATCTGAGTTAATAAGCATTATAGAGAATTCTTTCCCGAGTATGAAGAAGCGTTGGCCTTTTTTCCTCTTATCACAATATGTAACAATGTATTCACAACCTAGGAAGTCATTAATCTAGTGAGACATTAGTTATGTCTGGCTGAGTAAACCTCCCTTGGGTTATTTCGGATCCCTACTGTACTGGCAGTGGAACATCCATCCCCTGAGGGAAGGAGATCTAATTTCCAAGATTAGTGTCCCGATGCTTGAGGAAGGGTGGAATTAGCCCAATAATACTGATTTATGGATGTCCTCCAGCGACCCTGGTTCATGAATGCATCAAATTATTTGAACCCATGTCCCACATAACTTAATCTGGGTGTTCACGGAAAATAACATTAACACTGTGCATATTTCTATGGTTTGATGGCGAAGAACGCACGAGGAGGGTACTACGAGGAGTAGCTTGAGATGTTGGGTATAGTACATATATATCATCTTAAGTTTAATCTATTGGGGAGTAGATGAGTGTGACATTTGTGCAGGGCCTAGAATGCTATTAACCCAAATAACCTAATAATTAAGAAATGTAACTGAATGATATATGTAGGGTTATTTCAGAATTTATAATTTGTCCTCTCAGCAGAACTTGTGTTATGACCCCTCCTCATAACATAATTGCAAGTTAGATTTATGAAAGAGATTTGGTAATATTTGAACACTTGTTAGCTGTGCAGTTAAAGCGCTAAGCGGTCTTATAGCGGCAGAGGTGCAAAAAGGTGTAGCGGGGATAAAGTGGGGAAATATTGGGGATATAGCGGAGGCGAAAAAAGTTTCATTAGATGTAAAACAAAATATTTGGAAATTAATTAATCATCTTTCTCACATTATATGTGTACAAGAAACTAATATTTATTAATCTTATATGACAAAATCAAGGAATATCATAGTTTTGCATGATAAATTTGATGAGCGTGATTGATTGATACCATATATTAGGCATATATGCCTTAAATTTAGCACTTTACGCTAAATTTATTGAATTTTTTTAAAAGAGAACTAGTTAAATCAAGGTACGTATATTAATATTGTTAAAGCGGATGCTAACAAACCATGACTTAGTGGATGCAGCGTAATACAGTGGGGCTATAAGCGGATCTACTGTTCATCGGCGCTAAATTAAAATAGCGTAACGGTTGGAGAGTGCTATGAGCTAAAGCGAGGATATTACAGAGCTTTAGCAGGGTTTTAACTGCATAGCTTGTTAGGCAATGTCATTATTTCAGTAAGGCTGTATTTGATTATTATATTTTATCCATTCTACTATGAGATGTTTTATCGATCTCTGATATATTTATTATCTTTTTCTTTTCTCCAAGATACCAGACAAGTCAACTCGAGCTTTGACAAATTAAGATTTTTGAGAGAAATTCAATCTATCGAAGTTCGGGTTGTTACACTCATTTAAGATAAAGATAACTATTAAGAACAGAAAATTGATATTCGTAGACTATCATGGGTAGATTATTTCCAATGGTGAAGATTTCAACACTAAAATTTAAATTGCATCTCTAGGGAGCAAATTCGTCCCAAATACCAACTTTAAATCGCATACGCATTAAGTGGTTATCAAATAATTATTAAGAACTTTTTAATAAGCCTATAAGGTCTAATACATATTAAATGAGCATTAATTAGCTGAGAATTCAACCAAAATCATCCTTTAATATTGAGATATTCCAATCCGCTTCCCCTCCTTTAACTTCTTACCCTATGTTTGCTGCACGCACTCCTATTTTCATTTTGTTTCTTCTTCCCACGGTTAATATTTTTCTCTCTCTCCACCTCATTCCCTTTGCTCAAAATTAGGCATTCTATATTTTTTTTTGGTTTCACTCTCAAATTTGGGAAATGGAAATTACAGTCGCACGTTATAAACCCACCAGGTAATTTCTTAATCAATTCCTTTAATTTTCATTTCTCTTGTTTTCAAGATTTATTGTTTTGTTGTCATAATCGATTTAATTTTTTTAACAGATTTGATTACTGCACATTGATGAATAAATGTTAGAAGAAGCAATGAATTCGCTTACTAAGGCAAGTTATGGTGTTTTGTTTGGACCTGGAATCCTTTGTGTGTCATTGATGTATTTAACCAAATGATATCATCAATACTTCATTTTACTTTAATTTCCTTTTTTATAAATAGTTGTTTAGTGTTGTTTTTGAGACGTCGGGATTTTATATTACAAAATGGATCCATATTTTGTCCTATTTGGTACAACAGACTTTTTGTCATGCTTGAAATTGAACTGGATAGTCAAGATTGATATTTATCAAGTTACTATGATGTTAGTCATTTTTGGAAAACTACTATTATCTGAAATTTCAGGTTTAATTAAGACGGTGAGATGAATAAGTGGGAAGAACAATAATTACATTTTCAAACACAATCGAGGTTTTAATTGCAAGAATGGATAATAAATGCATGGTACATATGATAATTAGGTTAAGAGTTAGGACACATAGAACTGTTAGTTGATATTTGCTTATTACATGTAATTTATTGACTTGCTTAAATTCAACTTTAGTAAATTATCCAACTATAAGTTACTTTCCAAGTTCCAACAATCTATTTTGTAGTTGGATCAACCTAATTACATAGATTAATAAATAAAAATAACAAAATATATTAAGGTTTGATTTGTACGAAAAATGTGTATTAGTTTGAAAAGTCTAATTTTGCAGTCCTGCCCTACTCTCTACGGTTATTACAACTACGAATGATGATTACATTTTTTATATTATTATATGCTATGTACATAACTAGATTACACATGCTCAAAGGTACTTAATAGTTATCTAATGGTTTATTATTGATTGAGATTTGACACTGATCCACTTTAGTAAATTACGAGGAATGCTAAATGGGTTACACATGCTCAAGGGTATTTATGTATATTAAAATTCTTGATAAACAAATACTAAATTTAAATTTATGTGTTTGTATTAATTCCATTTAACTTTCTAGGACCAGTGACTAATATTATGTTTGACACAACAGTAAATGATGCCCCTTTTTATATGTAAATGAATATAAGCTAGAGGAAACATTATTTGGAGCCAATAAATGGAAACAACTATCTCCTTTTTCATAGTCATTGGTTCCGTACGAATAAATGAAGAAGAACTACTTTGATGATTTTTTCTTTTTTAATTTTTTCAGGAGGGAAACCGACCGAAGTCATAAAACCCTCCCTAGTGCACCTAGCCTGGTCAGCGAGCACCACATAAGTGGTTGATCTTAGCGTATGCACATGGTAAGCTCTTAGAATGTCATTCTGGGTTTCGATCCCACGCCACTATTACCATGGCGCAAGTCACTAACCCTGGGTTATTGCTGCGACACTAAGATACTTGATGGTTTTCTAATATTCTATTATTGATTGAGATTTGATATACATTAGTAAATTACAAGGATTGTTAAATGGATTACAACGATAAGTTGTATTGATTTATGGTTTGGTACAAATCCTATTTGTACATTTAGCAAAATTGTATACTATCTATGATATAATAGATGCTATTGCATTATTTTTCTATAATTCGATTGTTCTTTGAGATTACATTCCCTTAAGCATGTCAGACTAATTTCCTTAAGAATATGAGTCTACATCAATTTATAAATACAGGTTCCATTATATTATTCTTCAAAATGTTCAATTTTTAAACTACTTGACGACATTGTTGCTATTATTGTTTTGTTGTTATACACACTATATGATCAAATCAGGTAAAACATGGACATATTATGTTTTTCAAAACATTAGCAACAAAAATCAACTTTTGTTAGCATTTATTCATGTAAAATTTGAATAACTAAACTAAAAATAGTTAAGTTAATATATTCTTCTATCATTTCCAATTTTGGTTGTTATTTCCATCTATCCTTCGTTATTACTCTGCTTACATGTTAGTCATGTGGAAGCTTGGGATATCAAATTCATTTATGTATGCCTTTTGTCTACCTTGATTGTACTTCCGTATTATATGGTTGTTTGTATACAATTCATTGACAGTGTTTCTATATTTCATCCCATTTCAAATTTTAAACACACAATAAGCATTTTACTGCTTTACAATTTTTTTTTTTGACTGGATTATACTACCTAGAAATGCAGTAAATGAAGAAGTGGGAAAAATATGACAGCTCAAAAGTAGTTGTGTTTGTTGTATCAACTGATCCATGCATGAGGTAATTTTTCTTTATCGATGTCTTAATGCTTTCGGTGCAGGAGCATATTGAAGTAACGACGTTCTAAAAATGTCCAAATCAAATGAACAAAGCAAAATTGATTGTGATTATGCTTCAGACTTTCGTGCTGCTTTGTTTTCGTTTTTGTATTATTTTTGGTTAAACGTTTAAATTCTTATCTCATGTATATTGTATTTTTAGTTCAGTTTTTTGAATATAAAATAAGGATGTGTTTTCCCTTCAATTCAATTCGCGTGTAGGAACATGATGACATTAATGGATGGTATGTAACAAAACGTTACTAAGGCGCTATTTATATAATACTTCATTCCATTAGAATGCTATTTTTTTTTTGGTCTTTAGTACCCTACTGATTCTCTTTATCCATGTGGATTATAAAAATTTATGTTGTGTAATTCTTTGCGTCATGCTAAATGTAATCTGGACCATGTTTATTTTATGTAGCTCTAGGATCAATTTTTGAACAATGTGGGGGAGTGAACTTGGAAATGGAAATGAGTTTTTCAAGCATATAAAGTTAATTTGATGTATGCATGTAAAATATAGGTTTGGCTTGCTATGACAAAATTTGTTATTGCTTTTTTTTTGGATGAACTAATACTGATTGATTGTATTTATTACTATTTACGTGAAAGAAGGATAATGTGTTTGACTATTCAGTGTACGCTTTTTGTATGCATGAATGAAATGCTATGAAGGTAACGGTTATTTACTATGTGTTATTATAGCAAGTTTTAATATTTACTTTTTTTCTTAATCCAAAATTGTAGCAATGTGCTGTTGGAAATGTTTTATTAACATTAGTGAATTATTAAAAATAATGGAATAAGTGTATGAATGGCTCCTATGGGTGAATAGTCCCACATCATGGGATTATATAGAAGAGGCAAGTATTTGTATTTGTTTCTAAGAAATCATGTTGGGGCCTTGGGCTCCCAATACATGCATTGTTGTGAGGAGGGAGACCATGCATCATGACCACCACACACGTGCGCGCGACCGACTCGACTTGACTCAACCCAGCCCGGTCCGGTCCGGTTCGGGCTCGGGCTCGGGCTCGGGCTTGGGCTTGGGCTTGGGCTTGGGCTTAGGCTTTGTGGTGTAGACACTTATATTTTTTGGACCATAAAACTTAGCCCTTTTCAAACCGTTTTTTTTTATGGAAAAGATTTCTTCAACGGTAAAAAATTCTTATCCTTCATTAAAGCGACCCGCTAATCTGTAAACCCAAACCCTAATTCTCGTCCTATATATTGTCATTAGCTTTAGACGAGAATAACTACAGAATCATAATTTCTCTTTTTCTCTTAGCCACCATTAAAAAATTTCTCTCATAAAATCTTGAGCAGTATTTTAATTCAGAAAGTGCAAATCTGCACTGATTTGTTGTGCAAGCAAATCAGTTATTGTTTTAGAGGCTGTTTTATCCTAGAGGCGGCGGCGAAGGAACGAACTGGTTTGCACCTCCGACCAGATCGCCGAATCGTCTTCAAGAAAGCGACTTAGTCTGTGACTCAGCCATTGTTTCCCAATAATTTGAAGACGATACGAAACAATGGCTTCCAACTCAACCCTAGACGATTCTGTTCTACCCTCTGCTTTCCAGAACCCTCTCGTGACTGCTGCTCCATTCAGATTTGAAGGCTTGCATTTCAAACGATGGCGTCAGAAGATGGAGTTCTTCCTCACCATCAGAAAGGTTGTGGCTGCGCTGACTACTGACAAACCGCAGCTTCCAGATAAACCTGACGAGGCTGATGCAGCGAAAATGGCATCATGGACTGACCAGTCAAAGCAACTGCAGACCTGGACTGAACAGGATTACCTATGCAAGAACTTTATTCTGAACGGACTAAGCGATGATCTCTATGATTACTATAACTCAGATGAAAAGACAGCAAAGGAGATCTGGGAAGCACTGAAGAAAAAATATGATACAGAGGAGGCAGGCGCAAAGAAATATGTTGTGACCCGCTACTTAAAGTACCAGATGACTGATGATAGATCGGTAGAGATGCAGTCTCATGAGCTGCAGAAAATAGCTCATGAGATCATCTCCGAAGGTATGGTCTTGGACAAACAATTTCAAATTGCTGTTATCATTGACAAATTACCCCCAAGCTGGAAAGGTTTTAAGAATGTCTTGCAACATAAGACTAAGGAATTTTCCTTAGAGAGCTTGATTACACGCCTACGTATTGAGGAGGAGGCACGCAAGCAGGACCAGAAAGAAGAGGTGCTGATTTTCAATAACAACAGTACTAAGAAGACCACTCCCGCTGTTCTGAAACCAAATCAGAAATCTTTTAAGAATCAGAACAGGCGCAACAAACAGAATGGGAATCCGCAAGGAAACCCAAAAGGGCAGCAGAAACCAGCCCAAAAGAATGACTCTAGACAGTTGTTTCTATGTCACAACTGTGGAAAACCAGGTCATATGGCACGTAAGTGTCGGAACAGGCCAAGCTCTACACCGCAGGCTAACCTGACTAAGGAGCCTCTTACAGCTATGATTACTGAGATTCACCTTGTTGGTGAATCAGAGGGTTGGTGGGTAGACACTGGTGCTTCTCGCCATGTTTGCTATGATTGTGGCATGTTCTCAACATACACGGCTACTAAAAATCAGAAAGTGCTGTTGGGAGATTCTCACACCACTAGAGTTGCGGGGATTGGCAATGTGGAACTCAAGTCCACCTCTGGAAAAACTGTAATTCTGAAAGATGTTATGCACACTCCAGAAATAAGGAAGAATCTGGTCTCTGGCTTCCTCCTTAATAAGGCTGGTTTCACTCAAGTAATTGGGGCTGATTTGTACACCCTAACTTATAAGGGAACTTTTGTGGGAAAGGGTTACGCTTGTGAGGGTATGTTTAAACTAAATGTTGAATCTAATAAAATGACTACTTCTGCTTACATGTTGTGTGATTTTAATATCTGTCATTCTAGATTATGTCATGTTAATAATCGAATAATCCGTAACATGAGAACCTTAGATATGATACCTAAAATGACAAAATCTAAACTTGATAAATGTGAATTCTGTACACAAGCTAAAATCACAAAGAAACCTCACAAATCTGTTGATAGAGTTTCTGAACCCTTAGAATTGATTCATTCTGACATATGTGAACTAGATGGCACTTTGACTAGGCAGGGACATCGTTATTTTATCACTTTTATTGATGACTACTCTGATTTCACATATGTATACCTTATGAAAAATAAAAGTGATGCTTTTGATATGTTTAAAATATTCAAAACTGAGATTGAGAATCAAGCAAATAGAAAAATTAAGAGACTTCGTAGTGATAGAGGAACAGAATACGAATCTAATTCAATCCTGGACTTCTATAAACAACATGGTATAGTACATGAGAGAACTGCACCCGATTCTCCTGAAATGAACGGTAAAGCAGAAAGGAAAAATAGGACCTTTACCGAACTAGTAGTTGCCATATTATTAAATTATGGTGCAGCAAAACATTGGTGGGGGGATATTTTATTGACTGTATGCTATGTTCTGAATAGAATCCCAAATCTAAAAATAAAATTTCTCCTTATGAAATTTTAAAGAATCATAAACCCAATGTCTCATACTTTAGAACTTGGGGTTGTTTAGCTTATGTTCGCATTCCAGACCCTAAGAGAATAAAATTGGGAAGTAGAGCATATGAATGTGCATTTATAGGCTATGCTATTAATAGCAAAGCATATAGATTTTATGACCTTAATACACATAATATAATTGAATCAAATGATGCTGATTTTTATGAAACTAAATTTCCTTTTAAATTAAGGAATAGTCGGGGCACCTCAAATATGCCAATTAGAACAGAACTAAATGAAAATTCTAAAGCTGAACCTAGAAGAAATAAAAGAGCAAGAACCATAAAAGACTTCGGTTCAAATTTTTGTGCTTTTACTATTGAGGAGGATCCCATAAACCTCCAAGAGGCCTTATCTTCTTTAGATGCCGATTTTTGGCAAGAGGCTATAAATGATGAGATGGATTCTTTAGAATCCAACAAGACTTGGCACTTGGTAGATTTACCCCCTGGTTGTAAGTCTATAGGCTATAAATGGGTACTTAAAAAGAAATTAAAACCTGATGGCACTATAGATAAGTATAAAGCACGACTAGTAGCTAAAGGTTTTAAACAAAAAGAAAATATAGATTTCTTTAACACCTTTTCACCTGTAACTAGAATAACATCCATTCGGGGTTTTAATCTCACTTGCTTCCATCCATAATTTACTTATACACCAAATGGATGTTAAAACTGCTTTTTTGAACGGTGAATTAGACGAAGAAATTTATATGGACCATCCTGAAGGATTTGTAGTACATGGTCAAGAACATAAAGTATGTAAATTAGATAAATCACTATATGGTTTAAAACAAGCACCTAAACAATGGCATGAAAAATTTGATAACTTAATCATTTCAAATGGTTTTAAAGTTAATGAAAGTGACAAATGCATTTATTACAAATCTGAGAATGACATTTGCACTATTATATGCCTTTATGTAGATGACCTACTCATTTTTGGGTCAAATATTCATGCCATAAACTCAGTCAAATCCTTATTAAGTGTCAATTTTGATATGAAAGATCTAGGTGAGGCGAGTGTAATACTTGGTATTAAGATTACTAGGTCAGAAAAGGGAATTTCTTTGGATCAATCTCATTACATTGAGAAGATACTAAAGAAATATAATTACTTTGACTGTAAACCTGCAAGTACACCATATGATCATAGTGTAAAGTTATTTAAGAACACTGGTGAAGGTGTGAGACAGTCTGATTATGCGAGCATCATTGGCAGCCTTCGGTATGTCACTGATTGTACTAGACCCGACATTGCTTATGTCGTGGGATTATTGTGCAGGTTTAACAGTAGACCTAGTCTAGAGCACTGGCAAGCTATTGAAAGGGTAATGAGATACCTTAAACGAACCATGAACCTTGGATTACATTATGAAAGGTTTCCAGCTGTACTTGAAGGATATTCCGATGCAGACTGGAATACCTTATCTGATGACTCTAAAGCGACCAGTGGCTATATATTTAGCATCGCTGGAGGAGCTGTTTCTTGGAAATCCAAGAAACAGACTATTTTGGCTCAGTCTACTATGGAGTCTGAGATGATAGCACTAGCTACAGCTAGTGAAGAGGCAGAGTATTTGAGAAATCTGCTAGCTGAGATTCCCTTATGGGAAAAACCGTTACCGGCTATGCTGATGCATTGTGATAGTACCGCGGCTATTGCAAAAGTTCAGAACCGTTATTATAATGGTAAAAGACGACAAATACGTCGTAAGCACAGCCGGTTAGAGAACTACTTTCCACAGGTACCGTTAGAGTGGATTATGTACATAGTGAGGAAAATTTGGCAGATCCTTTGACGAAAGGGCTGTCCAAAGAGAAAGTCCATAACTCTTCTAAAAGAATGGGACTATTGCCCTTAGATTGTTGAGTCACGCACAATGGTAACCCCACCTAAATGACTGGAGATCCCGAGAACTAGGTTCAATGGGTAATAACAAGTTGTGTAGTGATATGAGTTGAACATGCTGTTTAATAAACCAAGAAGCATGTATTCCTGAAGTGATTAGAGGATGAGTTAATAGAAACTCTTAATGAAATCTATACACTATGTGGAGTGGAGTACCTACCTTCAGGAGTGCTCTTGATAGACTCACCTTTGTGAATGTGGAAATGTGGCCGTTTCCTATGGAGTTGCGGGCAAAACTTCTAGAGCATTCACTAAACTAGGATAGACGTGCATGACCATAAATGCACGGGCTTATTTGATTGCACTATAGAAAAGGTTGTGTGTGGTTTGATGTCAGGAATAGAGTTCAAGACTACATGTCACTCTACTAAAAACTGAATCTTATTCACTATGCAAAGGTTCAAGTCGAAAGACACCTTTGTTTATGCACAATCTTATGCTTTTTAAGAAACCGCTCGAAAATATTTTTAAAAATTCAAGTGGGGGATTGTTGGAAATGTTTTATTAACATTAGTGAATTATTAAAAATAATGGAATAAGTGTATGAATGGCTCCTATGGGTGAATAGTCCCACATCATGGGATTATATAGAAGAGGCAAGTATTTATACTTATTTCTAAGAAATCATGTTGGGGCCTTGGGCTCCCAATACATGCATTGTTGTGAGGAGGGAGACCATGCATCATGACCACCACACACGCACGCGCGACCGACCAACTCGACTCGACCCGACCCGGCCCGGTCTGGTTCGGTTCGGGCTCGGGCTTGGGCTCGGGCTTGGGCTTGGACTTGGCCTTTGTGGTGTAGACACTTATATTTTTTGGACCATAAAACTTAGCCCTTTTTGAACCGTTTTTTTATGGAAAAGATTTCTACAACGGTAAAAAGTTCTTATCCTTCATTAAAGCGGCCCACTAATTAGTAAACCCAAACCCTAATTCTCGTCCTATATATAGTCATTAGCTTCAGACGAGAATAACTACCGAATCACAATTTCTCTTTTTCCCTCAGCCACCATTAAAAATTTTCACTTAGAAATTCTCGAGCAGTATTTTAATTTAGAAAGTGCAAATCTGCACTGATTTGTTGTGCAATCAAATCAGTTATTGTTTTAGAGACTGTTTTATCCTAGAGGCGGCGGCGAAGGAACGAACTGGTTTGCACCTCTGACCAGATCGCCGAATCGTCTTCAAGAAAGCAACCTAGTTCGTGACTCAGCCATTGTTTCCCAACATGTGCAGATGTAAATTTGTACAATTGAACTAATCGTGCATTAAGAAAAATTATTTTAAAAAATGACACTGATCTATACATGCATAATACACTACGCCATATATGGCCTACTGCAACGAAAATCCAAAGTGTTATTAGCTACAATGTAACGATAGGTATGCTGATTTTTTATCTATTACAACACACACTTCAAGGTGTTAGCATAGAAAATCCAAGGTGTTGCAGTAACCACGTGAATAAAATTACCAATCTGGGTGATTAATATCCAACGGTCCACGTTACCAAACCGCGTGAAATAATCTTTTACGTGGGACTCAAAAACAAAAAACAAAGCGGCAAAACACTTAGCAAAATATTCAAGGGTTTCAGTCTAAAGCTTACCAAAATACTCCGCTGCTCAACCTCTCGAACACTCTCAGTCAGAGGTTAAATTAGGGCTAAAAGTTCAAGTTTGCAAGCTTAAATGGGGTTCGATTATGGCAAGTTCGAGTTCAAGTTCAATTAGGACTTCGGTGTTTCAATTGGGGTTTGTTTGGGTTTCAAATTTTAGTTAGGATTTCGATTTAATCTGCTGCTTAAGGTACCATCAATGTATATTTTAAGTATTTCCTGATTTGATTGTTGTGTTGCCTAATTTACTGAAATACTTGTGCATTCAGGTGTAATCATATTCCTGATTTTATTATTATGTTTTTCTCTGTAACAAACTTATGTTAAAAAATGCTTATATGATATTACTGTGTTTTTTTGAAATATAGTCATGGCTAAATAATATTTGTGTATGTTTTTTTGTGTGTAAATTAGCGATGAACAAGGAAAAAATATGGTTAGAACTTCCTAAGTTCAAATGACTGCATGTTATTTATGTGTAAATTTATGCCTCGATTACCAAAGAATACATGCATGCCCAAATGACTGCATGCTATATTGGGCAGAAAATGAAAAGGCAATTACTATAAAATGTGTTTCAAGGTGGGCTATACCGGAAAAATGTACCAAATTTAAGTAAGAAAATGTTGTTTCTGCCTTGATTAAATGTTGTAACTGATGTATCATACTTGTGGCTTCTTTTTGTATCTTTTTTTTTACTGTTTCTGCCTATATTACATTTTAGTGAAGTGGCTTTTTTATTTTATAATGCACTTGGCTTATTTTATTTTGTAATTATGTCATTCTAATGTTAATTTCTCCATTTTGTGTAGGATGGAGGAGGCAAATCTTAGATTCCACCACAAGGGAAAATTTGGTAAGAATGGATATATTGGTGGAGAAGAGGCTATTGTCAATGGAGTTGATCTGGATAGGTTTGTACACAGTATTGATGGAGTTTGTCAAGGACGAGATATAGTACACCGAAATTGGAGGAGTATTTGCATGGAAAGATCTAACGAGTGGGTGGAAATTGGTGGCCGATGATGTAGAGTTGTTTATGATGAAAATAAAAAACAATGGTGATTACATTGATTTCTATATTGACACTGAGGTCGATGATAAAGCCGAGTCAGTAAAACAAATGCAGCCATATGTCATTGTACTCCCAAGGAAGAATCTATTTCCGGGTATAGACATATCTTCTCATTTGTACTATTTTGATGAATTTGTTCATTTTTCTGAATCTCTTAGTCATTTTGCTGCTTTTAGTGTACATAAATTATTTGTTCATTCATGTTTGAATATTAGGACATGTTTGATTTTTAGTGCACTTAGTAAAATAATAAAGAACTTGTATGATGTAGCTGCGAAATTACAGAAACAACAGTTTGTCACTGCTCACCATCTGTATCAGGTAGCAAAAAAGAAGAAGTAGACCGATCAAGCCTTTACTCCTAGAAAGTCGGCACGGCTAAACAATCCACAAGTGATTAGCGAAGCTGCTGAGACTCCACCTATCAACAACAAGCATACTGAAGTCTTTACTCCTAGAAAGTCGGCATGGCTAAATAATCCAGTTACCAACAATCCATATGAGATCAGCGAAGCTGCTGCGAGTCCACGCCGCAATAAGAAAAATGTCGTCAGCAAGTAGTCAACTTGAGTCAGTAGTTCGGCAAAGTTACCAAAGAAGGAAAATCCAACTGAAGTCAGTGATGCAACTTTGAATATCAACTCAGCAGGTGTCAGGAATAAATTGGATTTTGATAATTCTCCACACGAAAAGGAAAATACGGATGAAGATGAGATTCTGGTAAGACTACAATCCGATCTTCAAATATGATCTACATATTTTGTTAATATTTACATTAATGTCTTGCTAAATTACTTTCAGAATGATGGTCTATCACCTCCGCCACCTCCGCTTACTGAATACGACAGGGAGAGAGATAAAAATGTCTCACAGAAGAATAGTGTTTTTGAAAAACTTGGGTTTCCTAAATTAGTTACTGGACTGAGAAATGAATCTGAAAAAAATAAAGAAAAATTAAAGATGTCTGCTGAGGATAGCGAAGATTATGTTCTAGAATTTGATGAACTTAGTGAAGATGATACTTCAAAAAATCAGGCAAAGGTATGTTATAGTTGAAGATTTAATTTTGTGTTGGTAATTATAGACTAGCTCCATTATTATTTTTTTAATTATTTTTGTGTGTGCGTATTTTAGAGAACCAAAAAGTTACGGTTACAAAGCCTCAGTCTGGACCAACAACTCATTCACGAGCCAGTGTTGAATCTGCAACTAATAAGAATGAAACTCTGAAGGCAGGAGAAAATCCAGTTCGTACACAAACTGATGATACACCATGTAGCATTGAGTCACCACACAATGAAAGAATATAAACAATGGATGCTTATTTGGCTATATGTGAGAACGCCAGAATAATAACAGTAGTGGAAGTGGAAGTGCAAGGAATAAGGCAAGGGGTAAGGATGTTGTCGGAAATGTCTCGACAAATATTGAAAACGAAGAAGATGAAATAGAAGAAGCAGAAGGTGTAATCTAATTGAGTTCTGATTTTAATAGTTTAAGTTCTCATTTATGTTATGTCTAGTCTTCTTATAACTATTGTATGTACTTTGTAACGGTAGTCGGAGCTCCCAGAAGGTTCAGGGGAAAAACAAAGATGGATAAAGTTCATTCAAGGCCATATGACAAAACAATTATAATCCAAATGAATAATCGGGGCCAACCTATTTCAGACGATGGCCAAGTAATGTATGAACTGAGTCATTTTTTAGGAACACTGAAGAGGGGTGTTCCACTTACTTAAAAGTCTTGTTTTAATGTTCCTTCAAGTTTGAAAGGCACGCTGTGGAACTATGTCAAGGTAATTTGCACACTTAGCTGGATTTTGCTTAAATATATGAAACTTGTCACAAAAGTAGCATGAATGTCCTTTTTAATGTTTGATTTGTATTTAAGCAACGGTATAATATTTCAGATGAATGTGAATATTGGGCTTTGAGGTCAATTCGTGACGCTTGGAGGGGGTACAAGAGTCATATTTAAAAGTCACATTATACGACTTAAGAAACTGATGAAGAGAGACTCGAAAATAGGTCGGATGAAATTCCACTTGACGATTTCAAAGTACTCTTGATGTTTTGGGGAGATGAAAAAATTCAGGTATAATTTTAAGTTTTATCACAAAATTTTTCCCTTTTTATTCATTCAAATCAGACAGATAAACATTTTTATTTCATGTTTTTGTAGTCCAAGGCCCTTACAAATTCTGCAAACCGAAAATCGTATACTGACACACACACTGCTGGTTCAAAACTTTTTTCCCAAATTCGGCATAAGATGGTATGTATTTTGCTTATTTTTACGGTTGGCTTGTTTAACAATATAGCTCATATGGAGGTATGCTTGTTTAACATGAATGTAGTATCCTTGTTTAACCTGTTAATAAACTACATATGTCAATGAAGATTCAGATGGAGATGTTTTTTACTGTCTAACTTTTTAATATTAGTGATATATGTTCTGGAACAAATGATTTGATATCCTTTTACTGTCTAATGTTTTTTGTATCAGTCCAAGGAATCAAATGGGGAACTTTTTGTTAAAACTCGCAAGCGGAAAGAAGGAAAGGTGTACAAGACTGATGCTTCAGTAATGAACTACAAAATTGTAAGAATCTTATTTTCTCTTCAATCAGATGTAAAAAAATGCTTCATTTTGCACATGATCAACATTATTATAGAATTAGCTCCTGTTTTGTTGAACGAGTCGTGGCATAGTTATGCTCTGGCATAGATTTGAAACTGAAATGCAACTGAGGCATGCACGCCTCTCATTTTGTGTTGAAATGTAAACGAGGCATTGCCTCAGTTTGTAATGGATGCATGCATGACTTTGATTGTGCTGGAATAGTGTATTCACTGTGAAAACATTAATTGTACTAAAGAGTTACTCAAATTTTATTCATTATCGATGTCACATTTTGAAACTGCTTTATTTTGCAAGAGAAGATTGGAAAAGCAATAGGTGAAGAGGCAGTGATGGAGTTGTTCAAGAACTTGTTTCTGATGGAAAGTCGCATGGTCCATCAGGGCTTATAGAACGACACATAAAGTCTTCGAAAGTTTCAAAAGTTGCTCCAACAACAAGCACATACATACAGGAGCTGACAACGAAGATAATGGAAGATATAGCTAATGAAGTCTAAGCAAAGGTAAACAAGATGGTCCAAGATGAATGTGAAGAAAAGGTGAACCAAAAAGTTCAGGAGAACATGACAAGGATGCTTAATAAATTAGGTGAAGCAAACCCTGACATGCACGTTGATATTAGGGATCTTTGTGTGACAACTGGCAGTAAAGGCACTGAACGCACTCTTAGTCATTGATATTGGGAATTTTTGTGCAATAATTTGTAATGAACATGAATTGATGTGTTTGTAAGTACGGTCTGTAAACATGAATTTACTGCTATGTTTGTAAGTATGTTTGTAAGTACTATTTGTGTTGTTTGTTAATTTGAGATGAGAAGTTCTTTGTGTAATTCAGTGTGATGTTAAATTCTGTAATGTTGCAGTATGTGATGTAATGTTACCATAGTTACGATATATTGTTGCAGTTTGTAATGTTAAATGTTGTCATAGCTATGATATAGTGTTGCCATAGATTAATGCATGTGGGCCCCACAACAGGATTCCGTGATCCCTTATTACAGCCACAACAGGATTCCGTGAGCCCGAACTACAGATTTTAGTGGGTCCCAAAATTTTGTAAATTTAGTACCTACGGCAACACCTGTACCGATGTTGCCTTGGGGTCGCAAAGATGTTGCCTTAGACTCTAAGGCAACACGACAAAAGGAAACACCGGGAAAATGTTGCCACAGATCATTTTTGGCCTATAGTAAAAAAAAATTGTACTTACTGCATCACTTCTCTAGTGATGTAGTAAGCAATTTATGGCGTAGTGATACAAGATCAACACTTTGACTCTAAATTCATGTTTGCTTACTGCATGTTTTACACATAATAGTAAATATGGTATTACAATTTTGATTGAATAGGCAATTAATATACAACATGAATGTGTTGTTACCTACCACAAAAGAATATAATACAAAATTTTGGCTTTCACACCAACGATGAATCTTGGTTGACCAAATGCACAGAAGTAAAGATTAACTATTCGAATATGTTTTATCTCTCATATAGTTCATAACTACTCAGGTTTTAATTAACAAAATAAATGCATTATATGTGTTCCTATTGAAGAGATAGAAAAAAATATACTAATTGAATATGTTTTAATTCTCATATAAATTAATTAGGTTGGAAAAATAATGATAATGACACAAATGTATTCAAATAATTGACAACAATTTGAAAAGCACGAAAGGAAAATAATGTGGACCTTAGAGCGTTTAATGCATTTTGTTATTGCATGGTAACATATGTCATTCATGCTACCTCAAATCTGATTATTCTTACTATCAACCTTTGTATATTTGGAAATGAATTATTTGTATATTGGAAAAGTTGTTTAAAAAAGGGATATCGACTCTCGCATGATATATGATTAGCAAATCAACCTCAAATTCACTTTTGGTTAGTGCATGTTTTAAATAGAGCCGTAAATGGTATTACAATATTTGGTTGAATAGACAATTATAATTTACAACAAAGAAGATTTGGTTACATATTATAAAAGAGCAACACACCAAATTTACATTACATATTTGATACTACTTAAATTTTGGTTGACCAAATACATAAAAGTAAATTTTGTGTAAATAACATCCTATAAGATTATCACCTGTCATTGCAATATCAATGAACATTAAATGTTTGTACTTGTTCATATGGAAAAGATGGTAACAATTAATTGAATATTTTTTAATTCTCATATATCTTATAATTAATCAAGTTTGAAAAATAACAATAATGAAATAGATCTTTTCGTAAAACAAATTGCTACTACACGATATGTTATTTACGTTTTCATTAATTGTAGTTGTAACTCGTTACTGAAAAACCAATTTATCAATTATATAACCTATATAGTGTATTGTAATTTTGATAGATTTCCATTGAGACTTGGACGATTTGTCACCGCTAATGGAACGAGACACAGGCAAGGATACAGGCAAAGGCAAGGATAAAATGGTTTTCGAACAGAAAAGCAACTCGAAAAATCACGTCGTCCAACCAAAGAAGCGCATTAGTCTAACGATTGACGATCATCTTCAAGTTGATGGTATGTAATTTTCTATCCTTAATTGTAGATATTCATATAACGAAGAAGATTGGGTATGGTTAAAATGATCTAAATGTCAAATTACTCCATCAAAATCTTAGATCTAGATGTGATGCAAAATAATTCCGATCTTTGTTTTTTGAAAAATTGCGCTGATCGCTTAAAACTTTCATCGATCAGAACAAGAAAGGGCGTTTGTTTTGAAAAAGTAAAATCAGCGAGATCTGAATTTCGGCTGCTTTTCAGCGATATTTTTCAGCTATAATTAATCGCTGATTAGTGATTCAGATCTCCATCTTATTATGAATATCTGCGTTCTTCACTCCTCACGGGGAACGAAATCTCTCTCTCTACCATTGCAGCTCTCTACCTGGTCCAGATTTCAGCTACTCTTCAGGAAATTCAAGCAAGTATTTCAAATTTAGTGCTAATTTCAGCTTGAGCTCATGGTATTTTTATCTTATCAAAACTGACTTTCTTGTGGAAATGTTTATCTGTAAGTGATTGGAAAATTACGTTGTCAGTAGGAATCTCACGGTATTCTTTGGAAGTTTTGATGCTTGAACCGACATTTGGTGCGTTGATTTCATTTTGGCCCATTATAATTACTTTCAGTTGATTTTTAACGGTGAAAGATTGAATCGATACGCGGTTTAGGTTTGACTTGATTTTTGCTGGGACAGACCTTGAGAGCAATGGTGGATTAAAAGTACGTCTGAATAAAAACAATTAAAAATTAAAAACAAACAACAATTCCGTATTCAGCAATAAGCTTTCAGCATTTAGCATTCAGCAACAAGAATTCAGCATTAAGCAATAAGCATTCAGCTAAAAAAACAAACGCAGCCTTTATACGCGAGAGACCTTCCTTCTTCGCTTTAATTTATTATCTCAATCCCGATGAACTCATTAAGTTGATATCGAATCACGAACTGCCTGAAAGAACGCAGAATTAATGGTACAATCAATTGATTCAAGTAAAAATAAATTGATATATTACCGAATCAATTGATGCAAAATAATTCCGATCTAACTTTATGAGTCTGGTTACCGCTTTTTTCATGTGGTGAAAATTACGCAAATTTGGATTCTAATCTATCCAATTCTGGGTTTGAATCGATTTGATTTTATGTCTAGTTGTAAAATATCGGTAAGAACTAAGAAGTGAAAATATATTCAAGAGATTTTAACTGCTTCTTTTGATATCGCTTTCTGATTTGGTAAGCTTTTGCTTCTTTTTACGAAATCCATGCCCAACTGTGTTTGATCAAGCTAATTTTACTTGTCTTAAGTAATATTGGCAACTGTTTTCTTTGTTTTTTCCCTTGATAAACAATGGTATTCTTCCTTTTTATGCATAAACACATAATTTGATACAAAATTTCATACAAGTAGACAGATTGAGGTCAACAAATATTAGAAATTTCAAGGAAAACTTTAAGCTGATATTTAGGAATGTGGATATTTGTTTCAAGGAAACATATAAAAATATAAATAGATACAAGGACAAGTGACTTTTGCCATGTAAATCAAGGGCTACTTTCATGTTTTAATTGGAAAACGTCCAAATATTATAAACTAAGGACATGTGTTGGCATTTCACAAATAACAAAAATTAATACAAAAATATTATTCTGTGATTATAAGATTAAAAATTAATAAAATTAATATATATTTTTTAGTAAATATGGAAGAAAAAGCAATATAAGATTACCTGTAAATAAGTTAATTTTCAATTGCCTGTAATATGCATCTCGTGCCTTTTAGAGTAGTCGTGTAGTTGATATGATTTTTTTTAAGATAAGGCAATTTAGCGACTAAATCTTGGACTTAGATTATATATTTCAACATCTGTTACACGTAAACCTTATGTTCCTATAATGAAGACCTCAAATAATAAATTTAGTTTTGTCTTTCAATAGTAAGAGCCCATCGTACAATCCATTTCTTTCTTTAGATCATGTTATACATTTATCAAAATGCGACCTTTTGTTTGATAAAAATGATTTCATACCTTTTTAATAGTTTGATAATTATGGTAATGATTAAATTGAGATGGTTGACTTATTATGTTAAAAAAGTTACTTTAAATTGAATTCTACAATCGTATTTGACCAAAAAATAATAATTTTTTTCCATTAGTAATATATCAAAGTAGATAGTATACGCAAATATACGATTAATTTTATTAGCATGTTGGTTATGACAATGCTTGGCTTGAATTAGATTTACTTATGGGACAATTTGTCTCAGGTCTAGTTTAAGTTTCAAGATACAAAACTCCATCTTAAAACTTTATAAATTAGGTCTATGTTTTTCGAAAATCATCAAAAATCAACAAAAAGAAACATCATAATTTAATTCAACACATATTCATGCAAGAAAACTACAAAAAAATGAATAAAAAAAAAGCATGTTCCAGTGAATTTCAACAACTTTTCATTGTAGCAATTATATCAATAAAAATTAATATCATGCAATTTTTGCTGAGTTGCGTGAAAAATTCAGATTCAAAGCATATACTTATTCAAACATTCATCTATTGCAGAAAAATCAGCAGACAAAAGATAAAAATGGCATACAAAGGAAAAATATTTCATCCCTAGTGAACTGCTACCAACGATGTAACTATTTGCAAAATTTGCAAATATTTTTGTAACTTTTAATGTAGTAACATAATTTTACACTGCAGTGTAAAACAATTGGTGATATATCTGCAATTATTTATAATAATTGCAGACACTGCTGCAACTATTCATTCGTCTTTCAACATGTGCATGTACTGTGTGAATAATTGCAGAAAAGCCTACAATTATTCACAAAAAGTGCTGAGAATAATTGCAGAAATGTCTGCATTTATTCACAAAAAGTGCTGATATTTCTGCTAAATTTTTGTATAGAATCCTTCCATGAATATTTACAATGTTTTCAAATTTTATTTTATTTTATATAGCAGCGCAAAAAACACGAAAGTATGATGCTATAGTAAAACAGGGATCCATTTTATATGTAAAGTTACACAAGAAACCGCTTTGAATGATCTTTAAAAATAGGGATGCCTCCCTAATTTCCACTTTACTTATTATGTCAATATCATATTTTTACATTCAAATAAGTACATTAAAGTCTGCAATAATATTTCATGAAATATCAAAATTTATTCACTAGTTACACATCACAATCAATAAATATATGTATGTATCATTATAGTTATATATATACGTAAGAACACTTTTGATAGTTTGATGATTATGCAATGCATAATTTGGCACAATTTACTTGCTGTGTTAAAATGATATTTTTTACATTAAAACTCTTATCATTTTTTAAAAACATTTACAAATTCTCATTCGATTTCGATCGCTGTAGCTCACGAACGATAGGGTGTGCTCACAAATAGGGATGCTCCTGATCGCCTCTCATAATATGTATATATATATGTGTGTATATATATATATATATATGCATGTGTATATATATATGCATGTGTGTATATACATATACATACTTTTGTGCACATTCTTTTGTGTAGTATATATCAAAATTGATAAATATTATTGTCATATACGGAACTTAGTTAAGCATATAGGATGTTGTATCAAATGACATTTTTAAAAATAAACATAGTTCTATGCTCAAGTGAAATTCAATTCTATTCAATTTATTTTTCATATTTAAATTTAATTCAGCTCCCCGGTATTTTACATCACAACTCGTTTATTTTCCATTCCGGACGTTTATTTTGTTTGTCGTGGAAATCTCGTGTGTTGGCAACCACTTTTGACCGTCAACATTTTTATATTTTAAATAAATTAAATGTTAACGTACTAAAAACCTGAGTTCTTGCGGATATTCCCAACTAAAACGATAAATTTCGAGTTATTGCAAAATAGATGTGTCTGCTTAATATACTAGCCATATAGCCTCATCGTGGTCGCAAATAAATATTTTGCAACTATCTATATTGAGGCTTATGGGCCAGTTACTTTTGCATGTTTTGAAAAAGTAAGCTAGATTATGTTGCTTGTGGTACTGCAAAAAGAGAAGCATGTTTTGTAAACAACATGAGACTCCATGAGTGTGATCGTAATTACGGTACTTGGCATTTTGATCAAGCTATATCTTCAGGTTTTAGGAATATTAGCTTCAAAGTCAGCAACATATTTGACAGGGAGCCAACTTGATGTGTAAGATGTGCATGGTAATGAGATGTTGGTGGCGGTGGTGACTGTGGCTTAGGTGCAGGTCGTTCGGGTGAAGTATCGATGGTTCGCGGTGAGGGTGTTTCAGTGCAGAAGCACAGGACTTAAATGGGGGAAAGGACATGTGAAGGGTTAGGCAAGAAGAACGCTATAGGTATTTTTTTCCTTGTTGCATGCGTATGTGTAAATATTGTAAGAAGTGAAAAGGAAGGAAGGGATTTGGAATGACTTTGTGGCATTTTCTTTAATGAAAGCTTGCGTGAGAAAGAGAGGGGTGGGAAGTATATGAACCATAGTTGTGAAGATCGAACCATACGTCAAACCGTGGTAGTGCAGTTCTAAGGTTTTCGTGGTTCAACCGGTCAGACCGTGATAACCGCGCTGGTAATTTATTTCTATTTTTTAATTTAAACGTAAAATAATTTTAAATATAGATAAGATTCAACCATTTATGACAAACACCCATGTTAAACTACCTAATTGAAATAATTATATAACAATTTATTATAGAAAGATTGTAAATTTACTAATTTTTATGGTGAAATAGGATTAGTTCAATAATAGTTCGTAAAATGTACATAATAATGAATTATATCATCCAAAATTTAATGATAATTGCTATAAAATTATTTGTTAATTTTATTATAGTAAAATATAAAGGGTGAATTAATTACTTTTTTGCAAATTTGAATAATCTTGAGGTTTAAAGAGGTCGGACTAGAAGTTTTTAAAGGGTTTTGAGGTTAAACCGCGGGTCTGTGCACATGCAAGGTTATTTCATTTTCAGAGCCGTGGTGCTCCAAGGTCAAGGGTTGATCGCGGTCGAACCGAGGTTGGGTTGGATATTTAAAACACCGATGTGAGCGAATAAAGATGGAGAAAGGAGAATCCATGAAGAATGAGAATGAGAAAGAGAGAGAAAGAGAAGGAAGAAAGTTCGCAAGTTTAAATTTCGATGAACCACGAACTGCTGATTTTTTGGAACCAGTGAATGTTTGTTCAAATACCATGAACGATTCTCAAATTTTCACAAACATAGAATTCTATTTTCATAGAATAAAAGAACCAAATCAATAAATAAGAATAGGCGGCTGACGAAAAAGGCGCAGACTTGCACATAGATATGAATTTTTGCATATTTAATAGACAAATTCATAAACTTATAGCTTTGAACGTTCAAATTTCATGAATTGAAAAAATGAATTCTTTCTCCGAAAAAGATCTAATATTTAGAAAAAAAGGGATGGTTTGGCTCAAGTACTTGTTAAGTTTCAAAATATAAAAAACTCTCCGTCTAAAAACTTTATAAATTAGGTTTCTGTTTTTCGAATATCAACAAAGAACAATGTATAAATTTAACAAACTTCATAATTTCATTTAATACATAATCATCATCGTTTCTGGTTTTCATTTAATTCATAATTTCATAACTACATAATTTCATTTCATTTAATACATAATCATCAAAAACAAAATTCAACAATATTCATGCTCCAGATTTTTTCTACAATTTTCCATATAATTGCAGACATTGCAACGATTATATAAAAAAAGCTGCAGAATTTCATGCAACATTTTCTTATTTGCGTGAAAAATTAAAAATCAAAGCCTATACTTATTGAAACACTCAAGTATTGCAGAAAAATAAGCAGAAATACATAAAAACATTGCATTTAAATAAAAAATATTTCGTCTTCAGTAAATTGTTGCAAATGATGCAACTATTTGCAATATTTGCTGATATATCAGCAACCTTTTTATTTAGTTAAATCAACAGTAAAATAGTTCCAGTTCTGCATGCGTTCACAGAAACGAGCGTAACTTCTAAACCGTAAGTCTGTTTTAGCCAAACGAAAGCTCTACTTAAAGCTAATTCAGAGGGCTATAAGAGTTACTGGGCTAAGCCCCGTAATTGATGTTTTCGGATCCAAAAGAGGTCATCTATTAGGAGTTTCGAGCCATTCTTTGTCAGCGATGCGATTTCAACCAAATCGCTTCATGTCTTCTGGCGATGCTCTTAATACTTGAGCTTGTTGTTAACCAGAGATTCATGTGTGACAGTTTTGACCACAAAATGTCAACAACAATCAAACTTAGAGAAGGATTCTCAGTGAATTAAAGTTGAAAAGCAGGATGCACACCTAATTTTCACTAAAAATCTCTTGAATTTCGAAAATATTTTGTTTCAACCTTTTTATTAAATTTGTCTGAAGTATCGCAAATAGAAGAAAATTGTGTATTTTAATATGAAACTTTTTCTTGCCTATTATTTAATTAGGTGGTCTCCAAATATATCAAATTTTCATAATCAAATTTTATAGTAAATTTTTACGTTTCATTTCCATAAACTACGCTCCTTAAATCGTGCATTATTTACATATAGAGACTGACATTATTAACAATCGATTTGAATTATTTAAATCAAACTGATGATAAACCACACAAAATTAAATTTAAAGTTCAAGTTTAGTGTTAAAATAATTTCTATATTGTTTACGGCTATTACTTCACGATTGCCCAATATCGTTTATTAATTTATTTTTTATAAAATTATATTTCACTTTGGAACCATGTATATAATTTATTTTTCTCAAAATATTATTTTAATTTCATTAAGTGCGAATTCGATTTAACATGAAACGTAAGCAACGGTCAACTTGCTTTCTTTTAATTGGAATGTATAAATTTCAATTTATTTAAAATAAATCGCAGCCTATAATTTAAATTAGGAAATCATAAACTTATATTTTAAAATAATTTTATTCATAACTTAACATAAATAAATATTGATTGAATTTATGGTTGGTTACAGATCTTTAAATCCAACCAAACTAATTATGGTCCGAAATTCTAATACGAATCATACGGAGGAAATCGCGAGACAATATATTCATGTATGGAAAAGTTATTAACGTTCAAACGTTTGATTTGCTAATTAAAATAAAATAAACGAAGCATCCTCATCTAATCCTACGTTGCCGCGTCATCTTACTCGAACATTCACGCTAATCTTCAGGTAAACATCATACACGTCCATGCTAAATCTTTGAAAAATTGTAGATTTTCTTGTTTTTGCTAAAGCATTTTTTTTTTGGGTTATTAAAGCAATTTTTTTTATATGTGTATGAAGGCGGTTATATATTTAATTAAGGTTTAGTAAATTTTTGATGTTGATTTCAAATTTTTTGATGATTATAAAAAAACAGGGATCTAATTTACAAAGTTTTATGACATGGGTTTTTTGTGTATTTCAAAACATAACAGGGAATTTGGCAAAACTGTCCCATACTTTGATGATAACCAAAATTTGAAATTCCCTATAAGATTGGCTCTATAAAATACTGTAATTTAAATATATACTAATTGTATAAGCATGCATAAACTAGATACAGTAAAGGAAAAAGTCATTCATCGTTTGTATACACAAGTATGGTTATTTTAGGGTAATGGCAAAAAAAATCTATTTGATAATTTGCATTTACTAACCACCTATATAACGAGAGCCAAGTGAATATTTATCTAACTCGTGTATATATTCGCATATGGATATATGTTTATTATGTTAAATGAATATGCTATGGAAGTTTATGTATTTAAAATGTATTAGCTATTTAGCTTTAGCATGTAAAATTTGATTTTTTTTCTTCTTCTGTTAAGAGCGATATAGTGAACATAAAAGAAATGCCGACATATTCCCAACTTGTATAATATCTTAAAATTCAATTCCATTACTATAAATATGGAATGACCATGTAATTTATTATGTTTATCAGATTAATTATATATGTTTTTTGCATGAAAATGGAATGCATAAGATATGCTTTAACCTGCTCTTTAAACACGAATTAGAAGATTGCACTTTCGATTTTTGATTCATCAGTTGTCCATTAGAAGAATATACTGCATACTATCTAAAAACCTAGAATATTGCTTTAATTATGTAAAGCTTATGTATTTTCAATAGTAATACAATCTAATTACTTTTTATATTTCCTTATTGTTTTGTAAAATATAATACTAGAATGGAGATGTTTATTATTTCAGCGGTTTGAAGAAAGGGTGCTTTTGTCTTACGTCCTTGGAAACTTTCATAATATAAACGGTCTCCCTCCCCAACTTTCATTTCATAGTGGGTCCTTATTTTCGGACTTACGTGTTTTTTGGAAAAAATGTGCCTCCAATATATATATATATATATATATATATATATATATAATTCTAAAATTAGCAAATATACCTAGAAGACCATGGGAAAAAAAACTTGCATACATGTATGCAAGTAAACCCAATAGTTGCACACATGTATGCAAGAATTCCTGAAGCAGTTTACACTGATATATATATATATATATATATATATATATAAAATTCTAAAATTAGCAAATATACCTAGAAGACCATGGAAAAAAAACTTGCATACATGTATGCAAGTAAACCCAATAGTTGCACACATATATGCAAGAATTCCTGAAGCAGTTTACACTGAAAATCTACATGAATAATTGCATGCATGTATGCAAATATTCTAAATACATGCATACATGTATGCAAGTAAAAATAAACTGATATTCATGTCTACGGATTGTTGCATACATGTGTGCATTTATTATGAATACTTGCATGCATGAATGCAAATAAATATGAACCGATTTGCATGCCTATGAATTACAACATACTTGTATGCAAAAATTCTGTGTTACTTGCATGCGTGTATGCAAAAAACCAAACGCATATGCATAACTGAAATAGTTGCATAGATGTATGCAAGAAATTCAAATATTAGCATATTGTTTTGCAATTAACTTCTGTTTCGCTGTTTTTATGTACTTTTTGTTTTTGGTGCTTTATTGGTTGTTTTTTGGGTTGAATTTTTTTACGTTTACTTATTTTAGTTAAATACGAATTTACGTGATTTTTTAATATTTTTTTGATCTATTTTCGAAAAATAGGGACCTAATTTATAATAAGTTTTGGACCGGACGTGAGCCTAATTTTGAAACGTAATAGGGACCTGAGCCTAATATTCACTTGAAGAAAATTATTTATTGGAAAAAATAGAATGATACCAAGATGATGCTTATATATTAATTTGTGCGTTGGATAGTAAGTTACATCTTAATATAATGTTTAGGTTGTTAGATTTAAATTTGTAATATAGACCACCTCTTGGCTGAAGGATCTATTCATTTGTATTTCTTACAATATGTTTACTTCTTGAAATAAATATTTTTCAATTTCCAAAATTTATCTGGAGATATGTTTAAATTTATTCGAAATGAAAGTACGTGATGTTAGCTTTAGCAGAAATCAAATGAATAACAGTAAAAGAAGAATAGTTATCCCTTTTTCTATCATGAAAATTCATTCACACTATCATGAAAGTACATGTAAAGCAGATGATACAATTTGTTGATCCCTTTATAGAATTGACTTATTGATCAATCAATTGACCTTTAGTGAACACTATATTTACCAAACTAAATAATTCACTTATTTAATATTTTCTCAATTGACTTTATATAATAAAGGTTACAATTTGAATTTATTTATTTTGTTTATTAAAATATTGTACATATGCTAATTTTATATACTATGAAATGAATATAGGAAGCGAGTTAGAGAGCCCAAGGCATTTAGAATGGTCTCCTTGCTTGATACACAAGGGGGCACGTGTTGATCATTCCACTTTGAACTGCCCCAATAAGGATGAGTGGCTCATAATATACAACAAAGTTCATGTACTTGACTATTGTTATTTCTGTAATAAGCTTGGTCACATGATCGAAGAGTGCGTCTTTGCAGAAGACATGGATGACATGTCATTTTGATTTTGATGTCGCCACTTCTAATTCAGAAAATGGTGGGAAGCATAATATATTAACAGTTATTTATCGATTATACTGTATGGCCCTAATCTTGTATTCAATTTTTTACTTAGCGTGTAAACTTTTTGTTATAATTATGGTTATCTTGAGGTACATTTTATTGTTAAACGTAAGTTTTATAAATACTCATGCAAATCTGTGTTTCTTTTATGGGTCGTAATAATAATTTCTGCTATTTAACTGTTTATTGGATTTTTCTATTGTGTGTATGTTATTATATTATTCCAGTGTTGCTAGATTACAAGAATAACCCAAGATGTAACCATATTTGTAAGCTTCTGTTATTAAAATATATATATATATCTTTATAATAATAGGAATACTTAAGGGATGGTGAAGCTTTTTAGGAATTCCCAAATTGCCCTCAAATCCATGCGTAACTCTCTTGGTAACAAAACAGAAAGACTGAGGTTTATGTGTCATTATCTTTACCCCCACTAACACGTTTCAGCAGTTAGTCCACACTTCTTCCACTCTTTTCACGTCTTCCCTTTTCTTTGTATTTCTTTCTCCACTTTCTTCTTTCTCCAGTAAACCCTTCCAATACGTCAACTAACTTTCTTGACCCCTCCATGAAATTCGGTCTTCATCTTCAATCCATCGCTCTGGAATCCCAAAAACATCCCTCCCGCAACCCCATAACTCGATGAATCCATAGCTATTGTCTCTCAGGTCTTCTATTTGTACACTAAAATCGAATTGAATCGAAGCGAAGGATTGATTTGAGAAAAATAAAAAAGGGAGAGAAGATGATTCGGGGTTTTTCTATCATTCGACTTATTTTTCCCAGGTTGAATTCTCTGAAATCGGTAAACTATATGCCATCGAAGTCCTATTTGTTTCAGTTTTGTAATTGTTAAGATTTAATTTGATTTTTGTTTTTGTTTTTGAATAGAAATTGAGGATTGATGTGAGACGAACACAAAAGGGAAGGAATGTGATTCATGTTTTTGTGTCAGTCGGGCTTATCTCTCTCAGGTATAATTCTCTTCAACCATTAAACTATAAATTACCAAAGCCCCATTTGTTTATTCCTATAGTTGTTTAAATTTAATAAGATTTTTTGTTGTTGTTAATTTTCTATTGATTGTCAATTGGATTTTTTTTCTACAGTGATTTACTATTGATTATCCTACTGTATGCATGATATACACTGGAATCATACAGGTAGAAAAAGTAGATTGATGTACCCAAAATTGAAAAGTGGACATATAGACAAATATTACATTAATTTTGTTAATTTCAAAACTTTGTAATTGAATTTATCTGTATGCTAAAGATTCACAGCTGTCCAGAATAGCTTTCACGCTTTTATGTTCAGATGTTTGGCTGCCATTTTTATGTTTTAATCCTGATGCTAAAACCAAAGTAAATTAGCCTCAGTTTTATTATTTTTTAGCCTAGATGATGTTTTCTAAATTTGTAATCATTGATTTTATCATCCACAACCAGGTGATTGTTGCAGTCCTTATGGATGACGGTTTTATACATTATGTAGGGCTATTTTTATGTGACTAAGTTGATTTTATACGTTAATGTTTTACAAATACATTTTTATGGAAATATATCATTATTTTGGATTTGATTTTTCATCAAAATTATTTCTTGCTAAATTTGTCATAGATTCATATATTTGGCAAGGTTCTTTTTATCATGGACTTCAATAAATGGATATACAATTGAATTCTTAGTTGTCTGCATTGTATACAATTGTTATTGTTAAATGACATGCACCATACTTCGTTATAATATCAAATGTTTTTTTTTGAAACTATCAAAATTTATAAAATTTTATCAATTGTTTATGCAACAATTGAGGGTAAATACATGTTGTGGTAAACAAAGTTATCCTCGTTCTTTTTTTTTTTTTTTTTTTTTTTTTTTTTTTTTTTTTTTTTTTGAGAATATCAATTGTTGCATATCACTCAAACACAGATTTGGTATAAGTCAAATTATGTAAAATTTCCCTTTTAAAATAGCCATTTAATATATGTACTTTTTTATATCACACCATGGTGGGGATTGGGATGATGTATAAGGATGTGGGATTGGACACGTTTTTGTTTGATCATGGGTTCAGTATGCATGATCAGAATGAGCTGTAGCTGCACCAGTAGAATGTTTAAATGTAGTATTAGTTTGTGGGTGTAGTGGACACCTTGGGATACATAACCTGAAGTGCTTTAGCAACAAAACCATTATGTGCAGCATCACATGGCTAGAAGTGATGAAGAGGGAAGTGGTTGAATCATTGTGTTTTCCGACTGATGTTTTTTCTGCCTTAGTTTTTTACTTTTATGTCGTTCCGAATAACTTTTAGATGAGTAAACAATGCTATTTTTTACGTTTTATGTTCAGCATATGCATGTATATTTGGAAATTTTATTGCAGTCCTGGCTACAATAAAATATGGAGGCTTTATAAAGATTTGGTGGAGCATGAAACTTGGGTACGATTCTTTTTTTCAAGTTGGGTTTATGTTTATAAACCATTTTTATCTACCATTTACTTATAAATGTTTATTGACATGTACCTGGCTTGCGTCTTCATTATTCAATACCGATTAAGGTGTTTCTCATACAAATAGTATCCACGTGTGGATTGAAAATTTGCACAACAGTGAAAAGTATTATGGAATCCAAATTTATGAAGGACCGTTGCATTATAACTTTACCACAACATGTGATTTCGGTATACATTCTTATCCTCATTATTCAATTATTGCATTATAAAATTTGCATAAACAATGTATTTACTGTTTTCATTTACTGCGCATGAACTCTACGATGTAATTTCCACAACTGTCGCAGAGAACAAAATCTTTGTTTGAATTAATACGCAATATGCAGAACAAACTATGTGGAGCACTGCAAAATGATATAGCAACAGAAATGTTGATTTAAAATTGGACGACCTCATCTATGCATGGCAAAAGAAAGAATTATCATGCTTTTTAAAAATGAATCATCTAGCGTGACTATACAAACGAAATGAATACTCCATGAACACAAGTAATCAGCGCTAAAAATAATCTTATTATACGAATGCTTCAGGCGAAAATTATGCAGTGTATGTATGAGCTGGAAATGGCCATAAGGATACTGAAAAGAGAGAACTAACTTTGCATGTTAGAGTATACATAAGTTAAAACTTTTTTTTTTTTAAATTTCATGCAGTAACCAGGGATGTTTTTTTCTTGTTAATGCGTACAGGTTTCATACTCACATGAAACATGTGGACATTTCTTTGAATGATGAGATGGAGGCTAGCATAGCGGTTTTGGCCCAGGTATATATATTTTACATGTCTATATATGGTGAATTAAGTTGTTTTATAGTAATGTATGTGTGCCTAACAAATCCTTTTTTGCTGATAAATAATGAACATTGTAAAAGATGTTTCTTCTACTGTACGTCCATTTATTGGTGACCAATGTAAAAAGTGACCATTGTAAAATCCATTTATACATGTTTATTTTAAATTATCCACCAATTTGTTGGCACTTATTAACAGTTATTTGGAATTGGATGTTGGCAGTTATTAAATTCATTATGTAAAGTCAAAATTTCTGTCTGCTTTAGGCATATGGTACAAGAGTTTATCTTTTACAGATACAAATCTTGCATAATTCATAATAAGGTGGAGAATATTAAAATTTATTAGTTAAAGCACTTTCATAAAGAATAATCTTGAAAACCATGAAATATTAATTATGGGATATACTTACGTATTGGTTATTTGTTTTTATGTGAAAAGTTGCCTTAGTTGTACTGCATCTACTGAATATATACTAGCAATTTAAGGAAACCGTCATTATTATGAATGTGTGGGCCACAGTATTTAAGGCGATTAGAGGTTCTGCAGATGGAACTTTCAACTTTAATGCTTAGATTCTCTTATGGTAATCTACTAAGTTAATGCATGGATTGGAATGTGCAGACTCAGGTGCGAGAAAAATAGGCTGAGATGGAAAGATCATTCGTAGTGAGTGGATCAGTCAACACATGGCATGCAAAACAATGGAAGCAACTGCATCTGTTGTGACGAAATAGAGTGGAAGCTGTCGTACATACTTATGGGGCATGCCGAAAGATGGGATTTGCATGACGACGCCCAAGAGTTCGAACATGGCCAGCAAGAAAAATAAGGTGCATATTTATTCTTAATATGAATAAGCAGAGATTATTCCATGTTCAATCTTAGCTCTAAGCTGTTCTTCGCTTTTAATTAAGAATAAAATTTGCCTATATTGTATCCTACCTTATAAATACAGACTAAATATTCATCCCCTTACTGCTGAGCATTTTGTTATGAGTTGCAACCTATAGTATTAGTCTAAGTAGTATATATGTTCTTTCTTTTGGCTATGATTTAAATAAGCAGAGATTATTCCATGTTCAATCTTAGCTCTAAGTTGTTCTTCGCTTTTAATTAAGAATAAAATTTGCCTATATTGTATCCTACCTTATAAATACAGACTAAATATTCATCCCCTTACTGCTGAGCATTTTGTTATGAGTTGCAACCTATAGTATTAGTCTAAGTAGTATATATGTTCTTTCTTTTGGCTATGATTTATATATTAGGCATTAGCTGTTATCCAAAGCGTTCAACTATGATCCCATGAAGTTGTATGATTTTTTTGTATTTTCTTGGTTTTATGATTGCACGATAATAGGGAAACTAATACAAGAATATTTGGTATTAGCTATTTTCTTCTTTTCTGGATGTATTATAACTGCATTTGTTTCCGTATAGAAGATAATTTGAAAACAGTCATTCTGAACGTTGAATTCTTGAGAAGAAGTAGAGAAGCTAAGCTTCAGCTTCACAGTTAGAAAGAAGTGCATCAATATGCAAAATGAAAGAACCGAGCTATTGGTGGAGCCAGAGGAATCACAGTTGAAGCTGAGGACAATCTCACAAGAAACGGATAACATGGAGGAAAAGAAAACTGCTTATGATAAGGAGACATTTGAATTGAAGAAAAAGGTAGAAGATGTTGTCTCTGACTTATCTGAACTTGAGAGGAAAAACAACAAGTTGCAAAGTGAAAATGATACTGCTAAGACTGAGTTAAGTGCTGAAAGACAGGCATTGGAGGAGATAGAGCAAAAATGTTGAGAGCATTAAAGAGCTCAAGCAGCTAAATGCATCCTTAAATGAACTTGCTTCAGAAAGAGATGCAGCAAAGAAGCACATTGAATCTCTAGAGATGAAAATGAAAGTTGCTGAGATGATTTCAGAAAAATCCCTCATTTAGTTAAAAAGGGCAAAACATGCTATACATGAATCCGATAACACTGAAGAGAATGGTTGGTTTCATGATAAGGATATCCAACTATTTGGCGAAGAACTGGAGAGCGGTAAAGGTGCTTTCAAGAGTAAAATATTGAAAATTAAATAGATAAACAGAGAGGTAGCGATGTTGAAAGAAGCAGCTAAGGAGATAAAAGTGAAGAAGCCCGGGTTATTGATGAGGTTATATGGTTATATCCTGCATTTACTACCTACTTATACAATTGTCATCGTTTTCTTACGAAATAACATTCATGGTGTGATCTTTTTTTTTTTGATGCCTTATTTTCTGTATCAATAAACACGTTGAGTGTTTCCTGTTTGTTATCAACGTAATTCATGTACTATTCATTCTATGATTCTACTCTGCTTTCAACGATGGTATGTTTGTATTTGTCTACACATCTGATTTTTACTGCTTCAGGCTACCTGCACTACAGTTATTTCAAGTGTTTCTTTAACATCACACGTTTCCTGACACTGCCAGTGTACCAAACGAAAATCTCTGCACTTCTGTATGACACCGGAAACAAGTTCTGCTTCTGAATTCCCACCGACTTATGCTCCGAACCATCTTTAAATCAAACTGTCTACGCACACGTTCAACGGACGTGCCTTTGTACTGGTGTGTGTATATATATATATATATATATATATATATATATATATATATATATATATATATATATATATATATCGGTCCTGGCCTAGTGCGAGCCGTGCGACCGCACAGGGCCATTAGGTCAGGAGGGCTCAAAAAAAAAAACTGTATTACCTTTACTAGAGCTGCTTTTTCTTGTCAGGATGTGTGTACTTGATAGTAATTTATCTATGCAAAAGTAGATATGATTGTATGCTTTGTTGACATCAATCAATATATTAAAATGGAGATGTGGCTTGTGTGGACCTCAATTAGATTGAAAATATGGGTAAAAACTTTATGAATTTGCTGAAACACGCAATTTTCTCAATGGAGATGCACAGTAGAAAAAACACATTTTCACTTAAGTTCAATTTCATAAAATAAAATAAAGAACCCAAAATTTTGGGTCCACTCTAAGCCCATAAATACTCAGGGCCGGCCCTGATATATATATATATATATATATATATATATATATATATATATATATATATATATATATATATATATATATATATATATATATATATATATATATATATAGAGAGAGAGAGAGAGAGAGATTCGTTTCTTTATGAATATTGAGCTTGAAGAAACATATTTTGTTAGTGAAGCTTCTCCATTGATCAATACTCATGCGACAAATATTCAAATATTAAATATTATTTCTCAAACAAAAAATATATTTAGTAAGAATGTATCCATGCTTAATTGCATTAACCTTAATGCTAGTTGCAAATGGTTTTCACTTTTAATGGTAACTTGCTAACACCAACAATGCAAATCCAAAATTAGAATTATCATTCAAATATTGTTTTGATAACTTGGGCGGGATTTAGCATCATTTGTAGCGAGCGTACTTGAATCATAACAACATCCAAAGAAGTAAATTGAATCTTAGTCCCATGTGCTACTATTCTAATATATTCACACTTGATTTCATAGTTCTATTTATGTTTGACTATTAGCTAAATCATATACCCCACTCCATCGACATTGCTTAAGCATTCTTTGGAGATATATAGTGTCCTCTCAAAATGGATTTGGTACTTAAGTTAGCATAAAAAAATAATGTTACCCGTATCCGTATCTCTAACATATGCAAAATTTATTCAATGTAAAATACCGCCTAACCATTGAATAAAGCTTTAATGTGCCAGTATTCATTCCCAATGTCCTTGTAACGACTTGGAAATCTTGCGAATTAAAAATATCTAAAATTGAATTTTAATGTTAAAAATTGAAGTATAATGAAATTTGATAGTTGAAATATGTTCGCTTGAATATTGCAAAGAAAATTTTCTCAGAGAAAAAAATCAACATCTTAAGACTTAGAAAATTTAAATTTTAGTTGAAATTTGGAAAGTTCTAAAATTTATTTTATTTTCTTTTAAATACTAGACATTATTCTAATATAGACACCATTTTTTTATTTTGTAAAATTCGAACATCGGTAGCTCCTTATTTGCATTTTGTACTGCAAAAATGCGCAAAACAGTCTATGCGTTTGTGCATAATATTCCTTATCCTTTCTTCTATATTTATGTATTGTTTTTGAATTTTGAATAGAAATATAAAAGGGGTTTTTACCCTCAAGGACAAGAGGAACAAAAAATTATTCCATAAGGAAAAGGGAGCAAAATTTTATTCTCAAGGGCAAAATTTAGTGTAAAGGGAGGAATTCAGGGACCCACTATAATTTCTTCCTTTGCACTAAAACTTGTCCTTATGGACGAAATTTTGCCCTCTTGTCCTTATGGAATAATGTTTTGCTCATTTTGTCATTTAGGGTATTTTCCTAAATAAATATAAAATAGGATTTGTGAGAATAGTTCGCTTAGTCAACATTCTTTAATTATTTCTTCACTTTCCAGATTTGAAAAAAAATCTTTTAGCAAATAAATATATACACTTCCCCTCATCCCGCATTCTATCCTCTCTGCATTTTTTTCTATCTGCCATTCTTTTTCCAGGTAAGTTTTCTTCTTCCAGATCTAGTTTTGAATTTATTTATGGCTAGTTCTATTTCAACCCGAGCTTTTAGTTAGTAGCCCCCCTTAATAACTTTAAAATTTTAAAGACAAAATTACCCTTGGGAAGTTTTCTTCTCATCTGTTATGAATATTACGTAGTTTTCCACGATTCCATAAAACATCAAATGTCCAAAACTCTAATATTTAAATCATTGAAAATAATAATTTATAAACAAGTATATGATGGATTCTGAAGAAGGAGATGATTTCTTATCTCAATCACAGCAAATAATCAATTTATTTTTTTTACTATTTTTTACTATTTTAAATTTGAGAACAACAGCGTGGAAGGCTTGTAATCCACATAGTCTTCTTGCGTGATTTACTTATTATTAATGTATTACCCTATTTTACACGCATAAAATCAAAAAAAAGCCCTAAACTGGATTCGAAGAAGATGTCGCGCGTGTTGATGATGAAGATGTTGCTCCTGTTTGAGAAGATGAGCGCGCTTGATTTTGATTGATTGTTGAAAGAGAAGAAACCAATTGATTTTTGAACGTGAAGGGCAATTGTGGAAAGCGTGGGGGGCTACTAACTAAATTTCTGGATACGAAAGAATTTTTGTATTTAGAGGGGCTATTACCTATGTTCCTTCTCTCTTTTCCTTCTCAAAACATAGTTCTATTTTAATTCTTTTCCCTCGCCTCTCTCTATCTCCCGAGCCACCACCATCACCACCTTTGTCGTTAATCATCACTTCCACCACCATTTATAGCCGTCGCCGCTCCTCCCTAGCCATTTATACCCACGACCTCCACCTTAACTTCATCTAAACACCACTAAAAAAATTCCCATCCAAAAACATAGATGTACCTATATACCATATATTCTAACCATAAAATCCAATTATCCCCTCACCTCCACCCACAACCTGTGCTACCTCATCGTCGCTATGAACTTTCACTGCATCCCTGCACATCGTGTCGGTTTCCCCCCGATCTACCCTAGCACAAACCTTGTAGATCCAACCTTATGTTCCCTCTTCTCTTCTGTTTTTTTTTTTCTAAAAAAAAATTGAATCAAATTGTGGAGATGCATTTGTTTCATTTGTCTTGCTGAAATCTTCCTTGGGATGGTGTCTTCGCGTGTTTCTGAACTGTCTTCTTTTATCTCCAAAACCCACGAAAGGTGAGTGTTTCATTCGCGACTAATGTTCATATGCAAGTTAGTTAATATACGTTTGAAAGTTGTCAATAATCATTTGCAAGTTAGTTATTTTTCATAAGAATTATTAGTCGAAAATCACATGATGTTAGTGATTATTCACATAAATTGTTAGTTGATAATCATATGAAACAGTACTAGTAGACTCATGCTTGTTATTAATTTGGTCATGTTTGTATGTTTGATTATTTTGACTTGTTCATTTTTGTTGACATCTATGTAAGTAATTTGAGCATATCTTGTGTCCATCTTTGTGAAGCGCGGTTAATAATTTGAGCATATCATTCTCATTTTGCTTGAAATCTGATAAATCTTTAAGTCTTATTCCACATTCTAAGCATTAATTGTCGGAAATGCATTTTTCCTCTGTTGTCGTGAGAATAAAAAAGGCCTAAGCAATCAAAATTTATATTAGTAATTCGAGCGTATCTTTCTCAAAAGTTTTGATTTTTTGATAATTATTGTGGTTCGATTGTATCTTTCTCAAAAGTTATGATAATTCTTGTGGTTTGGGAAATCTTAGACTTTTCTATATCAATTTTTTTATTTTTGCTAGAATTTAATGTATAAATTATAGAAAATGCATTTTCCCTTAATGTCCCGAGGATAAAAAAAATCAGGCCTAAGAAATTAAAATCCCTTTTAGCACTCAAAAGTTTTAAACTCAAAATTTTGGTTTAATGAAATGAAGTATAAATCTGGGACCCAAATTTTGGAACAAAACGTATGTAAATGGTTTTGAATTGGAATGTAAGTTGTAGACTAATTTAACACTATGTTGAAATCTGAAACTTGAAAATTTCAAACTATAAGTTGATTCAGAATTGAAATTTCGAAATCTGAATTGATTTTAAGCTGAAGTTTGGAAATGTTGGTTTGGATTGGATTTTGAAATATGAAATGGTATAAATGTAATGGTTTAATAAAATTATTTTATACTAAAATTAATCAAAACTAATTTATACCAAAATTAATCAAAATTATTTTATACTAAAATTAATTATGTTATTTCAGCTAATTATTATTTTACTATTTATTTTCATTCTATTATTTATACTTACAACTATTTAATTTAAACAATTATCCATTTAAACTATTATATATTCATATTTATAACTATTTTAATTATGCAATTTATATAAAATTCAAGTATTATATTTTATATCGATTTTAATTAAATTATTATATATGAAATTTAACAATCATATTTACATAATTTTTGTTAATAAAAGTTCATATTCAGTATGATTCGTTTAAGTTCATAATGCTTAGATATAAAGATTTCATTAAGATAAATTGTGACAAGAAAATATAAAATTGATGTTCCAACTTAGATAATAAACTGGTTTCTAGTACATAAATCAGAATCTATTCTTGAATTCAATATTGAAGCTAGGGGTGGAGTTGGTTCGGTACCGGAACTTTGTATTCAAAACCACTACCGTACCGACTTTATATGGTAATAGAAAAATCATATCATTACGAGCCAAAGAAATCGGTTACCAACAGTTCGGTTTATGGTTGGTAATGTTTGGTAGAGGTCGGTAATAAGTTTTTTCCTTTAACTAGTATGAGATATTTTTGTTTACAATATTTCACATTAAAATATTAAATATTAAAATTGATTTTTTTTGTTATTATATTATTATTTATCTATCTTATTTTACATAGTCAAACATGCATGAAAACTTTATTGATGAACAAAAATATCAAATAAATTATACCATTTCTATGATATATGATAAAAATTACATTCATTCTTGTATCGTAATAGTATTTTCCTAGGTATTTTATTAAATCATTACATATTAGAAGTTCTTTGTTATGTGACAAACATAGATGATGAAATATAAGAATATATATATGTTTGTTTAAGATATGTGGTAGGTATGGTAATTACCATTCTTAATGCTCAATTATCATTACCGTACCGCATATTTTCATGTGGTTTGGCATACCATACCATTCGAGTTGGTTACCGATTGTTCGGTACCACTTGCGTTGTAAGCGATTAGTAATGGCAGGTAAGTGGTAATATGGTAAAAATGTCCAACCCTAATTGAAGCAATTCGAATGACAATGGAAATCGGTATTAGAACTGAGTCTATTTAAGACATAAAACATGATGTTTATTTAAACTAAGGCATTACATTTATTAAGTCATTTGTATATTTCACTTGAGTTAACTTTACTGCATAAGAATTTTAGTCCGGACCCAAATGTTTTGTTTTACTTTACAAGCGCATCAAACTAAGTTTTTAGTATATAAAAATTATTTCTAAATTGAAGACAAAATTGAAGTTTGAAGATCATATATGCTGTTATTTTATTTCTGGTGCATTACTAATATGTCACGATTGTATGACTCGAACATTTTTGTAACCGAAATTAAATGTATATTATTTAACAGTTTCAAAACTATTATGTTATAACTATATTTTATCGTTCCTCTATGAGATTTTGTATATTTCTTGGCTTCTTTCCTTCTTATTTTCTCTTCTTATACTTATACCCATTATTAATTCCTCGTTTTGGAATGGTTTGGGTTGGACATGTGCGGTTTATCGTCGACTTGATTTGGCCTAAAAAGGTGCATTGTTACAATTGGTACCATAACATTGGTTTAGTGAATATGAAAGTGTTCGAGGTAAACCTCATTAGAGATAGGGACAATAGTACTCTAGAATTAGTTGAGAGTACTTAGAGTGCATATTTGTATATTTATAAGTATATATTATGAATTTGAATGATGATTACAATTTGAGAATCTTGGATTTAAATAAAGTAATTATATGATAAGTTGAATACATTATAAACTTGGATTCATAATTTAAGAAATAAATGAAAATTTTGTTAATCTAGAAAAATACATATATTCTAAAATCTTTACATTTGTGCTTGTCATTATTAATAATATAACACTTACCTTTAATAATTGAAATCAAAATTTTAAAATGAAGTGTATTTATAAACGAATAACAAGTATTAATTTGCGTATCTAATTTAAGCAAATGAATACAATTGTGAAATAAAGGACGACATATACACCTTGTTGTAACTTAAAAATTTATTCAACTAAAAATATAATAATTGAATTTTGAAATTTCAAAATTTGTAACATTCAATAATTTCAGACAAATTTTTATTCAAATTTAAATTTAATTATGGTAACATTGAATAATAAAATTTAAATATTGAAATAAGATATCTTGCGATAATATTTTGAGATTTTACATGTATGAAATACAGGGTTTTGTCAAGTTTGTCAAAATTTGAACTTTTGAGTAACTAAATTTGAAAGCTTAATAATATTTATATTTTATGATCCTACTCAAAATTTATCTACATTTTTAGTTTCAAGCAATTCCATGTCCATCGGTGCTTATTAATTTAGATTTGTTTATGAAAAGATGCGTGGTTTGACGGTGTTTAAATAATAATTCTAATTATTCTCTTGCTAATTTCATAGTAAAGCTAGTTGGGCCACGTCATTCCACTCTTTAAAATCATGCTTGCCATTTTTGTCGTGAATATCCACAACCAAGCTTGCTCCTCATGAAAAAACCCTTTCCCCTTTGACCTCCGTCCCTGCTTCCATGCGCTGCAAGGCCAACCCCGACCAACCCAGCTCAAGCCAACCCGACTCCGACCATTCCCCTTGTGACACCCCACGTCCGTTAATGTCACTTTTTATCAGATTCAAGAATTGGAAAGTAGTCAGGTGATTGGATTTAAATTATACCTTTTGGTAACAGTATTTTTATTGTTTAAATTCCCCGTAATTCTTAATGTAATGAAAAATTGAAATTGTGTTAATTGTGATATGATTCATCCCCCAAGTACGCTAATGTTATTGTTGTATAAATCTATTCCCATATCTTTCTATTTGGGTTTGAGATTTACTGTAATATTAAAATTGTGAATCTGACATTGATGATACATATATTCTTTAGACTGTAATTCTATGGTGACTTGGTTATGTTGTAAATAGAAGTACAGTAAATTGTGGGAATAATAAAACAAGAATTAACAAGCCTAATTTCGTACATAAACTTACCATGATTAAATTGGAATTAGGAATAGTGTATGAAAATAGGAAATAATATAACTCAAAAAGAAAAAGGGATTTAGTAGTGGACTGGTTAATTGGAGGTGGAAAAAGGATACATTTCCATAATTACCATTATGGTAAATTATAGAGAACGTAGTTGCAAGAAAAAGAAAGGTATTAAGGATTAGTGTGAAGTAGGGGGTTTTACCCTATTGCACACTAATCAAATATATATATTTTAAAAAAATTAGTACTCTTTATTGCTAATACCAATGTACAACCTCCTTTATATGCCTTGCTAAAACCTTGTAATCCCCCTAACCTAAATGGGTGCCTTACCGGGAAAAACAACATATATAAATTTGGTATACAAACCTTTCTGAATCAAAACAGAAAAAAAGAAAGAAATACAACCGAAAACTCTACTGAAATCATAACAAAGAAAGCACACTGCCCGACGCAACCAAGGCCCAATTATTCAAAAAAAGCCACTACCAAAGAAAATTGTTCTTACTTCCCTCTTTATCTAGTGTCTAAAAGCTATATACCCCAACGGTCAAGAATTTCAGAATTCATCAAGCTTCTCATTGATCTACTTCCATTCTTCCTAACAAGGTACTTCACTTATCTTCCAATCTGAGAAAGTTTAGTCGATGCAAGAGTTGTCCTATTTTGGAAAATTCTCAAATTCCTTTCTTTCCAGATAAAATAGATTGTTATTGTGAATGCCCCACAAGATACATCATGCACCTCATCATAAGATTTAAATGCAGAATGGATACATCTAGCTTCTTGTTTTAAACTGGATTGGATTGTCAAAGAAAGAGAGAGCTTCTGCCTGAAAGATAACCAGATAAAAAATGAATAGTCTCATTTAAAGAACAAATGTTGAATTGATTCGGGTTGGGCTTCACACAGAGGACACAATGTACTTGATGCATTACCAAAACGAACAATTCTTTCTTTGTTTTTAATCTGCGCATGATTGCCGAGTAAGAAATGAAATCCATTTTCTTAGTGTTTTTCTTGTGCCAAATTACTTCAAATGTTGTATCTTTTTCATCATGCATTCGTAGTGATTCCCAAGCTTTGTGAAAAGAAAAAGAACCTCCATTCCCGCATTCATAAGAATCATGATTTTTATTAGGGAATATTTAAATGGAATTAATTTCATTAATGAGCTCTCTTGTGGAAGGATGAATATTTGGGTCCAATTCTTCATTTTTGATGATGGAATAAACTGTTTGATCAACATTGTTAATCATATACAATCTATAATAACCCAGTAAATCCACCAAGAAATGGCAGTTTATCCGTGGATCATACCAAAGATAAGTTTCTTCTCCTCTAACAATGCTTTTATTAAATAAATGATTTGAATTTGTTTTAAGTTTAAGTAATTCTTTCTATGTTGATGATGCATTGTTGTCTATTGCTAGTGACCAAAAATGCTTATCTTTGCAGTACCTGCTAAAAGTCTACTTGCTCCATAATGGATTTTCAGCTAAAAATTTCCATACCAGCTTAATACAAGTAGCTCTTTTAAGCTTTGGAAAGTTATTCAAACCGAAGCCACCTTCATTTCTTTGTTTACGTAGTCTTTTCCATGCTACTTTATGGGTTAACCACACAAAAAAAATTAGCACATAGAGATTGTAATTTGTCTAAAGTAAATTCTGGTATTTGGTATATGAATAACCAATACAAAATGATAGGAGTTATGATACCATTAATTAATTCAGTCCTACCAGCAAATGAAAGTAGTTTAGATTCCCATCCCTGAATGTTACTTTGAACCCTTTGAATTAGAGAATTACATTCTGAATAATGGAGGTAGTTGGATAAAAGAGGGACCCCAAAATATTTTAGAGGCAACCGACACTGTTCAAAACCAAGAATATTCAAATGTCATTAGAATTTCTGAATTAAGCACTAAAAAACACTTTGGTTTTAGAGGCATTAACAAGCAAGCCTACATGAGTACTTAACTTATTGAACACCAGCTTTAATGTGGATGCATTTTGAGGAGTTTATTTCCCAAAAATCAACAAATCATCTGCGTATAATATGTGGGAAATGATAGGTTGAACATTGCTTCTAGGTTGAAATGATTTTGCAAAAGTGGCTTCATCCATTAGATAAGTGAAGTACTGCATTGAAATTGCAAATATATATGGAGAAAGAGGAACCCAAGGCAAATCCCTCTTGTAGAAGAATCAAAGCCCTTTAGTATACCTTGTATCAATATTTAAAATGTAGTCGTAGACATACATTCATATATTAGGTTTATGAAATGAACAGGAAACTTCATATGATATTATGTTGTAACAACCCGGAAAAACAAAACCAATTTAAAATTTTATTTTGGCTATTTAATTGAATTTTGAATAATTAAAATGATTTATTTTAAATAATAATGACTAGAAATTTATTTTGAATAGAATTAGAACGTATTATTTATTTAAATCAAAATTAAAATATAAATATTTATTTTAATTATAAAAGGAATTGAAAATGGCTCGTTAGTTTGAAAAATCGATTTCAAATTTCAAATGAATGTACAAGATTCAAAATAAACCAGATTTTGGTAAAACCAAAAATATTTGAATCTGTTCGAAAATATCTTTCCAAAGAATGTGAAAAATTGGAATTTCATAACGGGAATAAAAAGTTATGTCCATCGTCAAGACATAGCTAGATTTATTTTTTTGGAAATTTTGGAGTCCGTATGTGGCCCCAGTAAATTGAAATGTACGTTTAAATTCAATATATACTGATTATATTTTAATTTTGATAAAAACCTATCGAAACAGTCAAATTGGCTTACGAAACATATTGCATAGTGTTCGGAATGGGGGTATTTAGCTAGGGGCGATAGTCGTTGGGTTTGATTTGGAGTTCGGATTGAAAACAAATATAATTGGAGAATAAAATAATAATTATATATATATATATAAAGAAAACCCTAATTTCCCTCACTTCTCTCAGCTGCTTCCTACCTCCAAGAATGGCCAGATTTCTCGCGATTTCCTTCCCAAAAAACTCCCATTCTAATCCGAATTAAAGCATGAAATTAAAACAAAAATAGGAGAGAAATTCAAGGGCTTCGAAATGATCTGGGTTTGATTTAATTTCGTGAAGTATTTTCATCAATTGGGCTGCTCGAAGTTGCCGTGTTTTGACGCGTTTTTCCAAGTGCCAGCAGCTTCGTATTCGCCAGCGACAGGGGAGGTGGCAGCGCTTTCATAAGCGCACGCCGTGAAGGCGTTGGATCGACGTCCGGCGCAGCGGTTGGTGTGAAAATTCAAACACTAGATTGGGAGCTCGATTTTGAGAAACGACGGCTTCTGATGTAAAGAGGAAGGAGACATTTTTTAATTTATTTAATTATTAATTAGTTTAAATGTAATCAAATGGTTAAATAATGATATCTTGTTTATACGGAAACAGAATCTAACGATTTCGGATCCGTCAGAATCGCAGAAAAGCGAGCTACAACATGAGACTGACCAGAACAGAAATGGAGCACATTAGAATTTTAGCTAAATTCAAATTCAAACAATATAGAAATTCAGAAATAAAACTGGAGGAGTGGAAACCGACTGTGAGAACTTCTCACTATAATTTTAGTTATTTATTTTATAACTGCATATATGAACCACTCCCCGTCGTCCACATACCTTGAACGACTTGATTGATTGTATTATGTGGTAGAAATTGATTGTGAAATAAAATATTTGAATAATAAAAATATCATTTTTATTGAATGAATAAAATATATAAAATATTCATGTATGAAATAAAATATTTGAACAATAAAAATATCATTTTTATTGAATGAATTAAATATATAAAATATTCATGTACGGAACAAAATATTTGAACAATAAAAATATCATTTTTATTGAATGAATAAAATATATAAAATATTCATTTATGGAATAAAATATTTGAACAATAAAAATATCATCTTTATTGTATATATGAACTGTATAAAACAGTCATGTGTTGAAATAAATATTCATGTATATATCGAACGATTTGTTAATGTACACCCATTTATCTGATACTGATTGGGACGATATATTTTAAACATCGCCTAACTACACAAATAATAATCAGTGTTTGTTGTTTGAAAACCCCACACGAGTATTGGAATGATATTGAACATACACTAATCCTAATATTTAGTTGTATGTCAATCGATGGGTTGACAGACTGTTGTAAGCATTAATTATTTATATTTAACGCTTATGCAGTTGTGTGATGCACTCTGGATGATGGTTGACTGTGTTTGATTATCATTGTGTACATGCGTGTATGAAATTCATATAAATAAAATTATATGGTAATTGACTATGTCTGATTCCAATTCGAAAAGAACGAATATTTTAAATTAACAAATATTTTAAAATGACGAATAATGAATATTTTAAAATAACTAATATTTTAAAATAATATTCAGTAATGGATCAAAATATGATTTTTGATGTCCGATTTGGGATGGACACGAAAATATTTAAATATACGAAGTCGTGTTGATTAGATTAACGCCATTTAGACGTGAACGATATTCATATCGATTTTATTCATTTTTAAAATGAATATCGAAATGGAAGCGATTTCAAAATCTAATGTTTTGAAAACATTATCATTTATATATTAATGATATGGAATATTAAATTTTGATTTAAAATTGAATATGAAGTTGAAATCGTTTTGTAAACGAATTTAAAACGATTTATAAAATACTTTTCAAATGGAAACCGATGATATATATCTAATATACATAATATATATATATATATTTAATGGCCTGAATAGAACACGCCGCGCCACATTAGTTCGCGAATTTCAACCAGTGACTTCGAATGGACATTACGAGAGATCCGACTGTCGGATTCTCCTAAAACCAGAACCGTTGGGTGCGTATGGAAAAGAGCTTTCCGTCGAATATAAGAGATTTGAAATATAATGGTTGGATTTGGAATTATGTCCAAATCAAATTTGGAAAAGGTCGTTGTAAGTTCAGTTCGATGACCGTTTATGAAAATTGACTGTATGGGCCTTGATAAAATTATTAAAAATATCAATAATTTGTGTAAAATCATAATAAATGATTTGGAAAGAATTGGGATGATAAAATCCATATTTGAAAAGATAAAAATATATTTTTATCGAAATGAATTAGTTATGAACTAGAATTATAAATCCAATATTTTTAAATAAATAAATTGGATTTGAAATGGTTTCAAAAATAACCAAAATTTCCAATATATGAATTGGAATGGATTTGAATCAAAATTATCTTCGGAATATTTCGATATTCGATTCCGTGACTAGACGGATATTGTGGAGGAATTTGGAAGATATGTATATCGTTATTCCCAATACGATATTTGTTGATTTCAGAATTTGATATTGAATATAAGCCGATATAATTTATATTCAGAGCCTTGCATTTAATATTGAATTAGATTTTTGGTTTGTCTTGAATGGTGTCTTCATTAACACTATTCTTAAACCCAGTTGAGAGATGGTTAAATCTTTTAATTAAGATTTAATGAACTTTTCCAATTAATTAATATTTAATTGGAATCGAATTGAAATGAGATTTTGGATTTGTCGTGAATGGTGTCTTCATTAACACTGTTCTTAAACCCCATGTGAAAGGAATAAATCTTTTAATTTAGATTATTTGAGTTTCAGTTATATTTTTTAATTGGAATAAAATGGAATGTGAATCGAGTTTATCGTGAACCGTGTTTTCAACAACATTCGTTCTCTAACCCGACTAACAGTGAAATGTGATTTGGAATTTATAAATCTTTTTATTAAGGTTTAATGGAAATTTTCCAAAGAAAGGTTTTCCAATTTAATAAAATAAATTGGAATGGAATGGAATTCGGTTTGGTAATAATTGAAGTGAACTTCTGTGAAGGAGGATTGTTAATATATATGGAATTTAAAAGGCTTTGCCGTTATTCCATTCATATTATCGGTTGGATATGGAAGTTTATATCGATTATATATATTGATCTGTTTTTCATGAAGACTCCATAATCAATGTAATGTGATTTTGAGTTTATCGTGAACTGTGTTTTAAATGACATTAGTTCTTTAACCCAGTTAAAGATAAGATTAATTTCTTAACTTTGAATAATCATTAAGTAATGAATTTTGGGATTAAAACAGAATCAAAGTTTCAATGAATTTTTAATTAGATTGGAATGTGAATGGGATAATTAAATTTATCGAATTCATGAAATGATCGAGAATGGAGTATCGCTAGTTTTGCTCCAAGCGATAGTTAAATCTTTAATTAGATTTGAACGTGAAATGGTAATTAATTTTACCGATAACATCATGGTGTTAGATGTGAAGTATCGCCAGTTTTGCTTCAGGGATGAATAGGTTTGCATTGAGAAATATAATAAATGATTACTTCAGTAAGGTTCGCTAATCCCGACTAGTTTGGATAAACCTTAATTTGGTTTGAATTGATATCCAAAGGAAGATTAAAGAATAAATTTAAAGAATTTATCTTTGATAAAATTAATGGTAACCTTTCCTAAAGGGTATGAATATTTAAATAAAAGAGTATTCAGAATTGGAATGAGGCGTATGTTGTGTTTTGTAGCACTTGTTTTTTATATATGTGAGTTATTCGAAAAGGCCAGGTTTATACCCATTCTGAATAATTGATATGACAATAAGTCGACGATGAAAACGGTAGTTGAAGACCGGAGGTCTTCTCATCATTTGGATGATTACTGATGTCTTGATTGGGCTGTACACCCAAGACGAGGTAATAAGTGGTGATCGTCCAGACGTACTTCGAGATCGACCGAATATGCGGGGACCTATTTCCTGTATTGGACATATGGGACGAGGAATAAGGTGCCCCCGGTTTCGTTCAGACCCATAATGAACTTGTAAATGGATGTGTGTCTGACATTGGATTTTGTTCCGTGTTGATTGATCTCTATTAAATATATATATATATATTTCTGTTTGGTGGCGGAGAATTTATTCTCTTGCCTAACACCCTTCTCTGAGACGTATGAGCTCATAGGTTATATATCGATAGACATCAGTCGAATGACATGAATTTCCTGTGTGGCATGCTGAGATGCAAATGATCAAGGCTTCTATTGAAAAGCAGAATCTAGTGGTTGATGATCAAAGCACGGCTATAATATAGCATAGCTTTGTGTATAGCATTAATTTGCGAGCCTCACACGCCGGTGTGAACCAGAAACGGGAGACGGCCTCAGGGAGGACATGCGTTTCTTTCTAACTAGGAGTGGTGTCATGGTATGGAGCCCAGACATTTTACTCATGTGGATGTTGCATATTATTTAATGGATAGCAAGGCGCCTCGGATATATTGGTTACTACGGGGCCGATGGATATTGAGTCATCTGGCTCATTTACGCCCCATAGGGCGGGGTAGTGTATTGTTCAAGCATTTTAATCCACTTCCTGTGGACCGGCCCTGACGATCCAAGGGTCAATCGAGCTCTGATCCTGAGACACGGGCTAAAGCGTCTCTAAGCGGTAAGGACGATCCTTTGCCTTAGTTCACAGATGGAAATCCAACTTCCAATACGAAATTTTACGATTTTAGTTGTATACTATTGGCGACATAGTGGCATGGGACGCTAATGCCTTCTATGATTGATACATTTATATTTGAAGTGATTTTATGCATTATGCACTTATAATAATATCAAAATGATTTGTTTTAAATGTACCGAGCATGTTTGGCTATTATAAGGTAAAAATCTATCCTCAGGTTTGCGTTGCATTGTGTGATGGGACCTGTGTAACAACCCGTATTTTCAATAACCTGTTATAACATAAATCGAGGCAGAATTTAATTTATAAATCTGAAACAAGGGAAACGGGCTATGCCATTGCGTTCGTATCGGAAAAATACGCGAAATAGAGTCCGAGTTTTCGAAAATCGGAGTCCGTATGACCCGATTAAGGCCCAACGAAGTTTTCAGAAAATTTCAAAGTAAAACAGATTTCAAATTCAAGTTTGAATTTGGAAATTAGGGTCAGATTGGGCCAGGCGGGAAAATTCCCGCCAGAGCACCCAAGTCGACAGCCCTGTCGACTTGGGAGTCGACTTGGTTGGACCCAAGTCGACAGCCCTGTCGACTTGGCTATCGACTGGGTTCAGCCGGGCAGTTTTGCCTGGTGCACCATTTTGGAGTTGTGTTGAGTTTGGGGGCCAGATTCGGTTTTGAGGGCTGAGATTGGAACTAGGGTTTAATCCTAAGGCTAGAACTAATCCTAATCTCTATAAATAAGACCCTAACCTAAGCCTAAATCAACATTATTCACTCATACAACTAAACTATGGCAAAATCATTCCTCTCATGGCCTCCACTCTCTTCATAAAATTCCTAAGTTATTTCTATGAGAGATTTTCCATGCATACAAGTGTTTTCAAGCTTGTATGAGTGTCATTAGCTTGCGTTCAAGTCAAGTTTCCATATTTACATCATAAAGCAAGGGTTTTGATCATTTTTGCTCAAGGGTTTTTCTATTGGAGCTTGCATTTCGGGTTTATTTGATTGCATAAGGGCTTTGTCTCAATCTTATATTTGCTTATACTCATTTGAGTCTTCATAAGCATTGTAAGCCCTTTTCTACTTTCATATTTAAACTCTAAAGTTAAATGAATGATGCAAGTTTGGTTGATCATTATATGCAAGTTTATCATGTTATGTTATGCAAGTATGCCATGTTATGATATGAAAGTTTACCATGTTATGCTATGCAAGTTTGCCATGTTATGATATGCAAGTTTACCATGTTATGCTATGCAAGTTTGCCATGTTGTGATATGCAAGTTTATCATGTTATGTTATGCAAGTTTGATATGCAAGTTTGTCATATGATATGCAAGTTATGTTATGCAAGTTTGGGTTGATCATTTTGTTCATGTTACCATGTTATGCAAGCTTATCTTGGGCTTATGAGCTTAAAGCTTCAAGCTTTATGCTAAAGGTTGCATTTTGGCAACATGTAAGTTATCATATCCCTTATGATAACTTGCATGTGAGGCTAAATGCGAACTTATGGCAACTTCTACATGTCATTTATCACCATGTATCACTTATATGCTAAGTTTGGTTTTATGCATGCTTTTGAGGCCTAAAAATGTAATGTGCAAGTATATGAACATATGTACATTTCATATGCCACCATGTTAAACTTGTGGCTTCAACACCTTTATGTCATGATTATGCCAAGTTCCCTCTTTCTATCCTTTATGCGCTATTGCGATATGTAAGCGATGGGATTGCATTTGGGGTTGGGTAAACTTAAAAGACATAAAAACATAAGATTGGGAATTTACCTATTAAGTTAGGTCTACCCATTGGGAATTTACCTATTAAGTTAGGTCTACCCAAATTCTTGAAAACTTGTAACATGTTTTGGAAACATGATGGACATGACACTTAGAAAATATACGTGTGACCAACTCGAGGTTGGGTTGAGTTTGTAGCGTAAACCTACCCGGAACCGACCGGCTTAACTAGTTGCTACAAACAATAGGACCCAATGTGAGAAGTTGGTCATGTTGTACCTTGAACCCGAGGTTAGACCAAGTTGTGGTATAAAGCTACCCGGAAACGACCGGCTTAACTAGTAACCACAACGAAGTCTAATGTGAGAGGTTAAGGCACATAAATTAATTAATGCCTCATGATTAGGGTTAAGTCATGGTCCACTTAATACTTAACCAATTTGGGCTTGGTAGATTAATCAGGGTTAAGTCGTGAACTCATCGTTACACTTAACCAAGTTAATCCATGATTAGCAAGAGGGTTAAACCGTACTTAACCCACTAGAAAATCCTAGCAATGGGGGTCCACTCCAGCAGTAATCCCAAGTTTGTATCATTAAGACCCTAGGGACTAGGCTAGGGAGGGAGCACGATTACTGGACTTGAGGTAAGTGACCAAAAACGACGGCAGAGTGGTACGCCGGTGTAGTTCCGGGCGGACTATGGTCGTGCACATAGTCCGAAGCCGGGGAAAACATGCACGGGTACCAGTAGATCGAGACTGTGCACTTATGTTTATGGTGTCCAGGGGTTGACACCCTAGGGCTTGATACACCCGACGGGAGACCCTGCACAGTCTGACTACAATTATGTTTGGGCCGTATTGACACCAACACGTGACGAGTTAGGCTTATAGGGAGCCGATCGACTAGACCGTTTGGTTGGACCTCGTATTAGGGTCATTTCATGTTATTGGACCTCATATTAGGGTCACTTCATGTTATTGGACCTCGTATTAGGGTCACTTCATGTTATTGGACTTCGTATTAGGGTCACTTCATGTTATTGGACCTCGTATTAGGGTCACTTCATGTTATTGGGCCAAAGCTTGGGCCAAGGGATCAATACTTGTCTATTCAAGTCATGTTAGTTTGCTAGTACACCTGTGGTGCAAAACCTTAAACCTGATTATGCGATGACACCTTTATCTACCTTGTTAGTTAATCATCATGCTAGTATGTTGTTATCCTTATGTTCATCCCTGCTTCTCATGCCAGTTAACTTTATCAGTTTACATTGATTGTAGTAGGGCTTACTCAGTCTTTTTGACTGACCTGTTTTCTTTCGCCTCTTTTCTTCCGTTTCCCCCCCCCTCAGGTTCTCAGGGTAGGAATATTGGAGCTTAGCTTGGATTTCTGATCGCTTGCTTGTGGGATTTTAGCTCATGTACGGTCTTGACATGAAGCTAGCTATGGTTATCACTTATTTTGGGGATAGTACTTATGTATTTCAGTTCTTCAGTGATGTTGTTTATATCTAGACTTGTGTACTTGGAAAGTTGACATTATGTTGTACCAGACTTGTTTTGAAATAGTTTGAAATCTTCCGCTGTTTTATTTATCTTATTTACTCTGTTTACATATATACATATGTTCTTGTTCTGCCTTGATATATCATTATGCATGTTTACCTGATTCAAACGCCCCTCCAAAGTCAGAGTGCTTGCAAGAGCCACCCTGGCGGAGGTGGGGTGTTACATTTGGTATCAGAGCATATGGTTTACGAGAAGGAACAAAAAGGTTTTTAAAACTTTTGGAAAACTATTTTCAAAACCAAGTATAAAGTATTTTCCAAAGAAAAGTCTAGTTTATTTTAAAGGCTATTCCCCAAAAAGCCATTAGCAAAATTCCTTCGTTTTCCTCCATTCTGAATCTGTCTTTTTCTTCGTTTTCAGTATGGCCAATAACTTTGCCATTCCGGAGGGAGTACACGTACCTGTTTGGTATAGGAGACTTTTGGAGGCTAGGGCGACCGAAGCCGGCCCCGCCGATGTTCCTCCTCCTCCTCCTCCGGTAGTTAATGTTCCTCCTCCTCCTGTCGCTGAGGTTCCTCTTCCTCCTCCCCCTCAGCATCCTCAAGCTGACTTCGCAAAGACTTGCAAAGATTTCAAAGCAATGGGTGGCAAGAACTTTCAAGGCACTGAGACTTTTGTAGAGGCCAGAAATTGGTTGAAAGAGACCGAGGATTTATTTGCTATCTTTGGGTTAGACGATCAGAGGAAGATCTTGTTGGCGGTTTGGCTTATGAAGGATGAAGCCGCTTATTGGTGGGAAGTCACCAATGGTACTAGGCCTGTTGAGACTTGGGCCGATTTCAGGGCAAGGTTCGTACTTAAGTTTCTATCTTCTGCTGAGGAGAATCTGCAAATGGAGAGGTTCATAACTTTGAAACAAGGAGATATGTCTGTCAAAGAATATGTGAACAAGTTCAATCAGTTAGCTCGTTTTGGCTTGGATATGGTGAATACTCCTCAGAAGAAGGCTCTTCGTTTTGCTAGAGGATTGAATGAGCCGTTGCAGGGATTGGCTATGTCACATATTCCCCATGGGGCCACGTTTGAGAGCTTGGTTGATATGGCGTTACTTCAGGGAGATGTCAAGAAAGAGATCAAGATGAATGATACTCAAGCCAAGAAGACTGATTCCCAGTGGAAAGGAAATCAGGGTAATCCAAGTGGTCAGAGCAGTCAAGGCAATCAGAACAAGAACAAGAACAAGAGTCAAGGCAACAAGGGGAACAACAACAAGGGCAAGAACAACAAGGGGAAGTTCTATTATTGCGGTTCAGTTGGGCATCTTATTAAGGTTTGTAAGAAGAGGAAAAGGAAGAATGGTGAATGCTTTTTCTGCGGTGAGACTGGACATTTCAGTAAGGATTGCCCGAAGAAGCAAGGGCAAGGCCAGGGTCAGACTCAGCGTGCTGGACCTTCAGGAGGGCAAGTTCTTGCTCTCAATGCCGCTCCAGTACCCGATCGAGGTAGTATTTCTGTTGAGAGCCTTGTATATATTTCTGATTTTCCAGTTCGTACCTTGTTTGATTCTGGTGCATCGCATAACTTTATCTCATCTGATCTTGTTGATAGTTTGCACCTAAGTACTAGTCTAGTTTATGATCCCGTGTGTGTTTCAAATCCAATTGGGGTTTACGCCCATTTGTCTATTATCTACGTGGATTTGAAAATCTCTATCTTGAGTATAGAATTCTCGTGTGATGCTTATATTCTCGGTTTCATGGGGTATGGGTTGATTTTGGGCATGGATTGGTTGTCCAGTTTTGGAGCCATTCTTGATTTTTGAGCATAGGGTTGAGAGGCTCATGACTCGCCTCGGTAATACCCTAAAAATTTCTAGAAACCCTATGAGTCCCGTCATGTTGTGTTATCTTGAATCCCTCAACCCGTCTATCGATAGTTTGCAATCGGTGAGGGTGGTCCGAGAATATCCTGATATCTTGGGTAAAGTGAAGGGGGTTACCCCTAAACGAGAGATAGATTTCCGCATTTATCTGGTTGATAATGCCAAGATAGTTTCGTGGCCGGTTAGGCACATGGCCCCGCAAGATGAGAGTTAAGAAAGCAAGTCAAGGAGTTGCTTGAGAAGAACTTCATTAGATGAAGTATATCTGAATGGGGAGCGCCTGTAGTATTTACTACCAAGGCAGATGGTTCTCTTCGACTTTGTGTTGATTATCGTGAGTTAAACAAAGAGAATAGACAACCATTGCCAAGGATCGATGATTTGTTTGATCAGCTTGTAGGAACATCTGTTTTCTCTTGATCTTGCTACTGGATTCCATCAGCTCAGAGTAGCTGAGGATAGTATAGACAAAACTGCGTTCAGAACTCCAGATGGATTCTTAGAATGGCTGGTCATGCCATTCGGTTTGGCTAATGCACCCGCCTACTTCGTGGACTTGATGAGTAGGGTGCCTAGGGAGTTCCTGAACAAGTTTGTGGTAATCTTTGTAGAAGATATCCTGAATTTCTTAAAGAACGAGGAAGAACATGCTAGAGATCTCAAGGAGGTGATGGATACGCTTAGAGCGCATCAGTAGAAAGCCAAGTCCTCCAAATGTCATTTTGGAGAAAAAAGGAGTTAGATTTCTTGGGCACATAGTTTCTAAGCAAGGCTTAGAGGTGGATCCTGCTAAAGTGGTCGCGGTTCAAAACCGAAAAGCTCCGACGAGGACAATTGAAGTAAGAAGTTCTCTCAGTTTAATTAGTTAGTTAACGTCCCTTGAGCTTAGACCTACCCTTCTGGATCAAGTAGGGACTTCACGGAAAGAAGACCCGCAGTTAGTCGAGATCATGGACAAGTTGATTCGAGGCGAGATGGTAAGTCACCTCGCTATAGATGACAAGGAATGGCTAAGACGCGATGAGAGAAAGAAGGTTCTTGAAGATGCACATCACCCGAGGAGGTGGCCGAGTTTGTCCCAAGGTGCATGTTGTGCCAACGGGTTAAAGGCCGAGTCATAGAAGCCCGGTGGGCTATTATATCCATTGGAGGTCGCCGCAATGGAAGTAGTAAAGCGTCACGAAGGATTTCGTGGATGGACTGCCTAGATCAAGAAAGGGAATAAGATCATGTGGGTCATAGTAGGCAGACTCACGAAGAGTGCTCATTTCACTCCGGTAAAGAGCGAAAGGACTGCATTATAGCTAGCAACGGATTACTTTCAAGAAATAAGGAGGTTGCACGAGGTTCCCTAAAGTATAGTTAGTAACCATGACTCAATTTTCACTAGCCAGTTTTGGAATAGTCTATGGGAAGTCATGGGCAAGCGACTGAATCTAAGTACGGCCTATCATTCGCAGGCGGATGGTTCATTTCGTTCAAGCATGAGTTATAGAAAATTAAGTTAGTAAGAGCAATTGGTAAACGTGGATTGGTATTTCCAAGAAAAGTTCTGTTGCATGGAATACTTTATAGTAAGTAAACGAGATCCAGGATTCACTAGTGAATTTTGGAGAGCTTGCATGAAACCATGAGGTCATAGTTATGCTTAAGCCAAGAATGATAGAAGAGTAAGTGAAAAAGGAAGACGAGAGGCGACAATGAAATGGATTCCAACTCATATTTGGAAATAAGAGTTAAGAAGCCAAGGAATCATGAAGTAAAAGACGGTCAAAGCACAGTGGAGTTAAACTCAAGGAAACGTGACTTAGAAGACTGAAGGCTAGATACACGCATCATATCTCATTCTAAGAGTATATCCTTGATCCTTGTTTTCCGGTGGAACTTACTCGCATGTTATCTTTTTACGTATATCCTCTCGGTCCCATTCTCGGTCCTATTTCTGTCGGGAGGTATGACTTATTGGCTAGTAATACATGTCAGGGTTTGAAGGGGTCCGTTAGGTTGACTAAACCTTTTGGGCTTTTATAGAATATGGGTTGGGTTAGGAAGGGATTTCTTGTAATCCGAAAGGGGTATATCCTGCTTATCTTCCCGATCTCTTTGTAGCATATCTTTTGTTATCCATGTTTGTCTTGATTATCTAGTTTATCATGTTAATCTTGTCATGAGAACCTTAGGTAGAAACCCTTTGGATGAAACATGTGTTTGAAACATGTTATGCTTGGTGGTTGCAAGTGGTTGCAAGTGTTTGCAAGTGGTTACTCGTGGATGCATTATACATGTTAGGCACTAGATCGGCTCACACACTCCTCATATTGCATATGCATGAGTGTTTACGCTTATTCATGGATGAAAATTTTTGTGTTATCACATGGATGTTGCATATGGATGTATGTTATGTGCACACATATAGATGTTATACATTATGTTAGGAATTGCATACATATGGATTCATTTCACTAACATAATTTGCATTGATGATATTTGCATTAGATAAGTACATATACACACACCTTTGCATATGTTCATGCAACATTTAGAATCTTGTAAGGACAATGATTGCTCGTGGATGATGTTTTGAGTAGATGGATGTTGGATGGTAGGATACGTTCTTCCTAACTTGAAGATTTCGGGGACGAAATCCTTTAAGGAGGGGAGAATGTAACAACCCGTATTTTCGATAACCTGTTATAACATAAATCGAGGCAGAATTTGATTTATAAATCTGAATCAAGGGAAACGGGCTATGCCATTGCGTTCATCTCGGAAAAATACGCGAAATAGAGTCCGAGTTTTCGAAAATCGGAGTCCGTATGACCCGATTAAGGCCCAACGAAGTTTTCAGAAAATTTCAAAGTAAAAACAGATTTCAAATTCAAGTTTGAATTTGGAAATTAGGGTCAGATTGGGACAGGCGGGAAAATTCCCGCCAGAGCACCCAAGTCGACAGCCCTGTCGACTTGGGAGTCGACTTGGTTGGACCCAAGTCGACAGCCCTGTCGACTTGGCTGTCAACTGGGTTCAGCCGGGCAGTTTTGCCTGGTGCACCATTTTGGAGTTGTGTTGAGTTTGGGGGCCAGATTCGGTTTTGAGGGCTGAGATTGGAACTAGGGTTTAATCCTAAGGCTAGAACTAATCCTAGTCTCTATATATAAGACCATAACCTAAGCCTAAATCAACATTATTCACTCATACAACTAAACTATGGCAAAATCATTCCTCTCATGGCCTCCACTCTCTTCATAAAATTCCTAAGTTATTTCTATGAGAGATTTTCCATGCATACAAGTGTTTTCAAGCTTGTATGAGTGTCATTAGCTTGCATTCAAGTCAAGTTTCCATATTTACATCATAAAGCAAGGGTTTTGATCATTTTTGCTCAAGGGTTTTTCTATTGGAGCTTGCATTTTGGGTTTATTTGATTGCATAAGGGCTTTGTCTCAATCTTATATTTGCTTATACTCATTTGAGTCTTCATAAGCATTGTAAGCCCTTTTCTACTTTCATATTTAAACTCTAAAGTTAAATGAATGATGCAAGTTTGGTTGATCATTATATGCAAGTTTATCATGTTATGTTATGCAAGTATGCCATGTTATGATATGCAAGTTTATCATGTTATGTTATGCAAGTATGCCATGTTATGATATGAAGGTTTACAATGTTATGCTATGCAAGTTTGCCATGTTATGATATGCAAGTTTACCATGTTATGCTATGCAAGTTTGCCATGTTGTGATATGCAAGTTTATCATGTTATGTTATGCAAGTTTGATATGCAAGTTTGTCATATGATATGCAAGTTATGTTATGCAAGTTTGGGTTGATCATTTTGTTCATGTTACCATGTTATGAAAGCTTATCTTGGGCTTATGAGCTTAAAGCTTCAAGCTTTATGCTAAAGGTTGCATTTTGGCAACATGTAAGTTATCATATCCCTTATGATAACTTGCATATGAGGCTAAATGCGAACTTATGGCAACTTCTACATGTCATTTATCACCATGTATCACTTATATGCTAAGTTTGGTTTTATGCATGCTTTTGAGGCCTAAAAATGTAATGTGCAAGTATATGAACATATGTACATTTCATATGCCACCATGTTAAACTTGTGGCTTCAACACCTTTATGTCATGATTATGCCAAGTTCCCTCTTTCTATCCTTTATGCGCTATTGCGATATGTAAGCGATGGGATTGCGTTTGGGGTTGGGTAAACTTAAAAGACATAAAAACATAAGATTGGGAATTTACCTATTAAGTTAGGTCTACCCATTGGGAATTTACCTATTAAGTTAGGTCTACCCAAATTCTTGAAAACTTGTAACATGTTTTGGAAACATGATGGACATGAAACTTAGAAAATATAAGTGTGACCAACTCGAGGTTGGGTTGAGTTTGTAGCGTAAACCTACCCGGAACCGACCGGCTTAACTAGTTGCTACAAACAATAGGACCCAATGTGAGAAGTTGGTTATGTTGTACCTTGAACCCGAGGTTAGACCAAGTTGTGGTATAAAGCTATCCGGAACCGACCGGCTTAACTAGTAACCGCAACGAAGTCTAATGTGAGAGGTTAAGGCACATAAATTAATTAATGCCTCATGATTAGGGTTAAGTCATGGTCCACTTAATACTTAACCAATTTGGGCTTGGTAGATTAATCAGGGTTAAGTCGTGAACTCATCGTTACACTTAACCAAGTTAATCCATGATTAGCAAGAGGGTTAAACCGTACTTAACCCACTAGAAAATCCTAGCAATGGGGGTCCACTCCAGCAGTAATCCCAAGTTTGTATCATTAAGACCCTAGGGACTAGGCTAGGGAGGGAGCACGATTACTGGACTTGAGGTAAGTGACCAAAAACGACGGCAGAGTGGTACGCCGGTGTAGTTCCGGGCGGACTATGGTCGTGCACATAGTCCGAAGCCGGGGAAAACATGCACGGGTACCAGTAGATCGAGACTGTGCACTTATGTTTATGGTGTCCAGGGGTTGACAGCCTAGGGCTTGATACACCCGACGGGAGACCCTGCACAGTCTGACTACAATTATGTTTGGGCCGTATTGACACCAACACGTGACGAGTTAGGCTTATAGGGAGCCGATCGACTAGACCGTTTGGTTGGACCTCGTATTAGGGTCACTTCATGTTATTGGACCTCGTATTAGGGTCACTTCATGTTATTGGACCTCGTATTAGGGTCACTTCATGTTATTGGACCTCGTATTAGGGTCACTTCATGTTATTGGGCCAAAGCTTGGGCCAATGGATCAATACTTGTCTATTCAAGTCATGTTAGTTTGCTAGTACACCTGTGGTGCAAAACCTTAAACCTGATTATGCGATGACACCTTTATCTACCTTGTTAGTTAATCATCATGCTAGTATGTTGTTATCCTTATGTTCATCCCTGCTTCTCATGCCAGTTAACTTTATCAGTTTACATTGATTGTAGTAGGGCTTACTCAGTCTTTTTGACTGACCTGTTTTCTTTCGCCTCTTTTCTTCCGTTTCCCCCCCCTCAGGTTCTCAGGGTGGGAATATTGGAGCTTAGCTTGGATTTCTGATCGCTTGCTTGTGGGATTTTAGCTCATGTACGATCTTGACATGAAGCTAGCTATGGTTATCACTTATTTTGGGGATAGTACTTATGTATTTCAGTTCTTCAGTGATGTTGTTTTTATCTAGACTTGTGTACTTGGAAAGTTGACATTATGTTGTACCAGACTTGTTTTGAAATAGTTTGAAATCTTCCGCTGTTTTATTTATCTTATTTACTCTGTTTACATATATATATATGTTCTTGTTCTGCCTTGATATATCATTATGCATGTTTACCTGATTCAAACGCCCCTCCAAAGTCAGAGTGCTTGCAAGAGCCACCCTGGCGGAGGTGTGGTGTTACAACCTGAGTCTTATAATAGCTTCATTTTTCCAAAAAGCATTGTGCTGTTTGTTTTATGCACTGATATTTTTGGAAGGAAACCCGTTCCGTGTTATACGGCGTGGTCCCTTGATTTACTCCATTTTAAAGTAAAGTTTTAAATAACTGTTTTAGTTCTCACACCAATCACATGACTGACCTGGAGTTTATTGTTTTAACCTAAAATCTGGATGCCCATATTTTCCACACTGGCAGCTAGTAGTTTTGGTTTTGCAGATGTTATATCCACAGGATCCTGGTTTGCAGCCGGAACTATACTTGGAAAGCTCTATATCCGTGTATTCCATTCAGTTGTGTTATGTATTATTTTCCGCTGCATTGTAATTTGTAAATCTCTGATATTTGTCAAATGTATATTATTTATTCATACTTTGTATATTCTTGTACTCTGATGTAAATTGTTGTGATAAGCAATGAAATGTTCTTCTGTTTGCGTTCTGACTTGTCGTATTCTCAGACAATCCGTTCTTTCTCTTCTCTTCGGAGACCGGGGAAGTTCGGTCGTTATATATGTGTTCTCTGTTTACTCGGTCATAAGCATTTTGAAGGTCTACATTAACACAAAATTTGGGAAACCACTCTTCTAAAAATCTCTTAGTAGCTCATGAGCCAACAATATATTATCTCCAATATATATATCTTTTATGAAGGCACTTTGGTTCTCAGAAATTAGAGATGGCAGAAAATGCTTCAACCAATTACATAGAACTTTTGCAAAGATTTTGTAACATACATTACAACAAGAGATATATAGGTCTATAATGAGAAATAACTGTTGGACTATCATTTTTGGGGATCAAGGTAATAAAAGTGTGATTTATTGAATTTGGCAAATTACCTGAATTAAATATGTTAGACATAGCAGCCAATAGGTCACATTTAAGTTCTTCCCAATGCACTTTCATAAATTTTGAATTTAATCCATCAGTACCTGGACTGATGTCATCTTTTATAGAAAATAATGCTTCTCGAACTTCTGGAAGAGACACTTCTTTCAATAGAAAATTCTGACCTTGTTCATTTATTATTGTAATTGGCTGAAAATTTGAAAAATAGTTAAGAGCCTCTGCCTCTATTTCTTTAGGTTTAAAAATAATATTGCCACATTGATCAATTAATGCTCTAATGTGATTAAAAAAATCTTCTATTAGACATGCGAGTATTTTTTTGAATTAGTGTCCCCCTGTTGCAACCAACAAACATTTTCTTGTTGTTTGAATCCTTCAAAATAAAGCTTTTGTAACCTCTGACAATCTTTCTTAGCTTGAAGAAAGTTGTCATACAACAATAAGTCATCAGGATTTTGATCTGCTCCATGCTCCAGATTGGAAAAAAACTTTTCAGCATTATTCACATTTGCATTATTTTTATCCCTCACTTTGTTCCAATATTTCAGTTCAACTTTATTGCTTTGACGTTTCTGAAGTAATTGATAACTCTGATATCTCCTAGCAACACAGTTTACACCCTTTATGATAGCATCACTATATCCAGGAATATTAGACCATTCATTCTTATATCGAAATGGGAAACCTTTTGAAGTTTGAGTTGGAATAAGATCTATTAATATAGGATTATGATGACTAGAGTGTTGAGAAAGAGATAAAGCTTTCATTCTCAAAAACTATTGGAGACAATAATTATTTACCAAAACCTTATCTATATGAGTTGCAATAGCTTTTCTATGCCTGGTAAATTGAAATCGCAAGGGTTTAAATTTTGTTAATGTAGTTTGTATGATAAACTTTTGAAATTCTCTTACATGTTGGTAAGGCACAAGCAGACCCCCACATTTACCTTTAGGGGATAGAGCATTGTTAAAGTCGCCCATAAGAATCCAAGATTCACCAACTAATGAAGAGTCATTAACTAGAAGTTGCCATAATCTGTCTTTTATTAAAAAAATTACTTGCATATGTCATTGAAAGCACCATTGAGAACCCTCTCTTGTTATTTGCTGCCACTGTAATATGTTGAATAGAGGAAGCCATACACACTAAATCACACACATTAGCATCCCAAATCAAAAGAACGCGCCCACTAGATGAATCAATATTATTTTTCATGTAATTCCAAGTGCTAGGAAGCATAGAAACAAATAGTGCTAAATTTGATGAAGACAATTTATTTTCTACTAAAACAACAAGAGTTGGTTTAGTATAGGTTAGGAGTTTGAACACCTCTTTCATGCGAGCAAGAGTGTTCATACCCCTAACATTCCATGCTAAAATTTTCATTTAATTGATGTTGAGCTCCATGTAGACCTTTTAGGAGGAGCATTAGATGAAGCATGAGAATCCACATTGACTTAACCTTGCAAATAGCTTGAATTTTTATCAATAAACCCAGAGACACCCATTTCTTTACCTTTTCCAGTGTCTTTCTTCTTTTTCTCCTTCTTCAATTCCATCAGCCACTTGTTTTAAATCATCAGGTAAAATGTTAGAAGGGAGATTGGTGTTCTAAAATGAGAGATCATCCAGGGGAGCAGATGAATTTTGCTTAGCAACATTTGGCACTACCGGATCTGAATTATAACTATTATCATTTGGAAGTGAAGAAGAAGAGCGATTATCAGAGGAAATATTCTTTTATCACTTTATGAATACTTTCATCATGACCAAACAGTTTGCATTTGTCACATTTATCAAGCACAAATTCATACTCTACTGTAATAACAATCTTCTAACCATTATGTAATAAAACTGGAAGAGATGTTTTGAGATCAGTTAGAGTATCTATTGAAATAAGAACTCTCTCAAACTTTATGAATTTCCTAGCATTTATATTTTCATCAATTAAAAGAGGTTGAACAATAAAACTTGCTACCATTTGAATTGCTTCCTTTGTCCGTAGCTCCATAGGAAAATTATGTAATCTAATCCAGATCTGAAATATGTTGCTAAGTTTATTATTATAATCATATCCAGGAAACCACGCATCCACCATAAGTAATTGACTAAAATACAAATAAGTCGAGAGCCTAAATTTTGAACTAGACAACAAACTTATATGTGGATGTAATATGAATATTGAAATTGCCAGAGGGCTTCCACACTCTTTTAATATACTCTTTCAGTTTGACTATGATAGTCTGAAATGAATTGGAATTAGAGCTATTGTATTCGACCAAGCAGATTCAGATTGATTGTATATTTTCTCAGGAATAGCAACATATTCTGATGAAGGTCTAACAAATTTCAAACTATGGCTATTAGATACGGCAGGACCTTGATTTTGATTAACTTTAGGATCAGAGGAAGTTGAATTCAAGGAAGGATTTGTAGAAGATGACGAAGGAGGAGGATTAGCTGAAGAAGAAGATTTAGATTGCGGTAAATTGAATCGAGATTTTGAATCGAGGGCGGGATCCACCATGAAAACGAAAATCAGTTGAATATATATAAACATAATGTAATAAAAAGAAATAGCTTGCAACTACGAATCTTAATTGATGTATATTATGGAAATAGATTCCATACGTTTCCATCAACCAAATTAATGAAGTGGTTGAAATATTTCTTGTAATAGTAAAAATGTACAAGACGATAAATAAAGAAAGGTTACAAGAGTAAAAGGTTTGCTTAAATAACTAGGAACCACAGGATAATGTAATGAATACAGAATATAACCTATTATAATTAATTATGTGAATGGGAATAAAATACTATAGGTAGACTTGTCCTAGGGACAAGCGGAATTATAACATTGGTTATAATTAATGATGTAAAGAGAATTTATTAATAAACCTTAATTAAGGGAACTAAGTTAATAAGTAAATCCACAGCAACGGCTGTGGTAACGATATAAGGTGGGTTAGAATAAGAGATAAGATGAGAACTTATTTATAAACCTTAGTTAGAGGAACTAAGTTAATAAGTAAACCTACAGCAACAGTTGTAGTAATGGTGTAACATGAAGTTATAAATAACATGAAAAATTAAAAGAAATAAGAGGCTTACTGTTAGTAAACTTATGAATGGAAGAATATTAAGTTTAATGAATGTAATAATAAGTGGCTCATTATTAGGGTCCATTCCGGCAGGGCTAATTATGGAAAATAAGTAGTCAAATGTAAGCTAATAAACCGATAACTTTAATATAAAATGAATGTGTAAATAATTAAGTTAATTAGCAATATGATAAGTTAAAGCAAGCGTGTGATTAAAAGATTAGACGTATGATCTAATAACACAATGGCGTGATGCGTTTGGACCAATCCGTACATATGGAGATGAAGAACCCAACGGGGTAGATCATCGTGGTGTTTGGAGACACGAGAGGAGAACGTTCAAATGATTATTCTATGGGACTGGAGGGAAACATGAGGATTTTGCGGAATATGGTAGAGTACTCTAAGATGGCTCTCTAAGGAATAACTGGATGAAGCCATTGCTCAAAGGCAGGTCAGTTGCACCATCTAGAGTATACCTTGACTGCAACTATGGTACGACAATCACAAGGCTGCGGTAGATGGCGTTAGGTGATTTGGCGGTTCACCTCGCTTTGGGAGGAAGTGGTCAGGACCAAATTAAGGACAATAATATTCAGATACCTATCATCGACAGTCAGTGGGATGTAGAAAAACTAAGAGCTAAACCAACATACCAACGATATTTCACTATTGAGACGGATGTTGAGGGATATGCTATAACACCGTACGTCCGTTAATGTCACTCACAAAGGGAATGCATTAGGTTTCATACGAAATAAAGACAGAAAAAGTAGTACTTGAGAAATTTTGTAATTTTACTGCAGCGGAAACAGAAATAAGTTTGATTACATTTCCAAATACCAAAATCAAGTATATAATATCAGTCTTGTACAAAACCTTCAGAGTGCATAATTTTAAAGCCATAATCCCCAACGTTCCCACGTCGTTCGTACGTATAGTTCATGTGATACGTTAGGCTCGCAAATATCCCAACTCATAAAAAAAGGGAAGAAACACATGACATCATAACTGGCTTAAACAATATAGATCTAAGACGGCATAAATCTAGTAAACATATAAAAATAGATCTAATCAACATATTGAGTGCGAACTAGCATGGATCTAAACATAAACTTGCACAGATTTAAACATATGAACATATAGTTCTAAACATATGGACTGATATGGATCTAATCATATAAACATGTAGATCTAAACATATGAACATATAGTTCTAAACATATGGACTGATATGGATCTAATCATATAAACATGTAAATCTAAACATACGAACGTATAGTTCTAAACATATGGACTGATATGGATCTAATCATATAAACATGTAAATCTAAACATATGAACGTATAGTTCTAAATATATGGACTGATATGGATCTAATCATATAAACATGTAGATCTATACATATGAACATATAAAATATGATCTTACATGTATGAACTTGACTTACATATAATCTTTCATAACTTGCATAGATTGAGCAAACTTACATACATAACTTGCATATGTAATTAGACATATGAATTAACGTAGAACATAACTTGCATATAATGAATCAAATCAAGCATAAATCAAAACATATTTTGCAAAGACATAAACTTTATATGATTTACAAACATTTTCATACAGTCCAATTCATAACTCATCACAATTCCGTTTAAATAATTATCTTGTGAAAGTAACTGCACTCACAGAAAACAGATCTTGAATTCTGGGATCTGATTTCTGAAGTTGCTAAGAAAATCCGTTGATGTAGGCGTTGATTTGTTCGTTTCTGTTCTAGAATTCCTTTTTGCAATTCCTAGGCTATGAATCTTTATCTCTTATCTTATTATCTTTAATATAGAATTTGATTTGTTATGGTGGCGGCTAGGTTAGTTTGTAGATGAACAGCATGACGGCTTCATAGTTTAGGATTGCGGCGTTTAGGGTTAAGGTTTGAGGTGATTATATAGAAGTATAGGATTAGTTAGAGCCATTAGATCAACATAGGATCCATCCAAACCATCCAGTCCAAGAGAATGAGTCATCATGCCAATCTGGAGTCGCCACGTAGCCCTAAGACCCAGAAAATCGTCACTGCCATGTCAACCAGGTACAAAACGAAATATTTCGCCCAGATCTGGGGGGGGGGGGGGGTCGACAACGGGGTCGACACCCTCTGGCGGGAAATTTCCCGCCCACCCTGTTTTGGCTGATTTTGAATTTCGAACCCCTTTTTGACTTTCTGGACCTATTTATGAAGTACTGAACCCAATATATATATATATATATATATATATATATTCTTCCTGCGCGTATACAAACTTCAAACCTTAATAACTTCATCATACGGTGTCCGATTTACGCAAACTTGGACTCTATCTTAAGCAGAATTCCAAGACGAGCGCAATGGCGTAACCCGTTTCCCTTAATTCTCCTTATAAAAATTAAGTGTTCTTAAATTTGTTAATTTTAATATTTTAAAATTAAGAGGTGTTACATTCTCCCCTCCTTAAAGGATTTCGTCCCCGAAATCTCCAAGTCAAGAAGAATGTATATCCCACCATCCAACATCCATCTATTCAACCATTCAATCACAGGGATCCATTGTCCTTAAAAAGGTTTCTAATGCTTTTCATGAACATATGCATAGTGTGTGTATATGTCCTTACCCAAATGCAAAATCAGGCGGTCTACTGATTCAGTTGACCTCCTTAATGCAAATCATGATAGTGCCATGCGTCCATTATGTATGCAAATGAATCCTAATTATACATATTATTTCTACATAGGTGCACAACTATTTATCCAAATGCAACATCCATATGACAACACATTCAATGTACATCCATTTAATTAAATATGCATACATATTCATATGCAATATGAAAGTGATTGAGCTGATCTAGTGCCCAATGTGTGTGTAAATGCATCACGAGCAACCACGAGCAAAAACTTGCATCCACCAAACATAACATGTCTCAAACACATGTTTACAACCATAGGATTTTCCTGTCTAAAGATCGAAGATGTAAATGAGATGACATACTAAACGATAGAACAAGTATAAACAAAGCGGTAGAAAAGGGAGAAGTTAAGAACATATCCTCACAAAAGGAAAGGGTACATCGTACGCATCTCATCTTCCGTCTCCCAAGTCACATCTCCTTGATCATCTTCTCCATTGAACTTTAACCAACTCGACCTCTCTGTTGCGTAACTTCTTGATCTCCGATCCAAGGATGCATGTAAGAGCTCGTCTAATCGTGGCATATCTCTCCACTTCCACTTCTCTAGGCATGCTCGGCTCTACTACTTCCATGGATCATGTGAACATTCCGCAAATGCGACACGTGAAATACGTCATGAACACCCCTAAGCTTCTCCAGAAACTTCACTCTGTATGCCATCTGTCCAATCCTCTCTAATCAGCTCGGATCCAAGAAAAATCTTATCCATAGACTCCCACCAACAAGTTGGTGATCGACATGGTCGTCTGTGAAAACCCTAATACTAGCTTTATAACTGTTGTTATAAGCGAACTCCACAAATGGAAGGTTCTCTTTGCATGTCCCTCCAAAACTTAGGATACATATCCTCAAAAGATGTTCAAGGATTCTATTCACCCTTTCTGTCCGTCCATCCGTCTGTGGACGATACGCGATGCTCAAACATAACTACGTACCTATCGCCTTTTGCATGTCACCTTTTACTTTTGCATCAAAAACCTCTCCTAGCCTTGTCCCGCAAACACCGGTATATATTTTGAATGGATTGCTCCCATCTATCAAAGTCTAAGTTGGGGCTAACATCTTCGCAAAGTCCTTAACGAGCTTCCTATAGTAGCCCACCAACCCTAGAAAACTTCTTACTTCCGTTGCTTTTCTAGGAACCTTCCAATCTTGGATTGCCACCACCTTTATAGGATCCATTGCTATCCCTTCCTTAGAGACCATGTGTCCTAAGAACCTCACTTCTTTCCTCCAAAAATAACATTTGGAGAACTTAGCTTTGAGTTGATGCGCTCGTAGGGTCTCTAAGACTTCCTTAAATGTAGGGCATGCTCTTCCTCGCTTCTGGAGAAAATCAAAATACCATCTACAAAGACTACCACAAGCTTGTTTAGAAACTCCCTAAACACCCTACTCATCAAGTCTACGACATATGCGGGTGCATTCGTCAAACCAAAATGCATGACGAGCCATTCGAAGAAGCCATCGAGAGTCCTAAATGCAGTCTTATCTATGCTATCCTCATCCACCCTTAGCTGATGAAATCCTATAGCTAAATCCAACTGCGAGAAAGCCGAAGCGCCAACCAACTGATCGAACAAGTCATCAATCCTCGGCAATGGGTGCCTGTTCTTCTTCGTGAGCTTATTCATCTCTCTATAGTCCATGCACAATCTAAGTGAACCATCAACCTTCGTAGTAAAAATAGCTGGAGCACCCCATTTCGAAACTCTTCTTCTTATAAACACTTCCTCAAGTAGCTCCCCTACTTGCTTACTGAGTTCCCTCTTCTCACTCGGAGCCATGTGGCGCACTGGTAATGCAAATGGCTTCGCATTATCTACTAAGTATATACGGAGGTCTATCTCACGCCTTGGGGATAAACCCGAGCCACCTCACAGATGTCACCATACTCACGGACTACACGAACAGAATTCAAATCATCAATGAATGCGTCAAGAGATTCTACATAGCTAAGCATCACTGAACCCCTAGGGTAACAAGAAATATCAAAGGTCTTTCCACAACGAGTTAACAGTCTAACTACCCTCTTTTCATAGTCTTGGATGGCACCATGCCCGACTAGTCAATCCATCCCTAGAAGCAAGCCATAGCCCATGAAACCAGGAACGAAGGCATTGCATTCAAAACCAATAAGATATACACTCTTAAAACTCGACAAACCATATATAAGTGAATCGAACCACCAATAGGATTTGAGAATACAAGTGGATCCATAACTAGACTAGTATTTAGGTGCAGTGTTTCAACTAACGAAGCAGATACAAACGATTGCGAAGTGCAAGAGTCAAACAAAGTTCGAACAGGATGACTGAAAAAGGAAAATCAAACTTTCAACGGAAATTCATCTACCTCTACTATCCTGGTACCATGAGAGCATGAACCTGTCCTCCAGAAGTAGGTCCTGCCCTTTTTCCTTGCCCTTGTCCTTATCCTTGCCTCCTCGGGCAGTCCTTAATTAGATGTCTTACTTCACCGCAATGAAAACAACCACCCATCTTCCTCTTTTTCTTTCTGCAGTCCTTAATTACATGGCCCATTATACCTCAAATAAGGCACCTTCTTTTGTCACGGGGTTGATTATTTTTTCTACTTCCTCCTTTACCTTCTTCGTGGATTAAAGCTATATCAACAAATTCCTCATCCTTGGGTTGCGCTCCTTTGTCTGAACTCCCTCATTGACCAAGCAGCTTGCTGAACCTTCCTTCCATCGTCTATCTCAAAGATACCAAATGAGTCCTTCACTTCCTTGAGCCAATTTATAGCCTCGACAAACGTCTCAGTCCCTTGAAAAGGTTTTCTGCCCATCGCACCGAAGTCCTTCCATATCTTAGGAAAGGCATCTAAACGCGGAGAAAGAGACTCAAGAAGGAAAAAGGAAGAGATTCAAAACAAAGAATCGAGAGTTAGATATATGACTTTTGGGGATTATGTTTTTCATAATAAATATTTATCTTGAAAACTACTTCTTTGAAACATGTTTTTGAAAACAATACTTTTGAAAATGGTTTTCAAAATCTCTTATCTGTTCTGGTAACCTTCAGCTCTAATACCACGTGTAACACCCCACGTCCGTTAATGTCACCCACAAAGGGAATGCATTAAGTTTCGTGGAGCATTATAAGTAAACAGAATGGAATATTACAAGACAGAAAAAGTAGTACTTGAAATTTTTTGTAATTTTATTGCAGGGGAAACAGAAATAAGTTTGATTACATTTCCAAATGACAAAATCAAGTACATAATACCAGTCTTGTACAAAACCTTCAGAGTACATAATTTTAAAGCCATAATCCCCAATGTTCCCACATCGCTCGTACGTATAGTTCATGTGATACGTTAGGCTCGCAATTAGCCCAGCTCATAAAAAAAAAGAAAAAGGGAAGAAACACATGACATCATAACTGGCATAAACAATATAAATCTAAGACGACATAAATCTAGTAAACATATAAAAATAGATCCAATCAACATATTGAGTGCGAACCAGCACGGATCTAAACATAAACTTGCACGGATTTAAACATATGAACATATAGTTGTAAACATATGGACTGATATGGATCTAATCATATAAACATGTAGATCTGAATATATGAACATATAGTTCTAAACATATGGATTGATAGGGATCTAATCATATAAACATGTAGATCTAAACATATGAACATATAGTTCTAAACATATGGACTGATATGGATCTATTCATATAAATATATAGATCTAAACATATGAACATATAGTTCTAAATATATGGACTGATATGGACCTAATCATATAAACATGTAGATCTAAACATATGAACATATAAAATATGATCTTACATGTATGAACATGACTTGCATATAATCTTTCATAACTTGCATAAATCGAGCAAACTTGCATACATAACTTGCATACGTAATTAGGCATATTAATTAACATAGAACATAACTTGCATATATTGAATCAAATCAAGCATAAATCAAAACATAGTTTGCAAAGACATAAACTTTATATGATTTACAAACATTTTCATATAGTCCAATTCATAACTCATCACAATTACGTTTAAACAATAATCTTGTGAAAGTAACTGCACTCACAGAAAATGGATCATGAATTATGGGATCTGATTTTTGAAGTTGCTAAGCTAATCCGTTGATGTAGGCATTGATTCATTCGTTGTTGTTCTAGAATTCCTTTTCGCAATTCCTAGGCTTTGAATCTTTATCTCTTATCTTTTTATCTTTAAACTAGAATTTGATTTGTTATGACGGCGGCTAGGTTAGTTTGTAGATGAACAACATGACGGCTTCATAGTTTAGGGTTGTGGGGTTTAGGGTTAAGGTTTGAGGTGATTATATAGAAGTATAGGATTAGTTAGAGCCATTAGATCAACAAAGGATCCATCCAAACCATCCAGTCCAAGAGAATGAGTCATCATCCCAATCAGAAGTCGCCACGTAGCCTTAAGACCTAGAAAATCGTCACTGCCACGTCAACTAGGTACGAAACGAAATATTTCGCCTAGATCTTTGGGGGGGGGGTCGACACCCCTGTGGAGGGTAGACACCGGGGTCGACAACCCCTAGCGGGAATTTCCCGCCCAACCATTTTTGGCTGATTTTGAATTTCGAACCCATTTTTGACTTTCTGGACCTATTTCTGAAGTACTGAACCAAATATATATATTCTTCTCGCGCGTATACAAACTTCAGATTTTACTAACTTCTTCATACGATGTATAATTTACGCAAACTCGGACTCTATCTTAAGCATAATTCCGAGATGAACGCAATGGCATAACCCGTTTCTCTTAATTCTACTTATAAAAATTAAGTGTTCTTAAATTTGTTAATTTTAATATTTTAAAATTACGGGGTGTTACATATGCCAAATTGAACGCAATATTGGTTGTTAAGGGCACGTCATTAGCTCTTGGTGTAGTCTTGCATTACTTGAGGGAGGGGCTATAGTGGGGCCATAACAACCGTGAAAAGAGACAGACTATATGTTGAGATTTGTATTATAGGCCTAACAAAGCTATCCTTTACAGATATCGAAATCTTCCGATCGAGTTCCGTGCATTGGATGTATCCTTATTACGGGACTCGTGTTATAATAGGCACTACGTTCGGGTGAGGGTTCAGATACATGACACTGCATTTTGTATTGTAGATGGTAGGGCATTACTCCGTGTTGAGAACTGATTGCACCAAGGATTTCGGATACGAGAATCCATATGCTTTCGTGGCATAGCGACGGTAATTCTGTGCTATAATGTGGCGTAACAATATAGATTTCAGTATGCGGGTTGGCGTAAGGTGGAGGTTGTTCATACTTCCGCAGTGTGACGAGGGAAACCGTACGAGGAGGGTACTACAGGGAGTACCTTGAGATGCTGGGTATAGCTACATATATATAATATTAGGTTTAATTTATTGGGGAGTAGATGAGTGCGACATGTGTGAAGGGTCTAAAGTGCTATTAACCTGAATAACCTAATAATTAAGAAATGTAACTAAATGGTATATGTCGGGTTGTTTAAGAATTTATGATTTTTCCTCTCACCATAACTTGTGTTCTGACCCCCTCCTCATAACATACTCGCAGATCAGATTACGACAGAGATTTGGTAACCTTTGGACACTTATTAGGCAATGTCATTATTTCGGTAACGCTGTATTTGATTATTATATTTTATCCATTCCGCTATGAGATGTTTTATCGAGCTGTGATATATTATTATCTCTGTCTTTCCTGCAGGATACCAGACAAGCCAACTTGAGCTTTGATAGAATGAGATTTTTGAGAAAATTTTGATCTATGGAAGTTCGGGTTGTTACACTCATTTAAGATAAAGATATGTAGTAAGAACAAAAAATAGATATTTGTGGACTATCATAGCTAGAACATTTCCAATGGTTAAGATTTCAACACTAAAATTTAAATTGCATCTTTGGAGAGCAAATTCGTCCTCAATACCAGCTTTAAATCGCATATGCATTTAGTGGTTATTAAATAATTATTAATAACTTTTTAATAAGCATATAAGGTCTAACACATATTAAATGAGCATTAATTAGTTTAGAATTCAACCAAAATCATCCTTTAATATTGATATATTCTAATACCTTTCCTTGTAGTCCTTGGTGGGGCTCTTACAATAGTCACTATATATTCGGTTTTTTTATTTGGTGATGAAAAAAACAATGTTTTCCATCTCTTCCCTCCAGTTTTAGTAAGAATCAAAGGAACTTAGTTAAAATAATTCAAAATATAGACCCTTGGAACAAAAGCATATTTATTTACGTAAGATTTTAACATTTTTATATATATATATATATATTATTTGTTTATAGTTCTTCTTAATGGAGTTTAAAGTATGACAAAAGTTAACATTATATATATATATATATATATATATATATATATATTGTTATGTTGCTATGTTAACATTTGTCACACTTTAAGCTCCATTAAGAAGAATTATAAACAAATGATAATTATGATGTCAGTAAATGTAATTAATTTAGTACACCAAATATTTAGGTACCATTGGTTTAGAACAACTGGTGAGTCGTTTGACCACTTAATTATGAATAAGCACTTTAATATTGTTTGTTTGAAATAAATGTTCATATCTGAAATGCTTATTTAATGAATAGTTGTTAAGCACTTTTGTACTGTTTTTTTGGTTTTAAGTGCTTAATGATAATTCTTCCATTTATACCCTTCATTATATTTTTCGAATTCCATAAAATATACAAAACATTCAAAAAAAATTACAATAAAAAATATAAAACTATATTCTGCTTAAGGTTCCAAACATTTTGAACTGTATTTGTTAATATTAATAAATTTAAATTAATCTACAAAAATAAAAAAGCAAAACAGAAGAAAATATCATTTAAATTTTTGAAAAATGTCCGGAATTACATATTCTGAATTACATAATTTTGATAATTATTTTTCAGGAGATTTTTTTTTAAAATTTGATCTTCGAAAGCTTAATTCATGAAAATACAATCTTTTCAAAATTGAATTCTTGAAAAATGTCAAAATGAAATTTAAAATTCTCAAAATGAAATGGCTTCAAAAAATTATTTATTCGAGTTTCAAAAAAAAAAAACAAGAATTTATAGAATTTAAAAACTACATATTCCATCATGTTAAAAATTAAATTTACGGTTCAGAATTTTTGTTTAATATTTACCACATAAATAACGAGATAATACGGAGGGAAATTTTGTCAAATCAGATGTTTGCACTACAAGAAACATTGTTATTTTCGACAGAAGGTGGTGATGGTTTCCGAAGGCACATTTCCGACGGCCTTCGACAGGCCATCGGTAACCATCGATTGCAATCGAGATAACCAGCAGCCCATCCCCTTTCTTCCTCATTTTCCCCTTTGCTTTAAAAATTCAAGCACACGAATCCTAAACCCTACCAGTCCCAAAATCGATTTTTTTCACCGCCAAACGTCGATTTCTTCACGTATAATCCTCTCCGGCTTCATCTCCAACATCTTAAGCAAGCACTTTGAGGTAAAATCTCTTTATTTACTTAAAAATCAATTTTGTACCTAAACCTATGTATGTCCAGAATCGAAAATTAGGGTTATTTATTGATTGTAATTGGTTTCAATAACAAGTGGGTAATAGCATCCTATTATATGCATATTTCATGCGAGATAGTGAAATTGAAAATTTTATGTGTAATGTTTGGTTATTTGTGAATATGATCTCATTTAGCTTGGTTTTTGCCATTCTAGAATTGATGTGATTCTTGTATTGTGTTAGTTGGTATAGGAAAAATTGAATGTACGAGCAAGGAATAGTACATTGTGCACATCTAATTAGCTAATATTCCCTAAAGTGTTTTTGGCCCCGTCCGACGAGCGTTGTACATAATCCTTATATAAACTGTTGTTTTTGTCAAATTAAAAAACGACCGTTTATATTCATCTGGTACAATATTTTTTGGATTTGTCATTGTATTGGACAAGTTATAAACGCAGCAAGCGTTTATGTTTTGTATACTACTTCGTTTCAAATGTTTACAAAATTTCGGTTCAGCTTTTCTTTTTGTTTTTTGCATACATGCGTTTGTGTACAATGCAAGAAACAAAAGGGAAATGCTGCTAAAATTTTGTTGAATCATTTGAGACGAAGTAATATACAAAATGTAAGTGTTTGATGTGTTTGTAATGGGAAGTAGGATTCCTAGCCTTGTAAAAAAGTTCCATTAAAAAAATGTGTTATATTTTTTGTTTGTCTTTTTTTGTTTTTTTAATACTTTTTGACATTATTATTTACTTTCAACCATTATATACATACGTTATACGACCGTAAAAAAAAATGTTTTCGAATTTGTATTCTTGAAAATATGTATTAATTTTTGAACTTATGACTAAATTTCTTAAATAGAAAAAATGATTAATTATTTTGTTGATCGGAGAAGTTGGATGTACCAAAGAAGAGGAATGAGAGGTTCCATAAAAGAAGATTTTTATAATGGTATAAATGTCTTTGTTGAATTCGCTTTAGGTAACAACGGGGGGGATCAAGAAATTCATTGCTCCTGTAGCAAGTGCAAACATTTGAAGTACTTATTACCTGATGTTGTGAAAGTTCATTTGTGCAAAAACGGATTCGTACCTGAGTATTATTTTTGGGATCGTTATGGAGAAATCGTAGCGCCAAATACTTCTGTAGAGCCTGAGGTAGAAAGTGCTATTAACGTAAATGTTAGTACGACCCGTGTTGAGAGTATGGTTGAAGAGGCAGCACACTCAATGTTCCCTATGGTTGCAGATGACGACGATGATGGAAATGCTGAAAAACTGAATATTGAAGTTAATTTTTGTTAATGATTTACTAGATGTTGCTAAAAAACCTATTTGGGAGGGTTGTCAAAGCAACACTCAGCTGTCGGTAATCGCAGAATACATTGTGATGAAGTCAAAATATAACATTACCGAAGCTAGGTTTATGTCTATTGTACAAGCTGCAAAAAGGCACATGTCGCCCGATAATTTGATGTGTGAAAATCACAACGAAGTTAAGAAACTTATGTCGACATTTAGTTTACCATATCAAAAAATAGATACATGTCTAAAAGAATGCATGTTGTTTTGGAAAGATGACGTAAACCTTATAAATTGTAGAAAGTGTAATCATGAAAGATATAAACCATGAAAGAAGAAGAGAAAGGAAGTTCTGGTTAAACGTATGCATTACTTACTCATTACTCCAAGGCTTCAAAGATTATATGCATTTTCGGTAACTACATCACATATGAGAGGGCATAAGGTGAGATCAGAGGAAAAAGGTACGTTGACTCATCCAGCCGACGGGGAAGCATGTAAGTATTTTGATAAAACGTATCCCAGTTTTGCGGCGGAGAGTCGTAATGTGAGACTAGGATTATGTGCAGATGGTTGTTCCTGGCCCCAATGATCCAACACAAGGAATTGATGTTTATTTACAACCGCTGATTGATAAATTAAAAACATTGTGGAACAAAGGAGTAGAAACATACGATGTTTCAAAAAGAAATTTTTTCGTATGTTTGATTCTTTATTGTGGACTATAAGTGATTTTGTTACCTATGCAACGCTTTCGGGATGGAGTATTATTGGTCATCTAGCATTCCCATATTGCATGGAAGAAACACAAGCTTTTTTTTACCGCATGGTAAGAAAGTTTCATGGTTTAACTATCATCGATATTTTCTGCATGTAAATCATCCTTTCAGAGGAGATAAGAAAACTTTTTTATCTAACAGAATAGAAAACAGACAACCACCGACGATATATACAAGTGAAGAACTGTTTGGATTGATTAAAGATTATCCAAAGATTCATGAAATTGGAGCTCAAATAGAAACTGAAGGCAAATCAGTTGTTCACAATTGGTGCAAACAATCTATTTTTTGGGAGTTGCCGTGTTGGAAATATCCTTTGCTTCGTCATAATATTGATATGATGCACAATGAGAAAAATGTCTTTGATAGTGTCTTTTACACAATTTTGAATGTCAATGGGAAGACTAAAGATGATTTGAAATCAAGGCGCGATATAGAAGAATTATGCAAACGTCTTGGGCTTCGTATGAATCCAAATGACAGTAGAAAAACCAAAAATATGTTATGAATTAGATAATAATCAAGTTAAAGTTCTGTTAAAATGGGTTGAAGAGTTAAGACTTCCTGATGGGATTTCATCAAACATTCGTAGATGTGTTTACTGTATGTAACACCCCGCGAATTCTATAACCGTGAAACTCACAAATTAAAGTATAATTAATTTCAAATCAAAGAAATAAGGGAAACGGGATACGCCATTGCGTTCGTCTCGGAAAAATACGCGAAATAGAGTCCGAGTTTTCGAAAAACGGATATCGTATGAAGAAGTTATGGACGAACGAAGTTAGGCGAAAAACCGAAAAAGGGTCAGAATGCACTGGCGCACTTGGGAAGTGCGCCAGAACAAAAATGAACTGGCGCACCTGTGAAGTGCGCCAGTACATCTTTGACCTGGCGCACCTGCCAAGTGCGCCCAGGTCAAAAATGACCTGCTGGCCAGGTCTGGTCTAGCCCTGGCTGGCCAGGTCTGTGTTTGGCCGATTTTCAGAAGCTTGCTTTGTCATTAGGGCTAGGTGGCAGGCTCTAATTGGTCTCTCTTGCGAATGAATGGCTACGATCAATCCAAGCAACATCAATGGTCCTAATCAGTTTATAACCTCTATATAAACAACCCTAGACTAACCCTAATCTATTCATTCAAAAAAATAAGAACAAAGCCGCCATGTTGCTGAGGAACGACTAAGAGTAGCCGCCAATTGGAGAGAGAGGATTAGGAGGAAAATTCTAAAGCCTAAAGCAATTCAAACAAAGCAAATCAACGCCTACGTCATAAGGAGTCGCATCTCTAAATTCCTAAATTAGAGAATTCGCCGCAACGATTGTAAGTAGAGTATTACTTTGGTATGAACAAATAATTGTGTTGGTTCGCATGCTTGAATTGTGGCAATAAAGTAATTCATATTTGTGCGTTCTTATCAATTTGAAATATTATATACGTTTGGATATTCTTGAATTATGTTATTCAATTATAAAGAACTACATGCGGTAGTTCTATGCAAGTACACGCTTGGAATATTTTGCAAATTATGTAATCCATGTTGAAGCTACATGTATGTAGTTGATTTAAATTCATGCAAGTTTGGGGCTTTGCTACTATGCCATCATAGTGTGTATTTTTATACAAACGTCATTTTTATGAAGTACTTGGAATAGGTTTGGGTTATCATAATCCATATGAAATTATGTTGAAAATTTGGGCATCATGTATTAAGCCATGCTTTTGTACTAGAAAACCTATTTGCAAACTTATGAATATGGCTAGGCTATGAATGATATTTGGCATAATTGAAATCCATGATTAAGTCTATCTTGTTTACAAGAATTTTATGATGACATATGTGGTACATAGCTAGGTTAGATTCAAAAATCCCTTTTTGCAAGTTTACATGACTAAAGTAAAAGTCTTGATTTCATGTTAGAAATATTTATGCCATGGTTATGTGAACAAATTTAACTATACCTATGCCATGCTTATGTTTGACATTATGCCATGCTTAAGTTTGACATTATGCCATGCTTATGTTAGAAATATTTATGCCATGCTTATGTTTGACATTATGCCTAAATAAAAGTATAGGTTTATGTTGTAGTTATGACTATGTGCCAATAGTGATACCCAATTTAGATTCATATCTCAACTACAAGTTCACATGCTTTGATTCATGTCACCTATGTTTTATGACCAAAGTATATATGCAAGTACACCAGTTTATATTTTGTATTTCCAACGTCATATTGCAAGTTCATGCGCTCACCTTCCCCTCTTTGTGTATGTAATCACGCTTTAAGCCTCCCCTTTTCGCATGGCTAAGTTGGGCTTTAAAAGGCTAAGCCCAACATATATATATAACAAACGGACGTGTAAAACGGGGGAAAATAACGTTGGGTTAAAATTACTAATGAATGAAGATATAAAATAGAAGGGCCCAAATTCAAGTATGGGTTGGGCCCATGATTGGTGTAACCTTTACACCATTAACTTAATAATTGGCCGCAAATATTTACATATAAGGAAATAAAGAAGAAAGACAAAATATGTAAATGTAGAACATACGATGTGTTTAACCCGAGGTTGGATTGAGTTGTGATGTAAACCTGCCCGGAACCGCCCGGCTGTCCAGTAGTCACAACAATACCTATCCAATGTGGGAGGTTAAACATGGAGCCCAATAAGGACCCGAGGTTAGACTGAGTTGTGGCGTAAGACTGCCCGGAACCAACCGGCAACAGGCAGCCACAACAATACCTGTCTAATGTGAGAGGTCAGGGCCTTAATAAGACAATTAAGGCTGAGTCAGGATTGTTAGGATTAAGTGAACTAAAGACTTAATCAAAATGGAACATGCTAAACTAAACGGACTGGTGGGGGTTAGGTTAGAAAACACTTAACCAACTTAGCATGTTGGCTAGAGATAGAAAACCTAGTAATGGGGGACCCTTTTCAGCAGTAACCCTAGAAGGTGTATCAGGATACCCTGAAACTAGGCAGGGTGGGGCACGATTACTGGGCTGATTGTAAGAGGTCAAAACGACGGCGGTGGTGTAGCAGTGTAGGTTCTAACGGGGTGCGGGCGTGCACACACTCCGGCGCAGAAAAATAAGGCACTGGACACCAGTAGCATACCTGTGCACTCTAGGATTGTGTCGGGTTGCCACTATGGGACTTGATACACCCCATGGTGGGACCAGCATAGGTAACTACAACATCGGGGGCCGTAAGACACATGTAACTATGCGAGTAGGAGCCGATCATTATAAAATGGATCACTTCACCCTGATTATGGGGCGCCAGTTGGAAACTAGTTTAAACGGGTTCAGAGATTAACAGGGGGTACGATAGTATATTCGACCCTAGACAACTTAACCAAGTTTATAGTGTTTGCCCACTTCTTGTTTATACTTATCATACCCAGTTCTTTATTCATAGACAAAATAGTACTAGACTTACTCAGGCTTTATGTCTGACTCTACTTTTCTTTCGTCTTCTTTTCTTCCGTTCCCCCCCCAGGTCCACAGGGAGGGAACACAGCAGCTTGACCAACCTTAACATCCAGCTTGAAGAAGAGAAATGTATTGCTTGGACTTTCCTGTTTTGAACTATGGCATTGGACAATCCACTATGGGGACTTTTGCAGTTTATCTACGCTTTATTTATGCTTCATTAAATAATGTACTCAAGACAGATTATGAAAGTGTTATGTTATGTTTTTGGAAAAATATGTAAGACAACCATGGTGATGTTTTGTAACACGTATTTGCTTTTATGAAATAAAAGTTTGTTGATTTTCCGCTGTTTACAAATATGTGTTCTTATATCTGTCTTGTATATCTGTGACTTATACTTATAAACCTCCACCAAAATTAGGGCATTCCCTTTGAGAGTGACCCTAACGGAGGTGGGGTGTTTCACTTGGTATCAGAGCATAGGTTTACCAGATAAGATAAAAAGTTTTGAAAAATTATTTTCAAAAAAAAAAAAAAAAGGAAATTTAAAGAAGCATTTTTAAAAAAGAAAAATATTATTTTATTTTAAAAAGGCAAAGTCCACTCCCCAAAGCCATAGGTACTATCTCTTATCCTTCGTTTTGAATCTATCCTTTCTGTTTCAGCATGTCTGGAGACCTTACTCCCCAGCTGATGACGCTTTCACTCCTCCTCCTCCACGTGAACCAGCAAGCGGAAGAGTCCCAGAGTAGGAAGACGAATAATAGTCAAACAAGAAAGGATCGTAACAGTAATAATAAGAAACGAGGAAAAAAAAAGGAAATGTAACTTTTGTGGTACGGAAGGGCACATAGCCAAGGATTGTAGAAAGAGGAAAAGAAAGCAAGGTGGATGTTTTCATTGTGGAGAGACTGGACACATCAGCAAAGACTGCCCTGAGAAGACAGACTTTGAGAAGGGCGGGGAAGACAACAAGTCCCGAGAGAAAAGGAAGTGTAAATTCTGTGGCAAAGTGGGGCACTTAGTAAAGGACTGCCGAAAAAAGAAGACCAAGGAAAATGGTGGGTGCTTTTCTTGCGGTGAGACGGGCCACATGGCTAAGGACTGCCCAAAGAAACGAGGACAGGGGCAGAGGGCTGGATCCACCCCAGGGGCACAGGTTCATGTGCTGGAAGCGCCACTTCTGCAACAGCGAGGTATAAATACTTCTGTAGAAAGTGTAGTTTATCTTTATGATCACCCCGTTCGCACTTTATTTGATTCTGGCGCATCACACTCCTTTATCTCGTCTGCTTTAGTAGAATCTCTGCACCTAAAAAACTAGTATGGTAGAAGACCCCTTAATTGTTTCAAACCCAATTGGGGGCCCAGCTCATTTGTCTATGATCTGTTTGGGATTGAAAATTTCTATTCTAAGCGTAGAATTTCAATGTAGTGCCTTTGTTTTGGGCTTTTCGGGTTATGGTTTGATTTTGGGTATGGATTGGCTATCCAGTAATGGGGCCATCCTTGATTGTGAGAAAAGGGTTGTTAGGCTCCTGACCCAGCTCGGTAATACTTTGGAAATTTCTTGTAATCCCTCGTATGCGGTTATGCTTAGTTATCTTGAATCGCTAGATGCCTCTGTTGAAAATTTGCAATCAGTTAGAGTGGTCCGGGAATATCCGGATGTCTTCGAAGAGGTGAAGGGCTTGCCTCCGAAGCGGGAAATAGACTTCCGCATATATCTTGTAGATAATGCAAAGCCCGTTGCGTTGCCCGTTAGACATATGGCTCCACGAGAAAGGAAAGAGCTCAGTAAACAGATTAAAGAGCTTCTAGAAAAGGGGTTCATTAGGAGAAGCATTTCAGAATGGGGCGCTCCAGTGGTGTTCGCTACAAAGGCGGATGGTTCACTCCGTCTATGTGTTGACTATAGGGAGCTCAACAAGCTAACGAAAAAGAATAGGCACCCTCTCCCTAGAATTGACGATTTGTTTGACCAGCTTGTAGGAGCGTCTGTTTTCTCCCAACTCGATTTAGCAACCGGTTTTCATCAGCTAAGGGTGGCTGAAGATAGCATCGATAAAACGGCGTTCAGAACCCCAGACGGCTTCTTTGAATGGCTTGTCATGCCTTTCGGCTTGACAAATGCACCTGCGTACTTCGTGGACCTAATGAGTAGGGTATTTAGAGATTTCCTCAACAAGTTCGTAGTAGTCTTCGTAGATGATATCCTTATCTTCTCAAAGAGTGAAGAGGAACATGCTCAGCACTTAAGGGCAATCATGGAAACTTTGCGAGTCCATCAACTAAAAGCCAAATTCTCCAAATGCCACTTTTGGAGAGAAGAGGTGAGGTTCCTTGGGCACATAGTATCCAAACAAGGGTTAGCAGTGGACCCTGCTAAGGTAGTGGCGGTACAGGATTGGAAGACACCAAGGAATGCGACTGAGGTCCGAAGCTTTCTAGGACTAGCAGGTTTCTATCGAAAGTTCATAAGGGATTTTGCGAAAATCTCAGCTCCGCTCACGAAATTGACTAAGAAGAATCTAGTGTTCAATTGGGACTTGGATTGCGAGTTTGCTTTCCAACGACTGAAAAGGGCTCTTACAACAGCCCCAGTTTTGACGCTGCCAGATGGGAGCAAGATGTTCACTGTTTATACGGATGCATGTGGAACAGGGCTAGGCGCCGTCTTAATGCAAGAAGGAAGGGTGGTAGCTTATGGCGGGAGGCAGTTGAAGGTGCACGAAAAGAACTACCCAACCCACGATCTTGAGTTAGCCGCCATCGTCTTTGCACTCAAGTCTTGGCGACACTATCTCCTAGTGAAATAGGTTCCAACTCATATTTTGGAAACAAGAATTAAGAAGCTACGAAAATTGTGAAGTTAAAGACGGACAAAGCATAATGGAGTTAAGCTCAAGAAATGCGACTTAGAAGATTGAAGACTAGAATCGTGCATCATATCTCTTCTTAAGAGTATATCTTTGATCCCTCTCTTCCTGTAGAGCTTACTTGCATGCTATCTTTTGTGTATATCCTCTCGGTCCCATTCTCAATCCAAATTTCTGTTGCAAACCTCATAGGGAGTATGACTCATCTGTTAGTAACACATGTTGGGGCTCGAGGGTGTTCATCGGTTTGACTAAAGTTTTCGGGTTTTATAGGATACAGATTGGTCTTAGGAAGGGACTCCCTTGTGACCTAAAAGGAGTCCATCATGCTTAGTTGCCTAGAATCATATATGGTGGTTGGGTTGATTAACTCTTTGGGTGTCAGTCTGATGTTGATTTCGGTCTTCGGGGCTGATGCTTAGAGAGTTCTTCTCCTAATCAATATATATGTGGCATAGGTTTTCAGTTTTGACATTGCCTAATGGGCACAAAGTTTTTACTTCGACTATACCTTTAGATAGGAACAATTGGGAAAATGTCCTATAGATTAGAGCTACCCAAGAAGTTGGCTGGAGTCCACAACGTTTTTCACGTTTCACATCTCCGAAAATGTCTACATGAGTCTGCTGAAGTGGTAGAGCCAAATATCCTCGAAGAGGCCGAAGTGGAACGCGAAGCAACCATAAGGAAAGTTCCAACCCGCATATTAGGAACGGAAGTGAAGAAGCTACGCAACCGCGAAGTCAAGCTCGTCAAAGTTCAGTGGAGCGACGCCGAGGGAGACGCGACTTGGGAAACTAAAGCTAGAATGCGTACTGCCTACCCTTTTCTATTCGAGGGTACATCCTTGATCTTTCCTTTTCCTTAAGTTGCGCTTTTATCTATCCTTTAGGTATATTTCCTCGACCTTATCCTTTAGGTAGAAACCCTTTGGATGAAAACATGTAATTGAAACATGTTATGGATGATGGTTGCAAATGGTTGCAAGTGATTGCTAGTGGTTGCTCGTGGTTGCATATACACACACAATCTAGGTTTTAGATCGGCTCAGTCACTTCATATTGCATATGCATATATGGTTGCATTTGTATATGGTTGAACTTTAATGTGTTGTCATATGGATGTTGCATCTGTATTGAATGATTGTGCACTCATGTAGAATCATGAATAGGAAAATTTGCATACATAATGGATTCATGGCACTTACATAATTCGCATTAAGGAGGTCAACTGAATCAGTAGACCGCCTGATTTTGCATTAGATAAGTACATGTATACACACACACTTCGCATATGATCATGAAGCATTAGAATTCTTTTAAGGACAATGGATGCTCGTGTTTGATGGATGAGTAGATGGATGATTGGATGTTAGGATATACATTCCTCCTAACTTGAAGATTTCGGGGACGAAATCCTTTTAAGTGGAGGAGAATGTAACACCCCGCGAATTCTATAACTGTGAAACTCACAAATTAAAGTATAATTATTTTCAAATCAAAGAACTAAGGGAAACGGGATACGCCATTGCGTTCGTCTCGGAAAAATACGCGAAATAGAGTCCGAGTTTTCGAAAAACGGATATCGTATGAAGAAGTTATGGACGAACGAAGTTAGGCGAAAAACCGAAAAAGGGTCAGAATGCACTGGCGCACTTGGGAAGTGTGCCAGAACAAAAATGAACTGGCGCACCTGTGAAGTGCGCCAGTACATTTTTGAACTGGCGCACCTGCCAAGTGCGCCCAGGTCAAAAATGACCTGCTGGCCAGGTCTGGTCTAGCCCTGGCTGACCAGGTCTGTGTTTGGCCGATTTTCAGAAGCTTGCTTTGTCATTAGGGCTAGGTGGCAGGCTCTAATTGGTCTCTCTTGCGAATGAATGGCTACGATCAATCCAAGCAACATCAATGGTCCTAATCAGTTTATAACCTCTATATAAACAACCCTAGACTAACCCTAATCTATTCATTCAAAAAATAAGAACAAAGCCGCCATGTTGCTGAGGAACGACTAAGAGTAGCCGCCAATTGGAGAGAGAGGATTAGGAGGAAAATTCTAAAGCCTAAAGCAATTCAAACAAAGCAAATCAACGCCTACGTCATAAGGAGTCGCATCTCTAAATTCCTAAATTAGAGAATTCGCCGCAACGATTGTAAGTAGAGTATTACTTTGGTATGAACAAATAATTGTGTTGGTTCGCATGCTTGAATTGTGGCAATAAAGTAATTCATATTTGTGCGTTCTTATCAATTTGAAATATTATATACGTTTGGATATTCTTGAATTATGTTATTCAATTATAAAGAACTACATGCGGTAGTTCTATGCAAGTACACGCTTGGAATATTTTGCAAATTATGTAATCCATGTTGAAGCTACATGTATGTAGTTGATTTAAATTCATGCAAGTTTGGGGCTTTGCTACTATGCCATCATAGTGTGTATTTTTATACAAACGTCATTTTTATGAAGTACTTGGAATAGGTTTGGGTTATCATAATCCATATGAAATTATGTTGAAAATTTGGGCATCATGTATTAAGCCATGCTTTTGTACTAGAAAACCTATTTGCAAACTTATGAATATGGCTAGGCTATGAATGATATTTGGCATAATTGAAATCCATGATTAAGTCTATCTTATTTACAAGAATTTTATGATGACATATGTGGTACATAGCTAGGTTAGATTCAAAAATCCCTTTTTGCAAGTTTACATGACTAAAGTAAAAGTCTTGATTTCATGTTAGAAATATTTATGCCATGGTTATGTGAACAAATTTAACTATACCTATGCCATGCTTATGTTTGACATTATGCCATGCTTATGTTTGACATTATGCCATGCTTATGTTAGAAATATTTATGTCATGCTTATGTTAGAAATATTTATGCCATGCTTATGTTTTACATTATGCCTAAATAAAAGTATAGGTTCATGTTGTAGTTATGACTATGTGCCAATAGTGATACCCAATTTAGATTCATATCTCAACTACAAGTTCACATGCTTTGATTCATGTCACCTATGCTTTATGACCAAAGTATATATGCAAGTACACCAGTTTCTATTTTGTATTTCCAACGTCATATTGCAAGTTCATGCGCTCACCTTCCCCTCTTTGTGTATGTAATCACGCTTTAAGCCTCCCCTTTTCGCATGGCTAAGTTGGGCTTTAAAAGGCTAAGCCCAACATATATATATATATATATATATATATATATATATATATATATATATAACAAACGGACGTGTAAAACGGGGGAAAATAACGTTGGGTTAAAATTACTAATGAATGAAGATATAAAATAGAAGGGCCCAAATTCAAGTATGGGTTGGGCTCATGATTGGTGTAACCTTTACACCATTAACTTAATAATTGGCCGCAAATATTTACATATAAGGAAATAAAGAAGAAAGACAAAATATGTAAATGTAGAACATACGATGTGTTTAACCCGAGGTTGGATTGAGTTGTGATGTAAACCTGCCCGGAACCGCCCGGCTGTCCAGTAGTCACAACAATACCTATCCAATGTGGGAGGTTAAACATGGAGCCCAATAAGGACCCGAGGTTAGACTGAGTTGTGGCGTAAGACTTCCCGGAACCAACCGGCAACAGGCAGTCACAACAATACCTGTCTAATGTGAGAGGTCAGGGCCTTAATAAGACAATTAAGGCTGAGTCAGGATTGTTAGGATTAAGTGAACTAAAGACTTAATCAAAATGGAACATGCTAAACTAAACGGACTGGTGGGGGTTAGGTTAGAAAACACTTAACCAACTTAGCATGTTGGCTAGAGATAGAAAACCTAGTAACGGGGGACCCTTTTCAGTAGTAACCCTCGAAGGTGTATCAGGATACCCTGAAACTAGGCAGGGTGGGGCACGATTACTGGGCTGATTGTAAGAGGTCAAAACGACGGCGGTGGTGTAGCAGTGTAGGTTCTAACGGGGTGCGGGCGTGCACACACTCCGGCGCAGAAAAATAAGGCACTGGACACCAGTAGCATACCTGTGCACTCTAGGATTGTGTCGGGTTGCCACTATGGGACTTGATACACCCCATGGTGGGACCAGCATAGGTAACTACAACATCGGGGGTCGTAAGACACATGTAACTATGCGAGTAGGAGCCGATCATTATAAAATGGATCACTTCACCCTGATTATGGGGCGCCAGTTGGAAACTAGTTTAAACGGGTTCAGAGATTAACAGGGGGTACGATAGTATATTCGACCCTAGACAACTTAACCAAGTTTATAGTGTTTGCCCACTTCTTGTTTATACTTATCATACCCAGTTCTTTATTCATAGACAAAATAGTACTAGACTTACTCAGGCTTTATGTCTGACTCTACTTTTCTTTCGTCTTCTTTTCTTCCGTTTCCCCCCCTCCAGGTCCACAGGGAGGGAACACAGCAGCTTGACCAACCTTAACATCCAGCTTGAAGAAGAGAAATGTATTGCTTGGACTTTCCTGTTTTGAACTATGGCATTGGACAATCCACTATGGGGACTTTTGCAGTTTATCTACGCTTTATTTATGCTTCTTTAAATAATGTACTCAAGACAGATTATGAAAGTGTTATGTTATGTTTTTGGAAAAAGATGTAAGACAACCATGGTGATGTTTTGTAACACGTATTTGCTTTTATGAAATAAAAGTTTGTTGATTTTCCGCTGTTTACAAATATGTGTTCTTATATCTGTCTTGTATATCTGTGACTTATACTTATAAACCTCCACCAAAATTAGGGCATTCCCTTTGAGAGTGACCCTAACGGAGGTGGGGTGTTTCACTGTAAAAAATGGTAAATTGAGCAGAATGAAAAGTCACGACTGTCACATTATGATGGAGCATTTATTTCCCGTTATGTTCAAAGAACTACTGCCGTTAAAAGTTTGGAAGGTAGTAATAAATCTTATTATGTTTTACAAAGAGCTTTGTTCGAGTGCTTTGAAAATGCAACGTTTACGTAAACTTAAAGTAGATATACCCATATTGCTCTGCAAATTAGAGAAAATATTTCCGCTAGGATTTTTAATGTAATGGAGCATTTACCTATTCACCTACCAACTGAAGCACGACTTTGAGGTCCTGTCCAATATGGATGGATGTATCCATTTGAGAGGTATGAATAAACATGTTACCTAATACTTTAAATTGCACTTAAAATATGAAATAATGTAAATTATTTTTGCTCAAATATCTGAATCATCTGAAGAAAAGAGAGACAAAAAGCACGAGTTGAAGGTTCGATATGTAAATCTTACATTGAAGAAGAAGCTTCGTTCTTTTTCTCTTATTATTTCAGTGATCATGTGAATATATCATTTGAAAGTATTCCTCGTAATGACGAAGGAGACAAAGAAAAACCGTCTCGAACAATTTACCTATTTTAGACAATATGGTCGACCTTATGGCAAATGTGTAGATGTATGTCTTAACGATAAAGATCACCATGTAGCACACACTTATGTTCTTCTAAATTTTCCTGAAGTTGCACCATTTATTAGGTAATTTGTAATATTTCTTAGTCCTTTATTCGTTTATATATTGCTTGCGTGTGTATGACCTAATGTAACATTTTATTTATATATACAACGTTTATGAACGTCAACATCCAAATGGAGATCCCAGTAAAGATTTTTCTGCTTGGTTTACAAATAACGTTTACAAACCCGGAAATTGTGTTGATAATGAAGGGCTGAAACATCTTGCAATGGGACTAAAAAGAATGGTCAAGGCATATCCAATATATTTTGTTAATGGATATAAATTTAACACCATGGAATACGGTGCTGAGAAATTAATGAACAATACTAGTGTATTCTTTAAAGGTAGTTGTAACAACTCGTATTTTTCAAATATTTAAATTATTAAATATAGTATGATTTTTGAATATTTATGGTTATAAATAAAAAAAAATTGATGATTTAATTTTGTAGATTTACTTGTAAACTTAATTAAACTGTTTATGTAATAAAATAAAATTTATATTGACAATAGTAACTCGTATTGTTTGTAAATAAAATTTTGATTAAGTTTATACCTATAAATACTGAGAGTTGAAATAAATAAATAAAAGTTGAATGAAATAGATGGGTTAATTTAAAAATGAAATTCGAATTGAATTTGGTTGATAATCAAGATTGGGATTCATATTAAATGGAGTTTGATTTATATTTTAATTTGAAATTTTGTTTGATTTATATGAAATAATAAACCTTTAGAATCAATTTAAAGGTAAACAAACAAAAACTATATATTTTATTATATTAATGAACCTGTAAAAATAGCTAATTTGCAAACGATCTCGGAATTCGATGGAATTAGTTTCATGGGATACAGAATTGTAAATTATTGTATGGTTTTTAATTTCGTAACCATCGAAGTTGTCGTTAGATCGTAAGAATTAAAAACGCGTAGAAAAGTTGTATGTAATTTAATTAAAATAATTAGATTTTAAGTATAACTATTGTAGACTTCCGAATTGGGCTTCGTCGCTAGTCCCATTGTGTTCAAAAGGCCTTAAAACCTATTGCTACGCTGTAAGCAGGCCTGATTTAGACACAGCCCGTTTTTGACTTTAAATACATGCAAAACGATAAATATATTATTAAAATAATATTTTCTGAAACCAAAATCGTGGCTGCCATGTACAGTTTTTCGATGGCCATAAAATTCGAAATCTCTTTGCTTAAATTATCTCAATCTGATCAATGAAATCAAAAGATTCCAAAAGAAAAATCGAAGATCTTTGCGTGAGCTTCGATTCCTTACGGTTTTATCAAATTATCGTGATCTCTAATCGTCGGAATTTGTCAAGCAAGGCGGCGCGGTTTATTGCCGTTTTTAGGTGATGTAGGCCACCAGAGGGCATGGCATTTTGGGCAGCGGTGGAGCTCGGAAGGACGAACAAAGTGGTGTTGTCCGATTAATGGTCGATGGTTATATGGTGATGCGTGATTTCATGTTTGGAAACGATGTTGGGTAACGGTTCATTGTCTAGAGAGAACGCACAAAAAAGAAAGGGAGAAGAGCTGCTGATGTGGTACCAAACGGTGTAATTCATATGTTTAAACTCGTATAAATTTTCCATACGAACTCAGTTTGATGCGCGGTTGGATCCGTTGGGATGTATCGAAATTCCGGACAACATGAAGCTGTCGCGAACTAATTCTGAGACTGTTGAATTTTGGGCTAAAAATTGGATTTCCATCTCGTTTGAAACCAAAGGTGAGTGATTAAACCCACTCACGCCTAACTAAAATTTTTGATTGTTAGTTAAATTAAATTTATGTTATGATATGATTGTATTGTTTGATTGTTTAAACATGTTATTTGTGTTAACCGGCATAGACAGTATAATTTAATTTAATCATTGTTGTTATAAATTATATGGTTAGAATTTAATTTCTAGTTTAAAATCTCATACCTGATGACTAGTAACTGATATTATATCGAACTGTTTAAATGTGTTGATTTTGATGGATGCCTTGAATTTATATATTTAATGTATTGATATGTAATTCATCTTGTTATCAACATTGTTTATAAATGTTATTGATTTTTGTTGAACCTAATTTGGATTGAAATGATATATATCCTTTCACAAAATACTAAATTTAAAATTTAGATATTACTTGGCCATAAAATAGAAATTATACACGGACAACGGTTGGTTAAATAATGTAACGACCCGAATTTTTTGATCTTTTGAGTTCGAATATTTAAATTGGTTTTAAATATTTTATTGAAAATATAAATGGATTTTAATATTGAATTCATTAATTAAATGACGATTGAACGTTTATATACACATATATATAATATAAAACGAGCTCGAAATGTCGCGGTAGTTCGTAATATTGAATTTTGAACTTCAATTAGATATACAGAATCCGTTTTAAGTCGGAATTCTGTGAAACAAGAAACATTTGGATCTATTTACTTATAATTTTCAAATGTAAGAGAAAATTCGAGTTTTTATATTGTAGATTTTGTTTTATGTCCAAATCAAATTTTTAAATAGTCGCTATGAAATTCGTTAATAAATTATTTTGTTTATTTAATTTATTTAAAGGATATATTTATATATTTGGACATCGTTTAACTCGAAAATGGTAATGTTGAGTTGTAATTTCCATATTGTTTTATAGTTGAAATGATATATTATTTTATGTAAATATATATGACTATAATAATTAATTTCTATTAAATGCAATAGTTTTGGAATTTGATTAAATTAATACAACTTTATCCCTAAGTAATATAACTCAAACCCTTAATAAATTACCTTTATTACCTCCATCGAGTAAAACTCAAATCCTTCACTATATAATTAAATAATTATTAGAGTTACCATGGTTTCCCCTTCAATTACACTATACGTACTGGGAATTTTCATATTCTTACATACCAATAGTAACACAGAGTCCAATTCAATTGGTAACCTTCTTGGATGATACACGTAGTCGGTTAACCCAAGCAGTTAAAACTCCAATCACTCCATTCAAGTTGTCCTTTTAGAGCACAACCAACAATGGCTTGTTCAGTTACTAAACAAGCCATGGAGCAGCCAGGTATGGCTTGTTCACTCACCCGTGGCTGGTCTGTGGCTGGTTTTGAGCTCCTCCGTGGCTGGTTCACCAAACAGAGACTGGTTCTTATAACGGCAAACTGTTTGCCGTTATAAGATTATAACGGCAAACACTTCGCTATTATAAGATTATAACGGCAAAGTGTTTGCCGTTATAATCTTATAACGACAAACAGTTTGCCGTTGTAGTCCCTAGCCGTTGCAACACCAACGGCTAGTTCACTTCCTCCCTATAAACCACCCTACCTCCTTCTTCCTCCTCCACACAACCACTCCACCTTCCCAACTTCATCAACAAAATGTCTTCGTCTGCACCCAAGCGAAGCGGGAAAAAACCATAAACAAGAAACTCATGTCCCAACCGCACTCGTCATCGTATGCCATGCAACGGTCAATCCAACAACAGCAACCGTTGCAGCCATCTCACGAATATGGCTACTCGCCGTATTCAAATTATCCATACCGTCCACCGTACCAACCGCTCGGTCCTCCTAATTTTCCTCCCATCCAATCGTCCGTCCCGCCACAGTTTTACCAACGACCGCCCGGGGTAGGCGTGTACGACGATCATTCATCGTATATGTCAATGATGATGCAGATCGAGCAAAGTCAACAACCTCACCTAACTCCGCAACAGACCGAGGTTCGTGACCACGAAGCGATGCAAAATCTGCAAAGACAGTTTTCGTATGGGTATGTCTCTCCTACTACCGAAGAAAATGTTGGGACTTCTACGGAGGAGGAGGAGGAGGAAGATGCAAATGAGGAAGTAAATGTTACAAATTCTGAAGAATTGAATGAAGAATACGTTGCACCTATCAGTCCCGAATATAACCAAAAGAAGAAGAAGAAGGTGAAGTCTTTAAGGAGCATTTTCAGTAAACGACACCAAACCGAAGTTGAATCGGAGTCGAATCACGGAATAGAAGATATTGAGGATGATAATGCTGAAGGGGAAGATATACCAGCGGATGGAAGAAGAAAACAATGTAAGTTTACTTCCGAGCAGTACGTTTCACTTGCTAAATCGTGGATACGCATTTCACAAGACAGCATTGTTGGAAATAATATGAAAGGTGAGAAATTTTGGGAAAGAGTAGCAGAGTTCTACAATTCGTTGGAAGCGAGGAATAGAACATGGGCATCACTTAGAGGCGGTTATAGAGTTATGAATGCCGCATGTCAGAACTATCTTGCAATACTGACAGCCTTGGAGAACAGACAGCAAAGCGGTGCTGCACCTTATGACGTTGTAAGTACCGTAGATTACTTTGAAAAATAACTTACTATACTATGATCGATTAGTTAGAAATGACATACGCTCATACAATATCCACTTTGTGTTACAGATTGAAGAGTCACGAAAGGCCTACCAGCAAAAGTATGGTCATCCATTTAAATTTCAAGACTGTTATGAGCTTCTATCTAGGTTGCCGAAGTGGAAGAACCCCAGCAACTTCATGTTTGAGCAGCATAACAAAGCTAGAAGGATGAACTACTCTGATTCTAGTCCAGGAAGTGGCCCGAGTTCGCAAGAAAGAAACCCTTTATTTGGAAGTAGTGATGGACGACCTATCGGCAGATCCAAGGCAATTCACCTGGAGCAACGAGGTGCAGAGTTTGCTAGATTTATGGAAACAATGGAGAGTTCATCTAAGGCAACAAAAGAGCATAGAGCTCGATTTTCGGTGGAAAGAAACCATAGCGATGAAGATTTCCAAAAGGCAGTTAGGGATGATCGAGAGCTCCGCAGACAAGAACATGCGGAGAAACAAGCCATGGAAGAAAAGAAGCTGGAGGAGCAGAAAGCTTTGGCGCGAGAGAATAATTATGTTAAAATTATTACATGTGATTTTAGTAAGCTTACCCCTCTACAGCAAGAACTAGTAGCCGAGCAGATTGGATAGTACAGAAAAAACAAAGGAAGCAGAAGCGGAAGCGTTAGTGGCTCGTATATGGACTAGCTATGTATGTTGGGTTAAGTTGTAATATGATTGTGAACTGTTTGTAGTATTTATGTACTGGTGGGTGTTTATGTACTAGCTATATATGTTGGGGTGAGTTGTAATATGATTGTGACCTGTTTCTAATATTAATGTAGTAGTTGTTGTTTATGTACGAGCTGTATATGTTGGGTTGAGTTGAAATAATGATACAATCTACAATATGATTGGAAACCAGATTTATTGACTCAAGTACGCACTGATAGATAGTTCAAATGATACATAGTACACGACTACACACTGATACATAGTTCTAGTACCAACTACTGATTCCGACTATTCCTTCCTTTATGCGCCCACAAATGTTCCACCAACTGGTCACGCAATTGGAAGTGTGCAGCTTGATCTTCAATGTGTTGAACCATATCAACATATTCTTCCATTGAGTTTACATCTTTATGGGTTTTGCATTTAATCCCGTAAACATGTCAGGATAATTAGACTTTTGATTCTTATATCCGCCTCTTTCAGACTCCACAATCATGTTATGTATTATTATACAAGCATACATGATTTCTGATAGCACTCTTGCATCATGAAAACGAGCAGGATTTCGTAAAATATGAAATCGGGCTTGTAAAACACCAAACGTACGTTCGATGTCCTTTCTTTAGCTAGCTACTTTTTCAGTGAAATACCTTTCTTTATCATTTGATGGAACTCTGTACCCTTGCATCAAAGTTCTCCACTTTGGGTATATTCCATCGACTAGGTAGTACCCAGTTTTGTGTTCGATATTACCAAGTTTATATGAAACATCTGTTGACAGTCCGTTAGCAAGTTCTGTGAAAAGATATGATTGTTTTAAAACATTTATATCATTCAATGAACCTGGGACTCCAAAAAAAGCATGCCAAACCCATAAATCGTCTGTTGCTACTGCTTCAAGGATCATTGATGGCACTTTCTTATGTCCGGTGAACATTCCTTTCCATCCCGTTGGGCAGTTTTTCCAAGCCCAATGCATGCAATCTAAACTTCCAATCATACCTGGAAATCCTCTGGCTTCTGCCCTGCGTAGTATCCTGGTTATATTGTTAGGTCCAGGCGTTCGTAGATACTCCTTCCCAAACTCTGCAACAACTGTTTTACAGAATTCTTTCAGACACTCTATTGCTGTTGATGCTGCGATTCTGAAATATTCATCCATTTGATCGCCAGATGTTCCATAGCTTAACATCCTCAACGCCGATGTGATTTTGATGTGTGGTGAATGGCCGATTTCTTGTGCTCCGTTCAGTCTATAAGTGAAATATGGATTTGACTGGTGAAGTTTAAGATATATTTTTGAGAAAATAGCCGGACTCATACGGTAACGACGGCGGAACAAAGTTATATCAAAGGTTGTATTGTGGATGAAGTAATCCCTCATTAGTCTTTCATGTCCATCCTTGTAGTCTCTCTTATACCGTCGGTCAATCCGGCCATGCATGCTACCCCGATGGTTGCTAGTTGAGCCTTCAGCGAAATAATTAGAATACGCAACCATTGCGTGCTGTTCCAGCTCCTCCTCCATCTCTTGCTCCACTTCTAGTTCGGAATTATCAGTTTGATTCTTCTTGTTTTTCTAGTAATGGTAGTATAGATTTGGATCCATTGCTTGCTTTTTTATAAGTTGAGTTTCGTTGTTCTCTCTAAGCGTATCCGAACGAGAGATATATATAAGCAGGGATGGTGAACTAAATATCTCTGACATAGAGTACATGTAGGCAATAATGGGTGGCAATAATGGTTCCAACATGATGGTTCTGTCATTGAGTAGTCAATTCGGATAGTTGTTGTGATGTGAAAGGTTGGCACTAAATGGTTGGCAATAATGGTTCTGTCATTGAGTACTCAATTCGGACAGTTGTTGTGATGTGAAAGGTTGGCACTAATTGGTTGCCAATAATGGCTCTGTCATTGAGTAGTCAATTCGGACAGTTGTTGTGATGTGAAAGGTTGGCGACTATTTTAAAATTCAAAACAAACATAACTAACAATCAATGTCACTGTAATAACCCGGAAATTCTGAACCAGTTTAAAATTTTTATTTTGGCGATTTTAGCGAATTTTGGACATTTAAAATAGATTATTTTAAATAATATCGACTAGAAATTTATTTTGAATATAATTCGAACGTATATATTATATACGTCGTCGTTAGAATATAAATAATTATATATAATTATAAATAGAATTGAAAATGGCGGGGTAGTTCGATAATTTGATTTCAAACTTCAATTGAATGTACCGGGTGCAAAACAATCCGGATTTTAGTGAAACCAAAAACATTAGGATCTAATCGAGAATATCTTTCCAACGAATCTGAAAAATCAAGATTTCATAGCGGGAATCAAAAGATATGTCCAATTGAAAATTCTGAACAGTCGCTATGGAATTCAGGCCCTTAAAAATGGAAATTTTACAAGCGACCTCGGATTTCGACGAAACCACTTTTGTTGGATCCGTGATGTCAAGTTATTGCTAGGTTTCAAATTTCATAATTTTTCGAATCAATATGTGAGCGTGGCAAAGGAAAACGTGTTTGACTAGTTTCAGTTGATTTTAATCGACTGGAAAATGGCCATTTTTCAAACGGTTTATATTTATGATTGAAATTTATATTTATGATTGAAATAGTTCATACAGACACAACAACTGACGATAGTACATGCGAACTAGCTCAATCAAAGCATGGAGTAGGAATTAGTAACTTCATTAAAATGCATTTTACGTTTAGTCTTACGGGCGTCGCCTGATGTTCAATCGCAACTGCTCATTATCACTTCGAACACGTCTATTTTCCCGTTCGAGTTCGTTACAATATGCTATTCCCCGAGGACACAAAGGTTGGTCTATCCATTCCGTGTAATTGCAACCATTTGGAAAGGCTGGGCATCGCTGAATGCGCAGACCTATATTGTTTCCCTCTGCTTGAACCACAACTTCAACCGCGTACCCGCAGTAGCAATGAACTGGATAGGAATCAACTATTTGTTCCTGCAGTGGTACACGAAAGAACTCTGCTTCCTGAGTTGACTGAGTGACAGCTTGTTCAGATGATACTTGAACAGGTGGGACTTGAGTTTCATATGGAGGTTGAACAGGTGGGACTTGAGTTCCTGTATGTGTTGTTTGAACTATGCAAGACGTGACCAGTCAATGTGCTACAGTCCGTCGACCAACTACAGATGGTTACGAAACGTTAATACATTTCAAACAACACATACAGGAACTAGAACAGCAGAACATAGTAACATCAAATAACGATACAAGTGATATGATACAAGCGATACGATACAAGTGATAGGACGCGTAACGATACAGTACATATTAGCATAACATAAAATATTTAAATCCTAATTTAATCCACGTTGGAGTCGATATTAGCATAACATAATTTAATCCTAATAGTCGCACCTCGTCATTGTATCGCTCTTCCATTTCAATATACCACTCGGTTGGTTCTCTAGATGCGGACGGATTAGGATTTGATGGTCCAGAAATAAGGTCCGTGTAATTGTAAGAAGATGGATAAGAAATTAGCATGACAACGCTCTAAGTAGATGGATGGGGTTTTAGTGAAACGACATTCAATATATATAGGAGGAGATGTAGTTACCAATGCATAAAGGAGTTTGCCGTTATAAAAATATAACGGCAAATTGTTTGCCGTTATAAAAATATAACGGCAAACTGTTTGCCGTTTTATTTTATAGCCGTTGCGCCCCAACGGCTACTTAAACGGTCGCAATCCCTCCCATTATATATCAACCTACCTCCTCCTTCTTCCACACTAACACACTACCTTTTCAACTTCAAGTTGTACAACCCAAAAAATGTCTTCTTCTGCACCCAAGCGAAGCGGAAAAAAAGGTGTAAGCAAGAAACCCCTATCCCAACAGCACTCATCGTCATATCCCTTGCAACGTCCAGTCCAACCCCAACAGTATTCAAATGACGATGCTCATTCCATTTATCAAAGAGCTGGAAAAGAAATTGTACTCGAAGGGAAGTTTTCCGAGCCACTAGGGACGATTGGATCCAACCCTATTTGCTATTGTGGACAAGTGTCGGTCGTTGTTGTTGACGAGACCGAAACAAATGTCGGTCATCGATTTTTTGGTTGTGAAGCCTTCAACGACCACATGAATTATCCTGATGCCATTGATTGTTGTTGCTTTAATGATTGGATTGACCCTCCCATTTGCGAACGTGGACGTTAGTATGCACTCGAAGCACAAGCAGAAATAAGACGCTTGAGCAAGATTAATGCCGGTAAGACAAGAGATGGTCCTTTCCCTAAACCATGGTAGGTGTACGTGTATGAATTTGATGCTGGTGTGCTCAATTGTTGTAGTTTGTATGATTATGGTTTGGCATTTCCTTCTGTTCTACTAGTTGTCGTTGTTCCAGTTGTTTTATTTGCTCAATAGTTGTACTAGTTGTTGAAGTTTGTATGATTATGGTTTGTCAATAGTTCTACTAGTTGTCGTGATATTATAGTTGTTTTCATTCTGTCGCAAGCAGAAATAAGGCACCTGGGAACGGCCCATTTTTCGTAACCATTTCGTGAATTGAAATGGTTAAAGCACTGGTGGACGACCCTTTTTTTCGTGCTGGTAGTCTCTTCCGAATTAAATGACAACAGTATACGAATTTAATAGTAATTGCCCACATTTGTTGTGATGTGACCGGACACTGTTGGGAATCTAACGTAATATCACGAGATTAATAGTACATGCCAACATTTCATGTGATGGCACCATTTTTCGTTCTGCAATGATGTGACTGGACAATGTAGAGAATCTAACATAATATCACGAGGTTAATAGTACATGCCAACATTTCATGTGATGGCACCATTTTTCGTACTGCAATGATGTGACCGGACACTGTAGGGAATCTAACGTAATATCATGAGATTAATAGTAAATGCCAACATTTCATGTGATGGCACCATTTTTCGTGCTGCAATGATGTGACTGGACATTGTACAGAATCAACCATAATAACACGAGAACCCTGTAAACCGTATTCAAGTATGTTGAATTGTAACTGTTGGTCGTACATTGCCCTTATAAGTACTCCATATCTGATAATCCATCTCATACCTTCTACAGCTTCAAGCAGCACCGTTGTAGAGTAAAGGGAGAAAATTTATTTTCTTGTTTTCTTAAAGGTAACGTTTATAATCAACAAAATTTGTACTTCTAGTTACTCTACTAATTCTACTGATGCACAGGTTACATGGACAATTCAAAAATAAGTGATGAAGAAATGGGAAGGATTTTTGATGAGTACGAACGAAACTTAGTGAACGATAACGAAAAGGGTTTAGTTCATGATACACAAGTTGAAGAGGTGCCCGTCGCGATTCAGCATTGAGTGGTTACAGCTCCGCGTCCTTCTCCAGTAAATCAACGACCTAGTAATAGTGCTTGTAATAATTCTCCTACTCCAGATTTTTCGTCTAAGGATTTGCTGGCCCTCGTAAAATCCTATATTGAGGTTGAAAAGAGAGATGAGTTGCTAATGCAAAGTGGAGGGGGTTTAACATATGAAGAAAGATGGGCAATGATCACGAGGCTATACAACAACCATCGTTCCCGGCCCACTACACGAACATCGGTTGAAATCCAAATGGCTAATCGTCATTTTGCAGACGCTTGTGATCGGTACACAAAGATTATCGAAACTGTTGAAGACGAGAACATATTTAAAACAAATCAAGCAACATATGATTCTCGTTAACTTTTCGAGTATGGTGAGGAGTTCGTTGGTTACGAAGCGTATAAACTACGCTACAGTTGGTTGACCCGCTATGGAACTGAGTAGGCTTATGGTATTGTGATTTTATTGTTGTTTTACTGTCTATTTACTTTGCTGTTTGTGCGTAGAATATGGAGTTATCTGTAAACCTTGTTATGTTGGCGTGCTGTTTAAGAATTTTGCATTTCTACACGAGAAGAGGGAAACCTTGTTCAACATCAAATTCAAACGTTATTACATTCCAAACAACACTTACAGGAACTAGAACAACAGAAGATACCGGCTCTACACAAAAACATTCTCTACACATAAATACAGTCTCTACACATAACCAAATGTAGTCTCTACACAGAAACATAATCAAAACGTACCCAAAATACATTGAAAGCACATAATAGCGGTAGTCAACAAATACAGAACGCATACTCAAACAATAGGAACATACAACTGACAACTGCGAAAACGTAAAACATCGAAAGTACATAATCATGGTTGTGAACAAATACAGAACGTCTACTCAAACAACAAGAATAGACAACTATCAACTAGGAATACGTAGAACAACAAAAGCACATAACAGTGGTAATACAACAAAAGTACATAACACTGGTGCTCAAAAAATGCAGAACGTCTACTCCAACAGTAGGACCATACACCTAACAACTGCGAAAGTACATAAAAGTGATAGTAACTCAGTCGTCCGAGTCATATGAATGTGTACGTGGATGTGTGCGGCGCCGATGACGTCTCTCATCATCACCAACATCTGGAGGCTGACTGGACCCAGCACTAGACCTATGGTGGTAATACATCTGCAAGTCCTGAAGTCTCTTGCGCTCTGCCTCAAGCTGGGCCTCTAAATGCGCCTGCTGCTGTCGTGCCTCCTCTGCAACACGACGTAGCTCACCATCATAGTAATCTAGGCTACGCCTATGCTCTATAAAGCCCGTATGCCTAATCCCCATCTTCATATCATACAGATCATGATATGATATCTGTGTAGGATCCGGGTAATCGTGATGGGCCGGAGGATGAAACACGTCAACGTAATGATCCGGTCCAATGGTGGGCACTGCCATAGTCCATCCAAAATGACTGGCGGCCGCCACATGATCAGCTGCACGAAAACTCTGACTGGGCTGGGTATCATCCTCGACAACAGGTGGACGTATGCCGTGTCATATAGCAGATGGCCCTACTAAATCAATCGATGCTGCATGCGTAATCGTATCTGAGGACCCGGTGAAAAATCTACGCTAGAAGGTAAGGTAACACTCCCCGATAATAACAAAGCTCTCAACCGTCCACCAGCCTGCTGTCTTGGCTATATCTAGCTGCTCCGTCGGGTAAATCATGCACCGATAAGTATGTGGGTGTGGATCATCCGGAATAGCATCGAAGTCATACAACTGTCTCCAGCACCTCTCACCAAGATACCAATAAGCACCTAGCGCCACGGGAGAAGATATAAGTGGAAATCTCCGTCCGGCAAGCATCCTAGCAATCTGTATGATCTCAAGATCGATGGATGTACTCTGCTCAAATGGATGCCATAGAATCTGATCCCTATACATCCTCAGCTCGATCTGGTTATGGGCAACGGGAAACACATGGCGTGACTCATTATCTCTGGGCCCCCGGTTGTCCGCAGTCCAAAAGCATATACGGGGGAAAAATGTCGATGGGTCTGCAATACGGGTGATAAAATGAAAGTTCCTAGAGTACTCAAAGTACCAATACTGTAACAACTCCCAGAATCCAAATAAAGAAACCTGAGAATCAGTGATGGTGCACTGCATGTCGAGACATCTGTATAGGTATGCAAGGATAGGTGTGCCCCAATCATATAAAATCGCCCCATCGGCATTTATCTCAGCCGCGACTGCAAAAAACCCCACAGGAACGCTACTGCTCGAAGAACTAAAGAAAAGGTTACCCATAAGGTATAACACAAATAATCGAGCAAGCTCCAAGTCGTCATCAACAGAGTAGTGCTCGAGTATCCTGTCCATAGCCGCACGGATCGCTCTCACTCTAATAGCGCCTTCTGCCTGATACGACGTAGCAGAAACATCCAAATGAGGCAGTAGATCATGAACAAGTGCACGATCACGCCATCGACCATTGTCATAAGGCAGTTGGGGATAAGCACTTACTCCAATGCTAATACCAGTAAGCATGGAGAAATCAAGCGGTGTAAGTCCTAACTCACCACAAGGAAAGTGAAATGTGTGGGTGGTTTTGTACCACCGTAGAGCAATGGCCACACACAATTGGACATCGACATTTATAACATGGTTTATTCCTAAAATAGCAAATTGCACAATAAGATAAAATATGACTACTAAATTATCCACTTATTTCATTAAAAGGTCTATAATATTACCTAGAAAAAATTGAAATCCAAGAGCATGTAACAGTCCGGCGACCCCCTCCTTACCCGCCAAGTGTGCATGATAATATCTAAGTGTGGTCGCTAACGAACCACGTGGACGTATATTCCGCGACTGTTAACGGTTCAACAAAATGTTATACCATCTACCCAATATCTAACACTCAAAGAATACTATGTAAATAATACTAAAAATACTTACAGCCAAACTCGACTGCGTGCTAACGTGTACTTCGTCATCTGGAAGAATGCGAAAGTTGGATAGCGCAGGAAGCTTCGCGGCGCTGAGGTTCATATCCACATAGCCATCGAGTTGGCCCTCTCTAGCGGCAACTGATCCAACACCCCTACGTGCCCTGCCTGCTCGTCCGCCTCTACCGCCGCCACGTCCCCGATGGACGCCTCCCTATTGCACCTCTGCTTCTTCGTTCTCCATGTTTTCGGCGGCTACAAGTAAGTCTTATATTCCGAGCACTGGCTGTTGGCCACTACCACCTTCACCACTCCCGCCGGCGCCACGATCGTTGCCGTGCATGAATTTTTTGGCGAATTTTTTTAGTAATCTAGCCATATTTTCGAACTAATATCTCACACAAGTTAGTTAATTTGGTTAAAAACTGACGGATTGGTGAATTGGTGGAGAAAATTGGGTGAAAAATGGGGGAGGAATATGGGTTTTCGGGTTTGAAGAAGGAGGAAAGGGAAATGGAGCAGAGGAGGGGAGGCGGCGAGGGTTTTGGGGGGTAACATTATAACGGCAAACACTTTGCCGTTATAATGTTATAACGACAAAGTGTTTGCCGTTATAATATTACAACGGCAAAGACTTTGCCGTTGTAATATTATAACGGCAATATCTTTGCCGTTGTATCCCCACTCCTCAACCAACCTGTGGCTGGTTCTCCCCTTCTGGGTGCTCGGCTCGTTGGACCAGTTTCAGAACATGAGAGAGAATAACTGAACAGAACGGATGGTTGGTTATGGTCTTAACTTCAATCTTTATTGCCAAACAAAGACACTAGAATCTTCAAAATCCCGACACAAATCTTACATGGTTGAGCAAATACTGTAAGATCACGTTCTTGGCACAGTTAGAAATTTCGGCTGCCACATTATAAACAATATATATACACAGGCTAGTATACTTCAAGCTTAAGAAAACTTAAGTCTACCCTATAACCTAGCTATGGAAATGAAGCACGTCACCCTGTTAATGACAAGAAACATCACCATAAATATTTGCACATGGTGATTGCAATCCAATAGCTAGCCTATCTCTGTAGTCTGTGCGCAACAACAGTGTTCCCCCTTGTCTACCAAGTAACCCCAATTCCTTGTCTGCCAAACCATTTTATTACTTGCGTGCCGAAACACGAAAGCGTACACGAAGGAACCAAGTGGGGATTGATGCAAATGAACATGCAGGCGAGTGGGAGGCATCATGATTAACGTACACGGTTTTGTGCACTGAGAAGCTTCAGACATCAGCAAATGTTTTGGGAGGAGCAATGCTTAACGTCGCATTGTGCAGAAGCCGCTGGGGCAAGGGGGAGAGGTGTTGGCAATCGCGGTTCGGGTAGGGGAGTCTTAAGTCTTTTGGTGGAGTTTTTCATCAGTAAGGGAAGGGGTTGTTTCCAACAAGGAACGCTCGTACATACTGTGTAAAGAAAAGAAGAAGGGGTTGCATGAGAATGGGAAGATGAAGACTGTAAGGAAAAAGTTGGGTTCGTTGATGATTTAGATGGAGGAGCAGCTCTTGTCCATGCGGGTTTAGTTTTTGGACGTGGGTTCTATCGTGTGGGATGGAGTAGCTGGTTTATTTCCATGGGGGAAAGCGGTTGCGTTAAATACAGGGGAGCAGGTGCTTGCGTCCTCAAAGTGGAAGAAGATGGTATATACCAAGTTCTAAATTCCGTTTTCCGTTTCCGTTCCGGTCATTGATGATTTCTGGAATTTCGGTTCCGTTTCGAAAATTCCGGAAATTCCGCTAAAATTCCGGTTTTCAAATTCCGGTACTTGTTTTTATATAAATGCACAACAAATATTCAATAGTGACATAAATTTATATTACATTCCTCGGATTACATAAAAGGGATTACATAAAAGATAGATTTGATGAAACAATATACAATATAAAACAATTTCAATACCAGAAACTGTTTCTTTGAGCATCATATGAATTATGGTCGTTATCTTCATCTTGTGTTAAATTGTAGTATGCTAGATAAGCGTACTGTTGCATTTGATCTGAACCTAAAAAGGTTGTCATCATGTTATCAAATGGCGAAGGTTCATCCTGAGTGTTTGATGTTTCACCTGCGTATGACTGATTTTGTCTATAATATAGATAATTTCCATCATAATCAGATGTAGAATACCTATAATCGGGAACGTCATCTGAAACATATGTATTGTCACAGTTATGTTGGTATCCACGATCAATTTGCAAGTGTCTGTCTTTTCGTCCATGATATTCATCTACACCTCTCATAGAATAAGTCCTGATAGGTCTTTGAGAATCACCAACATTGGAACCCACACCGTAGTCGCTAGTTGTGTCTTCACCATCAGCATTACCGGAACCATCATTTGACGAACTGCTTCTTTCACTATTTTGATTTCTTCTTTGTGCAGGGACTTCATCATCATTTGACCAAGGATTGTCACTACTATCATCAAGTAAAGGATTTTCAACTTCTCTAGTCCACTCCGCTAGCGGATCCTCTTCATGGAAAATATAATTCAAATCAATAAGTTGAGTAGATGTATTTTGTCGTGTAGCATGTCGTATTCTTAATCGCATATTATAATGTACAAACACTAGTTTTTCCAAGTTCTCCATTTTGTCGGACATTGCGATACATCACCAGTCATTGCCGCCAAGTGTTCTTTCATACGTGTTACGCCTCCACCGGAAATTATTTTGTTGCAATAATTGCACTTCGTTTTCTTTTTATCAACACCGACCGCTGTGCAGTAATTCCACACGATATCGCGATTAGCCATGATCAAATACCTGAAATTATAAACAAAATAATGTCAGTTTCTTTTTATCTACACGTTTAATAAGTTGCGGCTCAATCAAAAGAAGTTGCGACTCAACCAAATACAATACAATAACAATAACATAAACAATAAGTTGCGGCTCAATCAAAAGAAGTATAGCTGGACGTTTAATAAGCATGTGCCACACACATTAATTTGAAATTTAATAAGTGCGGCCCCAACTATCCACTTCTCATCTGTGGGAAAGAAAAAAAAAACGCAGTTTCTTTTTTCTTCCTCAAAGGCCACGCTGCATCTCGTTCGATGCTGAGAAAGAAAATATGCCCTAAATTGACGATTGAATTAAAAAAAAAAAGACCTCGCAGAAGCTATTCAAGATCAACGCAGACAACCCTAGCTGCTTCGAAGAAGAGTATGTTGAAGAGATCGAAGACGAAGCCAAGACAGATCAGTTTTTTTTTTTCGATGATAATTTCGTAAGTTTTCTACGATTTTATAGAAGGATTTTGATTCCTTTTCATGTGATATTATGCTGCGAATTTAGGATTTTGCTGGTGGACAAAATTTTGGATTGATTGAGATGATTTAAAGTGTAAAGATGCTCCATTTTCTTATGTGATTGAATCGATTTTGTTTTCTGGTTTCTCATGTGACTGTATTATGGAGTTTTCTAAAAGATACGGATCTGAATTTTTTTTTCCAGTTGTATAAACCGGAACGGAAAATATCGTGAATTCCGGCCCGGTCACCGCCGGAACCGGACCTGGATGGCCGGAGTTCCGGCGTGTCGGCCGGAATTTAGAACCTTGGTATATACTTCATTGCGAGTTGTAGTATTTTGGGCTAGTGCATGGACCGAGGATCTATAGTTTGGGCCGTGGGTCTTATATTATATATAAAAAAAAAAATAATAATAAGGACACTGGTCTTTAGTTTGGACGTGAAGCAGGACCTTTTGGTTTGTGAGGACACGCACAGAAGGAAGAAGTCCGGCACTTGCGGGTTTGTTTAGTTCTAGACCGAACAAAATAGGGTAAGAGCCATTTAAAGTAAACTATTAGTTTTAATTTAATTTGAACTATTTTACAACTTTTAATATTTTTAATGTATTCGCTAGTTATCAGAACCAGACCAATTTGATATCATTGGAACAATACGAACAAAGACTACGAGTTGGCGCTTGTCTGATCAAGATTGGAGCGACCGGGATTTTTAATTAAATTAAACATCAGTTTAATTTAGTTAAAATCAAGCTTTATAACGATGAACAGATAAAAATCAAGGTGAGTTCAACTCACTCAGTTCTCCCACTTATATTTATATGAGTTGGGTTTAAGTATTTGTGTGCTTTGATTGCTAATTGCGAATGATTGTCTGCATATACACTGAATATTTTTATATAATTGATTTAAATTAAATGGTTCGTTTAATTTAACCGAAACAAAATCGTTATTTTAACGATTATTTCCAATCGAGGTAACTTACCATGTTGGTTACGTTTATAATGATATAAACATTACTAAATTAAACCGAATGCTTAAATGATTATTATTGGTTGACCGCTATTAGTTAAGTTGATTATTCATCTACATATGATCATTATATGAATTGTTTAACCCATGGGATTGGATTACTGTTTTGGCTACCGATTGTTGAATCCAAAATCAACGTTGTTGTGATATTTATCAATGGATGATATTGGTTGAGAAAATTTATAGCAGATGGCCAAAATACGAACTGTTTTATAAAGATTGATTTACCATCAGGTCAATCAGTGAAAATGAAGTTATGAAATTTATTTTTTAGCTGAATATAGATTTTTAAATATATTATTTTTAATAAGATTTTTAAAAAGGAAGTAAAACCAACCACAAATATGTGGATTATTTTAACCAACAATCACCAATTTTTGGACCAAAATCGACCGTGTGCAAAGCACATGCTTTATCTTTTATAAATAAAATTCTTGTATTAATAAGATTGTTAAGCAAATGTGAAACAATTAATAACTGCGATTAATTGTTTTAAAAACAATTAAAATAAGATTATTTTGAAATGGATTATATAATATTATTTATTTATTTAAATGGAAAAGAGAGTTAGTATTGATTAACGGGTTAACCTTGCTTTAAAGTGGACCAAGCCAATTGTTGTAACAATAATTGATTATTAAGTTAAACAAATTTGTGCAGATTTATGTAATGAAATAAATTTAGCGATTAGTGTTCAACTTAATAATAAAAGGAAATTGGATATTCATCCAAGTTAATGATAAAGTAAATTATTTCTTAAATGAAGTTCATTTAAGTGATCGAAGTTATAAATGAATTATTATTGGCATTTAAAGAAAGTTGCGAACGGTTTTATATTTTAAAACAGATTTGATAAATTAAGTTATAAATGGGTTTTAAGTAAAGGCGATAAGCTTAAAATAAAGACTGCATAATATTGGAATCAAGTAAGGGAAATTGAAATGAAAAAAGGGTTTTATAATAAACCAAAGTTGTATAAACGAGTTATAAAAAGAGATGGGAAGTTAAAATGTTAATTTTAAATTAACGTTACTTAGTAATGGCATTGACTGAAATAGATGAGATTTGAAAGGAGATTTCCAAGATGTACGATGGAAAGGTTTAGAAAGAGGACTCGTGTAACTGAATTTGATAATTAATGTTATAGCAAATGTTTTAAATGGAAGTTAACGGGGGATGGGATATGATTTTAAGATATTTTCGCTAAATAGTAAATTAAAATGATTTGAGAATATTATATTATTTTATTGGCCAGGTGACGCTGTGTTCTAAACCAATGAATCTATTTTATTTATGATTGTTTATTTTGATAGTTAAATAACGACTATCAAAATCTGACCCAACGTTGTTGGTAAAGAAAGACCGGGATCGAATGTATATTCGAAAACCATTCCGACCAATTAATACGAATACATCGAAGATGCTGATCGAGATGGAGCAATTGAAGACCGTAGATCTTCATAAAATGGAAGAGTTACTTACAATCTCTAGCTGATCCCTAGAGATATACTGTGATTCTATCGTGGTTGAAATCTATGGATTGCAAGGACTACTCGCTACTGATCTTCAGGGTGATTCCTAGGATGTGGTAGAAGGGTGCCTTCGGTTCATCCTGTTCCTGGATGGCTTGTGTGGACTATGTGAACGGTGGCCAGACATTCCAAAAGTCGATTATAACCTCAAGCCTCATCAACCAGGAAATGGCAAAAATCGGGCAGGCAGCATGGCTATATGAGTCGCACACATTAGGGTGTATAATCACGTATCTAGAGAAATTCCTTTTGCTTCTTTAATCTATCGATGCTGTCCCTTTTCGGGAAACGGTGGTTTGAGCCCATACGTTGGTGATATACATTCGATACACTTAAGTGAAATGAGTGGTCGGTCATGTGTGGGCCGGGTTGCAAGACGTTCTTGTTGAACCCAGTGTATTCGCCTTTAGAGATACACTATCGGCAGTGGTTCCATACCTTGTCATAGTTGGAATCCAATCTCCAATAAGCGCCTGTGGTTTGGTTTGTATACTATATATGTGGAGCGTGAGATGCAAGCGTTCTGCTAGATTCTATTTATTTGTAATTAGACACTATTATAATATCAGATGATGTATATGATTTCAAAAGCGTTTTGGGTTATAGTAAGGTAAAAACTGTCCGTGTTTATGTGTGGGTTGGTCTTACTATTATCCTTTTCTTTCAAAAGGATTTTGAACCTTAAAATCAATGTGGGTGCTATTTAAACTTAGCGAGTTTTACTCACTCTGGTTCACCAGACTGACCCGGTATTTGTAAATACTCGGGTTAGACCGAGTTGTACAGATTCAGGTTATCAGATGCTGTGAAGTCCAAAGACGAGCTGAAGGAGTTCAGACGTATGATGTTATCCCATTATTATTCCACTGTGTTATATGAGGAAATGCTATTATAACTGTCCAGATGTACTGATATACTCTGATGTTGTAAGTATTATTTCAAGCTCTCAATAAAAGTTGTTTCTATATTATATTTTGTTCCGCTGCGATGTGAGACTCTATGATGTATTAGTTCTTCCTCTTATTCTTCTATTTTAATATTCTTTCTTTCTTATCTCACCCTCTTATTTCTTCCTCCTAGCTTTCTGGGCTTTGATACTTGAGTTTGGATACGGGTTGTGTTAATGTCCAGATTCAAGTGTCGAAATCGCCGGGATGCTACAGTTGGTATCAGAGCAATGGTTTAGGAATAACCTTGGCTCTGTGGTGTAACTCGATAGAGATTGGGTTAGTAATACCCTAGATCGAGATTGAGTGTGTATATACGAGAGCGTATTTGTAAATTTTATATACAAATGTTTTGTATTGTGTTATTTGATCAGTTGAAGTTGAACTGACAGATTGATACAATATTTGTTTTGGAAACGGGTAAATGAAATTATTTTGCCTAAATTATATTTTCATATATAAAAAAAATATAGTGAATATTATGCTCACATCCCTATTTTGAAACTTACTTAGGCTCACATCTGGTCATAAACTTATTATAAATTAGGTCCCTGTTTTCAAAACTTATAAAATAATAATTAAAAAATAATAAAAAAAATCGTAAATTAGTAATAAAATAAATTATGCATTATACAAAAAATTCAGTTCAAAAAACAACAAAAATCATGTCAGAAAGAAGAAAACAGCAAAAAAACAGAAAAAACTGCAGTTAAATGCATAATATTATGCACCTTTTTGAGTTTATTGCATGCATATGTGCAATTATTACAGTTCTTACAGCGCCTAGATTTAACTGCATATTTCAGTTCATTTTTATTTGTATACAAATGTGCAAATATCTCAGAAAACATGCACACATGTGCAACATTTTTATACGATAACACGTTAGCTAAAAGTAGGGACCTAATTTATAAAAAAAAAAAGAAATTTAAAATTAAAACCCGCCCCCTATTTTCTGAGTTCCGCCTTTTTTTTAAAAAAAATGTGCGGTACTTCATAAAAAAAATATTCTAAAATCTGGAAATAATTTCAGGATTCCACGGAAATAAAAAAAAAAGTTGCATACATTTATGCAATTATTACAGATAATTGCATATATGTTTGCAACTTTTCCGTAAGCTGTGTTCGGTTTGGAAATCTGAAAATAAACCTACTACTGGGAAAGGATAAAGAAAGACGTTGGGAAGTTTATGTCCAAGTGCATGAATTTCCAGTTAGTTAAAGCTGAGCAAAAGAAGCCTAGTGGTTTGTCACAACCATTGGAAATAAGTCTCAATGGATTTCATTGATGGTTTACTAAGGATTAGATCAGGTTGTGGTGGTATTTGGGTGAATCATGTATTAGAGGATCTTTTGAGGATTTGTATATTGGATTTTGGAGGGTCATATGATGACCATTTGCATTTGGTTGAGTTTGCATATAACAATAGTTATTAGTCCAGTATTGGCATGGTTCCATTTGAAGCTTTGTACGAAAGACCGTGCAACTCACCGTCATGTTGGTTAGAAACCGGTGAGAAGTATGTGCTTGAACCAGATATGATAAGAGAAACCTCAGACAAGATTAAGACCGTCCGACAATGAATGAAGGCTGCCCAAGATAGGCAGAAGAGTTATGCTGATAAGAGGAGAAGAGATTTAAAGTTCTCCATTGGCGACTTTGTGTTTGTCAAGACTTCATCGTTGAAGAGAATGATACGATTTGGCAGGAGAGGCAAGTTAACACCAAGGTTTGTTGGTCCATTCCCAATTCTTGAGCAAGTTGGGAATTTGGCATATAAAGTTGAATTACCAGAGAAGATGACAGGAGTTCATAACGTATTTCATGTTTCCCAGTTAAGGAAATTCGTGCACGACCCTAGTATGGCTATTTCACCTGATCAGTTGGATAACATCGAAGTTGAACCCGAGGCGGTTGGGAACCGCAAGCCTTTGCGTATTGTTGGGAACGATACAAAGCAGCTTCGAAGGAAGGTGGTGAAACTAGTCAAAGTTCAGTGGGGTGGTGATGAGGAAGGCTGTACTTGGGAAACAGATGAGAACATAAGGAAGAAGTATTCATAACTCTTTGCCTGGTAAGGTTTTGGTAGTGATAGTTCTTCCCTTGTTAGTAAACCGCATGCTAGGATTGGCTTGTTGTGTTGTTTTGTATGTTTTATTGTTTGAAAATGATTGATAGGCATGCGGAATACTTTGTATGTTTCAGTTAAGGAATTTCGGGGACGAAATTTCTTAAGGGGGGGAGAATGTAACAACCCGCATTCTACGCATCAGAGGATCGTAGAGTATTTATTTCTTTCACATACAAAGTCGTATGGTCATGTAACTTTGGGAAACGACTATTATGGTCATTTTCCATGTTCATGATTTTTGCCGATTTTTAAATGACCGTTTTGCCCCTAGCTAATCTTGTTTCAGCCATAACTTTTGATGGGTAAGGAATGTTTACCTAAAATCACTTCCATTAGATCCGGATGATGGTTTACCTTTCTGTATAGTGGTCACATTAGCCAAACAGACTCACCATTTGGGAGGTATGGCTGAAACAAGGTTTAGAAGGTGAAAAACAGCTTAACCGGGCCTAATTAGGGTGATTAGCAAGAGGGCCCATAACCCATTTCGGGATTAAGGTTATGGGGAGGCTGAGAACAGTGGGAAAACGAATTTTATTTCATTTTTCAGCTGCCTCAAACATTTTTCTAACTCTAGCCATGGCCTCCACCTTCTAATTTCATTCCAAATCGCCTCTAATCACTCTCTAATCGAAGATTAAGCAAAACTACATCAAATCAAGGGTGGTTAGCACCAAATTAGAGAGAGAGAGTTGTTGGAATACATTAGAATTTGACCGAAACAGAGAATCATTTCAGATCTATAGTTTACTTTGTGGCAAAGGTGAGTGATTTGCATAGTTTTGCACTAATTACGGTTAATTAAGGATAATTAGTGAAGATTAGCGAATTTATACACCAATAAATTCTAGAAAAATATTTATAAATTCTAGAATAATGTTTTAGACCTCTGTTAGAAATTTGGTTTAATTTGATTAAGTTTTGCTAATCATATAATTAGTTTTGCCTAAACATGCTTAAGGGAAAATACGGGATTTTGGGTATATTTGATCCGTTTCACATGTTAAGATTGTTGTTTTGGTGTTTAAGGTCACTTCTATTTGTTGCTATGACTGTTTGGAATGATTTTTGGTTATTTAGAAAAGTTAGATCGGTCGAAAACGTCGTCGAATGGCGTAAACAAGTCGCTGGAAAAAGTTGCAGAAAGTTGTGCAGGGTTTCGGACCGGATCGGGTTAGGGGCTCGGATCAGATAGGAGAGCTGGGCAAGGAATCCGAACCGAACTGAAGTCTGGCACAAAGTAAGTTTGGCAAGAAGGAAGGCCATTGCTTAGAGTTGGAGTTGGACAGAGGATCAGATCGGAGCTAGGGAGCGGGATCGGATCGGAGCAGGCAAGCTGAAGCAGGAGGGACGAACCGAACCGAATGGAGCATGGCATCCGAACCGAACCGAATGGAGCGCGGCACCCGAACCGAACCAAATGGGAAGCCTGGAGATGATTTATCCGAACCGAACCGACTGAAGCAGATTGGATCAAACCGAATTGAACTTCCATCAATTCTACGCGACGACTCTTTTGAAGACCAACTCCAATACGATCAAAACCCGAGATGCAAAGGAAGTCCAAATGAGGAGCTTTGACTCAGGATCCAGTTGGGAACCAATGAGTGGGCTTCATGATTGGGCTTTGCTGCGTGACTTGTGCTAAGGGGTTATCGATGTCCGTAACTTTGGATCACTATGTGTAGGAAGTACGTGAACGGATTCAGGGCCATAGTGGCCTAGGTACGACCAAGGGGCTATAAACCAATGAAGTGGGGTCATTTGTAAAGGTTTGGTCATGACTCCATGTGGTAAGCTTGGTAGTAGCAGTAGTTGTACAAGTCGAACTCCGTCACTACTTCGATGAGTCTAGTGATTGACAGTGGTGGACATCGTAGGCTTGAAATTGTTGTATCAAAAGAATATGATGAGAGATTTTCCATGCATAAAAGAAAATAATGAAGCCTGTGAAGGATGTCTTCTCGGAAAGCAACACAGATCATCATTTCCATCACGAAGCACTTGGAGAGCAAAAGACTTGTTGGAGTTAATTCACACCGACGTTTGTGGACCAATGAGAACACCTTCACTTCATAACAACAGGTATTTCATTCTCTTTATTGATGATTTTTCTAGAATGACATGGGTCTACTTCATTAAAGAAAAATCAGAAGTCTTTGGAATATTCAAGAAGTTTAAATCTCTTATCGAAAATCAAAGTGGAAAACGTATAAGGAAGCTGCGAAGTGATCGTGGTAAAGAGTACAACTCCCATGAGTTTGATAAATTTTGTGATGATGAAGGCATTGAGAGGCAACTTACAGTTGCATATACTCCACAACAAAATGGAGTATCTGAAAGAAAAAATCGCACAGTCATGGAGATGGCAAGATCAATGCTGAAGGAGAAGGGCTTACCCAACATTTTTTGGGCAGAAGCAGTTTATACTGCTGTCTATATACTCAACCGATGTCCAACTAGAGCAGTTGAAGACAAGACTCCTATAGAGGCATGGAGTGGACGAAAGCCAACAGCCAATCATCTAAGAATTTTTGGATCGATTTGCTACATACATGTTCCAGACCAAAAGAGACACAAACTAGAAGAGAAGACCATACGAGGAATCTTTTTGGGGTATAACACACAATCAAAAGGATATAGAGTTTATAACTTGCAAACAAAGAAGCTGACGATTAGTCGAGATGTCGAAGTTGATGAGAATGCTTCTTGGAATTGGGATGAACAAAAAGTTGAAAAAAGAAACATTTCTATTCCAGTACATCAATCTCATGAAGATGTGGAAGTGGAAGAAATGGAAGAACCAACAGAAGAACCAGGTACGCCCCTTTCACCTTCTCAACAACAAAATTCTTCACCAGAGTCTACTCCAAGAAGAGTTAGATCTTTGGTAGATATATATGAAACTTGCAACATGGCTATATTTGAACCCGAAAGCTATGAAGTAGCATCTAAACAAGAAGTATGGATCAAAGCAATGGAAGAAGAGATAAAAATGATTGAAAAGAATAATACTTGGGAGCTTGTAGATTGTCCTAAAGATAAAGAAATTGTTGGAGTGAAATGGGTTTATAAGACAAAGCTAAATCCAGATGGCTCAATACAAATCAAGGTGAGTTCAACTCACTCAGTTCTCCCACTTATATTTATATGAGTTGGGTTTAAGTATTTGTGTGCTTTGATTGCTAATTGCGAATAATTGTCTGCATATACACTGAATATTTTTATATAATTGATTTAAATTAAATGGTTCGTTTAATTTAACCGAAACAAAATCGTTATTTTAACGATTATTTCCAATCGAGGTAACTTACCATGTTGGTTACGTTTATAATGATATAAACGTCAATAAATTAAACCGAATGCTTGAATGATTATTATTGGTTGACCGCTATCAGTTAAGTTGATTATTCATCTACATATAATCATTATATGAATTGTTTAACCCATGAGATTGGATTACTGTTTTGGCTACCGATTGTTGAATCCAAATTCAACGTTGTTGTGATATTTATCAATGAATGATATTGGTTGAGAAATTTATAGCAGATGGCCAAAATACGAACTGTTTTATAAAGATTGATTTACCATCAGGTCAATCAGTGAAAATGAAGTTATGAAATTTATTTTTTAGCTGAATATAGATTTTTAAATATATTATTTTTAATAAGATTTTTAAAAAGGAAGTAAAACCAACCACAAATATGTGGATTATTTTAACCAACAATCACCAATTTTTGGACCAAAATCGACCGTGTGCAAAGCACATGCTTTATCTTTTATAAATAAAATTCTTGTATTAATAAGATTGTTAAGCAAATGTGAAACAATTAATAATTGCGATTAATTGTTTTAAGAAACAATTAAAATAAGATTATTTTGAAATGGATTATATAATATTATTTATTTATTTAAATGGAAAAGACGAGTTAGTATTGATTAATGGGTTAACCTTACTTTAAAGTGGACCAAGCCAATTGTTGTAACAATAATTGATTATTAAGTTAAACAAATTTGTGCAGATTTATGTAATGAAATAAATTTAGCGATTAGTGTTTAACTTAATAATAAAAGGAAATTGGATATTCATCCAAGTTAATGATAAAGTAAATTATTTCTTAAATGAAGTTCATTTAAGTGATCGAAGTTATAAATGAATTATTATTGGCATTTAAAGAAAGTTGCGAACGGTTTTATATTTTAAAACAGATTTGATAAATTAAGTTATAAATGGGTTTTAAGTAAAGGCGATAAGCTTAAAATAAAGACTGCATAATATTGGAATCAAGTAAGGGAAATTGAAATGAAAAAAGGGTTTTATAATAAACCAAAGTTGTATAAACGAGTTATAAAAAGAGATGGGAAGTTAAAATGTTAATTTTAAATTAACGTTACTTAGTAATGGCATTGACTGAAATGGATGAGATTTGAAAGGAGATTTCCAAGATGTACGATGGAAAGGTTTAGAAAGAGGACTCGTGTAACTGAATTTGATAATTAATGTTATAGCAAATGTTTTAAATGGAAGTTAACGGGGGATGGGATATGATTTTAAGATATTTTTGCTAAATAGTAAATTAAAATGATTTGAGAATATTATATTATTTTATTGGCCAGGTGACGCTGTGTTCTAAACCAATGAATCTATTTTATTTATGATTGTTTATTTTGATAGTTAAATAACGACTATCAAAATCTGACCCAACGTTGTTGGTACAGAAAGACCGGGATCGAATGTATATTCGAAAACCATTCCGACCAATTAATACGAATACATCGAAGATGCTGATCGAGATGGAGCAATTGAAGACCGTAGATCTTCATAAAATGGAAGAGTTACTTACAATCTCTAGCTGATCCCTAGAGATATACTGTGATTCTATCGTGGTTGAAATCTATGGATTGCAAGGACTACTCGCTACTGATCTTCAGGGTGATTCCTAGGATGTGGTAGAAGGGTGCCTTCGGTTCATCCTGTTCCTGGATGGCTTGTGTGGACTATGTGAATGGTGGCCAGACATTCCAAAAGTCGATTATAACCTCAAGCCTCATCAACCGGGAAATGGCAAAAATCGGGCAGGCAGCATGGCTATATGGGTCGCACACATTAGGGTGTATAATCATGTATCTAGAGAAATTCCTTTTTCTTCTTTAATCTATCGATGCTGTCCCTTTTCGGGAAACGGTGGTTTGAGCCCATATGTTGGTGATATACATTCGATACACTTAAGTGAAATGAGTGGTCGGTCATGTGTGGGCCGGGTTGCAAGACGTTCTTGTTAAACCCAGTGTATTCGCCTCTAGAGATACACTATCGGCAGTGGTTCCATACCTTGTCATAGTTGGAATCCAATCTCCAATAAGCGCCCGCGGTTTGGTTTGTATACTATATATGTGGAGCGTGAGATGCAAGCGTTCTGCTAGATTCTATTTATTTGTAATTAGACACTATTATAATATAAGATGATGTATATGATTTCAAAAGCGTTTTGGGTTATAGTAAGGTAAAAACTGTCCGTGTTTATGTGTGGGCTGGTCTTACTGTTATCCTTTTCTTTCAAAAGGATTTTGAACCTTAAAATCAATGTGGGTGCTATTTAAACTTAGCGAGTTTTACTCACTCTGGTTCACCAGACTGACCCGGTATTTGTAAATACTCGGGTTAGACCGAGTTGTACATATTCAGGTTATCAGGTGCTGTGAAGTCCAAAGACGAGCTGAAGGAGTTCAGACGTATGATGTTATCCCATTATTATTCCACTGTGTTATATGAGGAAAGGCTATTATAACTGTCCAGATGTACTGATATACTCTGATGTTGTAAGTATTATTTCAAGCTCTCAATAAAAGTTGTTTCTATATTATATTTTGTTCCGCTGCGATGTGAGACTCTATGATGTATTAGTTCTTCTTCTTATTCTTCTATTCTAATATTCTTTCTTTCTTATCTCACCCTCTTATTTCTTCCTCCTAGCTTTCTGGGCTTTGATACTTGTGTTTGGATACGGGTTGTGTTAATGTCCAGATTCAAGTGTCGAAATCGCCGGGATGCTACAGGTAGTATCAGAGCAATGGTTTAGGAATAACCTTGGCTCTGTGGTGTAACTCAATAGAGATTGAGTTAGTAATACCCTAGATCGAGATTGAGAGTGTATATACGAGAGCGTATTTGTAAATTTTATATACAAATGTTTTGTATTGTGCTATTTGATCAGTTGAAGTTGAACTAACAGATTGATACAATATTTGTTTTGGAAACGGGTAAATGCAATAATTTTGCCTAAATTATATTTTCATATATAAAAAAAATATAGTGAATATTATGCTCACATCCCTATTTTGAAACTTATTTAGGCTCACATCCGGTCATAAACTTATTATAAATTAGGTCCTTGTTTTCAAAACTTATAAAATAATAATTAAAAAAAATAAAAAAAAATCGTAAATTAGTAATAAAATAAATTATGCATTATACAAAAAATCCAGTTCAAAAAACAACAAAAATCATGTCAGAAAGAAGAAAACAACAAAAAAAACAGAAAAAACTGCAGTCAAATGCATAATATTATGCACCTTTTTGAGTTTATTGAATGCATATGTGCAATTATTACAGTTCTTACAGCGCCTAGATTTAACTGCATATTTCAGTTCATTTTTATTTGTATACAAATGTGCAAATATCTCAGAAAACATGCACACATGTGCAACATTTTTATAGGATAACACGTTAGCTAAAAGTAGGGACCTAATTTATAAAAAAAAAGAAATTTAAAATTAAAACCCGCCCCCTATTTTCTGAGTTCCGCCTTTTTTTTTAAAAAAAATGTGCGGTACTTCATAAAAAAATATTCTAAAATCTGGAAATAATTTCAGGATTCCAAGAAAATAAAAAAAATAGTTGCATACATTTATGCAATTATTACAGATAATTGCATATATGTATGCAACTTTTCCGTAAGCTGTGTTCGGTTTGGAAATCTGAAAATAAACCTACTACTGGGAAAGGATAAAGAAAGACGTTGGGAAGTTTATGTCCAAGTGCATGAATTTCCAGTTAGTTAAAGCTGAGCAAAAGAAGCCTAGTGGTTTGTCACAACCATTGGAAATAAGTCTCAATGGATTTCATTGATGGTTTACTAAGGATTAGATTAGGTTGTGGTGGTATTTGGGTGAATCATGTATTAGAGGATCTTTTGAGGATTTGTATATTGGATTTTGGAGGGTCATAGGATGACCATTTGCATTTGGTTGAGTTTGCATATAACAATAGTTATTAGTCCAGTATTGGCATGGTTCCATTTGAAGCTTTGTACGAAAGACCGTGCAACTCACCGTCATGTTGGTTAGAAACCGGTGAGAAGTATGTGCTTGAACCAGATATGATAAGAGAAACCTCATACAAGATTAAGACCGTCTGACAACGAATGAAGGCTGCCCAAGATAGGCAGAAGAGTTATGCTGATAAGAGGAGAAGAGATTTAAAGTTCTCCATTGGCGACTTTGTGTTTGTCAAGACTTCATCGTTGAAGAGAATGATACGATTTGGCAGGAGGGGCAAGTTAACACCAAGGTTTGTTGGTCCATTCCCAATTCTTGAGCAAGTTGGGAATTTGGCATATAAAGTTGAATTACTAGAGAAGATGACAGGAGTTCATAACGTATTTCATGTTTCCCAGTTAAGGAAATTCGTGCACGACCCTAGTATGGCTATTTCATCTGATCAGTTGGATAACATCGAAGTTGAACCCGAGGTGGTTGGGAACCGCAAGCCTTTGCGTATTGTTGGGAACGATACGAAGCAGCTTCGAAGGAAGGTGGTGAAACTAGTCAAAGTTCAGTGGGGTGGTGATGAGGAAGGCTGTACTTGGGAAACAGAGGAGAACATAAGGAAGAAGTATTCATAACTCTTTGCCTGGTAAGGTTTTGGTAGTGATAGTTCTTCCCTTGTTAGTAAACCGCATGCTAGGATTGGCTTGTTGTGTTGTTTTGTATGTTTTATTGTTTGAAAATGATTGATAGGCATGCGGAATTCTTTGTATGTTTCAGTTAAGGAATTTCGGGGACGAAATTTCTTAAGGGGGGGGGGGGGATGCAACAACCCGCATTCTACGCATCAAAGGATCGTAGAGTATTTATTTCTTTCACATACGAAGTCGTATGGTCATGTAACTTTGGGAAACGACTATTATGGTCATTTCCCATGTTCATGATTTTTGCCGATTTTTAAATGACTGTTTTGCCCCTAGCTAATCTTGTTTCAGCCATAACTTTTGATGGGTAAGGAATTTTGACCTGAAACCACTTCCATTAGATCTGGATGATGGTTTACCTTTCTGTATAGTGGTCAAATTAGCCAAACAGACTCACCGTTTGGGAAATATGGCTGAAACAAAGTTTAGAAGGTGAAAAACAGCTTAACCGGGCCTAATTAGGGTGATTAGCAAGAGGGCCCATAACCCATTTCGGGATTAAGGTTATGGGGAGGCTGAGAACAGTGGGAAAACGAATTTTATTTCATTTTTCAGCTGCCTCAAACATTTTTCTAACCCTAGCCATGACCTCCACCTTCTAATTTCATCCCAAATCGCCTCTAATCACTTTCTAATCGAAGATTAAGCAAAACTACATCAAATCAAGGGAGGTTAGCACCAAATTAGAGAGAGAGAGTTGTTGGAATACATTAGAATTTGACCCAAACAGAGAATCATTTCAGATCTATAGTTTACTTTGTGGCAAAGGTGAGTGATTTGCATAGTTTTGCACTAATTACGGTTAATTAAGGATAATTAGTGAAGATTAGCGAATTTATACACCAATAAATTCTGGAAAAATATTTATAAATTCTAGAATAATGTTTTAGACCTCTGTTAGAAATTTGGTTTAATTTGATTAAGTTTTGCTAATCATATAATTAGTTTTGCCTAAACATGCTTAAGGGAAAATACGGGATTTTGGGTATGTTTGATCCGTTTCACATGTTAAGATTGTTGTTTTGGTGTTTAAGGTCACTTCTATTTGTTGCTATGACTGTTTGGAATGATTTGTGGTTATTTAGAAAAGTTAGATCGGTCGAAAACGTCGTTGAATGGCGTAAACAAGTCGCGGGAAAAAGTTGCAGAAAGTTGTGCAGGGTTTCGGACCGGATCGGGTTAGGGGCTCGGATCAGATAGGAGAGCTGGGCAAGGAATCCGAGCCGAACTGAAGTCTGGCACAAAGGAAGTTTGGCAAGAAGGAAGGTCATTGCTTAGAGTTGGAGTTGGACAGAGGATCAGATCGGAGCTAGGGAGCGGGATCGGATCGGAGCAGGGAAGCTGAAGCAGGAGGGACGAACCGAACCGAATGGAGCATGGCATCCGAACCGAACCGAATGGAGCGTGGCACCCGAACTGAACTAAATGGGAAGCCTGGAGATGATTTATCCGAACCGAACTGACTGAAGCAGATTGGACCAAACCGAATTGAACTTCCATCTCTTCTACGCGACGACTCTTTTGAAGACCAACTCCAATTCGATCAAAACCCGAGATGCAAAGGAAGTCCAAATGAGGAGCTTTGACTCAGCATCCAGTTGGGAACCAATGAGTGGGCTTCATGATTGGGCTTTGCTGCGTGACGTGTGCTAAGGGGTTATCGATGTCCGTAACTTTGGATCACTATGTGTAGGAAGTACGTGAACGGATTCAGGGCCATAGTGGCCTAGGTACGACTAAGGGGCTATAGACCAATGAAGTGGGGTCATTTGTAAAGGTTTGGTCATGACTCCATGTGGTAAGCTTGGTAGTTGCAGTAGTTGTACAAGTCGAACTCCGTCACTACTTCGATGAGTCTAGTGATTGACAGTGGTGGACATCGTAGACTTTATGCACTGAGTGAGAGATGTGAGGATGATTGTTATGTTTGATTTGTTTGCCATCACTATGACATGCACACCCCACCCCTGTATCTTTACACCATTTTTTTATGGCACCTCAGAGTATTGTACGGTATGTAGTGCTAACTCTTTGGTTGCAGGTCCAAGTTCAGGTATGGTTTAGTATACCTGTTATTGTTCTGTTTAGCTGCTTATCGCTCATACTAGACTTTTTGTCTGACCCAGAGTTTTATGTCTCTTCTTATTACTCTGGGTGCTCACACGAGCAAACTAGAGACATGTTAGCTGGTGATGCACGAGTAGCTGATCTGGAGGCGAGCAGGAGGCTTCCACGTATGATATATATAGATATTCTCCCTGTGTCGTTGGTGGTCACTACTTTGGGCATTAGTAGTATACCTTTCTTGTTTAGCTTTTTGAGACAGTTTTAAAAGTTGTAATAATGATGTTGGCTTTGGATCATAAGCTGTATTTTGGATTTACCGCTGCTATGATAGTTTTTTTCAGCTTATACACTGTCTCACCTGTTTTGTGTCAAGTATATGTTATGATTATATTTTATCCCATGCGCTGTGAGACATATTACAGGTTCTTTGTTAGTTCATTCTCTTCTTTCTTTTCTTCTGACGACCGTTCCGTGCTAACTGGACATGTGTACAACACATTTTTGGAGTAGATGTCGGTTGGTGTGGGGCGAGCCGTCACACAAGCTTTATAACGATGGACGGGCAATAATCAAGGTGAGTTCAACTCACTTAGTTCTCCCACTTATATTTATATAAGTTGGGTTTAAGTATTTGTGTGCTTTGATTGCTAATTGTGAATGATTGAATGATTGTCTGCATATACACTGAATATTTTTATATAATTGATTTAAATTAAACGGTTCGTTTAATTTAACCAAAACCAAATCATTATTTTAACAATTATTTCCAATCGAGGTTACTTACCTTGTTGGTTACGTTTATAATGATATAAACGTTTTTAAATTAAACCGAATGCTCGAATGATTATTATTGGTTGACCGCTATCAGTTAAGTTGATTATTCATCTGCATATGTTCATTATATGAATTGTTTAACCCATGGGATTGGATTACTGTTTTGGCTACCGATTGTTGAATCCAAATTCAACTTTGTTGCGATATTTACCAATGGATGATATTGGTTAAGAAAATTTATAGCAGATGGCCAAAATACGAACTGTTTTATAAAGATTGATTTACCGTCATGTGAATCGGTGAAAATGAAGTTATGAAATTTATTTTATAGCTGAATATAGATTTTTAAATATATTATTTTTAATAAGATTTTTAAAAAGGAAGTAAAACCAACCACATATATGTGGATTATTTTAACCAACAATCACCAATTTTGGCACCAAAATCGACCGTGTGCAAAGCACGAGCTTTATCTTTTATAAAGAAAATTCTTGTATTAATAAGATTGTTATGCAAATGTGAAACGATTAATAACTTCGATTAATTGTTTTAAGAAACAATTAAAATAAGATTATTTTGAAATGGATTATTTAAATTTATAATATTTATTTAAATGGAAAAGACGAGTTAGTATTGATTAACGGGTTAATCTTACTTTAAAGTGGACCAAGCCAATTGTTGTAACGATAATTGATTATTAAGTTAAATAAATTCGTGCTGATTTATGTAATGAAATAAATTTAGCGGATAGCGTTTAACTTAATAATAAAAGGAAATTGGATATTCATCCAAGTTAATGATAAAGTAAATTATTTCTTAAATGAAGTTCATTTAAGTGATCGAAGTTATAAATGAATTATTATTGGCAGTTAAAGAAAGTTGCGAATGGTTTTATATTTTAAACCAGATTTGATAAATTAAGTTATAAATGGGTTTTAAGTAAAGGCGATAAGCTTAAAATAAAGACTGCTTAATATTGGAATTAAGTAAGGGAAGTCAAAATGAAAAAAGTGTTTTATAATAAACTAAAGTTGTATAAACGAGTTATAAAAAGAGATGGGAAGTTAAAACGTTAATTTTAAATTATCGTTACTTAGTAATGGCATTGACTGAAATGGATGAGATTTGAAAGGAGATTTCCAAGATGTACGATGGAAAGGTTTAGAAAGGGGACTCGTGTAACTGAATTTGATAATTAATGTTATAGCAAATGTTTTAAATGGAAGTTAACGAGGGATGGGATATGATTTTAAGATATTTTTCCTAAATAGTAAAATAAAATGATTTGAGAATATTATATTATTTTATTGGCCAGGTGACGTTGTGTTCTGAACCAATGAATCTATTTTATTTATGATTGTTTATTCTGATAGTTAAATAACCAACTATCAAAATCTGGTCCAACGTTGTTGGTACAGAAAGAACGGGATCAAATGTATATTCGAAAACCATTCCGACCAATTAATACGAATACATCGAAGATGCTGATCGAGATGGAGCAATTGAAGACCGTAGATCTTCATAAAACGGAAGAGTTACTTACAATCTCTAGCTGATCCCTAGAGATATACTGTGATTCTATCGTGGTTGAAATCTATGGATTGCAAGGACTACTCGCTACTTATCTTGAGGGTGATTCCTAGGATGTGGTAGGAGGGTGCCTTCGGTTGTTCCTGGATGGCTGGTGTGGACTATGTGAAAGGTGGCCAGACATTCCAAAAGTCGATTATAACCTCAAGCCTCATCAACCGGGAAATGACAAAAATCGGGCAGGCAGCATGGCTATGTGGGTCGCACTCATTAGGGTGTATAATCACCTATCTAGAGAAATTCCTTTTGCTTCTTTAATCTATCGATGCTGTCCCTTTTCGGGAAACGGTGGTTTGAGCCCATACGTTGGTGATATACATTCGATACACTCAAGTGAAATGTGTGGTCGGTCATGTGTGGGCCGGGTTGCAAGACGTTCTTGTTGAACCCAGTGTATTCGCCTCTAGAGATACACTATCGGCAGGTGGTTCCATACCTTGTCATAGTTGGAATCCAATCTCCAATAAGCGCCCGCGGTTTGGTTTGTATACTATATGTGTGGAGTGTGAGATACAAGCGTTCTGCTAGATTCTATTTATTTGTAATTAGACACTATTATAATATCAGATGATGTATATGATTTCAAAAGCGTTTTGGGTTATAGTAAGGTAAAAACTGTCCGTGTTTATGTGTGGGCTGGTCTTACTATTATCCTTTTCTTTCAAAAGGATTTTTAACCTTAAAATCAATGTGGGTGCTATTTAAACTTAGCGAGTTTTACTCACTCTGGTTCACCAGACTGACCCGGTATTTGTAAATGCTCGGGTTAGACCGAGTTGTACAGATTCAGTTTATCAGATGCTGTGAAGTCCAAAGACGAGCTGAAGGAGTTCAGACGTATGATGTTATACCATTATTATTCCACTATGTTATATGAGGACAGGCTATTATAACTGTCCAGATGTACTGATATACTTTGATGTTGTAAGTATTATTTCAAGCTCTCAATAAAAGTTGTTTCTATATTATATTTTGTTCCGCTGCGATGTGAGACTCTGTGATGTATTAGTTCTTCTTCTTATTCTTCTATTCTAATATTCTTTCTTTCTTATCTCACCCTCTTATTTCTTCCTCCTAGCTTTCTGGGTTTTGATACTTGAGTTTGGATACGCGTTGTGTTAATGTCCAGATTCAAGTGTCGAAATCGCCGGGACACGATAAATTTTTTTTTTAACCTTGAATTTTGGAATATTTTTTTAAATACGATATGAATAATATTATTAATCGATTTTCTTGGATTTTTAATTTTGAGCTTTGAAATGTAAAATTTTAAATTTTAAGGAAAACTGAATTGAATATGAAATAAATTTATCAAAATTGAATTGTTTATCCATCTTTGATATTTACTTTAAATTAACTTGATTTATAGTAATAATTAAACTGTGAACTCGAGAGTTTTATAAACGAATAATTCAAAGTGAGAATTGTAATTGAAATTCAATTATTTGAATCGAATTATTAAATTGAATTGTTTGAAATTGAACCGTTGAATCGAATTGAAATATAAATGGGAAGTGAAATACTTCTGAATTAAGATATCAAAATTTAGTCGAATTAATTTGAAATTGGAATATGATTTCCAGTTTGGTTAGATTTTGAAGAAACGATTCTAATTCCAACTATAGTATTTCAACTATTTTAATAATAATTACTTTTCTTTATAAACTATTTACCTTATAACTATTTTATTTTTATTTATTATTTTAAATAAACCATTTTAATAATTAAACATTTATTTTATAAATTATTTGTATTTTAACTATAGATTTTACTAAATTTGAAAATTCTATTTTAAATGCAAGTTATTTATTTTCAAACTATTTCAATTATATATATCTAAACTATTTTAAATATATTTTTAATTATTTTAATATTTAAATTATTTTAAATTTGGAAATGTTTCGAGATTTAAATTTGGTTTTAAATGGAGATTTTAATATGAAATATTCTATCTTGACTATTGAAACGAGTTTTAAAGCAAAATGTGATATTTTGATATGAAGTATGAACATCTTTGAAATGTAAAAGAACTAAACAGTGTGAAAAATGTAAACGTTTGGTTGTTAAAGAGACCGGGATCGGATATTATCATACTCTCTTCCAATACCGAAAACCACTTTAACAACTGTGTATGCTTTGTAGTTCCATAATGAAGTAGGTTGATTTGGAGGTGATTACTGGATTTGAAGAAAGAGGACGACGTTGGATGTCCTTGACCTTCGGATCATAATTAAAATGACTAAAACAGGGCTATACCGGACCAAGTGTCGTTAGCTTCCTCCATCGGCAACACTTCTTCCTTTATTACTTTAGTCCCTCGGTTTAATTGGTTTCATTTGATGCGCATCCGTGATTTAGGAGTGTTGTCCGAGGTGGGCGGTACTCGTGGCTATGTAATACCACCATTTCGGGTGTGCATCTAGTAAATTCCTACTATGGGCATTCCTCGTGTGCCTTGTCATATTATCCTGATCGAGCCCCCTATGACTTTGATTTATACCATACCTATGGAGTGCCCTCTGATAGCCACTAGATTATAGTGGACTTTATGACATCTGTATAGACTACAGTATTACAAAAGGTGTAAGCGTAAAATGTAATCCCGCTTACGCAATTTTAATATATTTTATTTAACAATAAACACTATTATAATAGTGTATTATATTATATAGTATCTAGTTTAACAGATCCTTAGGAGATGGAAATTCCCGTAACATCTCTTAAATTATTTCACTTATATTATCACATGAATTTTGATTTAACTGATATGAGAATTTTTTAGTTCTGATCCGAGTATTTTTGTCTTTTCATTTGTGCTCGGGTCAGCCTGATTTTTCAGTTAACGAATATACGGTTATGAAGATAAAGATGGAGCATGACATACGTATTTATGATTACTTGTTCCGCTGCAAATATTGGTATGTTTATGATAGTTAACATTTATAATTGTCGTAAAATATAATCAGATGTATGTTTTTAATAGCTTCATGAATTGTAATTTATTTATTATATTTTGTCCTTTCGCTGTGAGATTCTATGATTGTTTTTCTTCTTTCTTCTTATTTTTAATCCCAATAACTATATGTATTTTTGATTTGTTTAAGTCAACTTTTAAGGATCATTGTCATTTTGAACATTCAAAAAGCTAAGTCGTTACATGTAGTATCAGAGCTTTGGTTTAGCGAAAACCTTAGCTCTGTTTGGGATTAACTCATTAGAGATAGGGTAGTAATACCCTAGAATGATTTTGAGTGTATATGAGAGTGCGTAATTGTAATTTTGATATGAAATGATTTATTATTATGTTGGTTTGTTCCGTTGAGTATTTATGAATTCTGGTCGGTACTTGGGACGCCAAGACATCGATAGGGATTACTAAACACTCGAATAAGGCTCATTAACATAATATTGTTTTGAATTATATTTTTTATATATAAATAATTATTTGAAAATTTATTAATTTTGATTTTTGCTGACGATAATATTAGATTTTCATCATTTATCATTCGATTGATCAATAATTAAAACTATTAGTTATTGAATGATTTAAGAAAATGAAATATTAAAATTAATTGGTAATGAAAGAAGAATAAGTTAAATATGAATTTGAAAATCTAAAATTCGGGTGGTTTTGTAATATTGATTTGCAAATGGTTTGAAATAATATATTTATATTTTACAAGTTATTTCATATACAAATTATTTTCAAATTAAATTTTGAAATAAGTGTATACTCCCCACTTGCCTTCGGAAAATGATTTCGGTGACGAGTGCACGCATCGTCGACATTTATTTTCAAGAGACTAAGTGGGGGAGACCACGTAGAACTTTTATACTCTATTTTGTGAAACTAGATTAGATTTAAATCTTTTATAATATGGTTTTATATAAAAGATATAATGTATATAATATTTTGAAAGCTGATTTGGAAATGAACCCGAAGTAAAATTCTTAAGTTCTTGAATAATTGTAGAAATGAACAAACATGAAATTTTATGAAACTTCTAAATTGTGAAATAAGAAAATGAGCCCAAGGGAGTTATAATTAAAATAAAATCCTTGAGAATTTGAAATAATGAATTGAAACGAATTGTAACCATTGAACTTGTGTAATAATCAATTCTTTTCTGTAGCATGAATAACTTACCAATTAATTAAGAAGTTAAAATGTTATAAGAATAAGCAATTAAATAATATACAAGTATTAGAAAGGATAATGAAGGTGAAATTAAAAATTTGATTGTTTATAAATTTAAATATAATATAAGTTATGAAATAAGCGATATATACTTAGTTAAATTAAATTAACTGTATTGATATAGATGGTTGAACGTTTGACGATTTAAGATAGTCGATATTTTCAAGTTGAATAAATTTTTGAGAAGTTTGTGAAAATATAAGTGGATTGATTTATAATTTATAAATTTAACGATGGTTAAACAAATTAGTTAAACTAAATTAAAATGAGATCTTCGTGTAGCGGTAGTTCGTAATTTTATGAATTGAAGTTTAAATGAATGTATAAGACCCAAAATAAGTCGGAATTCTTTGAAACAAGAATCCTTCAGATCTTTTTGAATATAGTTTTCCAATGAAAGAGAAATACATGGATTTCAACTTGTAAATTTTATGATATGTGTAAATCAATTTTCCAAAAAAATCGTGGTATGGTAATTCCTGATTTAAAACTAAAATATTAATAAAATGGATGTTTATAATATAGAATTTGAGAAATAATGAGTTAAAATTAGTCTTAAAAAATTTGAACCTGTTTAGTTGAGTATAATGAACATGTTAGTGTTTATACATTTAGCTAATATTAGAATATGTTGAAATTTTGAATAACTGAATTATAAACGTATACGAAATAGATTATGCCTATAATAAGAAAATTTAAACTGTATGTGACGCCCCCAAATCCCGTACTAACGGTGACAAGGGTAATCTTTGGAATATAACACATCAACAGATAATAGCAAAATAGAAATAAATAAATACACCAGATAATACACAATAGAATATACTGGATAAACGTAATCATCAGAGTTACACAGTATACAGGATCATACATAGTACAAATACGGTTCATCTATACATAAATGTCTACAGCGGAAAAACAAACATAATGTACAATAGGAGCTGAACAACATAAAAAGAGAAATGATAGACTCCTTCTTCAGCTCCAGCTATCCAGAAAGAGCCTGCTAATACCTTAATACAAGGCCGCCCGTATAGAAAAAGGGGCACCCGAGTTTGCAAGTGAAACAAACTACGAGTCAGTCATGGGAATGGTATGAGAAATCTACTCAACACATTTAAATTATGGCTAATCGCAGGACCACGCCACTTTCGTGGAACGGGTTTACTCCATCGGATCGCCAGTGCTTTAAAACAAATAATTCTTTTAAACATCGCAATGCTTTTTATAAAAATGAAGCCATTATAAGACTCAGTTCCCATCACACAATGCAACGCAAACCGGAGGATAGAGTTTTACCTTATAATGGCCAAAATATGCTTGATACGAATAAAACAAAAGCATTTTATATTATTACTAGTGTTTATAGGTTTCAAAAACAATTTCAATCATAACTATCAATCATAGACGGCATGGGTACCATATATATATATATATATATATATATATATATATATATATATATATATAATCAAAACCGCATGATGTCATATTTGGAAATTGGATTTCCGTCATGAACCAAGGAAAAAGATAGTCCTTACCGACTTCGAGACAATCTAGCCAATGTCTCAGGACCCAGACTCAGGTGGGCCCTTGGAGCGACAGGGCCGGTCCACCAATGTGGATTAAAATTCTTGAACACTACGTTTCCCCGCCCTTTGGGGCGTAAATGAGCCAACGAATGACTCCATCGGTCCTGGATCGACCGATATAACCGACGTGCCTCGCAACAGCAACAACCACATAGGTGAATAATATAAATGTCAGCCAGTTCAAGCACCGACACCACCTCCAACTAGAAGGAAATGCATGCCCTCCCTGAGGTCCTCTCCGGTTTCTAGTTCATACCGGGGTGTGAGGTTCGCGAATTCACGTTATACACAAAGCCACGCCACACAGGCGGTGCTTTGATCATCAACCACAAGACTTTTCTTTTCAACAGAAGCCCTGATCACTGCATCTTAGCATGCCACACAGGCAATTCACGCCATGTAACTGATGGCTATCAATCGCACAGAATGAATTCCAATGTCAGACACACTTTCCATTTGCAAGTCCGTTCTGGGTCTGAACGAAACCGGAGGCACTATATACCTCGCAAACCAATCGATCTCTATGTACGTTTGGACGATCACCACTCATCATCCATATTTCGGGATGCCTCCCAATTAGGACGTCAGTTACCATCCAAATGAGGTGAAGATTTCCGGTCTTCAACCACCGTCTTCATCTTCGATTTCTTATCGTCGATTCAGTTATTCAGAATGAGATAAACCCGGTCTTTCTGAGAAACTCGCATATATAATAAACAAGTGCTAAACAAACACAACATACGCATCATTTCAATTCATTAGTCACTAACCGTAAATCAGTAAGAGAACGATTTCCCAAATATTAACCTCGAAGGCCGAAATCAACATCAGATCAAAACCCAGGAAACCATTCGACTTAGCCAACCTTCAGCTAGTTTCTAAATTTCACATTCCATATCGTTTATAATATTTCATAACGATTTATCGCTATTTTTATTTATTTAAAAATAGCCAATTTATTCAAACGACGCTTCGGGCCATAACGCGGTCGTGGCGCTGTTTTTTTTCAGATTTGATTTACACATATCTGAAAATATAACCGTTGGATCTTCACAATATTTATATCATAAGAAAGATCTTTTCAAAACGAATCCAACAGTTCCAGTTTTGGGAAAATCCGACGGTCGGATCTCCCGGTACAATCGTTTGAAATTTCGATTTCAAAATACGAACTACAGCGCCGTTATTCGATTTATTTTAATTATATATATATATATATATATATATATAATCGATTATGGCGCTGTTTTTTCTTCAGATTTGAATTAAACTTTCCAGATAATCCAACCGTTGGATCTTTGCAAAGTGGGTGTCGTTGGAAAGATATTTCCAAAGCGAACCCAACGGTTTCGGTTTCGGGAAAATCTGATGGTCGGATCCCCCGCACTAATCGTTTGAAATCACGGTTTCAAAACACGAACTGCAGCTTCGTTATTCGATTTATTTTAATTATATATATATATATATAAATATAATCGATTCTTCGATTTCAAAACCATATTCATTTCATACCTTTGATAAAAATGATATTTTTATCAAACTAACTTCTATTTCAACACTTCACTATTTTCAACAATTCATGTATATAATAAAAATATGATTTTTATTGTTAAACAATTTGTTTCAAAACACGACTATTTTATATAGTTCATGTAGATGGTAAAAATATGATTTTTGTTATAAAACAATTTCTTTCAAAACACGGCTATTTTATATAGTTCATATAGATGATAAAAATATGATTTTTATTATAAAACAATTTATTTCAAAACACGAATACCATTCAACACATGAATTTCCATTCGACAAATGAATTTCTATTCAACACATGAAGGTTTTCTATAGTTTATATATATATAGATAAAAAGGTGATTTTTATATTTAAAACACGAATACTATTCAACACATGAATTTCTATTCAACGAATGAATTTCTATTCAACACATGAAGGTTTTCTATAGTTTATATATATAGATAAAAAATGTGATTTTTATTGCAAAACAATTTATTACAAAACATGAATGTCGTTCCATAGGTGAATTTCTATTCAACACATGAATATAGTTTCAACACATGAAAATAATTCTAACACATGAATATTATTCAAAATTTCGGCAGCATAACGGCAGGGTAGTTAAAACCGGAGTCGTCCCTAGTACGGCTCCTTGCTCTTCCTTAAAGCCTCGCAGCTTTTGACAATGGGGATTCATGCATCTAGTTCGCACGCAGGCGGCATGTATATTTTTTTTCATTTCCACAAACTAATCCTATGTGGTTTCAACCAAATATTTTTCAACCACAAACGGGTATTTTTCAACCACAATCAATCAATTTCAACCACAAACAATTCGAATCAACCATTCGTAATCAACCAATTTTCACATCAATCGCAGCCAATAAATATCGTCCATGGTTTGTGGACGAGGGGCGTATATATATATATATATATATATATATATATTTATATATTTATATATAAGCATTTCACTTCTATTTCAACACATATATAATTTTTACAACGCATATACAACTTATATATTGAGCGTACAACTTATACAATGCTTATATAAGAGGTGCACAACGCCTATATAACTCATACATCGACTATATGATTTATACATCTTCGTTTTCCATATCGTTTATAATTTAGAAATCTCACATTGGCTTGTTGCTTTGCTAAAAATTGTAGCAAGATCAGAAAAATCCGTGGTCTCTTCTAGAATGTAGAGAGCGTCCTTGCGGTCACGATGTTTCATGTTTCATCGAATTTCATTAAAGAACGAAAAAGATACGATATTTCAAAGTTTGCCACAATAAAAAGTGTTATTTTCAGTTCAAACTAGAACAAAGCCGATACCTTTACCCGTCGTTCCAAACTAGGTTTCGAATCTATGCTCAATTCGCTTGTCTTGAGGCCGATCAGACCATACCACCATGTAGAGGGACGAGAGAGCTTCCTGGCACTGTGCTCTACGTTGAGTTCGAGCTCCAGATGGAGGCGGAAACACGGTCGGCGCGGTTGAACTTTCCAGGCGCAGATCTCGACGATGGCGCAGCTACAGGCGTTGTAGCGGGTATGGATGTGCAGAGGGGGAGAGGGGCTTCCGAATTTGGGTGGTGGCGGGCAATGATCGTGGCAGTCAGATTTGAAGAGAGAAGGCCACGAGCGGTTATCGCTGTCGATCGTGAGGGGCGAGGGTTTTTTTAGGAATTTTTATAATTCTTTAATTATGAGTGGATTAATTCTATTGGTTGGCATATATATTATTAAAAAAAAAATTAGTGTTTCTCCATACGAACTCCAATCCAAACCCAACGACTGTCGCCCCTAGCTAAATACCCCATTTCGGACACAATGAGATATGTTTCGTTGGCCAATTCGACTGATAAAGTTAGTTATTTTTAAAATTAAAGTATAAAACATTCAATATTTAATTTGAACGTACATTTCAATTTGCCAGGGCCACAAACTGATTCGAAAAATTCCAGACAAATAAATCTAGCTATGTTTTGATGATACGGTCCCAACAAAACTAGTTTCGTCGAATTCTGAGACCGTTTGAAAAATGGCCCATTTCTTGTCGATCCAATTTAACTATAATTGACCAAAACACGTTTTCCTTTGCCACGCTCACATATTAGCTTCAAAAATTATGAAATTTGAAACCTAGCAATAGTTTAACATCCCGGATCCAATAAAAGTGGTTTCGTCGAATTCCGAGGTCGTTTGCAAAACGGCCATTTTCACGGGCTATATAATTTCTATAGCGACCTTTCTGAAAATTCATTTGGCCATAACTTTTACTTCCCGCTACGAAACTTCAATTTTTCAGATTCGTTAGAAAGATATTCACTAACAGATTTAAATATTTTTGGTTCACTCAAATCTGTTTTGTTTTGCACCCGGTACAGTCAGGCAAAGTTTGAATTCAAATTTTGAAACTACCGCGCCATTTCAGGCCTTGTTTATAATTAGAAATAATTATATTCATTTTCAATGTCAATTCAAACTTACTTTTCATCGTTATTATTTAAAATATTTATTTTAAATATTTAAAATCCACTAAAATAGCCAATTTAAATTTTTTAAATTGGTTCAGATTTTCCGGGTCGCTACAATCTCCCCCACTTAAAACTTTTCGTCCCCGAAAAGGAACAAAGTCGAAAGTGGTTTGATTAATCAAATCTACATTCAATCTGGCTTCCATTCTCTAACTTTTCAGTTTTTGAGAATTTTCAAATTCTTCAAAAATTTGGCTAACACCCGGAATTTTCGAAAAATTTCACCATAACCTCCTTTGTACGGGGAGGGGTTTGGAAGTTTATTGGGCCGTATTAGGTACCCAATAAATCCTATAAAGCATACACATATTAATAGTTATATATTCTGGTGTTTACAGGGGAGCGTATATAGATAATAACTCCAGAGAATAAATTCTCGTCACCCTGTCAAAGACTGAGGGAGTGTGTATTTTAATTGCTCCAGAGAATAAATTCTCGTCACCTCGTCCCATGTGGAAAATAAATAATCCATGTGCCGTATCTAATAACTAGAGAGACGTGATTATTGTCAGCTCCAGACCCGTGTGGGTTTTTATTAATCTGGCAATTTATCATTACATTTTTATATGGTCATATCAGTCATCAGTTCAACCTGTAAAATATAGTCATCGCCATACAAGCCTCTCGCTCGTATGGTAAATCTTCAACCTCGTCACACAAGCTCCAAATGCTTTTGTGGTATATGATGAAGTATGCCTATCTTCGAGAAGTATGCCATGTAGTGTTGTTCAAAATTAATTGTCACTATCCTATGGCGATATTTATTATTACACATAGAACAACTAGTACTCCGCATCCAATGGCAATCACACGAGTTGATATAAAAATATTTCGCGTCCAACTCATTAAGGTTTACCTATTTGTCAGGCACGCAAATAATTTCTTTACTCAACAGCTATCCAATTACCTGTTCAAACATATATAATGCACATGTATATATATTTTTCTATCTATTTTTATATCAGTTCAATGTGTGAGTTAATCGAGTAAATCCTACCATTCATTTTTTCATTAATTAAATGAACTATCGTTTTAATAAATTAATCAAATCTACTATCACACAACACAAACAACAATCAATTTTGTTTTTAACTTTTCAAAATCATACAAATTACACTATTTTTAAAATAATTAGACTATAGAATAAAAAGTGCACATTCATGAAAGGAAAATAACAACAAAGTAGAGAACTAACTAGTAGTACAAAGTATGGTAAATGTACCTTGCACCGGAGTCAATCAGAAATATCTACTCGACACTTAGGACAGGCTTTCTGAATGCTCTCCTCAGTTTCCCATGTACAATCTCGTGGATCTCCACTCCATTGCACTTTGACTAAGTGCTCAGTTCCTTGGTTTCTTTGCCGATAATCTTTAGTGGCTCTCTTCTAACTGCTAATTCCGGAGTAATTTCAATATCCTGTTGAGCTGCTTCTTCCACAATCAAGTCTGGATCATGAACGTGCTTTTGAAGTTGAGATATATGAAATACATCATGCACTCTAGGCAACCAATGCGGCAATTGAATTCTATAAGCGAGAGTTCCAATTCTTTCAAGAATAGGAAACGGACCAATGAATTTGGGCGCAAATTTCCCCGTTTTACCGAACCGGATAACCCCTCTCATCGGCGATACTTTCAAATATACATAGTCGCCAACCGCAAATGATATATCTCTTCTTCTCTTATCGGCGTAGCTCTTCTGTCGGCTTTGAGCGGTGAGTAATCGTTTCTTAACGAAATTGACCTTGTCGGCAGCCTCGCGGATCATCTCAGGTGCCAACACAAGTCTATTACCGGGTTCGACCCAACAAGCAGGAGATCGGCACGGTCTACCATACAATGCTTCGAATGGCGACATTGTCAGGCTCGCCTGGTAGCTGTTGTTATATGTGAATTCAGCCAAATGTAAATGGTCTTCCCATGATCCACCGAAATCTAGAACACAAGCCCGCAATAGATCTTCAAGTATACGATTCACCCTCTCAGTCTGACCATCTGTCTGAGGATGATAAGCGGTGCTCAAGTTCAGCTTCGTTCCTAGCTCTACTTGAAATGCCTCCTAGAATTTGCTAGTGAATATTGGATCTTTATCACTAACTATACTGGTTGGCACCCCGTTTAGTCTAACAATTTCCTTGAAATATATCTGCGCCAGACTCTGAGCAGTTCTGTTTGATCTAACAGGTATGAAATGGGCTTCGTGAAGCGATCTACGATCACCCAAATACTGTCATTTCCTTTTCTGGTTCTGGGAAAACCATCTATGAAGTCCATGGAAATATGTTCCCACTTCCAACCTGGAACGTCCAGCAGTTGCAACAATCCGGCCAGTTTCTGTTGGTCGCTTTTGACTAGCTGGCAAGTAGGGCAACGACTAACATATAAAGAAATGTCCCTCTTCGTCGACTTCCAGCAGAAACTGCGTTTGATGTCATTTTACATTTTGCTTACTCCTGGATGGATACTAAGTTATGACTTGTGGCAATCATCCAGCACTTCCTTTCGGAGCTCAGAAATGTTAGGAACACAGATTCGACCTTTTAGCCTTGGAATCCCATCATTATCAAACTGAAAACTCGAGGGCTCGCCTTTCTGAATTATCTCTCTGATCTTCTGAATGAAGTGATCATCCATCTAAAGAGTAGATATTTTATCTATCAATGAAGTCGTGATAATAAAACTAGCGATCATTACATTCTTTTGGCTTAATGCATCGGCCACGACATTGGCTTTCCCTGGGGGTATAGAATCTCAAAATCGTATGCTGCAAGGAACTCTAGCCAATGTTGCTGCCTCAGATTCATGTCTTTCTGGGTGGACAGATACTTTAACGACTGATGATCTATAAACAGCTCGAATTTCGAACCCAAAAGATAGTGTCTCCAGATTTTCAAAGTGAATACGATAGCCAACAACTCAAGATCATGAGTAATGTAGTTCTTTTCATGTGGCTTCAGCTGGCGGCTTGCATAAGCAACGACTTGACCACTTTGCATTAATACTGCACCAAGGCCTTCTCTAGAGGCATCTGTCCAGACTTTCAAGTCCTGATTGCCGTCGATTATCGTTAACACTGGAGCCGTTGTCAATCTTAACTTTAGCTCTTCAAAAGTCTCCTCACATTCTGGAGTCCACTTGAATTTTGAGTGCTTCTTTGTGAGCTTCGTTAAGTGACTAGATATATTCGAAAAATCTTTAACGAACTTCCAGTAATAACTAGCCAATCCAAGAAAACTGCGGTCTTCTATAGGAGTACTAGGCTGTTTCCAATTTTGAATAGCTGTGATTTTACTTGGATCCACAACAATTCCTTCTTTCGATACGACGTGACCAAGAAACTTTACTTCATGTTGCTAGAATATACATTTGGACAGTTTAGCTTTCAATACATTCCTCAGAATTTCTAGAGCCTGTTACAAATGTTTTTCATGTTCGGCCTTTGATTTAGAGAAGAATAGAATATCTTCAATAAAAACCAGAACAAACTTATTCAAAACTCTCTGAACACTCGATTCATCAGATCGACGAAGTATGTTGGAGCGTTACATAAGCCGAACAACATTACTAACCACTCATAGAATAAGTCTGGACCTCTGAATGTTGTCATAGGAACACACTCTTCGGCAATACGAAGCTGATGGAAGCCTGTAGCTAGGTCCATCCTTGAAAATACTTGTGCTCCATTCAGACGATCCAATAAATCATCGATTCGCGACAATGGATATTTATTCTTTATTTTTTGTTTATTCAAATCATGATAATCCACACATAGTCGAAGAGTACCATCTGACTTTGGGATAAACACCACTGCTTCTCCCCAATCAGAGAAACTAGGCCTGATCAGACCCTTCCATACTAGCTGTTGAGTTTGATTGTCTTGTTCTTCTTTCCCCTTTAGGGTCATCCTCCGAATGGCGTGCACTACTGGCCTTGCATTCGAAATTAAAGCGATCTTGAAATCAATTTCTCTCTGCGTAGGTAGACTAACGACTTCTTCAAAAACATCTGCGTAATTCTTAATGACAGGAATATCTTTGATGAGGTCGGGACTATTCTCTGTGACCACAGGGATATTTCCTATTTGAGCAGGACAAACATCCAAAGCGGCCCAGAAGTCTTTTCTATTTGAATTTGGGCCTTCACATGGTATGGTTATATAATTCCCTGATTGGGCCTTTGCCTTAACAACTCTCTCGGCGCATCTAACCTCTGCCTCATATTTGGTTAACCAATCCAATCCCAAAATAAGATCGAATTCAGTAAAATTCATGACGATAGAGATAGTAGGGAACTTATAACAGAAAAAAGAGACAGGCACCGCACAAATCCAACTGAGATCGAGGGAAATTTCAACCGGATTATGGACAGTGATGGGTTCCTTGAGCTTCTTCAAATTAAAATCTAGCTTCTTAACAACATTCTTTGCAATAAAGCTTCGCGATGCGCCTGTATCAAACAGTACTTTAACTGGAGTGTTTTTGACATTAAGCATGCCTTCCAAAACATCAGCCCTTTCCTGAGCAAACGAAGATGCAGGCACTTCTGCCACTTCATTTACATGCACTGCCTCAGGTTTTCTGAATAGTGGGCAATTTTTCGCAATATGACCGGCCTGGTGGCACTTATGGCACCCTCTTCCCGTCTGAACCCTCTTATCAGACTTAGATCCTTCCTTTCTTTGCTTCTTTAAAGATCCGCAATTTCCTTGCAAATGCCCTCGCTTATGGCAGTTATTGCATACGGCAGTCGTTGCTGGTTCTTTTTCAGATCTGGCCCTTTTCCGATTCACTTTAGGCTTCTTACTGACCTCAGACATTGTACTGGCCTTAGGACGATCAGTTTCAGACTCAATTTTATTACTAGAACTGACCTCCTCTTCGTAGCGTAACATACCTTTCTTGTTGAGATCCTCGTACTGGTAAGCCATGTATATCATTTCAGAAAAAGGAAGCTTCGCATTCCTCATTACACTATTCTGATATTTTCTTTGAAGCCCGTTGATAAATCTCAGATTTTTCCTTTTCAGATTTTGAATTAGATGAGGGGCAAAGTTAGAAAGTTCATTGAATTTCTTATGATATTCTGGAATGGTCATATCTCCTTGTATCAAATAAGAGAATTCATTACATAACCGCTCAGTTGCTTCTGGAGGAGTAAGTCTTTCTAGGAAAATCGCTTTGAATCTATCCCAGGTAATATCACCTTTTGGATTATCCTTAATAACTGAATCCCACCAGAACAAGGCTTCGTCTTTGAGTGCCCAGGAGGCCAGTAATCTTTTCTGGTCATCTCTCAACTTTAAACTGTCAAAGATTTTCTCAGCAGAACGAATCCAAGCCTGTGTTTTCATAATAGATTCCTCGCCCGAGAATGGTATTCTACCCCTATTTCGATACTTAATCAATAGGGCCTCAATATCTGGTTCTGCATTCCTTCGGATTCTGACACTCATTTTCTAGTATTTCTGCAAATAGCAGATCAAGTGTCAGGTCAACAGAAAGAATATTTTAAAATATAGATACAAATACTTGAATGTAAATGTGTGTACTGGGGTGTATTTCATCCTGTTACTCATACAATGATATTACTGATCCTATCTGTAATGAGCTACCCGTCCTAGAACACTACTGGTTCTATTTCTGACGAGTTCGTTAATATGTTATATTCCAGCACTAAGCTTAACCAAAGCTCTGATACCACGTTGTGACGCCCCCAAATCCCGTACTGACGGTGACAAGGGTAATCTTTGGAATATAACACAGAAACAGATAATAGCAGAACATAAATAAATAAATACACCAGATAATGCACAATGGAATATACTGGATAAACGTAATCATCAGAGTTACACTGTATACATGATCATACTTAGTACAAATACAGTTCATCTATACATAAATGTCTACAGCGGAAAAACAAACATAATGTACAGTAGGAGCTGAATAGCATAAAAAGAGATAAATGATAGAATCCATCTTCAGCTCCAGCTATCCAGAAAGAGCCTGCTAATACCTGAATACAAGGCTGCCCGTGTAGAAAAAGGGGCACCCAAGTTTGCAAGTGAAACAAACTACGAGTCAGTCATGGGACTGGTATGAGAAATCTACTCAACACATTTAAAATATGGCTAATCATAGTACCACGTCACTTTCATGGAACGGGTTTACTCCATCGGATCGCCAGTGCTTTAAAACAATTAATTCTTTTAAACATCGTAATGCTTTTTATAAAAATGAAGCCATTATAAGACCCAGTTCCCATTACACAATGCAATGCAAACCGGAGGATAGGGTTTTACCTTATAATGGCCAAAATATGCTTGATACGAATAAAACAAAAGCATTTTATATTATTACTACTGTTTATAGGTTTCAAAAACAATTTCAATCATAACTATCAATCATAGACGGCATGGGTACCATATATCATGTCGCCATATATATATATATAGATATATATATATATAGATATATATATATATATATATATATATGCAATCAAAACTACACGATGTCGTATTTGGAATTTGGATTTCCGTCATGAACCAAGGCAAAAGATAGTCCTTACCGACTTCGAGACAATCTAGCCTATGTCTCAGGACCCAGACTCAGGTTGGCCTTTGGAGAGACAGGGCCGGTCCGCCGATATGGATTAAAATTCCGGAACACTACGTTTCCCCGCCCTTTGCGGCGCAAATGAGCCAACGAATGACTCCATCGGTCCCGGATCGACCGATATAACCGAGGTGCCTTGTAACAGCAGCCACCACATAGGTGAAAATAATATATATGTCAGCCAGCTCAAGGACCGACACCACATCTAACTAGAAGGAAACGCATGCCCTCCCTGAGGTCCTCTCCCGTTTCTGGTTCATACCGGGGTGTGAGGTTCGCGAATTCACGTTATACACAAAGCCACACCACACAGGCGGTGCTTTGATCATCAACCACAAGACTTTGTTTTTCAGTAGAAGCCCTGATCACTGCATCTTAGCATGCCACACAGGCAATTCACGCCATGTAACTGATGGCTATCAATCGCATAGAATGAATTCCAATTCAGACACATATTCCGTTTGCAAGTCCGTTCTGGGTCTGAACGAAACCGGAGGCACTATATACCTCGCAAACCCATCGATCTCCACGTACGTCTGGACGATCACCACTCATTATCCATATTTCGGGATGCCTCCCAATCAGGACATCAGTTACCATCCAAATGAGGTGAAGATTTCCGGTCTTCAACAACCATCTTCATCTTCAATTTCTTATCGTCAATTCAGTTATTCAGAATGGGATTAACCCGGTCTTTCTAAGCAACTCGCGTATATAATAAACATGTGCTAAACAAACACAACATACACATCATTTCAATTCATTAGTCACTAACCGTAAATCAATAAGAGAACGATTTCCCAAATATAAACCCTTTAGGCCGAAACCAACATCAAATCAAAACCCAGGAAACCATTCGACTTAGCCAACCTTCAGCTAGTTTCTAAATTTCACATTCCATATCGTTTATAATATTTCATAACGATTTATCGCTATTTTTATTTATTTAAAAATAGCAAATTTATTCAAACGACTCTTCGGGCCATAACGCGGCCGTGGCGCTGTTTTTCTTCAGATTTGATTTACACATATCTGAAAATCTAACCGTTGGATCTTCACAAAATTTATAACATTAGAATGATCTTTTCAAAACGAATCCAACGGTTCCAGTTTTGGGAAAATCTGACTGTCGGATCCCCCGGTACAATCGTTTGAAGTTTCGATTTCAAAATACGAACTACAACGCCGTTATTCGATTTATTTTAATTATATATATATATATATTTATATATATAAATATAATCGATTCTAGCGCTGTTTTTCTTCTGATTTGAATTAAACATTCCAGACAATCCAACCGTTGGATCTTTGAAAAGTTGGTGCCGTTGGAAAGATATTTCCAAAGCGAACCAAATGGTTTCGGTTTTGGGAAAATCCGATGGTCGGATCTCCCGCACTATTCGTTTGAAATCACAGTTTCAAAACACGAACTGCAGCTTCATTATTCGATTTATTTTAATTATATTTATATATATATAAATATAATCGATTCTTCGATTTCAAAACCATATTCATTTCATACCTTTGATAAAAATGATATTTTTATCAAACTAACTTCAATTTCAACACTTCGCTATTTTTAACAATTCATGTATATAATAAAAATATGATTTTTATTGTTAAATAATTTATTCCAAAACACGAATATTTTATATAGTTCATATAGATGGTAAAAATCTGATTTTATAAAACAATTTCTTTCAAAACATGGCTATTTTATATAGCTCATATAGATGATAAAAATATGATTTTTATTATAAAACAATTTATTTCAAAACACGAATACCATTCAACACATGAATTTCCATTCGACGAATGAATTTCTATTCAACACATGAAGGTTTTCTATAGTTTATATATAGATAAAAAGGTGATTTTTATATTTAAAACACGAATACCATTCAACACATGCATTTCTATTCAACGAATGAATTTCTATTCAACACATGAAGGTTTTCTATAGTTTATATATATATATATATATAAAATGTGATTTTTATTGCAAAACAATTAATTACAAAACATGAATGTCGTTCCATAGGTGAATTTCTATTCAACACACGAATATAGTTTCAACACATGAAAATAATTCTAACACATGAATATTATTCAAAATTTTGCTAGCATAACGGCAGGGTAGTTAAAACCGGGGCCGTCCCTAGTACGACTCCTCGCTCTACCTTAAAGCCTCGTAGCTTTTGATAATGGGGATTCATGCATCTAGTTCGCACGCAGGTGGCATGTATTTTTTTTCATTTCCACAAACTAATCCTATGTGGTTTCAACCAAATATTTCTCAACCACAAACGGGTATTTTTCAACCACAATCAATCAATTTCAACCACAAACAATTCTAATCAACCATTCGTAGTCAACCAATTTTCACACCAATCACAACCAATAAATATCGTCCATGGTTTGTGGACGAGGGGCGTATATATATGTATTTATATATAAGCATTTCACTTCTATTTCAACACACATATAATTTTTACAACGCATATATAACTTATATATCGAACGTACAACTTATACAACGCTTATACAAGAGGTGTACAATGCTTATATAACTCATACATCAACTATATAATTTATACATCGCCGTTTTCCATATCGTTTATAATTTAGAAATCTCACTTTGGTTTGTTGCTTTGCTAAAAATTGTAGCAAGCTCAGGAAAATCCGTGGTCTCTTCTAGAATGTAGAGAGCGTCCTTGCGGTCACGATGTTTCCTGTTTCGACAAATTTCGTTAACGAACGAAAAAGATACGATTTTTCAAAGTTTGCCACAATAAAAAGTGTTATTTTCAGTTCAAACTAGAACAAAGCCGATACCTTTACCCGTCGTTCCAAACTAGGTTTCGAATCTATGCTCAATTCGCTTGTCTTCAGGCCGATCAGACCGTACCACCGTGTAGAGGGACGAGAGAGTTCCCAGCGCTGTGCTCCACGTTGAGCTCGAGCTCCAGATGGCGGCGGAAACACGGTCGGCGCGGTCGAACTTTCCAGGCGCAGATCTCGACGATGGTGCAGCTACAGGCGTTGTAGCGGGTATGGATGTGGAGAGGGGGAGAGGGGCTTCCGAATCTGGGTGGTGGCGGGGGAGGGCGATGATCATGGCGTCCAGATTTGAGGAGAGAAGGCCACGAGCGGTTATCGCCGTCGATCGTGAGGGGTGAGGGTTTTGTTAGGAATTTTTATAATTCTTTAATTATGAATGGATTAATTCTATTGGTCGGCATATACATTATTAAAAAAAATTAGTGTTTCTCCATACGAACTCCAATCCAAACCCAACGACAGTCGCCCCCAGCTAAATACCCCCATCCGGACACAATGGGATATGTTTCGTTGGACAATTTGACTGATACAGTCAGTTATTTTTCAAATTAAAGTATAAAACATTCAATATTTAATTTGAACGTACATTTCAATTTGTCAGGGCCACAAACTGATTTGAAAAATTCCAGAAAAATAAATCTTGCTATGTTTTGACGATACGGTCCCAACAAAACTAGTTTCATCGAATTCTGAGACCGTTTGAAAAATGGCCCATTTCTAGTCAATCCAATTTAACTGTAATTGACCAAAACACATTTTCCTTTGCCATGCGCACATACTAGCTTCAAAAATTATGAAATTTGAAACCTAGCAATAATTTAACATCCCGGATCCAACAAAAGTGGTTTCGTCGAATTCCGAGGTCGTTTGCAAAACGGCCATTTTCACGGGCTATATAATTTCTATAGCGACTTTTCTGAAAATTCATTTGGCCATAACTTTTGCTTCCCGCTATGAAACTTCGATTTTTCAGATTCGTTAGAAATATATTCACTAACAGATTTAAATATTTTTGGTTTCACTCAAATTCGTTTGTTTTGCACCCGGTACAGTCAAGCAAAATTTGAATTCAAATTTTGAAACTACCGCGCCATTTTAGGCCTTGTTTATAATTAGAAAGAATTATATTCATTTTCAATGTCGATTCAAACTTACTTTTCATCGTTATTATTTAAAATATTTGTTTTAAATATTTAAAATCCACTAAAATAGCCAATTTAAAACTTTTAAATTGGTTCAGATTTTCCGGGTCATTACAATCTCCCCCACTTAAAACTTTTCGTCCCCGAAAAGGAACAAAGTCGAAAGTGGTTTGATTAATCAACTCTACGTTCAATCTGGCTTCCATTCTCTAATTTTCCAGTTTCTGAGAATTTTCAAATTCTTCAAAAATTTGGCTAACACCTGGAATTTTCGAAAAATTTCGCCATAACCTCCTTTGTACGGGGAGTGGTTTGGAAATTTATTGGGCCGTATTAGGTACCCAATAAATCCTATAAAGCATACACATATTTATAGTGATATATTCTGGTGTTTACAGGGGAGCGTGTATTGATAATAACTCTAGAGAATAAATTCTCGTCACCCAGTCAAAGGCTGAGGGAGTGTGTATTTTAATTGCTCCAGAGAATAAATTCTCGTCACCTCGTCCCGTGTGGGAAATAAATAATCCATGTGCCGTATCTAATAACTAGAGTGACGTGATTATTGTTAACTCCAGACCCGTGTGGGGTTTTTATTAATCTGGCAATTTATCATTACATTTTTATATGGTCATATCAGTCATCAGTTCAACCTGTATAATATAGTCATCGCCATATAAGCCTCTCGCTCGTATGGTAAATCTTCAACCTCGTCACACAAGCTCCAAATGCTTATGTGGTATATGATGAAGTATGCCTATCTTCGAGAAGTATACCATGTAGTGTAGTTCAAAATTAATTGTTACTATCCTATGATGATATTTATTATTACACGCAGAACAACCAGCACTCCGCATCCAATGGCAATCACAGGAGTTGATATAATAATATTTCACATCCAACTCATTAAGGTTTACCTATTTGTCGGGCACGCAAATAATTTCTTTACTTAACAGCTATCCAATTACCTGTTCAAACATATATAAATCACATGTATATATATTTCTATCTATTTTTATATCAGTTCAATGTGTGAGTTAATCGAATAAATCCTACCATTCATTCTTTCATTAATTAAATTAACTATCGTTTTAATAAATTAATCAAATCTACTATCACACAACACAAACAACAATCAATTTGTTTTTAACTTTTCAAAATCATACAAATTAATTCATACACTATTTTGAAAATAATTAGACTATAGAATTAAAAGTGCACATTCATGAAAGGAAAATAACAACAAAGTAGAGAACTAACTGGTAATGCAAAGTATGGTAAATGTACCTTGCACCGGAGTCAATCAGAGATATCTACTCGACACTTAGGATAGGCTTTCTGAATGCTCTCCACAGTTTCCCAAGTACAATCTCGCAGATCTCCACTCCATTGCACTTTGACTAAGTGAACCTTCTTGTTCCTCAGTTCCTTGGTTTCTTTGCCGATAATCTTTAGTGGCTCTCTTCTAACTGCTAATTCTGGAGTAATTTCAATATCTTGTTGAGCTGCTTCTTCCACGATCAAGTCTGGATCATGAACGTGCTTTCGAAGTTGAGATATATGAAATACATCATGCACTCCAGGCAACCAATCCAGCAATTGAATTCCATAAGCGAGAGTTCCAATTCGTTCAAGAATAGGAAACAGACCAATGAATTTAGGCGCCAATTTCCCCGTTTTACCAAACCGGATAACTCCTCTCATCGGCGATACTTTCAAATATACATAGTTGCCAACCGCAAATGACATATCTCTTCTTCTCTTATCAGCATAGCTCTTCTGCCGGCTTTAAGCAGCGAGTAATCGTTTCTTAACGAAATCGACCTTGTCGGCAGCCTTGCGGATCATATCAGGTCCCAATACAAATCTATTACTGGGTTCGACCCAACAAGCAGGAGATCGGCACGGTCTACCATACAATGCTTCGAATGGCGACATTGTCAGGCTCGCCTGGTAGCTGTTTTTATATGAGAATTCAGCCAAATATAAATGGTCTTCCCATGATCCACCGAAATCTAGAACACAAGCCCGCAATAGATCTTCTATTATACGATTCACCCTCTTAGTGTGACCATCTGTCTGAGGATGATAAGCGGTGCTCAAGTTCAGCTTCGTTCCTAGCTCTACTTGAAATGCCTCCTAGAATTTTCTAGTGAATATTGGATCTCTATCACTAACTATACTGATTGGCACCCCGTGTAGTCTAACAATTTCCTTGAAATATATCTGCGCCAGACTCTGAGCAGTTCTGTTTGATCTAACAGGTATGAAATGGGCTTCGTGAAGCGATCTACGATCACCCAAATACTGTCATTTCCTTTTCTGGTTCTGGGCAAACCATCTATGAAGTCCATGGAAATATGTTCCCACTTCCAACCTGGAACGTCCAGCGGTTGCAACAATCCGGCCAGTTTCTGTTGGTCACTTTTGACTAGCTGGCAAGTAGGGCATCGGCTAACATATAAAGAAATGTCCCTCTTCATCGAATTCCCCCAGAAAGTGCATTTGATGTCATTATACATTTTGCTTACTCCTGGATGGATACTAAGTTTTGACTTGTGGCATTCATCCAGCATTTCCTTTCGGAGCTCAGAAATGTTAGGAACACAGAATCGACCTTTTAGCCTTAGAATCCCATCATTATCAACCTGAAAACTCGAGGGATCGCCTTTTTAAATTATCTCTCTGATCTTCTGAATGAAGTGATCATCCTTCTGAAGAGAAGATATTTTATCTATCAATGAAGTCGTGATAATAAAACTGGCGATCATTACATTCTTTCGGCTTAACGCATCGGCCATGACATTGGCTTTCCCTGGGGTGTATAGAATCTCAAAATCGTATGCTACAAGGAACTCTAGCCAACGTTGCTGCCTCAGATTCGAGTCTTTCTGGGTGAACAGACACTTTAACGACTGATGATCTGTAAACAGCTCGAATTTCTCACCCAAAAGATAGTGTCTCCAGATTTTCAAAGCGGATACGATAACCAACAACTCCAGATCATGAGTAACGTAGTACTTTTCATGTGGCTTCAGCTGGCGGCTTGCAGAAGCAACGACTTGACCTCTTTGCATTAATACTACACCAAGGCCTTCTCTAGAGGCATCTGTCCAAACTTTCAAGTCCTGATTGCCGTCGATTATCGTTAACACTGGAGCCATTGTCAATCTTAACTTTAGCTCTTCAAAAGCCTCCTCACATTCTTGAGTCCACTTGAATTTTGAGTGCTTCTTTGTGAGCTTCGTTAAGTGACTAGATATCTTCGAAAAATCTTTAACGAACTTCCGGTAATAACTAGCCAATCCGAGAAAACCGCGGACTTCTGTAGGAGTACTAGGCTGTTTCCAATTTTAAATAGCTGTGATTTTACTTGGATCCATATCAATTCCTTCTTTCGATACGACTTGGCCAAGAAACTTTACTTCATCTTGCCAGAATATACATTTGGACAGTTTAGCTTCCAATACATTCCTTCTCAGAATTTCTAGAACCTGTTCCAAATGTTTTTCATGTTCGGCCTTTGATTTAGAGAAGTTTAGAATATCGTCAATAAAAACTAGAACAATCTTATTCAAAACTCCTCTGAACACTCGATTCATCAGATCGACGAAGTATGCTGGAGCGTTACATAAGCCGAACGACATTACTAACCACTCATATAATAAGTCTGGACCTCTGAATGCTGTCATAGGAACGCACTCTTCGGCAATACGAAGCTGATGGAAGCCTGTAGCTAGGTCCATCCTTGAAAATACTTGTGCTCCATTTAGACGATCCAATAAATCATTTATTCACGGTAATGGATATTTATTCTTTATTGTCTGTTTATTCAAATCACGATAATCCACACATAGTCGAAGAGTACCGTCTGACTTTGGGACAAACACCACTGCTGCTCCCCAATCAAAGAAACTAGGCCTGATCAGACCCTTCCATACTAGCTATCGAGTTTGATTGTCTAGTTCTTCTTTCTCCTTTAGGGTCATCTTCCGAATGGCGTGCACTACTGGCCTTGCGTTCGGAATTAAAGCAATCTTGAAATCAATTTCTCTCTGCGGAGGTAGACTAACGACTTCTTCGAACACATCTGCGTAAATCTTTACGATAGTAATATCTGTGATGAGGTTGGGAACATTCTCTGTGACCACAGGGATATTTCCTATTTGAGCAGGAGAAACATCCAAAGCGGCCCAGAAGTCTTTTCTATTTGAATTCGGGCCTTCACATGGTATGGTTATATAATTCCCTGATTGGGCCTTTGCCTTAACAACTCTCTCGGTGCATCTAACCTCTGCCTCATATTTGGTTAACCAATCCAATCCCAAAATAAGATCGAATTCAGTAAAATTCATGACGATAGAGATAGTAGGGAACTTATAATAGGAAAAAGAGACAGGCACCGCACAAATCCAACTGAGATCGAGGGAACTTCCAACCGGATTATGGACAGTGATGGGTTCCTTGAGCTTCTTCAAATTCAAATCTAGCTTCTTAACGGCATTCTTTGCAATAAAGCTTCACGACACGCCTGTATCAAACAGTACTTTAACAGTAATATTTTTGACATTAAGCGTGCCTTCCAAAACATCAGCCCTTTCCTGAGCAGACGAAGATGCAGGCACTTCTGCCACTTCATTTACATGCACTGCCTCAGGTTTTCTGAATAGCGGGCAATTTTTCGCAATATGACCGGCCCGGTGGCACTTATGGCACCCTTTGCCCTCCTGAACACTCTTATCAGACTTAGATCCTTCCGTTCTTTGCTTCTTTAAAGATCTGCAATTTCCTTGCAAATGCCCTCGCTTATGGCAGTTATTGCATACGGCAGTCGTTGCTAGTTCTTTTTCAGATCTGGCCCTTTTTCGATTCACTTTAGGCTTCTTACTGACCTCTGACATTATACTGGCCTCAGGACGATCAGTTTCAGACTCAATTTTATTACTAGAACTGACCTCCTCTTCGTAGCGTAACAACCTTTATTGTCGAGATCCTCGTACTAGTAAGCCATTTATATCATTTCAGAAAAAGGAAGCTTCACATTCCTCATTACATTGTTCTGACATTTTCTTTGAAGCCCGTTGATAAATCTTAGATTTTTCCTTTTCGGATTTTGAATTAGATGAGGGGCAAAGTGAGAAAGTTCATTGAATTTCTTATGATATTCTGGAATGGTCATATCTCCTTGCATCAAATAAGAGAATTCATCACATAACCGTTCAGTTGCTTCTGGAGGAGTAAATCTTTCTAGGAAAATCGCTTTGAATCTATCCCAGGTGATATCACCTTCTGGATTATCCTTAATAACCGAATCCCACCAGAACAAGGCTTCGTCTTTGAGTGCCCAGGAGGCCAGTAACCTTTTCTGGTCATCTCTCAGCTTTAAACCGTCAAAGATTTTCTCAGCAGAATGAATCCAAGCCTGTGTTTTCATAATAGATTCCTCGCTCGAGAATGGTATTCCACCTATATTTCGATACTTAATCAATAGGGACTCAATATCTGGTTCTGCATTCCTTCAGATTCTGACACTCATTTTCCAGTATTTCTACAAATAGCAGATCAAGTGTCAGTTCAATAGAAAGAATATTTTAAAATATAGATACATATACTTGAATGTAAATGTCTCTACTGAGGTGTATTTCGTCCTGCTACTCATACTAGGATATTATTGATCCTATCTGTAATGAGTTACCCGTCCTAGAACACTACTGGTTCTATTTCTGACGAGTTCGTTAATATGTTATATTCCAACACTAAGCTTAACCAAAGCTCTGATACCACGTTGTGACGCCCCCAAATCCCGTACTGACGGTGACAAGGGTAATCTTTGGAATATAACACAGAAACAGATAATAGCGGAACAGAAATAAATAAATAAATAAATACACCAAATAATGCACAATAGAATATACTGGATAAACGTAATCATCAGAGTTACACAGTATACAGGATCATACTTAGTACAAATACAGTTCAGCTATACATAAATGTCTACAGTGGAAAAACAAACATAATGTACAATATGAGTTGAACAGCATAAAAAGAGATAAATGATAGAATCCATCTTCAGCTCCAGCTATCCAGAAAGAGCCTGCTAATACCTGAATACAAGGCTGCCTATGTAGAAAAAGGGGCACCCGAGTTTGCAAGTGAAACAAACTATGAGTCAGTCATGGGACTGGTATGAGAAATCTACTCAACACATTTAAAATATGGCTAATCACAGGACCACGCCACTTTCGTGGAACGAGTTTACTCCATAGGATCGCCAGTGCTTTAAAACAAATAATTCATTTAAACATCGCAATGCTTTTTATAAAAATGAAGCCATTATAAGAATCAGTTCCCATCACACAATGCAACGCAAACCGGAGGATAGAGTTTTACCTTATAATGGCCAAAATATGCTTGATACGAATAAAACTAAAGCATTTTATATTATTACTAGTATTTATAGGTTTCAAAAACAATTTCAATCATAAATATCAATCATAGACGGCATGTGTACCATATATCATGTCGCCATATATATATATATATATATATACAATCAAAACCGCACGATGTCGTATTTGGAAATTGGATTTCCGTCATGAACCAAGGCAAAAGATAGTCCTTACCGACTTTGAGACAATCTAGCCCATGTCTCAGGACCCAGACTCAGGTGGACCCTTGGAGCGACATGGCCGGTCCACCGATGTGGATTAAAATTCCAGATCACTACGTTTCCCCTCCCTTTGGGGCGTAAATGAGCCAAAGAATGACTCCATCGGTCCAGGATCGACCGATATAACCGAGGCGTCTTGCAACAGCAACAACCACATAGGTGAAAATAATATAAATGTCAGCCAGTTCAAGCACCGACACCACCTCTAACTAGAAGGAAACGCATGCCCTCCCCGAGGTCCTCTCCCGTTTCTGGTTCATACCGGGGTGTGAGGTTCGCGAATTCACGTTATACACAAAGCCATGCCACATAGGCGGTGCTTTGATCATCAACCACAAGACATTGCTTTTCAACAGAAGCCCTGATCACTGCATCTTAGCATGACACACAGGCAATTCATGCCATGTAACTGATGGCTATCAATCGCACAGAATGAATTCCAATGTCAGACACACATTCCATTTGTAAGTCCGTTCTGGGTCTGAACGAAATCGGAGGCACTATATACCTCGCAAACCCATCGATCTCCACGTACTTCTGGACGATCACCACTCATTATCCATATTTCGGGATGCCACCGAATCAGGACATCAGTTACCATCCAAACGAGGTGAAGATTACCCTCTTCAACCACCGTCTTCATCTTCGGTTTCTTATCGTCGATTCAGTTATTCAGAATGGGATAAACCCGGTCTTTCTGAGCAACTCGCGTATATAATAATCAAGTGCTAAACAAACACAACATACACATCATTTCAATTCATTAGTCACTAACCGTAAATCAGTAAGAGAACGATTTCCCAAATATTAACCCCGAAGGTCGAAACCAACATCAGATCAAAACCCATGAAACCATTTGACTTAGCCAACCTTCAGCTAGTTTCTAAATTTCACACTCCATATCGTTTATAATATTTCATAACGATTTATCGCTATTTTTATTTATTTAAAAATAGCCAATTTATTCAAACGACGCTACGGGCCATAACGCGGTCGTGGCGCCGTTTTTCTTCAAATTTGATTTACACATATCTGAAAATCTAACCGTTGGATCTTCACAAAATTTATATCATTAGAAAGATCTTTTCAAAATGAATCCAATGGTTCTAATTTTGGGAAAATCCGACGGTCGGTTTTCCCGGTAAAAACGTTTGAATTTTCAATTTCAAAATACGAACTGCAGCGCCGTTATTCGATTTATTATAATTATATATATATATATATAATCGATTCTGGCGCTTTTTTTCTTCATATTTGAATTAAACATTCCAGACAATCCAATCGTTGGATCTTTGCAAAGTTCGTGTCGTTGGAAAGATATTTCCAAAGCGAACCCAACGGTTTCAGTTTTGGGAAAATCCGATGGTCGGATCTCCCGCACTAATAGTTTGAAATCACGGTTTCAAAACACGAACTGCTGCTTCGTTATTCGATTTATTTTAATTATATATATAAATATAATCGATTCTTCGATTTCAAAACCATATTCATTTCATACCTTTGATAAAAATGATATTTTTCTCAAACTAACTTCTATTTCAACACTTCACTATTTCTAACAATTAATGTATATAATAAAAATATTCACTATTTTTAACAATTATTATCCAAAGAACCACTCTGTATTGATATTATAATAATGTCTATCAACCACAGTATAATAATCCTCTAGCAGAAACGCTTTCATCTTACGTTCAACATATATAGTGTACAATCAAAACCGCAAGCATGTATTGGGTATTGGGTTTCCAACTATGACAAGGTATGGAACCACCTTTCGCTAGTGTACCTCTAGAAGGAATACACTGGGTTCAACAAGAACATCTTGCAACCCGGCCACACATGACCGACCACTCATTTCGCTTGAGTGTATCGAATGTATATCACCAAAGGTTGGGATTAGCAACCGTTTCCCGAATGGGACATCATCAACAATAGATTTTTAGAAGTAAATGAAACTCTAGATCAGGTTATTATACACCCTACTTCGGTGCGACCGACTTAGCCATGCTGCCTGCCCGATTTCTGTCATTTACCGGATGTGAGGCTAGAAGCTACGCTATATCATCACACCAGATTCACTTTGTATGCCACATCGTCAAATCCATCAAATCACCGATTGACGTCCTCAACCATACATTATGTGTTAGCTAAAAGAAGTTTCCTTCTCCGCTTCCAATCTTGTTATGGTTAGAGAAATCAATATACGTGATCGTCTGGATATACTCTGTCAAACATCCATCCATACAAGTCATCCAGGAACAGGATGAACCGAAGGCACTATTCAGTACAACCATCTTAGGCACTGTTATCTAAGACTTATACAATAGCCCTTGCACTTTACTCCGTCTTCAATTTTCTTTGGCATATATGATTCGCAACGCTTATGCCAATACAGAGTGGTTCTTTGGATAATAATCCAACCGGTCTCTCCATATTAACAACATTAAAATGGTCAAAACTTCGATACTCTATGATTTAACTATCAAAGAAAAACACGTGTGCAAACAACGATATCATTTCCAGATGGAAATTCTATCAATCATATATATATACATATATATATTTCCTTATTTTCTAAATTTAGAAAATATATGTTATTACCATTGGAAAACATTTCCATTTCTTGTTTTCCTATATCAGAAAACATTTCTGGTTCTTATTTGGAAAACATTTCCAAACTCCTTCATTGGATTTAGATAGATGTTTAAACAAACCATCGCGATACCAATTCAAACCATTACGCTTATTAACTAAATTCCTTTAACCCACCTTCGCTATCGAACCTTAACCATTCATTAGTAAAAAACGAAGCCAATCAAGTTGGGGTAGAACTACCTCTCAGACCTTAACTGAACAACATTTTTAACTTTGAAATAGGCAAAGTTCACTTTATATTTCTTTAATAAATTTCCTTACGTAACTCTCTTTCGAATCATCTCTATTCAATAATTCTTTCCTTCGATAAGGTATATTCGATAACTCTATTCAATTTGCTCTATTCGATTAACCTTTATCAATTATCTCTATTGGACTAACGCTATTGGATTAACTCTACCGGACTAACGCTATTTATTTACTCGTTTTACTTAACTCCTTTCGAATAAACTATATTCGATAACTCCTTTTACTTTCTATTCGAATAAACTATATTCGATTAACTCATTTGCTTTAACTCTAATCGATTAAACCAACATCGATTAACTCCTTCCGATTAAACTAACATCAATTAACTCCTTTCGATTAAACTAACATCGATTAACTCCTTTTAACTCGATTAAACTAACATCGACTAACTCCTTTTAACTCAATTAAACTATTCATTTATAAAGATTTACTTTTAGTAACTTTACAAATGATTTCCCTTTTTTTTAATTCTATTTGTAAATGGTTTTACAAATATCCCCTATTCAAAGCTCATTTGTAAATGGTTTACAAACATTTCTCTTTCTGATTGATTTGTAAATGGTTTACAAACCTTTCTCGTTCTAATCTATTTGCTAATGGTTTTACACTATTTCCTTTTCAATCCTATTTGTAAATGGTTTACAAATATTTCCTTGTATATCTTTATTTATTCTACTCGAGTTATTTCCTTTTTTCTATTCTATTCGTTTTATCAACATTTTTCCCTTTTATAAAACTCTATTCGTTTTATAAACATTTCCCCTTTTATTTACTTTTGAAATATTTCCTTTTATAAAATCTATCGATATTATAAAATCCCTTTATTTCAATATACATTGAAATAATTCTTTTTACATCCCAGGGTCTTTTATGATATATAAAATATCGAATAACAAGGATCAATATCATTCCAACACACATAATCAATAACAGATTATATAACACATCATATATCACAATATATGAAAATAGTAAAATAAATGTTGAGGAATCCAGTCGGATTCCTCCAACCTGTTTCCTGGCATCCACAGATGTTACACAATAAAATCAACATCACTTTCAGTTCCATATGATATATTCTGTTAAACAGAATCAATATAGAAATTCAACTAACTGACTAGCAGTTCAATCAAATAGTCAACACACAGTCAATCAACCAACATGTAAAAGTTCTAAAAATACAACATGAAATTATAAACTGTTCAAAGTTAGTGAGATTTACTCACTTTGGACTATCATCGTTAGTTAACGATAATTGTCGTTTGATTTGATTCAGACGGACAATTTATTTTGCAATAAATTGTAACGAGATCCGATGGACTTCCAGTCAGTTCCATCGTGTAATGTCCATCCATACGATCCCAACGCAACTTGGGGTTCGTCAATCTGATATCGTATCACGAAGTTATGATGTTACGAAGTTAGTACACAAATTTAGAATTAAATTAGAACTAACTTTAACTTAAAACCTAGGATGGGCTTTTACCCTTTTTAGTTCCGGCCCATCATCAAACTCCAAGGCCCAACATCGAAACATCTTCTTCCCCGTTATCATACACGTGGCTCCTCACTTCAGAAACACAGGAACCCCATTCTCGACTTCCATCTCCTACCACCTTAACCGACCAACTAAAATCAACACTATAACGACCTAACCACTTCTAATTTCTGTCTCTACCAATCCGCACTCACACCAGATAACTCGTCGCCCTCTACTTGGATTCGCCGTTCAGGAATTTCCATGCCAGCACCAAGAACCTGTGATGCTTTTTATTGTAAAAAAAGTTCCCCAAAATTCAAAACAAATACCATTCTTCTCACTCAATCCAAAAACGAAATCGAAACAACCCAAAACCCAACCAATTACAAAAATTTCTCAGCCCTAACTCTGCTGAACCCAACGCTGTACGTTTTTCGCAAATGAGAAGCCTGCGTCGAACTCCACAAAATGCCCCTCAGCTTGAAGATCTCCTCACAATGAATTCAAAAATATATGATTCATGATGTTTAGAATTTATTTATGGATTTACTTCATTTTAGTAACTCATGAATGGGTTTGACTGTGAAGTATTGGTGGCGGCGGAATTAAATTGACTAGAGGAAGAAGTGAATTAGGTTAGGGAAAAGTTGAGGGGTATTTATAGCAAATTATAATATTTTTATATTTAATATTTTATTTTATTTTAATCAATCGCTAATTTTATTCATCCTCTAAAATTCCTATGATCACACACGATACCCAAAAATCACGAAAATTGACATGCAGCTAGAGTTTGACATTACGGTCCCAACGAAACTGGTTTCGTCGAATTCCGACTCCGTTTGCTCACACAGCGTATTTTTAACTGTCAAAATACTGATTGTTCTTCACCTTGAAATCCCGTACGGCCACATACTGACTTCAAAAATCACGGAAATTGAAATCTAACAATAATTTGACATTGCGGATCCAACAAAATTAGTTTCGTCGAATTCCGACTTCGTTTGCAAAACCGGCTATTTTTAAAGCTCCGAATGACCCATTTAAATATATAAATATAATTAAATAAAATATTAATAAATTAATATTATCGTATATATTCGCAGTGGAATACCATACAGCTCTAGAATATTCCTATATGAATTTCTAACTTCATATTTCAAATCTGGGTCAACTCGATATTTGATTTATATTGAAATTCCTTTTAAAATAAATAAATAATTCCTTTATAAACTATAAAGGAATTCCAGAGCGACTTTTCTAAAATTTGATTTGGACGTAAATCAAAATCTACACGATGAAATCACGATTTTTCTCTTCCACTAGAAAGACATACTCCACCAGCTCCTAACGTTTCTTGTTTCATAGAAATCCGATTTAAAACGGCTTCTGTATATTCAGTTGAAGTTCAAATCGCCAAATTATGAACCGCAACGCCATTTCAAGCTCGGTTTTAATTATATTATAAGTCTATACGTTCAACTGTCGACGATTGAATATATTCGTTACTATAATTTAACTTTAAACTGAATTATATAATTCGAATTTGCCCAATTCACACATATCGCCATTTCAGCCAATTCTGATTATTTCAGAATTAAATATATTATTTAATTTATTATTTTAATTAAATATTCACCATTATTTAATTCAATGACCATGAAATCATTTTAATCACCTTTTAAATAATTAAATAAATTAATTATTATACCGTTGACCATGCGGGTCATTACATTCTTCCCTACTTAAAATAATTTCGTCCTCGAAATTGCTAAGTTAGAGGACGACCCTATCTACTGGTTAGAACTTATTTGTTCACTTCTTAACTTCAGTTTCCAACTGGACCAATTTAATTTCAATTAAATATTAATTAATTCTTATCAACGAAAATTTTCAAAAATCCTGAAAATTTTTCTAACGCCTTAACTTTTCGAAAAATTTCGCCAGCACCTCCTTCGTACTGGTCAATACGTCAAACCACCACTCGCCTCTCCGGGCCATGTCCATCCTAAAAGAAAATCAAGCAGCAAAGCGGCTTGCCAATTCGGCTCATCAAAATCTTATATCCAGTAGAAATATAAACTTGTACCTTTTGTCAGCATATCATTATATCCTTTCCACTTGTTATCAATTCAGCATATAGCAATGTTATCCCAATCAAATTCCAATCTGCTTTTATCCACCACCCAACCATTCGCTTATATCCGAGCCAAATATCATTTCAACTCGAGTTTCATCTTTATTCCCAACTCTTAACTTGATTAACACATTACACTTCAAATTTGAATCTCACCATCCAATTTGTCTTGATATCATTCTAATTCAATCTCCGTTACCACTTTATTGGCTTTACTTTAATTCAAAAATGCTTTCACAAATTTCTGTTAAATTTGTTTTTAATTCAAACAGTCTTTCCCTGGGAGTTTTTAAACAGTTTACTCTTTTCAAAAATCACATTTTCCTTTTGAACTTGTCATTGAGCCCTTAATTAATATTCCATTAATTAAATCACTTCTCTATTTCTTTATCAATATTTGTTAACCAAATATTTTCAATAACCATATTGGCCCTTTTATGTTATTTGGAAAACATTTTCGAATATCGCCTTCCTTTATTTTCTAAACTTTAGAAAATATATGTTATTTATAATTGGAAAATATTCCAATTACTTATCTCTTTTCCGATCTCGTTTATTTTTATACTTAGGAAATATTCTTTATTATATTTCCAAACTTACACTTATTTGGGTTAAAACGGATGTTGTGTAAAACATCGTTATGACAACCCAAATACTATATTCAACTAACTCTTATTCAACATTGATCTTCGAGCCTGAAATCTTACTATTTATTTGTTAATAATGAAATCAATCAAGTTGGGGTATAACTACCTCCACTACTCCATAGATGGCCTACGGCAACCCAGAGAAGTGATGCAGTAGGTGCCAAAATTTGTTGCTATAGGTCTGTGGCAACACTTTTTTGGGGTTGCCTTTTGCCGCGTTGCCTTAGAGTCAAAGGCAACGCCTTTGCGACTCTATGGCAATATCGGTACAAGTGTTGCCACAGGTATCAATACAAAAAAAATACCCTTTCGCAACTGCCAAAAACAGTTGTAATATGTCTAGTACAGCTGGCAATTGTAATAAAGTCAACCTTTTTTACAACTGCTTCTAATAGTTGTTAAAAATTATTTTACAATTGCTAAAAGTAATTACACCTCAACTGCTATTAATCAAAGATGTTGTAATATTACAGTAAATATTATTATAACACGGTATTTTATTCAAATAAATATTTTATTTCAACATTTCAAATGCTACAATTTTTTTGACCCAACTATTGTACATTCACTCGTATATCATACAATCATTCATATTTACATACATTCCTCACTACATTGTCACTCGATTCACTCATATGAAGACTCACATATACAACCATAAGCAAGAAAAAAATACATGAAAATGATTATATAAACTACTACCTTTATTCTTTTCCTTCTGATGATCACGCATGATACATGTTGACTTGAACTCGTTCATCTAAATGACCATTTAGTATAATTCAGATCGATCGTTATTTATTTGATGAATGCATGATACATATTAATAGGGGAGGAAGTAATCAGTACACATACCCAAGTAGATGTGTTAACAGAAGGACCGTCCTAGCCGATATGAGCTACATGTTTGACATCAGTCGGCAAACCTATTTGCATTTCCGGCTCTTTGTCATCAGACTCTACAACATTCACAACATTATAATAAGGCAGAGGAATGTGTATATGGTTTTGTATTTCATGGTTTAGAGGTACATGCTTAACAAATATATTGGTAATGTATCTCAGGCCTTAAGCTGCACAAGGTATTTTACCACCATGCAGAACACAAGATCCTGCTTAGTGGCAAACTTTTGGACCTAATGATTCTATGGTTGCTTCTGTCACTAATAGTCATCGTTGTAACTGACTTTTGGACCTAAAAATTCTATGATTTTTTTGAAGAAAAAAAGAAGAACTAGGCCAAATGAGATCGGACTTATATAAACATATGAAAAATTACCTACAGGAATAAAGCCATTATAAGGACATTCGCTTGATATAGGTTATGCCTCCTTCAGATCTACTTATCTCCTTTCGTCTTAGCTCGGAATAAAGCCAAACTTTATTTGCATGAATCACCTATCGCGAACAAACTTTAGTCACATGAATATCTACAAATTTCCAGCATCAGAGAACTAATTTTGTTCTACGCGTTTATACTGAACAGATGTGAAACCAAAGCTACAACAACTAAATATTACGTACCACATAGAAGTTGAAGTCCGTAGTAATAACAAATAATGACAATCGGACGAACTTATGTTCGGGTCGGATAAAAATAGAATATCAATTCAATGCCAAACTATGTAAATTATGAACGAAATTATGTTAATGGCACATAGAGTTGGATATTTGGGTGTACTAGTAATCATACTGAATATTTACTGATGCTCTACAAGTTAGAATGCACCTCACCAACAGTCCACAAATTCGATGCGAAAGGGAACACAAAATTAATTATTTACAGACATGGTTGTGTTCTGTACTTACTATCTTGTGATGGTAGCACACGAATAGTTTCTCTCAACTCTTGAATGCTAGTCGGTGGGGACAAAGTTGGACGACAATAACCTGTGTGCATACAAACTGGTTGATATATCAGATTATGAGAGGAAAAACATGCTTAAAGTTTCAGAAACAAATAAAGCTACATGTATGATTACGATGCACTGAAAGGAAAAATACCAGCAAAGAGAACTAAATCATTAGTGTATAACAAATAAGGATTGAGTTCAACACCTTTATTTGTTTGCTACCACCTTTATTTATCCAGTTAAGAGACTTTTTCTGCAGCAATTCATGCTTTTTTGCCTGCAAGTTCATATGATATACATTCTGAGACTGCATTTCATAAGATTTAAGAACTGAATTCACCGATATATCATATGATTATGAAACCATAATCAGTCACTTACTTGGAGCAATCGGTCTGTATAACCCAGTTTCCATTTGTTCTGTTTGCGTCACAGTGGCTAGCCTCCATTTGTTCTGTTTCTCTGTTGTAAACCCAGTTTAGTACTTCACTCATTTCCTGAACTTGAGAGTTGGTCAAAATGTACCAGCAACTACTATGCTGATGAAGATGATGCTAAGTTTCCTTCTGTTATTGAAGGCAATGATTCCTATGTTTCAGATGGCAGCAATTATGAAAACAGTTATTTTGAAGCTTCGGATATGGAGTGTGTGACAGGGTATCATGGAAAATCCATTAAAAACATGAAGAACAAGTTATCAATTGTGTTAGGTAGATGGAAGGAAGCAAAATTCCTTAAGATTGTAGAGAAGTTGAAGAATAAGGAAGCTGCAATTGATGTTTGGGAAAGAAAGAAAACCAGTCAAGCTAAAAACAAGAATTGGTATCAAACAACTATTTAAATTAAAAGCTAAAGCTTGTGGAATTGGAGCATCTGTTAAACAGTTAATACTTCGTACACAACAGAAAATGAACTTCACTTCATTTCATAATGAGACTGACAAAAGCACTGTAAATAACTAGCACTAATGATGGTCTTCACTACAGATAACTAGCATATACAATAAATATCTAGAAAGCAGATATTATGCACATGACATAACAAGCAATAACACTATGTGCTAGAGTCCAATCTAAGCTTCAGCTCGGTTAAAAACTAAACCTGCTCATATTCGATTTAAAAGTTATCTCTAAATCTGTATATCCGTATTCACAAATTACTGTTAATGTTGACAGCATAATTCATTTCTATCAGTAAAATCATACAACCACTGAGAATGTATTGATAATTATATCCATCGTTTTCATATGTTACTTTGTAAATGAGATCCATTAAGCTAAGACTTCAAAGAACAATACAAACCTTAATCATATGTTACTGACACATAAAATATAAACGAAAATATCAAAATATTATCCAAGCATCTCTAAATTCCGATTGAGTTTCAAGTATAACAGTAATCTGCACTGTATATCACAAGTAAATCTCTGTATAATAACAGAGATCCATATTCTTCTAATTCCAATCAGAAGCAGGAATATTGAATCCCCATACTGAATCGTAATTTCAATTTAGGCTATTATTTTTCAAACTAAAGATTTTACCTGAATTGAAATCAGAAGCAGAAGGCTGGGAACATCGGATAAGAAGAATCGTTGAGGGGAGAAAAATCGTTGGGAGGAATGATTTAGAGGAGGAACAGGGAAGAAAAAATAGTGTGAAAGAAAGGAGCCGGCTCCATTTTTTATTTTTTGACTAACCCTAAAAGCTGAATTATTGATTTGGGGGAGAACGAAATGAGATGAAGCGCGTAAATGAAAATGTTAGTGGGAAATAGAGGAGGCGTAGTAGAAAATGGATGGATGGTTAAGATTTAGTTTTACCTAAAGATGTGGATCGCTGAGGTATCATTGAAAATGGATGGATGGTTAAGATTTTGTTTTAACTAAAGATGTGGATCGCTGAGGTGTCATTTTTATTTTTTATTTTTTTAATTTGAATATATCTGTAGCTACAGCAACACAGTTTGATATCTATGCTAACACATTGAAGTGTGCGTTGCAATAGACCAAAAACAGCATAGCTATGGCAACATTGTAGCTAGCAACACCATGGATTTTCGTTGTAGTAGGTCATCTATGGCGTAGTGCTCTCAGACCTTGACTGAATAACATTTATAACATTAAAACAGATATGACTACTTACTCGAATAATCAATACCATACAACTACTTATTCACTTTTAAACACGTATACGCTTCCTCTTTCTATTCTTACTAGATTTTATTCTTAGTCTTCCTTTTTGATTCTACTATTCTATTTCTAAGTTCGTTTCCTTATCGACTTATATATATATATATATATATATATATATAATACATTGATTTCTAACTATCAAATTATCTTAAAAATATTCCAACTCCTTAAATTCCCGGAAAAATTCGCCATAACCTCCTTTGTACCAGGATAATCGGGATATTTCAAATAGCCTCCCATGGCCCTCACCACTCCAAAAGAAAAAGCCAAGCGGCTAGCCTATACGGCGTATAAAATCTCATATATGAATTAAATACATATCTTTTCGTCGAGAATTCTATTTATATACCTTCATACCTTATCCATACCTGTCTCATATATATTTATACCTGCCCAATCTATTTTAACTAGACCTGATCATTTTAACTCAATTCGTTAATTAATTTGTTAACTAACTCTTTAGTCTATTTCACTCTTATATTTGAACATGACATGCTCAAATATATTTTAACTTGCTTATTAACTAATTGAATTCAAATTTCAATTTAAGTTCTATATTCGATTTCGAATATCCATTTACAAATCCAATTCACCTTTCAATGTTCAACTTTAAATTCAAAACTCGATTAACTAATTCCTCTTCGACTTAGTTAATTTTATTCAATTTCTATTTGAAACACCCCACCTCCGTTAGGGTCACTCTCAAAGGGAATGCCCTAATTTTGGTGGAGGTTTATAAGTATAAGTCACAGATACACAAGACAGATATAAGTACACATATTTTTGAACAACGGAAAACAACAGCAACTTTTATTTCATCAAAATAAGTGTTACACAAGCCATGCCATAATTGTCTTACAATACTTCCAAAAACAATACATTTTCATAAATGTCTTTATTTCATAACTTAAAGAAGCATAAAAAAGAAACATAAGTAAATTGCATAAGTCCCCGTAAGTGCTATCCAAAGCCATAGTCCAAAACGAAAGAGATCCAAGCAATACATTCTTTCTCTTCAAGCTGGATGTGAAAACTGGTCAAGTTGCGGTATTCCCTCCCTGTGGACCTGGGGGGGGGGGGAGCGGAAGAAAAGAAGACGAAAGAAAAGTAGAGTCAGACATAAAGCCTGAGTAAGTCTAGGACTATTCAGTCTATGAATAAAGAAATGAGCATGATAAGTACAAACTGGAAATGGGAAAGCACTATAAGCTAAGTTAAGTTGTCTAGAGTCGAATGTACTATCGTACCCCATATTAATCTCTACACCCCTATAAACTATTTCCCAATAGGCACCCCATAATTAGGGTGAAGTGATCCATTTTCAATGATCGGCTCCTACTCGCATAGCTACATGTGTCTTACGGCCCTCGATGTTGTAGCTACCTATGCAGGTCCCACCATGTGGTGTATCAAGTCCCATGGTGGCGGCCCGACACAATTCTAGAATGCACAGGTATACTGCTGGTGCCCAGTGCCTTATTTTTCTGCGCCGGAGTGTGTGCACGCCCGCACCCCGTTAGAACCTACACTGCTGCACCACCGCCGTCGATTTGACCTCTTACAGTCAGCCCAGTAATCGTGCCCCACCCTGCCTAGCTCACGGTATCCTGATACCCCTTGTAGGATTACTACTGAAAAGGGTCCCCCGCTACTAGGTTTTCTATTTCTAGCCAACACGCTAAGTTGGTTAAGTGTCTGAATAAACCTAACCCCCAATCAGTCTGTATAGTTTTAGCATGTTCAATTTGATTAAGTATTAATTCAATTTACTTAATCCTATCAATCCTGACTCAGCCTTAATTGTCTTATTAAAGCCTCGACCTCTCACATTAGACATGTATTGTTGTGACTGCCTATTGCCGGTTGGTTCCGGGCAGTCTTACGTCACAACTCAGTCTAACCTCGGGTCTTTATTGGGCTCAGTGTTTAACCACCCACATTGGATAGGTATTGTTGTGACTACTGGACAACCGAGCGGTTTTGGGCAGGTTTACATCATAACTCAATCCAACCTCGGGTTAAACACATCGTATTTTTTCTAAGTTTACATATTTTGTCTCTTTTCTTTTTATATGTAAATATTTGCAGCCCATTATTCAAATTCATCTTTATTGGGTAAAATTAATTTATACCCCTTAAATGTTTTCAAGGTCATTGGCATGCGTCAGACATGCCAACACATATGTTTTATATTTTAACCCAACGTCATTACCCCCGTTTTATACGTTCGCTACAATATAACATATGTTGGGTTTAACATTTAAACCCAACTTAGCCACATGAAAAAGGGGAGGCTTAGAACATGGTGTTTATATATTCTAAGTAACATCAAAAAGGGGAGTGTGAACGCATGAACTTGCATCATAGCGAACTAATTAACATAAATTAGGCACTTGTGAACTTGCATTGTAATAGCATATAAACATGACATAAAACATACCTAAACATGAATCATGGTTTTTAATCTATTCATGTAAAATTGCATTTGAAATGTAAATCTAACTTAATTATGTGTCGCATGTATTATCATATGATTTTGATAACAACATAGGCCTAAAACATATTTTGTTTGGGCATAAACTAGCCAGGTTCATAAAGTCAACACAAGTTCACAAAGGTGCTTACTTTTGCTACTAACACAAAAGTATGGTTTTACACTTGAATCATGATGCCAATTCCAACATAAATTCATATGAATCATACTACTCAAATGGATCCAACAACACTAAAGATGCCCATAAAAATATACATCATGTTGGCATAATAGTGAACCATATACTTGCATGAATCTCAACTTTGTTGAAATAAACTATCACAAACATATAGTCGTTACTTTCAACATGAAACATTTACTTGCAATTATCCAATAGGTGTTGTAATAAACTACCACAAACATATAGTCGTTAACTTTCAGCATGAGTCATATACTTGCAAATATCCAATAGGTCTAACATCATTATACCACAACATCACAAATCTATTCATAATTAGAATCATAGCAACATACAATTATGAATTATCATCACCACAAATTAAGTAAAATTCCATTTCTCATTTTACACAAATCAAAACACAATTATTCATTCATATCAGAATAGCACTCTACTTACAATGTATGACGAATCTTCAATTCAGGAATCTGAATTCTGAATTTGGAGATGCTATCCTTTGTTGTAGGCGTTGTTTTGATTTAGTTGTCGTTGCTTTAAGCTTTCCAATCGTCTCCTAATCATCTCTCAATTTTGACGGCTACTCCTAGTCTTTCTTCAGTAGCATGACGGTCTCATTCTCATTTTTATTTGTATGAATTAGGTGGAGTCTTAGGTCCTTTTTATAGAGTTTGTGAATTGATTAGAACCGTCGATGGAGCTTGGATTAATATTAGCCATCCGTTTGAAAGAGAGACCAATCAGGAGCTGACACCTAGCCCTAGTGACAAGGCAAGGCTCAGAAATTCGGCCAAGCACAGACCAGGCCATCCAGGAGGGGCTGGGTTCGACCTGGCTCAGGGGCCAGGTCGAATACCCAGTCGACCCCCAGGTCGACTATGTAGTCGACCTGGGTGGCCCAGGTCGACTACCCAGTCGACCTGGGTTCCTTGGGCGGGAAAATTCCCGCCCAGCCCAACCTGTTTCGATTTTTGAAATTTGAATTTGTTTTCTGAGTTGTTTTCGTCTGTTTGAATTTTAAACTGAATTCTGAAACTTCCGGAGGCCATATCTCCCTCATACGGAGTCCGTTTTACGCAAACTCGGACTCTATCTCAAGAAGAATTCCGAGATGAACGCAATGGCGTATCCCTTTTCCCTTAATTCTTTGATTTGAAATTAATTATACTTTAATTTGTGAATTTCACTGTTATAGAATACACGGGGTGTTACATTCTCCCCCACTTAAAAGGATTTCTTCCCCGAAATATTCAAGTTTAGGAAGAATGTATATCCTAACATCAAACGTCCATCTACTCGTCCATCAAACACGAGCGTCCATTGTCCTTAAAAGACTTCTAATGCTTCATGATCATATGCAAAGTGTGTGTACATGTACTTATCTAATGCAAAATCAGTCCGTCTACTGATTCAGTTGACCTCCTTAATGCAAATTATGTAAGTGTCATGAATCCATTATGTATGCAAATTTTCCTATTCATGATTCTACATGAGTGCACAATCATTCATATAAATGCAACATCCATATGACAACACATTAAACTTCAACCATATAAGAATGTAAATACATATATGCATATGCAATATGAAGTGACTGAGCCGATCTAAAACCTAGATTGTGTGTATATATGCAACCACGAGCAACCACTAGCAATCACTTGCAACCACTTGCAACCATCATCCATAACATGTTTCAATTACATGTTTTCATCCAAAGGGTTTCTACCTAAAAGATAAGGTCGAGGAGATATACCTAAAAAAGATAGATAAAAGCGCAACTTAAGGAAAAAGTAAGATCAAAGATGTACCCTCGAAAAGAAAAGGGTAGGCTGCATGTATTCTAGCTTCAGTCTCCCAAGTTGCGTCTCCCTCGGCGTCGCTCCACTGAACTTTGACGAGCTTGACTTCGCGATTGCGTAGCTTTTTCACTTCCGTTCCTAATATGCGGGTTGGAACTTTCCTCACGGTTGCTTCGCGTTCCACTTCAGCTTCCTCAAGGATGTTTGGCTCAACCACTTCAGCAGATTCATGTAGACATTTTCGGAGGTGCGAAACATGAAAAACGTTGTGAACTCCAGCTAGTTTTTTAGGTAGGTCTAATCTATAGGCCATTTTCCCAATTTTCTCGATAATAGGAAACGACCCTACGAATCTTGGCGCTAGCTTCCCTGTGGTTCCAAAACGAACAATGTTCCTTAGCGGAGATACCTTAAGAAAAACCCTGTCTCCAACCTCAAATTCAAGGTCGGTCCTCCTCTTGTCGGCGTAGGATTTTTGTCTGTCTTGGGCTGTCTTCATTCTTCTTCGTATTAAGTCTACTTTCTTTGAAGTCTCTCGGATCATATCTGGTCCAAGTATGAGCTTATCAGTAGACTCCCACCAACAAGTGGGCGATCGGCACGGTCTTCCGTATAAAGCTTCGAAGGGCGCCATTCTGATGGTGGCTTGGTAGCTGTTTTTGTAGGCAAAATCCACCAAAGGAAGATGGTCTTCCCACGTCCCTCCGAAGTCAAGGACGCATAGTCTTAAAAGGTCCTCCAAAACTCTGTTCACTCTTTCTGTCAGGCCGTCGGTTTGGGGATGATAGGCTGTACTCAAGCATAACTGTGTACCTACCGCTTCTTGCAGACTCCGCCAAGACTCACTTGTGAAGATAGGGTCCCGGTCACTAACAATGCTGGAGGGTATTCCATGGAGTCGAACAATTTCCTTGAGATAAAGAGATGCTAGGGATGAGGCAGTTCTTTTATTCTTGACAGGTAAAAAGTGGGCGCTTTTAGTAAGCCTATCCACTATTACCCAAATGCTAGTGTTGCCTCTTCTAGACCTAGGCAGCCCATCAATGAAGTCCATTGAGATGCTATCCCACTTCCGCTGCGGGACCTCTAAAGGATGGAGAAGACCGCCAGCTTCTTCTGCTCCGCCTTAACCTGTTGGCAAATCACACACTTAAACGAAATTTGCCACGTCCTTCTTCATGCCGCTCCAAAAGAAAGTTCTATTTATGTCCTTGTACATTTTATCTCCGCCTGGATGTATCGTCATCTTGGAGTGATGAGCTTCCTCGAGAACCGTCTTTACTAAAACCCTTGTCTGTGGGACGCATAGTCTTCCGTCTCGCCTTAGCCAACCCTTATCGTCGATGGAGTATCTGTTGAGGTGACTTGAAGTCTCACCCCTAATTAGCCTATCAATCGTTTCCACAAGCCGAGGGTCTTCGCGTTGTGCTGTCCCTATTGAGTCCACTAAAGTCGGGCGTACTTCGAGAGACGCTAGCAAGCCCGGTACAAAATCGGAGGAGGGCCTAAAGTCAAAGCTGGCTATAAATTCTAGGCTTTGCCTTTCAACAAACAGCGGGCTTAGGGTCAGTTTCTTTCGGCTCAACGCGTCTGCCACTACGTTGCCTTTGCCCGGAGTGTAGGAGATCTCGAAATTGTACGAGGCAAGAAACTCCATCCATCTCTGTTGTCTCAAGTTAAGATCTTTCTGCGAGAAAAGGTATTTCAACGATTTATGGTCAGTGTAAAGTTAGGAGATAGTGTCGCCAAGACTTGAGTGCAAAGACGATGGCGGCTAACTCAAGATCGTGGGTCGGGTAGTTCTTTTCATGAACTTTCAATTGTCTCCCGCCATAAGCTACCATCCTTCCTTCTTGCATTAAGACAACGCCTAGCCCTGTCCCACATGCATCTGTATAAACTGTAAACATCTTGCTTCCATCTGGCAACGTCAAAACTAGGGCTGTTGTAAGAGCCCTTTTTAGTCGTTGGAAAGCAAACTCGCAATCCAAGTCCCAATTGAACACTAGATTCTTCTTTGTCAGCCTTGTGAGCGGAGCTGATATTTTTGCGAAGTCTCTGATGAATTTCCGATAGAAGCCTGCTAGCCCGAGAAAGCTTTGGACTTCTGTTGCATTCCTTGGTGTCTTCCAATCCTGTACCGCTACTACCTTAGCAGGGTCCTCAGCTAACCCATTTTTGGATACTATATGCCCAAGAAATCTTACTTCCTCTCTCCAAAAGTGGCATTTGGAGAATTTGGCTTTTAGCTGATGGACTCGTAGAGTTTCCATGATTGCCCTTAAGTGCTGAGCATGTTCTTCTTCACTCTTTGAGAAGATCAAGATATCGTCTACGAAGACCACTACGAACTTGTTGAGGAATTCTCTGAACACCCTACTCATCAGGTCCACGAAGTAAGTAGGTGCGTTTGTCAAGCTGAAAGGCATGACAAGCCATTCAAAGAAGCCGTTCGGGGTTCTGAATGCCGTCTTATCGATGCTATCTTTAGCCACCCTTAGCTGATGAAAACCAGTCGCCAAATCGAGTTTGGAGAAAACAGACGCTCCTACAAGCTAATCAAACAGATCGTCAATTCTGGGGAGAGGGTGCCTATTCTTTTTCGTTAGTTTGTTGAGCTCCCTATAGTCAACACATAGACGGAGTGAACCATCCGCCTTTGTGGCGAACACCACTGGAGCGCCCCATTCTGAAATGCTCCTTCTAATGAACCCCTTATCTAGAAGCTCTTTAATCTGTTTACTGAGCTCTTTCCTTTCCCGTGGAGCCATGTGTCTAACGGGCAACGCAACGGGCTTTGCATTATCTACAAGATATATGCGGAAGTCTATCTCCCGCTTCGGAGGTAAGCCCTTCACCTCTTCGAAGACATCCGGATATTCACGGACCACCCTAACTGATTGCAAACTCTCAACAGAAGCATCTAGCGATTCAAGATAACTAATCATAACCGCATATGAGGGATTACAAGTAATTTCCAGAGTGTTACTGAGTTAGGTCAGAAGCCTAACCACCCTTTTCTCACAATCAAGGATGGCACCATTACTGGATAGCCAATCCATGCCCAAAATCAAACCATATCCCGAGAAGCCCAAAACAAAGGCACTACATCTAAATTCTACGCTTAGAATAGAAATTTTCAATCTCACACAGATCATAGACAAATGAGCTGGGCCCCCGATTGGATTTTAAACAATTAAGGGGTCCTCTACCATACTAGTTTCTAGGTGCAGAGATTCTACTAAAGAAGATGAAATAAAGGAGTGTGATGCGCCAGAATCAAATAAAGTGCGAACTGGGTGATCATAAAGATAAACTACACTTTCTACGGAAGTATTTATACCTCGCTGTTGCAGAGGTGGCGCTTCTAACACATGAACCTTTGCCCCTGAGTTGGATCCAGCCCTCTGCCCCTGCCCTCGCTTCTTTGGGCAATCCTTAGCCATGTGGCCTGTCTCACCGCAAGAAAAGCACCCACCATTCATCTTGGCCTTCTTTTTCCGGCAATCTTTCACTAAGTGCCCCACTTTGCCATAGAAATTACACTTCCTCTTCTCTTTGTTGTCTTTCCCGCCCTTCTTAAAGTCTGTCTTCTTAGGTTGTAAACCCTCTTTCTTCCCTTGAGAGCTTTCTGCCTTTGTCTCCTTCTTGCCCTTATCCTCTTCGTTCAGCAATGCCATCTGCACCAACCTTTCATACGTAGCTCACATGGGTATATGGGTCATGGCCAAACTGTGTAATGGCTCATTCAATCCCTTGACAAAGCGGAGAGCCTTCTTGTGTGGAGTGTTGACTAGGTCCAGTCCGAACCTAGCCAGCTGATCGAACATATTAATATACTCTTTGACTGTCATATTCCCTTGCTTAAGAAATAAGAATTTTTCCAACTGAAGACTCCTTTCAGCTTCTGAGAGAAATTTAGCCTCAAATCTCACCCTAAAGTCCTCCCATGTTTCCACTGGTCTTTCTGCATTGGTGACTTCCCACCAGTAGGAAGCCTCGCCTTTAAGTAGCCATACTGCCAGTTGTACTTTCTGCCTATCTTCTACCTCAAAGATGACGAATAAGTCCTCGGTTTCCTTCAGCCAATTCCTGGCTGCCACGAAGGACTCGATTCCATGAAAGTCCTTTCCTCCCACAACTTTAAAATCTTTACATATCTTAGCAAAAATATTACCCCACGGAGGAGGTGGAGGAAGAGGTGCTGCTGCAGCTGGATGATTTCCTGCAGTTGGGGGAGGAGGAACAGTGGGACGTGGCTGATTGGCCCTTGCTTCTAAGAATCGTCTAAACCAACCAGGTATTGGTATACCCTCTGACAAGTTAAGTTCTTCGGACATGCTGAAAAAAAAGGATAGATTCAAAACGAAGGATAAAAGATAGTACCTATGGCTTTAGGGGACTATGCCTTTTTAAAATAAAATAACATTTTACCTTTAAAAATGCTTCTTTAAATTTTCTTTTTTGGAAATGAATTTTCAAAACTTTTTATCTTATCTGGTAAAACAGGCTCTGATACCAAGTGAAACACCCCACCTCCGTTAGGGTCACTCTCAAAGGGAATGCCCTAATTTTGGTGGAGGTTTATAAGTATAAGTCACAGATACACAAGACAGATATAAGTACACATATATTTGAACAGTGGAAAACAACAGCAACTTTTATTTCATCAAAATACGTGTTACACAAACCATGCCATAATTTTCTTACAACACTTCCAAAAACATTACATTTTCATAACTGTCTTGATTTCATAACTTAAAGAAGCATAAAAAAGAAACATAAGTAAACTGCATAAGTCCCCATAAGTGCTATCCAAAGCCATAGTCCAAAACGAAAGAGATCCAAGCAATACATTCTTTCTCTTCAAGCTGGATGTGAAAACTGGTCAAGTTGTGGTATTCCCTCCCTGTGGACCTGGGGGGGGGGGGGGGGAGCGGAAGAAAAGAAGACGAAAGAAAAGTAGAGTCAGACATAAAGCCTGAGTAAGTCTAGGAATATTCAGTCTATGAATAAAGAAATGAGCATGATAAGTACAAACTGGAAATGGGAAAGCACTATAAGCTAAGTTAAGTTGTCTAGAGTCGAATGTACTACAGTACCCCATATTAATCTCTGCACCCCTATAAACTAGTTCCCAATAGGCACCCCATAATTAGGGTGAAGTGATACATTTTCAATGATCGGCTCCTACTCGCATAGTTACATGTGTCTTACGGCGCCCGATGTTGTAGCTACCTATGCTGGTCCCACCATGGGGTGTATCAAGTCCCATGGTGACGGCCAGACACAATTCTAGAATGCACAGGTATACTACTGGTGCCCAGTGCCTTATTTTTCTGCGCCGGAGTGTGTGCACGCCCGCACCCCGTTAGAACCTACACTACTGCACCACCGCCATCGATTTGACCTCTTACAGTCAGCCCAGTAATCATGCCCCACCCTGCCTAGCTCAGGGTTTCCTGATACACCTTGTAGAGTTACTGTTGAAAAGGGTCTCCGCTACTAGGTTTTCTATTTCTAGCCAACATGCTAAGTTGGTTAAGTGTCTGAATAAACCTAACCCCCAATCAGTCTGTATAGTTTTAGCATGTTCAATGTGATTAAGTATTAATTCAATTTACTTAATCCTATCAATCCTGACTCAGCCTTAATTGTCTTATTAAAGCCCCGACCTCTCACATTGACATGTATTGCTTTGACTGCCTGTTGCCGGTTGGTTACGGGCAGTCTTACGTCACAACTCAGTCTAACCTCGGGTCTTTATTGGGCTCAGTGTTTAACCACCCACATTGGATAGGTATTGTTGTGACTACTGGACAGCCGGGCGGTTCCGGGCAGGTTTACATCACAACTCAATCCAACCTCGGGTTAAACACATAGTATTTTTTCGAAGTTTACATATTTTGTCTCTTTTCTTTTTATATGTAAATATTTTCAGCCCATTATTCAAATTCATCTTTATTGGGTAAACTTAATTTATACCCCTTAAATGTTTTCAAGGTCATTGGCATGCGTCAGACATGCCAACACATATGTTTTATATTTTAACCCAACGTCATTACCCCCATTTTATACGTTCGCTACAATATAACAAGTGTTGGGTTTAACATTTAAACCCAACTTAGCCACATGAAAAAGGGGAGGCTTAGAACATGGTGTTTATATATTCTAAGCAACATCAAAAAGGGGAGTGTGAACGCATGAACTTGCATCATAGCGAACTAATTAACATAAATTAGGCACTTATGAACTTGCATTGTAATAGCATATAAACATGACATAAAACATACCTAAACATGAATCATGGTTTTTAATCTATTCATGTAAACTTGCATTTGAAATGTAAATCTAACTTAATTATGTGTCGCATATATTATCATATGATTTTGATAACAACATAGGCCTAAAACATATTTTGTTTGGGCATAAACTAGCCATGTTCATAAAGTCAACACAAGTTCACAAAGGTGCTTACTTTTGTTATTAACACAAAAGTATGGTTTTACACTTGAATCATGATGCCAATTCCAACATAAATTCATATGAATCATACTACTCAAATGGATCCAACAACACTAAAGATGACCATAAAAATACACATCACGTTGGCATAATAGTGAACCATATACTTGCATGAATCTCAACTTTGTTGAAATAAACTATCACAAACATATAGTCGTTACTTTCAACATGAAACATTTACTTGCAATTATCCAATAGGTGTTGTAATAAACTACCACAAACATATAGTCGTTAACTTTCAGCATGAGTCATATACTTGCAAATATCCAATAGGTCTAACATCATTATACCACAACATCACAAATCTATTCATAATTAGAATCATAGCAGCATACAATTATGAATTATCATCACCACAAATTAAGTACAATTCCATTTCTCATTTTACACAAATCAAAACACAATTATTCATTCATATCGGAATAGCACTCTACTTACAATGTATGATGAATCTTCAATTCAGGAATCTGAATTCTGAATTTGGAGATGCTATCCTTTGTTGTAGGAGTTGTTTTGATTTAGTTGTCGTTGATTTAATCTTTCGAATCGTCTCCTAATCATCTCTCAATTTTGACGGCTACTCCTAGTCTTTCTTTAGCAGCATGACGGTCTCATTCTCATTTTTATTTGTATGAATTAGGTATAGTCTTAGGTCCTTTTTATAGAGTTTGTGAATTGATTAGAACCGTCGATGGAGCTTGGATTAATATTAGCCGTCCGATTGAAAGAGAGACCAATCAGGAGCTGACACCTAGCCCTAGTGACAAGGCAAGGCTCAGAAATTCAGCCAAGCACAGACCAGGCCAGCCAAGAGGGGCTGGGTTCGACCTGGCTCAGGGGCCAGGTCGACTACCCAGTCGACCCCCAGGTCGACTATGTAGTCGACCTGGGTGCCCCAGGTCGACTACCCAGTCGACCTGGGTTCCTTGGGCGGGAAAATTCCCGCCCAGCCCAACCTGTTCCGATTTTTGAAATTTGAATTTGTTTTCTGAGCTGTTTTCGTCTGTTTGAATTTTAAACTGAATTTTGAAACTTCCGGAGGCCATATCTCCCTCATACGGAGTCCGTTTTACGCAAACTCGGACTCTATCTCAAGCAAAATTCCGAGACGAATGCAATGGCATATCCCGTTTCCCTTAATTCTTTGATTTGAAATTAATTATAGTTTAATTTGTGAATTTCACTTCTATAGAATACACGGGGTGTTACACTATTCAAATTTTATATCACTTCTATTATTCAAATCTATAGTTTAAATTCCATTTGAATTCTATATTCAAATTCTATATATCAAATTCTATAGTTTAAATTCCATTTGAATTCTATATATTCAAATTCTATAGTTTAAATTCCATTTGAATTCTATATATTCAAATTCCATTTCACTTTCGATATTCAAATCCTATATTTGAATTCCTTTATATTTTCTATATTCAAATTCTATATTTGAATTCCATTTGAATTTCTATATTCAAATTCCATTTTACTTTCGATATTCAAATCCTATATTTGAATTCCTTTATATTTTCTATATTCAAATTCTATATTTGAATTCCTATATTCAAATTCCATTTCACTCTATTTGAATTCTATATTCAAATTTCATTATTACTCTATATGAATTCTATATTCAATTTTCCATTATTTAAATAATCTTTATTCAAATCTCATTTGAATTTCTATATTCAAATCCCCTTTGAATTCTCTTATTTAAATTCTATATTTGAATTTCCTTTATTCAAATTCCTTTTCAAACTTTCTTTATTCATTCTTTAAAAAAGTCTCGATTTCAATTCCTTTTTAAATCGATATTTCTACCTTTGGAAAATAGATTTCCCCTTTCAATTTCACACTTGTATTTTTATTTCTGAATTATCCAATGATAATTCTTTTCACTTCATTTATAAACTTCATTTATAAAAGAACTATTTATAAACTTCGTTTATAAAGAGATCACTTGTTTTATTTTTCAAAACAAGTTTATATTTCAAATCTATTTAAAAATTCAAATTCTATATATTCAAATTCTATATTATAAATCCCAATTTGAAATTCAACACAACCTGTCTTTCCCAAAACAAATTCAAAACAGTATCTCTGGTAGTAATTCGTCACTTACAACTCGAAAATGAATACTGATGATGCAGCTGTCATCATCGGAATCTATTTTCCAGCGATCGAAGTGAGTTCAATACTATAAAACCATTTCTAAACATTTCCACTTTGAAATTCATTTCAAAATATAATTCACACTGCTTGTAAAACAATTTAAAATCTCCCAGGATCTTAAATTTTCCTTATTTTTAATCCAAATCCATTTACAAACAATTATCTAATTTTCCAGAATTTTAATTCATTTTTTGGCTTAAATTTCAGATTTAACCCATCTGATTTCACGTATTTCACTTATATGAATTCTGGTTGGTTAATTACATAACCATTTAGTTTATAATCTTACTCGATAATAATAACGACCAATATATCCACTATATTATAATTTTGATATATATATATATATCTTCTCTATATCAAGATATACCTTGGGTAAACTTATTTTAATTTACCCTCTTTTCAAAACATATCGTGTCGACCCATCGTATTCGAGTGTTTAGTAACTCCTACCGATAAAGTGGATCAAACTGATCGACCAGAACTCATAAACAACTCAACCAATGAATCTCCACAATATAAAACAATTTATATATATATATATATATATAAATAACAAATACGTTCACTCGTATATATACACCCAACTCAATCTAGGTTATTGCTAACCCTATCTCTACTGAGTCACGCCACAGAGCCAAGTTAATCAATTAACCTTCTGCTCTGATACCAACTGTAATGACCCGAAAATTCGGTCTAATTTGAGCTGACCAAAAACACAAGTCCAACCCCAGATTAAACTGAAAATCAGGAAATTAATAGAAAGAAAACAGAGGGTGAGGATAGATAAGATAGAAACTTAGAATAGAAGAAGAAGAACACAACATCAAAGTAACACGAACCTCACAGCGGAACGAATAACATATAATAGATAACATAACTTTGAAATATAACAGTTATGTATACAATAGCACTTATCAGAGTACAGCACTTACAACACAACGGAAATAAACTATAGCTATATGATCTTGAAGCCTCCTGCTCCAAGCTCTCCAAGTATATCTGTAAATTCTTGACTACTTGACTGCCCGTACAAAATTGGGCACCCAAGAGTTTAGGGAAAACAAAACAAAATAAACTCTGGGTCAGTCATAGGACTGGTATGAGTAAAACAGTTGAAAACAGTAGAACAAGTAACGATATCTCATAAGACCACGGCGTATAATGAAGCGGGTTTTTCCCTTATGAGAATCCAAAATATCTTAATATCAGACATTTTGATATTATAATAATGGCTATCAACCACAGTATAATAATCATCTAGAAGAAACGGTTTCATCTCATGTTCTACATATATAGTGTACAATCAAAACCGCAAGCACGCATTGGGTAATGGGTTTCCAATTATGACAAGGTATGGAACCACCTTTCGCTAGTGTACCTCTAGAAGGAATACACTGGGTTCAACAAGAACATCTTGCAACCCGGCCACACATGAGCGACCACTCATTTCGCTTGAGTGTATCGAATGTATATCACCAACGGTTGGTATCAGCAACCATTTCCCGAATGGCACAGCATCAACAATAGATTTTTAGAAGTAAATGAAACTCTAGATCAGGTGATTATACACCCTACTTCGGTGCGACCGACTTAGCCATGTTGCCTGCCCAATTTCTGTCATTTACCGGATGTGAGGCTAGAAGCTACGCTTTATCATCACACCAGATTCACTTTGAAAACCACATCGTCAAATACATCAAATCACCGATTGACGTCCTCAACCATACATTATGTGTTAGCTAAAAGAAGTTTCCTTCTCTGCTTCCACTCTTGGTACGGTTGGAGAAATCAATATACGTGATCGTCTGGAAATACTCTGTCAGACATCCATCCATACAAGTCATCCAGGAACAGGATGAACCGAAGGCACTATTCAGTACATCCATCTTAGGCACTGTTATCTAAGACTTATACAATAGCCCTTGCACTTTACTCCGTCTTCAATTTTCTTTGGCATATATGATTCGCAACGCTTATGCCAATACAGAGTGGTTCTTTGGATAATAATCCAACCGGCCTCTCCGTATTAAAAATGTTAAAATGGTCAAATCTTCGATAGTCTGTGATTTAACTATCAAAGAAAAACACGTGTGCCAACAACGATATCATTTCCAGATGGAAATTCTTTCAATCAATCATCAATTTTATATATATACATATATATATATATATATTTCCATATTTTCTAAATTTAGAAAATATATGTTATTACCATTGGAAAACATTTCCATTTCTTATTTTCCTATATAAGGAAACATTTCTGGTTTTATTTGGAAAACATTTCCAAAACTCCTTCATTGGACTTAGACAGATGTTTAAACAAACCATAGTGATGCCAACTCAAACCATTACGCTTATTAACTAAATTCCTTTAACCCACCTTCACTATCAAACCTTAACCATTCCTTAGTTAAAAACGAAGCCAATCAAGTTGGGGTAGAACTGCCTCTCAGACCTTAACTGAACAACATTTCTAACTTTGAAATAGGCAAAGTAAACTTTGTATTTCTTTAACAAATTTCCTTACGTAACTTTTTTTCGAATCATCTCTATTCGATAATTCTTTCCTTCGATAAGGTATATTTGATAACTCTATTCAATTTGCTCTATTTGATTAACCCTTATCAATTAACTCTATTGGACTAATGCTATTGGATTAACTCTATCGGACTGATGCTATTTATTTACTCGTTTTACTTAACGCCTTTCGAATAAACTATATTCGATAACTCCTTTTACTTTCTATTCGAATAAACTATATTCGATTAACTCATTTGCTTTAACTCTAATCGATTAAACTAACATCGATTAACTCCTTTCGATTAAACTAACATCGATTAACTCCATTCGATTAGACTAACATCGATTAGCTCCTTTTAACTCGATTAAACTAACTTCGATTAACTCCTTTTAACTCGATTAAACTAACATCGATTAACTCCTTTTAACTCGATTAAACTATTCATTTATAAAGATTCACTTTTAGTAAAGGTTCTTCACTTTACAAATGATTTCCCTTTTTTTTAATTCTATTTGTAAATGGTTTTACAAATATCCCCTATTCAAATCTCATTTGTAAATGGTTTACAAACATTTCACTTTCTGATTGGCTTGTAAATGGTTTACAAACCTTTCTCGTTCTATTCTATTTGCTAATGGTTTTACACTATTTCCTTTTCAATCCTATTTGTAAATGGTATACAGATATTTCCTTGTATATCTTTATTTATTCTACTCTAGTTATTTCCTTTTTTCTATTCTATTCGTTTTATCAGCATTTTTCCCTTTTATAAAACTCTATTCTTTTTATAAACATTTCCCCTTTTATTTACTTTCGAAATATTTCCTTTTATAAAATCTATCGATTTTATAAAATCCCTTTATTTCAATATACATTGAAATAGTTCTTTTTACATCCCAGGGTCTTTTATGATATTTAAAATATCGAATAACAAGGATCAATATCATTCCAACACACATAATCCATAACGGATTATATAACACATCATATATCCTAATATATGAAAAACAGTAAAATAAATGTTGAGGAATCCAGTCAGATTCCTCCAACCTGTTTCCCTGCATCCACAGATGTTACACAATAAAATCAACATCACTTTCAGTTCCATATGATATATTCTGTTAAACAGAATCAATATAGAAATTCAACTAACTGACTAGCAGTTCAATCAAATAGTCAACACACAGTCAATCAACCAACATTTAACAGTTCTAAAAATACAACATGAAATTATAAACTATTCAGAGTTAGTGAGATTTACTCACTTTGGACTATCGTGTTAATTAACGATAATTGCGTTCGATTTGATTCAGACGGACAATTTATTTTGCAATAAATTGTAACGAGCTCCGATGGACTTCCAGTCAGTTCCATCATGTAGTGTCCGTCCATACGATCCCAATGCAACTTGCGGTTCGTCAATCTGATATCGTATCATGAAGTTATGATTTTACGAAGTTAGTACACAAATTTAAAATTAAATTAGAATTAACTTTAACTTAAAACCTAGGATGGGCTTTTACCCTTTTTAGTTCCGGCCCATCATCAAACTCCAAGGCCCAACATCGAAACATCTTCCCCGTTATCATACACGCGACTCCTCACTTCAGAAATACAGGAACCCCATTCTCGACTTCCATCACCTACCACCTTAACCGACCAACTAAAATCAACACTATAACCACCTAACCACTTCTCATTTCTGTCTCTACCAATCCGCACTCACACCAGACAACTTGTTGCCCTCCACTTGGATTCGCCGTTCTGGAATTTCCACCCCAGGACCAAGAACATGCGATGCTTTTTATTGTAAAAAAAATCCCCAAAATTCAAAACAAATACCATTCTTCTCACTCAATCCAAAAACGAAATCGAAACAACCCAAAACCCAACCAATTACAAGAATTTCTCAGCCCCAACTCTGCTGAACCCAATGCTGTACGTTTTTCGCAAATGAGAAGCCTGCGTCGAACTCCACAAAATGCCCCTCAGCTTGAAGATCTCCTCACAATGAATTCAAATATATATGATTCATGATGTTTAGAATTTATTTATGGATTTACTTCATTTTAGTAACTCATGAATGGGTTTGACTGTGAAGTATTGGTGGCGGCGGAATTAAATTGACTAGAGGAAGAAGTGAATTAGGTTAGGGAAAAGTTGAGGGGTATTTATAGCAAATTATAATATTTTTATATTTAATATTTTATTTTATTTTAATCAATCGCTAATTTTATTCATCCTCTAAAATTCATATGATCACACATGATACCCAAAAATCACGAAAATTGACATGCAGCTAGAGTTTGACATTACCGTCCCAATGAAACTGGTTTCGTCGAATTCCGACTCCGTATGCTAACACAGCGTATTTTTAACTGTCAAAATACTGATTGTTCTTCACCTTAAAATCCCATACGGCCACATACTGCCTTGAAAAATCACGGAAACTGAAATCTAACAATAATTTGACATTGCGGATCCAACAAAATTAGTTTCATCGAATTCCGACATCATTTGCAAAACCGGCTATTTTTAAAGCTCCGAATGACCCATTTAAATATATAAATATATTTAAATATAATTAAATAAAATATTAATAAATTAATTTTATTGTATATATTCGCAGTGGAATACCATACAACTCTAGAATATTCCTATATGAATTTCTAACTTCATATTTCAAATCTGGGTCAACCCGATATTCGATTTATATTGAAATTCCTTTTAAAAAAATAAGTAATTCCTTTATAAATTATAAAGGAGTTCCAGAGCGACTTTTCTAGATTTTATTTGGATGTAAATCAAAATCTACACGATGAAATCCCGTTTTTTCTCTTCCACTAGAAAGATATACTCCACCAGCTCCTAACGTTTCTTGTTTCACAGAAATCCGATTTAAAACGGCTTATGTATATTCAGTTGAAGTTCAAATCGCTAAATTACGAACTGCAGCGCCATTTCAAGCTCGATTTTAATTATGTTATAATTCTATATGTTCAACTATCGACGATTGAATATATTCATTACTATAATTCAACTTCAAACTGAATTATATAATTCGAATTTGCCCAATTCACACATATCGCCATTTCAGCCAATTCTGATTATTTCAGAATTAAATATATTATTTAATTTATTATTTTAATTAAATATTCACCATTATTTAATTCAACGACCATGAAACCCTTTTAATCACCTTTTAAATAATTAAATTAATTAATTATTATACCGCTGACGATGCGGGTCATTACAGCATTATTTAAAGTTTCTTTAACCATAAATGCATGATAAGTTGTGTATGAAAATATTTTACTCCAGAACTGAATCAAGTAGGAAGTCCATTGTAGAGACGTACTTGGCAACAACTCTTGGTCTTTGTTGAACCAGTGATTAGAATTAGTTATTGAGACATTGGCATGCATAGGGAAAAAGTGCAAACACTAAAGTAGACTGTTCAGATCTAACACATGTTTTAGTAAACTGATGTTTTGTGTATTATTCCATTTTTAAAATTTTATTTTCTGAAATTCAGTGTAATATTGTTATCTAGTGGTAATTCGTGTTTTTTTGGATTAATTTATGTTCATTAGCAACTAGTTTATTGTTATGTGATAAAACAATTCCTAAAAAAGTTAATTGTTGATTTGGTTTAGGGTGCATGGTTATATCATTTCCAGAAAACTGATATCCTAGTTAATTCATTTCACATATGTCCATTAATTTTGCGAAAAGGGTGAGATTTAAAAGATACGTAATGTTCCATTTGTATTTATTAGCAATTATGCATGTCATGACATATGCTACTTATTATATAATCATTTATATTAATATCAAATTATAGTTTCAGATAAAAGGATGTTTAATTTTTGAATTCACAGTTTCATTTTAATAGACTGGGCTGAGTCCATGCAAGAATTAATGGTAGGGAAATATTAAACCAAGTTCAAATGCAATAAATGTATAAATATAAGAAAGTTGATGTTAGACTGAAAGATGAATAAATTTCCAAATAACTTATTTCTACATAACTTTCTTTTTAGGTTGTAATCAATGGACAGAAGTTCTCTTAAATGACCCAAACTTCCCCGATCCGCGAAGAGTTGGAGGAGCCCGGATTGCTTTGAGAACATGACGCATCAAAACACAAAAAGTAAAACATTTCATTGCTAGTACAACAATTTCATCAGAGTACAAGATATCCGAGTTTAAATAAATATTACATAGCATAAAAATAATATCAGAGATTAAAATACACAAATTTAAATGTATAAATACAATGTACCGCGAAAAATACATCACCAACACAACTGAAAGAGATATACGGATGCAAAGCTTTTCGAATATACCTCCAGCAGAATCTAGGATCCTGTGAAAAGGAATATCTACAAAAATCAAAACTACTAGCTAACCGTGTGGAAAATATGGGCTTCCAGAGTTTAGGTAGAAAAAATAAACTCCGAGTTAGTCATGGGTCTGGTATGAGAACTAAAACAATTATTAACTTGATTTTAAAGTTAGGTAAATCACAGGACCACGCCGTATAACACGGAACGGGTTTATCCCCCATGAATACTGATTGACATAGAAATGTGTTTATTTTATGCTCTTATTTCTTATCTTTTGTATATAAATAAATATTACTTGGGTATTGTTTTGTTACTTTTACAGATATTCCAACCCAGCCCGCATGCAACCAGAAAAATAGAGAAATGGAGATCAAATTGGTATATATTTACATTTTGAAGAATTGTAGATGAAGATCTCACATCTAGTTGCTGTTGGACAAGAAAATGATTGGTAGAAAGACCAAGAATTTCTCAAATCAAGGGAAGCTTGTCAAAGAACCAAGAGGAAAAGAATAAAGGCCAAAATTTTAATAGATTTAACTAAGGCCCATTTGAAACTCTCATTGTAACCTCTTTTGTGAATTCCCTAAGGCCCATCTATCATTGTATTAGGGTTAGGGTTTGGCTATCTATCCTATAAATACCATTGTAATGTCATTGTACCCACCATCCTATATCTCATTCTATTCTCTTCTCCATTAATAAAACTCATTTTTCTTTTTCTGCATTTTTCTATTTCTTAGAAATCGGTGTTGTCTTCACAATTAGTTTTGGAAGAACACCAATTGTATTTTACAATTTTTTATAGTGATTAGTCGTTTGATTAGTTTCAACGACAATCCTAATTTTACTTTTTGTTGTTCTTCTTATTCTGCACTTTTATTTTCTGCATTGTTGTTCTTGTTTTGCAATTTACTTTCTTTAGTGATTAATCGTTGATTAAATTCAACGATAATCCTAAGTTCGCAATTTCAGTTTGTTTTTATTTCAACAAAATCTCCAGGCTTCATCTAACTCGCCCAAGAGATTAGATAAATAATTTGATTTTAATTTACCTCCCTGTGTTCAACCTGTATGCTACACACCTGTGCGCTTGCAGAATTTTATTACAAATATCGCGCTTTTCTAATTCATAGATTAGCGACGATCAAGTTTTCGGCGCCGTTGCCGGGGAGGCAACAATTGAATTTTATTATTTATTTAATTTCTGATTCGTGTTAGTTTTTATTTTTATTTTTTTGTATATATAGAAAAAAATGTTGATTGATTTCATTTGGCATTATTCAATGATGCTGCAATCTTCATAACAAGAGAAAAAAAATAACATACCATTTTCATTGATTTTCCGCTCTTGCCATTTCTATTTTCTTTTATTTCCAATCATTTCCCTTCTTGTACAAATTTATTTCTTCCTTATTTTATAAATTTCCAAACAAAAAAAACATAACTAAAAAAAAAATTCCTGAAAATTTTCTTCTCTGTTCATTATTTTGTCCCATCATCAACCTTAAAATCTCCTCTACATCCAAATCTTCAAACCAGATCTGCAAACCCCCCATACTTCAACAAAACCATTTTCTTTAGTACCCATGACCAACTTCTTCAATCATCAACTTCACCATCTTCCTGACCATCAACTCCACAAGCCATACGCAACTGTCTTGCCCCCCTACCAGAACGCATAGTACAAATCCGATTGAAAAACACTCCACCACAGTCCCTACTTCTTCCAGCACCCCAATTCAAAAAAAAAAACAATCAAAGTAGTGCCATCCACGTTCTTAATCATCCAAAGTCTTCCTACTTCCCGCAAACACCCTTGCTCATTCACGGATTCACCAACCATCGCAACTTCCTGATAATCACCAATTCGAACAACCCCCCATCCTCTTCCCAAAGCCCCACCATCATGGCAAATAACCACATCACCAAGTGCCTTGCCAACAATTCTTCACGCATCCTCATACTATGACCGAATTACAGTTCCTTCTTCTCAATATCCACAGGTCAAACAACCACAGATTCTCGCAACCGCACTTCATCACCATACACGCCACCCTACAGCAAAACCTTCCACCTTTGCCAAACCCTAACTTCCCAAAGAACCCCAGTCTAGCACCCTACACAAAACAAACAGACCCATACAGTCGTCATCAAGTCCAAGCTACCCATACCCTCAACACCCGAACAACAACTGCTTTGTGGCCGATCCTCACTACCACATCAAAACTCGAAAACCACGTTCAACAATTGTTCAATATCATCTCCCAATCGCCAATCCGAAAACCCCAAGTAACCACCGCGAATAAATCCGAAACCCAGTTCGGAATTGCATCATCAACTTCCCAAAAAAAAAAGGAATTCGAACAACCAACAGCAAAACCCGAATTGAAATTGAACAGCAAACCGCTTGCAGTCAAATCCGAACAAGAATACCGAAATCGATTTCGAAAAGAAGAATTGACAGGAGCATGAGTTTTGATTTTTAAAGGGGTACTTCGATTGCTTTCTGATCTGAGGGGATTGGGTGAGGAATAATTGAAAAGAGGGCTTCAGTTTTTGTGCGTGATTTCATTTTTTTGAGGGCGTGAATTGTTTTTGGTAAGGTTCAATCGCCATTTAAGAAGGAAAGTTTATTTCTGTTTAGCAGGTTTGTTCCTAAGAGATTAAAAAATAGGATTCCTTTATGTTTTGGTGGATACACGTATATAGTAGTGCACTGTTTTTTTTTCTTCTTTTTAATCATTGGTGTGATTTATTTCCTGATCTTATTTCGTTTGTTCGAGTACCCCTGATTTCGAATAAAAAGGAATTTGCTTAATCATAGGTTCTTTCGATTTGTTCCCTTTGAAAACGCAGGTGTAATAAATGTCGAAGTTTTCTTTCCTAAGGAACCATCAAAGTCAGCTTTATTTGTGCCAGCATTATTTGACTGTTGAACGAACTCGTTTAGTTATGTGAGATTTGCTAGTTATTTGTTTTCGAATTGCAAGCGTTATTTTTTCTATTTATAAAAAAAACAAAAAACAAAAAACATTCAAAAACAAGGTCAAAGTGTAAAAGGGTTCAAGCGACAAACAAGAAATCAAAGGCCAACTTTGAATTGAAGTTTTCAAACAACTCAAAGGAATTGAAAGCAAACAAATCAAATAGTGGAGCTGAATGTTAGCACTACTCAAATTCTCTGGACGGACCGCCATACCCCACAGTAAAATTTTCTGAACACTACAGGTGCTCTACTGCAAAGAAAAAAAAATTAGAAATTGCTTGTAAAAATCTTCTGCAGGGGCAGCTTGTACAATTGTTTTTATTTTTTGCTGTTATTCTTGTCTGGTTGTTGTGTGGTTGAAATTTCTAATTCATCACTCTCATTAAACGTTGATTCTAGGAAAATACGAGCTTACACAAAATAATATAATTGAAAAGTGGTGTTTTGTGAACTTGACTGTCTCGTATAATTGGATCGCGGATATATAGTAGTTCAATTTATTGAACTATTAGCAAAAGAGGTTGCATACTACCCGTAAAACATTGGTTGTATCCCTCAGTATTTATACTGTACGTGAACAGCCATAAGACCCTCTTCCCCCTTCTAATTGAGTCAGTTAATTAATAGAGCACAACTCAGTATTTTATATTATTTTGAACTGAGAATAATTTTTGATTGCATTCAAATGTCTGATTCAAAAAAATCATTGAGAGAAATGTGGGATAATAATCGGAGTAGACGTCCTCTTGAAGAGTATGAGTACGAATTACAACTCATGAGGCAAGATTTTCCAAAATTTCGTGAGTCCAATGTCAACAATTTTCAAAATCTTCCAACTGACCAACATTTTCAAAATCATGAATATGATCGAAATTGCGATTTCAATTCAAATTTCAACAATTTTGATTATGGGCCACATCCACATCAAAACGGTTTTGAATCGCAACGTACCTTTGATCAACATCAATATGGGGTTGGAAACCAATTCGAAAATAATTTTGAAAATGATTTTCAAATCGATCAAAATTTTCAAAACTACAACCCATATCCACATCTTGAGAATGACCAAAATTGGAATTTTCCCACCAATTTTAACAATTTTGGTTACGAACCTAATTTTCAAAATCAAAATGATTTCCAATCTCAATTTCAATTTTCTGAAAATTCAAACTATTTTGAAAATCAAGAAATCCAAAGCGAGAGCTCTCAAATCAACGACTCTGAAGAATGTACTTTTGATGAGAGGGCGAAAAGGCTAAATAAAAACATGGATGAACTTCTTTGTTTAATGGCATCTTATAAAGAACTACGAGAGCAAGAAAATCAAATTCAAACAAGCCTTGAATCAGAAAACAATCCAATTTCTACTGACATTGAAAATTTTCAAATAACGACTTTTGAAATTGAGAATAATCATCTTGATGAAGTTTTTAAAAATTCAACAAATGATTTGGACTTCAACTCTTTTCGGAAAAAAGATTTAAGCTTGGATTTTGATCTTCCTCTTTCAGACTGTAAGAAACTTGAAATTCTAGAAATTGAACAGAAGGTAAATGTTGAATTTTTCAATTCAAATTTGGAAAAGGATTTTAACGAACATGAATTCTTTGGATTGTATGAGGATGAGCTAGCAAATTAGGATGAAATAGAATCAAACCACCAATCTGAGTTCGAAAATTTTAACTTTGAGAAAATTTCAAACGAACTTGAAATGGTCAGTGTCGAAAATACCTTGCCAATTGAGAAAGGTGATCACATACTCTTGAACAACGCTCAGAATTCAAATTTCACTGAATTTATATATGATCACAAATTCTTGAAAAATTACACTGACAAATTTGTTGAACACATGAACTATTTTTGGAATGTTAGCTTTGTTGAAAAACTTCGTGTTAGGACGACCCTGAATATTCATTTACTGGACTATAAATCGAGGTATAAAGACGAGATGGTTTTCAAAAACTTTTTAGAAAACATGCCTAGACTTAGTGGGAATGGGACTCATTGGGCTAGAACCAAGTGTGGGGGAAAAAGTTGGTGGTATTCTTTGCATCGTGTGCACCGCAAACACATATATCATTGTATATATGATCCATTCTTACATATAGTTAGATTGCATTTCATTCTGCAAATAATTTTGCATTTAATCCATCTTTGGGTACGATCTTTCAAATTTAGGAAACGTTTACAGTGTGGACATTGTTTAGTTCTAGTGTGTGGGGAGTCTGCATTTCACTCATTTTCGTTTTTTCTTTATTTTTCTTTCTTTTTCAATTTCAGCCATTTAAATAGGACCATCATGCATTTTAGACTGTAGTAACATGCCATTTTTTTTCAAACATGACTCATTTTAGATTGATACAACTAAATAAGTTAAGGATTATTAGTCAGTTGATAGTATTTTTTTCTCTCAATTTAGATCGAATAAGAAATATAATGAAAAGTTTAATTTTGAGGGATAATAGTGTAACCGGTACATAGGAGATTCTTAGGTGATGGCCATGAAATCTATCCTATATTGTAGACTTTGTTTAAATAAGTGGAGGACTTAAAATACTGGATTTTCGAATCTTTAAAACTAAGTTGTGTTAAGTTGAATTCGCGTAACTCTCTTTTGTGCTTATATTTTCAATAATAATAATAGTAATCCAAGGGTATCAAACATTGCTTGTATATCAAGCGTTGGTGTGCAAACCCGCCAAGCTCTATCCGACATGTTGTTGACAAAGTCAGCGTTGGAATATCTTGGTCTCATTTTATGAGATTGGACACCTAAGGATTACCGACACGTTGTTGACAAAGTCAAAGTCGGCCTGCACAATCCGCCATGCTCTTTACCTACTCTCCGTTAGTCCGCGAGGCAGTGCATGAGTGGTAAACCTTGGTCTTCTAAGTTAGGTGTATGTACTTAATCATAAATTTTAATTTTTAAAGTAATAGAGAATAAGCGATGATGCCCAAACACTTCTTGACCTTATTGATTTGACTAGCCACACATGAGAAAATAATAATACCACTTTGCAAACTGTGCCAAGCAAACTAAGAATTTATTTCATGGCTGCACTATGTTATCGACCGAACTAACTGGCCAAACTGGAATTTATCATTTGAAAACTTGATTTATATTGAAAATTTGTGACAGGTTGAGGTATCTAAAATAAAATCAACTGATTAAAATTTGTTAACATAATTTGTTGTACCACTTTCCTGAAATAAGTCGTGTTTTCATTTTTTGTTTTCAATTGCATAAGTCCTCTGCATTCATGTAGTTTCATTAGAACCATATCATACTGCATTTTGATTTTCTGGGTAGTATCCGCTGAAAACCCTCACGAGACACCACTCGTCCTACTAGGGACACCTAGAGGTTTAACGGCTTGTTGCATACACTCAATGCAATCGTGTTTCCTACGAAAGTGTGACCTATCTAGTTTGGTTTTTCATTTCTTGTTTTACTCGAGGACGAGTAAAAGATAAGTGTGGGGGTATTTGATTGACATAGAAATGTGTTTATTTTATGCTCTTATTTCTTATCTTTTGTATATAAATAAATATTACTTGGGTATTTGTGAAAACCCGTAACTTCCCCGGTGAGGAAAGCACGGATAATTCGAGAACAAGCCACAACAGAACGCAGACGGAAGAACATTTCATTGTATATTACAACAATTCATCAGATTACAAGAATATACAGAGTATAAACAAATAAATATTACATAGAAATATCAGAGATTACAATGAATTACATAGCAGTGGAAAATAATACAATACACAACTAGAAGAGATATACGGATACAAAGCTTTCTGGATATCGTTCCAGCTGTAAACCAGGATCCTGTGAATATAAATCTGCAAAACAAAAACTACTAGCTGCCCGTGTCAAAATAAGGGCACCCAGAGTTTAGGTTAAAACAATAAACTCCAGGTCAGTCATGGGACTGGTGTGAGAACTAAAACAGTTATTAATCTTTATTTTTAAAGTTAGGTAAATCAAGGGACCACGCCGTATTACACAGAACAGGTTTCCTCCCTAGAATACCAGTGCATAAAACAAACATCGCAATGCTAAATAAAGAAAAATGAAGCTGTTATAAGACCCAGGTCCTATCACACAATGAAACGCAAGCCGGGGGATAGGGTTTTCCTTTATAACAGCCAAAGAATGCTTGATACGTTTAAAAACAAGTCATTTGATACTATTATCAGTGCATAGTGTATAAAACAACTTCAAATCATAAATATCAATCATAGGCGGCATGGGTACCATATATCATATCGCCATACTAGTTCTACTATCAAAACCGCAAATGTCACGTATTTGGAAATTGGATTTCCGTCTATGAACCGAGGCTAGGGATCGTCCTCTACCGATTCGAGACAATCTAGCCCATGTCTCAGGATCAGAGCTCGAGTGACCCTTGGACCGACAGGGCCGGTCCACCGATGTGGATTAAAATGCCTGAACACTGCGTTTCCCCGCCCTTTGGGGCGTAAATGAGCCAACGAATGGCTCCATCGGACCTGGATCGTCCGATCTAACCGAGGCGTCTCGCAACAGCAACAACCACACAGGTGAAAAGTATATAAATGTCAGGGCTGGTAGTTCACTGACACCACCCTAGCTAGAAGGTGAAACGACCCAAACTTCCCTATGAAGGAAAGCCCAGATTGCTTTGAGAACAACACACATCAGAACACCGAACAGAAGAACATTTTATTGTCGATTACAACAATTACATCAGAGTACAAGAATACTCCAGAGTATATATGAATAATATATATTGGAAATACAAGATCAGAGACTTAAATTACATTTAAATAGCAATGGAAAAATAATACAAATATACAACCGAAAGAAATACACGGATACAGAGCTTTCCGAATATCGCTTCAACTGTAGACCAGGATCCTGTAAATATGATATCTGCAAAACAAGCTACTCGACTGCCCGTGTGGAAAATATGGGCACCCGAGTTTGCCAGTGAAACAAACTACAGGTCAGTCATGGGACTGGTATGAGAAATCTTAACTAACCTATCTAATAATAAGGCTAATCACAGGATCACGCCGCTAACGCGGAACGGGTTTACTCCATTGGATTGCCAGTGCATGAAATAAGGTAAATCGTCAAATAACGCAATGCTTTTTAGAAAAATGAAACCATTATAAGACCCAGGTCCCATCACACAATGCAACACACGCCGGAGGATAGGGTTTTACCTTATAATGATCAAAAGATGATAAGTACGTCAAACGTATTACTATTAGTGTGTGTATGTTTTCATAAATCATTCAATATAAATGTATTAATCCTAGACGACATAGGTACCATATATTATGCCGCCGTATATAAGTATACAACTAAAATCGTAATGTCGTATTGGAGAATTGGTTTCCATCATGAGTCGAGGCTAGGGGCAAGCTCCTCTCCGATTCGAGACACTCTAGAAAATGCCTCAGGATCCCCCGCAGTGAACCCTTGGAAGCGTTAGGGCCAGTCCACACATATGTGTATGGATTGGTTATGCTTGAACACATGTTTCCCGATCCCTTTGGACCTATAGTATGACCACCAACGACCTATAAAACACGAGGTACCTCAAAATCCATCATCCACATAAGTAAAATGTCAGCGCTGGTAGGTCCCTGACACAATTCTAGCTAGAAAGAAACGTGTGCACTCCCTACGGTCCGTATCCCGTTTTTGACTCATACCGGGGTGTGATTCTCGTGAGGTTACGTTATACACAAAGCTACGCCTAAACAGGCCGTGCTTTGATCATCTTCCACAAGGCCTGCTTTTCAACAAAACCTTGATCATTCGCATCTTAGCGTGCCACGTTGACAATTCGCGCCATGCTACCGATAACTATTAACATATACAAGGGTGTTAAGTAGAGAATAAATTCTCTACCACCAAACAAGCATACATTAATAAAAATTGATTTAATTACACGAAATGAGTTCCAACGTCAGACGCGCGTCTATACAAGTCCGTTCTGGGTTTGAACGAAACCGGAGATACCAGAGAGGTTCTCGCTTATCCGGACAATCAACCCATACGACCGGTCAACTATTACATCAACCCCTTCCTGGGAGCAAGTCAGTCCAAGGTCTCAATAATCGTTGTCCGTTCGACGTGAGGATCGCCGGTCTTCAACATCATCTTCTATTATTTCGATTTAAATCGTCGTTTGATTATTTGAAATGAGTCAAACTCGGCCTTTTCAAATAATCATCGCATAATTATCATTTAAAACATTTCACGTCGTTCATATTTATTTATAGCGATTTATTTCTATTTTTAAAATCCATTCTTTTATTTATAAAATGATATTTTTGGCCGCCAATTCTAATGCGACAAAAATCATATTTTCTACAAGGTGTCTTTTGTCCGCCAATTCTAATGCGACTAAAACAATGATTTTAACTATGTATATTTTTATATTAAATAAAAATAATATATTTGTTCGCCAATTCTAATGCGACAAAAATTATGTTTTACTAAGTATATCTTTAAAAAAGAATATTTTTGTCCGCTAATTCTAATGCGACAAAAATTATGTTTTTACGCTATATATTTTTATATTCAATAAATATGATATTTTCCTTTTATCCTTTTATCCTTTTATCAACATATACAATGTAAATGTCTTTTACTTTACATTGAAAATGTAAATTCTTTCTTTTATTTCTTTACATTGAAAATAATGTTTTCTATTCTTTTCTTTATTATCTTTACATAGAAAATGTTTCTCTTCTTTATTTTCTTTTCATAGAAAAATGTTTCTTTTCTTTATTTTCTTTCATAGAAAAATGTACATATTACTTTTATTTTCTTTTTACATTAAAAATGTATATACTACTTTTATTTTCTTTTTACATTAAAAATGTACATACTACTTTTATTTACATTTACATTAAAAATGTATACTTTTATTTACATTTTCATTACATAAATGTACTTATATCTTAATTACATTTTTAATAACATAAAATGTACTTTTATCTTAATTACATTTTAAATATCATAAAATGTACTTTTATCTTAATTACATTTTAAATATCATAAAATGTACTTTTATCTTAATTACATTTTAAATATCATAAAATGTACTTTCACTTTGATTATGTTTCATTAACATAAAAATGTATTTTTAATTTTAACTACATTTTAATAACATAAATGTATTTCTAACTTATGACATTTTTAACACATAAAAATGTGAATCTGTCTAATAACATTTTTAATATGTAAAAATGTGAATTTCCATGTCATTAACTTAACGATGTAATTCGGGGTCATAATATTTAAATTAACACAACGTTGTAATCTTGTGTCATAACAATAATATTAACATGATGATGTAAATTTGCGTCATCTCAATAATGTTAACACAACATATAAATTGGTGTCATTACAACAAGGTTAACCTAACATATAAATTGGTGTCATCTCAACTATATTAACACCACGGTGTAATTTGTGTCATTGAAACTATACTAACACAATGATGTCAATTGTGGTATACTTTTGATGAATCACAATAAAAGCTTCATCTTTATTTGTAAATGAAAATAAGATTAAAACTTACATTTTGTTTTATAAATAAAGATTTAACTTGCATTTTATAAAATAAAAATAAAAATTAGTATTTTAAATTTGTAGACAAGACAAAGATAAAAATTTTCCTTTTATTTATGTTGACAAAATAACATAAAAATTTGTCTCTTTATTATGTTAACAAAATAACATAAAAGTTTGTTCTTTTTATCATGTTAAAAAAAATGACATAAACACTTGTTTTTTTTTTTTTTTCTTTGTTAACAAAATGACATAAAAACTTGTTCTTTTTCTATGTTAACAAAATGACATAAAAACTTGTTCTTTTTATTATGTTAACAAAAATTTGTCCTTTTTATTTTACAAACAAAATTACATGTTAAAATTGCCCTTTTATTTTATTTGCAAACAAAATAAACAAAACCAGAATAAATGTTTTCAATTTTATTTAAGAAAATAAAATGAGAATAAAAATCAAAGTAAAAACTTTGTCATTTATTTTGTAGACAAAATTTGTATAAAAACTTTGTCTTTTATTTTGTAAACAAAATAAATGACAAAGATTGTCTATAATTTTGTTAACAAAACTAAGATCCAAACTTTTCCTTTATTACTTTGTAAATAAAAATAAAATTCCCATATTTCCTTATAAATTAAAATTTCCATTTGTATATAAAAAAAATAACAGTAATAAAGATGAGGACTCATATAGATTACATCAGAATGTAGAACTGGACTAACATAGCTATTTCAACACAGCATAAGATCGTTACAAATCACACATCAATATAGATTCTACATTACCACATCGCAAGACATACATACAAATCCAAACGATTGCGAATAATAATTATATTATTTAATTATTAAGATTTTAGAAATCTCACCTTTATAGACCCGCTTTGGCTTATTGCCAAAAATTATACTCGTTCAGAATTGTCCCAAATCAGTATGGAAAAATAGTATTCTGTGTCACGAGTCCAACGCTTCAGAAATTACGTTATTCTGAATTAGATCGAGTTATGCTTAAATTTAGTTATAATATTTAAATTATTTAATAAAATATATATAAAAAGGATTTATACCCTTCTTCTTCAAATTAGAAATCGGCCGTGGGTTTCAACTATGGTTCAAAACTTTAGCTCGATCTTGCATCCAATCCAAAGCACCAGAGATCGATCGGGAGGCGGCGCGTCGAAGGGCTACGAGTGGTGCACCGGCGCCTGGAGTCTCGGCCAACTCGGTGGCGAGCTGCGGTCTGGGCGAGGCACGAACGGCGGAGACTTCTCGTCGTCGGTGGGGGCGCTACAGGTCACTAGGAGAGGTGGTTCGGGTATGAGAGGATAGAGGGAGGAAAACTCTTCGAAAAGGTGTATACGTTGGGTATTAATTCTTGGAGAGGAGGGAGAAAATGGAGGAGGAAGAATCGGCCATTGGAATGAGTAGCCGCTGTGTTTAGACGATGAACAGTAATTGGCTTAGGGTTTGATTAATTCTTATTTTTATAATGTTTTAAATGTAATTTTATAAAAAAATCCAAATAGACACACGCATACATAGTTTGTATACATAGTTTATGTATAAACATATTTTACCTTTTTCCTAGCCTTAATCAATGCTTGTTTCCCCATGGTTGCATAAAACAATTAACATGGTAATAATTTTCCATTTTTAAAACAATAACATGTTAATATTCTCCCATGTCAGAAATTAATAAATAGTTACCATCTTAATATTCTTCCATATTTGTTTCCTATTACACTTATTAAAGAAATTAAGTGAAGATTTATCAAACAAAATGTCCTTTTATTTATATCCAGCTTATTTATTTGCATAAAGTATTTCACATTAATATTTAGCTAATGTAACAGGTTTTAACTATGAATTAGTTTATACTGAAAATGTTAACTAACATTACCCTCATTAATGGCTATTTATTCGCTATTCATTTACTCTTGTAATATTTGCCTAAATATGTTCATTACCATTTTCTCTCTTCTTCATCTAATGAAACTATTACATTATGCCAAATTATTTCATTAACTCCTATAACTTAGTAAGTTCACCTCCTATCATTTAATTAATACAATCAATTTGAAATTGATTGATATTAATTAATTTTCATTACACGTTATCTTTACGTATACATTTCCTATAGTATGATACTATGTGTACATGTTTACTTTTCAAACATCCTATTAAGATATATTCATGTTTTTTTTAAAAAAAAATATGCAACTTTTATTCTAACCTCAGTTTATTCAAAAAGAGTAATTAATGCCCTCTCTTTGCGTTAATTTAAAATATAACTTTTATTAAATGTTCATTGACCCAAATCTTGTCATATTTCCTTTTGCATGGACTGTTACTACTTTCCAATCATGCATTAATAACTTCTTTTTTTTGGTTGGTTATATATATTTTAAATTTTATCTTTCACTTGTCCCTACATATGTAGTAGGTGACAAATGAAATCTAATTCGTTGACTAGGCATGATGGGACAACACATATTTCACTCAATTTTTTTTTTATATTAATGTTTGATTCATTTTCTTTGATTATTAAGTTGTGCAACTTTTTATATGTTTCATCTTACGTTAAAAATGTGTTTTTAAGGTTAACCAAATTTCTTTCAATAGCGATCATTCAGTAACGATTCTTTTTACATTAAAGTGTAACTTTTTAATGAATCATATTATTACATGAAAATGTGAGTTTTTATGTTACAACAACTTTCCTATTTAAACCAATGTTCATTATTTTTTTTATTTTTTTTGACGCATTTTCTATTAAAACTTCCTGAAATAAAAATTTTAAATTGGTTCCAAAATTCCGGGTTGTTACAGAAGGAAACGCATGCCCTCCCTGAGGTCCTCTCCCGTTTCTGATTCACAACCGGGGTGTGAGGCTCGCGAATTCATGTTACACAAAGCTATGCCACACAGGCGGTGCTTTGATCATCAACCACAAGACTTTGCTTTGCAATAGAAGCCTTGATCATTTGCCACTTAGGCATGCCACACAAGCAATTCACTCTATGCGTTCAGTATATAACCCCTGAGCTCGTACGTCTCAGAGAAGGGCGTTAAGCAAGAGAATAAATTCTCCGCCGCCAAACAGATATATATTTAATAGAGATCAATCGCACGGACTAAAATCCAATGTCAGACACACAGTCCATTTACAAGTCCGTTCTGGGTCTGAACGAAACCGGGGGCACCTAGTACCCCGTATATCCATCGATCTCCAAGCACGTCTGGACGATCACTAACTGTTTCCATCTTCTTGGGTGTACAGCCCAATCAAGATCATCAGTAATCACCCAAACGACGTGAAGACCTCCGGTCTTCGACCATCGTCTTCATCTTCGACTTATTGTCATGTCGGTTATTCAGAATGGGATAAACCCGGTCTTTCCGAATAACTCGCGTATATTTTAAATAAGTGTTACACAAACACAACATACGCCTCATTCCAGTTCATCAGTCACTAAACGTAAATTAATCAAGAGAATAATTCCCCAATATTAACCCTGAAGGCCGAAACCAACATCAGATCAATATCCAGAAAACCATTCTGCTTGGCTAACCGACAGTTAGTTTCTAAATTTCACATTCATAGGGAAAGGTTCCCATTAATTTTATCCTAGATAAATTCCTTGAATTTATTCTTTAATCATCTTTTGAATTTCGATTCAACTAGTCGGGATTAACGAACCTTAATGAAGTAATCATTTGTTTTAATTTCCCAATCCCAACCTATTCATCCTAAGAAATAAAACTGGTTATACTTCATATCTAACACCACGGTATTATCGGTAAATTCAATTACCATTTCACATTCAAATCTACTTAAAGATTTAACTAACGCCTGAAGCAAAACTGGTGATACTCCATTTCGATTATTTCAATCTAATTAAAGATTCATTAAAACTCCACTTAGTTTTAATCTTTGACAGGGTTAAATAATCAGTGTCATTTAAAACACGGTTCACGGTAAACCCAAAATCACCTTCCATTAATTATCGGGTTAAAGAACAAGTGTTATTTAAAAACACTGTCCACGATAAACCCAAAAATCAATATCAATTCAATTAAATATTGTTTAATTGGTACACTTCATTAAATCTAACTAAAAAGATTTAATCTTTTCTCAACTGGGTTCTAGAACAGTGTTGATGAAGACACCATTCACGACAAACCAAATCACATTTGATGTTAAATACAAGGCTCTGAATAGAAAATATATCGGCTTATATTCAATATCAAATTCTACGACCAACAGATATCGTATCGGAAATAACGATATACATATCTATATCTTTCAAATTTCCATAAGAACGTTTGTATAATCACGAAATCCAACATCGAAATATCCCGAAGACAATTTCGATTCAAATCCATTCCAATGCTATCATTGGAAATTCTGGTTATTTTTAAAACCCTTTTCAAATTCAATTTATTTATTTAAAAACAAATAGAATTTTTATTCTAGTTCATTTTGATAAAAATCTATTTTTATCTTTTCAAATATGGGATTTTTCATTCCAGTTCTTTCTAAATCATTTCTTATGATTTTACACAAATTATTGATATTTTTAATAATTTTATCAAGGCCTGTACAGTCGATTTCCATCAACGGCCATCGAACTGCACTTACAGCGACCTTTTCCAAATTTGATTTGGACATAATTCCAAATCCAACCGTTAGATTTCAAATTTCTAATATTCGTTAGAAAGCTCTTTTCGATATGAACCCAACGGTTCCGGTTTTAGGAGAATCCGACGGTCGGATCTCCCGCAATATCCATTCGAATTCAATGGTCGAAATTCGCGAACGGCCGCGGTGCGGCGCGTTCTATTCAGGCCATTATATTATATATATAATATATATATAATATATAATTCATCGATTTCAATTCAAAACATGCTTTATAAATCGTTTTTAAATTCATTTTCAAAACGGTTTCAACTTCATATTCAATTTCAAATCAAAATGGAATATTCCAATTTAAATTCATTTTAAATTCATTTCAAATTGATTTCATTTCAAATTGATTTCTAATTCAATTTCAGTTCGATTTTAATTCAGTTCAATTTCAATTCGAATTCATTTCTATTCCATTTCAATTCGAATTCATTTATATTCCATTTCAATTCGAATTCATTTATATTCAATTTTGATTCAAATTCTTTTATATTCAATTTCAATTCCAATTTATTTATATTCAATTCTTTTCAAATTATCAGATTTTGAAATCACTTTCGATATTCATTATAAAATGAATAAAATCGATATAAATATCGTTCACGTCAAAATGGCATCAATCTAATCAATACGACTTCATATATTCCTATTTTCAAATATTCTATTTCAAATATTTCTTTTTCAAATATTTCTATTTTAAAACTGGAATGAGGCCCAATCAATTACCATATAATGTTAATTATATGGATTTTCTACAACACATGTATATATCAACAACGATGAATAATCAACCATCATCCAAAGTGCATTCTACACTGTATAAGCATCAAATATAAATATTCAACACTTATAATAGCCAGTCAATCAATCGATCGACATACAACTAAACAATCGGGATTAGTGTACGTCAAATATCATCCCAATACCCGTGTGGGGTTTCAAGCAATCAAACACATATTTTTATTTGTGCAGTTGGGCGATGTGTAAAATTTATCGTCCCAATCAATGTCCTTCAAATAGGTGTACATAAAAAAACCGTCCGGTTTGTAAATGAATATTTATTTATTCACATTCACATTAAAATTTATATTTTTAACGATCAAACTATTTTATTCAACCTATGAATATTCTATTCGGTTCATTTATTAAATAAAATGTTATCTTTATTTTTCTAACTTATTTTTAGGAAATTTCGGCGGCATAACGGCACGATACTAGAAACGGGACAAGGCCTAGCCTTATCCCCGGTCTAGTGAAGGCCCACGCCATTCACACATCAATCAAATCAATTTCGTTTCACCAAACAATTCAATTCAAACCAAATAATCTAACCAACTACACAACCAAACAATTAAACAAACAAGCCATCCATGGTCTGTGGATGACGGGTGTCGGGTGCTGCTAAGCACCGTCTGCATCCTAGTATATATATAACTAGAAAAAGAAATTGAAGAGTGAGAAGTTCTCACCGATAGCTATCCCAACTTCACGACACTTCATTTATAGAAATCTTCGCCGTTCTCGCCTTTCGTCACTTTCGTTACCCGTAGTCACTACATATGTAAAAATCGAATTTTTACTATGCTATTCAATATATAAAAATCGTATTTTTACTATGCTATTCAATATATAAAAGTCGTATTTTTACTATGCTATTCAATATATAAAAATCGTATTCTTACTATGCTATTCAATATATAAAAATCGTATTTTTACTATGCTATTCAATATATAAAATAAATTGAATTTTTACTACGCTATTCAGTATATAAAAATCGAATTTTTACTATGCTATTATAAAAAAAATCGAATTTTTACTATGTTATTCAATATATACAAATCGAATTTTTTTCTATGCTATTCAATATATAAAAATCGAATTTTTACTATGCTATACAATATATAAAAATCGAATTTTTACTATGCTATTCAATATATTAAAAAAATCAAATTTTTTCTATGCTATTCAATATATAAAAGTCGAGTTTTTACTATGCTATTCAATATATAAAAATCGATTTTTTTCTATGCTATTCAATCTATAAAAATCGAATTTTTACTTCGCTATTCAATATATAAAAATCAAATTTTTTCTATGCAATTCAATATATAAAAATCGAATTTTTTCTATGCTATTCATTATATAAAAATCGAATTTTTATTTCAAAACCATGTATATTATTCTTTTCAAAATTTTTACCTTTGTGTTTTCAAAAATCACATCTTTATGGTTTTCTAATGAATAAAAATCGATTCTTTATGAATCATTACCCTATATAAAAACCGTATTTTTATAAATAAAAACATAGCTTTTAAATAGATAAAAATCAAATCTTTTATTGGCTAAAACCCTAGTTTTTTTCTCGCCTAGAATCAAAATCAGAAAAAGGGAAGAAAGAAAAAGAAATACTCACCCATTTTTGCTGCTTGTTCTTCCCTTTCAAGCTCAGTGACGTCGAACCCATCCATTCAAACCCATCCCCAGTCGCGTGGTGGAGTTTGAGGGCTCACAGTCAACTGAAAGCGGGATGGGTTTCAGGATTTAAAGGGGCCGAGGTCCGGCGGAGGAGAGAGAGCGGGAGGAAAGGGGGTGGTTGCGGAGGGGCTGGGCTGAGCAGGACCGTCGGTGGGGCTATGGGGTTCGGGCGCGGATCAGAACGGAGGTGGGGGGTCTCGGGACTGGAGGAGAGGCCGGAGGGGAAGGCGCGCAAGTGGGGGGGGGGGGGGGGGGTGCGGTCACCTCCGGCGATCGCCAGGCGCGAGCTCCTCCGTCTTCTTCCCTTATTCTTTTTTTTATTGAATCTGTTTTCTGATTGAAGAAAAAGGTAACGGGGGGGGGGGGGGGGGCTTATACATGTTTGACCGTTGACCCTTGGGGGGGAGATATTTTAATTTATTTAAATTTTATTTTAAAACACCATAAAGTAACTTTTTACTTCGAACTCGAAATGAGGCCCACCGCCTGTTGTCCATAGCGTTTCACCCCCATTCCGAACACAATGGGATAGGTATCGTAGGCTGATTCGACTGTTTCGACCAGTTTTCATCAAAATCTAAATATAACTCTATATATTGAATTTGAACGCGCATTTCAATTTACCGGGGTCACATACTAACTCTAAAAATTCCCAAAATATATTTTCTAGCTTCGTATTGACGATACAGTCCTAACAAAACTAGTTTCATCGAATTCTGAGACTGTTTGAAAAATGGTCAATTTCCAGTCGATTAAAATCTACTGAAACTGGCCAAACGCGTTTTCCTTTGCCACGCTCACATATTGATTGGAAAAATTATGAAATTTGAAACCTAGCAATAACTTTACATCCCGGATCCAACAAAAGTGGTTTCGTCGAAATCCGAGGTCGTTTGCAAAATGGCTATTTTTAAGGGCCTGAATTCCATAGCGACTATTCAGAATTTTCAACTGGACATATCTTCTGATTCCCGCTATGAAATTTTGATTTTTCGGATTCTTTGGAAAGATATTATCGATTAGATCCTATTATTTTTGGTTTCACTAAAATCCGGATTGTTTTGCACCCGGTACATTCAATTGAAGTTTGAAATCGAATTATCGAACTACCGCGCCATTTTCAATTCTATTTATAATTATATATATATAATTATTATATTCTAACGACAACATATATAATATATACGTTCGAATTCTATTCAAAATAAATTTCTCGTCGATATTATTTAAAATAATCTATTTTAAATAATCAAAATTCGCTAAAATCGCCAAAATAAAAATTTTAAACTGGCCCAGATTTTCGGGTTGTTACAATCTCCCCCACTTAAAACTTTTCGTCCCCGAAAAGGAACAAAGTCGAAAGTGGTTTGATCAATCAACTCAACTTTCGTTGTTTTGATTGCGGCTTAAGTTCTTCAACTTTTCAGTTTCTAAGAACTTTCAAATTCTTCAAAAATTTGGCTAACACCCTAAATTTTCGAAAAATTTCGCCATAACCTCCCCTGCACCGGGATCCACGGGAAAATCCCGAAATTGCCATACAAGCCTTCTGATCTCAAAAAGAAAAGGAAAAAGCCAAGCGGCTAGCCAATAGGCTCATAAAATCATCATCACCCAAACAAAACAGTAGATTATGATAAACATGTACCTATTTGTCGGGCAAACAAATTTATTCTTCTGCTCTAGCCTCTTTGCTATGACCTGTTCAATGTAAGTACATGTATATGCAAGAAAATGCGACCAAATTTCAATACAATTCACCTTTTGGTTCAAATTGGCTATATGGTTCAAATTTTAATTAATCCAAACAGTAATCAAACAACACAACCATCAATCAATTAGTTGATTAACTTTTCAAATTCATAACTTTGATATATATTCTAAAAATTAGATTTTTGATGCAAAATCACAACAATAAGCCCTATCTAATTTTGGTTCTCACACCAGTCAATAGGAAATATATAGAAAGCCCACTTTCGTCACTCAAACATAAATTCTAATGATGGAGCTCCATCATCAAAATCATCTTCGGGCGATTAGAGTGTAATTCTATATCTATCCGGTATATTAAAAATTTCAAATACACGTGGATCAGACGTATACGCAAAATCTTTATATACTGGACTGTCCAAATCAATATAAATAAATAATCAAATACGAATAATGGATTTAAATTTTCAAAACAAAATTAGTTTTCACTTTAAAAATATTCTCTTCACACTCATTCTAGGATAATACTGATCCTATCTCTAACGAGTCATTCCCATTGGATATTACTAGTCCAGTTTCTGATGAATTCTTTCGTATGGTTCTAATGTGCCTTGTTCTCTGAGCTTTGTAAACCAAAGCTCTGATACCAACTGTGAAAACCCGTAACTTCCCCGGTGAGGAAAGCGCGGATAATTCGAGAACAAGCCACAACAGAACGCAGACGGAAGAACATTTCATTGTATATTACAACAATTCATCAGATTACAAGAATATACGGAGTATAAACAAATAAATATTACACAGAAATATCAGAGATTACAATGAATTACATAGCAGCGGAAAATAATACAATACACAACTAGAAGAGATATACGGATACAAAGCTTTCCGGATATCGTTCCAGCTGTAAACTAGGATCCTGTGAATATAAATCTTCAAAACCAAAACTACTAGCTGCCCGTGTCAAAATAGGGGCACCCAGAGTTTAGGTTAAAACAATAAACTCCAGGTCAGTCATGGGACTGGTGTGAGAACTAAAACAGTTATTAATTTTTATTTTTAAAGTTAGGTAAATCAAGGGACCACGCCGTATTACACGGAACAGGTTTCCTCCCTAGAATACCAGTGCATAAAACAAACAGCGCAATGCTAAATAAAGAAAAATGATGCTGTTATAAGACCCAGGTCCTATCACACAATGCAACGCAAGCCGGGGGATAGGGTTTTCCCTTATAATAGCCAAAGAATGCTTGATACGTTTAAAAACAAGTCATTTGATACTATTATCAGTGCATAGTGTATAAAACAACTTCAAATCATAAATATCAATCATAGGCGGCATGGGTACCATATATCATGTCGCCATACTAGTTCTACAGTCAAAACCGCAAATGTCACGTATTTGGAAATTGGATTTCCGTCTATGAACCGAGGCTAGGGATCGTCCTCTACCGATTCGAGACAATCTAGCCCATGTCTCAGGATCAGAGCTCGAGTGACCCTTGGAGCGACAGGGTCGGTCCACCGATGTGGATTAAAATGCCTGAACACTGCGTTTCCCCGCCCTTTGGGGCGTAAATGAGCCAACGAATGGCTCCATCGGACCCGGATCGTCCGATCTAACCGAGGCGCCTCGCAACAGCAACAACCACACAGGTGAAAAGTATATAAATGTCAGGGCTGGTAGGTCACTGACACCACCCTAGCTAGAAGGAAACGCATGCCCTCCCTGAGGTCTTCTCCCGTTTCTGGTTCACAACCGGGGGGTGAGGCTCGCGAATTCACGTTACACAAAGCTATGCCACACAGGCGGTGCTTTGATCATCAACCACAAGATTTTGTTTTGCAATAGAAGCCTTGATCATTTGCCACTTAGGCATGCCACACAGGCAATTCACTCTATGCGTTTGATATCCATCAGTATATAACCCCTGAGCTCGTACATCTCAGAGAAGGGCGTTAAGCAAGAGAATAAATTCTCTGCCGCCAAACAGATATATATTTAATAGAGATCAATTGTACAGACTAAAATCCAATGTCAGACACACGGTCCATTTACAAGTCCGTTCTGGGTCTGAACGAAACCGGGGGCGCCTAGTACCTCGCATATCCATCGATCTCCAAGCACGTCTGGACGATCACTAACTGTTTCCATCTTCTTGGGTGTACAGACCAATCAAGATCATCAGTAATCACCCAAACGACGTGAAGACCTCCGGTCTTCGACCATCGTCTTCATCTTCGACTTATCGTCGTATCGGTTATTCAGAATGGGATAAACACGGTATTTTCGAATAACTCGCGTATATTTTAAATAAGTGTTACACAAACACAACATACGCCTCATTCCAGTTCATCAGTCACTAACCGTAAATTAATCAAGAGAATAATTCCCCAAATATTAACCCCGAAGGCCGAAACCAACATCAGATCAATATCCAGAAAACCATTCTGCTTGGCTAACCGACAGTTAGTTTCTAAATTTCACATTCATAGGGAAAGGTTCCCATTAATTTTATCCAAGATAAATTCCTTGAATTTATTCTTTAATCATCTTTTGAATTTCGATTCAACATGTCGGGATTAACGAACCTTACCGAAGTAATCATTTGTTTTAATTTCCCAATCCCAACCTATTCATCCCATGAAGTAAAATTGGTTATACTTCATATCTAACACCACGGTGTTATCGGTAAATTCAATTACCATTTCACGTTCAAATCTACTTAAAGATTTAACTAACGCCTGGAGAAAAACTGATGATACTCCATTTCGATTATTTCAATCTAATTAAAGATTCATTAAAACTCCACTTAGTTTTAATCTTTGACTGGGTTAAAGAATCAGTGTCATTTAAAACACGGTTCACGGTAAACCCAAAATCACCTTCCATTAATTATCGGGTTAAAGAACAAGTGTTATTTAAAAACACTGTCCACGATAAACCCAAAAATCAATATCAATTCAATTAAATATTATTTAATTGGTACACTTCATTAAATCTAACTAAAAAGATTTAATCTTTTCTCAACTGGGTTCAAGAACAGTGTTGATGAAGACACCATTCACGACAAACCCAAATCACATTTGATGTTAAATACAAGGCTCTGAATAGAAAATATATCGGCTTATATTCAATATCAAATTCTACGACCAACAGATATCGTATCGGAAATAACGTTATATATATATCTATATCTTTCAAATTTCCATAACAACGTTTGTATAATCACGAAATCCAACATCGAAATATCCCGTAGACAATTTCAATTCAAATCCATTCCAATGCTATCATTGGAAATTCTGGTTATTTTTAAAACCCTTTTCAAATTCAATTTATTTATCTAAAAACAAATAGAATTTTTATTCTAGTTCAAAACTAGTTCATTTCGATAAAAATCTATTTTTATCTTTTCAAATATGGGATTTTTCATTTTAGTTCTTTCTAAATCATTTCTTATGATTTTACACAAATTATTGATATTTTTAATAATTTTATCAAGGCCTGTACAGTCGATTTCCATCAACGGCCATCGAACTGCACTTACAGCGACCTTTTCCAAATTTGATTTGGACATAATTCCAAATCCAACCGTTAGATTTCAAATTTCTAATATTCGTTAGAAAGCTCTTTTCGATACGAACCCAATGGTTCCCGTTTTAGGAGAATTCGACGGTCGGATCTCCCGCAATATCCATTCGAATTCAATGGTCGAAATTCGCGAACGGCCGCGGCGCGGCGCGTTCTATTCAGGCCATTATATTATATATATAATATATATAATATATAATTCATCGATTTCAATTCAAAACGTGCTTTATAAATCGTTTTTAAATTCATTTTCAAAACGGTTTCAACTTCATATTCAATTTCAAATCAAAATGGAATATTCCAATTTAAATTCATTTCAAATTAATTTCAATTCAAATTGATTTCTAATTCAATTTCTGTTCGATTTCAATTCAGTTCAATTTCAATTCGAATTCATTTCTATTCCATTTCAATTCGAATTCATTTATATTCCATTTCAATTCGAATTCATTTATATTCAATTTCGATTCGAATTCTTTTATATTCAATTTCAATTCGAATTTATTTATATTCAATTCTTTTCAAAATATCAGATTTTGAAATCACTTTCGATATTCATTATAAAATGAATAAAATCGATATAAATATCGTTCACGTCAAAATGGCGTCAATCTAATCAATACGGCTTCATATATTCCTATTTTCAAATATTCTATTTCAAATATTTCTTTTTCAAATATTTCTATTTTTAAAACTGGAATGAGGCCCAATCAATTACCATATAATGTTAATTATATGGATTTTCTACAACACATGTATATATCAACAACGATGAATAATCAACCATCATCCAAAGTGCATTCTACTCTGTATAAGCATCAAATATAAATATTCAACGCTTATAACAGCCTGTCAATCAATCGATCGACATACAACTAAACAATCGGGATTAGTGTACGTCAAATATCATCCCAATACCCGTGTGGGGTTTCAAGCAATCAAACACAGATTTTTATTTGTTCAGTTGGGCGATGTGTAAAATTTATCGTCCCAATCAATGTCCTTCAAATAGGTGTACATAAACAAACCGTCCGGTTTGTAAATGAATATTTATTTATTCACATTCACATTAAAATTTATATTTTTAACGATCAAACTATTTTATTCAACCTATGAATATTCTATTCGGTTCATTTATTAAATAAAATATTATCTTTATTTTTCTAACTTATTTTTAGGAAATTTCGGCGATATAACGGCACGATACTAGAAACGGGACAAGGCCTAGCCTTATCCCCGGTCTAGTGAAGGCCCACGCCATTCACACATCAATCAAATCAATTTCATTTCACCAAACAATTCAATTTAAACCAAATAATCTAACCAACTACACAACCAAACAATTAAACAAACAAGCCATCCATGGTCTGTGGATGACGGGTGTCGGGTGCTGCTAAGCACCGTTGTAACGACCCGTATTCTACGCATCATAGTATCGTAGAATATTTATTTCTTTCACATACAAAGTCGTATGGTCATGTAACTTTGGGGGACGACTATTGGGGTCATTTCCCATGTTCATGATTTTTCCCGATTTTTAAATGACCATTTTACCCCTAGTTGGCACTGTTTTGGCCATAACTTTTGACTAGAAAGGAATTTTGACCTGGAACCACTTCCATTGGCTTCAGATGATGGTTTCTCTTTCCGTAGAGTGGTCACATTAGCCAAACGGACTTACCGTTTGGGAGATATGGCTGAAACAAGTTTCAGATGGTGAAAAACAGCTTAATTGGGCTTAACCGGGTGATTAGCAGCTAGGCCCAGAGGGGAATTTCGGGTTTAGAGGTATAGGAGGACTGATTAGGGTTAGGTTATCACTTTCATTTCAGTTTTGAGCCGCCACAAACCTTCTTGAGACCTTAGTAATGGCTTCCATCCTCTAAAACCACTCCAAAACACATTTTTAGTGAAGATTGAGCCTAAACTACATCAAAACAAGGCCAAATAGCAACAAAGCAAGGTTGGAGCTGCTGTATAAGATTGGGAACAGCGCCAAATCAGAGAATATTTCAGTTTTGGGGTTCTAGTTGTGGCAAAGGTGAGTGATAGCATCGTTTTGACACTAATTACAGTTAATTAAGGGTAATTAGTGAAGATTAGCGAATTTATACGTAAATAAATTCTGGAAAAATTCTTAAAATTCTAAAATAATGTTTTAAGGCTCTGTTAGAAATTTGGGTTAATTTCGATGTGTTTTGCTAATCGTATGCTTAAACATGATTAAGCGGGATTATAGGAAAATGTGAGGTTTTGGCCACTTTTGATCCATTTTGATTCATTTAAATTGTTGTTTGTTGCTTGTGGTTGCTGTTATATGTTGCTATGACTCTTTAGTATGCTTTGTGATTGATTCCAATAGTTAGATTGGTCGAAAACGCCGTCGAGAGGCGTATAAACAGTTGCTGGAAAGTTGCAGAAAACTGCAGGGTATCTAACCGGATCGGATCGGATAAAGGAGACCCGAACCGAACCGATGTAAGGACTCCGACCCGATCCGCTGAAAGATGGTGAGCACGAATCGATGGAGGCTATACTACCCGAACCCCCTCCACGAGATGATGACCAAAGGAGATCTTGAATCGTAGCACCACACCACGATCCGACCCGCTTGCACGATCCGAATCTCTCGTGACCAGAAAGTGCGACCCGAACCAGTGATGGCGATGCGACTTGGAGACTCCGACCCGACCCGACCCGTGTAGTCACTTTCGAACCGAACCGAGCACCACGAGACGACCCGAACCGGAGTTATGCACTGGAGGGGGCCGCCACGACCTGAGGATCACGATCCAATGGAGATGGGGAACTTGAACCGACCCGACCTGAGGAAGGCTTCCACGATCCGACCCGAGCGTGAAGGATGATCCGAACCGATCCGAGGTTGATGGCTACGAGCTGGTGACTGCGAACCGAACCAGGAAGTTACGAACAGAATGAAGACCGATCCGGAGGGTAATGACATAAACCCGAGATGCAAAGGAAGCCCAAATGAGAAGTTAGAGCTCAAGATTCAGATGGGAATCAACGAGTTCGCTTCATGGTTGGGTTTTGCTGCGGGACGCGTGCCAAGGGGTTATCGACGTCTATAGCTTTGGACCACTATGGTAGGAGGTACGAAGGCGGATTCAGGGCCATTATGGCATCGGTAGAACCAAGGGCTACGACCAATGAAGTGGGTCATTGAAATGTTTGGTCATGACTCCAAGTGTTTGGCTTGGTCACAGCAGGGTTTCTACAAGTCGGGATTCGTCGTTGCCTCAGTTTGTCTAGTGTTCCAAAGTGGTAGATGTCGTACGCTTTACGCACTGAGTGAGAGATATGAGGATGGTTGCTATGGATGATTTGTTTGCTATCATTGTGACATGCACACCCCACCCCCGTATTCTTACACTATTTATTATGGCACCTTGGAGTATTGTACGGTATGTGGTACTAACTCTTTGGTTGCAGGTCCAGGTTCAGGTATGGTTTAGTATACCTGTTATTATTCTGTTTAGATGCTTATCGCTCATACCAGGCTTTATGTCTGACCCAGAGTTTTATGTCTCCTCTTATTACTCTGGGTGCTCACACGAGTAGACTAGAGACAGGTTAGCTGGTGATGCACGGGTAGATGATCCGAAGACGAGCAGGAGGCTTCCACGTACTGTATACATAATATTCTCCCTGTGTTGTTGAAGATCACTGCTTGGGAATTGTTGGTGTATCTTCTACTTTAGCTTTCTTTTGTTTAGAGACAGTAAATTTGGAAAATTGTAATAAGCTGTATTTGGATTTCCGCTGCTTTGATGATTGATGTTGATTTTAGTTATCAGCTTATGCACTGTCTCGCCTGTTTTATGTCAAGTATGTTATTATTATATTTTATCCCATGCGCTGTGAGACATTCTACAGGTTCCTTGATTAGTTCACTCTCTTCTTTCCTTTCTTCTGGCGACCGCCCCGTGCTAGTCGGGCATGTGTACAGCGCACTTCCGGAGGAAATGCAGGCTGGTGCGGGGCGGGCCGTCACAACCGTTTGCATCCTAGTATATATATAACTAGAAAAAGAAATTGAAGAGTGAGAAGTTCTCACCGATAGCTATCCCAACTTCACGACACTTCATTTACAGAAATCTTCGCCGTTCTCGCCTTTCGTCACTTTCGTTGCCCGTTGCCACTACATATGTAAAAATCGAATTTTTACTATGCTATTCAATATATAAAAATTGTATTTTTACTATGCTATTCAATATATAAAAATCGTATTTTTACTATGCTATTCAATATATAAAAATCATATTTTTACTATGCTATTCAATATATAAAAATCGTATTTTTACTATGCTATTCAATATATAAAAATCGTATTTGTACTATGCTATTCGATATATAAAAAAAATTGAATTTTTACTATGATATTCATTATATAAAAATCGAATTTTTACTATGCTATTCAATATATAAAAAAAATCGAATTTTTACTATGTTATTCAATATATAAAAATCGAATTTTTTTCTATGCTATTCAATATATAAAAATCAAATTTTTACTATGCTATACAATATATAAAAATCGAATTTTTACTATGCTATTCAATATATAAAAAAATCAAATTTTTTCTATGCTATACAATATATAAAAATCGAATTTTTACTATGCTATTTAATATATAAAAATCGAATTTTTTCTATGCTATTCAATATATAAAAATCGAATTTTTACTTCGCTATTCAATATATAAAAATCAAATTTTTTCTATGCTATTCAATATATAAAAATCGAATTTTTATTTCATAACCATGTATATTTTTCTTTTCAAAAATTTTATCTTTGTGTTTTCAAAAATCACATCTTTATGGTTTTCTAATGAATAAAAATCGATTCTTTATGAATCATTACCCTATATAAAAACCGTATTTTTATAAATAAAAAACATAGCTTTTAAATAGATAAAAATCAAATCTTTTATTGGCTAAAACCCTCGTTTTTTTCTCGCCTAGAATCAAAATCAGAAAAAGGGAAGAAAGAAAAGGAAATACTCACCCATTTTTGCTGCTTGTTCTTCCCTTTCAAGCTCAGTGACGTCGAACCCATCCATTCAAATCCATCCCCAGTCGCGCGGTGGAGTTTGAGGGCTCACAGTCAACTGAAAGCGGGATGGGTTTCGGGATTTAGAGGGGGCCGAGGTCCGGCGGAGGAGAGAGAGCGGGAGGAGAGGGGGTGGTTGCGGAGGGGCTGGGCTGAGCAGGACCGTCGGTGGGGCTATGTGGTTCGGGCGCGGATCTGAACGGAGGTGGGGGGTCTCGGGACTGGAGGAGAGGCCGGAGGGGAAGGCGCGCAAGTGGGGGGGGGGGGGGGTGCGGTCACCTCCGGCGATCGCCAGGCGCGAGCTCCTCCGTCTTCTTCCCTTATTCTTTTTTTTAATTGAATCGGTTTTCTGATTGAAGAAAATGGTAACGGGGGGGGGGGGGGGGGTTATACTTGTTTGACCGTTGACCCTTGGGGGGGGAGATATTTTAATTTTATTTTAAATCACCATAAAGTAACTTTTTACTTCGAACTCGAAATGAGGCCCACCGCCTTTCGTCCATAGCATTTCACCCCCATTCCGAACACAATGGGATAGGTATCGTAGGCTGATTCGACTGTTTCGACTAGTTTTCGTCAAAATCTAAATATAACTCTATATATTGAATTTGAATGCGCATTTCAATTTACCGGGGTCACATACTAACTCTAAAAATTCCTGAAAAATATTTTCTAGCTTCGTATTGACGATACGGTCCTAACAAAACTAGTTTCATCGAATTCTGAGACTGTTTGAAAAATGGTCAATTTCCAGTCGATTAAAATCAACTAAAACTGGCCAAACGCGTTTTCCTTTGTCACACTCACATATTGATTGGAAAAATTATGAAATTTGAAACCTAGCAATAACTTTACATCCCGGATCCAACAAAAGTGGTTTCGTCGAAATTCGAGGTTGTTTGCAAAATGGCTATTTTTAAGGGCCTGAATTCCATAGCGACTATTCAGAATTTTCAACTGGACATATCTTTTGATTCCCGCTATGAAATTTTGATTTTTCGGATTCTTTGGAAAGATATTCTCAATTAGATCCTATTATTTTTGGTTTCACTAAAATCCGGATTGTTTTGCACCCGGTACATTCAATTGAAGTTTGAAATCGAATTGTCGAACGACCGCGCCATTTTCAATTCTATTTATAATTATATATATAATTATTATATTCTAACGACGACGTATATAATATATACGTTCGAATTCTAATCAAAATAAATTTCTCGTTGATATTATTTAAAATAATCTATTTTAAATAATCAAAATTCGCTAAAATCGCCAAAATAAAATTTTTAAACTGGCCCAGATTTTCGGGTTGTTACAGTATTGTTTTGTTACTTTTACAGATATTCCAACCCATCCCGCATGCAACCAGAAAAATAGAGAAATGGAGATCAAATTGGTATACATTTACATTTTGAAGAATTGTAGACGAAGATCTCACATCTAGTTGTTGTTGGACAAGAAAATGATTGGTAGAAAGACCAAGAATTTCTAAAATCAGGGGAAGCTTGTCAAAGAACCAAGAGGAAAAGAAGAAAGGCCAAAAATTTAATAGATTTAACTAAGGCCCATTTGAAACTCTCATTGTAACCTCTTTTGTGAATTCCCTAAGGCCCATCTATCATTGTATTAGGGTTAGGGTTAGGGTTTGGCTATCTATCCTATAAATACCCTTGTAATGTCATTGTAGCCACCATCCTATATCTCATTCTATTCTCTTCTCCGATAATAAAACTCATTTTTCTTTTTCTGTATTTTTCTATTTCTTAGCAATCGGTGTTGTCTTCACAATTAGTTTTGGAAGAACACCAATTGTATTTTACACATTTTTATAGTGATTAGTCGTTTGATTAGTTTCAATGACCATCCTAATTTTACTTTTTGTTGTTCTTCTTATTCTGCACTTTTATTTTCTGCATTGTTGTTCTTGTTTTGCAATTTACTTTATTTAGTGATTAATCGTTGATTAGATTCAACGATAATCCTAAGTTCGCAATTTCAGTTTGTTTTTATTTCAACAAAATCTCCAGGCTTCGTTTAACTCGCCCAAGAGATTAGATAAATAATTTGATTTTAATTTACCTCCCTGTGTTCGACCTATATGCTACACACCTGTTTGCTTGCAGAATTTATTTACAAATATCACGCTTTTCTAATTCATAGATCAGTGACGATCAAATACCAATGCTTAAGAATAAACAACGCGATGCTAAAGAAGAAAAATGAAGCTATTATAAGACTCAGGTCCCATCACACAATGAACGCAGTCCAGGATAGAGTTTTACCTTATAATAGCCATATGCTTGATACACAAAATTTCATCTTTTATCATTACTATAAGTGAAGAAATCAACTTCAAATATAAACTTGTCAATCATAGGTAGCGTAGGTACTATTATATTACGTCGCCATATAGGTTTACAACTAAAACCCTAAAATCACGTATTGGAATTCGGTTCCCATCTATGAACCAAGGCAAGCGATCCTCTTTACCGATTTCGAGACACACTAGCAACACCTCAGGATCCCCCACAGTGAACCCTAGGTTAGCGACAGGGCTAGTCATCCGTCGATGATTAGTTATACCATAAACTATATGTTAACTGGTTATATCGAACCTTTAAAATAGGTCAGTACGTCGAACCTGTGAGCATATAGACCTATAAAGAACCACTAGGGACTCATATCATATCTGAGGCACCTCGCTTTCCATCAAAAAAGTTTTCCAATGTCCACATAAGTAAACCATCTGGGCTCCATACCATGACATTACCCATAGCTAGAAACTAACATATGTCCATTTCCTTGAAGTCCTCATCCCGTTTTTTGTTCATACCGAGGAGTGAAGCTTGCGAATTAATGCTACACAAAGCTGCGCTACTTAAAGGTGTGCTTTGATCATCAACCGCAAAGCCTTGCTTTTCAATAAAAGCTTTGATCCATGTAACTTAGAAAGCCACACTGTCAATCCATACCGTACCACTGATTTCCACCAATATATAACCTCTAAGCTCGTACGTCACAGAGAAGGGTGTTAGCAAGTGAATAAATTCTCTGCCACCAAACAGATAAATATTTAGCAAAGATCAATGAATACAATATAAAGGAATACAATGTCAGACATACCATCCATTTGCAAGTCCGTTCTGGGTCTGAACGAAACCGGAGGCACCTTATTCCTCTTCCCATATATCCAATATAGGAGAGAGGCCCTCGCTTATCCAGTCGATCTCCAAGTACGTCTGGACGACCACCACTTATTACCTTGTCTTGGGTGTACATCCTAATCAGGACATTAGTAATCATCCAAACGATGTGAGGTCTCTTGTCTTCAACCACTGTCTTTATATCATCGACATTTGGTCGTCGTATCAGTTATAAAGAATGCGTTAAACTCGGTCTTTCCGAATAACTAGCGTATCTTATAATCAAGTGCTATAAAAACACATCATACACCTCATTCAAATTCATAATATTCTTTTATTCAAATTTTCACATCTTTAGTGAAAGGTACCCATTAATTTTATCAAAGATAAATTCTTTTAAATTTATTCCTTAATCTTCCTTTTGATATCGCTTTCAAAAGATTTTATTTTATCCTTTAACAATTCTAAACCAAATTAAGGTTTATAAAACTAGTCGGGATTATCGAGCCTTACCGAGGTAATCATTTATTTTATCTTTTCAATCCCAACCTATTTATCCTATGGAGCAAAACTGGTAGTACTCCATATCTAACACCCATGGTACTCTCGGTAAATTTAGTTACCATTTAATGTCCAAATCCAATTTAAGATTTCGTTATCGTCTGGAGTAAAACTGGTGATACTCCATTCTTGATCATTTCATGCATTTGATAAATTTAATTTTCTCATTTACATTCCAATCTAATTAAAGATTCATTAAAACTCCAAATTGATTTTAATATCAAAAATCATTACTTTATGATTATTCAACTTTTTAGAAAATTAATCCTGCCATTAACTGGGTTAAAGAACCAATGTCATCTAAAACACAGCTCATGTTAAACCCAAATCAGCTTCCATTAACTAAGGAATCTTCATGGAAAACAGATCAATATACAATCGATACAAATTTCCGTATCAGACTAATAATATAAATGGAATAACGACAAGACCTTTTAAATTCCATATATTAACAGTCTTCCTTTACATAAGCTCGTCTCGTTTACTACCTAATCGAGTTCCATTCATGTAACAACCCATAATTTTCAGTATATTTAAATTTAGATTTAAAATAAATAAATGGAATAATATTGGATAAAAATCAAATTTTGTTGATTATAATGATGATGATTATTTGAATGGAGTATAAATAGATTTTTTTTAAATTTAGTTCATTTAGAAATGTTATAAATTAAGAATTAATATTTAAATGATTAAATAAAATTAAGTTGTTTAAGTTAAATTTGAAATTCGAATTTAAATTCAAATAATCAAATGTGGGAACTTAAGAATTTGTGAAATCGTGTTATAAAATTTATTTAAGTTGAAAATTGATTTAAATGGAATTTATAAATATTTAAATTTAATTAAATCAGTTAAATGAATAACTGAATATTTTATTAATTAATTAACTGTGAAATTTAACGGTTATGGTAACTACCTCGGAATCCGATGAAACCAGTTTCACCGGATCCAGAATGTCGAATTATTGTAGAGTTCCAATTTTGCGTTACAATCAGACTTGTCATTTGATCGTACGGGAGAAAATGTAAGAGAAGTCAGTGTAATATGATAATTAGTTATTTCTAATATTGGGCCTCACGCACATATATATAAATAAAACCCTTCTACCCTTCATCAGGCCATTCTCACCATACGTATAATTCCTTTGCCTGTTTCTTTTTGCACTAATGGCAGAAATAATTTTCCATAACCCTAGTTAATATAAAATACCACTTCAAATTCAAATCTTAACCAAAACCTATCAAATTTCATATCAAATCGAAGCTCTCAACTAGTAGAACTCAGATCTAACGCTAATTGTCGCATGCTGTAACTGGCTTGACCAGAAATCAGAAGTCAAACAGCTAAAATTCGTAACCCTAGAAGCTGAATTGGGTATTTCTGATTTCGGAGTTAATCGAAGAAATCATGATCTGGGTATTGTAGAGGAGGAGGATAGGAGTGCAACGGTGGTGTATATTGGATTTATAGTGGTGTAGGTTGTCGGAATTTGGTCGTCAAAGTCCAAAACTTTCGTTCGTTCTTGTCATCGGCGGCCGAAGGAGGGTGCACCGAAGTTGCCATGCTCTAGAGGGGAGGTGTGGCTCAAGCCGAGCTTTCGAATGCATGTGGTTGGAGGATCTTTGGTGGATGGAGCACGGAATTGTAAGTGGTCAAAGTTCACCCATGTTTTGCATTTGGGTTCAAATTTGCGGGTTCACTATAGCAAACAGAAGAGGAGCGGGAGAAGGAGATGTAGTGGACGACGTGCCGGAGTATCATTGGGTAAGGAATAATTTATTAATTTTTATATAATTTGAATTCAAACGGTAAAATTCTAATAAAATTCTAATATTAAGCAGTTGGGTGTGTTGGGATCGTGGCGGAATTGCAGTCGATTTGAGACTGGTTTGGTTGCATTTGGAGACTGTCAAATTTTGGGCTTCTTTTGGACGTCCAATCCACTAGAGACCCAAAGGTGATTGATTTTCTCACTTACGAATAACTTATTTATTCCCATATTTATTAAATTAAATTGTGAAATAAGTTTGGTTGCATGGTTGTGTTTGATTGATGATTGGTTGCTCAAAACTGACATGCAAGTATGTTAATCTGAAAATTTAGGTCGGTAATTAGTTATTTAATTAAATTTCTAGTTGGAAATTCCGATCCTTGCAAACCCGTGAAACAGATCAATACTGATTAGTTGTATGAATGGTTGTGATGGATACTTTGGTTTGATTTCTGAATGGATATTGCTATGTTCCGTTATTCAGTATATGAATGTGTGTGTTGTTGGCGATTTATCCCTTTCCAACCTAGATGTCACGGGCATCAAATAAACCCGGGATTGATCAATTAAAATCAATTAAGAACACAGATTGAAATGATAAATATTTGTGACCATGATTTGGATTGAAATGATCGATCCATCCCTGAATATCGATAAATTAAATTTAAATCACTGGGCCATAGGGTAGCAAATTATGTGTGGACATCGGTTGGTTAAATGATTTAAATATTCGAAATTCTATTATAAGGAATATTACTTAAAGGAAATGTGTCGATATTGATAAGATTTTTATGTTTCCTTTAAACATGGATTTGAATGTTCATGAATTTGTCAAGGTAAATCATTCAAACAAATCGAGATTTCTAAAGTGGAATTTTTTTAATATACCTTGGAGTTTTCAAATTTTATGGTAAGATTTGGAATTGATAATTTTCCATGAATTTAGTTTTAAAATGAACGTCATTTAAGGATATTCGAAATCACCGTAATTTTTGGTATGAATATGGGTTTGATTCCTCTAAATTGAAAGAAATGGGGTTGAATGGCATTTGAAACAAGATATTGGATTTTGTAAACTATATTGAGACTGGAGTGTAGATTCAAGCATTTGAAATTCGGAAGGAAGGAACGATTATGATTTAAGAATTTTATTGTATTTATATTGTTTATTTCAAATAAATTATTCCTTTTCTTAACATTTTACTTATTAAAACCTTTTTACTTATAAACTATTTTGTTATAACTAAATTGTTCCTTATATTTTTATTAATTAAAATAATTAGTAAAACCTTTATTTATTTTATGTATATTCATAGTGATCTAAATTATGTTGTCTTATTGTAACTATTATATTCTCTATATATATATGTATATTTTATATAAAGATTTTCATAAGCATCTATTTTTCAAATTTATATTTTGCAAATTGTAAATTTCTTCCGAATGGAAAGCATCTGGGTTTAAACCGTTGGTTCAAATAGAGATGGAATAAAGTTATATGAATATGAATCGATTTTATTTAAACCGATTTTGTATGGATATGTAAAAAAAATTCTACTCGAATATAAATGAATCTCCTAAGTGATTAAAATGAGTTGGAATGAAATATATATTCTATTTGAATATGAACGGATTTAGAACATAAATCGAATTGAAATAATTATAATCTTTGATATTAAGTATATTCTACTTGAATATAAATCGATTTTGTGAAATATTATATGATTATAATATAATGAAATGAAATATATTCTAGTTTAGAATATAATCGGTTTTGGTATGATTATGATATGTTGATATGAAAATTATATTCTTCTTTTTTGAATATAAATTGGGTTCGAAACAAAACATGATATTTTGGATATAAAGCGGACCTTTTTGAAATGTAAAAGAACCGACCGATGTGGAAAATGTAAATGTTGGTTGTTAAAGAGGCCGGAGTCGACAAGTGGCATACTCTCTATCAGTGTCGATACCACTTTAACAACTATGAACGTTACGACGTATCCAGAATGAAATATGATGGCTTGGAGGCGATTTTTGGATTGATGAAGATGAACAATGATGAAATAGCCTTGACCTTCAGGTCATAGTTGAAATGACTAAAACAAGAGCTATACCGTGACTAATTGAGGTAGCACCTTTAATCAGACACACTTCTCCGATTCTATTTCTATGACTATGATGATGATTTGGGCCCTTTGAATATCGGAGTGTGATCCGAGGTGGGCGGTAGTGGCTGCTCTGCGTTACCACCAGTCCGCGGCTGCAATTGGTAGAACCCTACCCTGGGCATTGCCTCGAGTGCGTTGCCATATTTATCCTTATCGAGCCCCATACGATTTTGATTTGTATCGTACCTATGGAGTGCCCTCTGATGCCATCGTTTATGGTGGGTTTACAGTATTGTATAGACTACGGTATTATAAACGGTGTAAGGGTAAAAATGTAATCCCGCTTACGCTATTTTCATTATGTTTACTTTACTGAATAGACATTACAATAATAGCATATTATACTATGTATGTATTAGTTTAACGGATCCTTGAGAGATGGAAAATCCCAAATCATCTCTTGAGTTACTGCACCCATGATACTTATGTTATTTCGTATTTTAATTTGACTAATATGATAATGATTTAGTGCTGATCCGAGTGTTTATTGTGTTTTCTTTTTATGCAATATGCGAGGGTCAGCAGAAGTTGCAGTTAGCGAAGATTGAAATAGCTTGGAGGATGAATACGAGGATTTGGTATATATATCAATTATAAGTATGTATTTCCGCCACATTTATTTTCGCTACTTATTATGTACATTTGTATGTATATGTAACTCTGATAATCATTAAATGTTATAACCAATGTATACATTTCAACTGCTTTTGAACTACTATTTGTTTATTATATGTTTTCCTTCCGCTATTAGATTCTGTGATTGGTCTTTCTCTTCTTTCTTCTGTTCCCCAATAATTACCTGTATTTGCGGTTTGTTTGGGTCGACATGTGTGGATTATTGTCGATTTGAACGGTCCAAAATCCAGGTCTTTACAAGTTGGTATCAGAGCCTTAGTTAGCGATAACATTGGCTTTGTTTGGGAATTAACTCATTAGAGATAGGGTAGTAATGCCCTAGAATGAGTTTGAGTGATATATGAGAGAGCGTACTTGTATCTTTGGATATAAAATGGTTTTCATATTGTGTTAACTCGTTCTGTTGAATATTTATGGATTCTGGTCGATATATGGGACGCCATAGAATCGATAGGAATTTCTAAATAATCAAACAGAATGGATTGACATGATATGGTTTTCAATTATATTTTATATACAGCATATATATTATTATTGGTTTTGAGTGTATAAGCATTGGTCGTTAGTAGGTACGAATATTTAAGTTATTATCTATTAGGGTTGATTCAATAGTAAAATTAATGGAAAAAAATATTAAATGGTTTTGAAAGAAAATTTGAAAATAAAATCTTTTAAATATAATTGGTTGCAAGACAAGTTGCGATTAAATGGAAATGAACTTGAGAACTTGATTATGGGGTTTTGAAATAGTTTTGACAAAAAAAAAAGAATTTGAAATAATATCGTATCATAAGTATTTTCATATGGAAATGTTTTAAAGGATTTTAAACAAAATAAATTTAGTCCCTTCTTGGACCTTAGGATAACTTCGACAATAAGTGCACACATTATCGCGGTTTATTCTGAAGAGTCTGAGTCAGGGAGACCACTCTGTAAATTCATGTTTGGTTTTGATAAAAGATATGGATTTAAAATTTTATATGGTATGATCTTCTAAAATACTGTAAGTACGTAATTATTTTAAAACTTGGTTTATAAACCCAGGATCTAAGTTATTAGTTTATCATAACTAATAATATTAACACCTATGTTAAGGTAAATTGGTTCATTTGAATTTATATTTTGAAACCATGAAATGGACTCAAGTATTAAGAGAAAGAGAAATAGCTGTTAAAATGCTTAAGTATGAGCTAAAATAAATTTAAACAAATTCAATTTTTAGTTGATATAAGTGTTAGAGAAAATTTAAATTAACAGCGGAATAAAATCCAACTAAAGTCAACTAAAAGGAATTGAAGATTTGGTTGGCTAATAAAAGTGACAACCCGACGACTAGGGTGATTAATAAGTGTATTAAGTTAGTCGAGAAAGAATGGAAAGGAAGTTTTGTCATTGATAAAACGAGAATGATTGATAAATTTAAAAATAAAGGAATTAAATGGTGAATTAGTGTACATAAGAAATGAAAATTTAACTTGAGTCATGATAAATGTATTGAATTTGAAAACAAAACCTGAACCACTCGAAACTTTAAGTTTTAAGGGAATGAAGGTTAGCCAAGGGAAATATATATATATATATATATATATATATATATATATATGTTAAAAGGGAAACCTTGGGAAATGAAAGGTAGAAAATAACATGGAAACATGGAATGAGTTATATAAACAACAAATGATTAACATTAATCTTTGATTAAGAGATTCTAAATGTAGTTAAATAAAACGAGGCAATGAAATAAACTGAAAGTTAGAAGTGAACCTAATTGGTTATTTGAAATCGATGTAAGAAATAAAGATAAAAGGCAATTAAGTTAAATGAATTCTGATTTGGAAATTTGAAATACTAAAATGGAAAAAACTTGATTGAGTTAATGAGCTGAAGTAAGAGAAATCAACTTAAGGGAATAAAATGGATTAATTTAGAATTCATATGGATAATTGGATTTAGTAAGTGTAATTTGATTCATACGAACAACTAAAGGTAAATCATTGAATAAATAAGTGATAACCAAATCTAATGGTCGGAGTTTGCTAAGGTTTGAAATCTGAAGGTTTGAAACCTGAAGGTTTGAAACTCCAATTTAAATAAATCGGCACTTAAGGGAAATTTGGCAAAATGATTCATGTTAATGAATTAAGGTTAATATAATCGAGTTAGTTCGGAAAATTAGAATGAATCCATGTTTTTTTTAAATTTAATACTTGGAATGAAATGTGAAAACGAATAGAAAATATTTTGGAATAAAATAAGCAATTGAATAAGAAACCATTGCTCAGATAATGAAGTAAATGCAAGGGATATAACGAACTTCAATTAGATGAATGATAACGAAATATGAATAAGTGGTATGGAACTTATTTAATATAAATAAAAGAAATATGTATATATTTAAGAAATACAAGGGTAAATTAAATTACGTACATTAGAATGATAATCCGTTTTTGATGAATAAACTTTACTTAAAATTTTGGAATCAGAAAGGTTAACATAAAATAAAATGAACCGATGTTTATGTAAAAATCTAAAATATTCGATAAGCTAAAGCTAAAATGACCATCACTTTTGAATGGATGATCAGAATTCGACGATTCCAGACTTTTTGGAAACCATAGAAACCGAGCTAAAACTTTGGTTAAAAACCATGTCGAAATATTCAAGTCTACTAATGAGACGACCCCAAACCCCGTACTGATGGTGGCAAGGGTAATCCTTGGAATATAACACAGAAACAGATGATAGCAGAACAGAAATAAATAAATACACCAGATAATGCACAATAGAATATACTGGATAAACGTAATCATCAGAGTTACACAGTATACAGGATCATACTTAGTACAAATACAGTTCAGCTATACATAAATGTCTACAGCAGAAACAAACAAAATATGTAAAATAGGAGCTGAACAACATAAAAAGAGATAAATGATAGAATCCATCTTTAGCTCCAACTATCCAGAAAGAGCCAGCTAAACCTGAATACAAGACTGCCCATGTAGAAAAAGGGGCACCCGAGTTTGAAAGTGAAACAAACTACGAGTCAGTCATGGGACTGGTATGAGAAATCTACTCAACACATTTATAATATGGCTAATCACAGGACCACGCCACTTTCGTGGAACGGGTTTACTCCATTGGATTGCCAGTGCTTTAAAAACAAATCTTTCTTTTAAACATCGCAATGCTTTTTATAAAAATGAAGCCATTATAAGACTCAGTTCCCATCACACAATGCAACGCAAACCGGAGGATAGAGTTTTACCTTATAATGGCCAAAATACGGTTGATACGAATAAAACAAAAGCACTTGATATTATTACAAGTGTTTACATGTTTCAAAACAACTTCGAATCATAACTATCAATCATAGACAACATGGGTACCAAATATCATGTTGCCATATATATATATATACAATCAAAACCGCACGGTCACGTATTTGGAAATTAGATTTCCGTCATGAACCAAGGCAAAAGATAGTCCTTACCGAATTCGTGACTCTCTAGCCTGAGCCATAGGATCAGAGCTCGAGTGACCCTAGGAGCGATAGGGCCGGTCCATCGACGTGGATTAAAATTCCTGAACAATACGTTTCCCCGCCCTTTGGGGCGTAAACGAGCCAACGAATGACTCCATCGGACCCGGATCGTCCGATCAAACCGAGGCGCCTTGCAACAGCAACAACCACATAAGTCAAACTCGTCAGGGCGTGTAAAACCACTGACGCCACTTCTAACTAGAAAGAAACGCATGTCCTCCCTGAGGTCCTCTCCCGTTTCTGGTTCATACCGGGGTGTGAGGCTCGCGAATTTACGTTCTACACAAAGCTATGCCACACAGGCGGTGCTTTGATCATCACCACAATACTTTGCTTTTCAACAGAAGCCCTGATCATTTGCCACTTAGGCATGCCACACTAGAAATTCATGCCATGTGACTGATGTCCATCGATGTACAACCTCTGAGCTCGTGTGTTTCAGAGAAGGGCGTTAAGCAAAAGAATAAATTCTCCGCCGCCAAACAGATGTATATTTAATAGAGATCAATCAACACAGAATAAAATACAATGTCAGACACACAGTCCATTTACAAGTCCGTTCTGGATCTGAACGAAACCGGAGGCACTATATACCTCGCAAACCCATCGATCACCACGTACGTCTGGACGATCACCACTCATTATCCATATTTCGGGATGCCTCCCAATCAGGACCTCGGTTACCATCCAAACGAGGTGAAGATCTCCGGTCTTCGACCACCGTCTTCATCTTCGATTTCTTATCGTCGATTCAGTTATTCAGAATGGGATAAACCCGGTCTTTCTGAGCAACTCACGTATATAATAAACAAGTGCAACACTAACATACACACACATCATTTCAATTCATTAGTCACTAACCATCAATCAGTAAGAGAACGATTTCCCAAATATTAACCCCGAAGGCCGAAACCAACATCAAATCAACACCCAGGAAACCATTCGACTTAGCCAACCTTCAGTTAATTTCTAAATCACGCCCATATCGTTTATAATATTTTACAATGATTTATCGCCATTTTTATTTATTTTAAAATAGCCAATTTATTCAAAATGACGCTTCGGGCCATAACGCGACCGTGGTGCTGTTTTTCTTCAGATTTGATTTACACATATCTGAAAATCTAACCGTTGGATCTTCACAAAATTTACATCATTAGAAATACCTTTTCAAAACGAATCCAACGGTTCCAGTTTCGGGAAAATCCGACGGTCGGATCTCACGGTATAATCGTTTGAAGTTTCGATTTCAAAATACGAACTGCAGCGTCGTTATTCGATTAAATATAATTATATATATATATATATATATATATATATATATATATAATCGATTCTTGCGCTGTTTTTCTTCAGATTTGAATTAAACATTCCAGACAATCCAACCGTTGGATTTTTACAAAGTTGGTGTCGTTGGAAAGATTTTTCCAAAGCGAACCCAACGGTTGCGATTTCAGGAAAATCCGATGGTCGGATCTCCTGTATTAATCGTTTGAAATCACGGTTTCAAAATATGAACTACAGCGTCGTTATTCGATATATTTCAATTCTATTTAAATATATATATATCGATTCTTTGATTTCAAAGCCATGTTCTTTTCATACATTTGATAAAAATGATATTTTTATCTAACTATCTTCTATTTCAACACTTCACTATTTTTAACAATTCATTTATATAATAAAAGTGTGATTTTTATTGTAAAACAATTCATTTCAAAACTCTATTATTTTATATAGTTCATATAGGTAATAAAAATAGGATTTTTATTATAAAACAATTTCTTTCAAAATGGGATTATTTTATACATTTCATATAGATGATAAAAATGTGATTTTTATTATAAAACAATTTATTTCAAAATATGAATACCATTCAATACGTGAATTTAATTTCAATGAATGAATATCGATTCAACACATGAAGGTTTCCTATAGTTTATATAAATAGATAAAAAGGTAATTTTTATATTTAAAGCACGAATACCATTCAACACATGAATTTCAATTCAACGAATGAATATCGATTCAACACATGAAGGTTTTCTATAGTTTATATATATAGATAAAAATGTGATTTTTATATTTAAAACACGAATACCATTCAACACATGAATTTCGAATCAAAGAATGAATATCGATTCAACATATGAAGGTTTTCTATAGTTTATATAGATCGATAAAAAGGTAATTTTTATATTTAAAACACGAATACCATTCAACACATGAATTTTTAATCAACGAATGAATTTCAATTCAACACGTGAAGGTTTTCTATTCAACGAATAAATATAGTTTCAGCAAATGAAAATAATTCAAACACATGAATATTATTCAAAATTTCGGCAGCATAACGGCAGGGTAGTTAAAACCGGGACCGTCCCTAGTACGGCTCCTCGCTCTACCTTAAAACCTCGCGGTTTTTGACAATGGGGAATCATGCATCTAGTTCGCACGCAGGCAGCATGTATATATTTATTTCATTTCCACAAACTAATCCTATGTGGTTTCAACCAAATATCCTCAACCACAAGTGGGTATTTTTCAACCACAATCAAACAATATCAACCACAAACAATTCCAATCAACCATTCGCTATCAATCAATTTTCACACCAATCACAACCAATAAATATCGTCCATGGTTTATGGACGAGGGGCTTATATATATATATATATATATATTTATATTTATATATAGCAATTCACTTCTATTTCAACACATATATAATTTTTACAACGCATATATAACTTATACATCGAACGTACAACTTATAAAACGCTTATACATGAGGTGTACAACGCTTATATAACTCATACATCGACCATATAATTTAGACATCGTCGTTTTCTATATCGTTTATAAATTAGAAATCTCACATTGGGTTCCACTCCACCAAAAATAGCAGAAGGCTCAGAAAAATATGCGGTCTCTTCTAGAATGTAGAAGACGTCCACACGAGTCCACTGTCTCTTGTTTCACTGAATTTCGTCAAGAAACGAAAAAGATATGATTTTTACAGTGAAATCAAAAACCGTAGCGCTTTAAACTGCTATAATATAGTTAAAATAGAAATAGTCGTATACCTTTCTGAAACGTTCAAAACTAGGTCACGCGATTTCGTGAAATCCGTGAATCGATAGCTCGATCGGGCTACGCAGTGTCGAAGGGGGAGGAGAGAGCTTCTCGGCGCTGGTGGTGGGGTCCAGTTCGACGCTGGCAGGAGGGTGCAGCGGCGGTTGGAAGTCGTGGACCATGAGGCGTTGGATCTCGAGGATGGCGTAGCTACAGGGATCGAATCAGGTATGGATGTGGAGAGGGGATCGAGACCTTCGAAAAGTTCAACTGGAGAGGGCGGCGAAAACGCCTGTGGCGGCGGCGATCAGCCTGGAAAGCTTTGGAGCCTCTTCCGCCTTCGATCGGGGAGAGAGAAAATTAGGTTTTCTTTTTTTTTTATTTAAAAAAAAATATGATTGGCCGGGGGAGTTTTAAAGGGGTTTTCTGACATGACCACCAATCTAAACCCAACGACTGTCGGCCCGAGCGTTTAACCCCCATTCCGAACACAATGGGATATGTTTCGTAGGCCCATTCGACTGTTTCAGTCAGTTTTCCTTCAAATTAAAATATAAAACATTCAATATTCGATTTGAACGTACATTTCAATTTGCCAGGGCCACAAATTAATTCAAGAAATTCCAGAAAAATAAATCTAGCTATGTTTTGACGATACGGTCCCAACAAAACTAGTTTCGTCGAATTCTGAGACCGTTCGAAAAAATGCTCATTTCTGGTCGATCCAATTCAACTGTAATTGATCAAAACACGTTTACCTTTGCCACGGTCACATACTAGCTTCAAAAATTATGAAATTTGAAACCTAGCAATAACTTCACATCCCGGATCCAACAAAAGTGGTTTCGTCGAATTCTGAGGTCGTATGCAAAATGGCCAATTTCACGGGCTATATAAATTCCATAGCGACCTTTCTGAAAATTCATTTGGCCATAACTATTTCTTTCCGCTATGAAAATTTGATTTTTCAGATTCGTTAGAAAAGTGTTCACTAACAGACTTAAATATTTTTGGTTTCATTAAAATCCGTTTTGTTTTGCACCCGGTACAGCCGACAAAGTTTGAATTCAATTTTTGAAACTGCAGCGCTTTTTCAGGCCTTGTTTATATTTAGAATTAATTATATTCGTTTCCAATTGTCGATTCAAACTCAGTTTTTATTGCTATTATTTAAAATATTTATTTTAAATATTTAAAATCCATTACTTTAGCCAATTTAAATTTTTTAAATTGGTTCAGATTTTCTGGGTCGTTACAACTAAGCTGAAATTCAAGTTTTAGTTGTAGTACTATGTGCAGGAAATTTAGAATTGAAGCATATGTCGATATTGTTTTGACCATAACTTCCTAACGGAGTGTCGGATTTTGATGTGCAAGTACAATTTGGAAAGGCCATAATGTAAACTAAAACTTTTCCTTTATATGCTGAACGTAATTTAAATGTTTAAAGAGTTAAAAACTGGGTTGAATAATTCTGGTCTATAGTTTCCAGACTATGGGCTGAAGCGTTCGCCTTCACTAAAACAATCATAACTATTGAAAGAATTATCAAATTCCACGAATCCGGACAACTCGGAAAGCCTGAAACAAATAATACAACTTTTGCCTCTATGTTTTGGTCAAATTCCATCATCTAAGGGGTGGTAAACCTCAATTTGCTTGCTGGCCTGTTATGAATATCTTGGTTTTGAGGTTGAAATGTTTATTCTATGTTATGTAAGGTTTCTGCGTTTGCTATTTATTGTGTATATGTTTAGTTCTTATGCCTATGTGAGTATTTAGCAGCTGTAAGGAGTGCGCGCTACGCTTTGGAGCTCGCTTTAGCTAAATACCAAAGTGCTAAAGTAAATAAATTGCAAATATAACACTAAAAAAGTACGTATGTGTGTTATATGGTTTGTGATTAAGCATATATTTTATTTCCCCATTGTTTGGGATGACTCATCGTGTGATGAGATGAATATTTGGTTTTATATATGTATAGCGATTTTCCAGACCTCTTCGTACAAAGGAGATGCTACCGAAATTTTCGGTGATTTCGGAAGTTAGAAAAATGTATGAGATTTTATGACTAGATAACTTATTTTATAAATGCTATTTAATAGGTATGGATTTGAAAATATATTTGTACTCAATACCATATTCGTTCTCTTTTCGAGGATGAAAAGATTTTAAGTGGGGGAGAATGTAACAACCCATAATTTTTAGTATATTTAAATTTAGATTTAAAATAAATAAATGGAATAATATTGGATAAAAATCAAATTTTGTTGATTATAATGATGATGATTATTTGAATAGAGTATAAATAGATATTTTTTTTCAAACTTAGTCCATTTAGAAATGTTGTAATTTAAGAATTAATATTTAAATGATTAAATAAAATTAAGTTGTTTAAGTTAAATTTGAAATTCGAATTTAAATTCAAATAACCAAATGTGGGAACTTAAGAATTTGTGAAATCGTATTGTAAAATTTATTTAAGTTGAAATTTGATTTAAATGGAATTTATAAATATTTAAATTTAATTAAATCAGTTAAATGAATAATTGAATATTTTATTAATTAATTAACTGTGAAATTTAACGGTAATGGTAAATACCTCGGAATCCGATGAAACTAGTTTCACTGGATCCGGAATGTCAAATTATTGTAGGGTTCCAATTTGCATTACAATCAAACTTGTCATTTGATCGTACAGGAGAAAATGTGAGAGAAGTCAATGTAATATGATAATTAGTTGTTTCTAATTTTGGGCCTCACACACATATATATAAATAAAATCCTTTTACCCTTCATCAGGCCATTCTCACTATACGTATAATTCCTCTGCCTGTTTCTTTTTGCTCTAATAGCAGAAATAATTTTCCGTAACCCTAGTTCATATAAAATACCACTTCAAATTCAAACCTTAACCAAAACCTATCAAATTTCATATCAAATCGAAGCTCTCAACTAGTAGAACTCAGATCTACCACTAATTGTCACATGCAGTAACTGGGTTGACCTGAAATCGGAAGTCAAACTGCTGAAATTCGTAACCCTAGAGGCTAAATTGGGTATTTCTGATTTCAGAGTTAAACGAAGAAATCGTGATCTTGGTACTGTAGAGGAGGAGGATAGGAGTGCATGAGTGGTGTTTATTTGATTTATAGTGGTGTAGGTTGTCGGAATTTGGTCGTCAAAGTCCAAAACTTCCATTCGTTCTTGTCATCGGCGGCTGAAGGAGGTGCACCGGAGTTGCCATGCTCTTGAGGGGAGGTGCGGCTCAGGCCGAGCTTTCGAACACATGTGGTTGGAGGATCTTCAGTGGATGGAGCACGAAATTATAAGTGGTCAAAGTTCACTTATGTTTTGCGTCTGGGTTCTGATTTGCAGGGGCACTGTAGCAAACAGAAGAGGAGCGGGAGAAGGAGATGTAGTGGCTGATGTGGCGGAGTATCATTGGGTGAGAAATAATTTTAGTAATTTTTATATAATTTGAATTCAAACGGTAAAATGCTAATAACTTTCCCATATTTACTCGGATTTGGACGCGGTTGGGTAGGTTGGGTTCGTGGTGGAATTGCGGTCGATCTGAGACTGGTTTGGTTGCGTTTTGAGACTATCAAATTTAGGGCTTGTTTTGGACGTCCAATCCATTAGAGACCCAAAGGTGAGTGATTTTCTCATTTATGAATAACTTAATTATTCCCATATTTATTAAATTAAATTGTGAAATAAGTTTGGTTGCATGGTTGTGTTTGATTGATGATTGGTTGCTTAAAATTGACATGCAAGTATGTTAGTCTGAAAATTTAGGTCGGTAATTAGTTAGAAATTCCGATCCTTGCAAACCCGTTGTAACAACCCGGAAATGCGAGCTAGTTTAAAATTTTTATTTTGGCAATTTTAGCGAATTTTGAGTATTTAAAATGAATTATTTTGAATAATATCGACGAGAAATATACTTTGAATAGAATATAATGTGTATATTTATATACGTCGTCGTTAGAATATAATAATTATAAAAGGAATTGAAAATGGCGCGGTAGTTCGATAATTCGATTTCAAACTTCAATTGAATGTACCGGGTGCAAAATAAACCGGATTTTAGTGAAACCAAAAATAATTGAATCTATTTGATAATATCTTTCCAACGAATCTGAAAAACTGAAATTTCATAGCGGGGATCAAAAGATATGTCCAGTTGAAAATTCTGAATAGTCGCTATGGAGTTCAGGCCCTTAAAAATAGCCATTTTGCAAACGACCTCGGATTTTGACGAAACCACTTTTATTGGATCCGTGATGTCAAATTATTGCTAGGTTTCAAATTTCATAATTTTTCGATTCAATATGTGAGCGTGGCAAAGGAAAACGAGTTTGACCAGTTTAAGTTGATTTTAATCGACTAGAAAATGGCCATTTTTCCAACGGTCTCAGAATTCGACAAATTAGTTTTGTTAGGACCGTATCGTCAATACGAAGCTAGAAAATATTTTTCTATAAGTTTTCGAGTTAGTACGTGACCCCGGTAAATTGAAATGCGCGTTCAAATTCAATATATAGAGTTATATGTTGATTTGGATGAAAACTGGTCGAAACGATCGAATCAGCCTACGATACATATCCCATTGTGTTCGGAATAGGGGTAATTAGCTAGGGACGATAGGCGATGGGTCTCGTTTGGAGGTCGAAAATAAAAGTTGCTTTTTGGTGGAAAATAATTAAATAAAAAAAACCTCTCTCTTCTCCTATACCCTCAGCCCCCCTCCTTTTCATTTGCAGATCGAAAAAAAGGAAAAAAAAAAGGAACGCGATCCATGATCCATCGCGCCCCCCTAGTGGCACCGACCACCTCCGATTCTTCCACCCCCCCCCTCCGCACGCCACCAGCCTCCCTCTCTCCTCGCCCTCACGTCGATCGAGAAAACCCAGCCCTAGCCCCAATTGAAACCGCCGCCTCCCCCTGGACCCACACCCGACCACCTCACCCCCCTTTCCGTGTCTCCTCCATCCTCTTCCTCCTCCTCTGACCCAATTCGACCCCGCCACCTCTCTTCCTTCTTCTTCCTTCTACGACGCACGAAAACCCCAAACTGAAGCACCCCAAGGAACGACGCCGGAGAAGCAACGACAGTCGCTGCCTGCTGGAGGACCTCGCCTCCACGGCGGACGTGAGCCACCCCTCTGGAGAAGATAGTGAGTGTTTATTATTCAATTTTAATTTTCAGTTTTAAAATAAAGTAGCATTTTAAAATCTGATTATTCGTATATAGGAAAAATATAATTTTTAATATATAGAAAGGTTAAAAATATAATTTTTATTATATAGATGGTTAAAAATATAATTTTTATTATATAGAAAGGTTAAAAATATATTTTTTATATCATAGAAAGATTAAAGATGTGATTTTTATATATGTAGTGGCTACGGGTAACGAAAGTGACAAAAGGCGAGAACAGCGATGACTTCTACATAAGAAGAGTCGAGATGATTGGATTAGCCAGTCGGTGAGAATTTCTCACTTTAAATTCCTATTTCTAGTTATGAATATATATATACTAGGATGCAGACGGTGCTTAGCAGCACCCGACACCTATCGTCCACAGACCATGGACGGCTTGTATGTTTGTTTGATGTGTTGTGAAATTTGTTTGTGATGTTGATGTGAAACCGAAAATAAAATGTAGATGGTTGAAATAAAATATTTATGGTTAAAAATATAATTTTTAACGTGAATGTGAATAGATAAATACTTATAAACAAATCGGCCGATTTGTTTATATACATTGATTTGACTGATATTGATTGGGTCGATAAATTTTACACATCGCCCAACTGCACAAATAAAAATCTGTGTTTGTTGATTTGAAACCCCACACGGGTGTTGGTATGATATTTGAGTACAATAATCCCAATTATTTAATTGTATGTCGATCGATTGGTCGACAGACTGTGTAAGCGTTGATTATTTATATTTGATGCTTATGCAGTTGTGTGGTGCACTTTGGATGATGGTTGATTGTTTATCGTTGCTATTATATACATGTGTCGGGTGAAATCCATATAATTAACGTTATATGGTGATTTATTGGGCCTCATTCCAATCGGGAAAATAATGAATATTATAAAAGAAAATTCATGTGTTGAATATAAAAATAGTCATGTGTTGACGATTTTCATGTGTTGAAACTATTCATGTGTTGAGTAAAATATTTTAACAATAAAATTTACATCTTTATCATATTTAAGATTAGAACCACTTTAAAGTTGGAGTCTGATTAAAAATCAAATGATAGATACCATAATTTTACAAAATATATTATATAACAAAAATAGTCATGTGTTGACAGTACTCATGTGTTGAGATTAGTCGTGTGTTGAAAGAAATATAGATTCATGTGTTGAATGAAATAAATATTCATTTGTTGAATAGAATAACGAATTTATTGAAATGTATAAAGCTGTGTTGATTAGAGTTGCGCTACTTTGACGTGAACGATATTTATATTGATTATATTCGTTTTTATAATGAATATAGAAAAGAAGTGATTTCGAAATATAACGTTTTGAAAATATTATCATTTATATAGTAATGATATGAAAAATTAAATTTTGATTTAAAATTGAATATAGAGTTGAAATTGTTTTGAAAACGAATTTAAAACAATTTATAAAGTACGTTTTAAAAGGAAATCGACGATATATATATATATATATATATATATATATATATATATTATACATATAATGGCCTGAATAGAAAGCGCCGCGCCGCGGCAGTTCGTGAATTTCGACCATTGACTTCGAATTGACGTTGCCGGAGATCCGACCGTCGGATTCTCCTAAAACTAGAACCGTTGGGTTCGTATCGAAAAGAGCTTTCCAATGAATATTAGAAATTTAAAATCTAATGGTTGGATTTGGAATTATGTCCGAATCAAAATTGGAAAAGGTCGCTGTAAGTGCAGTTCGATGGCCGTTGATGGAAATTAACTGTACGGGCCTTGATAAAATTATTAAAAATATTACTAATTTGTGTAAAATCGTAATATGTGAATTGGAATGAACTGGGATGAAAAACTCCACATTTGAAATGATAGAAATAGATTTTTATCGAAATAAACTAGTTTTGAACTAGAGTAAAAATCAATTTATTTTTGAAATAAATAAATTGAATTCAAAGTGGTTTTAAAAGTAACCATAAATTCCAATAATTGAATTGGAATGGATTTGAATCGAAATTGTCTTTGGAATATTTCGATGTTGGATTCCGTGATTCTACAGATATTATTATGGGAATTTGAAAGATATATTTATATCGTTATTTCCAATACGATATTTGTTGGTTTCAGAATTTGATATTGAATATAAGCCGATATATTTTCTATTTAGAGCCTTGTATTTAATATCAAATGTGATTTGGGTTTGTCGTGAATCGTGTTTTAGATGGCATTGGTTCTTTAACCCAGTTAAAGATAGAATATTGATTTTTGAGAAGATTAAAACGAGGTGGAGTTTTAATGAATCTTTAATTAGATTGAAATGTGAATTGATAATTTAAACTATAGAATTTGAAAAGTGATCGAGGATGGAGTATCACCAGTTTTGCTCAAAAGCGATAGTTAAATCCTAAATTAGATTTGAACGTGAAATGGTAATTAATTTTACCGATAACACCGTGGTGTTAGATATGGAGTATTACTAGTTTTGCTCCATGGGATGAATAGGTTGGGATTGGGAAATAAAATAAAAAATTACTTCGGTGTGGTTTGCTAATCCCGACTAGTTTGAAAAACCATAATACAGTTTGAAATGATATCCAAAGGAAGATTAAAGAATAAATTTAGATATTCCCTAAGAATGTGATTTTGTGAATAAAAGAATATTCTAAATTGGAATGAGGCGTTTGTTGTGTTTGTGTAACATTTGTTTATCATATACGTGGGTTATTCAGAAAGGCCGGGTTTATACTCATTCTGAATAACCGATTCGACGAGATGTCGAAGATGAAGACGGTGGTTGAAGACCAGAAGTCTTCACATCGTTTGGGGGATTGCTGTTGATCTTGATTGGGCTGTACACCCAAGATGAGAGAATCAGTTGGTGATCGTCTAGACGTACTTGGAGATGGATGGATATGCGAGGAAAGAGCCTCCGGTTTCGTTCAAACCCAGAACGAACTTGTAAATGGATTGTGTGTCTGACATTGGATTTTATTCTGTGTTGATTGATCTCTATTAAATATACATCTATTTGGCGGCGGAGAATTTATTCTCTTGCTTAACGCCCTTCTCTGAGACGTACGAGCTCAGAGGTTGTATATCGATGGACATTAGTCGCATGGAGTGAATTGCCAGTGTGGCACGCGTAAGTGGCAATTGATCAAGGATTCTATTGAAAAGCAAAGTCTTGTGGTTGATGATCAAAGCACAGCCTGTGTGGCGCAACTTTGTGTATAACGTGAATTCGTGAGCCTCACACCTCGGTATGAGTCAAAAACGGGATACGGACCGTTGGGATAACACGACGTTTCTTTCTAGCTATGGGTGATGTCAGTGACCTACTAGCCCTGACATTTATATATACTTTTCACCTGTGTGGTTGTTGGAATGCGAGGCGCCTCAGATATAGGTCTGTTATGACCGGGAAACGCGTGTTCAGGAATTTCTAATCCTCCAAAGTAAAGTGAGGACCGGCCCAACCGATTCCAAGGATCGAAGTGGGGTCCTGAGACATTTGCTAGAGTGTCTCGAACGAAGAGGAGCTTTCCCCTTGCCTCGACTCATGACGGAAATCCAATTTCCAATACGTGATATTGCGGTTTTATTTGTAGAACCTAGTATGACGACATGATAGATGGTACCCATGCCGCCTAGGATTGATATTTATGATTTGAATTGTTTTGACACTATACACTTATAATAGTATCAAATGATTTGTTTTAAACATACCAAGCATGTTTGGCTATTATAAGGGAAAACCCTATCCTCCGGCTTGCGTTGCATTGTGTGATGGGACCTGGGTCTTATAATACCTTCATTTTTCCGAAGAGCATTGTGCTGTTTTGTTACATGCACTAGTATTCTTGGGAGGAAACCCGTTCCGTGTTATATGGCGTGGTCCCTTGAATTACTATCTTTTAAAGTTAAAGTTTTATGTAATTATTTTAGTTCTCACACCAGTCACATGACTGACCGGGAGTTTATTGTTTTTAACCTAAACACTGGGTGCCCCTATTTTCCACACGGGCAGCTAGTAGTTTTGGTTTTGCAGATTTAAATTCACAGGATCCTGGTTTACAGCTGGAATGGTATCCGGAAAGCTCTGCATCCGTATATCACCTTCAGCTGTGTTTTGTATTATTTTCCGCTGCGATGTATTTAAATGTAATTTATTGTAATTTCTGATATTCATCGAATGTATTTTATTCATTTATACTCTGTATATTCTTGTATCTGATGGAATTGTTGTAATAACAATGAAATGTTCTTCTGTCTGCATTCTGATTTGTCCTGTTCTCAAAACGACCAGGGGTTTCGAACGGTCTTAATCGGTTTAACGATCGATTCGGATCGAGCGAAATTCCTTGCCGTTACAGTTGGTATCAGAGCTTTGGTTTACAGAGCTCAAGAACAAGACACATTAGAACCATACGAAAGAATTCATCAGATATTGGATTAGTAATATCCAATTAGAATAACTCGTTAGAGACGGGATCAGTAGTATCCTAGAACGAGTGTGAAGAGTATATATTTTTCAAATGAAAAAAAAATTTGTTTTGAAATTTAGATCGTTTTATACGTATTTGAATATTTATTTATATTGAATTTGGACAATCCAATATATAAAGGTTTTGCATATACGCGTCATGAACGTATATTCGAAGTTTTAATATACTGGATAGATATAGAATCACATTCTAGACACCCGGGGATAATTCTGGTGATGTGGCCACATCATCAATATTTATGTTCGTGTTTCGAATGTGTGATATCTATATATTTTCATTATACTGGTGTGAGAACCAAAATATAGCTAGAATACGTTGTTGTGATTTGGCATCAAAAACATGATTTTTTGTATATATATATCAAAGTTGTGAATTTGAAACATTAATCCACTAATTGATTGATGGTTGTGTTGTTTGTTATTTGTTTGATATTTTTGAACCATTACGCCTAATAGAATCAAATATTGAATTGTATTGAAAATTGGTCGCATTTGCTTGCATATACAAGTACTTACATTGAACAGGTCATAGTAAGGAGGCTAGAGCAGAAGAATAAAATTTGTTTGTCCGACAAATAGGTACATGTTTATCATAATTTACTGTTTTGTGTGGGTGATGATGATTTTATGAGCCAATTGGCTAGCCGCTTGGCTTTTTCTTTTTCTTTTTGAGATCAGAGGGCCTGTATGGCAATTTTAGGATTTTCCCGGTGCTCCCGGTGCAGGGGAGGTAATGGCGAAATTTTTCGAAAATTTAGGGTGTTAGCCAAATTTTTGAAAATTTTGAAAAGTTCTTAGAAACTGAAAAGTTGAAGAACTTAAGCCGTAATCAAAATAATGGAAGTTGAATTGGTTTGTAAAACAACTTTCGGCTTCGTTCCTTTTCGGGGACGAAAAGTTTTAAGTGGGGGAGAATGTAACAACCCTAGAATGCGAGCCAGTTTAATTTTTTTTTGGCAATTTTAGCGAATTTTGAGTATTTAAAATGAATTATTTTAAATAATATCGACGAGAAATTTACTTTGAATAGAATATAACCTATATATTTATATACGTCGTCGTTAGAATATAATAATTATATATAATTATAAAAGGAATTGAAAATGGCGCGGTAGTTCGATAATTCGATTTCAAACTTCAATTGAATGTACCGGGTGCAAAATAAACTGGATTTTAGTGAAACCAAAAATAATTTAATCTATTTGATAATATCTTTCCAACGAATCCGAAAAATTGAAATTTCATAGCGGGAATCAAAAGATATGTCCAGTTGAAAATTCTGAATAGTCGCTATGGAGTTCAGGCCCTTTAAAATAGCCAGTTTGCAAACGACCTCGGATTTTGACGAAACCACTTTCGTTGGATCCGTGATGTCAAATTATTGCTAGGTTTCAAATTTCATAATTTTTCGATTCAATATGTGAGCATGGCAAAGGAAAATGCGTTTGACCAGTTTCAGTTGATTTTAATCGACTGGAAAATGGCCATTTTTCCAACGGTCTCAGAATTCGATGAAATTATTTTTGTTAGGACCGTATCATCAATACGAAGCTATAAAATATTTTTCTATAAGTTTTCGAGTTAGTACGTGACCCCGGTAAATTGAAATGCGCGTTCAAATTCAATATATGGAGTTACATGTTGATTTTGACGAAAACTGGTCGAAACGATCGAATCGGCGTACGATACATATCCCATTGTGTTCGGAATGGGGGTAATTAGCTAGGGACGATAGGCGATGGGTCTCGTTTGGAGGTCGAAAATAAAAGTTGCTTTTTGGTGGAAAATAATTAAATAATAAAAAAATAATAAAACCTCTCTCCTCTTCTATATCCTCAGCCCTCCTCCTTTTCATTTGCAGATCGAAAAAAAAGGAACGCGATCCACGATCCATCGCCCCCCCCCCCCCCCCCGTGGCGCCTACCACCGCTGATTCTTCCACCCCCTACGCACGCCACCAGCCTCCCTCTCTCCTCGCCTTCACGTCGATCGAGGAAACCCAGCCCTAGCCCCAATTGAAACAGCCGCCTTCCCCTGAACCCACACCCGACCACCGCACCCCCTTTCCCCGTCTCCTCCATCCCCTTCCTCCTCCTCTGACCCAATTCGACTCCGCCCCTCTCTTCCTTCTTCTTCCTTCCGCGACGCACGAAAACCCCAAACCGAAGCACCCCAAGGATCGACGCCGGAGAAGCAACGACAATCGATGCCTGCTGGAGGACCTCGCCTCCACCGCGGATGTGAGCCACCCCTCTGGAGAAGATAGTGAGTGTTTATTATTCAATTTTAATTTTCAGTTTTAAAATAAAGTAGCATTTTAAAATCTAATTATTCGTATATAGGAAAAATATAATTTTTATTATATAGAAAGGTTAAAAATATAATTTTTATTATATAGAAAGGTTAAAAATATAATTTTTATTATATATGAAGGTTAAAAATATATTTTTTATATCATAGAAAGATTAATGATGTGATTTTTATATATGTAGTGGCTACTGGCAACGAAAGTGACAAAAGGCGAGAACAGCGATGACTTCTACATAAGAAGAGTCGAGATGATTGGATTAGCCAGTCAGTGAGAATTTCTCACTTTAAATTCCTTTTTCTAGTTATGAATATATATACTAGGATGCAAAAGGTGCTTAGCAGCACCCGACACCCGTCGTCCACAGACCATGGACGGCTTGTATGTTTGTTTGATGTGTTGTGAAATTTGTTTGTGGTGTTGATGTGAAATCGATAATAAAATGTAGATGGTTGAAGTAAAATATTTATCGTTAAAAATATAATTTTTAACGTGAATGTGAATAAATAAATATTTATAAACAAATCGGCCGATTTGTTTATATACACTGATTTGACTGATATTGATTGGGTCGATAAATTTTACACATCGCCCAACTGCACAAATAAAAATCTGTGTTTGTTGATTTGAAACCCTACACGGGTGTTGGGATGATATTTGAGTACACTAATCCCATTATTTAATTGTATGTCGATCGATTGGTCGCCAGACTGTGTAAGCATTGATTATTTATATTTGATGCTTATGCAGTTGTGTGGTGCACTTTAGATGATGGTTGATTGTTTATCATTGCTATTATATACATGTGTTGGGTGGAATCCACATAATTAACGTTATATGGTGATTTATTAGGCCTCATTCCAATCGGGAAAATAATGAATATTATAAAAGAAAATTCATATGTTGAATATAAAAATAGTCATGTGTTGATGATATTCATGTGTTGAAACTATTCATGTGTTGAGTAAATTATTTTAACAATAAAATTTACATCTTTATCATATTTAAGATTAGAACCACTTTACAGTTGGAGTCTGATTAAAAATCAAACGATAGATACCATAATTTTATAAAATATATTATATAACAAAAATAGTCGTGTGTTGACAGTACTTATGTGTTGAGATTAGTCGTGTGTTGAAAGAAATATATATTCATGTGTTGAATGGAATAAATATTCATTTGTTGAATAGAATAACGAATTTATTGAAATATATAAAGCCGTGTTGATTAGAGTTGCGCTATTTTGATGTGAACGATATTTATATCGATTATATTCGTTTTTATAATGAATATAGAAAAGAAGTGATTTCGAAATATAACGTTTTGAAAATATTATCATTTATATAGTAATGATATGAAATATTCAATTTTGATTTGAAATTGAATATAGAGTTGAAATTGTTTTGAAAACGAATTTAAAACGATTTATAAAGTACGTTTTAAAAGGAAATCGACGAAATATATATAATATATATATATATATTATATATATAATGGCCTGAATAGAACGCGCCGCGCCACGCCGCGGTAGTTCGTGAATTTCGACCATTGACTTCGAATTGACATTGCGGGAGATCCGACCGTCAGATTCTCCTAAAACTGGAACCATTGGGTTCGTATCGAAAAGAGATTTCCAATGAATATTAGAAATTTGAAATCTAACAGTTGTATTTGGAATTATGTCCAAATCAAAATTGGAAAAGGTCGCTGTAAGTGCAGTTCGATGGCCGTTGATGGAAATCAACTGTACAGGCCTTGATAAAATTATTAAAAATATTAATAATTTGTGTAAAATCATAATATGTGAATTGGAAAGAACTGGGATGAAAAACTCCACATTTGAAATGATAAAAATAGATTTTTATAGAAATAAACTAGTTTTGACCTAGAGTTAAAATCAATTTATTTTTGAAATAAATAAATTGAATTCGAAGTGGTTTTAAAAGTAACCAGAAATTCCAATGATTGAATTGGAATGGATTTGAATCGAAATTGTCTTTGGAATATTTCGATGTTCGATTCCGTGATTCTACAGATATTGTTATGGGAATTTGAATGATATATTTATATCGTTATTTCCAATACGATATTTGTTGGTTTCAGAATTTGATATTGAATATAAGCCGATATATTTTCTATTCAGAGCCTTGTATTTAATATCAAATGTGATTTGGGTTTGCCGTGAATCGTGTTTTAGATGGCATTGGTTCTTTAACCCAGTTAAAGACAGAATATTGATTTTTGAGAAGATTAAAACGAGGTGGAGTTTTAATGAATCTTTAATTAGATTGAAATGTGAATTGATAATTTAAACTACAGAACTTGAAAAGTGATCGAGGATGGAGTATCACCAGTTTTGCTCCAAAGCGATAGTTAAATCTTTAATTAGATTTGAACGTGAAATGGTAATTAATTTTACCGATAACACCGTGGTGTTAGATATGGAGTATTACAAGTTTTGCTCCATAGGATGAATAGGTTGTGATTGGGAAATAAAATAAATAATTACTTCAGTGTTGTTCCCTAATCCCGACTAGTTTGAAAAACCATAATACAGTTTGAAATGATATCCAAAGGAAGATTACAGAATAAATTTAGAAGAATTTATCTTTGATAAAATTAATGGGAACCTATTCCCTAAGAATGTGATTTTGTGAATAAAAGAATATTTTGAATTGGAATGAGGCATTTGTTGTGTTTGTGTAACATTTGTTTATCATATACGTGGGTTATTCAGAAAAGCCGGGTTTATACCCATTCTGAATAACCGATTCGACGAGATGTCGAAGATGAAGATGGTGGTTGAAGACCGGAAGTCTTCACATCGTTTGGGGGATTGCTGATGATCTTGATTGGGCTGTACACCCAAGATGAGGCAATCAGTTGGTGATCATCCAGACGTACTTGGTGATGAATGGATATGCGAGGAAAGTGCCTCCGGTTTCGTTCAGACCTATAACGAACTTGTAAATGGATTATGTGTCTGACATTGGATTTTATTCTGTGTTGATTGATCTCTATTAAATACAAATCTATTTGGCGGTGGAGAATTTATTCTCTTGCTTAACGCCCTTCTCTGAGACGTACAAGCTCAGAGGTTGTATATCGATGGATATCAGTTGCATGGAGTGAATTGCCAGTGTGGCATGCGTAAGTGGCAATTGATCAAGGCTTCTGTTGAAAAGCAAAGTCTTGTGGTTGATGATCAAAGCATGGCCTGTGTTGCGCAGCTTTGTGTATAACGTGAATTCGCGAGCCTCACACCTCGGTATGAGTCAAAAACGGGATACGGACCATTGGGAGAACACGACGTTTCTTTCTAGCTATGGGTGATGTCAGTGACCTACCAGCCCTGACATTTATATATACTTTTCACTTATGTGGTTGTTGGAACGCGAGGCGCCTCGGATATAGGTCTATTAGGACTAGGAAACGTGTGTTCAGGAATTGCCAATCCTCCAAAGTTAGGTGAGAACCGACCCAACCGATTCCAAGGATCAAAGTAGGGTCCTGAGACATTTGCTAGAGTGTCTCGAACGGAGAGGAGCTTGCCCCTTGCCTCGACTCATGACGGAAATCCAATTTCCAATACGTGATATTGCAGTTTTATTTGTAGAACCTAGTATGGCGACATGATAGATGGTACCCATGCCGCCTAGGATTGATATTTATGATTTGAATTGTTTTGACACTATACACTTATAATAGTATCAAATGATTTGTTTTAAACGTACCAAGCATGTTTGGCAATTATAAGGGAAAACCCTATCCTCCGGCTTGCGTTGCATTGTGTGATGGGACCTTAGTCTTATAATAGCTTCATTTTTCGAAAGAGCATTGCGCTGTTTTGGTACATGCACTAGTATTCTTGGGAGGAAACCCGTTCCGTGTTATACGACGTGGTCCCTTGAATTACTATCTTTTAAAGTTTAAGTTTTAAATAACTGTTTTAGTTCTCACACAAATCACATGACTGCCCTGGAGTTTATTGTTTTTAAACTAAACCCCGGGTGCCCCTATTTTCCACACGGGCAGCTAGTAGTTTTGGTTTTGCAGATTTATATTCACAGGAACCTGGTTTACAGATTGAATGATATCCGGAAAGCTCTGTATCCGTATATCATCTTCAGTTGTGTTTTGTATTATTTTCCGCTGCGATGTATTTAAATGTAATTTATTGTAATCTCTGATATTCATGGAATGTATTTTATTCATTTATACTCTGTATATTCTTGTATCTGATGGAATTGTTGTAATAACAATGAAATGTTCTTCCGTCTGCATTCTGATTTGTCCTGTTCCTAAAACGATCCGGGGTTTCGTACGGTCTTAGTCGGTTTAACTATCGATTCGGATCGAGCGAAATTCCTTGCCGTTACACCCATGAAACAGATTAATACTGATTAGTTGTATGAATGGTTGTGATGGATACTTTGGTTTGATTTCTGAATGGATATTGCTATGTTCCATTATTCAGTAATGAATGTGTGTGTTGTTTGGCGATTTATCCCATTCCAACCTAGATGTTACGGGCATCGAATAAACCCGGGATTGATCAATTAAAATCATATGTGACCCTGATTTGGATTGAAATGATAGATCAATCCCTGAATATCGAGAAATTAACTTTAAATCACTTGGCCATAAGGTAGCAAATTATATATGGACATCGGTTGGTTAAATGATTTAAATATTCGAAATTCTATTGACGAGGAATTTTACTCAAAGGAAATCTGTCGATATTGATAAGATTTTTATGTTTCCTTTAAACATGAATTTGAATGTTAATGAATTTTTAAGGTAAATTATTTAAACAAATCGAGATTTGTAAAGTGGAATTTTTTTAATATACCTTATAGTTTTAAAATTTTATGGTAAGATTTGGAATTGATGAATTTCCATGAATTTAGTTTTAAAATGAACATCATTTGAGGATATTCGAAATCACCATAATTTTTGGTATGAATATGGGTTTGATTCCTCTAAATTGAAAGAAATGGGGTTGAATGGCATTTGAAACAAGATATTGGATTTTTTTAAACTCTATTGAGATTGGATTATAGATTCAAGGATTTGAAATTCAGAAGGAAGGAACAATTATGGTTTAATTTTTTTATTATATATAAACTATTCCTTTTCTTAAAATTATACTTATTAGAAACTTTTTACTTATAAACTATTTTGTTATAACTAAATTCTTCCTTATATTTTTATTACTTAAACTAATAAGTAAAACTTTTATTTATTTTATGTATATTCATAGTAATCTAAATTACCTTGTCTTATTATAACTATTATATTATATATATATGTATATTTTATATAAAGATTTTCATAAGCATCTATTTTTCAAATTTATATTTTGTAAATTGTAAATTTCTTCCGAATGGAATGTGTTTGGGTTTAAACCGTTGGTTCAAATGGAGATGGAATAAAGTTATATGAATATGAATCGATTTTTTTAAACTGATTTTATATGGAAATGTAAATTTTATTCTACTTGAATATAAATGGATCTCCTAAGTGATTAAAATGAGTTGGAATGAAATATATATTCTATTTGAATATGAATGGATTATGAATATAAATCGATTTTGTGAAATATTATATGATTATAGTATAATGAAATGAAATATATTCTAGTTTAGAATATAATCGGTATTGGTATGATATGATATGTTTATATGAATATTATATTCTTTTTTTTTTGAAAATAAATTGGGTTCGAAACAAAAAATGATATTTTGGATACAAAGCGAACCTCTATGAAATGTAAAAGAACTGACCGATGTGGAAAATGAAAACGCTGGTTATTAAAGAGGCCGGAGTCGACTAGTGGCATACTCTCTATCAGTATCGATACCACTTTAACTGCTGTGAACATTATGACGTATCCAAAATGAAATATGATGACTTGGAGGCAATTTTTGGACTGATGAAGATGAACGACGATGAAATAGCCTTGACCTTCGGGTCATAATTGAAATTACTAAAATAGGAGCTATACCGTGACTAATTGAGGTAGCACCTTTGTAACACCCCGTAATTTTAAATCATGACATTAGAGATAATTCAAGAATAATTAATTTTTATAAGAAGAACTAGGTGAAACGGGTTATGCCATCGCATTCGTCTCGGAATTATTCTGGAGATAGAGTCTGAGTTTGCATAAAACGGACATCGTGTGAAGAAGATATGGACGATAGAACTTGGGCAGAAAATTAGAACGGAGGCAAGAATTCACTGGAGCACTTGGGAAGTGCGAAAGTAAAAAAATACATTGGCGCACTTGGGAAGTGTGCCCATGCCGAGGACAAAAAACTGCAGAAATATAGAGTGTTCCCTGATGACGTGTCTTGCTGGGATTGGCTAGATGACGTGTCATTTGAGCTGTATGGTTCTGATGGCTCCTAAGCTAATCTAAAGGCCTTTATTCATCACATACACCTATATAAATGTACCTAGACCTAAACCCTAATCTCATTAAACAAATTCATGGCGTCCTCATGTTGTTCATATTTAAATTAAAAATAAATACTTCTTCTTTAAGTCAGCTTAGAATTAAAAGAGAATAGATCTACAACAGCAACACCTATTTCTCTTCTTTTAGATCCAACCAAGGTGAGTTTATGTTACTTTTAGAATTGAAATTTAATTGTGATCCTGACATTGTTAATAAATCTGAATCTGAGATTGTGCCTGTTTCTGTTTAGATCTGTCCTTCTATACCCATTGGATCTAGTTTATTGTTCTATGCCCGCTCATACTTCATATGTCTATTTTATGCCAGTTTTGATGATTCTCTTCCTTTCTCTTCTTTTCCTTTTATTTATGAGATTAGGATAACTTCGAGCCTAATCATATTTCGTCGAATTATACGTAAGAATGACGTAGAACGTTGTGGGAAAAGTTTGGGAAAACATTGAATAATACGTAATTGGGCATAAGTTGATTTGTAATCATGTAATTGATTTGGACATAAATTGTATTAAACATATGACTTGGGATTTGGGGGCATAATACATGTTGTGATTTAAGATCTGATTTTGGGGGCATAATACATGCTGTGATTTAAGACCAGATTTTGTGGGCACACTATATATGGTGATTTATAACTTGGAAGAAAGGGGATATTGTGCATAATAATATATGATTCGAAATAGGGATAACTGCGAACACACCTAAATTGCGACTTTGGCTAATTGGCATACACTGTAGTCAAGAATATAATTTGGCATAATTTGTGTTATGAATCATGACTGGGGTTTTTGGAGCATAACCTGTACTGTGTAATTCAACTAAAACTTGGGGCAAAAGTAACTATAATTTGGGGTATGCAAATTTGTAGGCTTAATTTGGGATTAAGAGAAATACGTTAATGGAACAGTAAAAGTGTCTTTGAAGCCTGTTTAATCTGTTGAAACTGAATACCGTAATTGGAAAGCCTACGATGTAAATGAATAAAATTGGCTAAGATAAGCATGTTGAGACACGAGGTTAGACTCCGTTTGCGGTAGAAGCCTGCCCGGAACCAACCGGCCTAACCGGCAACCGCAAATGGTCAGTCTAATGTGGGAAGTCGTAGGCATAACTAAAAGATGCTTAGACACGAGGTTAAGTCTGGCTTGTGGCAGAAGTCTCCCCGGAACCGCCCGACACATCCAGCAACCACAAGCTATCGACTTAATGTGAGAGGTCTGTGCATTAATAACTAATTAATGCTGATTAAAAATGAAAATGATACCTAAAACATGTTAGGTGGGTGGGGTTAAGTTAACCTGAGTAAGATGACAACTTAATCAATATAACATGAATATGTGGATAGGGTTAAGGCAAGCTTAACCAATAATACATATTGATTTGAGAAGTGGATGGGGTTAAGTCAACTAGGCGGATGAATCTGATAAACCCATTTCGTAAATCTGTAGCCTTAATGCAAGATTAAGTGAAGCATGTTAATCTGAAAGTCTGTTAATCCGTTTATCTGATCTGTTAATCTGAAAGTCTGTTAATCCATAAATCTGATTTGTTAATCTGTAAACCTATTAATCTGTAAGTCTGATCTGTAAACTAGTTAATTTGAAATCTGTACATCTGAATCTGTTAGTCTGGGAACACACGGTTAGGAGGGGTATTAACTTGTGTCATTTGTTGTGTGGGACCCATATTAGTCAGTAACCCGTTTTGGTATCAAATGGTGACTCAACACTAGGTAGAGGTCATGGCATGCTTACTGAACTAATTATAAGAGGTTCATTCTGATACTGGCGAGGATGTTGAGCTGATGGCCCGTTCCAACCGGGTCATGTGCATGCATGGATCCGGTCTGCTCTTAGGAAGTTAAGATGTCGTGACATTTGTAAATAGATCTGTGTCAGTGATACACCCTTCTATGGGGCCAACACTGGGTATTTATGTATTAGGGAGCCGATCGCTTGGGGTAGAATTTTGGGTGTAACTAGATCTGTCTGTTTCTATGGGGTACCGTCTATTCCTATTGGGTGGTAACACCTGTCTGTTTCTGTGTGGTACCGTCTATTGGGGTGGTAAAGGCCCGTCATTAGTGTACACCAAATTCTAGCATTCTGTTTTTGTACCATCTGCATCTGTTACGTTGGTAAAGGCCTATTAATAGCATTTTGTTTCTGTACCGTCTGTCTCCATTCGGGTGGTAAAGGCCCATTGCTAGCATTTTGTTTCTGTATCGTCCGTCTCTGTTCGGATGGTGAAGGGCCGTTACTAGCATTCTGTTTCTGTACCGTCTGTCTCTGTTCGGGTGGTAAAGGCCCATTACTAGCATTCATTTTTTGTACCGTCTGTCTCTGTTCGGGTGGTAAAGGCCCATTACTAGCATTTTATTTATGTACCGTTTGTCTCTGTTCGGGTGGTAAAGGCCCATTACTAGCTTTTTATTTCTGTACCATCTGTCTCTATTAGGGTGGTAAAGGCCCATTACTAGCATCCTGTTTCTGAGGAAATCATTCTGTTTCTGTTTCTGTTTAGACATTAGGACAACACCTAATTCTGTTATACTAGTATTAGTGCAGATAAATGAAAGGTATGTAAGAAACATAGCTTAGTATAGATTATTCTGATGTGTTCCGTTTACCCTGTTTATACCTCTTATTCTTGTTCCTGTTATCACTCATACATTTTTATTTTCATGTTACGAAACAATTATCTATTTATATTATCAAAGTCATTGGATTCACCAGACTTATGTCTGACCTATTTTTTTTGCCTCTTTTCTTCCGTTCTCTCCCCCCCCCCCCCCGAGTTCTCAGGGAGGAAATACTAAAGCTCAGTTGTAACACCCCGTATTTTTAATGTAATTAAAAATGTATATATATCCACAGATAGGATTAATATGGTGATGTATAATGAAAATTAATTAATATATGAAAAAAAAAGATTGGTTGCATGCGATGTAAATATGTTGCATGCACTGATTTGCAAACATAATGCATTAACATTAAAAGAAAAAGATTCATGCATTGGTTTAATTTAAGTATTGTAACTAACATGAAAAAGAGAAGTAAGGAAAGAACAATAATTATCATTGTTCTAAGACTTTTTAATAAAAGACTTTGTAGCTCAGTTGGTTAAGGCATTGGATTTGTAACATGGAGGTCGGGGATTCGAACCCCGGCGGCAACATAATTTTTATCTCTGTTTTAAAGAGGGCCAACTGAACCTGCAAATATATGTACATATACAAATTCAAAATTTGAAAGGATAAGAACGTACATATAAGGAAATAAAGAAAATATATGTATATACATGAGAATATATATATATATATATATATGCAGAAATATATGTATACGAAAGATAAAATTTAAGATAAGGCTATAGTAAATGAAATATGGAAAGAATTAAATAACGGTGCAACATCGTTTGAATTTTGAAAATAAAATGAAAGTTGTGCGTATATATATATACGCGTAAAATGGTCGTTAAAGGAATTGTATACATATAAGAATATTTCATGTGAATAAAACAGTTAAATAAATTCCAGGAATTCAAAAGTTCGAAATTCAAATTTATGCGCCAAAACAGCTTGTGGGACCCAATGCTGACTTAGCACTGCATGTACGATAAGATTTGGCTAGATTCATCTGCGAACCTAGACTATTTTCTTAACTAGGTTCAATGCTAACTCAGCACTGCGTGTACGATAAGGTCTTGAGCAACTATATAAACAGCCCTGGTCTTCTTCTCTATTCACAATTCTTCTCTACCCTTATGCTGCAAAGATTCTTAGTAAACATGGCTTCCTCTCCTCCTCTTAATCAAATAATAAATAAAATAATATATATAAAATAAATCAAGATGAGGAGGTGCTGCTCAAAGACTTTCAAAGAGGAGATTCAAGCTAGAATTCAAGTGAAGATTTGAACGACTGCAACAACCGTTTTTCTACGAATCATAGCAACGCCATCTTTCTATTCTAATATATTCTCTGTAAGTCAGTTATTTCTAGATTTGAACATTTCTCTTTTCGTGACATGAAATTAATGGAATAAAAGAGTATGCCATTTCTTTCTATTGAATCAGTGCCTATTTCTTTGGACCAAATTAAGAACTGTTATGATTTCGAGGACAAATAAGACTGTAACTATGAAACTATGGACCTTAGAACCATATGCCTCTTTGACTATGAACATTGCCTAAGCCTATGAACATTGCCTAAGACTATGAACATTGCCTAAGACTATGAACATTGCCTATGACTATGGACATTGCCTATGACTATGGACATTGCCTATGACTGTGACTGTGACCATGAGAATTATTTCCATGACTATAGCCTATACCTTTGATTAGGAAGCAAAACTATTGTCCATGACATAAATGGGATAACTGTGATTAAGCACCTATGGTTCATGCCTAGGAAAGTGTTTAAAATTTTGTGACTGTGAACCCGATTATCTATCTTGTCTGTTCTTTGGTTTTAGACCTTGGGAATTTACCTATTAAGTTAGGTCTACCCATGTTCTTGAAACTACGCCTTTATTCTGTCTATTCTTGGTTTTAGACCTTGGGAATTTACCTATTAAGTTAGGTCTACCCATGTTCTTGAACCGACGTCGTTATTCAACCCTTTTTATGCCAGTTAGTATGTCTATCTTTTGCGTAGCATCTTTGGTTCAATCCCTATTTTCTACGAGCCTAGCTTTATTTATAATCTAGACTGAATCACGATTATACGAACGGTGGGAATGCAGTTTGGGCAAAATATGAAATTTACTAGAAACATAGTTATAAACTAGGAAATTGGCATAAATTGGGAACATGTATTATGGCATGTTCATAGAAATGCAAATTGGATAAATTTAACATGAATTATAAGATGTGTAATTTGAATCTAGTATTGACATGTAAATCTAGCATTTACATGAATAGTGAACTAGAGTAATAAGTCTAGTTTGACGTAAATTAGAATGTTGAATAGGAATTAGATTAGCTAATTTGGCACGATAAGTATATTGGCATAAATGTGAAATTGGCCATAATTGAGAATAACTGTCGGGATTAGAAAAATCATGTTTAGTGACACTTAATTTGGTAAAATCCACATACCAAAAAGCATAAATATGATTTAGAAGGGGGAATGGGCCATAAGAATAAATTTTGACAATTTACATTAAAGAGTAATTGGGAAATAAGTAAATTAGGATTAATTTACTTATAGAATTTGTCCTAAAAGAGGAAATGTAAATTTAGACAAAATTAAAGGTTTATTAACGGCATCTCTTTTAATGACACACCAAAAAGTTCTAGGGTGATAGAGAGGATAGTGTCTAGGCTTGAGTTTGGAAAATACAAGTTTCCTGCTCTCCCTGGCTATCCCTAACTGATCCGACGAACGGGATGGTTACTTTCAAAACTTTATTTGAAAATAGGTTGAAACCCTTTGAACTTAGAAAACACGAATATGCCTAACCCGAGGTTAGACTGAGTTGCGATGTAAACCTGCCCGGAACCAACCGGCACATCCAGTATTCGCAACAATACCTGTCTAATGTGAGTGGTAGTGGCTTTAATTTATTTAGTTAAAGCTAAAACAAGAATAGTAGGGTTAAGTTAACTAAGACACTTAACCAGTTCAACATGATAACTAGACTGATGGGTGGGGTTAGGTTCAGACTGACACTTAACCATTAATAATAACATGATAGTTAAAACAGACGGGCCAGGTTAAGTTAAAAAGGAATACTTAACCAACACAGAGTAAATTGGTAGGGTTAAGAAATAAATACTTAACCAATATAACTTGGTTTGTGGTAGGGTTAAGTCAACATGAGTTACTGACAACACTTAACCAGTTTAACAGGGTAAATGAAGAGGGTTAAGTTGGCTTGAATTGACTAATGACACTTAACCAATCCAAATTGACGGGAAAGGGAACTAAGTAGAAAACCTTAGTTAAGAAAACAACGATTCTGGAAACTAAGTGGTAAATCTTAGTTAGTAAAACTAAGTAGTAATTCTTAGTATAACACGGGAAGGAGTGAATGTCCGTCTGAATAGAAAGAAGGCTCCAACGAATCGGGTTACGAAGCCCGAGGCTTCGAGGGGACGTGAGGGTACTCTTGGTATCCCTCTGTGAGGATGCAGATGATCTGCCTGGGCCCACGGAGGTTAAGGGTTGCGTAGAAGAACCAGTGGTATGCTTTGGTTGCAATACATGACAACCTAAAGACTAGGATGGACCGACGTGATTCGGCGAGCAAACGGTAGCCCTGTGATAGCGACTCGTCGTCTACCATCCATCTTCAGTCAATCGAGATACGTGAAGCGGAAAGGAGGAGAACTCCAAAAGACCATATTCTTGCTATCTAGTTATGGGTGAGGATGGCCATAGGATAGTGGGGCACCGGGGGACGGCGTATAGTTCTCATTTTACAAGGTGTGCCTTTCATTAGTTGAGGGAGGGGTCAAGTGGGACCATAGCCACTGAAATAAAAAAAAACCTTAGCATCTGCATCGGCAGATATCTGAAAGCTCCCGACCGAGTTCTGTATTCCTTGATTTGCCCTGACACAGGACTCGGACCGCACATTACAGGACACGTGCATCTAGACAAGCGATAACGATTCACGATACATGCGTGGGAAAGTATAGAAACATATACCACTCAAGGTAGCGTGTCCTAGACTTAGGGCATCGTTCGACAGGTAGCATAATTCCTAGTTGAACTAGGTGGCATAAATCCTGAATTCGAGAAGCATTCAGTAGACAGCATAAACTCTAGATAAATCTAGAAAGCACTTGATAGAAAACCCTAGATTAGATCTAGGTAATAAATAATAAATGTATGCCTGAAGGCAATGGAAATTTCAGGAGTTGGGATCACGTAATTGATACTAGTTGGAACACTAGTTAGGTGGTGCAGAGATAATAGAAATCCGTATAACAAGGAAATGGCGAAGCGGCGAAAGTATTAGAGAACATCCAGTTTATCTTATCTTAGCATATCTTGTGTTGATATCGTCTAATCTTGCTGACCCTATCATCATGGTGTTATATTGTATTCAGTTAATTCATGTCGTTTTGTTTTCCATGTTCACATGCTAGAAGTTACTGAACTTACTCAGGCTTTATGTCTGACTTTGTGTTTCTTTCGTCTTCTTTTCTTCCGTTTCCCCACCCAGGTAGTAAAGGAGGGAATAGTTTAGCTCAGGTTAAGTTGGACTGTCACCCTTTCCAGCTTGAAGATTTGTCGAAGTTTGCTTGGATTCTCTTTTCAGACACTATGGCTGGCTCTTGCAAACATCGGGGAATATAAATGTTGTTTTTATGCTTCTTTATTTTGTAAGACAGATGATACAATGATATTGTAAAGAAACCATTGTACAGACTATTTTATCAATAAAGCAAAGTTTTATTTTCCGCTGTTTAATTTATGTCTGTCTTGTAATTTATCTGCATCTTTTACCCTAAATGCTCCACAGAACTTAGTGCATTCCCTTTGTAAGTGACACTAATGGACGTGGGGTGTTACACGTGGTATCAGAGCTGAAGGTTACCAGATCAGATAAAGGATTTGAAAAATTATTTTCAAACGGTTTTAAAAGAAGCATTTTCAAAAGAAGAGATTTGTTTTAAAGGCATATTCCGCAAAGCCATACGCACTATCTTCTCTTCCTCTATTTAAATTCTTGTCTCCTTCTTTCTTGAGTCTCTGGGGCTCCTGGCTTTCTGGGAGGTAACCTCATCGAAGGGCAATGTAGTGCCCGGCTTCCATCCATAGTCGTAGTTGTTTCATCTACGGGCAGATTTCTTTCAAAGCTTATAAGGTTTTCCGGATGATGGAGGCATTTTTCGAGAGATTTGTCAACATGACTACACACGTAAGGGGATGAGGAGTTTGGCTAAGGATCATGACCCTAGGATGAGGAATTCATGGATGTAGACTTAGCACACGAAGGGGGAAGAAATTATAAAACCTAAGACAAGAGGAAGTATCTTTACTAGGGTATGATAGGGCAAATACTTAAGGACAAGGGCAAGAACGAGGACGAGATTTTCAGAAGGACAAGTACATGCTTTCGCCACCAAGCGTACCTAGGAGAAAGGTAGTCCGGTTGGAAGAGTCTAGTTTTCTATTCGTGCTATTTCCTTAGGTTCTAGCGCTTCTCATTTGTTCATATCCACTTCCATAGTTGGGCCTCTGCACCATAGTACTTGTATAGTAGAAAGATCCCACTAGAGTCTCAAATCCAATTGGTGGTCCGACCAGTTTATTTTTTTGTTAGTAGGGATTTGAGAATAACTATCGAGTTTGCTTATATCATCTCACGTAGATCGTCTAAATTCGGGGAGATATTCCTTGGGTGCTTGTCTGATATTGGTTTAGGCCTTTGGGGCTTGTACTTGAGGAATGTCGAGTTCGGTTTGGATGGTTTGCGGGAGAGATGAATAGTTGTGGTAGGCACTCCAAAGAGCACGTAGTGACCTTTCGACTCTTATAGTTATGGCATGACGGATAAGAGGGAAACCTCTAATCATCTTAGTACGTATACTTGGTACCGTGATTGACATCTGTTTATTTTGGAATTGGAGGTCGGAAACTTCACAATCGTGAAGTTAAATTAGTTAAGATACAGTGGAGTAAAGCTCAAGAAGGCAAGATACTAGCGTCATACCCTTTTTCTTAAGGGTGTATCCTTGATTTCTTTGTTTAGGAGCTTTGCGCATAATTGTTTCTCTCTTTCCAAAGTATATCACCTAGGTCGTATCTTCGATCCTTAGGTAGAAGCCAATGGATGTAAACATGTATTTGAAACATGTTATGGTTGATGGTTGCAAGTGGTTGCTAATGGTTGCTTGTGAATGCATATGCATACGTATTAGACACTAGATCAGTTCGGACGTTTTCATATTGCATTTACAGATATGTATTTAAGTTGAGCCTGATATGTTATCATATGGATGTTGCATATGGATGAATGGCCATGCAAGCATGTAGTATTTACGTAACTAGGGATGCTTGCATACATGATTGGACGCATGGCACCGACATGATTCACATTAAGGAGGTCGGCTGAATCAGTAGACCGACTGATTTTACAGTAGATAAAGACATATACACACACTATGCATATGAACATGAAAGCATTAGAAATCTTTTAAGGACAATGGATGCCTGTGATTGGATGGTTGAGTAGATGGGTGATTGGATGGTAGGACACATTCTTCCTAACTAGAAGATTTCGGGGACGAAATCCTTTTAAGTGGGGGAGAATGTAACACCCCGTATTTTTAATGTAATTAAAAATGTATATATATCCACAGATAGGATTAATATGGTGATGTATAATGAAAATTAATTAATATATGAAAAAAGAAAAGATTGGTTGCATGCGATGTAAATATGTTGCATGCACTGATTTGCAAACATAATGCATTAACATTAAAAGAAAAAGATTCATGCATTGGTTTAATTTAAGTATTGTAACTAACATGAAAAAAAGAAGTAAGGAAAGAACAATAATTATCATTGTTCTAAGACTTATTAACAAAAGACTTTGTAACTCAGTTGGTTAAGGCATTGGATTTGTAACATGGAGGTCGGGGGTACGAACCCCGGCGACAGCATAATTTTTATCTCTGTTTTAAAGAGGGCCAATTGAACATGCAAATATATGTACATATACAAATTCAAAATTTGAAAGGGTAAGAACGTAAATATAAGGAAATAAAGAAAATAATTGTATATACATGAGAATATATATATATATATATATATATGCAGAAATATATGTATACGAAAGATAAAATTTAAGATAAGGCTATAGTAAATGAAATATGGCAAGAATTAAATAACGGTGCAACATCGTTTGAATTTTGAAAATAAAATGAAAGTTGTGCGTATATATATACGCGTAAAATGGTCGTTAAAAGAATTGTATACATATAAGAATATTTCATGTGAATAAAACAGTTAAATAAATTTCAGGAATTCAAAAGTTCGAAATTCAAATTTCTGCGCCAAAACAGCTTGTGGGACCCAATGCTGACTTAGCACTGCATGTACAATAAGATTTGGCTAGATTCATCTGCGAACCTAGACTATTTTCTTAACTAGGTTCAATGCTGACTCAGCACTGCGTGTACGATAAGATCTTGAGCAACTATATAAACAGCCCTGGTCTTCTTCTCTATTCACAATTCTTCTCTACCCTTATGCTGCAAAGATTCTTAGTAAACATAGCTTCCTCTCCTCCTCTTAATCAAATAATAAATAAAATAATATATATAAAATAAATCAAGACGAGGAGGTTCTGCTCAAAGACTTTCAAAGAGGAGATTCAAGCTAGAATTCAAGTGAAGATTCAAACGACTACAACAACCGTTTTTCTACGAATCATAGCAACGCCATCTTTCTATTCTAATCTAATCTTTGTAAGTCAGTTATTTCTAGATTTGAATGTTTCTCTTTTCGTGACATGAAATTAAAGGAATAAAAGAGTATGCCAATTCTTTCTATTGAATCAGTGCCTATTTCTTTGGACCAAATTAAGAACTGTTATGATTTCGAGGACAAATAAGACTGTAACTATGAAACTATAGACCTTAGAACCATATGCCTCTTTGACTATGAACATTGCCGAAGACTATGAACATTGCCTATGACTATGGACATTGCCTATGACTGTGGACATTGCCTATGACTGTGACTGTGACCATGAGAATTATTTCCATGTTTATAGCCTATACCTTTGATTAGGAAGCAAAACTATTGTCCATGACATGAATGGGACAACTGTGATTAAGCACCTGTGGTTCATGACTTGGAAAGTGTTTAAAATTTTGTCACTGTGAACCCAATTATCTATCTTGTCTGTTCTTTGGTTTTAGACCTTTGGAATTTACCTATTAAGTTAGGTCTACCCATGTTCTTGAACCTACGCCTTTATTCTGTCTATTCTTGGTTTTAGACCTTGGGAATTTACCAATTAAGTTAGGTCTACCCATGTTCTTGAACCGACGTTGTTATTCAACCCTTTTTATGCCAGTTAGTATGTCTATTTTTTGCATAGCATCTTTGGTTCATTCCCTATTTTCAACTAGCCTAGCTTTATTTATAATCTAGACTGAATCACGATTATACGAACGGTGGGAATGCGGTTTGGTCAAAATATGAAATTTACTAGAAACATAGTTATAAACTAGGAAATTGGCATAAATTGGGAACATGTATTATGGCATGTTCATAGAAATGCAAATTGGATAAATTTGAGATGAATTATAAGATGCGTAATTTGAATCTAGTATTGACATGTAAATCTAGCATTTACATGAATAGTGAACTAGAGTAATAAGTCTAGTTTGACGTAAATTAGAATGTTGAATCGGAATTAGATTAGCTAATTTGGCACGATAAGTATATTGGCATAAATGTGAAATTGGCCATAATTGAGAATAACTGTCATGATTAGAAAAATCATGGTTAGTGACACTTAATTTGGTAAAATCCACATACCAAAAAGCATAAATATGATTTAGAAGGTGGAATGGGCCATAAGAATAAATGTTGACAATTTACATTAAAAGAGTAATTGGGAAATAAGTAAATTAGGATTAATTTACTTATAGAATTTGTCCTAAAAGAGGAAATGTAAATTTAGACAAAATTTAAGGTTTATTAACGGCACCTCTTTTAATGACACCCCAAAAAGTTCTAAGGTGACAGAGAGCATAGTGTCTAGGCTTGAGTTTGGAAAATACAAGTTTCCTGCTCTCCCTGGCTATCCCTAACTGATCATACGAATGGGATGGTTACTTTCAAAATTTGATTTGAAAATAAGTTGAAACCCTTTGAACTTAGAAAACACGAATATGCCTAACCCGAGGTTAGACTGAGTTGCGATGTAAACCTGCCCGGAACCAACTGGCACATCCAGTATTCGCAACAATACCTGTCTAATGTGAGTGGTAGTGGCTTTAATTTATTTAGTTAAAGCTAGAACAAGAATAGTAGGGTTAAGTTAACTAAGACACTTAACCAGTTCAACATGATAACTAGACTGATGGGTGGGGTTAGGTTCAGACTGACACTTAACCATTAATAATAACATGATAGTTAAAACAGACGGGCCAGGTTAAGTTAAAAAGGAATACTTAACCAACACAGAGTAAATGGGTAGGGTTAAGAAATAAATACTTAACCAATATAACTTGGTTTGTGGTAGGGTTAAGTCAGCATGAGTTACTGACAACACTTAACCAGTTTAACAGGGTAAATGAAGAGGGTTAAGTTGGCTTGAATTGACTAATGACACTTAACCAATCCAAATTGACGGGAAAGGGAACTAAGTAGAAAACCTTAGTTAAGAAAACAATGATTCTGGAAACTAAGTGGTAAATCTTTGTTAGTAAAACTAAGTAGTAATTCTTAGTATAACACGGGAAGGAGTGAATGTCCGTCTGAATAGAAAGAAGGCTCCAACGAATTGGGTTACGAAGCCCGAGGCTTCGAGGGGACGTGAGGGTACTCTTGGTATCCCTCTGTGAGGATGCAGATGATCCGCCTGGGCCCACGGAGGTTAAGGTCAGCGTAGAAGAACCAGGGGTATGCCTTGGTTGCAATACATGGCAACCTAAAGACTAGGATGGACTGGCGTGATTCGGCGAGCAAACGGTAGCCCTGTCATAGCGACTTGTCGTCTACCATCCATCTTAAGTCAATCGAGATACGTGAAGCAGAAAGGCGGAGAACTCCAAAAGACCATATACTTGCTATCTAGTTATGGGTGAGGATGGCCATAGGATAGTGGGGCACCGGGGGCCGGCGTATAGTTCTCATTTTACAAGGTGTGCCTTTCATTAGTTGAGGGAGGGGTCAAGTGGGACCATAGCCACTGAAATAAAAACAGACCTTAGCATCTGCATCGGCAGATATCTGAAAGCTCCCGACCGAGTTCTGTATTCCTTGATTTGCCCTGACACAGGACTCAGACCGCACATTACAGGACATGTGCATCTAGACAAGCGATAACGATTCACGATACATGCGTGGGAAAGTATAGGAACATATACCACTCAAGGTAGTGTGTCCTAGACTTAGGGCATCATTCGACAGGTAGCATAATTCCTAGTTAAACTAGGTGGCATAAATCTTGAATCCGAGAAGCATTCAGCAGACAACATAAACTCTAGTTAAATCTAGAAAGCACTTGATAGAAAACCCTAGATTAGATCTAGGTAATAAATAATAAATGTATGCCTGAAGGCAATGGAAATTTCAGGGGTTGGGATCACGTTATTGATACTAGTTGGAACACTAGTTAGGTGGTGCAGAGATAATAGAAATCCGTATAACAAGGAAATGGCGAAGCGGCGAAAGTATTAGAGAACATCCAGTTTTATCTTATCTTAGCATATCTTGTGTTGATCTCGTCTAATCTTGCTGACCCTATCATCATGGTGTTATCTTGTATTCAGTTAATTCATGTCGTTTTGTTTTCCATGTTCACATGCTAGAAGTTACTGAACTTAATCAGACTTTATGTCTGACTCTGTGTTTCTTTCGTCTTCTTTTCTTCTGTTCCCCCCCCCCTCAGGTAGTAAAGGAGGGAATAATTTAGCTCAGGTTAAGTTGGACTGTCACCCTTTCCAGCTTGAAGATTTGTCGAAGTTTGCTTGGATTCTCTTTTCAGACGCTATGGAAGGCTCTTGCAAAAATCGGGGAATATAAATGTTGTTTTTATGCTTCTTTATTTTGTAAGACAGATGATACTCTGTTATTGTAAAGAAACCATTGTACAGACTATTTTATCAATAAAGCAAAGTTTTATTTTCCACTGTTTAATTTCTGTCTGTCTTGTAATTTATCTGCATCTTTTACCCGAAATGCTCCACAGAACTTAGTGCATTCCCTTTGTGAGTGACACTAATGGACGTGGGGTGTTACACGTGGTATCAGAGCTGAAGGTTACGAAATCAGATAAAGGATTTAAAAAATTATTTTCAAACGGTTTTAAAAGAAGCATTTTCAAATAAAGAGATTTGTTTTAAAGGCATATTCCCCAAAGTCATACGCACTATCTTCTCTTCCTCTGTTTAAATTCTTGTCTCCTTCTTTCTTGAGTCTCTGGGGCTCCTGGCTTTCTCGGAGTTAACCTCATTGAAGGGCAAAGTAGTGCCCGGCTTCCATCCATAGTCGTAGTTGTTTCATCTACGGGCAGTTTTCTTTCAAAGCTTATAAGGTTTTCCGGACGATGGAGGCAGTTTTCGAGAGATTTGTCAACATGACTACACACGTAAGGGGATGAGGAGTTTGGCTAAGGAGCATAACCCTAGGATGAGGAATTCATGGATGTAGACTTAGCACACGAAGGAGGAAGAAATTATAAAACCTAAGACAAGAGGAAGTATCTTTACTAGGGTATGATAGGGCATATACTTAAGGACAAGGACAAGAACGAGGACGAGATTTTCAGAAGGACAAGTACATGCTTTCGCCACCAAGCGTACCTAGGAGAAAGGTAGTCCGGTTGGAAGAGTCTAGTTTTCTGTTCGTGCTATTTCCTTAGGTTCTAGCGCTTCTCATTTGTTCATATCCACTTCCATAGTTGGGTCTCTGCACCATAGTACTTGTATAGTAGAAGGATCCCACTAGATTCTCAAATCCTATTGGTGGTCCGACCAGTTTATTTTTTTGTTAGTAGGGATTTGAGAATAGCTATCGAGTTTGCTTATATCATCTCACATAGATCGTCTAAATTCGGGGAAGATATTCCTTGGGTGCTTATCTGATATTGGTTTAGGCCTTTGGGGCTTGTACTTGAGGAATGTCGAGTTCGGTTTGGATGGTTTGCGGGAGAGATGAATAGTTGTGGTAGGCACTCCAAAGAGCACGTAGTGATCTTTCGGCTCTTATAGTTATGGCATGACGGATAAGAGGGAAACCTCTAATCATCTTAGTACGTATACTTGGTACCGTGATTGACATCTGTTTATTTTGGAATTGGAGGTCGGAAACTTCACAATCGTGAAGTTAAATTAGTTAAGATACAGTGGAGTAAAGCTTAAGAAGGCAAGATACAAGCGTCATCCCCTTTTTCTTAAGGGTGTATCCTTGATTTCTTTGTTTAGGAGCTTTGCGCATAATTGTTTCTCTCTTTCCAAAGTATATCACCTAGGTCGTATCTTCGATCCTTAGGTAGAAGCCAATGGATGTAAACATGTATTTGAAACATGTTATGGTTGATGGTTGCAAGTGGTTGCTAATGGTTGCTTGTGAATGCATATGCATACGTATTAGACACTAGATCAGTTCGGACGTTTTCATATTGCATTTACAGATATGTATTTAAGTTGAGCCTGATATGTTATCATATGGATGAATGGCCGTGCACGCATGTAGTATTTACGTAACTAGGGATGCTTGCATCCATGATTGGACGCATGGCACCGACATGATTCGCATTAAGGAGGTCGACTGAATCAGTAGACCGCCTGATTTTACAGTAGATAAAGACATATACACACACTATGCATATGAACATGAAAGCATTAGAAATCTTTTAAGGACAATGGATGCCTGTGATTGGATGGTTGAGTAGATGGGTGATTGGATGGTAGGACACATTCTTCCTTACTAGAAGATTTCGGGGATGAAATCCTTTTATGTGGGGGAGAATGTAACACCCTGTATTTTTAATGTAATTAAAAATGTATATATATCCACAGATAGGATTAATATGGTGATGTATAATGAAAATTAATTAATATATGAAAAAAAAGAAAAGATTGGTTGCATGCGATGTAAATATGTTGCATGCACTGATTTGCAAACATAATGCATTAACATTAAAAGAAAAAGATTCATGCATTGGTTTAATTTAAGTATTGTAACTACATGAAAAAGAGAAGTAAGGAAAGAACAATAATTATCATTGTTCTAAGACTTATTAACAAAAGACTTTGTAGCTCAGTTGGTTAAGGCATTGGATTTGTAACATGGAGGTCGGGGGTTCGAACCCCGGCGGCAGCATAATTTTTATCTCTATTTTAAAGAGGGCCAACTGAACATGCAAATATATGTACATATACAAATTCAATATATGAAAGGACAAGAACGTACATATAAGGAAATAAATAAAATATATGTATATACATGAGAATATATATATATGCAGAAATATATGTATACGAAAGATAAAATTTAAGATAAGGCTATAGTAAATGAAATATGGCAAGAATTAAATAACGGTGCAACATCGTTTGAATTTTGAAAAAAAATGAAAGTTGTGCGTATATATATATATATATATATATATATATATATATATATATACGCGTAAAATGGCCGTTAAAGGAATTGTATACATATAAGAATATTTCATGTGAATAAAACAGTTAAATAAATTATAGGAATTCAAAAGTACGAAATTCAAATTTCTGCGCCAAAACAGCTTGTGGGACCCAATGCTGACTTAGCACTGCATGTACGATAAGATTTGGCTAGATTCATCTACGAACCTGGACTATTTTCTTAACTAGGTTCAATGCTGACTCAGCGCTGCGTGTACGATAATGTTTTGAGCAACTATATAAACAGCCCTGGTCTTCTTCTCTATTCACAATTCTTCTCTACCCTTATGCTGCAAAGATTCTTAGTAAACATGGCTTCCTCTCCTCCTCTTAATCAAATAATAAATAAAATAATATATATAAAATAAATCAAGACGAGGAGGTGCTGCTCAAAGACTTTCAAAGATGAGATTCAAGCTAGAATTCAAGTGAAGATTCGAACGACTGCAACAACCGTTTTTCTATGAATCATAGCAACGCCATCTTTCTATTCTAATCTAATCTCTGTAACTCAATTATTTCTAGATTTGAATGTTTCTCTTTTCGTGACATGAAATTAAAGGAATAAAAGAGTATGCCAATTCTTTCTATTGAATCAGTGCCTATTTCTTTGGACCAAATTAACTGTTATGATTTCGAGGACAAATAAGACTGTAACTATGAAACTATGGACCTTAGAACCATATGCCTCTTTGACTATGAACATTGCCTCGGACTATGAACAATGCCTAAGACTATGAACATTGCCTAAGACTATGAACATTGCCTATGACTATGGACATTGCCTATGACTATAGACATTGCCTATGACTGTGACTGTGACCATGAGAATTATTTCCATGACTATAGCCTATACCTTTGATTAGGAAGCAAAACTATTGTCCATGACAAAAATGGGACAACTGTGATTAAGCACCTATGGTTCATGACTAGGAAAGTGTTTAAAATTTTGTGACTATGAACTCGATTATCTATCTTGTCTGTTCTTTGGTTTTAGACCTTGGGAATTTACCTATTAAGTTAGGTCTACCCATGTTCTTGAACCTACGCCTTTATTCTGTCTATTCTTGGTTTTAGACCTTGGGAATTTACCTATTAAGTTAGGTCTACCCATGTTCTTGAACCTACGTCGTTATTCAACCCTTTTTATGCCAGTTAGTATGTCTATCTTTTGCATAGCATCTTTGGTTCATTCCCTATTTTCTACGAGCCTAGCTTTATTTATAATCTAGACTGAATCACGATTATACGAATGGTGGGAATGCGGTTTGGGCAAAATATGAAATTTACTAGAAACATAGTTATAAACTAGGAAATTGGCATAAATTGGGAACATGTATTATGGCATGTTCATAGAAATGCAAATTGGATAAATTTGACATGAATTATAAGATGTGTAATTTGAATCTAGTATTGACATGTAAATCTAGCATTTACATGAATAGTAAACTAGAGTAATAAGTCTAGTTTGACGTAAATTAGAATGTTGAATAGGAATTAGATTAGCTAATTTGGCACGATAAGTATATTGGCATAAATTTGAAATTGGCCATAATTGAGAATAACTGTCAGGATTAGAAAAATCATGGTTAGTGACACTTAATTTGGTAAAATCCACATACCAAAAAGCATAAATATGATTTAGAAGGGGGAATGGGCCATAAGAATAAATGTTGACAATTTACATTAAAAGAGTAATTGGGAAATAAGTAAATTAGGATTAATTTACTTATAGAATTTGTCCTAAAAGAGAAAATGTAAATTTAGACAAAATTAAAGGTTTATTAACGGCATCTCTTTTAATGACACACCAAAAAGTTCTAGGGTGACAGAGAGGATAGTGTCTAGGCTTGAGTTTGGAAAATACAAGTTTCCTGCTCTCCCTGGCTATCCCTATCTGATCCGACGAACGGGATGTATACTTTCAAAACTTGATTTGAAAATAAGTTGAAACTCTTTGAACTTAGAAAACACGAATATGCCTAACCCGAGGTTAGACCGAGTTGCGATGTAAACCTGCCCGGAACCAACCGGCACATCCAGTATTCGCAACAATACCTGTCTAATGTGAGTGGTAGTGGCTTTAATTTATTTAGTCAAAGGTAGAACAAGAATAGTAGGGTTAAGTTAACATAGACACTTAACAAGTTCAACATGATAACTAGACTGATGGGTGGGGTTAGGTTCAGACTGACACTTAACCATTAATAATAACTTGATAGTTAAAACAGATGGGCCAGGTTAAGTTAAAAAGGAATACTTAACCAACACAGAGTAAATGGGTATGGTTAAGAAATAAATACTTAACCAATATAACTTGGTTTGTGGTAGGCTTAAGTCAACATGAGCTACTGACAACACTTAATCAGTTTAACAGGGTAAATGAAGAGGGTTAAGTTGGCTTGAATTGACTAATGACACTTAACCAATCCAAATTGACGGGAAAGGGAACTAAGTAGAAAACCTTAGTTAAGAAAACAACGATTCTGGAAACTAAGTGGTAAATCTTAGTTAGTAAAACTAAGTAGTAATTCTTAGTATAACACGGGAAGGAGTGAATGTCCGTCTGAATAGAAAGAAGGCTCCAACGAATTGGGTTACGAAGCCCGAGACATGAGCTACTGACAACACTTAATCAGTTTAACAGGGTAAATGAAGAGGGTTAAGTTGGCTTGAATTGACTAATGACACTTAACCAATCCAAATTGACGGGAAAGGGAACTAAGTAGAAAACCTTAGTTAAGAAAACAACGATTCTGGAAACTAAGTGGTAAATCTTAGTTAGTAAAACTAAGTAGTAATTCTTAGTATAACACGGGAAGGAGTGAATATCCGTCTGAATAGAAAGAAGGCTCCAACGAATTGGGTTACGAAGCCCGAGGCTTCGAGGGAACGTGAGGTTACTCTTGGTATCCCTCTGTGAGGCTGTAGATGATCCGCCTGGGCCCATGGAGGTTAAGGTCTGCGTAGAAGAACTAGGGGTATGCCTTGGTTGTAATACATGGCAACCTAAAGACTAGGATGGACCGGCGTGATTTGGTGAGCAAACGGTAGCCCTGTGATAGCGACTTGTCGTCTACCATCCATCTTCAGTCAATCGAGATACGTGAAGCGGAAAGGCGGAGAACTCCAAAAGACCATATACTTGCTATCTAGTTATGGGTGAGGATGGCCATATGATAGTGGGGCACCGGGGGCCGGCGTATAGTTCTCATTTTACAAGGTGTGCCTTTCATTAGTTGAGGGAGGGGTCAAGTGGGACCATAGCCACGGAAATAAAAACAGACCTTAGCATCTGCATCGGCAGATATCTGAAAGCTCCCGACTGAGTTCTGTATTCCTTGATTTGCCTTGACACAGGACTCGGACTGCACATTACAGGACATGTGCATCTAGACAAACGATAACGATTCACGATACATGCGTGGGAAAGTATAGGAACATATACCACTCAAGGTAGTGTGTCCTAGACTTAGGGCATCGTCCGACAGGTAGCATAATTCCTAGTTGAACTAGGTGGCATAAATCCCGAATCCGAGAAGCATTCAACAGACAGCATAAACTCTAGTTAAATCTAGAAAGCACTTGATACAAAACCCTAGATTAGATCTAGGTAATAAATAATAAATGTATGGCTGAAGGCAATGGAAATTTCAGGGGTTGGGATCACGTTATTGATACTAGTTGGAACACTAGTTAGGTGGTGCAGAGATAATAGAAATCCGTATAACAAGGAAATGGCGAAGCGGCGAAAGTATTAGAGAACATCCAGTTTATCTTATCTTAGCATATCTTGAGTTGATCTCGTCTAATCTTGCTGACCCTATCATCATGGTGTTATCTTGTATTCAGTTAATTCATGTCGTTTTGTTTTTCATGTTCACATGCTAGAAGTTACTGAACTTACTCAGGCTTTATGTCTGACTCTGTGTTTCTTTCGTCTTCTTTTCTTCCGTTCCCCCCCCAGGTAGTAAAGGAGGTAATAGATTAGCTCAGGTTAAGTTGGACTGTCACCCTTCCCAGCTTGAAGATTTGTCGAAGTTTGCTTGGATTCTCTTTTCAGACGCTATGGCTGGCTCTTGCAAAAATCGGGGAATATAAATGTTGTTTTTATGCTTCTTTATTTTGTAAGACAGATGATACTCTGATATTATAAAGAAACCATTGTACAGACTATTTTATCAATAAAGCAAAGTTTTATTTTCCGCTGTTTAATTTCTGTCTGTCTTGTAATTTATCTGCATCTTTTACCCTAAATGCTCCACAGAACTTAGTGCATTCCCTTTGTGAGTGACACTAATGGACGTAGGGTGTTACATTAGTTTAGATATCTCTTTCTTCCAGCTTGAAGTTGAAAGATGTATTGCTTGGCTTTGATTTTGCTTATTTATGGCATTTTCTACTGGGGATTATAGCTTTAAAATTATGTACTCTCAAGGCTTTTGTACAAGACTGATATTATGTACTTGGTTTTGTTGTTTTGAAGATATAACCAAACTTATTTCTTTTACCGCTGCAATAAAGTTACAAATTTTTCAAGTACAACTTTATCTGTCTTGTAATATTCTTTTTTGGTTACTTATAACGCTCCACGAAACTTAATGCATTCCCTTTGTGGGTGACATTAACGGACGTGGGGTGTCACACTTGGTATCAAAGCTGAAGGTTACCAGATTAGATAAGAGTTTTTGAAAACTATTTTCAAAAAGGTTTTAAAAAGGAAGTATTTTCAAAAGGAAAGTTTATTTTGAAAAACATAATCCCCAAAGGCCATATATCTTTCTTTCGATTCTCTACTTGAATATCTTTTTCCTTTCTTTTCTCCATAGTTCCATAGGAATTTTAAAACTACGACACATGTCTGAGGGAAAAAAGTGCCCAACCTCCATCTGTAGCTGTGGTCGTTTCATCTGCAGCTAATCTTCTTTCAGGCTTTGTAGGGTTTTTCGTGCGATGTAGGCAGCTTTCGAGAGACTTGTTAACATATTGGAAAAAATGAGAATAAGGGAGTTTAGGCTAAGGAGCACAACCGAAGGATGAGAAACATGTTGATATGGCTTTAATCCATAAAGAAGGTAAAGGGTGGAAAGAATAATAAACCCCGTGTCAAGAGGAAGCCAAAGGTGAGAAGAAAGAGGAGAAGCTTGAAGAACCACAGAACAAGAAAGTGTGGCCCAAGGAGGATACACAAAAGTAGGATGAAAAGCCTAAGAATAAGAAGGAGAAAAAGTGCTTTACTTGTGGAAGCGTGAGTCGTCTGAACAAGGATTGCAGAAAGAGGAAGGGCGCTTGCTTCAACTGTGGTGAAATGGGACACTTCACTAGGGACTGCCCGAAGAAACGAGGACAATGGCAAAGGGCAGGATTTTCTGGAGGGCAAGTGAATGCTCTCGTGGCTGGTGGACAGGATAGAGGTAAGAAAATTTCTGTAGAAGGTTTAATTTCCTTATCTGATTATTGAGTTAGTGATCTTTTTTATTCTGGCATTTTGATTCTGTAGTTGAGTCTCTGTACCATAATACTAGTCTTGTTTCTGATCCTGTTATAGTTTCAAACCCCATAAGGGTTACACTCATCTGTTTGTGATAGGTTGGGGTTTGAGGGTATATGTGTTAGGCGTTGAGTTGACTGTGACGCTTACGTTCTGAGTTTTGTGGGATATGGCTTGGTTTTAGAAAGAGATTTCTTATAACCCCAAAAGGGTCTATCATGCTTAGTTTACTAGAATCATTTGATAATCTGTAATATGTACCGGTAGTCTGTAAGTGTCCGGATATTCTTGAAAAGGTTAAGGGCTTACCTTGAGGCGTGAGGTAGATTTCCAGTTTTGACATTGCCTTATTGGAGCAAAGGTTTTCGTTTATTTGTACTTGCTTCTATCACTCGACTATATCCTATAGATCGAGCCATCGACCTTTAGATAGAAACTAATGGGTGTAAACATGTGTTTGAGACATGTTATGTTTGATGGTTTCAAGTGGATGCAAGTGGCAGCTAGTGGTTGCTCGTGGATGCAACACTAGGCACTAGATCGGCTGAAAAACACTCTCATATTGCATATGGATGTGTGTGCATTTTCAATTTTTATGGATGCAAAATGGTTGACTCATCACATGGATGTTGCATATGAATGAATGATTGTGCACTCATATAGAAGTTATAAAGTGCATTAGGAATAATTGCATACATGTTGGACTCATGGCACTAACATAATTTGCATTAAGGAGGTCAACTGAATCAGTAGACCGTCTGATTTTGCATTAGGATAAGGACATATACACACACTTTGCTTATGTTCATGAAAGTGTTAGAAGTCTTTTAAGGACACTGGACGTCTGTGATTGATTGATTAGTAGATGGATGATTGGATGGTAGGATACATTCTTCTTAACTTAGAGATTTTGGGGACAAAATCCTTTAAGTATAGGGGAATGTAACACCCCGTAATTTTAAATCATGACATAAGAGAGAATTAAAGAATAATTAATTTTTATAAGAAGAACTAGGTGAAACGGGTTACGTCATTGTGTTCGTCTCGGAATTCTACTTGAGATAGAATCTGAGTTTGCGTAAAACATATATCATATGAAGAAGCTATGGATGATAGAAGTTGGGCAGAAAATCAGAAAGGAGGCCAGAATGCACTGGCGCACTTGGGAAGTGCGCCAGTACAAAAATACACTGGCGCACTTGGGAAGTGTGCCTATGCCAAGGACAGAAAACTGCAGAATTCTAGAGTGTTCCCTAATGACGTGTCTTGTTGGGATTGGCTGGATGACGTTTCGTTTGAGCTGTATGGTTTTGATGGCTCCTAAGCTAATCTAAAGGCCTTTATTCATCACATACACCTATATAAACATACCTAGACCTAAACCCTAATCTCATTACACAAATCCATGGCATCCTCATGCTGTTCATATTTAAATTAAAAATAAGTCCTTTTTCTTTAAGTCAGCTTAGAATTAAAAGAGAATATATCCACAACTGCAACACCTATTTCTCTTCTTTTAGATCCGTCCAAGGTGAGTTTATGTTACTTTCAGAAATGAAATTTAATTGTGATCCTGACATTGTTAATAAAACTGAATCTGAGATTATGCCTATTTCTGTTTAGATCTGTCCTTCTATACCCATTGGATTTAGTTAATTGTTATATGCCCGCTCATACTTCATATGTCAATATTATGCCAATTTTGATGACTCTCTTCCCTTCTCTTCTTTTCCTTTCATTTATGAGATTAGGCTAACTTTGAGCCTAATCATATTTCGTTGAATTATACGTATGAATGACGTGGAATGTTGTGGGAAAAGTTTGGGAAAACATTGAATAATATGTAATTGGGCATAAGTTGATTTGTAATCATGTAATTGATTTGGACATAAAGTGTATTAAACATATGACTTGGGATTTGGAGGCATAATACATGTTGTGATTTAAGATCTGATTTTGGGGGCATAATACATACGGTGATTTAAGACCTGATTTTAGGGGCACGCTATATATGATGATTTATAACTTGGAAGAAAGGGGATATTGTGCATGATAATATATGATTCGAAATAGGGATAATTGTGTACATACCTAAATTGGGGCTTTGGGTAATTGGTAAACATTGTAGTCAAGACTATAATTTGGCATAATCCGTGTTATGAATCATGTCTTGGGTTTTTGGAGCATAACTTATACTGTGTAATTCGACTAAAACTTAGGGCAAAAGTAACCATAACTTGGGGTACGGAAATTTGTAGGCTTAATTTATGATTAAGCAAAATACGTTAATGGAACAGTAAAAGAGTCTGTGAAGCCAGTTTAATCTGTTGAAACTTAATACTATAATTGGAATGCCTACGATGTAAATGAATAAAATTGGCTAAGATAAGCATATTGAGACACGAGGTTGGACTCCGTTTGCGGTAGAAGCCTACCCGGAACCAACCGGCCTAACCAGCAACCGCAAACGGTCAGTCAAATGTGAGAGGTCGTAGGCATAACTAAAAGATGCTTAGACACGAGGTTAAGTCTAGCTTGTGGCAGAAGTCTGCCCGGAACTGCCCGACACATCCAGCGGCCACAACCTATCGTTTTAATGTGAGAGGTATGTGCATTAATAACCAATTAATGCTGATTAAAGATGAAAATGATACCTAAAACATGTTAGGTGGGTGGGTTTAAGTTAACCTGAGTAAGATGACAACTTAACCAATATTACATGAATACGCGGATAGGGTTAAGGCAAGCATAACCAATAATACATATTGATTTGATAAGTGGATGGGGTTAAGTCAATTGGGGGGATGAATCTGATAAACCCATTTCGTAAATCTGTAGGCTTAATGCAAGATTAAGTGAAACATGTTAATCTTTAAGTCTGTTAATCCATACATCTCATCTGTTAATCTGAAACACTATTCATTCGTAAATCTAATTTGTTAATCAGTAATCCTATTAATCTATATGTCTGATCTGTAAACTAGTTAATCTGAAATCTGTACATCTGAAATCTATTAGTTTGGGAACACAAAGTTAGGAGGGGTATTTACTTGTGTCATCTGTTGTGTGGGAACGATATTAGTCAGTAACCCTTTATGGTATCAAACGGTGACCAAACACTAGGTTGGGGTCAGGGCACGCTTACTGAACTAATTATAAGAGGTTCATTCAGATAATGGCGAAGGGTGTTGATGGTGCGTTCCAACCGGGTAATGTGCGCGTATGGATCCGGTCTGCTTTGAGGAAGTTAAGACGCCGTGACATCTGTAAATAGGTATGTGTCTTTCTGTAGATTGCCACTTTAGGGAGTGATACGCCCGTCTGTGGGGCTGACACGGCGTATTTATGTATTAGGGAGCCGATCGCTTAGGGTAGAATTTAGGGTGCAACTAGTTCTGTTTGTTTCTGTGGGGTACCGTCTGTTTCTGTTGGGTTGTAACACCTGTTTGTTTCTGTGTGGTACCGTTTGTTGGGGTAGTAAAGGCTCGTTACTAGTGTACACATAATTCTAACATTCTGTTTATGTATCGTCTGTCTTTGTGCGGGTGGTAAAGGCCCATTACTAGCATTCTGTTTCTATACCATCTGTCTCTGTTCGGGTGGTAAAGGCCCATTACTAGCATTCTGTTTCCATACTGTCTGTCTCTGTTCGGGTGGTAAAGGCCCATGACTAGCATTCTGTTTTTGTAACGTCTGTCTCTGTTCGGGTGGTGAAGGGACGTTACTAGCATTATGTTTCTATACCATCTGTCTCTGTTCGGGTGGAAAAGGCCCATTACTAGCATTCTGTCTCTGTACCGTTTGTCTCTATTCGGGTGGTAAAGGCCCATTACTAGCATTTTGTTTTTTACCGTCTATCTCTGTTAGGGTGGTAAAGGCCCATTACTAGAATCTTGTTTGTGAAGAGATCGTTCTGTTTCTATTTCTGTTTAGACATTAGGACATAACCTAATTTTGTTATACTGGTATTGGTGTAGAGAAGTGAAAAGTAAGTAAGAAGCATGGCTTGGTCTAGATCATTCTGTTCTGTTCCGTTTACCTTGTTTATACCTGTTATTCTTGTTCTTGTTATCTCTCATCCAGTTTTATTTTCATGTCATGATACTATTATCTGTTTATATGCTGAAAGTCACTGGAGTCACCAGACTTATGTCTGACCTAGTTTGTTTCGCCTCTTTTCTTCCGTTTCCCCCCAGGTTCTCAAGGAGGAAATACTCAAGCTTAGTTCAGATATCTTTTTCTTCCAGCTTGAAGTTGAAAGATGTATTGCTTGGCTTTGATTTTGCTTATTTATGGCATTTTATGTTGGGGATTTTGGCTTTAAAATTATGTACTCTAAAGGCTTTTGTACAAGACTGATATTATGTACTTGGTTTTGTTGTTTTGAGGATGTAAACAAACTTATTTCTATTACCGCTGCAATAAAGTTATAAAATTTTCAAGTACTACTTTATCTGTCTTGTAATATTCTGTTCTGGTTACTTATAACGCTCCACGAAACTTAATGCATTCCCTTTGTGAGTGACATTAACGGACGTGGGGTGTCACAATCTTTGATCGGACACACTTCTCTTATACTATTTCTATGACTATGATGATGATTTGGGCCCTTTTGATATGGGAGTGTGATCCGCATTGGGCGGTAGTGGTTGCTATGCGTTACCACCGGTCCGGGAGTGCAATTGTTAGAATCCTAACCTGGGCATTGCCTCGAGTGCCTTGTCATATTTATCCTTATCGAGCCCCATATGATTTTGATTTGTATCGTACCTATGGAGTGCCCTCTGATGCCATCGGTTACGGTGGGTTTGCGGTACTGTATAGACTACGGTATTATTAACGTTGTAAGGGTAAAAATGTAATCCGTCTTACGCTATTTTCATTATGTTTACTTTACTGAATAGATATTACAATAATAGCGTATTATATTGTTCATGTATTAGTTTAATGGATCCTTGAGAGATGGAAAATCCCATAACATGTCTTGAGTTACTGCACCCATGACACTAATGTTATTTCGTATTTTAATTTGACTAATATGAGAATGATTTTGTGCTGATCTGAGTGTTTGTTGTGTTTTCTTTTTATGCGATACTCTCGAGTCAACAGAAGTTGCAGTTAGTGAAGATTGAAATAGCTTGGAGGATGAAGACGAGGATTTGGTATATATATATATATATATATATATATATATATATCAATTATAAGTATGTATTTCTGCTGCATTTATCTCCGCTGCTTATTATGTACATTTGTATGTATAAGTAACTCTGATAATCATTAAATGTTATAACCAATGTATACATTTCAACTGCTTTTAAACTGCTATTTGTTTATTATATGTTGTCCTTCCGCTGTGAGATTCTGTGATTGGTCTTTTGCTTCTTTCTTCTTTTTCTTCTTTTCCCCAATAATTACCTGTATTTGTGGTTTGTTTGGGTCGACATGTGTGGATTATTGTCGATTTGAACGGTCAAAAATCCAGGTCGTTATAATTCAATTCCAATTTAATATATTAAATTGGAAAGCTTTAATTTCAAAAATTTCGACTAAATCTTAATAAAAATATTTGTAAATTCCAAATCCTATCTTCACCATTAATTGGGTTTTAAGAGCAAATGTCATTAAAAACACAGTTCACAACGAACCCAAAATCAACTTCCATTTCAATTCCAATTAGTTTAATTAATTAGCAAACTTCAATAATCTTAATCAAAAGATTTATTCTTTTCTCAACTGGATTTAAGAGCCGTGTCATTAAAGACTCCATTCATGACAAACCCAAAATCCAATTTGATATTAAATAAAAGGCTCTAAATAGAAATTATATCAGCTTGTATTCAATATCAAATTCTGAAACTATCGGATATCGTATTGGGAATAACGATATCTATATCTTCCAAATTCCTCAACAATATTCGTATAATTACGGAATCCAATAATGAAATATTTGAAAGATTATTTACACTTAAATCCATTCCAATTTATTCATTGGAAAATTCTGGTTATATCCAAACCCATTTATGATATATATTTATTTGAAAACATTGGATTAATATTCTAGTTAATAACTAGTTCATTTTGATAAAAATATCTTTTATCTTTTCAAATATGGAGATTTTCATCCATACTTTTTTCAAACCATTTATTATGATTTTACACAATTTTTCCATATTTTTAATAATTTTAATAAGGCCCTTACACTCGATTTGCATAAACGGCCATCAAACTGCGTTTACAACGACCTTTTCTAAAATTTATTTGGACATATTTTAAAATCTAACCATTATATTTAAATACGTTTTTATCATTGGAAAGCTATTTTCAATACGAACCTAATGGTTCCAGTTTTAGGAGAATCTGACGGTCGGATCTCCAGTTACTTCCATTTCAAGATAATGGTCGAAATTCGCGAATGGTCGCTGCACGGCGCATTCTATTCAGGCCATTATATATATAATATATATAACGTCGATTTCCATTTAGAACTTGTTTTATAAATCGTTTATAAATTCATTTTAAAACGATTTCAACTTCATTTTCAATTTTAAATCAAAATTGAATATTATATATATCATTATAATGATAAAATGAAAATATTTTCAAAATATCAGATTTTGAAATCAATTCTTGTTTATAATCATTATAAAATGAATAGAAACGATATAAATTTCCATTCAAGTTAAAATGGTGCAAATCTACTTAACTCGGCTTCATATATTTCAGTATTTTCGTTTCCATCCAAAATCGGACATCAAAACCATATTTTGATTCTTCACAGAATATTATATCAAAATATTTGTTATTTCCAAATTGGAATGAGACCTAGTGAATTGCCATATAATTTTAGTTATATGGATTTTACACATCGTATTTATTGAACAATGATGATAAACAATCATTAAACATCCAAATAATAACCAGAGTGTGTTCTACAACTATATAAGCATTAAAATAAATAAATAACGCTCACCACAGTCTGTCAACCTATCGATTGACATACAACTAAATATTGGGATTAGTGTATGTCAAATATCATCCCAATACCAGTGTTGGGATTTCAACCAACAAATACTGATTATTATTTGTGCACTTGGGAGATGTATAAAAATTATCATCCCAATCAATATCACTTAAATAAGTGTATATAAACATGTCGTTCGACTTGTAAATGGATATTTATAATTTTAATTTCAACTACCACAATAATATTAACATCATTTTAATATGTTAATCATCATACTCACAATACACAAATCACCAAATCATCCATATAAATAAATACTCAACTATCCAAGCCATTTACGGTGCCACAAGTGGCCATTCACGTAGTATGAAATGTGAGTGTCGCTAATATCCATACATCGCTTTCAAGTTTAAATGATTTGTGGGAGTTCGTGTGTTGAACTCCAAAAATAACTACATGATAAAATATTGAGTGAGAAGGAGTTCTCACTTTGGTTTTCACCCCGTCATTCTTTATCTGAAGATTGTATTTTTCAACTAAATTAAATGCGCGTTTAATTTAGCTGAAAACCCAATTTGCACCATTTTCGTTCTGGTTAGTTCCGTGTTGTAGAGTTTATCACCGCGATCCCAACGCAAATTAAATCTTCCGATTTCGTTTATGTTTACAAAAGTTACACAGTTTTAAATCTTTAAATAATTTAATTGCCTAATTAACTAAATTAATAAGGTTTAATTTAATTAACCTTTCTTGCTCCTGCTGCCGTGTTTCTGGAACACATCATTGATGACTAAGGCTTGCCATTGTGCCTCCACATCGCCACTAGGCCTGATCAAGAGTTGACATGCGATAGAGGATCGCGCCACCATCCACTGCTGCCGCCGTGAAGAACTCGGTGGGCCCTAGCATCCAGGAAATCGCCATGAACGGTGGTCGTTCCTACTCGAATTTCGCCCAATATATTTCACGAATTTTTTTCATATTTACGTGGATTTTAATAACGAAGTCCGCTCTTGGATTTCTGTTTAATATCTATTTCGAATTAGCTGCTGGATTGGGAGAAAAAAATGAAGAAGAATGGTGCTTGTTTCGGCCATACGCTTTCAATTTGCGGCTCGATTTTCGTGAATGGAAAATATGGTTTTATAATATATATATATATATATATATATATATATATATATACACACACATTATTTAATTCCAAAAATCTTTGTTTATCATTACGAACTCCAAATCAAACCCAACGACTGTCACCACTAGCTAAATACCCCCATTCCGGACACAATGGGATATGTTTCGTAAGCTAATTCTACTATTTCAATTAGTTTTCATCAAAATTAAAATATAAATTAATATAACGATCAATATGGAATTTCAACGTACATTTTAATTTACCAGGGCCACATACTAACCCAAAAAATTATGAAAATTGAAATCTAGATATGTTTTGATGATGCGACCCTAATAAAACTAATTTTGTCGAATTTGGAGACCGTTTGAACAATATCCTTTTTCGGGTCGATTAAATTTTGATGAATTGACAAAGCACGTTTAAATTCACCACGCTCACATATTAATTCCAAAAGTTATGAAATTTGAAACCTAACAATAATTTTACATTCCGGATCCAACAAAAGAGGTTTCGTCAAAAATGAAGATCAGTTGCAAAATGGCTATTTTAAGGGTTATATATTATATTAAAATATATATAAATTCCATGGCGACTATTCTGAATTTTAAACTGGACATAACGTTCAATTTATAAAGTGAAATCATAGTTTCTTAAATTCGTTGGAAAGATATCTTTAAATAGATTCTAACGTTTCTTGTTTTACTGTAATCCAATTTACATTGAATTATGTACATTCATTTGAAATTTAAAATTGGATTTTCAAACTACCGCGCCATTTCAGGCTCGTTTAATAATTAAAATAAATTTATACGTTCTAAATTCGATTTAAATAAATTTTTAGTCATTATTATTTAAAATAAACCATTTTAAATATTTAAAACCCATTGAAATAGCTAAAATAAAAAATTTAAATTGGTTAAGAAATTCCGCATTGTTACATTCTCCCTCTTAAAATAGATTTTATGAAATGTAAACAAAAATAAGAAAATAGTTTTTGGATAATTAAATATTAAATAAATTTAATTTAATTTTAGTGTGTTATGCGCGGGTTCACACTTGTTTTCTAAAAGAACCAAGATTGGGCTTACTAAAAACTATTGATAGTCTTACCGAAGAAATCGGGACCAGATTAAGTATTTGATAACCACTTCGATCAGACTAAGCAACGAATGTGGAAGGCATTGAAGACAAGGGAATCATGAATAACCTGAAGACTATATTAAGGTGGAGACACTTCGGATGGAAAGGACTGCTTGTTGAGCATCTCTGGCTAGCTACTAGGATATATAAATATATACACACACACACATTCATATATATATATATATGTAAATATATATATATATATATATATAGTAGCAATGGTCCTTACATTCTGAAATCTCCAAAGTACAAGGACTACTTGTTATAACCCTAGGTGTAATTGCTGATAGGATGCAGTAAAAGATGTGCCTTAAGTTCGTCCAAACCTAGGGGGCTAGTATAGATAAATGTTTGTCAATACATTTCTAATCCATGTACAATGGTTTTTATAATGTACATCTATTGGTAGTATGGGAGGCAAACTAGATACCTTTCCTTATGGGGAATGAACTCAAGGGTTGTATTCTGTGGGACTCAATTATCGCGCTAGTAATGGTGATGTGGCATTATAAGTGGAAATTGTTGAAGAATTGTAATGGCCCAAAAATCCGTACCATCCGAATTGACTAAAACAACACACGTTCAACCTAAATTGCACATAAATACGAGTCGTTAGGATTTAAAAAATAGAAATTGCTAGAAGATAGAACAAAAGAGAACATCAGAATCTCTCAATGGAACGAACAAAATATAATATCATATATCATAACTTTGAAATACAAATCTGTATTGTTTATACATACCATATCACAGTACAACACATATACATCATAGTGGAAATAACTCAAAATAACTAACGGCGAAGCCTCCTGCTTTAAGCTCTTCCAAGTGTATATGTAAAAATCTAAAACAATAGACTGCCCGTACAAATTTGGGCACCCAAAAGTTTAGGGAAAAACAAACAAAATAAACTTTGGGTCAGTCATGGGACCAGTGTGAGTAAACTTCAAGCATTTTGTTTAACTTTGAAAATCCTTTTGAAAGAATGGATAATCGTAATATCGATATATCCACACATAAATACAGAAGATTAGTACCTTACGATAACCAAAACATTTTTGATATCAAAATCAGGTGATATTATAATAATGTTTAATCAAATAAATAACCATCTAGCAGAACGTTTGCATCTCACACTCCACATACGTAGTATAAAATCAAAAACCGTAGGGCGCTTATTGAAGATTGGATTCCAACTATGACAATATATGGGTCACCTTCTGGCCAGTGTACTCCAGAGGGTATACACTGGGGTTCCATAAAAACATCTTGCAACCCGGCTTCACATGACCAGTCACTCATTTAGCTTGAGTGGACCGAATGTATTATCACCCACAGTTGTCGGTCATCCAACAGTAATCCATAAGATACAGAATCGAAATAAGAACAAATGAATTTTATCTAGATGGTGATAATACCCCCTGCTTGAGTGCGACCCAACTAGCAATGTTTCCTACCCGATTTTTGTCATTTCCCGGTTGTAAGGCTTGAGTATCTTTTATAACATCAAGCCACCATTTACTTCGAATGCCACATCGTCGAACCCGTCAAATCACTAGTTGATCTTCCCAAAAATATTATGGGTATAAAAATCTAAGAGAAATGAATTCCTCAGCCACCAAATGCAATACCTTGAAGAAATCGTCTTATGTGATTTGTTAGGCATACTTTGCCAGAAATTCGTCCATCCAAGTTGTCCTAGGTGTAACAACCCGGAAAATATGAGCCAATTTAAAATTTTTAAATTGGTTATTTCAAAGGAATTTGAACCATTGAAATAGAATATTTCAATAAAATTGTGAATTAGAAATAGCGAGTCAGTTTGAAAATTTGAATTCAAACTTTGACTGACTGTGCAGGGTGGAAAATATAACAGATTTTAGTGAAACTAAAAATATTTAAATCTGTTTATCAATACCTTTCTAATGAATCTGAAAAATCAAAGTTTCATAATGGGAATCAAAAGTTATGGCCGAATGAATTTTCAGAAAGGTCGCTATATATAGAATATATAGCCCTGGAAAATAGATATTTTACAAACGACCTAGCAATTCGACGAAACCTCTTTTGTTGGGTCCGGGATGTCAGACTATTGCTCGGTTTCAAATTTCATAATTTTTGAAGCTAGTATGTGAGCGTGGCAAAAGAAAATGTGTTTGGTCAATTTCTGTTAAATTGGATCAACCAGAAAATGGCCATTTTTCAACCGATCTCAGAATTCAATGAAACTAGTTTTGTTGGGACTGTAGCATCAAAACATAGCTAGATTTATTTTTCTGGAATTTTTCGAATCAGTTTGTGGTCCTGGCAATTTGAAATGTATGTTCAAAGTTAAAATTAAATGTTTTATATTTTAATTTGAAGAATAACTGACTGTAACAGTTGAACTGGCCAACGAAACATATCCCATTGTGTCCGGGATGGGGGTAATTAGCTAGGGACGACAGTCGTTGGGTTTGAATTGGTGTCTGTGTGGAGAAACACTATTTAAAAATTTATTAAAACCATGGGCCAATCAGAATTTTCCATTCATTATTTTAAAAAATAAAAAAAAACATCCGAAACCCTCGTTTTTCTCTATCCATCGACGATTCACGTCGTTCGCTGCTTCTCCTCCAAATTGCCGCCGCCACAGGCGATTCCAGCCTTCGCCACCACTACCAATCGACGCGCCTCCCTCCCCTCTTCCAATCCGACCCAAGCTCGACCCCTATCGCCTCCTCCATCGCTAGTAACGTCGACCCAAAGTCGAGCACTTTCCGCCGCCGCCACGTGCGCCAGAGCCCACCTAACCACCCCAAACCACCCTGCGCCGACTCCCCTTTCCTCCCTCTTCCACGTCATCACCTCTGATCATCCTATCGTGCCTCGGTTCTCGCGAAAACTACAACACTAGTTTTGAACCATCGATAAAGGTGAGTTCTTTTTTATGTTTGAACTTTGAAAAATCATATCTTTATGGTGTTTGACGAAATTCGATGAAACAGGAAACATCGGGACCGCAAGGAAGCTCTCTACCACATAAAAGAGACCGTAGATTTTTCTGAGTCATCTACGATTTTTAGCACTCCGAAAACCAATGTGAGAAATCTAAATTAAATGAATTTGAATGGAAAATGTTGTGTATAAATTATATAAGCGAAATATAAATTACACACGTGTTGTATACCTCATGTACATGCGTTGTGTAAGCTATATTAGCGAAGTATGAATTATACATGCATAGAATAATTGGTATATGTGTTGAAATGCAAGTGAAATATAGAAATATTTATATATATACTCCCCTCATCCACAAACCATGGACGATATTTATTGTTGTGAATTGGTGTGAAATATTGGATGAAAAATGCGAATGGTTGAATAATTGTTTGTGGTTGATATTATTTGGTTGCGGTTGAAAAATACCCATTGGTGATTGAAATGAATTGGAAATAATTGTGGAAATAAAAAATTAAACATGCCGCCTGCGTGCGAATTAGATGCATGAATCCCCATTGTCAAAAACCGCGAGGTTTTAAGGTAGAGCGAGGAGCCGTACTAGGGACGGTGCCGATTTTAACTACCCTACCGTTATGCTGCCGAAATTTTGAATAATATTCATGTTTTAGAATTATTTTCATATGTTTAAATTATCTTCATGCGTTGAAATTAAAGTCATGTGTTGAAACTATATCCGTGTGTGGAAATGCTCATGTGTTGAGAAGTGATGTGTGAAAATTAAATTCATATTTGAATGAATGAAGTGTTTAAACAATAAAAATCACATTTTTATAATATATATGAAGTATGTAAAATATTCGCCTTATATATAAATAGTTTCAACAATAAAAATTTCAACTTTCTTATATGAACAACATATATAAAATATCCATGTGTGGAGGTGCTCATGTGTTGAGAAGCGTGTGTGTTGGAAAAGTTCATGTGTTGAATAAAATGATCGAACAATAAAAACTACATTTTTATTGAAATTATGAAGTGTTAAAAACATTCCTTTGTTGAACAAATATTTAATGAAAAAAATATCATTTTTATCATATATGTGATATGCTAAAGATATGCGAGCGTTGAAATAAATATTTGTGAAAGAAATATTATTTTTAACTTGCATAGGAACTAAATAAAATAGTCATGTGTTGAAATATATTTTAGTTCGCCAAAATTACCAATTTTGAAATGTGAAGTGTTAAAAGTAGCCACTTGTTCAAATAAATATGCATGAGTTGAAATATTCATTAATTAGCTAATGATATGATTTTTGCCTATGCATGCAACATTAGAATGAATGGTGTTTTTGAACCAAAGTGAATCAAAAATGAAGTTGAATGGAAAGTGATAAGTGATAAGAATTGCATATATGTACATGCATATTTATTGAACAGGTTATAGCAAAGAGGCTAGAGAAGAGGAATAAAATTTTGTGCCCGACAAATAGGTACACGTTTACTGTTTTGTTTGGGTGATGATTTTATGAGCCTGTTGGCTAGCCGCTTGGCTTTTTCTTTTTATTTTTGACATGAGACGCCCGTGTGGCTATTTGGGAATTTTCCCAGCCCCTCCCGTACAAAGGAGGTTATGGCAAAATTTTCCAAAATTTAAAGGCGTTAGTGAAATATTTGAAGTGAAAACGATATAGGAATTTTTGAATGAACTATATTTATATAAATATAAATAAAATTAAAACGAAACGTGGCCGTGTAGTTCGTGTTTTGAAACCGTGATTTCAAACGACTAGTGCGGGAAATCCGACCATTGGATTTTCCCAAAACCGCAACCATTGGGTTCGCCTTGGAAATATCTTTCCAACGGCATCAACTTTGTAAAGATCCGACGGTTGGATTATCTGGAATGTTTAATTCAAATCTGAAGAAAAAAAGCGCCAGAAACGAATATATATATATATATATAATTAAATCGAATAACGACGCTGCAGTTCGTAAATTGAAATCGTAACTTCAAACGGCTAGTGTGGAAGATCCGACCGTCGGATTTTCCCGAAACTAAAACCGTTGGATTCGTTTTGAAATAATCTTTCTGATGATATAAAATTTGTGAAGATTCAACGGTTAGATTTTCAGATATGTGTAAAACAAATTTTGTGAAAAACAGCGCCAGTGCATCGGCACGACATGAATCGTCGTTTAATTAAATATGGCTGTTTTAAATAAATAAAAATGGCGATATATCGTTATAAAATACTATGGACGATATAGAGTGGAAATAAACCAATTTTGTTGTGTTTGCTTGATATGTGATGGTTGATTGTATTTAACATGAAGATTATAACTAAAGAACTGAAATGTGAATGTTGAATAGTCTAACCATGTGATAAATTGATTTGAAAATCTAAATATACGTGGGTTATTTGAAAAGACCGAGTTCATCTCATTTCAAATAATCGATCGACGTTGAGAAGTCGAAGAGTCGAAGACGGTTAAAGACCGAAGATCTTCACATTAGATGGATGGGCGCTACTGATGCTCGTGATTGGAGTAGCTACCGTGAAGGAGCTGAAGTAGTAGCCATCCAGACATACTGTTGATTGTACGGATATGGGAGGAATTGGTGCCTCCGGTTTCGTTCAAACCCAGAACAGACTTGTAAATGGACTGTGTGTCTGACATTGGATTTTGTTCTATGCTGATAGATCTCTGTTAAATATATATCTGTTTGGCGGCGGAGAATTTATTCTCTTGCTTAACGCCCTTCTCTGAGACGTACGAGCTCAGAGGTTATGTATTGATAGAAATCAGTCACATGGAGTGGATTTCCTGTGTGGCACGCCTAAGTGGCATATGATCAAGGCTTCTGTTGCAAAGCAAAGTCATGTGGTTGATGATCAAAGCATGGTCTGTGTGACGTAGCTTTGTGTATAACGTGAATTCGCGAGCCTCACACCCCGGTATGAGTCAAAAACGGGAGAAGGACCCAAGGAGTGCACGACGTTTCTTTCTAGCTATGGTGGTGTCAGTGACCTCCCAGCCCTGACATTTATATCTACTTTCACCTATGTGGTTGTTGGAATACGAGGCGCCTCGATTATAAGTCTGTAAGGACCGGGAAACGTGTGTTCAGGAATAACTAATCCTCAAAAGTAAGAGAGGACCGGACTTGGAGGATCCAAGGATTGCTGTGTGCGGTCCCGAGGCATTTGCTAGAGTGTCTCGAACGGAGAGGAGCTTGCCCCTTGCCTCGACTCATGAAGGAATCCAATTACCAATACGAAATATGCGAATGTGATTGTATTACTAGTATGGCGACATGATATATGGTACCCATGCCGTCTAGGATTGATATTTATGATTGAAATCGCTTTTGAAACATATATGCACTAGTAATAATATCAAACACTTTTGTTTTATACGTATGAAGCATTTTTGGCCATTATAGGGTAAAACTCTATCCTCCAGCTTGCGTTGCATTGTGTGATGGGACCTGAGTCTTATAATGGCTTCATTTTATAAAAAGCATTGCGATGATTTAATCATTTACTTTATTTCATGCACTAGCACTCATTGGAGTAAACCCATTCCGCGAAAGCAGCGTGGTCCTTTGATTTGCCTTATTATTTTTCTTAATAAGTTAAGTAGATTTCTCATACCAGTCCCATGACTGACTCATAGTTTGTTTCACCTTGCAAACTCGGGTGCCCTCATTTTCACACGGGCAGCCTAGTTACAGGTATCCGGTGCACTTTTTGGATCATGGCGAGGCTTGACTACACCGTGCTGACTTTGACTCTTTCCGCCATTACAGTATACATATTATGATTCCGCCATTGACGATGGAGACTGATATTTATTTTGTGTACTGTTTATGTATGATTCCGCCTTTGGCGATGGTGACTGATTATGTATTATTATGCACTAAGTTGTATCCTACACTGAGCTCTCTAATGTGGTGATATCTATATGATTCCGCTGTCATATGTGTGTAAATTATTCTATTTCTTGTTTATGCTATTATCTGTGATCTGCTAATGATGATTAATGTGTTATATTCCAATGATTATCCTTAACACCGTGTCATGGGGTTTTGGGGTCGTCACAGCTGGTATCAGAGCTTTGGTTAACCTTAGTTCTGGAGTCTAACACATTAAACACTTCGTCAAAAAAGAATCAGTAGTATTGTAAGGCGAGTAGCTCATTAGAGATAGGACTAGTAAAGTCCTAGAATGAGCCAAGCAGAATAGCAAAAACAATTTGATCAGTCCATCATTATCTTTCCTTAAATTTTCTGCTTAACCATGCAATAAATTATCGTTTCTGTAAGCTGACTCTTTCCTTGCTTATACAGAAATTGAAAAATGGCTACCCGGGCAGCCGCTGCTAGAGGAGGTTGTGCTGGCCGTGGCAGAGGACGAGGAGAAGTCCCAGTTGAAGAAGGACCCTTGATACAACCCCCGGCCGCTCAATACTTCGAGCTAGACCGCGTAGCTAAGAGATAAAAAAACCTAGGAGGCAAGACCTTCTCGGGAACTGGCACTGTGATAGAGGCCCTTGCATGGCTCAAAACATGCGAGAAAATACTAGAAGGCCTAAGGCTTGGAGATCAAGATAAAGCTATTATGGGTGCCTGGCTTATGCAGGAACAAGCTGAACTATGGTGGGAATCTCTCACCGCCGGGAATAGAGAAGCTGAAAGAACCTGGGACGGATTCAAAGAACTCTTCGAAGGGAAATATGTCCCAGAACAAGCCTTAGAATGCATGCAAGATGACTTCACCAACCTCCAGCAAGGGGATCTTTCAGTGCAGGATTATCTGAATAAATTTACACAGTTGTCCCCATTTGCTCCGGAGCTTGTCGCCACTGCAAAGTCCAAGAATAAGAGGTTCATCCTCGGGCTGAAGCGATAGTATCATGATAGAGCCATAGCCCACACCAAGCTGGGATTTAATGAATTGGTGGAAATGACGTGCAACTACGAAGACCTTGACCAAAGGCACTTAGAGCAGGATCGCGCTAAAAGCCAAGACGGAAACAAACGCAAGCCTGCTGTGAATCAAGCTGAGTCAAGCCAAGCAGCATCCTCGAAACCACAGACTGGCAAGCCGCCAAGAGGAAACTTCTATAACTGTGGAAAAATGGGGCACTTCTCTAATGTTTGCACAGCCCCGAAGAGGCAGAAGACAAATTCACAAGGTTCAAGCCAGGGCTCTCAGAACCCTCGCTCCTGCTTTAATTGCTGCAAGAGGGATCATCTTGTCAAAGACTGTCCTTTGCTGAAGAAGGCCGCAGTAGCTCACGTGTATGACGGGTCGAACCCTCCAGCTGCTTCCGAAGGAGCAGGTAAACCCGATGTTTTGGGAGGTACCCTTACAATTAAAAATATTCCTGTCTCTGTATTGTTTGACACGGGTGCATCGCGTAGTTTTATTGCTAGTAACACAGTGCACAAATTAAAGTTAAAACAAAGGAAGCTTAAAGATTCGGTTGAAGTACATAATCCGATAGGGGGTTCTATTATTCTCAGTTCATGTTGTAGAGTGCCAATCTCTTATTCTTTCTACAAGTTTCCTTTCAATTTAATCACCATGGATTTTCCCGAATTCGATATCATTCTCGGGCTGGATTGGTTAACGAAATACGAAGCTAAGGTAAAGTGTGCAGAACGAATAGTAAAAATTCAAACGAAGCTTGGACATATATTTATACCCTGTAATGGTTCGAATCCAGATAGAGAAGAATTTTGGTCTGCATTAGAAGTTATCCCCACTTCCTTAGAAAAGATTCCTATTGTTAGAAACTACGCGGATGTGTTTGAAGAAGTCGAAAACTTACCTCCGCAAAGAGAAATAGAATTCAGAATCGATCTAATTCCCAATGCCAGACCAGTGGTACATCCAATTCGCAGAATGACTCCAAAAGAAAAAGAAGAATTAGGCAATCAAACTCGTCAACTGTTGTGGAAGGGTCTAATCAGACCTAGCTTTTCTAATTGGGGTGCAGCTATTGTGCTTGTCCCAAAGTCAGACGGTACTCTTCGATTGTGCGTTGATTACCGAGACCTCAACAAACAGACGCTCAAAAACAAATACCCATTACCCCGCATCGATGATCTTCTAGACCAATTAAATGGGGCGAGAGTATTTTCCCGAATGAACCTAGCTACAGGTTTTCATCAATTAAGAATAGCAGAAGAGTGTATTCCTTTGGCAGCTTTCAGAGGTCCAGACATATTTTATGAATGGTTAGTAATGCCGTTCAGTCTGTGCAACGCTCCAGCATACTTTGTCGATCTAATGAATAGAGTGTTCAGGGGAGTTCTGAATAAATTTGTCCTCGTATTCATCGATGATATTTTAATCTACTCCAAATCAAAACCCGAGCATGAAAAACACTTAGAACAAGTATTGGAGATTCTAAGAAAGAACGTCTTCAAAGCCAAATTCTCTAAATGTGTCTTCTGGCAAAAAGAAGTGAAGTTTCTTGGCCATGTTGTGCCAAAGAAAGGGATTTCTGTAGATCCGAGCAAAATAACAGTGATTCAAGACTGGAAACAACCCACTACACCCATAGAGGTTAGAAGTTTTATGGGGTTGGCTATTTATTATCGAAAGTTCGTTAAAGATTTTTCGAAGATATCCGGTCCATTAACGAAGCTCATGAAGAAGCATGAGAAATTTAAGTGGACTTCCGACTGTGAAGAAGCTTTCAAGGAATTGAAATCGAAACTGACAACTGCTCCAGTGTTAACCATTATTGATGGCAATCAGGATTTGACGGTTTGGACAGATGATTCTATTAGAGGTCTTGGTGCAGTGTTAATGCAAAGAGGCCAAGTAGTTGCTTATGCAAGCCGCCAACTGAAACCACATGAGAAGAATTATGTAATTCATGATCTTGAGTTGCTAGCTATCGTTTTTGCATTGAAAATCTGGAGGCATTATTTATTAAGCGAGAAATTTGTATTGTACATAGATCATCAATCATTGAGGTATTTATACACCCAGAAAGATCTGAATTTGAGACAGCAGCGTTGGCTAGAATTTCTTGCAGCGTATGATCTTGATATCCTGTATTCGCCGAGAAAGGCTAACGTTGTAGCGGATGCGCTTAGTAGAAAAACCGCAATCATTGCCAATCTTATAATTACGCCAAGATTGATTGATAAAATATCTGTTCTTCAGAAAAGTGACAATTTTGTGAAAGATATGATAAGAAGGATTCAAAGGGGTGAAGGCTCCAGTTTCCAAGTGGATAGTGAGGGAGTTCTGAGATTGAATAGAAGAATATGTGTTCCCGACATTCCTAAGCTCAAAAGAGAAGTGCTAGATGAATGCCATAAATCCAAACTTTGCATTCATCCTGGTGTGAGTAAAATGTACAACGATATCAAATGCACTTTCTGGTGGAAGGCAATGAAGAGGGATATTTCTTTGTATGTTAGCAGATACCCTACTTGTCAATTGGTCAAGAGCGACCAACAGAAGCTAGCTGGATTGTTGCAACCGTTGGAAGTCCCAGGTTGGAAATGGGCATAGATTTCTATGGATTTCATAGATGGTTTGCTGCGAACCAGGAAAGGTAATGACAGCATTTGGGTGATCGTAGATCGCTTCACGAAGACTGCCCATTTCATACCTGTCAGATCCAATAGAACTGCTCAAAGTCTAGCATAGATATATTTCAAAGAAATCGTTAAGTTGCATAGAATTCCCATCAGCATAGTCAGTGATAGAGAGTCAATATTTGCTATCAAATTCTGGGAGGCATTCCAGACAGAATTGGGAACGAAACTGAATATGAGCACCGCTTATCACCCTCAAACAGATGGCCAAACTAAGCGGGTGAATAGAATTCTAGAAGATTTATTGCGGGCTTGTATAATTGATTTTGGTGGGTCATGGGAAGATCACTTGCATTTGGCAGAATTCTCATATAGCAATAGCTATCAAGAAAGTTTGGTAACGTCGCCATTTGAAGCATTATATGGCAGACCGTGCAGATCTCCAGCATGTTGGGTAGAACCTGGCAACAGACTTGTGTTAGGACCCGATATGATTAGAGAAGCATCTGAAACAGTCAACTTCATCAAAAAGCGATTGAGAATCGCACAAAGCCGACAAAAAAGTTATGCAGATTCTAGAAGAAGAGATTTGACATTCGCTATTGGTAACCGTGTTTATTTGAAAGTTTCTCCGATGAGAGGAGTAATCAGGTTTGGCAAAACTGGGAAGTTGGCACCGAGATTTATTGGTCCCTTTCCTATACTTGAACGAATTGGAACTCTTGCTTATAGGGTTCAATTACTAGATTGGTTGCCTGGAGTGCATGATGTATTTCACGTATCACAACTTAGAAGACATGTGCATGATCCGGATCTTGTTGTAGAAGAAGCAGCGCAACAGGATATAGACATAACTCCAGAATTAGCAGTCAGAAGAGAGCCATTAAAGATTGTTGGCAAAGAAACTAGAGAACTAAGAAGCAAAAAGGTTCATTTAGTTAAAGTGCAGTGGAGTAGTGATCCTAGAGACTATACTTGGGAGACTGAGGAAAGCATTAAGCAAGCTTACCCCAAATGCAGAGTGGACATCTCTGACAAACTCCGGTGCAAGGTACCTTTACAATACTTTGCATTTACATTTTGTTTCCTACTTTACTGTTGTTTCCTTTTCGGGGACGAAAAGTTTTAAGTGGGGAAGATTGTAACAACCCGGAAAATACGAGCCAATTTAAAATTTTTAAATTGGTTATTTCAAAGGAATTTGAACCATTGAAATAGAATATTTCAATAAAATATTGAATTAGAAATAGTGAGTCAGTTTGAAAATTTGAATTCAAACTTTGACTGACTGTGCAGGGTGGAAGATATAACGGATTTTAGTGAAACCAAAAATATTTAAATCTGTTTATCAATACCTTTCTAGCGAATCTGAAAAATCGAAGTTTCATAACGAGAATCAAAAGTTATGGCCGAATGAATTTTCAGAAAGGTCGCTATATAGAATATATAGCTCTGGAAAATAGATATTTTGCAAACGACCTCAGAATTCGACGAAACCACTTTTGTTGGGTCTGGGATGTCAAACTATTGCTAGGTTTCAAATTTCATAATTTTTGAAGCTAGTATGTGAGCGTGGCAAAAGAAAATGTGTTTGGTCAATTTCTGTTAAATTGGATCGACCAGAAAATGGCCATTTTTCAAACGATCTCAGAATTTGACGAAACTAGTTTTGTTGGGACCGTAGCATCAAAACATAGCTAGATTTATTTTTCTGGAATTTTTCGAATCAGTTTATGGCCCTAACAAATTGAAATGTACGTTCAAAGTTAAAATTAAATGTTATATATTTTAATTTGAAGAATAACTGACTGTAACAGTCGAATTGGCCAACGAAACATATCCCATTGTGTCCGGGATGGGGGTAATTAGCTAGGGACGACAGTCGTTGGGTTTGAATTGGTGTCCGTGTGGAGAAACACTATTTAAAAATTTATTAAAACCATGGGCCAATCAGAATTTTCCATTCATTATTTTAAAAAATAAAAAAACATCTGAAACCCTCGTTTTTCTCTCTCCATCGACGATTCACGTCGTTCACCGCTTCTCCTCCAAATCGCCGCCGCCACAGGCGATTCCAGCCTTCGCCACCACCACCAGTCGACGCGCCTCCCTCCCATCTTCCAATCCGACCCAAGCTCGACCCCTATCGCCTCCTCCATCGCCAGTAACGTCGACCCAAAGTCGAGCACTTTCCGCCGCCGCCACGTGCGCCAGAGCCCACCTAACCACCCCAAACAACCCTGCGCCGACTCCCCTTTCCTCCCTCTTCCACGTCATCACCTTTGATCATCCTATCATGCCTCAGTTCTCGCGAAAACTGCAACCCTAGTTTTGAACCATCGATAAAGGTGAGTTCTTTTTGATGTTTGAACTTTGAAAAATCATATCTTTATCGTTTTTTGACGAAATTCGATGAAACAGGAAACATCGGGACCGCAAGGAAGCTCTCTAACACATAAAAGAGACCGCAGATTTTTCTGAGTCATCTACGATTTTTAGCACTTCGAAAACCAATGTGAGAAATCTAAATTAAATGAATTTGAATGGAAAATGTCGTGTATAAATTATATAAGTGAAATATAAATTACACACATGTTGTATACCTCATGTACATGCATTGTGTAAGCTATATAACCGAAGTATGAATTATACATGCATAGAAAAATTGGTATATGTGTTGAAATGCAAGTGAAATATAGAAATATAGAAATATATATACTCCCCTCGTCCACAAACCATGGACGATATTTATTGTTGTGAATTGGAGTGAAATATTGGATGAAAAATGCGAATGGTTGAATAATTTTTTGTGGTTGATATTGTTTGGTTGTGGTTGAAAAATACCCATTGGTGATTGAAATGAATTGGAAATAATTGAGGAAATAAAAATAAAACATGCTGCCTGTGTGCGAATTAGATGCATGAATCCCCATTGTCAAAAACCGCGAGGTTTTAAGGTAGAGCGAGGAGCCGTACTAGGGACGGTGCCGGTTTTAACTACCCTGCCGTTATGCTGCCGAAATTTTGAATAATATTCATGTGTTAGAATTATTTTCATATGTTTAAATTATCTTCATGCGTTGAAATTAAAGTCATGTGTTGAAACTATATCCATGTGTGGAAATGCTCATGTGTTGAGAAGTGATGTGTGAAAATTAAATTCTTGTGTGAATGAATGAAGTGTTTAAACAATAAAAATCACATTTTTATAATATATATGAAGTATGTAAAATATTCTCCTTATATATAAATAGTTTCAACAATAAAATTTTCATCTTTCCTATTTGAACAACATATATAAAATATCCATGTGTGGAGGTGCTCATGTGTTGAGAAACGTGCGTGTTGGAAAAGTTCATGTGTTTAATAAAAAGATCGAATAATAAAAACTACATTTTTATTGAAATTATGAAGTGTTAAAAAATTCATTTGTTGAACAAATATTTTAAATGATGAAAATATCATTTTTATCATATATGTGATATGCTAAAGATATGCGAGCGTTGAAATAAATATTTGTGAAAGAAATATTATTTTTAACATGCATAGGAGGTAAATAAAATAGTCATGTGTTGAAATATATTTTAGTTCGCCAAAATTATCAATTTTGAAATGTGAAGTGTTAAAAATAGCCACTTGTTCAAATAAATATGCATGAGTTGAAATATTCATTAATTAGCTAATGATATGATTTTTGCCTATGCATGCAACATTAGAATGAATGGTGTTTTTGAACCAAAGTGAATCAAAAATGAAGTTGAATGGAAAATGATAAGTAATAAGAATTGCATATATGTACATGCATATTTATTGAACAGGTTATAGCAAAGAGGCTAGAGAAGAGGAATAAAATTTTGTGCCCGACAAATAGGTACACGTTTACTGTTTTGTTTGGGTGATGATTTTATGAGCCTGTTGGCTAGCCGCTTGGCTTTTTCTTTTTCTTTTTGACATGAGACGCCCGTGTGGCTATTTGGGAATTTTCCCAGCCCCTCCCGTACAAAGGAGGTTATGGAGAAATTTTCCAAAATTTAATGGCGTTAGTGAAATATTTGAAGTGAAAACGATATAGGAATTTTTGAATGAACTATATTTATATAAATATAAATAAAATTAAAACGAAACGTGGCCGTGTAGTTCGTGTTTTGAAGCGTGATTTCAAACGACTAGTGCGGGAAATCCGACCATTGGATTTTCCCGAAACCGCAACCGTTGGGTTCGCCTTGGAAATATATTTCCAACGGCACCAACTTTGTAAAGATCCGACGGTTGGATTGTCTGGAATGTTTAATTCAAATCTGAAGAAAAACAGCGCCAGAAACGATTATATTTATATATATATATAAAAATATAATTAAATTAAATCGAATAACGACGTTGCAGTTCGTAAATTGAAATCGTAACTTCAAATGGCTAGTGTGGAAGATCCGACCGTCGGATTTTCCCGAAACTGAAACAGTTGGATTCGTTTTGAAATAATCTTTCTGATGATATAAAATTTGTGAAGATCCAACGGTTATATTTTCAAATATGTGTAAAACAAATTTAGTGAAAAACAGCGCCAGTGCATCGGCTCGACCTGAATCGTCGATTAATTAAATATGGTCGTTTTAAATAAATAAAAATGGCGATATATCGTTATAAAATACTATGGACGATATAGAGTGGAAATAAACCAATTTTGTTGTGTTTGCTTGATATGTGATGGTTGAATGTATTTAACATGAAGATTATAACTAAAGAACTGAAATGTGAATGTTGAATAGTCTAACCATGTGATAAATTGATTTAAAATCTAAATATACGTGGGTTATTTGAAAAGGCCGAGTTCATCTCATTTCAAATAATCGATCGACGTTGAGAAGTCAAAGAGTCGAAGACGGTTAAAGACCGACAATCTTCACATTAGATGGATGGGTGCTACGGATGCTCGTGATTGGAGTAACTACCGTGAAGGAGCTGAAGTAGTAGCCGTCCAGACATACTGTTGATTGTACGGATATGCGAGGAATTGGTGCCTACGGTTTCGTTCAAACCCAGAACGGACTTGTAAATGGACTGTGTGTCTGACATTGGATTTTGTTCTGTGCTGATTGATCTCTGTTAAATATATATCTGTTTGGCGGCGGAGAATTTATTCTCTTGCTTAACGCCCTTCTCTGAGACGTACGAGCTTAGAGGTTATGTATTGATAGAAATCAGTCGCATGGAGTGGATTGCCTGTGTGGCACGCCTAAGTGGCATATGATCAAGGCTTCTGTTGCAAAGCAAAGTCTTGTGGTTGATGATGAAAGCATGGTCTGTGTGACGCAGCTTTGTGTATAACGTGAATTCGCGAGCCTCACACCCCGTTATGAGTCAAAAATGGGAGAAGGACCCAAGGAGTGCACGACGTTTCTTTCGAGCTATGGTGGTGTTAGTGACCTCCCAGCCCTGACATTTATTTCTACTTTTCACCTGTGTGGTTGTTGGAATACGAGGCGCCTCAATTATAGGTCTGTAAGGACCGGGAAACGTGTGTTCAGGAATAACTAATCCTCAAAAGTAAGAGAGGATCGGCCTTGGAGGATCCAGGGATTGCTGTGTGCGGTCCCGAGGCATTTGCTATAGTGTCTCGAACGGAGAGGGGCTTGCCCATTGCCTCGACTCATGAAAGAATCCAATTCCTAATATAAAATATGCGAATGTGATTGTATTACTAGTATGGCGACATGATATATGGTATCCATGCCGTCTAGGATTGATAATTATGATTGAAATCGCTTTTGAAACATATATGCACTAGTAATAATATCAAACACTTTTGTTTTATACGTATGAAGCATTTTTTGCCATTATAAGGTAAAACTCTATCCTCTGGCTGGCGTTGCATTGTGTGATGGGACCTGAGTCTTATAATGGCTTCATTTTATAAAAAGCATTGCGATGATTTAATCATTTACTTTATTTCATGCACTACACTCATTGGAGTAAACCCGTTCCGCGAAAGTGGCGTGGTCCTTTGATTTGCCTTATTATTGTTGTTAATAAGTTAAGTAGATTTCTCATACCAGTCCCATGACTGACTCGTAGTTTGTTTCACCTTGCAAACTCAGGTGCCCTCATTTTCACACCTGCAGCCTAGTTACAGGTATCCGGTGCACTTTTTGGCTCATGGCGAGGCTTGACTACACCGTGCTGACTTTGACTCTTTGCGCCATTACAGTATATGTATTATTATTCCGCCATTGGCGATGTGGACTGATATTTATTTTGTGTACTCTTTATGTATGATTCCGCCTCTGGCGATGGTGACTTATTATGCATTAAGTTGTATCCTGCACTGTGCTCTCTAATGTGGTGATATCTATATGATTCCGCTGTCATATGTGTGTAAATTATTCTATTTCTTGTTTATGCTATTATCTGTGTTCTGCTAATGATGATTAATGTGTTATATTCTAATGATTATCCTTAACACCGTGTCACGGGGTTTTGGGGTCGTCACAATAGGACTGGACAAAACCGAAGGTACTATCCTGTAAACAGAACATCCCTTGCAATTTACTCCGTCTTCAATTGTCTTCAGCATAATCTAATTCGTAATGCCTAGGCCTACATGAAGTGGTATTTCGGATAATAAATCCAACCAGTCTCTCCGTATTGACAACGATGGTCAAAAACTTCGATAGTCGGTTATTTATCTATCGATGAAAAACAAACATCCATCCAAATTTCTAGGTGAATATATTACTAGCTAAACATCAACCAATCACTGGCCCTTTTTAATATTAATTAATCATTTCCCAGATTTCTTACAATATCCTTACTCCAATATTTTCAAAACACTTTAGCCTCTTACAATATTTGGAAAAAGTTCCATATCCCATCTTCTTTTATTTTCTATACTTTAGAAATATCTTCTATTTATGGTTGGAATTCATTTCCAATTACTTTTCCCTTTTGCGACCATTCATTTCTATACTTAGGAAATTTTTATTTTTATATTTCCAAAATTCCACTTACCTGTGTTTAAACGAATGTTTTGTAAAACATTCTTACAACAACCCAAAATATTGCATTCGTCTAAATCTATTTAAAAATTGATCTTCAAGACTCTATCTTTCTATTTATCGGTCAATAATGAAATCAATCAATTTGGGGTAATATTCACCTCTCAAACCTTGACCCAATAGTATTCTAAGCTTCAATCCAGATAAGACTATTCATCTTGAATAATCAAAATCATATAAAACCAATTATTCATTTTTAAACGTGTATACGTTTCTCTTTCTATTCGTACCAGATTTAAATTTATGGATTTCCTTTTTGTTTATAACATTCTATTATTAGTTTGTTTCCTTGTTGAATTTTATATATATGGATATATTGATGTATAGTTATCAAATTTTCCTAAAAATATTCCAACTCCTTAAAATTTTGGAAAATTTCGCCAGCATCTCCTTTGTACGACTTAATCGGTACAACTACAAATTGCCTCTTTAGGCCCTTTGCATTCAAAAAGAAAATTAAAAAGCCATGCGGCTTTTCCGATAAGCTCATAAGATCTCATATAGGATTTAAACATGTACCTTTTTGTTGGGTATTCACTTTATATTCTTTGTTCCCTTTATTCCATACCTGTTAACATATATACGCCTATTCCAAATTTGTTTCAAATCACTTCAACACTTTTTACTTTAATCGCTTTCCATTCGCTAATTAATTCTCTAATATTTGCTTAATCTACTTTTAATTTGAACACATCACGTTCAAATATATTTATATTCACTTATTCATAAATCAAACTCAAACTCCTTGCTTGCTTCCAAATTCGAATCCAAATCTCATATTCGAATTCCTAGTTTCAATTAACAAATTCAATTCACTTATCCTACATTAAGTTCGATCAAATACTCCATTAACTAACTTCCTTTTCTAATTAATTATTATCATTCCATAATCCAAAATCTGTTTTTTATATCAAAAATCACTTCATTTACTTGAGTTCTTATTTATTTTATAACTCAATTCTGGATTTTTATAATGAAAATACAAAATTTATTAACTTATAATCTCTTGATTTTATTTATTAAACCGTTATGTTTATAAACAATTATAATGTTGTTTTTCTAAAAATTTGATTTTGACATAACTGAAAATCTGGAAGACGAAATCCATATTTTTCTCTAGCATTAGAAAATTATCATCAATAGGTCCAAACGTTTCTTGTTTCATCAAATTTCGACTTATGTTGAGTTTTATATACTCAATTGAAGTTCAAATCGTCAAAATACGAACTACCGCGTTGCGACAAATTCGTTATTAAATTAAATAAAATGTTTAAACTTCGTTTATTAAATCAACTTTCAATTCTACTTCTTTAATATTTTAATATGAACTAACCCAAATTTCCAAAGCTAACTTTAAAACTCTAATTTTCTACAATTGTCTATTTTCAATTAGAATTCATCCTGGTTATGAATTTATTCTCAACTTAAAATTTCTATATTAAAATCTATCTTAATTTCCATGGAAATAAATTATTTTATAAAATTCGATATATTCTGTAACGACCCAGGGATTCCCAGCCCCGAAAATCAACATAAATACCTTTATTGTAATTCATGCCGACCTTCCAAACACCGAAAACACTGGATGTTATTAGAAAGAATTTAGAGGGTGAGATAAGAAAGAAAGAAATATTAGAATAGAAGAAGAAGAAATAACACAACACAGAGTCTCACATCGCAACGGAACAAAATATAATACAGAAATAAATCTTTATTAAGAGCTTTAAAACACTTACAATATCAGAGTACATCATCGTCTCTGGACAGTTATCAATCTATCCCATACACGGCGGAATAGTATCATACGTCTGGACTCTTCCAGCTCGTCCTCTTCACAGCATTCAATAACCTGAACCTGTATACCCCGGGCTAACCCGAGCATTTACAAAACACCAGGTCAGTCTAGTGAACCATAGTGAGAAAAACTCGCACAGTATTAATGGTATCACACAACCTGATTTTAAAGTTAAAATCTTTCGAAAGAAAAGGTCAATCATAAGACCAAATCCACACATAATTACGGATGGTTTTTACCTTACGATTACCTAAAGCATTTTTGAAACCAATATCTTGTCTGATATTATAATAATGTCTAAATACAAGTAAATAGCAATCTAATAGAATGCTTGCATCTCACGCTCTACATATATAGTATACAAACAAAAACCGCGGGCACTTATCGGAGATTGTATTTCCAACTATGACAAGGTATGGGACCACCTGCCGATCGTGTATCTCTAGAGGCGAATACACTGGATTCAACAAGAACATCTTGCAACCCGACCCTCAAATGACCGACCACTCATTTCGCTTGAGTGTATCGAATGTATATCACCAACGGTTGGGTGCGACCCACCGTTTCCCGAAAAGGGACAGCATCGAAATAGACTTAAAGAATCAAATGGAATTCCTCTAGATAGGTGATTATACACCCTAATGGGAGCGACCTACATAGCCATGCTGCCTGCCCGATTTCTGTCATTTCCCGGTTGATGAGGCTTGAGGTTTAGATTAACTTTTTGAAACATCTGGTCATCATTCTCTTTGAATGCCACATCCTCAGATCCGCCAGATATCACTAATTGACGTCCACATAAATACTCTGAAAGTTAAGCTAAGAGAAGTGCCCTTCTCTGCCACTAACAGAAATACGTTTGTAAAAATCAACGTACGCGATCCCTTTGGAAATACTCTATCAGACATTCGTTCATACAAGTCATTCAGGAACAGGATAAACCGAAGGTACTCTCCTACTGCATCCAATAAATGAATCACCCCATGGTTCAGTAGCGAGAAGCCCTTGTAATCCATAGATTTCAACCACGACAGAATCACAGTGTATCTCGGGCCACTAAGCCAGAGATTATAAGTAACCCTTCCGTTTCATGAAGATCTACGGTCTTCAATCGCTCCATCTTCAATCAGCATCTTTTACGTATTTGCGGTTCGGATTGGGTTTCGAATATAAATTCGATCCCGGCCTTTCCGTACCAACAGCGCATTGAACATGATTTTGATAGTCGGTTATTTAACTATCAAAATAAACAAGCATAAAATAAATAAACATCATCACTTGGACATTTGAGATAACATCTTTAGTTTAGTAAAATTCTTCTCAAATCATTTTATAATATATATAAAAACCATATCAAATCCTTCCTTTAAATATCATTAAAAACCTTTGGTACTCATTATTTATCAATTGTTAATCGATTAAATTCATCCTTCATAAAATCATCGTTATGAACCCTCCTTTTTATTTCCATTTGGGAAACCATAATTACCACTTATACTTTTAGGATAAATCTATTCCCAAATCTTACTTTTGGAAATATCGTTATTTTTCTATCAATCCCTTTTCTATTCCTTACACCATGGAAATGCCATTTAAATTATCAAGCCCCTTTTTAAATCCCTTTTTCATTTTGAAATCCCAATGTATATATATTCAAAAATCTTGAATTTAATAACTCCGTCCAACATGGAAAATAAAACCTCAATAAGTTTTTAATTTAAACTTCAATTTAAAACCTAACATATATCGTTATTTACATAAACTTGCTTAAACATCACTTTGCTATAACAATGATTTATAACTTCGTAACCCTGGGTTTACACATTTTAATCCCAAGATATCACTTCGATTATCATTCAAATATCAACATTTAAAAATGGTTTAATTATCCATTCTATTTTTAAATAATTCAATTTTGAGTAACACAGTTGACTTAGTCAACTCAACACATGATTAACACATTAATCAAATCCCAGTTCGTCTTTCCATTTTAAATTAATTTCAAATTAAATTAATTTAAATAATTCTATTTAAAAATGAGTAATAATCAAATCAATAAAATCTCATCTTAAATTGCTACTTAAAATCAATTATCCTTGGTTATTAAATATCGCCTTAATATACACTCACTTCCTTATCAATATCGTAAGTATTAGAATCAATTTCATAAGATCATTTCATATGTTAGATGAAACATGTGCTTCGCACACAGATATATTTTTGAACCCAAAAATGGTTAAATAATCGATGTAGGTATGGTTGGTCTATTTTCTTTTTATAAACCCAATTTAAATAATATATTTGAAAATAAATTTCACATCTTCATTACCATTGATTAACGGTAAATCTACCTTCTAAAAGACAATGTATTTTCAGGCCATCCACAGTAAGTTTCTAAACCAATACAGTTTATTGGTTAATAACAATAAATTGTTGAATTTGGATTCAACAATCGATAACCACTCAAAATCCAATCATCACGATTCAACGGTTCATATAACAATCAAATGAGCATAAACAATAATCAACACAACTCAGAATGGTCAACCAACAATGATTCAAGCATCCTATCTAATTTAAATACGTTTATGCAACCAACAAGGTAAGTTACCTTTATTGGAAATCATCGTTAAAAAATAACAAGGTCAGTTTATTTAAATTAAACCGTGTTTAATTTAAATAGATGATATAACAATATATATCAATATCCAACCAATCAACAAATCAGTCAACACTTAGGAACACATGGCATACAAATAATAAACCCAATTTATAAAAATTATAAATGGGATAACTGAGTGGGTTAACTCACTTTGGCTTGGTTTGGTCGTTAAATGCTGGTTTTTCAATTAAATTAAACATTGTTTAATTTAATTAAAAATTCTTCTTGCATCCAGTCCTGCCTGCTCCTGCTCCGTCACGATATTCTCGTCTCAAGGGTCTCAACGAAACTGATCGTGTTCAAATCTGTTAATGTGTGTGCGAGATATGGTAAAAACAAGCTAATTAACTAATTTAATTATTTAACTTTCATTTCGTTTAAAAAAAACGGCCCATTACCTTGCCCGCTCGGCCCATCTGACCCCTCCAGCCCATTACCAACATTAAAACCCTAGACATCGGTTACCCCTTCAGAAATTCCATCGCCTCCATACTATCTCCCAAAATCAAACCCTAGTATCTGATAATCGTTCAACAAATCAGCGCATCAACCCACAAACTCTTCCATGGCTGAACTTATTCCCGTCGCCCCCTTCTTTCTTCAGCAAAACCAAAGCCAGTCGCCTCGCATCTCCCCTACGCCAACCTCTTCTTCCACCTTCTCTTCGAATCGATGCTGATAAACCCTAAAAATAATACCTTCAGCCCCAGCGCGACCGCACCTTCAACGATCAACCTCCACGCTTTCCAAAATCACCACAACAAATTGGAGCTGTTATTCGAGAGCGATCCGAACCGTAAGCCTCCACGTCGAGTGAAACCTCCAGAGAATCCATCGCGAGTACAGATAAGTTTTTAAATTAAATTTCTATACTGCTGTACGATTTTTGTTTTGATTTTAGAAGTGGTTCAAACCATTTTCGTTTACTATATTGGTTTTTGTCGTTTTGAAAAACATCCTTATGTGTATGCGTATTTATAGGATTAGAATTTTTGATAAGATCAATATCTTATCCTAGATAGCTTCAGCTACAAATCCTTAGGCCATTGGTTTCTCCTTTTTAGATTGTGTACTGTGATGGATTTATAGAGATTTGCTAAATCCATTGTTGTGTTTTCAATATAGTTTTCTGTTCAAAAAGACTTGAATAGATTTTGTGGGATTTAGTCACAGATTTGCAATCGCACCATGGATTTTGTGTTCACATATTTAAATGTAAATTACAGCCTTGTATGAGCTGTATAGACTTGATGGTCTAAATATCTACACAAATCTGGTTCCTACTAGCTGTTACAGTACCATAGAATTGATGTTAACATATATCACCATATCTATGCTTGTCAAAGATTTATTTCCATAGCTGATTAGCTATATATATAGCTGTTGAGCTATGTATTGTCGATTTTCTAGCTGTGCCTACTCTGATTTTATATATATATTAGTTGATCCCTACTTAGGATTGATGCAAAATATATAAATATATATCTATATTTTTAGTTGTCCAACATTGATCTGCTTAGCTGTTTAGCTATTTTCTTTTTTGTTCATGATCCATGCTTGAGTCATGCATCAATATTTTCGAATGGACTGTTTTTCTTTTTCTTTTCTTCTCTTCTTTTTAGAAAATATGTAGACTTAGTTGTTTAGCTATATTTGGTTTTCACTAGCTATGTACTGTCTCTTTTTATATAGCAAATCCTTGTTTCTAATGTTCTCCTGAATGAACAAGTCATGCAACATATTTCAAACATGAATTGTCATTCTTCATTTTTTCTACTTTTAATTTTTCTTTTTCTCTTTTACTACAATTATTCATTTTTGTACTTAGTTGGCTTTGTTTTCTTCCTAGTTTGATTGGAAATTTTCTTACTGTTACAGGAAAGGAACCTGACAGGAGCAAGACATGCACGAGACCATTTCGCTGAGCGGTCATGTTCACTTGGCTTTTGTGTTGCCCAGACAAATTTCATATATGTCTTGCATTGTATCAACATTGATGTATAAACTTTTTGTTTTACTTTTGTATTCTCCTTTGTACAGCAATGATATGAATAAATATGTTGTTTTTCTACAATAACAAATCTCAGTTTCACATTTTTATGCATTCATGTTTATGTAGCAACTTTTATGTATTCATGTTTTCATTCGTTTCGTTTTGCCGTACCAAGAGAAATGTTGATGGTATGCATATATGTGTATATGTATATTGATGCTCTCCTTTGTATTAGTTACTTCTCAGTTTCATTTATATATTCCAGTTTGCATGTATTTATTTTATTTATATATATATATATATACACACATTTTGCCAAACCAAGTGAAGTGCGGACGTGTGCGTATATATGTAGATACATATAGAGTGCGGTTTTTATTGAAAATATGGTTTGTGTTTACGTTGTACACAAGTTTTAGATTGGTTTAATATTTTAATCCCATACAATATAAATCAAATTCACACGGCTAAATTAACGAGAATATCATTGTGTTTATTAAAATAAATAACTTAAATTTCAACTAGTGTAAAATTTAAAACTAAATATTAAAATTCTGGGTTTAAATTCCATCTCATTTATGTAAAAACCCTTTTATAATAATAAATAAATCGTTAAAATTTTAAAATGACTCTATAGCGACTATTCGAAAATTTAAATTAGCCAAACTTCTTTTTTTAATAACGAATTAAATATTAAAACTCATTAGTATTTCAAATAAAATATTTAAAATAATAAATTAAATAAATTATTCAACTGCCAAAAATACGGGACGTTACGTTCTTTTCCCATTAAAATAATTTCGTCCTCGAGATTGCTAAGGTTGGAAAGAACGTTACAAACCCATAAATTTCCAAATCCAGTTTATTTTAAAATCGAAAATAATTCCATACCGTATATAAATATTTTCAAAAAATATCGAAAAATTTCCAATGCATTAAATTATTGGAAAAATTTGGCAGAGTCTCCCTAGCACGGAGTGATATCGCAGGAGCAAATAACGTATATACATCGACAGCACGGTCGAAAATCAAAACCTCAAAAGTTTATATTTTCGCGAAAGCGTACCTTTTTGTGAGCGCTATTTAATTTATCGCGATCTATCCAATCAAAATCCATTCTCAAAGGCCATTTGACACTTGTACTTACTCAATTCACATATGAGTAAAAATATTTGAAATTCTAAGATAGTATTTCACTAATCAGCTGGTATAACTACACCAATTGCAAAGACGATTGTCGATTATTCTTATTCAAACAACTACGAACAAATCATAATCAGCAATTAATATACAACCAAATCAACTAAATTTTCATTCAGTATTAATATTTTACTTTGGTTTCGCATATTTGAATATCAACCTTTTAATACCCGATTGATTTCTATTTAATTATTATTTATTTGAATTAAATTTTCACTTAACAAGATTAAGTTTTCTATTCAAATTCAAATCCAACTTGAATATCATTCAAATCAATAAATCACAGTAATATCTCAATAATTTGATAATATCATTTCCTTTCTATACAAAAATATAATTTGGGAAAAATTATTTCATTTACCCTCTTTACAAACCGATATTGTATCAATTGCCAGTTCAACGCTTCTCAACACTTGAACCGATCAACAACACAATACAAAACATTTTTATATCAAATTTACAAATATGCTCTCATATATATATATACACTCAAACTCAATCTAGGGTGTTACTAACCCAATCTCTATTGAGTTATGCCACAGAGCCAAGGTTATTACTAAACCAATACTTTGATACCACTGTAACGACCCAGGGATTCCCGGCCCCGAAAATCGACATAAATACCTTTATTGTAATTCATGCTGACCCTCCAAACACTGAAAACACTGGATGTTATTGGAAAGAATTTAGAGGGTGAGATAAGAAAGAAAGAAATATTTGAATAGAAGAAGAAGAAATAACACAACACAGAGTCTCACATCGCAGCGGAACAAAATATAATACAGAAATAAATCTTTATTAAGAGATTTAAAACACTTAAAATATCAGAGTACATCAACATCTCTAGACAGTTATAAATCTGTCCCATACACAGCAGAATAGTATCATACTTCTGGACTCTTCCAGCTCATCCTCTTCACAGCATTCGATAACCAGAACCTGTATACCCCGGGCTAACCCGAGCATTTACAAAACACCGGGTCAGTCTGGTGAACCAGAGTGAGAAAAACTCGCACAGTATTAATGGTATCACACAACCTGATTTTAAAGTTAAAATCTTTCGAAAGAAAAGGATAATCATAAGACCAAATCCATACATAAATACGGACGGTTTTTACCTTACGATGACCCAAAGCATTTTTGAAACCAATAGCTTGTCTGATATTATAATAATGTCTAAATACAAGTAAATAGCAATCTAGTAGAACGCTTGCGTCTCACGCTCTACATATATAGTATACAAACAAAACGCGGGCACTTATCGGAGATTGGATTTCCAACTATGACAAGGTATGGGACCACCTGCCGATCGTGTATCTCTAGAGGCGAGTACACTGGGTTCAACAAGAACGTCTTGCAACCCGACCCTCACATGACCGACCACTCATTTCGCTTGAGTGTATCGAACGTATATCACCAACGGTTGGGTGCGACCCGCCGTTTCCCGAAAAGGGACAGCATCGAAATAGACTTAAAGAATGAAATGGAATTCCTCTAGATAGGTGATTATACACCCTATTGGGAGCGACCCACATAGCCATGCTACCTGCCCGATTTCTGTCATTTCCCGGTTGATGAGGCTTGAGGTTTAGATTAACTTTTTGAAACACCTGGTCGTCATTCACTTTGAATGCCACATCCTCAGATCCGCCAGATATCACTAATTGACGTCCACAAAAATACTCTGAAAGTTAAGCTAAGAGAAGTGCGCTTCTCTGCCACTAACAGAAATACGTTTGTAAAAATCAACAAATGCGATCCCTTTGGAAATACTCTGTCAGACATTCGTCCATACAAGTCTTCCAGGAACAGGACGAACCGAAGGTACTCTCCTACTACATCCAATAAAGGAATCACCCCATGGATCAGTAGCGAGAAGCCCTTGTAATCCATAGATTTCAACCACGATAGAATCACAGTGTTTCTCAGGCCGCTAAGCCAGAGATTATAAGTAACCCTTCCGTTTCATGAAGATCTACGATCTTCAATCGCTCCGTCTTCAATCAGCATCTTTTACGTATTTTCGGTTCGGAATGGGTTTCGAATATAAATTGGATCCCGACCTTTCCGTACCAACAGTGCATTGGACATGATTTTGATAGTCGGTTATTTAACTATCAAAATAAACAAGCATAAAATAAATAAACAACATCACTTGGCCATTTGATATAATATCTTTATTTTAGTAAAATTATTCTCAAATCATTTTATAATATATCTTAAAACCATATCAAATCCTTCCTTTAAATATCATTTAAAACCTTTGGTACTCATTATTTATCAATTGTTAATCAATTAAATTCATCCTTTATAAAATAATCGTTATGAACCCTCTTTTTTATTCCATTTGGGAAACCATAATTACCACTTATACTTTTAGGATAAACTTATTCCCAAATCTTACTTTTGGAAATATCGTTATTTTTCTATCAATCCCTTTTCTATTCCTTTCACCATGGAAATGCCATTTAAATTCTCAAGCCCCTTTTTAAATCCCCTTTTCATTTTGAAATTCCAATGTATATATATTCAAAAATCTTGGATTTAATAACTCCGTCCAACATGTAAAATAAAATCTCAATAAGTTTTTAATTTAAACTTTGATTTAAAACCTAACTTATATCTTTATTTACATAAACTTGCTTAAACATCACTTTTCTATAACAATGATTTAAAACTTCGTAACCCTGGGTTTACACATTTTAACCCCAAGATATCACTTCGATTATCATTCAAATATCAACATATAAAAATGGTTTAATTATCCATTCAATTTTTAAATAGTTCAATTTTGAGTAACACAGTTGACTTAGTCAACTCTACACATGATTAACACATTAATCAAATCCCAGTTCGTCTTTCCATTTTAAATTAATTTCAAATTAAATTAATTTAAATAATTCTTTTTAAAAATGAGTAATAATCAAATCAATAAAATCTCATCTTAAATTGCTACTTAAAATCAATTATCCTTGGTTATTAAATATCGCCTTAATATACACTCACTTCTTTATCAATATCGTAAGTATTAGAATCAATTTCATAAGATCGTTTCATATGTTAGATGAAACACGTGCTTCACACACATATATATTTTTGAACCCAAAAATGGTTAAATAATCGATGTAGGTATGGTTGGTCTATTTTCTATTTATAAACCCAATTTAAATAATATATTTAAAAATAAATTTCACATCTTCATTACCATTGATTAACGGTAAATCTGCCTTCTAAAAGACAATGTACTTTCAGGCCATCCACTTAAGTTTCTTAACCTATACAGTCTATTGGTTAATAACAATAAATTGTTGAATTTGGATTCGACAATCGATAACCAATCAAAATCCAATCATCACGATTCAACAGTTCATATAACAATCATATGAGCATAAACAATAATCAACACAACTCGTAATGGTCAACCAACAATGATTCAAGCATCCAATCTAATTTAAATACGTTTATGCAACCAACAAGGTAAGTTACCCTTATTGGAAATCATTGTTAAAAAATAACGAGTTCAGTTTATTTAAATTTAACCGTGTTTAATTTAAATAGATGATATAACAATATATATCAATATCCAACCAATCATCAAATCAGTCAAAACTTAGCAAAACATGGCATACAAATAATAAACCCAATTTATAAAAATTATAAATGGGACAACTAAGTGAGTTAAACTCACCTTGGCTTGGTTTAGTCGTTAAAGGCTGGTTTTTCAATTAAATTAAACATCGTTTAATTTAATTAAAAATTCTTCTTGCATCCAGACCTGTCTGCTCCTGCTCCATCACGATACTCGTCTCAAGGGTCTCAACGGAACTGACCGTGTTCAAATCTATTAATGTGTGTTCGAGATATGGTAAAAACAAGCTAATTAACTAATTTAATTATTTAACTTTCATTTTATTTAAAAAAAACGGCCCCATTACCTTGCCCGTTCTGCCCATTTGACCACTCCAGCCCATTACCAACATTAAAACCCTAAACATCGGTTAACCCTTCATAAATTCCACCGCCTCCATACTATCTCCCCAAATCAAACCCTAGTATCTGATAATCGTTCAACAAATCAGCGCCTCCACCCACAAACTCTTCCATGGCCGAATCGATTCCCGTTGCTGCCTTCTTTCTTCAGCAAAACCAAAGCCAGTCGCTCGCATCTCCCCTACGCCACCCTCTTATTCCACCTTCTCTCTAAATCGATGCTGATAAACCCTAAAAATAATACCTTTAGCCCCCAGCATGACCGCACCTTCAACGATCAACCTCCGCACTTTCAAAAATCACCACAACAAATTGGAGTTGTTATTCGAGAGCGATTCGAACCCTAAGCCTCCACGTCGAACGAAACCTTCAGAGAATCCATCGCGAGTACAGATAAGTTTCTAAATTAAATTTCGATACTGCTGTACGATTTTTTTTTTTTGATTTTAGAAGTGGTTCAAACCATTTTCATTTACTGTATTGGTTTTTGTCGTTTTGAAAAACACCTTTATGTGTATGCGTATTTATAGGAATAGGATTTTAGATAAGATCAATATCTTATCCTAGATAGCTTCAGCTACAAATCCTTAGGTCATTGGTTTCTCCTTTTTAGATCGTGTACTGTGATGGATTTACAGAGATTTGCTAAATCCAGTGTTGTATTTTCAATACAGTTTTCTATTCAAAAAGACTTGAATAGATTTTGTGGGATTGAGTCACAGATTTGCAATCGCACCATGGATTTTGTGATCACATATTTAAATGTAAACTACAGCCTTGTTTGAGCTGTATATAATTTTTTGTATAGACTTGATGGTCTAAATATCTATATAGATCTGGTTCCTATTAGCTGTTACAGTACCATAGAATTGATGTTAACATATATCCCCATATTTGTGCTTGTCCAAGATTTATTTCCACAGCTGATTAGCTATATATATAGCTGTTGAGCTTTGTATTGTCGATTTTCTAGCTGTGCCTACTCTGATTTTATATATATATATATATATATATATATATATATATATATATATATATTAATTGATCCCTACTTAGGATTGATGCAAAATATATAAATATATATCTATATTTTTAGTTGTCCAACATTGATCTGCTTAGCTGTTTAGATATTTTCTTTTCTGTTCATGATCCATGCTTGAGTCATGCATCAATATTTTCGAATGGACTGTTTTTCTTTTTCTTTTCTTCTGTTCTTTTTAGAAAATATCTAGACTTAGCTGTTTAGCTATATTTGGTTTTCACTAGCTATGTACTGTCTCTTTTTATATAGCAAATCCTCGTTTCTACTGTTCTCCTGAATGAACAGGTCATGCAGCATATTTCAAATATGAATTGTCATTCTTCATTTTTTTCTACTTTTAATTTCTCTTTTACTACAATTATTGTACTTAGTTGTTTTTTTTTTCTTCCTAGTTTGATTGGAAATTTTCTTACTGTTACAGGAAAGGAACCTGACAGGAGCAAGACATGCATGAGACCATTTCGCTGAGCGGTCATTTTCACTTGGCTTTTGTGTTGCCCAGACAAATTTCATATATGTCTAGCATTGTATCAACATTGATGTATAAACATTTTGTTTTTCTTTTGTATTCTCCTTTGTACAGCAATGATATGAATAAATATGTTGTTTTTCTATATTAACAAATCTCAGTTTCACATTTTTATGCATTCATGTTTATGTAGCGACTTTTATGTATTCATGTTTTCATTCGTTTCCTTTTGTCGAACCAAGAGAAATGTTGATGGTATATATATATTGATGCTCTCCTTTGTATTAGTTACTTCTTAGTTTCATTTATATATTCCAGTTTGCATGTATTTATTTTATTTTTATATATATACACATTTTGCCAAACTAAGTGAAGTGCGGATGAGTGCATATATATGTTGATACATATAGAGTGCGGTTTTTATTGAAAATATGGTTTGTGTTTACGTTGTACACAAGTTTTAGATTGGTTTAATATTTCAAATCCTATACAATATAAATCAAATTCACACGGCTAAATTAACGAGAATATCATTGTGTTTATTAAAACTAACAACTTAAATTTCAACTGGTATAAAATTTAAAACTAAATATTAAAATTCTGGGTTTAAATTCCATCTCATTTATGTAAAAACCCTTTTATAATTATAAATAAATTGTCAAAATTTTAAAATGACTCTATAGCGACTATTCAAAAATTTAAATTAGCCAAACTTCGTTTTTTAATAACGAATTAAATATTAAAACTCATTAATATTTCAAATACAATATTTAAAACAATAAATTAAATAAAATATTCGACTGCCAAAAATACGGGATGTTACATATTCAATTTCAATATATAAGTCCGTTGGATTATTCTTAATTTGGTCTATATTCTAAACATCAAAATAAATTTTGTCGTTTCCCTTTTAAACGATCTCTACTTTTCTTTTTAAATTCACTTTGGAATTTAAACTTCCAAATTATACAAAGATCATTACTTTTCTTTTTGTGTTTCATATTTAAAACAAGCTCCTATTTCAAATTCCATTTGAAACCCAATTCCTATTCTAGAGTAATTTAATTCAAAATTATAGTTTTATTAAATAAAATTCCAATATCCTTTGCAGAAATAATTTAGTTTTATAAAATCGACATAGTAGAATTCTAGTTACAAATCCTTATGGATATATTCTAATTCAATTTATGTTTCGTACATCGGAATAAATTACATCATTTCCTTTGAAAATGATTCTCAATCTCCTTTTTTAAATTCGTATTTGAATTTAATTTTATAAATTGTTTAATGATAATTTCTCTTTTTTATTGATACCATCGTTTAGAAATTTCACTTCTTGTTTTAAATATTAAAACATGTTTATATTTCAAATTCCATTTGAAATCCAATTTCAACTTCGGAAAATAAATTTTCCTTTTTAAATTCAGACAAGAATTTAAATTTAAATTTTGACTAGAATTTAAATTTTAATATTATCAAATGATAATTTCTCTTTCCATTTATAAACATCATTTATAAATTCAATTACTTTTTTTATTACAGAAAACAAGTTATTATTTTCTAACCCATTTGAAATTCAATTTCCATTTCGGAAAATAATTTGTCTCAATTCTAGTTTAAGTTTCAAAATACAAAACTCCATCTTAAAACTTTATAAATTACGTCTATGTTTTTCGAAATCATCAAAAAATCAACAAAAAACAACATCAAAATTTACCAAACTTCAAAATTTAATTCAACACATATTCATGTAAGAGAACTACAAAAAAATGAATCGAAAAAAAACAAAATTTGCACGTTCCCGTGAATTTCAACAAATTTTCATTGTATCAATTATATCAATAAAAATTACAAAATTTCATGTAATTTTTGCTGATTTTCGTGAAGAATTCAAATTCAAAGACTGTACTTATTCAAAGATTCATCTATTACAGAAAAATCAGCAGAAAAATGCTAAAAATGGCATACAATTGAAAAATATTTCATCCCCAGTGAACTGCTACAAATGATGCAACTATTTGCAAAATTTGCAGATGCTTCTGCAATTTTTTAATGTAGTAACATAATTTTACACTACAACTTAAAACAATTGGTGATATCTGCAATTATTTATAATAATTGCAGACACAGCTGCAACTATTCATCCATCTTGTAACATATGCATGTATTGTGTGAATAATTGTAGAAGTGTCTGCAATTATTCACAAAAAGCGTTGATATTTCAGCTACTTTTTTGGTATAGATTCCTTCCAAGAATATTTACAATGTTTTCAAACTTTCTTTCATTTTATATAGCAATGCAAAAAACCACAAAAAGTATGATGCTACAGTAAAACAGGGATCCAATTATAATTATATATACACGTAAGAACACTTTTGATAGTTCGATGATTATGTAATGCATAATTTGACACAAATTTACTTGTTGTGTTAAAAGGATATTTTTACATAAAAATAAATACCATCGTCAAAACATACGTATTTACACACACACACACACTCAAGTGTGTGCACACGCGCATTTGTGTATATATGTATACATATAACTCATAACATCGACATTATAAGCGAAATTTAGTTTATAGTATCGTATTATATTTTAATTTTTTTTGAGTTAATTTGACTGGGACTTATACACGCACGCGCGCACACACACCCAGATATATATATATATATATATATATATATATATATGCATGTGTGCTTATACATATACATTCTTTTGTGTATTATATATCAAAACTGATAAATATTATTGTCATATACGAAACTTAGTTAAGCATATAGGATGTTGTATCAAATGACATTTTTAAAAATAAACATAGTTTTATGATCAAGTGAAATTCAATTCTATTCACTTTTATTTTTCATATTTAAATTTAATTCAATTCCTGGGCATTTACATCATAACTCGTTTATTTTCCATTCCAGACGTTAATTTTGTTTGTCGTGGAAATCTCGAGTGTTGGCGACCACTTTTGATCGTCATCGTTTTTATGTTTTATATAAATTAAATATTAACATACTAAAAACCCGAGTTGTTGCGGATATTCCCAAATAAAACGATAAATTCCGAGTTATTGCAAACAGATGTGTCTTCTTGATATACTAGCCATATAGCCTCGTTGTGGTCGCAAATAAATATTTTGCAGCTATCAATATTGAAGCTTATGGGCCAGTAACTTCTGCGTGTTTTGAAAAAGAAAACTAGAATTGTCTGCTTGTGGTACTACAAAAAGAGAAGCCTGGTTTGTAAACAAAATGAGACTCCATATGTATGCTTGTAATTACAGAACTTGGCATTATGATCAAGCTATATCTTCAGGTTTTAGGAATATTACCTTCAATGTCAGCAACATATTTGACAGGGAGCCAGCTTGATGAGTAAGATGTGCATGGTAATGAGATAGTGCGGGCTGCGTGCGTGGGTGTTAAATATTGCAAGAAGTGAAAAGGAAAGAAGGCTTTTGTAATGACCTTGTGGCAATTTTTGTTTTTTAATGAAAGCTTGCATGAGAAAGAGAGGGGTGGGAAGTATATTAGAGAATAAATATGGTGAAAGGAGAATCCGTTAAGTATGATAATGAGAAAGAGAAAGAGATGGAAGAAAGTTCTGCAAGTTAAAATTTTGGTTAACCACAAAATGCTGATTTTCATAGAATAAAAAGCTAAATCAATAAACAAACAAGAATAGGCGGCTGATGAAAATGTGACGACCCCAAACTTCCATGGTACGAAAGTAAGGATAATCATAGGGGCATAACATAATTACAAAAATAACTGATCTCAGATAATAGCATAACATATAAATAATTGCAGTGGAAATGGGAATGTCATCACAACATAACATTATAGACATCAGAGTACACAGTTACAGGATACACTTAGCAAAACAGAAGACTCAATAAAGAAAGAAATAAGTCTCTATCTCCACCAAATACATCAAAGCTCAATAATGTCTAAATTTCTCAAGAAGCGAATGAAAAGAAAAAATGAAAAGGTTCTTCATCTTCTTCCTTAGCAAGCTCCAGTCTAGAAAGTATCCATACCTAAAATTTGTCATTTGGCTGCTCGTGTGGAAAGAGGGCACCCAAGTTTGCGAAGTGAAACAAACTGCGAGTCAGTCATGGGACTGGTATGAGAAATCTTTCTTAACTAACAATACAACGAATCATAGGACCACGCCGCTAACGCGGAACGGGGTTACTCCATTAGATTGCCAGTGCATATGTTTAATAAAATTTATTTCAAAAACAATGCAATGCTTTTTAGAAAATGAAATCATTATAAGACTCAAGTCCCATCGTAGTGACCCGTAACTTCCCCGGTAAGGAAAGCCCGGATTACCGTGAGAACAAGCCACAAAAGAACACAGACAGAAGAACATTTCATTGTTTATTACAACAATTCCATCAGAATACAAGAATATACAAAGTATGAATAAATATTACACATTTGACAAATATCAGAGATTACAATAAATTACATAGCAGCGGAAAAACAATACAAAACATAACTGAAGTAATACACGGATACAGATCTTTCCGAGCATCATTCCAGCTATAAATCAGGATCCTGTGAATATAAATCTGCAAAACCAAAACTACTAGCTGCCCATGTGGAAAATAGGGGCACCCAGAGTTTAGGTTAAAACAATAAACTCCAGGTCAGTCAGGTGACTGGTGTGAGAACTAAAACAATTATTTAAATCTTTACTTTAAAAGGGAGCAATCCAAGGGACCACGCCGTATAACATGGAATGGGTTTCCTCCCAAGAACACTATTGCGTATAACAAAACAGCACAATGCTTTTTTGAAAAAATGAAGCTATTATAAGACCCAGGTCCCATCACACAATGCAACGCAAGCCGGAGGATAGGGTTTTCAATTATATTAGCCAAATAATACTGGATACATTCAAAAACAAATCATTTTATACTATTATAGGTGTACAGTGTCAAAACAATTTCAATCATATACGACATGGGTACCATATATCATGTCGCCATACTAGGCTCTACAAATAAAACCGCAAGTCACGTATTGGAAATTGGATTTCCGTCATGAGTCGAGGCAAGGGGCAAGCTCCTCTCCGATTCGAGACACTCTAGCAAATGTCTCAAGACCCCGCTATGATCCTTGGATCTTCAGGGCCGGTCCTCGCCTACTTTGGAGGATTGGCAACTCTTGAGCACATGTTTCCCGGTCCTAACTGATCATATCCGAGGCGCCTCGCATCCAACAACCACATAGGTGAAAAGTATATAAATGTCAGCCAGTTTAAGAACTGACACCACCACTAGCTAGAAAGAAACGTTGTGTTCTCCCTGCAGTCACTATCCCGTTTTTGACTCATACCGAGATGTGAGGCTCGCGAATTCACGTTATACACAAAGCTATACCACACAGGCTGTGCTTTGATCATCAACCACAAGACTTTGCTTTTCAACAGAAGCCTTGATCAATTGCCACTTAGGCGTGCCACATAGGCAATTCACTCCATGCGACTGATGTCCGTCGATATACAACCTCTGAGCTCGTACGTCTCAGAGAAGGGCGTTAAGCAAGAGAATAAATTCTCCGCCGCCAAACAGAAGTTTATTTAATAGAGATCAATCAACACAAAATAAAATCCAATGTCAGACACACAGTCCATTTACAATTTCTTTTTGGGTCTGAACGAAACCGGAGGCACTTTCCTCGCATATCCATCGATCTCCAAGTACGTCTGGACGATCACCAACTGATTCCCTCATTTTGGGTATACAGCCCAATCAAGATCATCAGTAATCACCCAAACGATGTGAAGACTTCCGGTCTTCAACCATCACCTTCATCTTCGACATATCGTCGAATCGGTTATTCAGAATGGGTATAAACCCGGCCTTTCCAAATAACCCGCATATATAATAAACACGTGTTACACAAACACAAAATACGCCTGATTCCAATTCAGAATATTCTTTTATTCAAATTTTCACACTCTTAGGGAAAGGTTCCCATTAATTTTGTCAAAGATAAATTCTTCTAAATTTATTCTTTAATCTTACTTTGGATATCATTTCAAACCATATTATGGTTTTCCGAACTAGTCGGGATTAGCGAACTAAACCGAAGTAATTATTTATTTTATTTCCCAATCCCAACCTATATATCCCATGGAGAAAAACTGGTAATACTCCATATCTAACACCAGGGTGTTATCGGTAAATATTAATTATCATTTCACGTTCAAATCTAATTAAAGATTTAACTATCGCTTTGGAGCAAAACTGGTGGTACTCCATTCTCGATCACCTTTCAGATTTGATAATTTAAATTATCAATTCACATTTCAATCTAATTAAAGATTCATTAAAACTCCACTTAGTTTTAATCTTTTCAAAAATCAATATCCTGTCTTTAACTGGGTTAAAGAACCAATGTCATCTAAAACACGATTCACGATAAACCCAAAATCACTTTAACTGAGCTTAAGAACGGTGTTAATGAAGACACCATCCACGACAAACCCAAATCACGTTTGATATTAAATACAAGGCTCTGAATAGAAAATATACCGACTTATATTCAATATCAAATTCTGAAACCAACAAATATCGTATTTGAAATAACGATATAAAATATATCTTTCAAATTCCCATAACAATATCTGTATAATCACGAAATCCTACATCGAAATATTCCAAAGATAATTTCAATTAAAATCCAGTCCAATTCACATATTGGGAATTTTGTTTATTTTAAAAACCACTTTCAAATTCAATTTATTTATTTCGAAAATAAATTGATTTTAATCCTAGTTCAAAACTAGTTCATTTCGATAAAAATCTATTTCTATCCTTTCAAATATGGACTTTTTCACCCCAGTTCTTCCCAAATCATTTCTTATGATTTGACACAAATTATTGATATTTTTAATAATTTTATCAAGGCCTGTACAGTCGATTTCCATCAATGGCCATCGAACTGCACTTACAACAACCTTTTCCAAATTTGATTTGGACATAATTCCAAATCCAACTGTTAGATTTCTAATTTCAAATATTCATTGGAAAGATCTTTTCGATACGAATCCAACGGTTCCGGTTTCAGGAGAATCCGAGGGTCGGATCTCCCGTAACGTCAATTCGAAGTCAATGGTCGAAATTCACGAATTGCCACAGCGCGGCGCGTTCTATTCAGGCCATTATATATATAATATATATATTATATATTTCGTCGATTTTCCTTTGAAAACGTATTTTATATATCGTTTTAAATTCGTTTTCGAAACAATTTCAACTTCATATTCAATTTTGAATCAAAATTGAATATTCCACATCATCGATATACAAATGATAATATTTTCAAAACTTTATATTTTGAAATCACTTCCTTTTCTATATTCATTATAAAAATGAATATAAACGATATAAATATCGCTTACGTCAAAATGGCGCATCTCTACTCAACACGGGTTTATATATTTCAATAAATTCGTTATTCTATTCAACAAATGAATATTTATTCTATTCAACACATGAATATATATTATTTTTTTCAACACATGAATATTCTCAACACATGAGCATCGTCAACACATGACTATTTTTGTTATTTAATATATTTTATAAAATTATGGTATTTATCGTTTGATTTTCAAATCAGACTCCAACTGTAAAGTAGTAAGAGAATGATTCCCTAAATATTAACTCCGAAGGCCGAAACCAATATCAGATCAATACCAAGGAAACCACTCATCTTATCTATTTTCCAATTAGTTTCTAACTTTAAATATGATAAAGATGTAAATTTTATTGTTAAAATATTTCTTTCAACACATGATAATTTTCAACACATGATTATCGTCAACACAAGACTATATATTCTATTTAACACATGAATCTTTATTTTATTCCATTCTTTATTTTCCCAATTGGAATGAGGCCCAATCAATTACCATATAATGTTAATTATATGGATTCTACACAACACATATATATAATAGCAATGATAAAGAATCAACCATCATCCAGAATGCACCACACAACTGCATAAGCATTAGATATAACTAATTAACGCTTACACTACAAGAAAAATACCCTATTGCAACTAGCTATTTGCAACTGGCGTCAAATGACAGTTGCAGTAAATGGTAGTTAGCAACAGACCTTTTGTACCAGTTGCAATAGATAAGATTTAGCAACATACCTTTTCCTCCCGTTGCGAAAAGCATATTTTTCACAACTGTGCTTTCCTACATGGTGCAAAAACATATTTTTAGCAACTGCACTTTCATTGCAGTTGCAATAGACATATAATTTGCAATTGCGCTTCCAAGCTAGTTGCAAAAGAAAAAAAAAATTAGCAACTGTTCACGTTAGTTGCGATAACTGTAATTTTTTTGCAACTCGTAAAGCCACTTGCAAAAAACATATTTTTTAAAATTATTTTTTCCCGAAGTAATACTTGGTTATAATAGAAGAAGTATTAAGTATAATATTTCTTTTCAATTAAGTTTACCAAAGGTAAATTTATTTCAAACTTAATTAAATATATTAATAATTAATAAATAAATAATATTGATTATGAAATAATTAATAAATAACTAAAAGTCATTTAATAATTGTATTTGATAATTAATATTAATATGTATTTTTATTACTTAGTATTCAATACTTGTAATTGGTAATTATATTAAATATTCAATAATTTAAATAATTTCAAACTTGTAACTAAAATAAAACTACAAAATATTCATAAAACTTTATTTTTTTTCCTTTAAAATTTTCATTAAACTAAAAAATTAAAATAACAATGTAACACTATAAGAGAAAACGTTAATGTTGTAATATTCATAAAATTTAAAAGTAAAATTTTGAATTTTTAATAAGAAGTTATATTTTAAAATAAAAGTTGTTGTAATGTGCATTGAAGCCTTACGAATTTGGATTACACAAGGCAGCACAAGTTTTTTGGTTCAACCTATTTTTTTCCCTACAAATCTATGTTTTGATTTCATATAAATTTACATAACGCAAATGCTAATTCTACCGGCTTTGCCATCGGCTACAAAATTATCCACCATTCTCTGATTTAGTCCCTTGATTTGCTATCATACATCTCCTATGTTAATTTGCCGGTTGAAGTAACAGTGCATATTACAGTAACATATGTTTCTAATTGGGTTTTACACATACATTCCCACCCCCATTTTCCTCGATAATTTCGTTTCCCTCTTTTACTCCCGTAACCCTATAATCTAGATACTTCTGCCCCTTTTCCTCACTTTGCATTCAAAGTATCTGCCATCACTTAACCTCCTTATCGGCTTTCCATTATTTACAGCCTCGGTATTTTTTATTCGCCCTCAAATCCGCAACTATGCTTCTGATCGGACTGGCGATGGACTCCAAGAAGAAATCGAACTCGTCGGTGGGTGGTAGGAAATGAATCGGTGGATGGGTGATGGGGGAGTTGGAGGCGATTTGCTCAGAGAAGTAAAACGGAAGATTGCGGGTGAAGTGGTGGTACTCGATCAGAACAAGCCCGGCGGCAGATAGGGCGCAGATGCGGTAGTGATTGTTGATGTTTTTTAGATTAGGTAAGGAGGTGTACACTTCTTTGCTGGAGAATAACAGAACTGCCACATGGGACACGATGTTCTTACTCCATGTCATTTGGAGAAAACGTCAATACACCAGATTTTATAGGGTTGTTGCCAGGTTAGTCATCAGTGGAAATAAAACCTTTTATTATTTTCAGTTATGATATTATCCTGTTTGATGGTTTTCTTAATCTCGTTGTGAGCTTCTTTAGATAATTGATAGTAGTTCTAGTCTATCTGTGTCTTCCTTAGATGAGCTTTCTCAAATCAATATTTATTCTTACATTAGGGGACAATAATTTTATTGGAATATTTCATGATTGTCCTTTAGTCATCAAATGTTTGATTTTACATCCTTTCTTAATTTCATGAATGAGAAATCTAGTTGCATGGTTAATTGCTGGGAAAATGTCAGTGATTGCACAGTTTAATGGAGGAACACGGCCTCTCTTGGTATTTCTGTAGCACTACAAGAACTTTACAGGTTATATATTCAATTGATCTAATTCTTCTGAGAAGAGAGGCTGAACATCTTAATGAAGTACATCCTTGATAAGCACCATAAAATTGAAAGATTTTGCAAAGGAGTATCATTGTTGCATGGAGAAATAGCTTTAAATCGTTAATCCTATGGTATGTTTTTTTCTTCCAGTACCAATTTTTTACAATTTGGCATTCATTCGAGCACAGTTGCATATACGTTTTCTCTTTCGTGATATTAGCACAGTTTCATAAATAAGCACAATGGTAATCCACTTCAGATGTTACAGTAGAGGAATTTGAGTTTGGGACTGAGACCTTGTTGCTGCTAGGTTCATTAAGTCATGAATTTTTGATCTTAATGGATAATATAAGTCCATTTATCTTGGACATGTCACTTTGATTGCAAAGCCCAATTTTTCACATGCAGAAAAAGATCCAAAGATTACCATTAGAAAAATACGATGAAAAAGAAATGATGATGAGTCATTGTAGATGGAGTTATAAGGCTGATTTTAAAATCTAGTCATCGCACACATAAATTATTTGGATCAGTATTTCTACTGTTTGGACTCAGAGTTGCATAAATGCACGCTTCTTCTTCAAAATCTAGCCATCGCACATACATAAATTATTGAACAAAAAAATCCGCATTTATTGCTGTAAGAATGCATGAAAATAGACATTAAGAAATAGCTTATATTGATGTTTACTGTTCCGATTTGTTAATCAATATTCTAGCTGGTAAGCTTTTATTGTTCCTATTTATAAATAGTAGTTTTTTTTTTGGGCATTTGAATAACACACTTGTTAAATCGATTAAATTGATTACTACATGTAACACATCTGTACATCCAGTTTGCAATTTTCCACATACCATTGAAGGGTTGTCTACAAAGCCTTAAAAGTCAAGTAGTAAAACTATTCTTTCAAATTCAGATTGTAATATTGCAGATTCAACTAAAGAGAGTCTATGTCTGGATCATCATCATAATTGAAAAGGTAGTCCATGTCCTCATCACCTGGCTTTATATGCAGTAGTAGATTAATATATGAGGTTATTTTTATTTTTCCTATTTGTTCATCACATTCATTTCGGGTAAGTTTGTATATTAGTGAATCATGCTGGGCAGGCCTATATGGATATTAGTGCTTAACCCTGATGCTGACGTTGATCCTGATGCACTTAAGGATGAATATCCCCAAAGAAAGTCATCTTTTGAAGAAAGGCGCAATCTACATATGTTGTTCATGATAATGATAATGAAACCGAAGTAGACTAATATTGATCGATATGGATATCGACCGTCCAAGGAAAAAGAGAGGCTTCCGTAGTTGTTGTGAGCAAACAGAAATATGATTAGAAAATATTATATTTGAAAAAAATGTGTTGTGTGAGAGAAAAAATTGTTATGCATGAGTGGTGTATGAAAATTGTAAAAAAAATTGTTGTAATTGTTTTTAGTATTAAAACTTTGTTAAAATAAAATTTTTATTTGTTTATTTTATTTTGTGATATACACTATTAGTAAAACGAATACATTTAATATGTAATATATTTAAGCCGTAATGTTTTTTTTTTTTATAGATTTATGGATCTATTGCAACATGCATATACTGTTGCAAAATGATTTGTTGCAACAACAAAAGCCTGTTGCAAAAAAGGATACCACAACATCTTATTGCAACATGCAGAAAATGTTGCAGACTTTTAGCAACTTCGGCTATACCAACAGGCCAGGCCTATTGCAATAGGTCTACTGCAACAGATATCGCCTGTTGCAAAAAGTGTTATTTGTGGTAGTGTTACACAGCCTGTAAATCAAACGGTCGACAAATCACTAAACAATTGGGATTAGTGTACGCCAAATATCATCCCAACACCCGTGTGGGGTTTCAAATCAACAAACTCATATTTTTATTCACACACACACATTAAAAATAATATTTTTAACGATCAAATATTTTTAACTATATAAATATTTTATTTCATTTCACATCACACAATCAATTTTCAAAACACATCAAACAACCAAACATACAAGCCATCCATGGTCTGTGGACGACGGGTGTTAGGTGCTACTAAGCACCGTCTGCATCCTAGTATATATTTTTAACTAGAAAAAGAAAATTTAAAGTGAGAAGTTATCACCGACTAGCTATACCAAACGCCACGACTCTTCATATGTAGAAATCTTCGCCGTGCTCGCCCTTTTGTCACTTTCGTTGCCCGTAGCCACTACATATACAAAAATCACATTTTTATATTGTTGCTATGTATATAAAAATCACATTTTCATAATCACGCTATATGGATAAAAAATCTATTTTTATACCGCTACTATATAGATAAAAATTCTATTTTTACACCGCTACTATATAGATAAAAATTCTATTTTTACACCGCTACTATATAGATAAAAATTCTATTTTTACACCGCTACTATAGATAAACATTCTATTTTTACACCGCTACTATATAGATAAAAATTCTATTTTTATAACGGCATTCATATAATAAAGATTATATTTTTATCACGCTATTCCCTATATAAAAATTATATTTTTATATCTACTTCTAATATAAAGATTGAATTTTTATTTCACTACATATAAAAAAGTCAAATTTTTTACTATCTAAATAGTATAAAAATCGTATTTTTATACTTTCTATACTATAAAAATCTTATCTTTATAATCTCCTACCACTATAAAAATTATATTTTTAACATTCATTAAAAATCACTTCTTTTCGTTTTCAAATGAATATAAATCACATTTTTCTACTTATAAAAATCGATATTTTCTATTTATAAAAATCTTATTTTTAACTAACTTAAAAATCGTATTTTTATCGTACTAAAAATCAAAACTTTTGATAAATTAAAAATCAAATCTTTCGAATATTAAAGATCTCAAATTTATCTCGCTATATATATTATAACAATCATATTTTTACAACGTTATTATCTATATAAAAATCTCGTCATTCCCTTTATAAAAATCTCGTCTTTTCCTTTATAAAAATCTCGTCTTTTCCTTTATAAAAATCTTAACTTTATTTTGTCCTTCCCATGATAAAGATCAATTTTTTTTATTTCGAAATTAAATATGTAAAGGACACATTTTTAATTCGATAAAGGAATGTAAATAAAAATAAACGCTTACAATCGGTTCCGTGTGGTGAAGGAGGATCGGGGAGGTCGCTGGTGGCAGTCCTAGTTGGCCAGAGGCGGGTTGGCTGATCGGTTAGGGTTTTATGGTGGTATTGGGTAGAGAGGAAGGGAGGAGAGGCGGAATAGAGAGGCGCCGGGCTTGGTCAGGTGCGGGGAGGTGGCGCATCGACTTCAGGAAGGAGGGGGGAATCGGAGAAGAGGAGGCTTCGATTTAACAACAGAGGGGGAGGGAAATCAAGGAGGAGAGAAGAAGAAGGGGAGGGGGCGGTTGACGGTGGCGGCGCGACGGAAGCGGCTGCGGTTCCCCCCCCCCTAGTCGCTCCTCCTTTCCCTTTTTTTTTTAATTTCTTGAATTAATGAAGAACGAGGGGGGCAGAGAGAAAGTAAGGGGTAGAGGAGAGAGAGTTTTTGTGAGGGTATAATATATAATTTAATATTTTATTCTATATTAATTTTCAAAAGGTTGACTTTTTATTCGATCTCAAAACGAGGCCCACCGCCTATCGTCCGTAGCTGATTACCTCAATTCCGAACACAATGGGATATGTACCATGAGCCAATTTGACCGCTACGATCAGCTTTCGTCAAAATCAACATATAACTCTACATATTGATTTTGAACGCACATTTCAATTTACTGGGGTCACATACTAACTCGAAAAATTCCAGAATAATATTTTCTAGCTTCGTATTGACGATTCGGTCCTAACAAAACTAATTTAGTCAAATGCTGGGACCGTTTGAAAATGACCATTTTCCAGTCGATTAAAATCATCTAGAACTGGTCAAACACGTTTTCCTTTATCACCCTCACATATTGATTCGAAAAATTACGAAATTTGGAATCTAACAATAACTTTACATCCCGGATCCAAAAAAAGTGGTTTCGTCGAAATCCGAGGTCGTTTGCAAAATTCCCATTTTTAAGGGCCGAAATTCCATAGCGACTATTCTTAATTTTCAACTGGACATATCTTTTGATTCCTTCTATGAAATTTCAATTTTTCGGATTCGTTGGAACGATATTCTCAATTAGATTCCATTATTTTTGGTTTCGCTAAAATCCGATTTATTTTGAATCCTGTACATTCATTTGAAGTTTGAAATCGAATTATTGAACTACCGCGCCATTTTCAATTCCTTTTATATATAAAAATAAATATTTATATTCTAACAATGATCTCTATAAATATATACATTCTAACTCCTTTCAAAATAAATTTCTCTCGATATTATTTAAAATAATTCATTTTAAATATTCAAAATTCACTAAAATTGCCAAAATAAAATTTTTAAATTGGCCCAGATTTTCCGAGTTGTTACAATCTCCCCCACTTAACACTTTTAAACCCCGAAAAGGAACGAAGCCGAAATTTGTTTAACTAACCAACTCAACTTCCACTGTTTTCTTTACGGCTTAAGTTCTTCAACTTTTCAGTTTCTAAGAACTTTTCAAATTTTTCAAAAATTTGGCTAACACCCTAAATTTCCGAATTTTTTTGCCTTAACCTCCCCTGCATCGGGGACTTCGGGATATTTCATATAGCCTCCCATGGCTTTCTTCAGTCCAAAAGAAAAAGAAAAGGCCAAGCGGCTAGCCAATTGGCTCATAAAATCATCATCACCCAAACAAACAAGTAAATTATGGTAAATATGTACCTATTTGTCGGGCAAACAATTTTATTCTTCTGCTTTAGCCTCCTTGCTATGACCTATTCAATGTAAGTACATGTATATGCAAGCAAATGCGACCAATTTTCAATACAATTCAATATTTAATTCAATTAGGCTAAATGGTTCAAAATTATCAAACAAATAGACAAACAACACAACCATAAATTAATTAGTGAGTTAACGTTTCAAATTCATAATTTTGAGACATATACAGAAAATCATGTTTTTGATGCCAAATCACAACAATAAATCTATCTAGTTTTGGTTCTCACACCAGTCTAATGGAAATATATAGATATCACACCTTCGAAACACGAACATAAATTCTGATGATGATCGATCAATCATCAGAACCATCTCCAGTCGGCTAGAGTGTGATTCTATATCTATCCAGTATATTAAAACTTCGAATATACGTTCATGACACGTATACGCGAAATCTTTATATATTGGATTGTCGAAATTCAATACAAATAAAATATTCAAATACGAATAATTGAATTAAAATTTTAAAACAAAATTTGTTTTTATCTTTATTTGAAAAATATACTCTTCACACTCGTTCTAGGATACTACTAATCCTATCTCTAACGAGTCATTCTCATTGGATATTACTAACCCAATATCTGATGAATTCTTTCGTTCGGTTTTAATGTGTCTTGTTCTCAAGCTCTGTAAACCAAAGCTCTGATACCAACTGTAGTGACCCGTAACTTCCCCGGTAAGGAAAGCCCGAATTACCGTGAGAACAAGCCACAAAAGAACGCAGACAGAAGAACATTTCATTGTTTATTACAACAATTCCATCAGAATACAAGAATATACAGAGTATGAATAAATATTACACATTTGACAGATATCAGAGATTACAATAAATTACATAGCAGCGGAAAAACAATACAAAACATAACTGAAGTAATACACGGATACAGAGCTTTCCGAGCATCCTTCCAGCTGTAAATCAGGATCCTGTGAATAAAATCTGCAAAACCAAAACTACTAGCTGCCCGTGTGGAAAATACGGGCACCCATAGTTTAGGTTAAAATTATAAACTCTAGGTCAGTCATGTGACTGGTGTGAGAACTGAAACAGTTATTTAAAACTTTACTTTAAAAGGGAGCAATTCAAGGGACCATGCCGTATAACACAGAACGGGTTTCCTCCCAAGAATACTAGTGCATGTAACAAAACAGCGCAATGCATTTTCGAAAAATGAAGCTATTATAAGACCCAGGTCCCATCGCACAATGCAACGCAAGCCGGAGGATAGGGTTTTCCCTTATAATAGCCAAATAATGCTAGATACGTTCAAAAACAAATCATTTTATACTATTATAGGTGTATAACGTCAAAACAATTTCAATCATAAATATCAATCATAGACGGCATGGGTACCATATATCATGTCGCCATACTTGGCTTTACAAATAAAACCGCAAGTCACGTATTGGAAATTGGATTTCCGTCATGAGTCGAGGCAAGGGGAAAGCTCCTCTCCGATTCGAGACACTCTAGCAAATGTCTCAGGACCCCACTATGATCCTTGGATCTTCAGGGCCGGTCCTCACCTAACTTTGGAGGATTGGCAATTCATGAGCACACGTTTCTCGGTCCAAACAGACCTATATCCGAGGCGCCTCGCATTCAACAACCACATAGGTGAAAAGTATATAAATGTCAGCCAGTTTAAGCACTGACACCACCACTAGCTAGAAAGAAATGTCGTGCTCTCCCTGCAGTCACTATCCCATTTTTGACTCATACCGAGGTGTGAGGCTCGCGAATTCACGTTATACACAAAGCTATGCCACACAGGCTGTGCTTTGATCATCAACCACAAGACTTTACTTTTCAATAGAAGCCTTGTTCAATTGCCACTTAGGCGTGCCACACAGGCAATTCACTCCATGCGACTGATGTCCATCGATATAAACCTCTGAGCTCGTACGTCTCAGAGAAGGGCGTTAAGCAAGAGAATAAATTCTCCGTCGCCAAACAAATGTATATTTAATAGAGATCAATCAACACTGAATAAAATCCAATGTCAGACACACGGTCCATTTACAAGTTCGTTCTAGGTCTGAACGAAACCGGAGGCACTTTCTTCGCATATCCATCGATCTCCAAGTACGTCTGGACGATCACCAACTGATTCCCTCATTTTGGGTGTACATCCCAATCAAGATCATCAGTAATCACCCAAACGATGTGAAGACTTCCGGTCTTCAACCACCGTCTTCATCTTCGACATATAGTCGAATCGGTTATTCAGAATGGGTATAAACCCGGCCTTTCCGAATAACCCGCATATATAATAAACACATGTTACACAAACACAAAATACGCCTCATTCCAATTCAGAATATTCTTTTATTCAAATTTTCACACTCTTAGGGAAAGGTTTCCATTAATTTTATCAAAGATAAATTCTTCTAAATTTATTCTTTAATCTTCCTTTGGATATCATTTCAAACAATATTATGGTTTTCCAAACTAGTCGGGATTAGCGAACTACACTGAAGTAATTATTTATTTTATTTCCCTATCCCAACCTATATATCCCATGGAGCAAAACTGGTAATACTCCATATCTAACACCACGGTGTTATCGGTAAATATTAATTACCATTTCACGTTCAAATCTAATTAAAGATTTAACTATCACTTTGGAGCAAAACTGGTGGTACTCCATTCTTGATCACCTTTCAGATTTGATAATTTAAATTATCAATTCACATTTCAGTCTAATAAAAGATTCTTTAAAACTCCACTTAGTTTTAATCTTTTCAAAAATCAGTATCCTGTCTTTAAGTGAGTTAAAGTACCAATGTCATCTAAAACACGGTTCACGATAAACCCAAAATCACTTTAACTGGGCTTAAGAACGGTGTTAATGAAGACACCATCCACGACAAACCCAAATCACGTTTGATATTAAATACAAGGCTCTGAATAGTAAAAATACCGGCTTATATTCAATATCATATTCTGAAACCAACAAATATCGTATTGGAAATAACGATATAAAATATATCTTTCAAATTCCCATAACAATATCTGTATAATCACGAAATCCAACATCGAAATATTCCGAAAATAATTTCAATTCAAATCCTGTACAATTCACGTATTGGGAATTATGATTATTTTTAAAACCACTTTCAAATTCAATTTATTTATTTCAAAAATAAATTGATTTCAATCCTAGTTCAAAACTAGTTCATTTCGATAAAAATCTATTTTTATCCTTTCAAATATGAACTTTTTCACCCCAGTTCTTCCCAAATCATTTCTTATGATTTTACACAAATTATTGATATTTTTAATAATTTTATCAAGGCCCGTACAGTCGATTTCCATCAACGGCCAACGAACTGCACTTACAACGACCTATTCCAAATTTGATTTGGACATAATTCCAAATCCAGCCATTAGATTTCTAATTTCCAATATTCATTGGAAATATCTTTTCGATACGAACCCAACGGTACCGGTTTCAGGAGAATCCGACGGTCAGATCTCTCGTAACGTCAATTCGAAGTCAATGGTCGAAATTCACAAACAGCCGCAGCGCGACGCGTTCTATTCAGGCCATTATATATATAATATATATATATTATATATATTTCGTCGATTTCCTTTTAAAACGTATTATATATATCGTTTTAAATTCGTCTTCAAAACGATTTCAACTTTATATTCAATTTTGAATCAAAATTGAATATTCCACATCATCGATATACAAATGATAATATTTTCAAAACGTTTTATTTTTAAATCACTTCCTTTTCTATATTCATTATAAAAATGAATATAAACAATATAAATATCACTCACGCCAAAATGGCGCATCTTTAATCAACACGGCTTTATATATTTCAATAAATTCGTTATACTGTTCAACAAATGAATATTTATTCTATTCAACACATGAATATATATTATTTTTTTCAACACATGAATATTCTCAACACATTAGCATCGTCAACACATGACTATTTTTTTTATTTAATATATTTTATAAAATTATGGTATCTATCGTTTGATTTTCAAATCAGACTCCAATTGTAAAGTAGTAAGAGAATGATTCCCTAAATATTAACTCCAAAGGCCGAAACCAATATCAGATCAATACCAAGGAAACCACTCATCTTATCTATTTTCCAATTAGTTTTAACTTTAAATATGATAAAGATGTAAATTTTATTGTTTAAATATTTCTTTCAACACATGGTAATTTTCAACACATGATTATCGTCAACACATGACTATATATTCTATTCAACACATGAATCTTTATTTTATTCCATTCTTTATTTTCCTAATTGGAATGAGGCCCAATCAATTACCATATAATGTTAATTATATGGATTCTACAAAACACATGTATATAATAGCAACGATAAAGAATCAACCATCATCCAGAGTGCACCACACAACTGCATAAGCACTAGATATAACTAATTAACGCTTACACAGCTTGTCAATCAAACGACCGACAAATCACTAAACAATTGGGATAAGTGTACGCCAAATATCATCCCAACACCCGCGTGGGGTTTCAAATCAACAAACACATATTTGTATTCACACACACACGTTAAAAGTAATATTTTTAACGATCAAATATTTTTAACTGTATAAATATTTTATTTCATTTCACATCACACATTCAATTTTCAAAACACATCAAACAATCAAACATACAAGCCATCCATGGTCTTTGGACGACGGGTGTCGGGTGCTGCTAAGCACCGTCAGCATCCTAGTATATATTTTTAACTAGAAAAAGAAAATTTAAAGCGAGAAGTTATCACCGACTAGCTAAACCAAACGCCACGACTCTTCATATGTAGAAATCTTCGCCGTGCTCGCCCTTTTGTCACTTTCGTTGCCCATAGCCACTACATATATAAAAATCACATTTTTATATTTATGTATATAAAAGTCAGATTTTTATAATCATGCTATATGGATAAAAATTCTATTTTTATACCGCTACTATATAGATAAAAATTCTATTTTTACACTGCTACTATATAGATAAAAAATCTACTTTTACACCGCTACTATATAGATAAAAATTCTATTTTTTATACCGCTACTATAGATAAAAATTCTATTTTTACACCGCTACTATATAGATAAAAATTCTATTTTTATAAAGATGTTCATATAATAATGATTATATTTTTATCACGCGATTCCCTATATAAAAATTATATTTTTATATCTACTAATATAAAGATTGAATTTTTATTTCACTTCATATAAAAAGGTCAAATTTTTACTATCTAAATAATATAAAAATCGTATTTTTATATTTCTATACTATAAAAATCATATCTTTATAATCTCCTACCACTATAAAAATTATATTTTTAACATTCATTAAAAATCACTTCTTTTCGTTTTCAAATAAATAGAAATCACATTTTTCTACTTATAAAAATCGATCTTTTCTATTTATAAAAATCTTATTTTTAACTAACTTAAAAATCGTATTTTTATCATACTAAAGATCAAAAAAATTCGATAAATTAAAAATCAAATCTTTCCAATATTAAAGATCTCATATTTATCTCGCTATATATATTATAACAATCATATTTTTACAACGTTATTCTCTATATAAAAATCTCGTCTTTCCCTTTATAAAAATCACGTCTTTTCCTTTATAAAAATCTCGTCTTTTCCTTTATAAAAATCTTAACTTTATTTTGTCCTTCCCATGATAAAGATCAAAAAAATTTATTTCGAAATTAAATATATAAAGGACACATTTTTAATTCTATAAAGGAATGTAAATAAAAATAAATGCTTACAATCGGTTCCGTGTGGTGAAGGAGGATCAGGGAGGTCGGTGGTAGCGGTCCTAGTTGGCCAGAGGTGGGTTTGCTGACCGGTTAGGGTTTTATGGCAGTATTGGGTAGAGAGGAAGGGAGGAAAGGCGAAATAGAGGGGCGCCGGGCTTGGTCAGGTGTGGGGAGGCGACGCGTCGGCTTCAAGAAGGAGGGGGAATCGGAGAAGATGCGGCTTCGATTTAACAGCAGAGGGGGAGGGAAATCGAGGAGGAGAGAAGAAGAAGGGGAGGGAGCAGTTGACGGTGGCGGCGAGCCACTTGGGGAGGGGGGGCGCGATGGAAGCGGCGGCGGCGGTTCCCCCACCTCCGGTCGCTCCTCCTTTCCCTTTTTTTCTTGAATTAATGAAGAATGAGGGGGGGGCCAGAGAGAAAGTAAGGGGTAGAAGGGAGAGAGAGTTTTAGTGATGGTATATTACATAATTTAATATTTTATTCTATTTTAACTTTCAAAAGGTTGACTTTTTATTCGATCTCAAAACGAGGTCCACCGCCTGTCATCCATAGCTAATTACCCCCATTCCGAACACAATGGGATATGTATCGTGAGCCAATTTGACCGCTACGATCAGTTTTCGTCAAAATCAACATATAACTCTATATATTGATTTTGAACGCACATTTCACTTTACTGGGGTCACATACTAACTCGAAAAATTCCAGAAAAATATTTTCTAGCTTCGTATTGACGATACGTTCCTAACAAAACTAATTTTGTCAAATTCTGAGACCGTTTGAAAAATGACCATTTTTCAGTCGATTAAAATCAACTAAAACTGGTCAAACACGTTTTCCTTTGCCACGCTCACATATTGATTTGAAAAATTACGAAATTTGGAATCTAGCAATAATTTACATCCTGGATCCAACAAAAGTGGTTTCGTCGAAATCCAAGGTCGTTCGCAAAATTCCCATTTTTAAGGGCCGAAATTCCATAGTGACTATTCTGAATTTTCAACTGGGCATATCTTTTGATTCCCGCTATGAAATTTCAATTTTTCGGATTCGTTGGAAAGATATACTCAATTAGATTCCATTATTTTTGGTTTCGCTAAAATCCGGTTTATTTTGAACCCTGTACATTCATTTGAAGTTTGAAATCGAATTATCGAACTACCGCGCCATTTTCAATTCCTTTTATATATATAAATAAATATTTATATTCTAACGATGATCTCTATAAATATATACGTTCTAACTCCTTTCAAAATAAATTTCTCGTTGATATTATTTAAAATAATTCATTTTGTATATTCAGAATTCACTAAAATTGCCAAAACCAAAATTTTAAATTGGCCCAGATTTTCCGAGTTGTTACACCCATCACACAATGCAACGCAAACCGGAGGATAGAGTTTTACCTTATATTGATAAAAAATGCTTGATACATGGAAAATAATGTTTAATATTATTATTAGTGTCTAATCAGTTTAGAAATACTTCAAAGTAAATGTATCAATCCTGGACGGCATAGTACCCCATCCTACTATGTCGCCATATATAGGTTTACAATCAAAACCGCAATGTCATATTGGAGATTGGATTTCCATCATGAGTTAAGGCTAGGGACGATCTCCTAACCGATTCGAGACACTCTAGCAATGTCTCAGGATTCATATGTTGGCGAACCCTTGGATCCTACAGGGTCGGTCCATAAATACTTTAGTGGATTGGCAATTCCTGAAAACACGCTTCCCGGTCCTATTGAACCAATAAAATGGTCACAATCAACCAATAAAAACAGAGGCGCCTCATTCCATCAACTACATAAGCAAAAATGTCAGGGCTTGTAAATGCTGACACTACTTCTAGCTAGAAAGAAACGTGTGCACTCACTACGTTCCCTACTCCCGTTTCTGACTCATACCGGGGTGTGAGGCTCGCGAGGTAACATAATACACAAAGCTATGCCGAAATAGGCTACGCTTTGATCATTGGCACATCATATCTATGTATGGTCAAACAGAATTTAGTTCATTTGCATGTAAATTGATCCAATGACGAATCAACTTTGCATATAAATTCTAATATATGCAATGAAAATATAAATGAAATTTTGACAGTGCATATAAATCCTAATATATGCAATGTAACATAAATGTGCTTTTAACAACGCATATAAATTATAATATAAGCGATGTAATTATAAATGTAATTTTTACAACGCATATAAATTCTAATATATGCAATGTAATTATAAATGTAATTTTAACAACGCATATGAATTCTAATATATGCGATGTAATTATAAATGTAATTTTAACAACGCATATAAATTCTAATATATGCGTTGTAATTATAAGTATAATTTTAACAACGCATATAAATTCTAATATATGCGATGTAATTATAAACGTTATTTTAACAACGCATATAAATTCTAATATATGCGATGTAATTGTGAATATGATTTAACAACGCATATAAATTCTAATATATACGACGTAATTATAAATATGATTTAACAACGCATATAGATTCTAATATATGCGATATAATTATAAATGTAATTTTATCCATTTCATTAAAAACAAAGTTTTTAATGCAAACATGTTTTATTTTGAAAACATGCATGTTTGTCCAACTTTTATTACTACATTAAAAAGTGAATTTTTAATGTAAAACATATTTTCTTTTTAAAACATGTTCCTTTTTCTACATTTCTATTATTACATTAAAAAGTGAAATTTTAACGTATAACATGTTTTGCATTTTAAAACATGAATCCTGTCTAGTTTTCTAATATTACATTAAAAGCTTATGTTTTTAATGAAATCTTGTTTTGATTAAAAACATGTACATTTTCTTATTACATTAAAAATGGATATTTTTAATGAAATCATGTTTTGATTAAAAACATGTACATTTTCTTATTACATTAAAAATGCATATTTTTAATGAAATCATGTTTCGATTAAAAACATGAACATTTTTCACTACTTTCAAAATTTCATTTAAAATGTATATTTTTTATGAAATCATTTTTTGATTAAAAATATGAACATTTTTCTTATTCTTAACATTGCATTAAAAATGTAAACTTCTTATTTTCTAACACTACATTAAAAATGTAAACTTTTGAATGTAATGTTCTTCTTATTTTTCCAAAACATGAACATTTCTATTTTTATAATAATTCCATAAAATGATAGAAATTTATATTTCATTTTTGTTGAATATTCTAATTCAACAAAATGATGAAATTTGATATTTCCTTTTTGATTGGAAATTCTAACTCAAACAAATAACAAAAGTGTATGTTTCATTTTGGTTGGAAATTCTATTTCAATCAAATAACAAAAGTGATGTTTTATTTGATTGAAAATCCTAATTCAATCAAACAATAACAAAAGTGATATTTCATTTGATTGAAAATTTTAATTCAATCAATTACAACAAAAGTGATATTTCAACTTCGATTGAAAATTCTAATTCAATCAAACAATAAACAAAGGTGATATTTTTATTTTGATTGAAAATCCTAATTCAATCAAACAAATAAACAAAGGTGATATTTTTAATTTGATTGAAAATTCTAATTCAATCAAACAGCTAAACAAATGTGATATTTTTATTTTGATTGAAAATTCTAATTCAATCAAACAAATAAACAAAGGTGATATTTTTATTTTTATTGAAAATTCTTATTTCCATCAAAAACAAAGGAGATATTTCATTGGATTGAAAATTCTAATTCAATCCAATAAAAAAAAGTAATACTCCATTTCTGTTGAATATATTTGATTCAACAAAATAACAACAAAAATGTTTGATTCTTTTTTTTTTTATGACAACTACAGTTCCAACCAAATATAATAAAGGTGATACTCTATTTTTGTTGAATATTTTGATTCATAAAAATAAAAATAAAATGTTTGATTCAAATTTATTTTTTTTGCAAATTCAATTATAACACAATATCACTCAAACTTACAGATCTACATTAACACATCATATACAGATCAAATTACGTAGCATGGCATGTAAAAATTTATAGCGTATCAATGAGAATACAAGCATGATTTATTCTAATTATTTAAAAATAAAAATAAAGTAGAATTCTCACTGTCGTTTGAATCTGAGTGGTTCAGATCTGCATTTTTTGGCCAAAATTTGATCAGCTCAGAATTGGTTCTACTCAGGACAACAGCGTAGATCTCAGTTTCACGATCGTACAGGATCTGAAATCGTTCCATTTCGAGTTCATATGAGTGAGATATGATTTTTTTTTACATTAATAACATTTAAAATAAATAAATTAAATAATATAGTTTAAAAATTAACCTTCTCACTTATTCAGAAACACTGGCTGACAGTATTTCAAACAATGTTCGATTCTAAAGTTGAGTTTTGCGGTCGATACAGAGCACGAGATGATGATCGGACAACACTGCATCGTAAAAGGGAGAGAGACGCTCGTAGGGGGCCCCATAACCTGAAGATCGATCGTGGTAGGGGGTGTTTGGGCGGCGTGAACGGCCGTGGTTCAGGGGCTCGGTTCTCGGAGCTCGTGCCACCAAGGGACGATCAAACCGTATGGAATTCGAGAGGATGAAAATCTCTTCGATAATGTCTAAAGGATTGAGGTCTAATTTTTGGTGGATTGATCGCTGTTAAGGAATCAAAATGGGAGAATGGTGGCCATGGATTTTGATTTAGGCGGCTGCTTTGTTTAGAGAATTAGGTTTTTGAGAAAATGAATGTGTTTTTATAATATTTTATTCCTAATTTTTACAAATAAATCCATAAATTCTTAACATCTCCAACTTCAGCCCAACAGGAGTTGTTCACACCTAACTGCCCCTGTTCCGAAACTAATGGGCTAGGTCCCGTCAGCCCAAACGACTGTTTTTGGCCTGATTTCTTCAATTTAAAATTTAAATCCTTTATTAAATTAATTCGATCATATATTTAAATTCACTGAGGCCACATACGGACTCCGAAAATTTCAGATTTTTTTTGGCTTTGTTTTGACGGTACGGTCCTAACAAAACTAATTTTGTCTAATTTCAAGACCGTTTGAAAAATGGCCATTTTTAAGTCGATTAAAGTTGACTGAAATTGACAAAACACATTTTCTTTTGCCTCGCTCACATATTAATTTGAAAAATTCTGGAAAATTAAACTTAGCAATACTTTGACATTTCGGATCCGATAAAAGTGGTTTCGTCGAAAATGGAGATCGTTTGAAAAATGGCCTTTTAGACGGGATATAAATTATACTATATTCCATAGCGACTATTCTTAATATTCAATTGGACATAACTTTTGATTCCCGCTATGAAATTTCGATTTTTCAGATTCGTTGGAAAGCTATTTTTAAACAGATTTAGATATTTTTGGTTTCACTAAAATCCTTTTAATTTTGAATCCTGTACATTCAGTCAAAGTTCAACTTTGACTTTTCAAACTACCGTACTAATTCTAATTCCTTTTGAAATTAAAATAAATATATTCGCTCTAACTACCATTAAATAAAATTTTAATCGTTATTATTTAAAATAAATTATTTTAACTATTCAAAATTCACTGAAATTGCCAAAATAAAAATTTTAAATTGGTTCTGATTTTCCGGGTTGTTACATTCTCCCCTACTTAAAAGCTTTTCGTCCCCGAAAAGGAAACAATAGTAAAGTAGGAAACAAAACGGAAAATGCAAGGTTTTGTAAATGTACCTCGACACAAGAGTTACTCGGAGATGTCCACTCTGCACTTGGGATAAGCCTGTTTGATGCAATCCACAGTCTCCCATGTATAGTCTCTAGGATCCCCGCTCCACTGCACTTTTACTAAGTGGATCCTCTTGTTCCTCAAAACTCGGGTTTCTTTGCCAACTATTTTCACTAGCTCCCTTCTTACTGCTAAGCTCGGGTAGTCCCCAAATCTTATTGTGCTGCTTCTTCCACAATTAAGTCTGGATCCTGAACATGCTTCCGGAGTTGGGACACATGAAATACAACGTGAACCCTGGCAATCAGTCGGGCAACTACACTCTATAAGCGAGAGTTCCAATCCTTTCAAGAATAGGGAATGGCTCAATGAATTTCGGTGCCAACTTTCCAGTCTTCCCAAATCGAATTACACCTCTCAGTTGGGAAACCCTCAATTATACAAGATCACCAACAGAGAATTCTAAGTCCCTTATTCGTGAGTCTACATAGCTCTTCTGTCGGCTTTGAGCAGCCAGTAATCGCTTCTTAATAAAATCAACTTTATCTACTGCTTCACGAATCATGTCGGGACCCAACACTAATCGATTGACGGGTTCCACCAAATATGCAGGAGAACTGCATGGCCTGCAATATAATGCTCCGAATGGCGACATCTGCAAGCTTGCTTGGTAGCTGTTATTATAGGTGAACTCAACCAAGTGCAAATGATCTTCCCATGACCCGCCAAAATCAAGGATGCATGCTCGCAACAAGTCTTCTAATATGCGGTTCACGCTCTCAGTCTGGCCATCTGTCTGAGGATGATAAGCGATGCTCATATTCAACTTGGTCCCTAGCTCCTCTTGAAAAGCTTCCCAGATTTTGCTAAAAAATATCGGATCGCAATCACTGACAATGCTACTCGGAAATCCATGTAGTCTGACAATCTCTCTGAAATAAAGCTACACCAGACTTCGAGTTGTTCTATTAGATTTGATAGGGATGAAATGGGCAGTCTTTGTGAAGCGATCTATAATCACCCATATACTGTCATTGCCTTTTTTTAGTTCGGGGCAAAACCATCAATAAAGTCCATAGAAATTTTTTTCCCACTTCCAACTTGGAACCCTAGTGGTTGGAATAATCCTGCTAGCTTTTGCTGATCGCTTTTGACTTGCTGGCAGGTGGGACATCTAGCAACATATATACAAATGTCTCCCTTCATCGACTTCCACCAAAAAGTACGCTTAACATCATGACACGTCTTGCTTACTCCTAGATTGATGTTGAGCTTAGATTTGTAACATTCATCCATAACTTCTCTTTTTAGCTCAGGAATATCTGGCACACATATTCGCCCTTGTAGTCTAAGGATTCCCTTGGCATCTATTTGGAAACTTGATGCTTCACCCTTTCAAACTCGCTCACTAATCATCTGAATAAATTTATCATCTTTGTGGAGGGCAATGGTCTAATTGATCAAGGAGGGTGTAATAATGAGATTGGCGAGGATAAGATTGCTAATGGTTGTATTCTTCCTGCTAAGTGCATCGGCTACTACATTGGCTTTCCCTGAAGTATATAAAATGTCCAGGTCATAAGGTGCAAGGAATTCAACCCAACGTTGCTGTCTCAAGTTCAAATCTCTTTGGGTGAACAGACACTTAAGGATTTGTGATCAGTATATAGCTCGAATTTCTCATCCAAGAGATAGTGCCTCCATATCCTTAGAGCAAATACGATGGCCATTAGCTCAAGATCACGAGTGGCGTAATTCTTCTCATGTGGTTTCAACTGACGGCTAGCATATGCGACTACATTGTCCCTTTGCATTAGCACCGCACCAATACCTTAAATAGATAGGAGGATAACATGTTAAAACAAGATTTGACATTAAAAATATCATCTCTGGCATATTTATTTAGATAATAGGAATAACCTTCTCTAGAAACATCTGTCTAGACTTTCAAATCCTGATTTCCATCAATAATGGTCAACATAGAAGCAGTGACCAACCTCCGTTTTAGCTCTTGGAAAGATGCCTCACATTCGGGTGTCCAAATGAACTTTGTATGCTTCTTAGTCAGCTTTGTCAGTGGACAAGATAATTTCGAAAAATCCTTAACGAATTTTCAATAATAGCCAGCCAGTCCTAAGAAACTTCTGACTTCTGTGGGAGTGCTAGGCTGCTTTTTGTGCACCTGTAGCTTCATCTTTTAGTGTTCTTTCAGAAGTACCAAAGGACCTGACCGCACTATTTAATGCAATACAAAAAGCTGATTTAATTATCGACTCTTTGACCATCGCCGCTGCCATACCTACACCATCGCATATAGTTAGTACTCATGTTGATGAACTTTGTTTTCTTCTTCATGAAGTTGATATCAATATTGTTGATATTCTCAAAAAATATTTGCACATGCACCTATCACCTACTGGGTGTTGTCCAATGTCGATTTATAATTATGCACTTTTATCTGGGTTCAGTTTGAAGCAGATCAGCGCATTATTTTCTAAGCAAAACGGAGGAAGATCAAATGCACCAATTAGTAAAAAAACCACTAGGGAGCATTTTGTATAGAAATTCTCACATAAATCTCCAGTGTACCATAACTGTAGGATCTATGCAAATGATGGGCAGTTGCTTTGTCATTGTGCTTGGAGAAAGGTGGAGTGGTTAGTTTATCTTTCTGTTATGTATTCCTTTTCTGAATACCAATCGAACACCGTTCATAGTCATATTGAGTAACTTAATCCTGCAACAATGAAGTGAAATCTGCAATGCATATTAATGTTTAGATAATAATGATCCATTCGGTAAAATCACCTTTTTAAACTGGTTATATACATAATTACTTTTGACTTGGATGGCTGGCTGTGTATACTTGATCAGTTCCATTTGAATTTAGGTCCATCAAGTACATAATGGCATGTTTACATTGTTGTCAAAATCTCATAGAACATGTTTCAAATCGAATATCACCCTTTATGATTCAGTTCTTAAGTCCTAATTTAATATTAAACTAAAACCACAACAGAGAAAAGCCTTTTGGTTTATTTTGAAAGAAAAATATAGAGATAGATATTCGAATCTATAGTTCATAATTTATTGCTTTCTATTATCTTCAAGATGAAACATAAAAGAAAAATAACTTTTAGATTTAAATGTAGAAACTCGAGCATCAAAATCAATTTAAGATACATAATTTGATGCTTTTACGTAGTCAGATGTCATGTAATAATCTATATACACCAATAAATTAGCATGTGAGATCCCTTTAGTCTACGACCCTCGATTAAATTTTAGTATTGATTTATAATTTGTACTTCATGATTTAAAATCTGAGGAAAAGAGTGATTATCACGAAGAGGAGAACAGTCAAACTATTTACAATTTAAATCCAGTTATGAAAACCTTGGTATTTAGTATTATGTTGTGCAAATGTCTAGTGTTATGATGCACCACGGAGATCAAGCTGAACTGAACATGCCAAAGTTGGTGGCAAGAATGACATTATAATTTGTATTCAAAAGCTTGCTTGACGAATACCCAAATCAATGCACTAATTAATTCTTATTATTCAGGTATCTAGAACGTGAATTGGCATCTATTGTAGAGGATGATCCTCCAGCAATTATGCTATTGTTTGAGCATAAAGGTCAACCAGAAGATAGGGGCCATAGTAAGAGAAATATATGTGTTGGATGTGGGGATAAAATTCATTACTTTCGATACAGAATTATACCCTCATGCTATAGAATTCATTTTCCAGAGCACTTGAAAAGGCATAGGTCGCATGATATAGTTCTTCTTTGTGTGGATTGCCATGAAATAGCACATTCTGCTGCAGACAAATATAAAAGAAAGGTAGCTGCAGAATTTTTAATTCCCTTATTTGTGCGCAAGATAATCGACACAGGTGAAAATGAAATGAAATTTTGAGGTCAAAATCAGTGGATGGAGTTGAAGAGAATGGTGTGTCTCCATTACATTTGAGAACAGCAGCTATGGCATTACTTCGTCATGGAACCAGCATGCCGACAAAAAGGCGTGATGTGTTGATGCAGGCTGGTTTAAATTTCTAATTTAAATTTTTGTCTATTTATTATAATGTCTTTATTTCGGTAGTTGAATTTCAGGTTCAGTTTGCTTTGTTTATAACTTGATGGTGCTTTGTTCTTTAAGTGTGCAGCAATACGGTATACATGTTATTCTTTGAACTAATTTTATTTGGTTAGGAAGATGGTAAGTAAATTTTTATATGATTCAGTCAACAGCCGTTGAGGTGGCAACATCTATGCTCATATCATTTTTGTTCCTTTTCCCTTTTTGATATACTTTTTTTGTTAAAAATATAAACAAAAAATACATGCAAAATCAATATAGCTTATTTGTTACAAAATACATGGAAACATTGTGTGTGTGTAAAGTAAGAAATATGCATTTTAGGTCTACATATTACAAAACAATTTGACTATTAAATTTGACAAATTTCTAAGGAATGCTTCTAGATGGTTACTCGCATGATTTGTTCAAATATAATAAGAGAAAAGGAAGAGCAAATTTCCATCATCTAGACATTTGCAGGTTTGTTTATCACCATTAAAACCAGGGTGATTGTATGAAGTGCAATTGTGTGTAACAATTTTATGGCCTTTTTTTTCTGCTACGCTTTGGTATTGAATTCCAACAATGCAGACAGTCACTCCTTTATTTTTATTTTTAAATTTTAAAACTGAATAGATGCAATCGAACTACTTTCTGGCAATCATTATAAATTTCGATAACCAGTTAACAGACTTAACCTTAATTTCAGACATGTTCAGAGCAGGAAAGTTCAAAAATTTAGTCACTTTGCTTATGGTAATATTGATCTTTGTTTTGTTATGTAACAACGATCCGAACAAAGCCCCCTTCCTTCCGCATAGGGCGCACGCGTATGAGTTGGCACACACATCCTTATAACAAAAGGAATCCCTGTTGTTACGTGCTCACCAACTCATATTTGTACCCCACTTCTTCAATTTATTTCGTGATGTGAGACTACTTATTCAAACCGTCATTCCTAACTTAACAACATGCGAGACAATTCTAACATGTTTTTGGCTTCATCCAGCAATTTTGTAATCTATCAAGTTATGCTTATACTTTGCAGATCGTAAAAAAATATTTTGGTGGAACGGAAATTTCACAAGAAGATTTTGAAATGGCATTACTTGTCGGTATGAGCCCTCATGAGATTAGGAGGATTGAGAAGAAAAAAGGTTTGAAGTTGAAGCATACTCAAATGGAGAACATCCGTTTACTCGAAAAAAATTCTTGCCTACAAGGAAATGTAAATGAAAATGATGATGAGTCGAACGATGGTGATCGTACTATTAATAGATCGTCAGAAGAAGATGATGCCAACGATGTAACTAATGGCGAAACCGATCTTATTTCGAATCATGACGACGAAAGCAATATTCCAAGACATGAAAATGGTGATACCGATGCATCATTCAAACCTAATCAGCGCCATTCCTCTAAAAATGCAACAAAAGTCTCATTATCAGGCCATGGTAAACAAGTTTTAGATCAGATATTAGAGAGTGACGACAAGGAAGGTATTAGCCAATTTTGCCAGAAATGGAGACAGGTGTTTGTGGAAGCTGTTAATCCACGTTTTCTGCCTTCGGGTTGGGATGTACTGCACAGGTAATAAACTAAATTTATATGCTTATTATTGTTTGTTTAATTATTCTTTACGAATTATGTTTTCTTTTTCTGTTGTGATATATAACTAAAATTCAACAAAGATCCTTCTGACTTATAAGCAATGAATTATTTATGGAAAGCCCTTGGTATATTTCGAAACAAAGATACTGTTGATCCTATTATTTAGTAAGCCAATTATCTCAAATGAATTATAAATGAACATCAATAAAGCATACCTAGACCGATGCTATTTACTTAGGGCCCGTTTGGCAACCTAAAGCAAAAGCGCTTATGCTTATATGATAAGTGCTTTTACTTTTAAAAAGGCAAAAAGCTTGTTTGATACAGTAACGACTTATAAGTCAATGAGATAAAAAGCCAATATGGATATAAACAAATTTTCACAATAGCTGTTTGGCTTTTGCGCTAAAATATTGAAATAAAATGTAAAATAATTCAAATTTTAGAAGTATATGTTACAGCTTGTTAACGAAAAAATCACAAAATAATTCGTATTTCGAAATTTAAATCACAAAATATTGAAATGAAACATGACATAAATATTTGCATGTTATTCACACATAATCCAAACAACTAAGTCCATTTTAACTTACAAAATCAAACAACAAACCAAAGAATAGATAAAAATTGATCTTTTACACAAGTTTCAAGCATTACAATTGAAATATTAAAAACTTCTAAAATCATATGGAACCAAAAATGGCAAATGTTAAAACGTGGCCATACTTCGTTGGATCTGTTCTCTTTTATTGCTGAAATCTTGTCTTTCTTCTTGAGTTGAATCCACTCCAACCGAACTTTGATTAGATTCAAGATTGTTTTCTTGATTAGATTCAAGATGGTTCTAAAACATGTCCTCAGTAAACAAATATTTGTAAAAACAGTAAACAATATTTGTCAATATCTTATATGGGAGTTTCTTGACCAATTAACTCAAGGAACTTCTGTTGAAAAAATTCTGAATTTTCAAGACCAAAAAAATAAAAACCCTATTGAGCCTTCTCAGCAAATAATAGAACATTAACTAAAGCATACCATGCAACTCCAAATGATTATCTTGCATATTTCATGGGCTATACATCTTTTCTGCTTGTTCAATTATGTATATGCATCATAAATGTACAAATATTCTAACTCCAAATGATTATCCTGCATATTTCATGGGCTACACATCTTTCCTGCATGTATGTTCAATTATGTATATGCATCATAAATTTACAAGTATTCTAGCTCAGATACATACCTTTAGAGTAGAAATAAATGATAAGAAAAGATCTCTTTGTAAACCACCTTCATAAAGTTGTGCCCCACGAGTTTTTCATTTATTTTTTTCAATCTTTTGCATATTTGGATGTAGTTAAAATTGCAGTTTCTTCTAAAATTGCTAATGAATCTGTCATCATGAATATTAAGTCAGAATCATAAAATATAAAAAGATCTACTTATTCATTAAAATGAATTACAGGAACAATACTTTGAGGAATAGTTGAGCAAGAAAGAAGACAGTTTCATAACCAAACCAATGGATACTTTAAGAAATTATGTACTTTGAGGAATAGATTGAGCAAGAAAGAAAACAATTTCATAATCAAACTAACGAATACTAAGACATCAAACAATCCAAAACATAGCCAAGCATTAATTCATCACCTTTAAAACTCATCCATCAAACACTCCAGAATCTCGCAGCTTAACCATTACTACAATTCAAAAGATTAACAATTGTGTTGTAGCAAAAAAATAACTAGTGCTTCATATTTGTTATTGCTGCCTTTCATTCATTTTTAGCTGCTTTTCTGACCCCAAACAAACTGTCCAAATACTCAATCTTGCTACAGTATGCCACAATTCAACGGCCTAAGCATTGGTTATGTAACCTCTGTTTTGCGCCTAATGCTCCCATTCTAGTAAAAACAACCTAGAATATATATGTTTAGAAAACACTTCAGAACCTTGCAGCTTAACCATTACTACAGTTCAAAAGATTAGCAATTGTGTTGTAGCAAAATAATAACTAGTGTTTCATATTAGTTATTGCTGCCTTTCATTCGTATTTTAGCTGCTTTTCTGACCACAAACAAACTGTCCAAATACTCGTTCTTGCTATAGTATGCCACAATTCAACGACCTATGCATTGGTTATGTAACCTCTATTTTGCGCCTAATGCTCCCATTCTAGTAAAAACAACCTAGAATATATATGTTTAGAAAACACGATCTTAGATTCTAACCTTTTCATTCATTTTTCCTTTTGTTATGAGATAAGGAAAATGTATAGTTTGTGATTATTTGTTCTCATCTTCATTCTAATCATCTCTTTGTTGTTGATCTGCATGTATTATATATATATAATTTTAAAGATGTATAAAAATTAATTTCTCAATGATTTTTAAATAGAAAAAATGAACAGCATCTCACATAATATATAGCATGAACATCTATGGTCCATGCAAATCGTAAATACGAATAAAGGTCCATGTCACAAAAAAAATGCAAAATACAGTTGTTCATTCAACTGCGAAAAACCAAAATATCACACAGTATTTTTATAATACCAACTTTTAGCATAAACTTTATTCATAAATTTAACAAGAATGTTTCACAACTCATTATACTTATAGATTAATGTTTACCTGACAATTCCAACTCGTCTTCAAGCAGAATAATCAATGCAAGTTAGCTGATAGCATTTCTCTATCCACCCATAAGGTATATCGGTATCAACTCCTTTGATACAAAAATAATTATGCTTTTTTTTAGTGTAAACTAATTTTCCTTCAGTGTGTTTGCGCAACTTGTTATTAAGTTTTATTATGTTTAAAATTTAGTTCTTATTTTCTTTAAATTTTTCTTTTTTTCTAGTTTACATTATCTAGGATTTGATTTTTCACATAATTTCATTAAAAATAATAATCATTTTAGCATTGCTGGTACAGGATAATGTAATACAACCCGTATAGCTGCAGAAAATGTAAAACATTTCGAAAAAAAAAAAAACGATTGGCTTTCCAGTATTTACAGGTCAATGGGGAAAAAATTGTAACTAAAAATTTTAGTTTTTACCTTCATATGATAGTGAAAAGCCGTCGACGTCAAAGACTATACCCAGCAGTTGAAAATAAAAAAGCGTGGTTGTTTAAAGCTGGTGCAATTTTTTAAGTCTTAATAGCAGCATATAATCCGGTTAGTTTCATTTAAGCAAAAGATAAATTCAGTTAAGTTTTGCGGAAGTGCAAGGTTCATACTAGAGTTGAGCTCAGAATGCGGTTGCTATACTGAATCTATAGAGATGCTTGGATTAAAATCCTCATCTGTGTTACCTAGACAGTGCCCAAGCAGAATATATTGGGCACTTGTTTACTTTATCTACTGTCACTATAGAAATATATAGAAGGTCTGTTTAAATTTCCTTTACTTTTGTGGTGAGATGAAATTAGATAATCAGCCGAAAAATACGTTGGATTGTTCAGGAAATGAAAATACTTATATGTTTAACGGTGGGTTGTTGCATGGATGTAAATTGTAGCGCCCCGCCTCTATACCCATTATCATTCGGTTCATTTCAGAGAAATGTCGCAGACCATAACGGAGAATGAGGTTTGTGAAGGGCGACCGATTGTATAATTGCTCCATGTGAGAAATGCACATCGAATTCTGATATCGATTAAAATTTCGACATGACCATTCGGCACATAGGGCAACTAAACAACGGCTATATGCAATCCGGAAAGTAGTATAAAATAGACAACAACAATAATATAAATATGGTATGTCTCATAGCCAGACACAGAATAATCATATCACAAAGGAGAAATAGATATAAATAACCCAAGAATGTGTACAACAAGATAGTGGTCAACAAAGATCCACTAATCCTGAAACGACCCAAACTTCCGCGTAAAGGAAAGACTGGATTGCTTTGAGAACAATACACATTAGAGCACAAACTGAAGAACATTTTATTGCTGATTACAACAATTACATCAGAGTACAAGATATAATAGAGTATGAATATTTATTACAAAAAGAAATACCATAATATCAGAGATTTAAATTACATTTAAATAGCAGCGGAAAACTAATACAAATATACAACCGAAAGGAATACACGGATACAGAGTTTTCCGAATATCACTTCAGCTGTAGACCAGGATCCTGTAAATATATCTGCAAAAAGCTACTCGACTGCCCGTGTGGAAAAATATGGGCACCCGAGTTTGCCAGTGAAACAAACTACAGGTCAGTCATGGGACTGGTATGAGAAATCTTAACTAAACCTATCTAATAATATGGCTAATCACAGGACCACGCCGCTAACACGGAACGGGTTTACTCCATTGGATTGCCAGTGCATAAAATAAAGTAAATCATTAAACAACGCAATGTTTTTTAGAAAAATGAAACCATTATAAGACTCAAGTCCTATCACACAATGCAATGCAAACCGGAGGATAGAGTTTTCCCTTATAATGGTCAAAAGATATTTGATACGATAAAACGGATTTAATATTAGTGTGTATATATATATGGGTATATATATTTCAAAAACATTTCAATTATAATGTATCAATCATAGAAGGCATAGTACCCCATCCTACTATGTCGCCCTACTAGTTCTACAATCAAAACCGCAAGGTCGTATTGAAAATTGGATTTCCATCATGAGTCGGCGCTAGGGGCAAGCTCCTCTCCGATTCGAGACACTCTAGCAAATGCCTCAGGATCCCCCGCAGTGAACCCTTGGAGCAGTAGGGTCGGTCCCTGCCTATCGGCAGTGGATTAGTTATGCCTGAACACACGCTTCCCGGTCCCTTTGGACCTCCATATGACCACTAACGGCCTATAAATCCCGAGGCGCCTCAAAATCCATCATCCACATAAGTAAAATGTCAGCCAGTTTAAGCACTAACACTACCCCTAGCTAGAAAGAAACGTGTGCACTCCCTACGGTCCATATCCCGTTTTTGACTCATACCGGGGTGTGAGGCTCGCGAAGTCACGCTATACACAAAGCTATGCCGAAATAGGCTATGCTTTGATCATCCCACAAGGCCCTGCTTTTCAACAAAAGCCTCGATCAATTGCATCTTGGTGTGCCACATTGACAATTCACGCCATGCGATCAATCACTATTAATATATACCAGGGTGTTAAGTAGAGAATAAATTCTCCATCACCAAACAGACATACATTAATAGTAATCGATTTAATTCACATGGAACAAAATCCAATGTCAGACACGCATCCATTTACAAGTCCGTTCTGGGTTTGAACGAAACCGGAGACACCTGAGAGGTCCTCGCATATCCAAAGCAATCAACAATAGTCCGGACGGCTACCACTGAAGCCCCTTCAAGGTAGCTACTCCCATCATGGGTCTCAGTAGCAACACATACATTCAATGTGAAGATCGTCGGTCTTCAATCACCGTCTTCAACTTCGACTCTTCATCGTCGTAGTGATTATTCGGAATGGGTTAAACCCGGTCTTTCCGAATAACTCGCGTATTTTTATAATTAATAATCAAGCGCTATAAAAACACATCCAACGCCTCATTCCAATTCAGAATTATCTTTTAAATAAAATATTCACATTATCTTATCAAAGACAAATTCTTCATATTTATTCTTAAATCTTTCTTTTAAAGATTTATTTAAAACCCCAATCTGGTTTAAATGTCAAGAATCATTATTCAATTATTATTTAAATTTAAGAAATTAATCTTATCTTTAACTGGATTAAAGAACTAATGTCATTTAAAACATAGTTCACGGTAAACCCAAAATCATCTTCCACGAATATGGAATCTTTACAGAAATCAAATCAATACATAATCGTTATAAATTTCTGTATCCAACCAATAATATAAATGGAATAACGGCAAAGCCGCTTAAATTCCATATGTAGTGTCGGTCTTCTTTTACAGAAGCTTATCACGGTTATAATTAATTCGAATTATATTCAATTCCAATTTAATATATTAAATTGGAAAATTTTACTTTTAGAAAATTTCCATTTAAATCTTGATAAAAGATTTATAAATTCCAAATCATATTTTCACCGTCAGTTGGGTTAAAGAACAAATGCCGCTTAGAAATACAATTCACAATAAACCCAACTCACATTTCATCTTATTCCCATTACTAAATATAATTGAAAACCTTAATACTTTTAATTAAAAGATTTATCCATTTCTCAACTGGGTTTAAGAAAGGTGTTATTGAAGACACCATTCACGACAAACCCAAATCCAATTTATTCAATTTAATTTTCAATTAAATATTAACCAATTGGAAAACTTTATTAAATCTAAATTTAATGATTTATTCTAGTTAATAACTAGTTCATTTCAGTAAAAATATATTTTTATAAAATATATTCTTATCTAAAATATATTCTTTTTCTAAGATATTTTCTAAAACATTCTTTTCTAAAATATTCTTTATTGGAATGCGACTCAATCAACTACCATAAATTGCATGTAATCAATAATCATGATAAATAATTATCAAGCATCCAACTAACAACCAAAGTAGATTCTACACTAAATAATGAGACTAGTGTAGATCAAATATCATCCTAACACCTGTGTGGGGTTTCATCCAACAATCAAATAATAGATTATTTATGCACTTGGACGATGTGTAAAAATTATCAACCCAATCACATAAACAAGTCGGGTAACTTGTAAATGGAAGTGTAATATCCATTTTGAATATACTAACATTATATTTAACACATCAAACATCTCAACATCACAGACAACATCTCAATTCTTTTTATTGTTGACAAATGACAATAAAAATCTTAACTCTTATTTATTTACTAAATTGTTTTTTTTTTTTGGTTTCATTTCTTATAAATGACAAAATGTGTATTTTTACTCATTCCTTTTAATGTGACAAAAGTGTCCATTACTAATTCATTCTTTTCAATGTATAAAAATATACATTTTTAACTCATTCTTTTTAATGTATAAAATATACATTTTTAACTTATTCTTTTTAATGTATAAAATATACATTTTTAACTTATTCTTTTTAATGTATAAAAACATACATTTTGAGTGCCATTCTTATTATAACAAAAATGACTATTTTGATGCCATTTCACATTACACAAAAATGTTATTTTTGTCTAATCTTTATAATGTAAACAAAAATGTTAATTTTGTTTAATCCTTTTAAATGTAAACCAAAAATGTTAATTTAATTCTAATGCACATTTTTCACTAAAATGAGATTTAAATTCTTATGTACATTTTTCACTAAAAATGGGATTCTAATTCTAATGTCATCTCTACATAAAATGTAAATTCTAGTTCTAATGTCATCCTTTACCTAAAATGTAAATTCTATTTCTAATGTCATATTTTTCATAAAATGTAAATCCTTATCAAATCCTTTTTATGTTAACGAAATGCATATTCTTGTCAAATCCTTTTTATGTTAACAAAATGCATATTCTTATCAAATTCTTTTTATGCATAGACATGTTTATTTTCATTTGATCCTTCATAATATATAAAATGTTCATTTTATGTAATCCTTTTTCACTAATCAAATTTTGATAAAAATGTTATTCTTTTCATAAATCAAGTTTTGACCAAAAATGTCATTCTTTTATTTTAAACAAAATATGATGGTTTTGTTTAATCTATTTCTATTCAACAAAAATATGAGTTTTTGTTTCACTGGTTTTCTATACAACAAAAATGAGTATTTTTGAAAATTCCTTATTAAATGACCAAGAATAAATGTTTTGGTTTCATTCCTTATAAATGACAAAATGTGTATTTTTGCTCAGTCTTTTTAATGTGACAAAAGTGTCCATTACTAATTCATTCTTTTCAATGTATAATAATATACATTTTTAACTCATTCTTTTTAATGTATAAAATATACATTTTTAACTTATTCTTTTTAATGTATAGAAATATACATTTTTAACTTATTCTCTTAAATGTATGAAAATATACATTTTATTTCATTCATGTCAAAGTGACAAAAAAATGTCCTTTAATTTCATTCATCTTAAGGTGACAAAAATGTTCTTTTAATTTCATTCATTTCAAAGTGACAAAATTGTCCTTTTATCATATTTAACATTTTTAAACAAAAATGTCCTTTTATCTTATTTGACATTTTTAAACAAAAATGTCCTTTTATCATCTAATTAACCAAAATGTTAATTTTGTCCTTTTTCCTTTACTTTAACATTTTATAATTAAAAATGTTATTTTTATCTAATGCCACATTTTAAAATAGAAATGTTATTTCCTTTGCTAATGTCACATTTTCAAATAAATGTAATTTCTTTTTTTTTCCTTCTAATGTCACATTACATTCAACAAAGATTAATACTCTTGTTACAACAATTATATTTAACAAAAATTGGTATTTTTACCTCAACAATTATATTCAACAAAAATGATTCTTTGGTTTTTTTACAAATCTAGTTCAACAAAATGTTAGTTTTGTTTCGATGCAAATATAATTCAACAAAATGATAGTTTTGTTATAACACAATATGATTCAACCAAAAGGACATTTTGTGTTGACACAAATATGGTTCAACAAAAAGGATGATTCAACTAAAAGGATATTTTGTTTTTAACACTATTCTATTTAACAAATGTGAAAAATTTGTTTACACATGACATTTTTCTGTTTGACAACAATGAATACTTTTAGTCTAAGATAACATTGGCAAATAAAATGATATTTTCACTCTACATGAATATAATTCACCAAATCATCACAAACACAATCCATCAGTTAATCTAGATTTTATACACAGCGTATATGTTTCATATGACGTATATATATTTAACATCACAAGCAAGATCTATTTTAAATAAATAAATAAATAAATATTTTTATTTTAAAAATTTTAAAACTAAGAAATATCACTTATGGTTTTTTTCTAGATAGTTCAGATCTGAATTTTCTCTGAATTCTGATTTGCTCAGTTTTAGTCCTGGTCAGTTTCATTATGTAGTTCTCTGAAATACGGTTTCAATGGATTCAGTTTCGTCGCATTCTGACAAGATTTGAACGAATTACAATGGTTTGAACTTTAATTACAATAATTAATTCAATTAACATATGATTAGCACTTAACTCTTCTTCCCCTCTTCTGGTGATTATCGGCCGCGTTGAACCCAACATCATCGAACAGAACATCCTCCTGAGCACGCCACGTCGAGGCTCCGATCTTCGATCCGCCAACACCACGACAAGGGTCTCGGCCTCCCTCCCCCAAGCCCTTAGTGGCACAAAACCCGAAGCTCCTCCCTGGCCAGGACTTGCGTTCGAACCGCCGGGGTTTGGGGAGAAAAATCGGACACCATGCTGATCTGAAATCGGTCTTAACTGTATAGATCGAAAGCCCTCATGTAGATGTGTAATCTCCACTTGGAATCATAGTTTAATTCGAAGAATGTAGGAAGAATTTAAGGATTGAAATTCGGGAGTTTTTGGCCATTGAAATGAGACATACGGCGGTTGTGTTTAGGGTTTACTGTATAGCGTATTTCGATGGTATTTATAGTGTATTCCTATATTTATTTCATTTATTTAAATTCTAATAATATCAGTTTAACGCCACAAACTCCAAATCATACCCAACGAGTGTCGCCCCTAGTTGATAACCCTCATCCCGGACACAATGGAATATTTTTCTTAACCCAATTCGGCTGTTACGATATGTTTTTCTTCAAATAAAATTATAAATCATTTAATTATTAAATTCAAATGTACATTTTAATTTACCGGGGCCACATACGGACTCTAAAAATTACAGAAAAATTATTTCTAGTTATTGTTTAACGATACGGTCCTAACAAAACTAATTTCGTCGAATTCTGAGACCGTTTGAAAAATTGCCATTTTCAAGTCGATTAAATTTGACTAAAACTGACAAAACACGTTTTCCTCTGCCACGCTCACATATTAATTCAAAAAATTCTAGAAAATTAAACTTAACAATAATTCGACATTCCGGTTCCAACAAAGATGGTTTCGTCAAAAACCGAGGTCGTTTGAAAAATGGCTATTTTTAAGGCTAATATATTTAATTAAAATACATATAAATTCTACAGCGACTTTTCTAAATTTTAAACTGGACATAACTTTCAAATTATAAAGTGAAATTTCAGTTTTTCAGATTCGTTAGAAAGATACGATTAAACAGATTCAAATATTTCTTATTTCGCTCAATACTGATTTAAAATGAATCCTGTACAATTAGTTAAAGTTTAAAATCAAATTTTCAAACTACAGCGCTGTTTTAAACTCCTTTTATAATTAAATTAAATTTATACGTTTTAAAATAAATTTTTAGTCTTTATTATTTAAAATAAATTATTTAAATATTCAGAATTCATTAAATTTTCTAAAAATAAAAATTTTAAATTGACCCTAAAATTCCGGGTTGTTACAAATCCTAAAAGAATAGATACATACACCATGATCTAAAATAAACGAATATATGCCCAACGATAGATAACGTCATCGATACAAATGTACATAAAACTGGGGAGACAGAGCAGCAAGCTGAAAGCGTAAGATCAATCCTGCGATAAGTCCCAGAGAAGTACCTAAAATGACTCGGCCTGACCCGAGTATTATTTATATGGAAATAAACAATAAACAGATCAGTCTAGCTGTACTTATCAAATAAACTGTGATAACAAGAGATATAACACAGGATGACATGAACATGGCTTGTCAACACAATCAGGAAATGACAATGGAATGCCAGCACACAAATATCTCTAATTAATCTCCTAGCTAATATAGAATGCAACATTCAAATAATAGCACACAACAGGAAATGACAACGGAATGCCAAATACATATCAAATTGATGACCGTAGCATCAAAGTAAATCATGAATCGTAAATCTTTTCTCAAATAGACGCGCTTCGCGTCAAAGTAATCATAAATCATCAAGACATCATAAATCATCAAGACATCATAAATCATAAAGGGGCAGACCTGTTCATAGATGATCTCTAGTTAGCGAACCCATAGGTTTGAGCCGAAGCTCCCCACAGAGTCGGGCCGTGACCCCGGAAGAGAGAAAACACATAAATCATGAAATCTCTAGAAAACATCATAAAGAGGGGGAGCAGGTATGTTCATAGATGAGATACGATCTCTAGGTAGCGAACCCATTAGTTTGAGCCGAAGCTCCCCACGAAGCGGGTCGTGACCCCGGAAGAGAAAAACATGAATCATGAAGGTTTGACCGAAGTCCCATAGGTGAAATCCAAGAATCGTAAATCCCACTCGGGCGATCGAGGACCACAAAACACAAGTCATAAAGGATCACATCGACCCGGGTGAATAGAAATTACTCCGAGCTAGTTAATATAAGGAAATAGCAACATGTCCCATAACCACATGCTATTCTTGAATATTTACACACTCGTAATTGGTTCCTATCCGAAACAGAGAAAATCATAGAAGGAGCATTGCCACGGTTTTCGATCGGACGAGTCCAAGAATTAACCATCGAAGCAAAAGCAAGGGTTCATAGTCCTTGATTTTACTAAGACATTTAATTAGATTTCTCATACGAATGAGAAAAAGGTTTATAAAATATATACTAGTAGATTTGAAGAAGGTTCATAAAGCTATTTCTTAAATTAGCTTCGTATAATGAAGTAAGATTGGAAACCATTTTAGTACAAGAATTTGATATCTACTAATAACATAAAACCTCTTTATAAACTTTCAAAGTGGCAGTAAACAACAGTACGATTGCCGAGGCAAATCGATCAAGGGGGTTCACGTCACAATGACGTGATCTCAAATCATAAATCATAAACTCACATCACGACAACATACATGAAATCAAGGGACAACGGTTGTAATTTCGATCAACGAATGAATCGAAATCCCAAACTAGCACCCGAAGTTTTTAAACTACATCGGAATAGACTCGAAGGATATCAAGTCGATAATTCACGTTTTAAAGGCGTGAATCATCTTAACAAGAGTATCGAATAAATTCGATATACAAAATAAAGCGCATGGGCTTTAGAATGATCACTTCTTCAATTCACATCATAAACAAATGTTAATCTACCAAGAAGGATCAACATTGGAAGAATCACATGAGAATCAAAGTCGAGGAATCGAGATGCAGAAATCTGTGAACCAGAGAAACTGACAATTCACAAACGAAGTCGAAATGGGACGAAACTTGGCCGGGAATGAGCTCAAATGATACTAAACTATTGAGCATGGTCCATCGGTCAATAGCAGTTTCAGGCAGACAGACGTCCGACCTGTAGTGACAGACGTCTGTCACTGTAGGAAGCAGTTTTTTTATTTTTCCCGAGAGCCGGGACAGACGTCTGACCCATTTTGGTCAGACTTCTGAGCTGAAGAAATTATTTATTTTCTCCCCCAAACATTGATAGACGTCTGTCCCCCTCCCGGAAAGACGTCTGTCCCCCTCCCGGACAGACGTCTGAGCTGAAGTATGGCCATTTTTTCTTAGGAAATGAGGTGCAAACGGTTCTCGGACGAGCTCGGATCAACGGTGATGGCTTATAATGCTTTCTAATTGAAAATGAAGCCTCCTTAGCTCACCGAAAACACTCAAGAACACATACACCCACATGCAAGCATTCATACAAGAGATTTGCGATGGTTTCGATCATAAGTCCAAAGGCTAACTAAATTTCAAACCAATGCTATCAAACGCGATTCAAACTACAACAAGATGGTTTGGCAATGCTAAAGGGAAGCTACAAGAGCATGGGTGCACAAAATAACTTCACCTATAACATGCACAAACATTCACACAAGATATTTGCAATGATTCTTGGTTGTAAATTCCAAAACAACCAAATTATCTAACCAAAACAATCAAATGCAATATAAGTGAATTGTGAAGTTTTAGAACTTGTCGGTGCGACAACGGAGCTTCACAATATCACCAATCGACTAGTAGCTTATGAATTAGATTGTGTGGACAATTCTAATCATAATTTTCAACTCAATGAAACATAAACACAAGAAATCGGCTAAGTTACACTCCTAACCAATTCACAAGCACAAGCAAACTCGTATGAACACTAAATTACACTTGTACAAGCCAATGACTTGTGGCATAGATGTGAGTTCAAGAAGAACTCACCTTGGTTTGCTAGAAGCAAGAAATCAATCCAAAGCTTTGCTAAATCAACCTCTCTTCAACCAATACTCATGAATCTCCAATCTATGAGCATATCAAAAAGATTCCTAAGAGTTAGGTCATAGGAAATCATAGAAATCAAAGAGGAAACAAGATGGAGAAGAAGAAGAAGAAGATGGAGAAGCTTACTGTTAGCCCACTTTGTGAACTGGGCAACACAAAGTCGAGATGTAAAGCGCTGAAGAATTTAGAAAGCATCATAGCGGATCGGATCGGAGAGACGCTGCTGTTCGGATCGGAGAGCTGTTGCGATTCGGATCGGAGAGCTGCTACTATTTGGATCGGAGAGCTATTGCCAGTTCAAAACGGAGCGGAGTAAAATGGATAAGGACTCAATATTAGCTCAAGTCGGGTCGGATCGGATTCCCCGATCCGAACCCCATCTGCACACTCCTCCGAACCGAACCCATATTCCATGTCGTTTCCCCCCACGATCGCCTGAATATGCGGAGCGGTTATGACCAGTTCCTACCCACAATAATCTCTACTCTGATGCGCTGTCAGCACTGGAGTCCATCCGAACCCGAAGACGACGGGATGGAAGACACGTCGCTCCGATCCGGATCGGGTTCTGACTAAATTTTCACCTATAAATACCTTGCCTGGAGACAATTAAATGGATCTTCTTTTTGGCACTTTGAGAGTTCAACCACTTTCATAAACCGAATTCCAGCACTCCTGGATAATCCAAATCATCTTACAACATTTGTTTTGAAACAATTGAATGAATGTATGTGAGTTGTGAGTGAAATTGAGTGAATATCTCATTGTAATTGCAACTATATCATCGAGAATAGTGATTGACAAGTGGACGTAGGCTTTTCAACGCCGAACCACTATAAATTATGTGCCTCCATTTTACTTTTGATCTTATTTTATTCTGATTTTAGTCAATTTGGGTGTTAGAACCACTTTTTGGTCTAACATTTTGGTGCTTTCACTGGGAAACATCTGAATTCTCTGTTTTTCGGGATTATCGTTCTACTTTTTGGACCGTTGAGTTCAAAGAAGTTAATCCTCAAGTTTCGACGCTCTTGAATATTTGTTGATTGATTGTTGAAGAACTATGGCCAAAGGAAAAGGCAAGGAAGTTCAAACTAGTCGAGGGAATGGAGTTGGTGAAGATCAGCAAAATGCGGTTGTGACAAGGTCTCGTGGGCAGAGCTCGGCAGTGGAACGGACTGATACTGGAAATACGAACCGCACTCAAGGGGAGAGCTCCGATCCGATCCGGGTAGGAGAATCTGAAGCAGTGCACTCCCCCAACCTGAACCGACCCGAGCAACTCGCCCTACACCGATCCGACTTGGCTTCCCAGCTCCGACCCGAACAGGTCTCCCAACTCCGACCCGACCTGATTGCCCATCTCCGATCCGACCCGTCACTTGGTGATGTTGGAACCTCTACTCGAGCTCCTTCAAATGCTCCGAATCCAGCCACCAGGGTCAATGATCAGGTCAATCCATCTGCGCCTGTTACTCAAGGAGATTTCTCACGCCTACTTGACATGCTCGAGAGTACTAGGGAGGCTATGAAAATCCACGAGCGCACCAATCTCATGATGCAAGAAAACATGAGACTCATGAGCAGGGAAATTAGCGAACTCCGTAGACAGAGAACCCCATCCCCGGTTCGCCACACACCAATGGATCAGTCTTCTTCTTCCGAGGAAGAACGGCCCCGCGAAAGAAGGCCGCTCGAACGACCTTAAAATTTAGAGCAGTTGACGTTCGGATCTTTGGGGTCCCGCGAGGATGCTGCACGAGTACTAGGACCCAATGATCCAAGCTTGAGAGAGCCTATGTTGTTACCGATGCAGGGATCCCATTTATTACCTAGAGACCCTAACCTTACTAATCACACTCAGGGGCAGATGCTCCAGCCCCTTCCTCCCGAGATCGACCGAGAGCGTAGGGAACGAAGCAGAGCAGAAGCAGCTCAAAGAAGAAGGGCGTCCCCTGAGCAAGAGCCCAGAGGAAACCCAAACATTAGAAGAAGGGCATCTCCTGAACAAGAGCCTAGAAGGAACCTGGATACCAGGGCCAGGGAGCTTGAACGGCCCCTGACTAATGCTGACGTATGGGCAATGGTACGCCAGATTATGTCCGAAAGCCGGAACTACACCAATGAAGATTATGGCATTGAGAGAAGCCATACTCCTTTCACTGATGACATCCTCAACTTTCAATTTCCCCGACGTTTTAACCTGCCGTAGATGGACAAGTACAATGGGAGAACCGATCCGGGACAGCATTTGATGCGATACTCATGGCTCATGAATGCTGCTGCTGCCCCTGACGCAGTGAAGTGTAAAGCATTCCCGATATATTTAGAAGATGTGGCGCTCTTCTGGTTTACCCGACTTCCCCCTTGGTCGATATCGAATTATAGGGAATTGAGCGAACGTTTTATGAATCAGTTCTGACTCCATACCCGAAAGTCTAAGAGCGTTATTGAATTATCAAGAATTAAGCAGGCGTCGGGAGAGTCTTTGAGGTCATATCTCGACCGTTTCAACTTAGCTGTGACTGAAGTTAGTGACCCGCACGAGCCCACCATCTTGATGGCTTTGATGGAAGGAGTCGATCCTGACTCCGATTTTGGAGATTACCTTTCTGGGAAGCCACCTCCCATGAGAGAGTTGTTCTATGAAAAGGCCGATATTCAGTTAAGACGAGAGGAGGCTAGGGAAAACCGAAAGAGAAAGTCTGGAGCGGTTTCAAAAGAAAATGTTCAGAGTAATGTCGTCGTGAAGCAGTCTGGAGAAAGTTGCAGAAAAGTTGAGGTGAATGTGGGAAACAAGAGTGGAAACGAAAATAATGGAAACGGGGACAACAACAACAACCGTAACGCGAATGGTAATAGAAGAAATAGAAATAGGGGAAGTGATCCTAACAAAAGACCCCGGTTCTAGACTTATGAGAATTATACGTCGTTGAACGACATTATGGAGAACATTTACTTGGATACATACAATGTTTTGCAATATAAAAGACCGCCACCTCGCGACTCAACGGAGAAAGAAATGGCAACTGGAAAGTTTTGTTTGTTTCATGGAACTCATGGGCATTCATCCAATGAATGTCGACATTTGAGAGACGTGATTGAGAAGCTGCTGCGCGAAGGGAAATTGGATGAATATAAGGTTGCCCCGAGAGACAGTGGGCAAGGTGAACAGGCTCTAAAACAGATCCAATCTGCTCCCAAGCCTACAGCGCAACAGAAAGGCAAGGGAATTGTTATCAACTCCATAGTGGGTGGACCCCACCCAGCGATCCACAGTTTTAGAGCAATGGATCAATATGTAAATGCAGCTAAGCACGTAGATGTGGATGAATGTGATGATTTGGAAGATATCGCCCCCATAAAGCAACAGAAGCCAATGTTTGACGACGTGGTATTCCGTAGCAGAGATAATACCGGGATCCAGTCACCCACCGATGATCCGTTGGTCATTACCACCACCATTGGGCCGGCTTTGGTTCATAAGGTGTTAGTAGACAATGGAAGCTCTATTAATATTTTATTTAAAAAGTCATTCGACCAGATGAAGCTTGAATCTGAAAATTTGAAGCCATGCGAAGGTTGAATCCGAGGCTTCAACGGAGCATCGACAGCTCCAATGGGGTACATAGAATTGCCCGTAACCTTGGGGCAAGGAGAGCGCCGAAGAGTACGGATGCTTCAGTTCGTAGTATTGGACGTAGATTCGCCTTATAATGCATTTTTGGGAAGGCCTGCCCTTGCTGAGTTCAGGGCTTGTATCACCCCTTGGTGTTTATTGCTTAAGTTCCCAACTGAAGCCGGAACTGGAGTAGTGAGAGGGGATCAAGTCTCCGGACGGGCCTGCTATGTTGCCGAATTAAAGATGTTGATGAAGGGACTTAACATCGAGAGTAAAGGTGCCTCGCCTCCTCCAAAGGAGGGCTCGGCGTAGCAATTAGAGGGATCGGCCCCGAAGGAGTTGCCCAAAGGAACGCCTGAAGACCTGGATCCCAGAAAAGACGAGGAACCAAAGACTAGAAATGCAACTCCTAATGAAGCGACAGTGGACATTCCCATTGATGAAGCTGATCCAACAAGAGTTTTGAAGATTGGATCCCAGTTGGATCCACGTCGGGCCAAAGAACTAACTGACTTCCTGAAGGCAAACTTGGACGTGTTTGCTTGGACCCACGTAGACATGTGTGGGATATCGCCATCCGTTATAAGTCATTCACTAAATGTAAACCCGAAACACCCGCCCGTAAAGCAAAAGAGACGTATGCTGGGCCCAGAGAGGTCGGCCGCTCTGAAAGAAGAAGCGGAGAAGCTGAAACAGAACGGATTTATAAGAGATTCGACATATCCCGACTGGATATCGAATCCCGTCTTAGTAAAGAAGCCGAATGGAAAGTGGCGGACTTGCATTGATTTTTCAGATTTGAAAAAAGCTTGCCCGAAAGATAGTTTCCCACTCCCTAGAATTGACCAGCTTGTAGATTTGACAGCGGGACACGAACTTCTTTCTTTCATGGATGCATATTCCGGGTACAACCAAATTCCTATGCATGTGCCACATCAAGAACACACGAGCTTCGTTACAAATTTGGGGTTATACTGTTACGTGGTCATGCCATTTGGATTGAAAAACGCTGGAGCCACTTATCAACGCTTAGTGAACAGGATGTTTTATAATCAAATAGGGAAGACTATGGATGTTTTATAATCAAACTGACTTAATTCAATATTCCATTTGATCAATCGTCCCGATGCTTCGGGTCTCTGCAACACCTGCCTCAGAGGTTGGCCAGTGTATACGGTTATTGGGTGAGCTTGGAAATAGTGACGAAGTTTTCGGGAGGCGATTAGGAGGCTGTAAGCGAGTTTCTCAATATTTGGATAGTTGCGTGCTGCCGCTGCCAATTTCTTGCTTACATAATATACTGGTCTTTGCACTTTGTCTTCTTCTTGAACCAAGTCTGTGCTAACAGCGTGAGCCGAAACTGCTAAGTAAACAAATAACTCTTCATGATCCACTGGCTTTGACAAAATCGGTGGTTTTTCTAGCAATTCCAATAAATTTCAAAAGGCCTCGACACAGTCCGGAGTCCATTCGAAGTTCTACTTTCCTCTTGTTGGACATATTCTGCGACTTCAAAATCGTTGTTTGCCAAGTGCAAAAGGAGTTTATGGCTCGGGGACCTTGGCTTATTGCCTACCTCGGGAAAGTGGAAAAGCTGTTGAGCTACCTGGAGCGGTACAACATAACGCATATCCCAAGAGCCGAAAACCTGAAGGCAGACAGGTTGGCAAAGCTAGCTAGTTCCGACAACCCGGAAGAAACTGAAATAATTCCAATTGAAACGTTGGAATCGCCAAGCTTTGAGTCGATGGAAATCGAGTTCGCTTTCGAAGCAGAACCAGAGAAGGAGTCGTTGATGACCCCAATTAAGAACTTCCTTAAGAATGGAATACTCCCATCAAAGAAGAGTGAGAGACGGGCTATAGTTCGCAAGGCTACCAGATACATCCTTCAAGATGATATTCTTTATAGACAAGGATTTTCTATGCCCTGTTACGATGTATAGCACACAACGACATCAAACGTGTACTAAGAGAAGTACACGAAGGTGAGTGTGGAGATCATACAGGAGGTCAAACTTTAGCGAAAAAGATATTGCGGTATGGATACTTCTGGCCCACAATCAATAAAGATGCAGCTAATTATTCACGACACTGCGACAAGTGCCAGAGATTCGCCAAAATCCCCAGAGAACCGTCGACCCAAATCAAGTCGATGGTGAGTCCTTGGCCTTTTTCCACGTGGGGAATTGATATCATCGGAGTTCTACCAATTGCTAAAGGAGGAGCGAAATATGCAATAGTCGCTGTAGACTATTTTACGAAGTGGGTGGAAGCTGAGCCCCTAACCAAAATCACGGCGAGAAAGGTGATAAGTTTTGTGGTTAGAAATATAATATGCCGATTCGGGATTCCAAGGACCATTATAACCGATAACGGAACCCAGTTCATTGGTGCTGAATTCAGAAATTTCAGCCAGAAATATAAGATCGACAAAAGGTACACTGCGGTTGCCTATCCGCAGTCAAACGGGCAAGTAGAAGCAATAAACAAAGTTATAAAATCCATCCTCAAGAAACGGTTAGAGCGCGCAAAGGCAAAATGGGTTGACGAATTGCCCTTAGCTTTGTGGGCATATCGAACAACATTTAAGATAGCTACCTGTCATACCCCTTTCTCTCTCTCTCTTTTGGTTCAGAAGTAGTAATTCCAGTAGAGCTTGAGGATCCCTTCCACAGAGTGACATATTATGACCCGATGACGAATCGGGCGCTCTTACTCGAGTCTCTTAATGAAGTCGAAGAAAAAAGGGACGAAGCAGATTTGCGCGCGGCAAGACATCGACGTCAGATGGCACGCTATTACGACAAAAAAGTTCGTCTTAGGACTTTTGAACCAGGAGATTTGATGCTAAAGAGAGTCTTTCATCCCTTCCTCACCTCGGTCCAAAGTGGGAAGGACCCTTTGTCATCCAACGGAAACTTGAAACAGAAACCTTCAAGTTAACGACCGTATATGGCGAAGAGGTACCTAGGGCATGGAATGCCCAACACTTAATGCGATATTTGAAGTAGAAATGTTGTACTCCTTGCTGTTTTTCTTATGAATTCTGTAAAAAGGCACGACTTGCCTTAGAAAAGTCTGATGATATGAACAAAGAACTATAAAGTGGATTTAGGCTACGACTTAGCCGAACCACTATAAAAATATCGTGTGTCATTTACTTTCATGCATTGTATATATACCTTCATCTACTATTCTGTTGCAATGATGGGATATGAGATGATGTAAAACCTGAAAAGTTGAAAACAGTTTATACACAGGAAAAAGCACAACGACTGTTTGTGCGATAAGACATAAAAGAATGGGAAGACGACATTCTTAACTCTAACTCTCGAGAATTGAGAGAGAGTATAAAGGACGGGAAGACGACGTCCTCTGAGGCGTGAAGGTGCACCCAGACAAGAGACCGCCTTAGTAAGAACTCTAACCTGAGTATAAGACAGGAGAGTATAAAAAATGCCAGAAAAAGCGATAGGCATTGACAGCACAGAGAATGCAATCCCGTCGAAAAATCGGGAACATTCAGACTACTTGACTAAATCTTGAATAGTTTTTCGAGATTGACTGGGGGCATATATGTATACACATATTTCCCCCCACCATAACGTCATTACACAACTATAGTAAGACATGCATTCTTACATAAGTGCAAAACTAATGACTAACAGACATTGCAGAAAATGAATTATTTTTTATTTACAAATGAATGAATTTGTACAGGAAAACAGGCATAAAGAAGGTGCAAGGGCCACCTTTGTAGAAACAATTATTGGTCAACCAAATGCTAAAATAACGCAAGACAACCCACTATTTAGACTTCGAAGGAGGCTTGGACTTCTTGGCAGCTTTCTCCGCATCCTTCGCCTCTTTTTCGGCCTCCGTCAAGATGCGTTTTGACTTTTTCTTTCCTGAAGCTGAGGTGCTGGAATCGGTTGACTTCTTCCCGGGGGGCGGAGCGCTGGAATCAAGAGAAGACTTTTTAGCGAGTTCCTCTGTAATAGATCTAGTTGAAAGCTTAACAACTAACCTTGATCCCGCATCCACAACTGCGAGGGGCTTGAGGCTTTCAGGGTCTAAGTCTTCAGCTTTTAACTGCAAGCGTTTATCTTGGTCAGCTTTCAGTGCAGCTAAAGTAACATCATCAGCGCTTTTCGACTCCTCGACTATTGCCACCTCCGGATCTTCCTCATGTCTCCCGTCGCCGCAATCGTCCTTTAAGGCATCTATCATTTCATCATCACGAGGAGTGTCAGCCTTAGACGGTTCGTTTCCTTCTCCCAAATCTATGGGAGCAGCCTTGTCCTTTCCCCCTTTTGCCTTCTCCGTAGGCTCCGCCCCAGAGGCGTTTCCCTGGAACACATCTGTCTTTCCGGACGTCTCAATACCTACAGAGTGAGAAGCAACAGTTATCAACTCAGGAGAAAATAATGGGTTTTTCATCGATTGCTCAATCACGTGGCGAAAGGTAGAAATAGCCTTGACGAATTGAGGTGAAAATGTAGAGATACCTTCCGAAGACTTCTCGGCTGGAGTAACTGCTGTCTCCGATGCCATTTCGGGAATAGGGGATAAAAGAGTTGTTCGAGGGATCCCCGGGTTTTCAAGATCATATCCCTCTACTTCAGAAGTTGCGGGAACAGTAGAAGAGGAACCAGCTTAGGGAATGTTCTTTTGCTTAGTCCTCCGCCTCTCTTCGTCCATAGCAGCAGCAATGAGGCGGCGCCCTTCAGCTAGGCGTTCTGGTTCATCATCTCTTAAAAATTATCCATCAGCTTGTCCTTGTCAATGGAATCAACCTTGAGCTCCTCTTTCTCCCACTCAACGATCTGACTCCATACTTGGACTAGAGTAGATGGATAATCTTCAATCCAAGAAATGTTCCGGCGGCGAATGATATGCGCAAAGAATTCAATCATTAATTCACCAAAACCCTGAACCTCTCCCTCAGCCTCTGACAGTTGTTTGCGGGCCTCCTCAGCGGACTTGATAGCACATTCGACGTTACCCTCCGCTAAGGCAGCTCTGTTCTCCGCCTCCATTAGCTTAGAAGCCAAGTCAACATTTTTCTTTTCTAGTTCAGCATTCCTCCTTGCTAACTCGACATTTTTCCGTTCAAGGTCAGCGTAAGGAAGGCGCGTTTTAGCAGCATCTGACTTAGCATCATCGGCTTGCTTTTTTAACTCAGAACGCTCTTGAGTATGGGATTCAAGCAAATCATGGTAACGTTTTTTCATATCTTCAAATTGTTGTTTGAAGCTAGTAGCATCCCGTTGAGCAACAGCAAGCTGGGCCTGTGTATCCTCCAAATCTTTTCCTAGATTCTTTAAGGCCTTTGCATCGTCTTCAGCGGTTTTTTGCATCGAGTCAGCATTCGTGATTAAAGTGCGGATAATTCTGGAAAGGTTGCGTGAATACTTGAACATTTCAGAATACTGTCTCTCGACCGCATCTATCTTTGCTTTGGCCTCATCTGCCCACCTTGAAGAAATAGGCTCAAGAGCAGGTAAAAAAGTCAAGTTTTCGAAGTAATGTTCGGGAAATTGCTCCTCCAGATACGCCCGCTTAACCGCAGTTTCAGCATCTAGTGGTGGAGGGGCGGGGATCGTCAGCTCAGTATCCCTGTGCGTGGAGGATTCAATCGCCTCTTTATCTGTTCTAGGCCATTTAGCAGAGACCTTGTGTTTACTTCGCGACTCAGTATCTTTTGGCGGACTCCTCTCCCTGCTGCATTTTTCTTGAGAAGAGGTTGAGTCTTTTGATTGCGGCCTGTCCTCTTCCCGACGACTTTGATAACCTTTATATCGTTCTGGGTCTGTCCGGACAGGAGAGCGAGAACGCGAAGTTCGCGAACGATAAGGATCATAGGGCCTTCTGTCCTCCCTACCGCGATCCTCACGGCGATCATCCTCAGTATCATAGGGCGGATTTGACATGCTGCGGCGAAGTTTCCTGATATCATATTAAGATCGGGACATCGTGCCTGCACAACAAAAAAAATGAAATTCAGGATAAATATTTTCACAAAGAGAGATGCTGTGAATAGTGGTGTTATTGTGTAAAGTGCGCCCTAAGTGGTGTTTTCCCCCCGACAAACCCGAGTCCGAAGTTAGACTAGTACGAGCGAGTTCTTTGGCCTTAGCAGGAGTGGTCTCTTCAGAAGAAGTGAAAACTAAAGTATTCTTCCTAAAATCCTCTGAAGTGTAAATAGTTTCAGGTAAGGGAAGATCCGCCAAACCCTGAAATAGTGGGTCATCAGTGCTAGGGACATCTCCCTCAGAAGCATCGATCGGTGACTCTTTGGAAGACGTTGACCTTTCCGGAGAAATGGCATCCTCGGGAACAGTATACCCTTCGTGGTGCTTTTCGGCCATGTTAGCCAATTCATCATCTTGGGTAGAAGAAGGAGAGGGTGAAGCTTGGAGAGGCACTGTAAGGGCTCTCGAACCTTCGCACGTTTCAGGGATTACGTCCACTGGGGGAATATATACATATGGAGCCGTCCCATGACCAATGCTACGAGTAACAGATAGCAACCCATGAAAATGAAGATATTCGTCCTTAAGGACTTCATCAATAGTTAAAAACTTCTGATCGTCATTAAGGAGCTGGTGCATCCGGTCAAAGAATACTTGGTCTGATATTTGTTTTGGGTTATCGACTGCAAACAAAAAGAAAAACGAGTTAAGGCGATGGCTTGAATGTATAGAGTCGAGATTTAGAAAACCAGTGCTTTACTTGATTTCGTCCACCTCTTAGCACACCCTGGCTGCCGCTTCACATAAAAATATTCCAGCCTGGAATCCCCATCTTTACTACTGAATGGCACTGGAATTATTTTCCTCTTAGGGACAGACTCAAAGTAACTGAAAGAAGGAGTCTCTCGAGTCTGATGCTTGAAGTTATAGAAGAAATGAACCTCATCAAAAGTGAGCTCTATGCCTAAGATCTCACGGTACGCTACATATAAGGTGTACAAGTAAGCATAAGAATTAGGGTGCAGCTGCATGGGGGCAATCCGCATTTGTCTTAGAAAATCGACGACGAAAGGAGAAAATGGAGGGATAGCCCCGACTATGCACATCAACCGAGTAATTGCCATATACCCTTCTGGAGGGTTGTGGGGACAGTCAGTTCTCGAAGGCACCAGGGTGTCCCTTTTTAGTATCCCGTATTTTAGACAAATTCGGATAAGTCTGTCGTTGTCAATCGTCGATTCAACAGAATCTTGGGGTGATTCCAATATGACGGCAGATTCAAATTCATCAGGAGCTCGGTCATCGCCAATCCCTCCTTCCTCTTCACAACCTAGGGAAACTCCACCCTCCGAAGACACATTGTCGCTTTCGCGAGTTCCAACCTTGTAGTATGAGCCCTCATCATTCCATTCTGGATCTGAGGAAGAAGATATGTCCTCAAGAGTAATTTTGTTGGATGTCTCCGGGGCCTCCTTCTTCCCGGCTAGTCTAGAAGAGCGTCTGGGTCTCATGGTCACAAAACTATTGAAGAAGCAATAGCACAAGTTAGAGTAAATTATCCCGTATCCCCCCGTGCATGTGTGCAAACTAAAGTGTAAACAGTGTATGCGGAAAGTGTAAAGTTAATGTTTGAAAGTGCGACACAAAATTTTGGCAAAGTAATAAGGATCAAGGCAGTTTTGATGTCCATTTATGTTCATAGGGCACTATCCTAACTGTCCATTAAGTTGAAGATTACGCCAAGAGTTGATTGGGCTAGTTAAACGAGTTTTTATGCCTTAAGATGGATTGCTCTTCGGTTCGGTTCGGGCACATTCATTGGGATCGGATCGGGGGCGTAGCCCTGCCTTGGGCTCGGATAAAAATTGAAGCTCAGGAATCAAAATCAGATCGGCTCGGAAGTAGATTCCCCGAACGGTTCGGGTCGGATCACGCAGTCATGCCTCTCTCCTCCTTTATCTTACAGTCCGACCCGATCCGGTTTGGTGAGCTCCATTCCCCCCTTTTTTAACTACTCGCCCCGACCCGATCCGACCTTCTGCATTTCTCTTCCTTTTCCTTTCCTCCACTTTCCATACTCCATCGCCCGAACCGACTCCCCGTGATCTTCTTTTTCTTCTTCTTTGATCTTAAACCCAATTTCATCCCTAAGACCCCAGCCATGATCAAACGAACTAAAACTCCCTCTCCCAACGCCTCGAAGCAGCAACGAAGCCACCAACAACAATAATGAAGGGAGAGGGTGTTGTAGTGTGGAAACCACATCTAAGTCGGTCGAATTGACCGTAGATTTCAATTAAAACCTATTATCATGAAGTTGATCAAGGATTTAAAACTACCAAGGTGGATAAGCTGGAGATTCGCACGAGAATGGTAAAAAGTTTTTCTCTTTTGAATCCTAGAGTTTCGGAGCAGAACTTGCAAAACGAAAAAATAAAAAGAAAGTGAGATGAAGATGAAGGCTGAATTTATATAAAAACATGGTGACTATTCGTCTCCCCATTCGGACCGGCTCGAAGGTCCAGTAGCGTAGCTTGGCCCACTAGTCCAATGCGAAATATAAGAAGAAGGGGATCCGTTCGGGTCGGAATCCGAACCGAACAGAATGTCGTAACTCAGCAGTGCATGTGAATTAAACTAAAATCCTAAGAAGAGGACGAAAGCACAAGGAAAATCAGAGGGAAGATTACTTAGAAGGCGCTGTGCAATGATAATCAAAGCATGCTCCGTCTCCAACAGAAGCATCCTTTGAGGGGGCAAAATGTTAGCCCACTTTGTGAACTGGGCAACACAAAGTCGAGATGTAAAGCGCTGAAAAACTTAGAAAGCATCATAGCGGATCGGATCGGAGAGACGCTGCTGTTCGGATCGGAGAGTTGTTGCGATTCGGATCGGAGAGCTGCTACTATTTGGATCGGAGAGCTATTGCCAGTTCAAAACGGAGCGGAGTAAAATGGATAAGGACTCAATATTAGCTCAAGTCGGGTCGGATCGGATTCCCCGATCTGAACCCCATCTGCACACTCCTCCGAACCGAACCCATATTCCATGTCGTTTCCCCCCACGATCGCCTAAATATGCGGAGCGGTTATGACCAGTTCCTACCCACAATAATCTCTACTCTGATGCGCTATCAACACTGGAGTCCATCCGAACCCGAAGACGATGGGATGGAAGACACGTGGCTCCGATCCGGATCGGGTTCTGACTAAATTTTCACCTATATATACCTTGCCTGGAGACAATTAAATGGATCTTCTTTTTAGCACTTTGAGAGTTCAACCACTTTCATAAACCGATTTCCAGCACTCCTGGATAATCCAAATCGTCTTACAACATTTGTTTTGAAACAATTGAATGAATGTATGTGAGTTGTGAGTGAAATTGAGTGAATATCTCATTGTAATTGCAACTATATCATCGAGAATAGTGATTGACAAGTGGACGTAGGCTTTTCAACGCCGAACCACTATAAATTCTGTGCCTCCATTTTACTTTTGATCTTATTTTATTCTGGTTTTAGTCAATTTGGGTGTTAGAACCACTTTTTGGTCTAACACTTACCAAGGTCACCTCTTCAATTTCCCCTTTGATTTGAGCTTGAAATTGCAAAACCTAGCCTAGGGAATTTCTATTTCCCATTCCCTTCCCCATTTCTATTTTCTTTTGAGTGTTTGGAGTGAATGAGAGGAAGAGATAACTAAGAGGGGTTATATGATGAACTAGGCTAGCTCAACCAAGACCCAACCCAAAGTGCCAAATTTCCGAATCTTGGAACATATCGATGCTTATAGTCAAAAAGATCATGAACGATGATCCGGACTCAATGGAAGTGGTTCCGAGTCCTAATTTTATCATTTGTGAAAAATGACTTTTTGAGCGACACATCGGATACGACGGTATATTTAAATAAAATGTTTAAATCTAAAATCGTCGAATGAGCGGGTTGTTACAGACTTCCCCCCTTAAAAGAATTACATCCCCGCAATTCCTTAAGATGAAGTAATGAGTAACAACCGAAAATAATACCACGAACTGGTACCACAAGAACCGACACGAAATGAAAACGATTGCATCAACGGCTAGGTGAGATCCCAATTTCGTATCACAAGATCATAAAAACTAAAGTTCAGTCTCGAATTCCATTACCCATGAAGGTAGTAATCCCAAACGGGTAAAATAATTCCAAAAAAAATCATAATCTCTATGAATTCAAATAGACTCGCCTTTCTTTGTATGATTCTCAAAGGAATGAGAATCAATAGAATGCACAAAAACCAAGCGAATCTAATTTGGAATTCAAGGAGCAACAGGACTGAGTCCTATAGACGCGAGATATCAATAATAGATATTTCTCTTAGGATATGAAATGGGAAATTTCAGTGATTGACTAATCCATTCCCAAACTCAATCACGACGATGTAGTGAACATCAAACCTGAGCACTCTAGTCTTGCGACAAGGTGGCTGACACCAACAAAAGCACAACACAGAGATTCCACCGAATTTAGCTAAGGAAAGAAATTTTCGAAGGAATAATCAATTTTAATATCAATGATTCATGGTTGATAACGGAATACCAACCAGCTAGAAACCGATAAACAAATATTGGTAACGGAATACCAATGAACTACAAGTCGATGATCAAATATTGGTAATGGAATACCAATGAACTAGAAATCGATAACAAATATTGGTAATGGAATACCAATAAACTACCCGGGGAAATCGATTTCTAACTAGGTACTAAATCTCATTTAGTAACCATAAAGACGAATCATTAGGAATTATATGAAATTCCCAATATTTAGAAACTCGGGTATCATTTCTAGAAAATCAGAAACATCGAGAAGATGATGGATAAGTAGTGCATAACTTACCACTTTGGAACAACAGGATTTAAGATAATTTTCGGCCAAAAATCTCAAATCGCAAAAACATCAGCAATTAATCAAAGAAACAATAGACAATTTCTCTAACAAGATGAGATTAAACCAAAGAGGTCATAATTCCAAAAGATTTGATTGACAAGGGTTAACAAACGTGAGGAGACAATTGTCAATCCAAATGATTCAAACAACCAAAGGAGGAATATCAAAAGAGATCATCCTTTCGATATTCATTTCTAAGAACAACTCAAGGCTAAGTCCATAAGTGAATTGACTATAGCACTTCCGAATGATCGACTAGATCATAGATTCGAAGAAAGGAGTTATTGAGCTTGTCGTGGATCGCAAAACCCAAAGCTTCCCTCCCCAATGAGAATAACGCGAGATTCCCAATCATTAAGAATTTCTGAGAATCAAAGAACTGAAATCCAAAAATTAGAGACATAAATAAACAACTTTTTGGGTTGTTCCTAGAGTTATTTAATTTACTCAAAGGAAAGATTCAAGATAATTTCTAATTAAAAATCCTAAACCACTCAAATTCTTGGAATTGCTCCAAGGATATCTAGAAATAAATCATCTAGGAAAATTAACAAAAGACTATGAAGATCGCAAAAACCCAAAAATATTATTTTTTTGATTAACTTATTAGAAGTGAATTTTAATTTAGGAATCACTTCGAATGTCAGATTGTCACATAATGGTGTTTAGGAATTCCGAACTACAACATGGCGTCCCATATTTTGTTCGAGATCCTTAACGCACCCGATGGACAAGTTAACACAAGGAAATCCTCACAATTTCTAATGTTCATGCACATCTCGCGGAAAATATAAAAATTCAATAAATCGTTCAGGATGGCATAAAGGAAGTAAAATTCCTTTATCAACTTACGAATAAAACACAAGTGATATCTTTTGATAACAAAGATCACGCTCGATGTATATCAAAAGAACATAAATAAAATAATCTCTGAACAAGGTAAATGACATTAAGGAATTAATGACACGTGCCTTGACTCAAGAAGAGGTATCACAAGAAGCGGGATGCTTTCCCTCGTTCTTGATCTTTAGTTTGGAACACAACGAGGTAACACAAATGAGTTGTTTTAGCACGAAGGCTCGGTGATCTCACACCAAACTAGAACTATATAGCTGACAACAAGGGAGTATATTTAGTCTCAAAGACATGGTATCTCCATACCGAACGACAAGTGATCAATAGACCATGCTAGGCACGTAACGAGTACGAAACAATCTCAGCTATAAATCAAGAAATATCAGGATCAAAGGCGCTTACAACGTGCGTAACGACTCACGGGCAAGATATCCAATGATCAGTCAACTACAAGAATCATTAATGATCCACAAAATAAGTGTGATACACAATAGGATAGTTTTCAATTACACAAGTCCAGTAATTATCCGTCAAAGCAAACACAAGGGTCCATAGTCCTCATGTTTACTAAGGCGTTTAATTAAATTTCTCATACAAATGAAGTAGTTATGACAATGTCAAATTACAATCACCGAAGCGAACGACAACTTGAAATTTACGTTTTAATAACGTAATCCATACAAAAACAGACATCGATTAGCAACTCGAGTCAAAAAATGAAACAGAATCACCAATAGAGCACAATGGCCCTAAATAGACTATAGAAATCAACCTGAAGAGGACGAGTCGACAACTATTCCAAAAGGCTAAAAGTAGGCCACTTGAGACATAATCACCCCTCCCGTAGGAGGTATACTGGGTGAACCGGCACTTGCACGGCTACGACCAACTATTTCGCTTCTTTAAGGAAAAAGGAGGAAAAAGTTAGTCTCACGTTGAATTCAAACGATGCGAATTCAATCGAAATGGAATCGTATAGGAAGATAAGCTATGACGGGCCTTAAGACTCTAACTAAAACCCTAAAGCATGATTCTCGAGAGAGGCTTAAGACAATACCATCGTCGTACTATCTTACACTGTTCCGAAAAGTTGGCTCTGATACCAACTGTAGCGCCCCGCCTCTATACCCACTATCGTTTGGTTCAATTCAGAGAAATGTCACAGACCATAATGGAGAATGAGGTTTGTGAAGGGTGACCGATTGTATAATTGCTCCATGTAAGGAATGCACATCGAATTCTGATATCGATTAAAATTTCGACATGACCATTCAGCACATAGTGCAACTAAACAACGGCTATATGCAATCCGGAAAGCAGTATAAAATTGAAACACCCCACCTCCGTTAGAGTCACTCTCAAAGGGAATGCCCTAATTTTGGTGGAGGTTTATAAGTATAAGTCACAGATATACAAGACAGATATAAGAACACATATTTGTAAACAGCGGAAAATCAACAAACTTTTATTTCATAAAAGCAAATACGTGCTACAACGACATCACCATAATTGTCTTACATTTTTTCCAAAAACATAACACTTTCATAATCTGTCTTGATTACATTATTTAAAGAAGCATAAATAAAACATAGATAAACTGCAAAGGCCCCATAGAGTTTGTCCAAAGCCATAGTTTCAAACGAAAAGGTCCAAGCAATACATTTCTCTTCTTCAAGCTGGATGTTAAGACCGGTCAAGTTGCTGTGTTCCCTCCCTGTGGACCTGGGGGGGGGGGGGGGAACGGAAGAAAAGAAGACGAAAGAAAAGTAGAGTCAGACATAAAGCCTGAGTAAGTCTAGTACTATTTTGTCTATGAATAAAGAACTGGGTATGATAAGTATAAACAAGAAGTGGGAAAGCACTATAAACTTGGTTAAGTTGTCTAGGGTCGAATATACTATCGTACCCCATGTAAATCTCTGAACCCATATAAACTAGTTTCCAACTGGCACCCCATAATCAGGGTGATGTGATCCATTCTATGATGATCGGCTCCTACTCGCATAGTTACATGTGTCTTATGGCCCCCGATGTTGTAGTTACCTATGATGGTCCCACCATGGGGTGTATCAAGTCCCATGGTGGCGGCCCGACACAATCCTAGAGTGCACAGGTATGCTACTAGTGTCCAGTGCCTTATTTTTCTGCGCCGGAGTTTGTGCACGCCCGCACCCCGTTAGAACCTACACTGCTACACCACCGCCGTCGATTTGACCTCTTACAATCAGCCCAGTAATCGTGCCCCACCCTGCCTAGTTTCAGGGTATCCTGATACACCTTCTAGGGTTACTGCTGAAAAGGGTCCCCCGTTACTAGGGTTTCTATCTCTAGCCAACATGCTAAGTTGGTTAAGTGTTTCCTAACCTAACCCCCACCAGTCCGTTTAGTTTAGCATGTTCCATTTTTATTAAGTCTTTAGTTCACTTAATCCTAACAATCCAGACTCAGCCTTAATTGTCTTATTAAGGCCCTAACCTCTCACATTAGACATGTATTGTTGTGGCTGCCGGTTGGTTCCGGGCAGTCTTACGCCACAACTCAGTCTAACCTCGGGTCCTTATTGGGCTCCATGTTTAACCTCCCACATTGGATAGGTATTGTTGTGACTACTGGACAGCCGGGCGGTTCCGGGCAGGTTTACATCACAACTCAATCCAACCTCGGGTTAAACATATCGTATGTTCTACATTTACATATTTTGTCTTTCTTCTTTATTTTCTTATATGTAAATATTTGCGGCCCATTATTAAGTTAAGGGTGTAAAGGTTACACCAATCATGGGCCCAACCCATACTTGAATTTGGGCCCTTCTATTTTATATTTTCATTCATTAGTAATTTTAACCCAACGTTATTTTCCCCCGTTTAACATGTCCGTTTATTATATATATGTTGGGCTTAGCCTTTTAAAGCCCAACCTAGCCATGCAAAAGGGGAGGTTTAAAGCGTGATTACATACACAAAAAGGGGAAGGTGAGCGTATGAACTTGCAACATAACGTTGGAACTACAAAATAGAAAATGGTGTACTTGCATAGTGGTAATATATACTTTGGTCATAAAGCATAGGTGACATGAATCAAGCCATATAAACTTGTAGTTGAGATAAGAATCTAAATTAGGTATCATTATTGACACATAGTCATAACTACAACATGAACCTATATTTTTATTTAGGCATAATGTCAAACATAAGCATGGCATAAATATTTCTAACATAAGCATGGCATAATGTCAAACATAAGCATGGCATAAGTATTTGTTCACATAACCATGGCATAAATATTTCTAACATGAAATCATGATTTTTACTTTAGTCATGCAAACTTGCAAAAAGGGATTTTTGAACCTAACCTAGCTATGTACCACATATGTCATCATATAATTCTTGTTGACAATTTCAATTATGCAAATTATCAATCATAGCCTAGTCATATTCATAAGTTTGCAAATAGGTGTTCTAGTACAAAAGCATGGCTTAATACATGATGCCAAATTCTCAACATAATTTCATATGGATTATAATAACCCAAACTTATTCCAATTACTCACAAAAATGATTTTTGTATAAAAATACATATTATGATGGCATAGTAGCAAAACCCCAAACTTGCATGAATTTCAATTAATCAACTACATACATGTAGCTTCAACATGGATTACATAATTTGCGAATATTCCAAACGTATACTTGCATAGAACTACCGCATGTAGTTCTTTATAATGAATAACATAATTCGAGAATATCCCAAATCGATAAGAATCATAGTAACGCACAAATATGAATTGTTTATCACCACATCCAAGTATACAAACTAACACAGTTATTTGTTCATACCAAAGTAATACTCTACTTACAATGGTATGGCGAATTCTCTAATTTAGGGATTTGAAGATGCGGTTTGATTTGATTGAGTTGCTTTATGCCTTAGAATTTGCCTCCTAATCCTCTCTCCAATTGGTGGCTACCCCTAGTCGTTCCTCAGCAACATGGCGGCTTTGTTCTTATTTTTGAATGAATAGATTAGGGTTGAGTCTAGGGTCCTTTTTATAGGGGTAATGAACTGATTAGGGCCATTGATGTTGCTTGGATTGATCGTAGCCATTCATTCGCAAGAGAGACCAATTAGAGCCTGCCACCTAGCCCTAATGACAAAGCAGACCACAGAAAATCGACCAACATAGAATAGGCCAGCCAGGTTGGACTGGGCTCGACCTGGCTCTGGACCAGGTCGACATGCCTGTCGACAGCCCTGTCGACAGCCCTGTCGACCTGGTTAGACCAGGTCAACAGCCCAGTCGACCTGGGTGCGTCAGGCGGGTGTTTTTCCTCCCTAGCCCATTGGGCCCCATTTTGGAATTTAAACTTGATTTTCTGAGATATTTTATTCTGTTTGAATTTTAAATTTAATTCAGAAACTTCCGAAGGCCATATCTTCTTCATACGGACTCCGTTTTTCGAAAACTCGGACTCTATTTCGCGTATTTTTCCGAGACGAACGCAATGGCGTATCCCGTTTCCCTTAGTTCTTTGATTTGAAATTGATTATACTTTAATTTATGAATTTCACAGTTGTAGAATTCGCGGGGTGTTACAAAAATAGACAACAACAATAATATAAATATGGTATGTCTCATAGCCAGACACAGAATAATCATATCACAAAGGCGAAATAGATATGAATAACCCAAGGATGTGTACAACAAGATAGTAATCAACAAAGATCCACTAATCCTAAAAGAATAGATACATACACCATGATCTAAATAAAAGAATATATACACAACGATATATAACGTCATCGATAAATGTACATAAAACTGCGGAGACATAGCAGCAAGCTGAAAGCGGAAGATCAATCCTGCGATGAGTCCCAAAGGAGTACCTAAAATGACTCGGCCTGACTCGAGTATTATTTATAAGAAAATAAACAATAAACGGATCAGTCTAGTTGTACTTATCAAATAAACTGAGATAACAAGAGATATAACATAGGATGACATGAACATGGCATGTCGATACAATCAGGAAATGACAATGGAATGCCAGCACACAAATATCTCTAATTAATCTCCTAGCTAATATAGAATGCAACATTCAAATAATAGCCTACAATAGGAAATGACAGCGGAATGCCAAATACATATCAAATTGATGACCATCGCATCAAAGTAAATCATGAATCGTAAATCCTTTCTCAAATTGACGCGCTTCGCGTCAAAGTAATCATAAATCATCAAGACATCATAAATCATCAAGACATCATAAATCATAAAGGGACAGACCTGTTCACAGATAAGATACGATCTCTAGGTAGCGAACCCATAAGTTTGAGCCGAAGCTCCCCACAGAGCCGGGTCGTGACCCCGAAGAGAGAAAACACATAAATCATGAAATCTCTAGAAAACATCATAAAGAGGGGGGCAGGTCTGTTCATAGATGAGATACGATCTCTAGGTAGCGAACCCATTAGTATGAGCCGAAGTTCCCCACGAAGCTGAGTCGTAACCCCGGAAGAGAAAAACATGAATCATGAAGGTTTGACCGAAGTCCCATAGGTGAAATCCAAGAATCGAAAATCCCACTCGGGCGATCGAGGACCACAAAACACAAGTCATAAAGGATCACATCGACCCGGGTGAATAGAAATTACTCCGAGCTAGTTAATATAAGGAAATAGCAACATGTCCCATAACCACATGCTATTCTCGAATATTTACACACTCGTAATTGGTTCCTATTCAAAACAGAGAAAATCATAGAAGGAGCATTGCCACGGTTTTCGATCAGACGAGTCCTAGAATTAACCATCGAAGCAAAAGCAAGGGTTCATTGTCCTTGATTTTACTAAGACATTTAATTAGATTTCTCATACGAACGAGAAAAAGGTTTATAAAATATATACTAGTAGATTTGAAGAAGGTTCATAAAGCGATTTCGTAAATTAGCTTCGTATAATGTAGTAAGATTGGAAACCATTTTAGTACAAGAATTTGATATCTACTAATAACATAAAACCTCTTTATAAACTTTCAAAGTGGCAGTAAATAATAGTACGATTGCCGAGGCAAATCGAAAAAGGGGGTTCACGTCACAATGGCGTGATCTCAAATCATAAATCATAAACTCACATCACGACAACATACATGAAATCAAGGGATAACGGTTGTAATTTCGATTAACGAACGAATCGAAATCCCAAACTAGCACCCGAAGGTTTTAAACTACATCGGAATAGACTCTAAGGATATTGAGTCGATAATTCACGTTTTAGAGGCGTGAATCGTCTTAACAAGAGTATCGAATAAATTCGATATACAAAATAAAGTGCATGGGCTTTAGAATGATCACTTCTTCAATTCACATCATAAACAAATGTTAATATACCAAGAAGGATCAGCATTGGAAGAATCACATGAGAATCAAAGTCGAGGAATCGAGATGCAGAAATCTACGAACCAGAGAAACTGACAAGTCACAAACGAAGTCGAAATGGGCCGAAACTTGGCCGGGAATGTGCTCAAACGATACTAAACTATTGACCGTGGTCCATCGGTCAATAGCAGTTTCAGGCAGACAGACGTCTGAGCTGTAGTGACAAACGTCTTTCACTGCAGGAAGCAGTTTTTTTATTTTTTCTGAGAGTCGGGACAGACGTATGACCCATTTTGGTTAGACGTCTGAGCTGAAGCAATTATTTATTTTCTCCCCCAAACATTGACAGACGTCTGTCCCCCTCCCGAACAGACGTCTGAGCTGAAGTATGGCCATTATTGCTTAGGAAATGAGGTGCAAACGGTTCTCGGACGAGCTCGGATCAACAGTGATGGCTTATAACACTTTCTAATTGAAAATGAAGCCTCCTTAGCTCACCGAAATCACTCAAGAACACATAAATTCACAAGCAAGCATTCATACAAGATATTTGTGATGGTTTCGATCATAAGTTCAAAGGCGAACTAAATTTCAAACCAAAGCTATCAAATGCGATTCAAACTAGAACAAGATGGTTTGGCAATGCTAAAGGGAAGCTACAAGAGCATGGGTGCACAAAATAACTTCACTTATAACATGCACAAACATTCACACAAGATATTTGCAATGATTCTTGGTTGTAAACTCCAAAACAACCAAATTATCTAACCAAAACAATCAAATGCAATATAAGTGAATTGTGAAGTTTTAGAACTTGTCGGTGCGACAACGGAGCTTCACAATATCACCAATCGACCAGTAGCTTATGAATTAGATTGTGTGGACAATTCTAATCATAATTTTCAACTCAATGAAACATAAATACAAGAAATCGGCTAAGTTACACTAACCTAACCAATTCACAAGCACAAGCAAACTCGTATGAACACTAAATTACACTTGTACAAGCCAATGACTTGTGGCATAGATGTGAGTTCAAGAAAAACTCACCTTGGTTTGTTAGAAGCAAGAAATCAACCCAAAGCTTTGCTAAATCAACCTCTCTTCAACCAATACTCATGAATCTCCAATCTATGAGCATATCAACAAGATTCCTAAGAGTTAGGTCATAGGAAATCATAGAAATCAAAGAGGAAACAAGATGGAGAAGATGAAGAAGAAGATGGAGAAGCTTACTAAGGTCACCTCTTCAATTTCCCCTTTGATTTGAGCTTGAAATTGCAAAACCTAGCCTAAGGAATTTCTATTTCCCATTCTCTTCCCCATTTCCATTTTCTTTTGAGTGTTTGGAGTGAATGAGAGGAAGAGAGAACTAAGAGTGATTATATGATGAGCTAGGCTAGCTCAACCAAGACCCAACCCAAAGTGCCAAAATTTTGAATCTCGGAACATATCGATACTTATTGTCAAAAAGGTCATAAACGATGATCCGGGCTCAATGGAAGTGGTCCCGAGTCCTAATTTTATCGTTTGTGAAAAATGACTTTTTGAGCGACACATCGGATACGACGGTATATTTAAATAAAATATTTAAATCTAAAATCGTCGAATGAGCGGGTTGTTACATAAATAATTTCTGATGAATTCCTAATAGTTGAGGTTAGGAAGCTAACGCAACAAAGATGGGTGTCATTCAGCTTTTACAGGCAATACATACGTGTATAAAGAAACAAATGTAGTTCTTCAAATATGCTTTTCTATTAATACAAACTATTTTTCATCGAACTTGTTATCGTTACGTGTCTAACCAAAATTTTTTACCGGACAGTTGTTACAACAATAACTAGTGATTGTTGATAATATAAACTTACCATCTGTTCCCTAGACTTACCTCTCTGTATATAGCTTTCTTCCATTTCCTCTAAGAACGTCAGGGCCATGAATAGTTTACAATCGCCAAATAACTGTAAAAATTGTAATGCAAGCCTTATAACTACAAAAAATGAAACTAAAACATTTCGGAATAAAACGATTGACTTTTCAGTTTTTACAGGCCAATGGGAAAAAAAATTCAACTAAAAAATTTGATTTTTCTTAATGTTTCAAGTGTACATTCATATGTTATTTTGGTTTTCTTCTTTAATTCTCTTTGTTCTGTTTTGTTTATAATTTTAATCTATATTGTGTAAGTTCTGAAACGTTCCCTATTTACTATTTTGAGTGTCTGTTTCAGTTTAAAAATTAAAAATTAAAAATATAAATACGAATACAAATTCTTAATTCAGATTTTTCCTCCCTGAAAATATGTAGTTTATCATTTTAGTTTAATCCCAAAATCAGCTTCTAAATCCTAACTACCCAGCCTTTCTCCCTTCCACCATTCAATGATCAACCATTCCTTTATCAAAATAGATAAATTTATTAATTAAAATAGATAGTTTATTCATCAACAATGAACATTAACAGCAAATTTATTTTATTTTCTCTGTCTATTTTTCTAATCACTCAATAATCAGTGACCGCACTCCAATAATTTTCTCAAAGATCAATAACTCATACCAGGAACATAATGATTATCAGAACTTATATAAATTACAACAACCAAGAGTGTCATTGTTACTTCAGATGTGACAAAAGATGGAAGTGACACTGTTAACATATTACGGTTTAAACTCAAATAGATTACGGTTTCAAGCGATACAAGCAAACAAAAACAAAGACTATCTGAAAACTATCGAATAAGTTTGTGATCAATTGAGGTGAGAATAGATCGGACAAATTGCAGACAAATAAGAGAAGAAAAATATTACCTTTGCGATGGACTGCGATGAATCTGAAAGAGAAGATGAAGTGCCGATGGAAAACGAAAATCACCCAAATTCTAATTTAAAGTTACGCGGCCTGAAAGTCATTTTGTTGAGAAGCCGAAAGCCAATAAATTTGGCTTTTGAAATAAGTAAAAAAGCTAATTTTGAAAGCCCAAATAAACTATGCAGTCATGTGGGCTTTTATGCTTTGGATTTTAAAAAGTTGAAAAGCAACTTATTTGAACCCATCCAAACGAGCCCTTAATAAGCCAAATGCCATCTACCTACAGTTGTATTTTATCAATTTATAGTTATGGAACTCTTGACTATAAATACAACTCACTATCAAACTATATAAGACAAAAATTTGGTGATTTGTCTTCCTTTTTGTTAAACACCAAATATAGGTATAGCGTTAATTTGTGCTATATTCTAAAGAAGAGTTGATTTTTCAAGAAATGAATGAAACTGTTTACTTAAATTTTTTGTTCATTTGGCACTAATCTTATATTGTTTTGGCAGTGACTTATGGTGAGTTCAGCGTCTACAATCCTGCAAAAAAATCATATGAAGCTGTAACTAGTTAAAATTGATATAGGTTTCTGTGATGTACTTTGTTCTTAATTATTAATCTTTTCTTGTTTTACCGTGAACTTCAGAATGTAGTAAGCTACTAGGCTGGACATGGGGTTATGTGTGAAAAGAAAGATATAGCGCTAAGAACATGTTTGCATTAATTATATTCATTTTCGTCCATTTTGTTTTGTTGCCTATACACATTCTGGTATCAGGTGTTATTGAAAGATGTAAGGCTAGTTCTTAGAAGCATTTTAAGAGTTCCTATCCTTATTACAAGCTGTTGCCTTTCACCTTCCACCTCCCCAAACTTCAAGATCATCTCTGAGTATGGTTCTTGCATTTCTCTTAGTTCTGCTTCCAACGATTTATTTTGCTATTTCATTTCTTCCATTCTGGACAGCACTTCATTCATTTTGCTTTGATCATAGGTGAAGGGAGTGTATTCTTCCCCTTTAGGCTTTGCGTCAGCAGTGAGATTACTTTGGTTTCTCCTGCAGCAATTTTCATGTTTGTACTTGTTCAGTTCATCATTTTGTGCAATTGAATCCTGCAAATAATTCCCTTTAATACTTGTAGCATTATCAAATTGTTCAGAGTGTGCATGCACGCTGTTAGCAATTTCACAACCTCTTGCATCCACACTATTTATCTCAACATTTGAGACAATGTCTGCTTCATGCTCACTTAAGATGTCTTCATTTCTTTTTAAAGACTTTATTTCCGATTCACTGGACAGGCATTGCTTCAATTTGGTGCACTCTGTAGCAAGTGTTTGTACCTTAAAGTTAAGAGTTTTAATTGTGACATCTTGCTCAACCTTCAACTGTCTCAAATATTTGAGTTCTTCAATTGACTTATGTGTTTCATCCTTCAAGATAGAGAGCTCTTTTCCAAGGTTGTCATTCTCTAATGTTTTTTCTAGCAATATAATTTCTTGTTCATGAATAGACTTCTGTAGTTTGTCTAACTCGATTTCCATCTTCTCTTTAAGCTCCATCTGTTCAGAAAGATAACTTTTCTCTCTAGTGTATTTCTCCAGTTCAGCCTTGACAGTTGCCATTTCTTCGAAGCCTTTTGATTTGCTTCTTCAGATTTCCTTTGGTTATGTCGCTCCTCTCTTGTGTTTTTTAGTTCGAAAAGCAGCCTATCTATCTCGGTTGTCTTAACTTCAACCAATCTAAGTAGCTGCTGATATTTGAGTAGGTGTTCACGCCTTTGTGACAAAAGTTCCTCCTTGTTCTTTTCCGACAAATCTACCATATGGAGTTTCTCTAACCTAAGTTCTCTGCATTCTTATAATGTTTTCATTACCATCTCTTCATTTGGATGAAGTCCAGGGGAAAGTTGGGAAGAAATATTTAAAAATTCTTCGCTGATGTTATCTAAGGTGTTTGCATCATGCCATCTGCTTTGTCTCAGTTTTTCCTTTGCTTGAATAGCTTTTTTCTCCTGCTCGACTTTAACCTGTAGCACTGCTGCAAGTTTAGCTTTGTAAACCGCTTCTTGCTTCTTGATTTCTTTCTCCAAACACTCAACTTGTGATTCAAGATCATTAATAATAGCTAAATGCGCTGAACATTCATTTTGCATGCTTAATTGTTCTGTCAACCGAATTTGATCTAGTCTTGAAGACATGTCATGGTTTTCTTGTTTCAAAATCTCATAATCCAGCGCTAGCTGTTCCATTTGCATTTCAGTATCTTCACGATCCTTCTTATATAATTCTAGTTCATTCAGTATATCTATGTAATTTCTTTCATGTGAATATGCTTCATTGGTATCATCATGCTCCTTGACTAACATATCCAATTCATCATTCTCGTGCTCTTCTTCATGGTAAGAAACCATTTCAATTGATTCTTGCTTGATTATTTGATCTTTTGAATTCGTTACTTTGTTGTCATATTCTGTTCCTTTGCGCTTTTCCATGTTTCTCTGCTCTAGCAGCTCTTCAAGATCTCTCACAGCAAATAATAGTTCGGCATTTGCTTGCTGTGTTTTCTGTAGTTGTGATTGAAGGCTATCGTTCATTTTCATTTGATGATCGAGCTCTTCTTTTGTTTCCTCTAGCATCAACCATGGATCTTTAGTACCATAACGCAACATACTTGAGAATTTGTTATCATCTGCAGCCTTCTGCTTGGCAGCCTTGAGTTCTTCACATTCCTTTTTAAGCGAATCCCTCTCCTCTTTCAAACTGTTTACTTCCATTAGAAGATCCTGCCCTCTCCTCCTCTTCTTCACAACTTGTTTTCTAAGCGTCTGCAACTCAATATCTGATACCTCTAGCTGTCTTGCTAAAAAATCAGCATCGCTATTTTGCTTCTCGAGAGTAGTGTTAGTCTCTCCAGAAGTGTCTGCTGACCTATTAGTATTATGAGCTTCACCACTGCTGAGTGGTGAAAGAAAGCTTGATAACTGTTGTTGTTCTTGATTCAGGATTCGCTAGGCGTATATTGTCCTGAACTGTATTCAGATCCTGAAGTTTATATTACATCAAAACTGCTTGATTTCCTCAGATTTCCACTCAAGTCATCACTAGATATATTTCTGCTCGAATGAAATTTTAGTGGTGCCTTGTTGTTTATGATAGATCCTTCTTCTGTAGAAGGATTTACGTTAGTAACACCTTTGGCCGTTCCACTACCTTCACAGTTTGAAGTACTTAATTGGCTCATCAAAGTTTTTCTATGTTGTTTGGTAGCAGGACCTCTATTCCCGGTGGTTTCTTCAAAGATATCTTCATTTTCACAGTTTTCCCTTCCTTCCACCCCACCATGCTCTGGATGGTCACATGTATAATGGCTCCATGATTGAAATCCTGAAGAGGCAGAGACACTGAGATAGGCTTAAATGCATCAGCATATTCTGTTACATTTATTTTGACCTCTCCTAAAACTCCAGATCTTGATAATCCAACTGCAGAAACTATGAATTGATAAATTTTATCAGCAATCTTTCCAGTTTTCGCGTCTTGGGTAAGCTTTACTGTCACATAAACCGGATTCAGCCATCTGCATTCCCCATTAACAATAGCATATTTCTCGGATTTTGCAATCTACGTACAGACACTATAGCCACCATCATTAATTCCCATTCTACTAACGGCACCTTGGTTGCTTTGAACTACAATTTGAACTCAGCTTTGATCTTGTTTTCTCATTTCTCCATCTCGCTGCTTTGAACATCTTCGAATAGATTTTAAAATCACATAAATTTCATACTAATGCATTGAGTTTTTAAGCCGCGGTGAGGAGAAAAGAAGAGGAGAAGAGAATAAGCTCAGATCTCAGAGTTGAGATCAAATGTTCGATTCTCCGTTGTCTTTGTAGCAGACAGTCTTTTGTTTTTGATAAGAAAATGCTAAAATATTGGTCAGTTGAATATTTAAGAGGCTTCTCTCTAACAATTTATGGTTTATAATAAATAGTGTTCAAATTGCAGATTGTAGGTGTAAAATAATCCAAATTTGAAAAAAAGAAGGGTTTATGAGGTGGGAAGTGGAGCAGTGTATAAGCTGGTAGTGATGATGATTATAAAATGCAAGCAGGTGTGTGTGTGTGTCTTTATCTGTTAGACCAACCCCAACGCGGGGTTGGTCAATGGGCAACTGACCCCCAACGCGGGGTCAGTTGCACACTTGGGGGTTGCTTTGGCAAACCCCAAGGTTGCTAAAGCAACCTGGTTGGTTGCTTTGGTTGGAACGTTTAGCCGACTTATTTAGAGCTGGTTAAGCTTAGCTGGCTTTAAATAAGTCGGTTAAGGTGCAAAATTTCTCACTTTAACCGGCTTATTTAAAGCCGGTTAAGGGGGATGGAATTAATTCCGCTCCCCCCTTAGCCGGCTTTAAATAAGACGGCTAAGGTCCAACGGCTATTTTACTAGCCGTTGCTCCCTTCCCGCCCCTCTCTCTCCTATACCCTTTCATCTTTAAATACAACATATTTTTCACTTTCAAAACACACAAAATTCTCTCATTTTACTTAACCATCAAAGTAGTATAATTTACAACATCCAATTGCAATGTCGAAGAAAACAAACAACAAGAATAATAAAGGAAAAGCGACGATGCCGACCCAAAGCTTTCCGAAACCGTTTGATTATGTTCATGATCAGCAAGAGTTTCCAACGCAAAATTTGTACCAGTGCAACGAACATTTTAGTTCAGGTACAATGCAAAACACTTCAAATTGTTATCTTCCACAGCAAAATCCTAACCTGTACCAGTCACAGCAAAATTCTAATCATTTTCAAAACACTCAAGTTTCCACCTATGGTCGTAACCCCTCTGTTCAACAATCTTATATCAGTCAACCCTATTCTTCCCCTAACAGCCAACATCAATCGACATTTCCGAATACCTCTCCCAATCTGTCCAGGAATTTAAACATGTTATTTGGGGATAATGGTCTTGAAAACGACAAAATGGGAAATGATAGCAATGAGATTTTTGAATCTGCTGGGATTCAGCCTCCTGCGAAGAAAATGGTAAAATGGTCACCTGATGAACAAGCAGAACTAGCATTTTGCTGGGTACAGTGTTCCAAAGATAACGTGAAAGGCACAAGCCAAACTGAAAGCTCATTTTGGAATTCGGTTTGTAAATTATTCAACGGTCGAAGTCCACATAATCCTGCACGCTCGGTCGACTCGTTGAAGCAGTCATGGAAGAGAATCAATGCTAGCTGCCAACTTTAGAATGGGATAATGAGTGGGTTGGCGAGTAGACAGCAAAGTGGAGAAAACAACATGGACATGGTAATAAATTATAACAAGCTTGTTTTGTTTTATGTGTTTTTAGATTATTTCCTTTATGTTACATAATGTTACGCAGCTTAGCGAAGCAAATGCTGTGTATATGGCCAAATCAAAAAACCAACCGTTTAATTTGCAAAAATGCTATGACATACTATGTCGGGAAGATAAATGGAGCAACGTGCGACATGAACATACCACGCAACGATTTATGCCGTTGAGACCAACCGAAGATGTAAGCCCTGGAAGCACAAATCCATCTGAAGACTCACCTTTTGCAACAAGTTCAGGTGGACGACCCTCTGGCAGGTATAAAGCGAACAAGAAACCGACGAAAGATTACAGTCAGTATTACGAGCAACTCGATGGACGTATGGCAGTTGCAGAGGAATCGAATAGGGAGTATATGGAAGCGAAGGAAGCAGCTAGGAGAGAGAGAAGAGAGAGAGGGGAGGAAAGGCAAAGAAGACACGAAGAGATGCAACAAACAAGAATCAATGAATTGGAGTTACGAAAAGCGGAGCTTGCTCGATAACAAAATGCAGATGATTTCACTCTTTAGAGTGTCAAGCTAGATGATCTAAATCCGATACAGAGGAGGTACATGGAAAAACGTCTTGAAGAGTACCAGAGACGTAATGTAGATTAGTCTGTTTCCTTTTCAGAGTATGTTGCAGTTTCATTTTAGTACCGGTTGCAGACCTTGTTGTACTTTAAGTATTTCAGTTACGTTCTTGTATTTTATGGATGTTATTTAGATGTATTAAATATTCTTAGAGCAAAGCATACAACCATTAATTTAAAACAAATTATTAAACTACCGTACGTACTGGCATACAAATGTAGATAATAAAGACATGAATCGAAACATTAAGCAGTTAATTAACTATTGGTTTCCCGCATACTCCCAGTAGTGATCAACTAGCTCTTCTCGTAATTCTAGATGTGCTTGTGGATCTCGGACTTCTTCAAGTCATTGCAAGTATTATGCAAACGTATTTGGGTCTTTATACGGTTTTTTCCTAAATTCAACTGCAATGTCCGGGTAGTTACGAAGCTGGAGTTCATATCCTCCTCGTTCCTCCTCAACAATCATATTATGTAAAATAATGCAACAGTACATAATGTCGGCTATATCTGCTTTATCGTGGTAGTGAACTTCATTTCGAAGTATATGAAATCTACCTTGTAGTACACCAAAAGCTTGTTCAATATCTTTTCTAAGACTCTCTTGCTGTTTCGTGAATAAGGCTTCTTTTGCATTGTTCGGTTTTCTGTATGCTTGCACCAACGTCTTCCATTTTGGATAAATTCCATCCACGAGATAATAACCAACAGAATGTTCTTTCTCACCGATTTTGCAGTTGCAAGGAGGTGAAAGGTCATTATATAAATCGTTAAACAAATAAGATTGTCGTAGAACATTAATATCGTTTAGAGAACCAGGAACGCCAAAAAAAGCATGCCATATGTAAAGGTCAAATGAAGCAACAGCTTCTAACACCATTGTAGCTTTTTTCATATGGCCTTTATATTGGCCTTGCAGTGCTACTGGATAGTTTTTCCATGTCCAGTGCATATAATCCAAGCTACCCATCATACCTGGAAAACCGCGTTGATCTCCCATTGCTAATAAGCTCGCAGTGTCATGAGGCGTTGGAGATCGAAGATACTCTTCACCGAACTCTCGTACGACGGTTTTACAAAATTGTTTCATACATTCCACTGCAGTTGACTCCCCAATTCTAATTTTGTCGTCAAGAGAGTCAGCAGAACTTGCATAACAAATCATACGTAGTGCAGCAGTAACCTTTTGAAGTGGTGAGATGCCAAGTTCGTTGATTGCATTTCTTCTATGTGTGAAATATACGTTGTTTGCGGACACTTTACTTAGTACTCGAGCAAATACCGTTTTTGACATACGAAATCTTCGACGGAAATATACCTCTCCGTATACTGGGTTTGCGACGAAGTAGTCCTTGACTAGTTGATTGTGACCAGAGGGGTAGTCGCGTCCATATCGCACTTCTTTTCTACCGACGGCGCTTCCACCTTGGGTTGAAGCTGAGCTTTCAGCAATATCACGTTCTATCGCGTATCTTGTTTCTTCTTGAAATGCCTATTGTTGTTTATTATGGCGGTCAATATACTCGTCAGATGTTGAAGAGGATGAAGAGCTTGAAGAACAGCACCATAACCTTTTTAACACACTCATCGGTTTAGTAGTTGCTGTAAAATAGTTTGTGCTTGACTGAAATAAGGGCACATCTATGTATAGCAATAAAATTGTGTCCCATGCTTTGATTCACTATTCACTATTTCCTCCTTAATTAAATTTTCCGTCCTTTAGTGTTATTTGTTACTTTACGTAACATGCTGTCCATGTATTTAGGGTTAGATCCTTTTACTTTATGTCACGTAGGACCTTTAGTTCTTTAGCCATTCAATTGATACCGTAGCCAATTAAGCTTACCAACTACTGTCTTGTAGCGCATTATTATGTCTGCTGGAATAATGTGAATCACATGAGAGGTCGCATCGCTTTTACAGGCTTTAATTGATTCGGGAGACATAACTTTTTTTATCACTGTAACACATTTGAATTTTAGTGCTCTACTAGTCATCCCGTGAAAGCGCAGTTGTCTGCCAATAATGTGTCCATCTTGTTCACAAAAAGGTATATAAATATGCCATATTTTCATCTTATAAACAACCAACACTTCATACCACTCGTATCTGATTCAACAATGGCAAACTGGGATATTGATGATGAAGAGATGAACAAATGCTACGATGTGTTTGAACTGTCACGGCAAGGCCTACGTAGTAAGAAGAGCAAGGAAAAATTTGTTCAAGATAATGAGGATACTTCCATTCCGCCGAAGACGAAATTTTTTTTGCACACTGATCGTTTACGCGCAGCTGTTGCAAATCAAAGGCCTGGTAGACAAATATTATATGAAGGACGTGTTGTCGAGCCCCTACACCCCATTGGGCCCACAGTACCGGGTGGAGAGTACCCAATTTGTCGTTGTGGAGTAGAATCGGTCGTGGTCGTAGCTAAAACGGAACAAAATGCTGGTCGTCGTTTTTTTGGTTGCGTGGGATTCGAGGACCACCGGTATTACCCGAACGAAGTCCAAAGTTGTAATTTTATGCAGTGGTTTGACCCGCAAATATGCAAACGAGGACTGCAGTACGCCTTGGAAGGGCAAGCAGAAATACGGCGCTTGAGTAAGATAGTTGCTGAGGCAACTAGACTTGGGTTTGTCAGAAATTCGTAGTGTCGTTGCTTACAAACTAAGTTCCTATTTATTGTTGTTGTACTTTGAAATTGTTGGTTGTTTGTTTTCGCATTTGCTTATTTTCTAGGTTCCAGTTCTATGTTGTTTATTAAGTGTTTCTAGTTCGGATGAATGAAGAACTTTTAAATTGGTTTATGTTTGAATCATCCTATAATCAATTTAACCAGTGTTTCCAGTTCGATTGACCGAATTACCTTGAGATACGAGCTTGTTTGCCACTACTTATTTTAATAAGTGGTTTCACAGGTGTACAGTAGCTTTTACTTTATACAGATGAGTTAAATATACAGGGACGTCCCCACCCACATGCCAATTGAACGAATAAGTTAATAAAGTTGGGTTGAGAACAATATGCTTTCAAATCAATGTCAGCTAGTTTAGACTCATATACAGTCATGTCATCTTTTTCTGAGCAATTTTGGATCACCCTTTACTCCTTTGGCCTTTGCAATATTGGGGTCGTCCTCGTTATTGGTAAACAATTTATAATTCTATTATTTAGTTATTTTATTTTCTTGACGAAATCGTCGTTAAATACCTGTCAAACAACTCACACCTCATCTACCTCATACACATTTATCTCCAAATATCATTTGCTGATCCCACACCTATGTCATCTTCTACAGATTCCGATGAACGGACATACAAACAAATTAGAGACCAGGATTTCGCAGACGAACTTGAATGGCTAACCGAACCAACACCTTGGGAACCACGAAGGAACGAACTAGCTAACGCACAGCGTCGACATGATGCTCAACTACCACATGTGCACCTTTCGTGCGAGCAGTCCGTCGCTCAGCCACGACAAGTTCCGTATGTACAAAGTTCTTACGAATAGGAAATTGATTCTCGTCCAGTTTGTTGCTACTGCGGCTATGTTGTTCAAGTTGTGGTTCGAGTAACTGGCAACGATATAGGTAGGCGCATTCAGCAATGTCCACTCTTTCCGAGTGGCTGCACTTACGAGGAATGGATAGATGAACCTTTCCCACCAAGGGCAATAACATATGCTAACGACCAGGAGCAAGCAATCAGAAGACTCGAAAATGAAATGGAGCAGTTGCGGTTTAACCGTGGTAATTAGGCGTCTTCTAGCATCCGTTGTTGTGTTTTTATAATTTGTTGTACCTTCGGTTTTTTAGTATTTCTACTCCTATACTGTAACCGTAATCGTTGTCAGAAACCTTGTATTTGTTTTGTATCAAATATCTCGTTGTTACCTTGTATTAGTTTAAATGGTTCCGTATAACAACACAACGTACGCATGAGAACGAACAAACACATAACATATAACGCACAAACAAGCATGAGAACGAACAAATACATTGCATATAACGCACAAGTACGCAAACTACGTAATACAACACAACAGGTACAAGCATATCACACAGACAAGGTAAAACAAGTACAAAACATACATGCATATCATAAGCTACTACAAAAGACAGCTCCATATGCAAAAGATACAAGCGACTACATCATGAATGCGTAATGTACAAGCGACGGCTAATCCTCAATTTGATAATTTAAATTATCAATTTACGTTTCAATCTAATTGCAGATTCATTAAAACTCCTTTTACTGGGTTAAAGAACTAATGTCATTTAAAACACAGTTCACGATAAACCCAAATCACATTCTATTTCTTATCGGGTTAAAGAACCAGTGTTATTTAAAACACCGTTCACGATAAACCCCCAAATCAATTCCAATCAAATATATCAGAAATTCCGATTATTTAAAACCCCTTTTAAAGCCAATTTATTTATTTAGAAATAATTGGGTTTTAAATTTAGTTCAAACTAGTTCATTTCGATAAAAATCTATTTTTATCTTTTCAAACATGGAGTTTTTCATCCCAATTTTTCCCGAATCATTTCTTATGATTTTACACAAATTATTGATATTTTTTTTACTAATTTTATCAAGGCCCGTACAGTCCATTTCCACCAATGGCCATCAAATTGCACTTATAACGACCTTTTCCAAATTTGATTTGGACGTATCTCCAAATCCAACCGTTAGATTTCAAATTTCTAATATTCGTTAGAAAGCTCTTTTCGATACGAACCCAACGGTTCTGGTTTTAGGAGAATCCGACGGTCGGATCTCCCATAATGTCCGTTCGAAGTCAATGGTCGAAATTTACGAACTGTCGCGGCGCGGCGCGTTCTATTCAGGCCATTTTATTATATAATATATATATATATATATATATTATATATTTCGTCGATTCCTATTTAAAACGAATTTTATAACTAGTTTTAAATTCGTTTCAGAAACAAATTCAACTTCCAATTCAAATTCAAATTCAAATCAAAATTGAATTTTCCCTTATAAATTAGTTTTAAATTCATTTCAATTCAATTCAAATTTCAAATTCATTTCAATTCGAATTCAAATTAAATTCGTTTTCTATTCAATTCAAATCATATTCGTTTCCTATTCAATTCAAATCAAATTCGTTTCCTATTCAATTCAATTCGAATTCGTTTTCTATTCAATTCAATTTGAATTCGTTTTCTATTCAATTTAATTCGAATTCGTTTTGTATTCAATTCAATTCGAATTCGTTTTCTATTCAATTCAATTCGAATTGTTTTCTATTCAATTCAATTTGAATTCGTTTTCTATTCAACTCAATTCGAATTCGTTTTCTATTCAACTCAATTCGAATTCATTTTCTATTCAATTTAATTCGAATTCGATTTCTATATATTCGATTTATAAATCTCTTTTCAATATTCATTGTAAAATGAATATAATCGATATAAATATCGTTCGCGTCAAAATAGCGCATCTCTAATCAACACGGCTTTATATATTTCAATAATTCTGTTATTCTATTCCACAAATGAATATTTATTCTATTCAATACGTGAATCTACATTTTTGTCAACACATGAATAATCTCAACGAATGAGTACTATCCACGTGTGACTATTTTTGTTATTCAATATATTTTATAAAAATTATGGTATCTATCGTTTGATTTCAAATCAGACTCCAACCGTAAATTAGTAAGAGAACGATTCCCTGAATATTAACCCCGAAGGCCGAAACCAACATCAGATCAATATCCAGGAGACCACTCGTGTTAACTATTTTCCAGTTAGTTTCTAATTTTATATATGATAAAGATGTAAATTTTATTGTTAAAATATTTCGTTCAACACATGACTAATCTCAACGGATGAGTACTGTCAACACATGAACCTTTATTTTCTAAAATTCTTTTTTTTCTAAATTGGAATGAGGCCTAATCAATCACCATATAGCGTTAACTATATGGATTCCATAAAACACATGTATATAATAGCAACGATAAACAATCAACCATCATCCAAAGTGCACCACACAACTGCATAAGCATTAAATATAAATAAGCAACGCTTACACAATCTATCGACCAATCGATCGACATACAATTAAATAATTGGGATTAGTGTACGCCAAATATCATCCCAGCACCCGTGTGGGGTTTCAAATCAACAAACACTGAATATTATTTGTGCAGTTGGGCGATGTGTAAAATTTATCATCCCAATCAATATCAGTCAAATTAGTGTATATAAACAAATCGGCCGATTTGTTTATAAATATTTATTTATTCACGTTCACTTTAAAAATTATATTTTTAGCAACCAAATTATTTTATTCAACCTATGAATATATTTTATTATCTATTTCACATCAACATCACAAACAATTTTCACAACACATCAATCATACAAACAAGCCATCCATGGTCTGTGGATGACGGGTGTCGGGTGCTGCTAAGCACCGTCTGCATCCTAGTATATATTTATAACTAGTAAAGGAAATTTAGAGTGAGAAGTTCTCACCAAAGCAATTCCAACTCCATGACACTTCAATTGTAGAAATCTTCGTCGTTCTCGCCTTTTGTCACTTTCATTGCCCGTATCCACTACATATATGAAAATCACCTTTTTTATATTGTTGCTATGTATATAAAAATTATATTTTTATACTACCACTACATAGATAAAAATTCTATTTTTACACCGCTACTATATAGATAAAAATTCTATTTTTATATCGATGTTCATATAATAAAGATTATATTTTTATCACGCTATTCTCTATATAAAAATTTCTCCTTTTCAAATATAAAGATTTAATTTTTATTTCATCACTATAAAAATCACATTTTAATTTCAACATATATATAATAAAAATTATATTTTTATTCCTTCTACTTCATAAAAATCATATCTTTACTTTGCTGCTACTATAAAGATCACCTCTTTATTACTCTACTATATAAAAATCGTATCTTTATTATTTCTACTATATAAAAATCGCATCTTTATGATTTCCACTATATAAAAATCGCATCTTTAACCTTCTACCATAATAAAGATTATACCTTTAATATAAATACTATATAAACCCCAATTTTTATCAACTAACAATCCCTCCCTTTCATTGCTATATGTATAAAACTGATTTCATTTATTCAAAACTGCACTCACAAATTAAAATTGGTTTTATAAATAAATAAACAAATAAAAATCACCTTGGTTCGCTCGTTGGAGGGCTTGGCGGAGGGGGGGGGGGCCTGTGGGCTATCGAATCAGAAGGGAAAGGAGGAGAGGAAGGTGGGGAGGAGGGGGAGGCGGAAGAAGAGGCATAAGAGGGTGGCGGATCGGTTTTCAGGGGGGCTAGGGTTGCGGTTTTACGAAGGGGAGAGGGACAGAGGGGCGGAGGAGAATGGGGTATCAGCGCCAGGGCGCGGCGGCCCTGGTGGCAGCGGCGGCGGCGGTCTGCCCCCCCCCCCCCCCCCCGCGTCGTTCGCTCTTTTTTTTCGTTCGATTTTGAATTGATTAGGAGAAGGGGGTATGTGTATAAATAAATATATATATATATATATATAACTTTAAATTTCAAAAAGTTGACTTTTTTATTCGACCTCTAAACGAGGCCCACTGCCTGTCGTTCATAGCTAATTACCCCCATCCCGAACACAATGGGATATGTATCGTAGGCTGATTCGGTCGTTTCGATCAGTTTTCGTCAAAATCAACATATAACTCTATATATTGAATTTGAACGCGCATTTCAATTTACTGGGTCACATACTAACTCGAAAAATTCCAGAAAAATTATTTCTAGCTTTGCATTGACGATACGGTCCTAACAAAACTAGTTTCGTCGAATTCTGAGACCGTTGGGAAAATGGCCAATTTCCAGTCGATTAAAATCAACTGAAACTGGTCAAACGCGTTTTCCTTTACCACGCTCACATATTGATTCGAAAAATTATGAAATTTTGAATCTAGCCATAATTTGACGTCACGGATCCAACAAAAGTGGTTTCTTCGAAATCCGTGGTCGTTTGCAAAATTCCCATTTTTAAGGGCCAGAATTCCATAGCGACTATTTAGAATTTTCAACTGGACATATCTTTTGATTCCCGCTATGAAATTTTGATTTTTCGGATTCGTTGGAAAGATACTCTCAAATAGATTCTATTATTTTTGGTTTTACTAAATCCGGTTTATTTTGCACCCGGTACGTTCAATTGAAATTTGAAATCGAATTATCGAACTACCGCGCCATTTTCAATTCCTTTTATAATTATATATAACTATTTATATTCTAACGACGACGTATAGAAATATATTCGTTCTATTCTATATTCAAAATAAATTTTTCGTCGTTATTATTTAAAATAATTCATTTTAAATATGCAAAATTCATTAAAATTGCCAAAATGAAAATTTTAAACTGGCTCGCATTTCCAGGTTATTACAATCTCCCCCACTTAAAACTTCTCGTCCCCGAAAAGGAACAAAGCCGAAAGTTGTTTAACAATCAACTCAACCTCCAGTATTCTCTTTACGGCTTAAGTTCTTCAACTTTTCAGTTTCTAAGAACTTTTCAAATTCTTCAAAAATTTGGCTAACTCCCTAAATTTTCGAAAAATTTCGCCATAACCTCCCCTGCACCGGGAGCAATGGGAAAATCTCGAAATTGCCATACAGGCCTTCTGATCTCAAAAAGAAAAAGAAAAAGAAAAAGCCAATCGGCTCATAAAATCATCATCACCCAAACAAAACAGTAAATTATAGTAAATATGTACCTATTTGTCGGGCAAACAATTTTATTTCTCTGCTCTAGCCTCCTTGCTATGACCTATTCAATGTAAGTACATGTATATGCAAGCAAATGCGACTAATTTTCAATACAATTCACTATTTGGTACAATTAGGCATAATGGATCAAAATTATCAAACAAATAAACAAACAACACAAACATCAATCAATTAGTGAATTAGAGTTTCAAATTCATAATTTTGATATATATACAAAAATCACTTTTTTGATGCCAAATCACACAATAAACCTATCTAATTTTGGTTCTCACACCAGTCCATGGAAATATATAGAAAGCACACCTTCGAAACACGAACACAAATTTTGATGATGATATATCAATCATCAGAATCATCTCCGGGTGTCTAGAATGTGATTCTATATCTATCCAGTATATTAAAACTTCGAATATACGTTCATGACGCGTATATGCAAAATCTTTATATATTGGATTGTCCAAATTCAAAATAAATAAATATTCAAATACGTATAAAATGGTTTAAATTTCAAAACAAAATTGTTTTCATTTGAAAAATATACTCTTCACACTCGTTCTAGGATACTGCTGATCCTATCTCTAATGAGTCATTCTAATTGGATATTACTAATCCAATATCTGATGAATTCTTTCGTATGGTTCTAATGTGTCTTGTTCTCGAGCTCTGTAAACCAAAGCTCTGATACCAAATGAAGCGACCCGAACTTTCCCGATCTCCGAAGAGATGAGAAAGAACGAATTACTGTGAGGACAAGACAAATCAGAACGCAGACGGAAGAACATTTCATTGCTATTACAACAATTCCATCAGATACAAGAATATACAGAGTATAATTGAATAAATTACATTCGATAAATATCATAGATTACAATAAATTACATAGCAGCGGAAAAACAATATAAAACACAACTGAAAGTAATACACGGATACAGAGCTTTCCGAGCATCGTTCCAGCTGTGAATCAGGATCCTGTGAATATAAATCTGCAAAACCAAAACTACTAGCTGCCCGTGTCGAAATAAGGGCACCCAGAGTTTAGGTTAAAACAATAAACTCCTGGTCAGTCATGTGACTGGTGTGAGAACTAAAAAAGTTATTTAAAACTTTACTTTAAAAGAGAGTAATTCAAGGGACCACGCCGTATAACACGGAACGGGTTTCCTCCTAAGAATACCAGTGCATAGAATAAACAACGTAATGCTTTTTCGAAAAATGAAGCTATTATAAGACCCAGGTCCCATCACACAATGCAACGCAAGCCGAAGGATAGGGTTTTCCCTTATAATAGCCAAACATGCTTGGTACGTTTAAAACAAATCATTTGATACTATTATAGGTGTATAGTGTCAAAACATTTTCAATCATAAATATCAATCCTAGGCGGCATGGGTACCATATATCTTGTCGCCATACTAGGCTCTACAAATAAAACTGAGATATCTCATATTGGAAATTGGATTTCCGTCATGAGTCGAGGCAAGGGGCAAGCTCCTCTCCGCTTTCGAGACACTCTAGCAAATGTCTCAGGACTACACACTCTGGGCAATCCTTGGATCTTCAGGGCCGGTCCTCTCTTACGTTTGAGGATTAATTATTCCTGAACACACGTTTCCCGGTCCTTACAGACCTAAAATCGAGGCGCCTCATCCAACAACCACATAGGTGAAAAGTATATAAATGTCAGGGCTGGTAAGTCACTGACACCACCAAAGCTAGAAAGAAATGCCGTGCTCTCCCCGCAGTCACTATCCCGTTTTTGACTCATACCGAGGTGTGAGGCTCGCGAATTCACGTTATACACAAAGCTGCCACGTAGGTTGTGCTTTGATCATCAACCACAAGACTTTTCTTTTCAATAGAAGCCTTGATCCATGCAACTCAGCATGCCACACAGGCAATTCATGCCATGCGACTGATGTCCATCGATATACAACATCTGAGCTCGTACGTCTCAGAGAAGGGCGTTAAGCAAGAGAATAAATTCTCCGCCGCCAAACAGATATATATTTAACAGAAATCAATCAACACAGAATAAAATCCAATGTCAGACACACAATCCATTTACAAGTTCGTTCTGGGTCTAAACGAAACCGGAGGCACTTTCCTCGCATATCCATCGATCTCCAAGTACGTCTGGACGACCATCAACTATTTCCATCCTCTTGGGTGTACAGCCCAATCAGGATCATCAGTAATTATCCAAACGATGTGAAGACTTCCGGTCTTCGACCACCGTCATCATCTTCGACTTCTCGTCGAATCGGTTATTCAGAATGGGTATAAACACGGCCTTTCCGAACAATCCGCGTATATTAAAAACAAATGTTACACAAACACAACATACGTCTCATTCCAATTCATTAGTCACTAACCGTAAATCAGTAAGAGAGCAATCCCCCAAATATTAACCCCGAATGCCGAAACCAACATCAGATTAAGACCCAGGGAACCATTCTTCATAAATAACCTACAGCTAGTTTCTAAATTTCAATTCTTAGGGAAAGGTTCCCATTAATTTTATCAAAGATAAATTCTTTAAATTTATTCTTTAATCTTCCTTTGGATGTCATTTCAAACCAAATTCTGGTTTTCCAAACTAGTCGAGATTAGCGAACCACACCGAAGTAATTATTTATTTTATTTCCCAATCCCAACCTATTCATCCCATGAAGCAAAACTGGTAATACTCCATATCTAACACCACAGTGTTATCGATAAAATTAATTACCATTTCACGTTCAAATCTAATTAAAGATTTGACTATCGCTTGGAGCAAAACTGGTGATACTCCATTCTCGCTCATTTTCCAAATTTGATAATTTAAATTATCAATTTACGTTTCAATCTAATTGCAGATTCATTAAAACTCCTTTTACTGGGTTAAAGAACTAATGTCATTTAAAACACAGTTCACGATAAACCCAAATCACATTCTACTTCTTATCGGGTTAAAGAACCGGTGTTATTTAAAACACCGTTCACGATAAACCCCCAAATCAATTCCAATCAAATATATCAGAAATTTCGATTATTTAAAACCCCTTTTAAAGCCAATTTATTTATTTAGAAATAATTGGGTTTTAAATTTAGTTCATACTAGTTCATTTCGATAAAAATCTATTTTTATCTTTTCAAATATGGAGTTTTTCATCCCAATTTTTCCGAATCATTTCTTATGATTTTACACAAATAATTGATTTTTTTTACTAATTTTATCAAGGCCCGTACAGTCGATTTCCACCAATGGCCATCGAACTGCACTTACAACGACCTTTTCCAAATTTGATTTGGACGCATCTCCAAATCCAACCATTAGATTTCAAATTTCTAATATTCGTTAGAAAGCTCTTTTCGATACGAACCCAATGGTTCCGGTTTAAGGAGAATCCGACGGTCGGATCTCCCGTAATGTCCGTTCGAAGTCAATGGTCGAAATTTACGAACTGCCGCGGCGCGGCGCGTTCTATTCAGGCCATTTTATTATATAATATATATATATATATATATTATATTATATATTTCGTCGATTCCTATTTAAAACGAATTTTATAAATAGTTTTAAATTCGTTTCAAAAACAAATTCAACTTCCAATTCAAATTCAAATCAAAATTGAATTTTCCCTTATAAATTCGTTTTAAATTCATTTCAATTCAAATTTCAAATTCATTTCAATTCGAATTCAAATTAAATTCGTTTTCAATTCAATTCAAATTAAATTCGTTTTCTATTCAAATCAAATTCGTTTCCTATTCAATTCAATTCGAATTCGTTTTCTATTCAATTCAATTTGAATTCGTTTTCTATTCAATTTAATTCGAATTCGTTTTCTATTCAATTCAATTCAAATTCGTTTTCTATTCAATTCAATTCGAATTCGTTTTCTATTCAATTCAATTTGAATTCTTTTCTATTCAACTCAATTCGAATTCGTTTTCTATTCAACTCAATTCGAATTCATTTTCTATTCAATTTAATTCGAATTCGTTTTCTATATATTCGATTTTTAAATCTCTTTTCAATATTCATTATAAAACGAATATAATCGATATAAATATCGTTCGCGTCAAAATAGCGCATCTCTAATCAACACGGCTTTATATATTTCAATAATTCCGTTATTCTATTCCACAAATGAATATTTATTCTATTCAATACGTGAATCTATATTTTTGTCAACACATGACTAATCTCAACGAATGAGTACTGTCCACGTGTGACTATTATTGTTATTCAATGTATGTTATAAAAATTATGGTATCTATCGTTTGATTTCAAATCAGACTCCAACCGTAAATTAATAAGAGAACGATTCCCTGAATATTAACAGCGAAGGCCGAAACCAACATCAGATCAATATCCAGGAGACCACTCGTCTTAACTATTTTCCAGTTAGTTTCTAATTTTATATATGATAAAGATGTAAATTTTATTGTTAAAATATTTCATTCAACACATGACTAATCTCAACGGATGAGTACTGTCAACACATGAACCTTTATTTTCTAATATTCTTTATTTTCTAAATTGGAATGAGGCCCAATCAATCACCATATAGCGTTAACTATATGGATTCCATACAACACATGTATATAATAGCAACGATAAACAATCAACCATCATCCAAAGTGCACCACACAACTGCATAAGCATTAAATATAAATAAGCAACACTAACACAATCTGTCGACCAATCGATCGACATACAATTAAATAATTGGGATTAGTGTACGCCAAATATCATCCCAACACTAGTGTGGGGTTTCAAATCAACAAACACTGAATATTATTTGTGCAGTTGGGCGATGTGTAAAATTTATCATCCTAATCAATATCAGTCAAATCAGTGTATATAAACAAATCGGCCGATTTGTTTATAAATATTTATTTATTCACGTTCACGTTAAAAATTATATATTTAACGACCAAATTATTATATTCAACCTATGAATATATTTTATTATCTATTTCACATCAACATCACAAACAATTTTCACAACACATCAATCATACAAACAAGCCATCCATGGTCTGTGGGTGACGGGTGTCGGGTGCTGCTAAGCACCGTCTGCATCCTAGTATATTTTTATAACTAGTAAAGGAAATTTAGAGTGAGAAGTTCTCACCAAAGCTATCCCAACTCCATGACACTTCAATTGTAGAAATCTTCGTCGTTCTTGCCTTTTGTCACTTTCGTTGCCTGTAGCCACTACATATATGAAAATCACCTTTTTTTATATTTTTGCTATATATATATAAATTATATTTTTATACTACCACTACATAGATAAAAATTCTATTTTTACACCGCTACTATATAGATAAAAATTCTATTTTTATATCGATGTTCATATAATAAAGATTATATTTTTATCACGCTATTCTCTATATAAAGATTTCGCCTTTTCAAATATAAAGATTTAATTTTTATTTCATCACTATAAAAATCACATTTTAATTTCAACATATATATAACAAAAATTATATTTTTATTCTTTCTACTTCATAAAAATCATATCTTTACCTTGCTGTTACTATAAAGATCACCTCTTTATTACTCTACTATATAAAATCGCATCTTTATTATTTCTACTATATAAAAATTGCATCTTTATGATTTCCACTATATAAAAATCGCATCTTTAACCTTCTACCATAATAAAGATTATACCTTTAATATAAATACTATATAAACCCCAATTTTTATCAACTAACAATCCCTCCCTTTCATTGCTATATGTATAAAACTGATTTCATTTATTCAAAACTGCACTCACAAATTAAAATTGGTTTTATAAATAAATAAACAAATAAAAATCACCTTGGTTCGCTCGTTGGAGGGCTTGGCGGAGGGAGGGGGGCTGTGGGCTATCGAATCAGAAGGGAAAGGAGGAGAGGAAGGTGCGGAGGAGGGGGAGGCGGAAGAAGAGGGCGAGGAGGGTGGCGGATCGGGTTCCAAGGGGGCTAGGGTTGCGGTTTTACAAAGGGGAGAGGGACAGAGGGGCGGAGGAGAAGGGGGTATCGGCGCCAGGGCGCGGCGGCCCTGGTGGCAGCGGCTGCGGCGGTCTGCCCCCCCTTCCCCGTCGTTCGCTCTCCTTTTCTTTTCTTTTTTCGTTCGATTTTGAACTGATAAGGAGAAGGGGGGTATGTGTATAAATATATATATTATATTATTTTAAATTTCAAAACGTTGACTTTTTTATTCAACCTCTAAACGAGGCCCACCGCCTGTCGTTCATCGCTAATTACCACCATCCGAACACAATGGGATATGTATCGTAGGCGGATTCGGTCGTTTCGACCAGTTTTTGTCAAAATCAACATATAACTCTATATATTGAATTTGAACGCGCATTTCAATTTACTGGGGTCACATACTAACTCGAAAAATTCCAGAAAAATTATTTCTAGCTTCGTATTGACGATACGGTCCTAACAAAACTGGTTTCGTCGAATTCTGAGACTGTTGGAAAAATGGCCATTTTCCAGTCGATTAAAATCAACTGAAACTGGTCAAATGCGTTTTCCTTTACCACGCTCACATATTGATTCAAAAAATTATGAAATTTGGAATCTAGCCATAATTTGACGTCGCGGATCCAACAAAAGTGGTTTCGTCGAAATCCGAGGTCGTTTGCAAAATTCCCATTTTTAAGGGCCAGAATTCCATAACGACTATTTAGAATTTTCAACTGGACATATCTTTTGATTCCCGCTATGAAATTTTGATTTTTCGGATTCGTTGGAAAGATACTCTCAAATAGATTCTATTATTTTTGGTTTCACTAAAATCCGGTTTATTTTGCACCCGGTACGTTCAATTGAAATTTGAAATCGAAATATCGAACTACCGCGCCATTTTCAATTCCTTTTATAATTATATATAATTATTTATATTCTAGCGACGACGTATATAAATATATTCGTTCTATTCTATATTCAAAATAAATTTTTCGTCGTTGTTATTTAAATTAATCCAATTTAAATATGCAAAATTCATTAAAATTACCAAAATAAAAATTTTAAACTGGCTAGCATTTCCGGGTTATTACACTCACACATACATACACGCACACACACACACACACATATATATATATATGTATGTACGTATACATACATATATATATATTATATGTGTGTGTGTGTGTGCATATTAGTATTATAACGATTGAAAATTGTATATTATTGTTTACCAGTCAAGAAGAGATGTATAGAAACACAAGCGCCCCTTTAGTCAACCCGCGTATTTCATATTAGAATAACACTTTGCATGTTTAGGCATCGGTAATGTTTCTTGGCCTTCATTTATGATTACCGTGGGTCATAAGCAGTATGCATTAACGTCTACTAGGACACCAAATGATTACATGCTAATGGTTATTGAAAAAATATATGAAATGACTCATTTGAGAGTTTTTTGTTGATTAGTATAATTATGGTCAAACAGAGAATTTATAAATGACAATATTATATAATTTCTTAATTTGAGAATAATGTTAAAGTTCAGTGTAGCTCTGCACTTTGAATAATGTTAAATCGTAGCACGATGTCTATCAAACGACTATTGTTGGATCTAATTTGAAGTTCTAAAATTGAAACATTATTCAATAAAGAATTTCTCTACTCGTTTATATAAAATTAATATCACGATCAATTGTAGTCAACTCAAAGTCATTGGCCAAAGCAGCATAGTTAATAATAATTGTTATTAACGAAGCATCGACTTTATGTTTGGATTAAACAACTTAAAATGTGAACGATATTAGAATTTTGATCAAAACATAATTCCATAACTCCCAAAGTGATATAATTTTGACGAGTAGAGTTGGTGCAAATAGTTACTACTTGTTGTTACTTAACATAGTTAAAATTTGTTTTTACCAAAAAAATATGTTTAAATGATAAATTCAGCGAAACTATCATGCTGCTATCTATGATAATGTGTGAAGGTTAATATTTGTATTGTTTAATATAAATTGACTACATTTACACTTTTGATTCGTAAAACAATAATGTTGAATAACTTATATACCAAATGATTTTATAATTGTTATAAATTAATTAAACTAATTAAATCATTCAAATATTAGTTACTAAATTTAATTTGATTCTTTTGATTGTCATTACTATTTAATAAATATGTACATATCCATATATGATATCAGTACGGATTTAAATTAGGTTCAAATTAAATTTCAACTCTAGATGGATTTGGAGAATTTATGGTCCTGTCTAACATATGATACTGCCAAACATAAGAAAGACAATCGGGTGAATTTTTAAATGTAGAAATCTATTTTTAAGTGGTCTAAAAGGAAGAGGAGGTGATACGATCTCGAATTTTTACTCAAATATGATGCATATCTAAACCTTACCTTCTCACTATTCAAGTTTACTTTTTTGCCTCCTCTCCATTGTACCTTACCCGTAAATATCCGTCCTTCATTTCTGAATAAAATACAAACTAAATTCAGGTTAAATAAGAATAGCGCCCATCTCTAGTCTATTGCAAACTCCTGAGGTTTTTAGATCGGATCTAAATGGGCTTTCTTTCCCTGTTCAAGGTGCACTGTTTACAATTTGGAATTTTACCGCTTTGATATCTAATTTTTTTTTTTCATTTTGAATATTCAAATACTGGTTTGTATAATTGAAATATGCTCTTTTAACTTATAAAAAAAGATAAGATATTCATTTTTAAATTTGGTATATAAAAATATTTAGTTTAAAGAAAAATAGAAAATGTAACCGAAAAGTTTTTTCAAAAATCATGATTTCTGATGATCTAAAACTTGCTCGAAATGTTGTTGAAATTCTTTATGTTATATATATATATATATATATATATATATGTATATAGTTAAGTTGTAGTTAGTTTATTTTAATCATTAATGTGACTTGTAACCAGAATTAAATATAAAGGAAAGAAAAAGGAAATCTTAAGTGCACTTTTGTGCACATATATGTACATTTAGTACATTAAGGTACATTTAGGGAAAATGATCATGTTTATGAGGTGATGGGTGGACCGTGGAGGAGGAGAGCGTGTATAAGGTGAGGTGGAACATGGAGGGTGATATGGCATGAGTGGAATGAAGGGCATGTACTTGAAGTGAAAGGACCCGTAACTTCCCCGTGAAGGAAAGAGCGGATACTTTTGAGAACAACACACATCGGAACACAGACAGGAGAACATTTCATTGTTATTACAACAATTCCATCAGATACAAGAATATACAGAGTATAAATGAATAAATTACATTCGATAAATATCAGAGATTACAATAAATTACATAGCAGCGGAAAAATATACACAACACAACTGAAAATAATACACGGATACAGAGCTTTCCGAGCATCGTTCCAGCTGTAAATCAGGACCCTGTGAATATAAATCTGCAAAACCAAAACTACTAGCTGCCCGTGTGGAAAATAGGGGCACCCAGAGTTTAGGTTAAAACAATAAACTCCAGGTCAGTCATGTGACTGGTGTGAGAACTAAAACAGTTATTAATATTGGTTTTAAAGTTAGGTAAATCAAGGGACCACGCCGTATAACTCGGAACGGGTTTCCTCCCAAGAATACCAGTGCATAGAACAAATAGCGCAATGCTAAATAAAGAAAAATGAAGCTGTTATAAGACCCAGGTCCCATCACACAATGCAACGCAAGCCGGAGGATAGGGTTTTTACCTTATAACGGCCAAAGCATGCTTGATACGTTTAAAACACATTATTTGATACTATTATAGGTGTATAGTGTCAAAACAATTTCGATCATAAATATCAATCATAGGCGGCATGAATGACCCATACCACTATGTCGCCATACTAGGTTCTACAAATAAAACCGCACTATCACGTATTGGAAATTGGATTTCCGTCATGAGACGAGGCAAGGGGCAAGCTCCTCTCCGATTCGAGACACTCTAGCAAATGCCTCAGGACCCCACTATGATCCTTGGATCTTCAGGGCCGGTCCTCTCTTACTTTTGAGGATTGGCAATTCCTGAACACACGTTTCCCGGTCCTTACAGACCTATATCCGAGGCGCCTCGTATCCAACAACCACACAGGTGAAAAATATATAAATGTCAGGGCTGGTAGGTCACTGACACCACCCTAGCTAGAAAGAAACGTCGTGCTCTCCCTGCAGTCACTATCCCGTTTTTGACTCATACCGAGGTGTGAGGCTCGCGAATTCACGTTATACACAAAGCTACGCCACACAGGCCGTGCTTTGATCATCAACCACAAGACTTTGCTTTTCAACAGAAGCCTTGATCAATTGCCACTTACGCATGCCACATTGGCAATTCACTCCATGCGACTGATGTCCATCGATATACAACCTCTGAGCTCGTACGTCTCAGAGAAGGGCGTTAAGCAAGAGAATAAATTCTCCGCCGCCAAACAGATGTATATTTAATAGAGATCAATCAACACAGAATAAAATCCAATGTCAGACACACAATCCATTTACAAGTTCGTTCTGGGTCTGAACGAAACCGGAGGCACTTTCCTCGCATATCCATCCATCTCCAAGTACGTCTGGACGATCACCAACTGATTCCCTCATCCTGGGTGTACAGGCCAATCAAGATCATCAGTAATCACCCAAACGATGTGAAGACTTCCGGTCTTCAACCACCGTCTTCATCTTCGACATCTCGTCGAATCGGTTATTCAGAATGGGTATAAACCCGGCCTTTCTGAATAACCCACGTATATAATAAATGAATGTTACACAAGCACAACAAACGCCTCATTCCAATTCAGAATATTCTTTTATTCACAAAATCACATTCTTAGGGAAAGGTTCCCATTAATTTTATCCAAGATAAATTCTTCTAAATTTATTCTTTAATCCTCCTTTGGATATCATTTCAAACTAGTCGGGATTAACGAACCACACCGAAGTAATTATTTATTTTATTTCCCAATCCCAACCTATATATCCCATGGAGAAAACTGGTAATACTCCACATCTAACACCACGGTGTTATCGGTAAAATTAATTACCATTTCACGTTCAAATCTAATTAAAGATTTAACTATCGCTTTGGAGCAAAACTGGTGGTACTCCATTCTCGATCACCTTTCAGATTTGATAATTTAAATTATCAACTCACTTTTCAATCTAATTAAAGATTCATTAGAACTCCATTTAGTTTTAATCTCTTCAAAAATCAATATCCTGCCTTTAACTGGGTTAAAGAACCAATGTCATCTAAAACACGATTCACGATAAACCCAAATCACATTTGATATTAAATACAAGGCTCTGAATAGAAAATATATCGGCTTATATTCAATACCAAATTCTGAAACCAACAAATATCGTATTGGAAATAACGATATAAAATATATCTTTCAAATTCCCACAACAATATCTGTATAGTCACGAAATCCAACATCGAAATATTCCGAAAATAATCTCGATTCAACTCCAGTCCAATTCACGTATTGGGAATATTGATTATTTTTAAAATCACTTTCAAATTCAATTTATTTATTTCAAAAATAAATTGATTTTAATTCTAGTTCAAAACTAGTTCATTTCGATAAAAATCTATTTTTATCTTTTCAAATGTGGAGTTTTTCACCCCAGTTCTTTCCAATTCACATATTATGATTTTACACAAATTATTAATATTTTTATCAAGGCCCGTACAGTCGATTTCCAACATCGGCCATCGGACTGCACTTACATCGACCTTTTTCAAATTTGATTTGGACATAATTCCAAATCCAATCGTTAGATTTCAAATTTCTAATATTCATTGGAAAGCTCTTTTCGATACGAACCCAACGGTTCCGGTTTTAGGAGAATCCGACGGTCTGATCTCTCGTAACGTCAATTCGAAGTTAATGGTTGAAATTCACGAACTGCCGCGGAGCGGTGCGTTCTATTCAGGCCATCTTATATATATAATATATATATATTATATATATTTCGTCAATTTCCTTTTAAAACGTATTTTATAAATCGTTTTAAATTCATTTTCAAAATCATTTCAACTCTATATTCAATTTCTAATCAAAATTGAATATTTTATATCATTACTATATAAATGATAATATTTTCAAAACGTTATATTTTGAAATCACTTCTTTTCTATATTCATTATAAAAATGAATATAATCGATATAAATATCGTTCACGTCAAAATAGCGCAACTCTAATCAACACGGCTTTATATATTTCAATAGATCCGTTATTCTATTCAACAGATGAATATTTATTCCATTCAACACATGAATCTATATTTCTTCCAATACCTGACTAATCTCAACACATGAGTACTGTCAACACATCACTATTTTTGTTATGTAAAATATTTTATAAAACTATGGTATCTATCGTTTGATTTTCAATTAGAATTCAACTGTAAAGTAGTTCTAATTTTGAATATGATAAAGATGTAAATTTCATTGTATAAAATATTTCACTCAACACATGAACATCGTCAACACATGGCTATTTTTATATTCAACACATGAATTTTCTTTTATAATATTCCTTATTTTCCCGATTGGAATGAGGCCCAATCAATCACCATATAACGTTAATTATATGGATTCCATACAACACATGTATATAATAGCATTGATAACCAATCAACCATCATCCAAAGTGCACCACACTGTATAAGCATCAAATATAGAAATCTTACGCTTATAACAGCCTGTCAATCAATCGATCGACATATTTAATCAATCAAGATGAGTGAACTTCCAAATTTCATCCCAACACCCGTATGGGGTTTCAAACAATCAAACCCAGATTTTATTTGTGCAGCTGGGCGATGTGTAAAATTTATCGTCCCAATCAATGTCCTTCATATAGGTGTACATAAACAAACCGTCCGGTTTGTAAATGAATATTTTATTTTATTCACTTCCACGTTAAAATTTATATTTTTAACGATAAAATATTCTATTTCAACACATGAATTTCTATTCAGTTCATTTACACAATAAAAATGATATTTTTATTTTCTAACATATTTTAGAAAATTTCGGCGGCATAACGGCACGATACTAGAAACGGGACAAGGCCTAGCCTGATCCCCGGTCTAGTGAAGGCCCACGCCATTCACACATCAATCAAATCAATTTCAATTTACCAAACAATTCAATTCAGCCCAAATCATCTAACTAATTTATGCAACCAAACAAACAAGTCCATGGTCTGTGGACGATTGTGTCGGGTGCTACTAAGCACCGTCTGCATCCTAGTATATATATATATATAACTTAGAAAATGAAATTGAAAGGTGAGAAATTCTCACTGAGAGCTATCCAACATCTTGACTCTTCTTTGATATAAATTTTCGCCAACCTCGCCTTTTTGTCGCTTCCGCCCGTATTCTCTACATATGTAAAAATCAAATTTTTACGATGCTATTCAATATATAAAAATATGATTTTTACTTCGACTTTCAATATATAAAAATCTGATTTTTACTTCGACTTTCAATATATAAAAATCTGTTTTTTCTTTTTAAAGTTCAAATCCTTTCCTTTTTTTAAAGTTTAAGTCTTTTTCTTTTTAAATCTCAAAATAAAATCAGTTTTTCAAACCCTTTTAAAATTCAACCTTTTTCTTATATAAAAACTGGTTTAAATAAACTGAAATAATAAATAAATAATAAAAAGAAAACAGAAAAACTCACTGTAAAAAAAAGGGGTGGTCTTCGTGCGTCGGCATCGGCCAGTGGGGGTGGAGTGGCGCTCGCTGGAGGTGGAGTAGGCGGCGCTGGGGTGTACGCGGGTTTTGGGGCTCCGTTCGAATGGGAGGGGGGCGGCGCCTCACGCTGGTGAAAGGAGGGAGAGGGAGGTGGAAGAAGGGCGATTGGTCGGAGGGGGGTTCGGCGAAGCATCGCCGCCGGCGACCTGGGTTCGAGCGCGAGGGCGCTCGTTTTTTTTTCTTTTTTTTTTCTCGATCGAAAATGAAAAGTAAGGGGGGGCCGCTGTTGACTACGGGGAAAGAGGGAATAGGGGTTGACCCAGAATTTTTAATTAATTATTTATTTAATTTATATCCCAAAAAGTAACTTTAAAATTCGAACTCGAAATCAAGCCCACCGACTGTCGTCCATTGCGTTTTACCCCCATTCCGAACACAACGGGATATGTATCGTAAGCTGATTCGGCTGTTACAATCAGTTTCCATTAAATTTACATTTAAATCACTATACTGAATTTTAAACGTACATTTCAAATTACCGGGGTCACATACTAACTCTATAAATCCCATAAAAATATTTTCTAGCTTCGTATTGACGATACGGTCCTAACAAAACTAGTTTCGTCGAATTCTGAGACCGTTAGAAAAATGGCCATTTTCCAGTCGATTAAAATCAACTAAAACTGGTCAAACGCGTTTTCCATCGCCACGCTCACATATTGATTCGAAAAATTATGAAATTTGAAACCTAGCAATAATTTGACACTGTGGATCCAACAAAAGTGGTTTCATCGAAATCCGAGGTCGTTTGCAAAATGTCCATTTTTGAGGGCCTGAATTCCATAGCGACTTTTCAGAATTTTCAACTGGACATATCTTTTGATTCCCGCTATCAAATTTCGATTGGTCAGATTCGTTAGAAAGATATTACCAATTAGATCCTAATGTTTTTGGCTTCACTAAAATCCGGATATTTTTGCACCCGGTATGTTCAATTGAAGTTTGAAATCGAATTATCGAACTACCGCGCCATTTTCAATTCTATTTATAATTATATATAATTATTTATATTCTAACGACGACGCGTATAAATATATATGTTCGAATTATATTCAAAATAAATTTCTCGTCGATATTATTTAAAATAATCCATTTTAAATATTCAAAATTCATTAAAATTGCAAAAATAAAAATTTTAAACTGGCCCAGATTTTCGGGTTATTACAATCTCTCCCACTTAAAACTTTTCGTCCCCGAAAAGGAACAAAGTCGAAAGTGGTTTGATTAATCAACTCTACGTTCGATCTGGCTTCCATTTTCCAACTTTTCAGTTTCTGAGAATTTTCAAAATTTCAAAAATTTGGCTAACACCCTAAATTTTTGAAAAATTTCGCCATAACCTCCCCTGCAATGGGAGCATCGGGAAATCTCAAATAGCTTCCCCGGTCCTTCTAATCTCAAAAAGAAAAAGAAAAAGCCAAGCGGCTAGCCAATAGGCTCATAAAATCATCATCACCCAAACAAAACAGTAAATTATGGTAAACATGTACCTATTTGTCGGGCAAACAAATTTTATTCTCTACTCTAGCCTCCTTGCTATGACCTGTTCAATGTAAGTATATGTATATGCAAGCAAATGCGACCAATTTTCAATATCGTTCAATATTTGATGCAATTAGGCATAGTGGTTAAAAATTATCAAACAAATAAATAAACAACACAAACATCAATCAATTAGTGGATTAGAGTTTCAAATTCATAACTTGTGACATATATACAAGAAATCATGTTTTTGATGCCAATTCACAACAAAGTGTTCTATCTATATAAGTTTTGGTTCTCACACCAGTCTAATGGAAATATATAGAAATCACACCTTCGTCACTCGAAAATAAATGCTGGTGATGGTATACTTCATCATCAGGACCATGTCCGGGCAACTAGAGTGCGACTCTATATCTATCTAATATATTAAAACTCCGAATATACGTTCATGATGCGTATATGCAAAACCTTTATATACTAGATTGTCCACATTCAAAATAAATAAATATTCAAATACGTATAAAATGGTTTAAATTTTCAAAACAAAATTGTTTTCATTTGGAAAATATACTCTTCACACTCGTTCTAGGATACTACTGATCCTATCTCTAACGAGTCATTCTAATTGGATGTTGCTAATCCAATATCTGATGAATTCTTTCGTATGGTTCTAATGTGTCTTGTTCTCGAGCTCTGTAAACCAAGGCTCTGATACCAAACTGAAAGGACCCGTAACTTCCCCGTGAAGGAAAGAGCGGATACTTTTGAGAACAACACACATCGGAACACAGACAGGAGAACGTTTCATTGTTATTACAACAATTCCATCAGATACAAGAATATACAGAGTATAAATGAATAAATTACATTCGATAAATATCTGAGATTACAATAAATTACATAGCAGCGGAAAAATATACACAACACAACTGAAAATAATACACGGATACAGAGCTTTCCGAGCATCGTTCCAGCTGTAAATCAGGACCCTGTGAATATAAATCTGCAAAACCAAAACTACTAGCTGCCCGTGTGGAAAATAGGGGCACCCAGAGTTTAGGTTAAAACAATAAACTCCAGGTCAGTCATGTGACTGGTGTGAGAACTAAAACAGTTATTAATATTGGTTTTAAAGTTAGGTAAATCAAGGGACCACGCCGTATAACACGGAACGGGTTTCCTCCCAAGAATACCAGTGCATAGAACAAATAGCGCAATGCTAAATAAAGAAAAATGAAGCTGTTATAAGACCCAGGTCCCATCACACAATGCAACGCAAGCCGAAGGATAGGGTTTTTACCTTATAACGGCCAAAGCATGCTTGATACGTTTAAAACACATTATTTGATACTATTATAGGTGTATAGTGTCAAAACAATTTCAATCATAAATATCAATCATAGGCGGCATGAATGACCCATACCACTTTGTCGCCATACTAGGTTCTACAAATAAAACCGCACTATCACGTATTGGAAATTGGATTTCCGTCATGAGCCGAGGCAAGGGGCAAGCTCCTCTCCGATTCGAGACACTCTAGCAAATGCCTCAGGACCCCACTATGATCCTTGGATCTTCAGGGCCGGTCCTCTCTTACTTTTGAGGATTGGCAATTCCTGAACACACGTTTCCCGGTCCTTACAAACCTATATCCGAGGCGCCTCGTATCCAACAACCACACAGGTGAAAAGTATATAAATGTCAGGGCTGGTAGGTCACTGACACCACCCTAGCTAGAAAGAAACGTCGTGCTCTCCCTGCAGTCACTATCCCGTTTTTGACTCATACCGAGGTGTGAGGCTTGCGAATTCACGTTATACACAAAGCTACGCCACACTGGCCGTGCTTTGAACATCAACCACAAGACTTTGCTTTTTAACAGAAGCCTTGATCAATTGCCACTTACGCATGCCACATTGGCAATTCACTCCATGCGACTGATGTCCATCGATATACAACCTCTGAGCTCGTACGTCTCAGAGAAGGGCGTTAAGCAAGAGAATAAATTCTCTGCCGCCAAACAGATGTATATTTAATAGAGATCAATCAACACAGAATAAAATCCAATGTCAGACACACAATCCATTTACAAGTTCGTTCTGGGTCTGAACGAAACCGGAGGCACTTTCCTTGCATATCCATCCATCTCCAAGTACGTCTGGACGATCACCAACTGATTCCCTCATCCTGGGTTTACAGCCCAATCAAGATCATCAGTAATCACCCAAACGATGTGAAGACTTCCGGTCTTCAACCACCGTCTTCATCTTCGACATCTCGTCGAATCGGTTATTCAGAATGGGTATAAACCCGGCCTTTCTGAATAACCCACGTATATAATAAACGAATGTTACACAAGCACAACAAACGCCTCATTCCAATTCAGAATATTCTTTTATTCACAAAATCACATTCTTAGGGAAAGGTTCCCATTAATTTTATCCAAGATAAATTCTTCTAAATTTATTCTTTAATCCTCCTTTGGATATCATTTCAAACTAGTCGGGATTAACGAACCACACCGAAGTAATTATTTATTTTATTTCCCAATCCCAACCTATATATCCCATGGAGAAAACTAGTAATACTCCACATCTAACACCACGGTGTTATCGGTAAAATTAATTACCATTTCACGTTCAAATCTAATTAAAGATTTAACTATCGCTTTGGAGCAAAACTGGTGGTACTCCATTCTCGATCACCTTTCAGATTTGATAATTTAAATTATCAACTCACTTTTCAATCTAATTAAAGATTCATTAGAACTCCATTTAGTTTTAATCTCTTCAAAAATCAATATCCTGCCTTTAACTGGGTTAAAGAACCAATGTCATCTAAAACACGATTCACGATAAACCCAAATCACATTTGATATTAAATACAAGGCTCTGAATAGAAAATATATCGGCTTATATTCAATACCAAATTCTGAAACCAACAAATATCGTATTGGAAATAACGATATAAAATATATCTTTCAAATTCCCACAACAATATCTGTATAGTCACGAAATCCAACATCGAAATATTCCGAAGATAATCTCGATTCAACTCCAGTCCAATTCACGTATTGGGAATATTGATTATTTTTAAAATAACTTTCAAATTCAATTTATTTATTTCAAAAATAAATTGATTTTAATTCTAGTTCAAAACTAGTTCATTTCGATAAAAATCTATTTTTATCTTTTCAAATGTGGAGTTTTTCACCCCAGTTCTTTCCAATTCACATATTATGATTTTACACAAATTATTAATATTTTTATCAAGGCCCGTACAGTCGATTTCCAACATCGGCCATCGGACTGTACTTACATCGACCTTTTTCAAATTTGATTTGGACATAATTCCAAATCCAATCGTTAGATTTCAAATTTCTAATATTCATTGGAAAGCTCTTTTCGATACGAACCCAACGGTTCCGGTTTTAGGAGAATCCGACGGTCGGATCTCCCGCAACGTAAATTCGAAGTTAATGGTTGAAATTCACGAACTGCCGCGGAGCGGCGCGTTCTATTCAGGCCATCTTATATATATAATATATATATATTATATATATTTCGTCAATTTCCTTTTAAAACATATTTTATAAATCGTTTTAAATTCATTTTCAAAATCATTTCAACTCTATATTCAATTTCTAATCAAAATTGAATATTTTATATCATTACTATATAAATGATAATATTTTCAAAACGTTATATTTTGAAATCACTTCTTTTCTATATTCATTATAAAAATGAATATAATCGATATAAATATCGTTCACGTCAAAATAGCGTAACTCTAATCAACACGGCTTTATATATTTCAATAGATCCGTTATTCTATTCAACAAATGAATATTTATTCCATTCAACACATGAATCTATATTTCTTCCAATACCTGACTAATCTCAACACATGAGTACTGTCAACACATATGTAAAATATTTTATAAAACTATGGTATCTATCGTTTGATTTTCAATTAGACTTCAACCGTAAAGTAGTTCTAATTTTGAATATGATAAAGATGTAAATTTCATTGTATAAAATATTTCACTCAACACATGAACATCGTCAACACATGGCTATTTTTATAATCAACACATGAATTTTCTTTTATAATATTCCTTATTTTCCCGATTGGAATGAGGCCCAATCAATCACCATATAACGTTAATTATATGGATTCCATACAACACATGTATATAATAGCATTGATAACCAATCAACCATCATCCAAAGTGCACCACACTGTATAAGCATCAAATATAGAAATCTTACGCTTATAACAGCCTGTCAATCAATCGATCGACATATTTAATCAATCAGGATGAGTGAACTTCCAAATTTCATCCCAACACCCGTGTGGGGTTTCAAACAATCAAACACAGATTTTATTTGTGCAGCTGGGCGATGTGTAAAATTTATCGTCTCAATCAATGTCCTTCAAATAGGTGTACATAAACAAACCGTCCGGTTTGTAAATGAATATTTTATTTTATTCACTTCCACGTTAAAATTTATATTTTTAACGATAAAATATTCTATTTCAACACATGAATTTCTATTCAGTTCATTTACACAATAAAAATGATATTTTTATTTTCTAACATATTTTAGAAAATTTCGGCGGCATAACGGCACGATACTAGAAACGGGACAAGGCCTAGCCTGATCCCCGGTCTAGTGAAGGCCCACGCCATTCACACATCAATCAAATCAATTTCAATTTACCAAACAATTCAATTCAGCCCAAATCATCTAACTAATTTATGCAACCAAACAAACAAGTCCATGGTCTGTGGACGATTGTGTCGGGTGCTACTAAGCACCGTCTGCATCCTAGTATATATATATAACTTAGAAAATGAAATTGAAAGGTGAGAAATTCTCACTGAGAGCTATCCAACATCTTGACTCTTCTTTGATATAAATTTTCGCCAACCTCGCCTTTTTGTCGCTTCCGCCCGTATTCTCTACATATGTAAAAATCGAATTTTTACGATGCTATTCAATATATAAAAATATGATTTTTACTTCGACTTTCAATATATAAAAATCTGATTTTTACTTCGACTTTCAATATATAAAAATCTGATTTTTCTTTTTAAAGTTCAAATCCTTTCCTTTTTTTAAAGTTTAAATCTTTTTCTTTTTAAATCTCAAAATAAAATCAGTTTTTCAAACCCTTTTAAAATTCAACCTTTTTCTTATATAAAAACTGGTTTAAATAAACTGAAATAATAAATAAATAATAAAAAGAAAACAGAAAAACTCACTGTAAAAAAAAGGGGTGGTCTTCGTGCGTCGGCATCGGCCTGTGGGGGTGGAGTGGCGCTCGCTGGAGGTGGAGTAGGCGGCGCTGGGGTGTACGCGGGTTTTGGGGCTCCGTTCGAATGGGAGGGGGGCGGCGCCTCACGCTGGCGAAAGGAGGGAGAGAGAGGTGGAAGAAGGGCGATTGGTCGGAGGGGGGTTCGGCGAAGCATCGCCGCCGGCGACCTGGGTTCGAGCACGAGGGCGCTCGTTTTTTTTCTTTTTTTTTTTCTCGATCGAAAATGAAAAGTAAGGGGGGGGGGGCTGCTGTTGACTACGGGGAAAGAGGGAATAGGGTTTGACCCAGAATTTTTAATTAATTATTTATTTAATTTATATCCCAAAAGTAACTTTAAAATTCGAACTCGAAATCAAGCCCACCGACTGTCGTCCATAGCGTTTTACCCTTATTCCGAACACAACGGGATATGTATCGTAAGCTGATTCGGCTGTTACAATCAGTTTCCGTTAAATTTACATTTAAATCACTATACTGAATTTTAAACGTACATTTCAAATTACCGGGGTCACATACTAACTCTATAAATCCCATAAAAATATTTTCTAGCTTCGTATTGACGATACGGTCCTAACAAAACTAGTTTCGTCGAATTCTGAGACCGTTAGAAAAATGGCCATTTTTCAGTCGATTAAAATCAACTGAAACTGGTCAAACGCGTTTTCCTTCGCCACGCTCACATATTGATTCGAAAAATTATGAAATTTGAAACCTAGCAATAATTTGACACTGCGGATCCAACAAAAGTGGTTTCGTCGAAATCCGAGGTCGTTTGCAAAATGTCCATTTTTAAGGGCCTGAATTCCATAGCGACTTTTCAGAATTTTCAACTAGACATATCTTTTGATTCCCGCTATCAAATTTCGATTGGTCGGATTCATTAGAAAGATATTACCAATTAGATCCTAATGTTTTTGGTTTCACTAAAATCCGGATTGTTTTGCACCCGGTATGTTCAATTGAAGTTTGAAATCGAATTATCGAACTACCGCGCCATTTTCAATTCTATTTATAATTATATATAATTATTTATATTCTAACGACGACGCGTATAAATATATATGTTCGAATTATATTCAAAATAAATTTCTCGTTGATATTATTTAAAATAATCCATTTTAAATATTCAAAATTCATTAAAATTGCAAAAATAAAAATTTTAAACTGGCCCAGATTTTCGGGTTATTACAATCTCTCCCACTTAAAACTTTTCGTCCCCGAAAAGGAACAAAGTCGAAAGTGGTTTGATTAATCAACTCTACGTTCGATCTGGCGTCCATTTTCCAACTTTTCAGTTTCTGAGAATTTTCAAAATTTCAAAAATTTGGCTAACACCCTAAATTTTTAAAAAATTTCGCCACAACCTCCCCTGCAATGGGAGCATCGGGAAATCTCAAATAGCTTCCCCGGTCCTTCTAATCTCAAAAAGAAAATGAAAAAGCCAAGCGGCTAGCCAATAGGCTCATAAAATCATCATCACCCAAACAAAACAGTAAATTATGGTAAACATGTACCTATTTGTCGGGCAAACAAATTTTATTCTCTACTCTAGCCTCCTTGCTATGACCTGTTCAATGTAAGTATATGTATATGCAAGCAAATGCGACCAATTTTCAATATCGTTCAATATTTGATGCAATTAGGCATAGTGGTTAAAAATTATCAAACAAATAAACAAACAACACAAACATCAATCAATTAGTGGATTAGAGTTTCAAATTCTTAACTTTTGACATATATACAAGAAATCATGTTTTTGATGCCAATTCACAACAAAGTGTTCTATCTATATAAGTTTTGGTTCTTACACCAGTCTAATGGAAATATATAGAAATCACACCTTCGTCACTCAAAAATAAATGCTGGTGATGGTATACTTCATCATCAGGACCATGTCCAGGCAACTAGAGTGCGACTCTATATCTATCTAATATATTAAAACTCCGAATATACGTTCATGACGCGTATATGCAAAACCTTTATATACTAGATTGTCCACATTCAAAATAAATAAATATTCAAATACGTATAAAATGGTTTAAATTTTCAAAACAAAATTGTTTTCATTTGGAAAATATACTCTTCACACTCGTTCTAGGATACTACTGATCCTATCTCTAACGAGTCATTCTAATTGGATGTTGCTAATCCAATATCTGATGAATTATTTCGTATGGTTCTAATGTGTCTTGTTCTCGAGCTCTGTAAACCAAGGCTCTGATACCAAACTGAAAGGACCCATAACTTCCCCGTGAAGGAAAGAGCGGATACTTTTGAGAACAACACACATCGGAACACAGACAGGAGAACATTTCATTGTTATTACAACAATTCCATCAGATACAAGAATATACAGAGTATAAATGAATAAATTACATTCGATAAATATCAGAGATTACAATAAATTACATAGCAGCAGAAAAATATACACAACACAACTGAAAATAATACACGGATACAGAGCTTTCCGAGCATCGTTCCAGCTGTAAATCAGAACCCTGTGAATATAAATCTGCAAAACCAAAACTACTAGCTGCCCGTGTGGAAAATAGGGGCACCCAGAGTTTAGGTTAAAACAATAAACTCCAAGTCAGTCATGTGACTGGTGTGAGAACTAAAACAGTTATTAATATTGGTTTTAAAGTTAGGTAAATCAAGGGACCACGCCGTATAACACGGAACGGGTTTCCTCCCAAGAATACCAGTGCATAGAACAAATAGCGCAATGCTAAATAAAGAAAAATGAAGCTGTTATAAGACCCAGGTCCCATCACACAATGCAATGCAAGCCGGAGGATAGGGTTTTTACCTTATAACGGCCAAAGCATGCTTGATACGTTTAAAACACATTATTTGATACTATTATAGGTGTATATTGTCAAAACAATTTCAATCATAAATATCAATCGTAGGCGGCATGAATGACCCATACCACTATGTCGCCATACTAGGTTCTACAAATAAAACCGCACTATCAAGTATTGGAAATTGGATTTCCGTCATGAGCCGAGGCAAGGGGCAAGCTCCTCTCCGATTCGAGACACTCTAGCAAATGCCTCAGGACCCCACTATGATCCTTGGATCTTCAGGGCCGGTCCTCTCTTACTTTTGAGGATTGGCAATTCCTGAACACACGTTTCCCGGTCCTTACAGACCTATATCCGAGGCACCTCGTATCCAACAACCACACAGGTGAAAAGTATATAAATGTCAGGGCTGGTAGGTCACTGAAACCACCCTAGCTAGAAAGAAACGTCGTGCTCTCCCTGCAGTCACTATCCCGTTTTTGACTCATACCGAGGTGTTAGGCTCGCGAATTCACGTTATACACAAAGCTATGCCACAAAGGCCGTGCTTTGATCATCAACCACAAGACTTTGCTTTTCAACAGAAGCCTTGATCAATTGCCACTTACGCATGCCACATTGGCAATTCACTCCATGCGACTGATGTCCATCGATATACAACCTCTGAGCTCGTACGTCTCAGAGAAGGGCGTTAAGCAAGAGAATAAATTCTCCGCCGCCAAACAGATGTATATTTAATAGAGATCAATCAACACAGAATAAAATCCAATGTCAGACACACAATCCATTTACAAGTTCGTTCTGGGTCTGAACGAAACCGGAGGCACTTTCCTCGCATATCCATCCATCTCCAAGTACGTCTGGACGATCACCAACTGATTCCCTCATCCTGGGTGTACAGCCCAATCAAGATCATCAGTAATCACCCAAACGATGTGAAGACTTCCGGTCTTCAACCACCGTCTTCATCTTCGACATCTCGTCGAATCGGTTATTCAGAATGGGTATAAACCCGGCCTTTCTGAATAACCCACGTATATAATAAACGAATGTTACACAAGCACAACAAACGCCTCATTCCAATTCAAAATATTCTTTTATTCACAAAATCACATTCTTAGGGAAAGGTTCCCATTAATTTTATCCAAGATAAATTCTTCTAAATTTATTCTTTAATCCTCCTTTGGATATCATTTCAAACTAGTCGGGATTAACGAACCACACCGAAGTAATTATTTATTTTATTTCCCAATCCCAACCTATATATCCCATGGAGAAAACTGGTAATACTCCACATCTAACACCACGGTGTTATCGGTAAAATTAATTACCATTTCACGTTCAAATCTAATTAAAGATTTAACTATCGCTTTGGAGCAAAACTGGTGGTACTCCATTCTCGATCACCTTTCAGATTTGATAATTTAAATTATCAACTCACTTTTCAATCTAATTAAAGATTCATTAGAACTCCATTTAGTTTTAATCTCTTCAAAAATCAATATCCTGCCTTTAACTGGGTTAAAGAACCAATGTCATCTAAAACACGATTCACGATAAACCCAAATCACATTTGATATTAAATACAAGGCTCTGAATAGAAAATATATCGGCTTATATTCAATACCAAATTCTGAAACCAACAAATATCGTATTGGAAATAACGATATAAAATATATCTTTCAAATTCCCACAACAATATCTGTATAGTCACGAAATCCAACATCGAAATATTCCGAAGATAATCTCGATTCAACTCCGGTCCAATTCACGTATTGGGAATATTGATTATTTTTAAAATCACTTTCAAATTCAATTTATTTATTTCAAAAATAAATTGATTTTAATTCTAGTTCAAAACTAGTTCATTTCGATAAAAATCTATTTTTATCTTTTCAAATGTGGAGTTTTTCACCCCAGTTCTTTCCAATTCACATATTATGATTTTACACAAATTATTAATATTTTTATCAAGGCCCGTACAGTCGATTTCCAACATCGGCCATCGGACTGCACTTACATCGACCTTTTTCAAATTTGATTTGGACATAATTCCAAATCCAATCGTTAGATTTCAAATTTCTAATATTCATTGGAAAGCTCTTTTCGATACGAACCCAACGGTTCCGGTTTTAGGAGAATCCGACGGTCGGATCTCCCGCAACGTAAATTCGAAGTTAATGGTTGAAATTCACGAACTGCCGCGGAGCGGCGCGTTCTATTCAGGCCATCTTATATATATAATATATATATATTATATATATTTCGTCAATTTCCTTTTAAAACGTATTTTATAAATCGTTTTAAATTCATTTTCAAAATCATTTCAACTCTATATTCAATTTCTAATCAAAATTGAATATTTTATATCATTACTATATAAATGATAATATTTTCAAAACGTTATATTTTGAAATCACTTCTTTTCTATATTCATTATAAAAATGAATATAATCGATATAAATATCGTTCACGTCAAAATAGCGTAACTCTAATCAACACGGCTTTATATATTTCAATAGATCCGTTATTCTATTCAACAAATGAATATTTATTCCATTCAACACATGAATCTATATTTCTTCCAATACCTGACTAATCTCAACACATGAGTACTGTCAACACATCACTATTTTTGTTATGTAAAATATTTTATAAAACTATGGTATCTATCGTTTGATTTTCAATTAGACTTCAACCGTAAAGTAGTTCTAATTTTGAATATGATAAAGATGTAAATTTCATTGTATAAAATATTTCACTCAACACATGAACATCGTCAACACATGACTATTTTTATATTCAACACATGAATTTTGTTTTATAATATTCCTTATTTTCCTGATTGGAATGAGGCCCAATCAATCACCATATAACGTTAATTATATGGATTCCATACAACACATGTATATAGTAGCATTGATAACCAATCAACCATCATCCAAAGTGCACCACACTGTATAAGCATCAAATATAGAAATCTTACGCTTATAACAGCCTGTCAATCAATCGATCGACATATTTAATCAATCAGGATGAGTGAACTTCCAAATTTCATCCCAACACCCGTGTGGGGTTTCAAACAATCAAACACAGATTTTATTTGTGCAGCTGGGCGATGTGTAAAATTTATCGTCCCAATCAATGTCCTTCAAATAGGTGTACATAAAAAACCCGTCCGGTTTGTAAATGAATATTTTATTTTATTCACTTCCACGTTAAAATTTATATTTTTAACGATAAAATATTCTATTTCAACACATGAATTTCTATTCAGTTCATTTACACAATAAAAATGATATTTTTATTTTCTAACATATTTTAGAAAATTTCGGCGGCATAACGGCACGATACTAGAAACGGGACAAGGCCTAGCCTGATCCCCGGTCTAGTGAAGGCCCACGCCATTCACACATCAATCAAATCAATTTCAATTTACCAAACAATTCAGTTCAGCCCAAATCATCTAACTAATTTATGCAGCCAAACAAACAAGTCCATGGTCTGTGGACGATTGTGTCGGGTGCTACTAAGCACCGTCTGCATCCTAGTATATATATATAACTTAGAAAATGAAATTGAAAGGTGAGAAATTCTCACTGAGAGCTATCCAACATCTTGACTCTTCTTTGATATAAATTTTCGCCAACCTCGCCTTTTTGTCGGTTCCGCCCGTATTCTCTACATATGTAAAAATCAAATTTTTACGATGCTATTCAATATATAAAAATATGATTTTTACTTCGACTTTCAATATATAAAAATCTGATTTTTACTTCGACTTTCAATATATAAAAATCTAATTTTTCTTTTTAAAGTTCAAATCCTTTCCTTTTTTAAAGTTTAAATCTTTTTCTTTTTAAATCTCAAAATAAAATCAGTTTTTCAAACCCTTTTAAAATTCAACCTTTTTCTTATATAAAAACTGGTTTAAATAAACTGAAATAATAAATAAATAATAAAAAGAAAACAGAAAAACTCACTATAAAAAAAAGGGGTGGTCTTCGTGCGTCGGCATCGGCCTGTGGGGGTGGAGTGCCGCTCGCTGGAGGTGGAGTAGGCGGCGCTGGGGTGTACGCGGGTTTTGGGGCTCCGTTCGAATGGGAGGGGGCGGCGCCTCACGCTGGCGAAAGGAGGGAGAGGGAGGTGGAAGAAGGGCGATTGGTCGGAGGGGGGTTCGGCGAAGCATCGCCGCCGACGACCTGGGTTCGAGCGCGAGGGCGCTCGTTTTTTTTTTCTTTTCGATTGAAAATGAAAAGTAAGGGGGGGGGGGCTGCTGTTGACTACGGGGAAAGAGGGAATAGGGGTGACCCAGAATTTTTAATTAATTATTTATTTAATTTATATCCCAAAAAGTAACTTTAAAATTCGAACTCGAAATCAAGCCCACCGACTGTCGTCCATAGCGTTTTACCCCCATTCCGAACACAACGGGATATGTATCGTAAGTTGATTCGGCTGTTACAATCAGTTTCCGTTAAATTTACATTTAAATCACTATACTGAATTTTAAACGTACATTTCAAATTACCGGGGTCACATACTAACTCTATAAATCCCATAAAAATATTTTCTAGCTTCGTATTGACGATACGGTCCAAACAAAACTAGTTTCGTCGAATTCTGAGACCGTTAGAAAAATGGCCATTTTCCAGTCGATTAAAATCAACTGAAACTGGTCAAACGCGTTTTCCTTCGCCACGCTCACATATTGATTCGAAAAATTATGAAATTTGAAACCTAGCAATAATTTGACACTGCGGATCCAACAAAAGTGGTTTCGTCGAAATCCGAGGTCGTTTGCAAAATGTCCATTTTTAAGGGCCTGAATTCCATAACGACTTTTCAGAATTTTCAACTGGACATATCTTTTGATTCCCGCTATCAAATTTCGATTGGTCGGATTCGTTAGAAAGATATTACCAATTAGATCCTAATGTTTTTGGTATCACTAAAGTCCGGATTGTTTTGCACCCGGTATGTTCAATTGAAGTTTGAAATCGAATTATCGAACTACCGCGCCATTTTCAATTCTATTTATAATTATATATAATTATTTATATTCTAACGACGACGCGTATAAATATATATGTTCGAATTATATTCAAAATAAATTTCTCGTCGATATTATTTAAAATAATCCATTTTATATATTCAAAATTCATTAAAATTGCAAAAATAAAAATTTTAAACTGGCCCAGATTTTCGGGTTATTACATGAAGGGTTATTTTAGTAATTTTCTAGATGTAATTTGTATAAAACAATTTCTCCTTTTCCATTTCTAGTTTCGCTTCACTTTCCATTTTTTTCTCTAAGTCTACATTTTCCTTTCTAAGCTCCAAAACTTGTTAATGGTCTCCAAAGTCCAAGGTTTAAAATTTCAAAACATTTCTATTACAACCCATAATTTAAATACTTTAATTTAAATAATTAGTTAACTTTAATTAATCAAATAATAGTTTTAAATAATATATTATTCATTTTAATTTGTATATAATTATAATATTTGATTTATGATTGTTTTATTATATATAAACTTGATCTATAAAAATATTCAAACTTCATTGAACTTTAGCAGATCTATATTGTAATTTTATTTAATATGGTTTTATATCTTAAACATATTGTTTTAACTATTTGAACATGATAACATAATTTTAATTTTTGATTACATAAGTAAATAATTTGATTAGAGCTAGAAAATGTGACCAACAAATTTTCATTAACAATTAATTTTTTATTCAAGTGCAAGTTGTGTAAAGATTTTGCAACTTGAATAGTTATCACATGAACATATTAATAAGAATTATAAATATTATGTTAATTAAACTAAGTGATAAATAGAGAAAAAGAAAAAAGATTTAACTTATGAATAAGTGAACTTACTATCACTTATACATAGGGCCGACCCTGAAGTTTCAGGGGCCCAAGGCAGTAGACAGTGGTTAGAAAGCACAAGTGAAGCACGTAAAATTCGAGGCCCCAAAAATATATAATGACCAGTTTAACCAATCTGTGACGGCTGCCCCCGTACCAGCCAACGTTTCCTCGAAATGTGTTGTGCCAATGCCCGACTAGCACGGATGATCGTCAAAAGAAAGGCTTTAAAACTATGAATCATCAAGAACCTGTCACAACGCATGGAATAAAATATAATAATTGCATAACTTGATATAAAACAGTCGAGACAGTGCATAAGCTGAAAACTAAATCATATCCATCAGAGTAGCGAAATCCACAATAGAGCTTATGATCCAAACCATTATTACAATTTCAAAATACTGTCTTTAAAAAGGAAATGAAATAGGTATACTACTAATGCCCAAAGCAGTGGCCAACAATAACACATGGAGAATATATGTATATAGTACGTGGAAGCCTCCTGCTCGTCTCCGAACAGCTACTCGTGCATAACCACCTAACATGTCTCTTGTCTGTTCGTTTAGGAGCACATAGAGTAATAAGAAGAGACATAAAACTCTAGGTCAGACAAAAGTCTGGTATGAGCGATAGCAGTAAAATAAAACAATAATAGGTATAAATAATCATACCTGACTTGGACCTACAACCAAAGAGTTAGCACAACAATATGTACAATACTCTAAGGTGAATACTAACATATAGTGTAAAATAGGAGTGTGCGTGTCATGGTGATAGCAAATATCAAACATAGCAATATCCTCAGATCTCTCACTCAGTGCGTAAAGCATTAGATATCCACCGCTTTAATCACCAGATCCATTGGGGACATGACGGAGTCCAACTCCATACAATTATCGCTACGACCACTTTGCCCTTTGGGGTCCCACTCCATACAACCTCTGACCCCACTGCACTGATCCATAGTCAATAGCCCTAACGAGCCAACCGGTCCACATAGCCTAGGCCCTGGTTCGTCTACATACCCGCTCTCTCAATGGTGAAACAAAGATATGGATATCGATAACTCCTTTGCACACGTCCCGCAGCAAAGCCCAACTTTTGAAGTTAACTCGTTGGTTCCCATTTGGATCCTGAGCCATAACTTCTCATCTGGACTTCCTTTGCATTTCGGGTTTTAGTCGGATTGGAGTTGATCGTCCGAAGAGTTCACGATCATCGTCGCTTGTACATACACCATAGGGATCGGTTGCTCATACATACTCCATAGGGATCGGTCGCTCTTACATACTCCACCAGGCTCGCTCGCTCAAAATTCTTTCTCTTGGTTCATGTAACACCCCACGTCCATTAATGTCACTCGCAAAGGGAATGCATTAACTTCCATGGAGGTTATAAGTGAATATAGAACAGAAAAATTACAACAAGACAGATAATAAGTAGTACTTGGAAATCTAAAACTTCATTTTATTGCAGCGGAAATTAAACATGTTTGTTACATCAGTACCATAAATCAGAGTCAAGTACATTATCCATCTCCATAAAAACAAAATACATAACCCCATTACACAAATAGCCATTAAAGAAGATAACAAGATGGACTTTGCTTCAACGGTCCAAGCTTTCCAAGAGAGATAAAGCAATCTAATCAAACTCCACTAGAGCTGGGCCCAACCTGAGGACCTGGAGGGGGAAGAAGGATAGAAATGGAGGGGGTCAGACATAAAGTCTGGCGAGTATGATAATTTTAACAATACTATTATCAAAATAACTAGACTAAGGCATAAGCTGGAGGACAAGTAAATGTCTATGAACTATTAGATATGGATAACAGATAAAGATAATGTTAAGGATAACGTTAGAGATACCATTAAAGGCATACCTAATTACTAACGAATAATTACTACACTGCACCGCACCAGTCACCCTAAAGGTTGATCCCACTTGCTTCACACAGAAACTATATAAATAGCCTTACGTACCCCTAGCTGACTACATAGGTGCCGTCTGCCCCTATCTCCACTAGGTGTACCCCACTACCCACTTGCGATCGGCTCCCTACTCGTAGATACCCGTGTTGGCCCCACAGTGGGGTGTATCACTCCCCTAAAGTGGCAACCCGATACAACTTGAGAATGCACGGCTTATACCTACACGATGCAACAACGTCTTACCTACCAGCCCGGGTCCACACACGCATATGAAACCCGTTGGACTTGCGTTGCCACCGCTCCCCGTTTTGGCCTCTTATAGTCAAACCCAGTATGCGTGTCCCGTCCTCGACTTGGGTCGAGCCCACAAAGATACGTTTGGGATACTGGTTGAAATGGGCCCCCACAAGCTACCCACCTAAGCTTGTCACCATTAGTATATCCCACTTAACCCTCTTAGTCATGTTCTTTTACATGTGTGTTTGGTTAAGTCTTACTAATCGTATTTCACCTGCCACTAAGGGCACCCACTAGATTCCTCATGTCACCCAAGGCACCTACTTAACCCCCATTTCCCACCTTACATGTTTATCTGGTTAAGTATTTCTTAATTCATTCAGGCCATAACCTCATAAAGACCTCTCACATTAGACTGGCATTTATGGCAGCTGGATTTGCCGGGTAGGTCCGGGCAGTCTTACACCATAAAAGAGCCTAACCTCGTGTCTTTAGAACTGTTATGCTTTAGTTTAGGCCTAGGACCTCTCACATTGGGCTGACATTTGTGACCACTGGATTTGTCGGGCGGGTCCGGGCAGGTTTACGTCACAAATGAGTCCAACCTCATGTCCTAAGCATTGATTATCACTTATAATCTTTTACCCCAGTTTTAATAATTCCCTATCCAAATTATTAATTAAATCCGCTTTTTATTGATGTCCATAATTGAATCAATTATGGTCATCCACTCATGGCATGCAAAATCATATCAATTGCACCCCAACTTCTTATTATTAAATCCTTAATATTACCCCTACCCCACGTTTATACGTTCGCTTATCCAACGCATGATATACTCTAGACTTGAATAGTCTAACACATAGCACAAAGATAAATTATCACAACGTATAGACAATTAAAATAATTCTAATCATAATAGGGGTGAAACTTGCATAAACTACACATGTTAAGGATCAAAAGGTGTCAACTTGTTAAATGTCACAATTTACATGATATGATCATAGTCCAAATTTATGTGTAAACTTGCATACATGGTTTTAGGCAACATAATGATGGTGTGAACTAGCATAGAATATCACATATGTCATAGCATAATTCTAGGTGTCATAATAGATGTCATGGCATATGTTCATAACTTTTACAAATCAACCTAAACTTGCATATGTGACTTGTCATATAGATCAACATAACCCAAATAGTATCAACATTATGATTTGATTAACATGAACTAATTAGCATAGGCAATAACATCATGACTTTAAAGCATGCATGATTTATGACAATTTAGCATAGAAGCTCTCAAAATACATAACATCATCCTAGAATGATTTACAATATATAGGATATCATCACCACATAGCATAGGATTTGTAACATACATGATAGAAAAGGGTTTACAACAACATATATGATAATCCACATCATTCACTTATAATCCATTCATGACTCAATCGAATTAGTTTAACAATAATCTTGTTAAGATCATCATACTCACAATTTAGAAGAGAAAGATAGCCTAGATTTGCTTTAGAGTTGAGTAGAATTAGGTTTTGATTAGCTTTTCTTCCTTCTTAGTTGGCGGCGGCTCCACTGAGTTCCATGGCGGCGGTATGACGGTAGCTATTCTATTTTTCATATGGATTAGGGTGAGAGACTACCTAGGTATTTATAGAGTTTAGGTTTTATTTAGACCGTCAGATCAACACAGAACTAATCCCAGCCAACCAGATTAGGTCAAAACCCTAATAGGTCATCACTCAGTTCAAAAACAGGCTCAGCCAAAACCCTAGCCGACTGACCTGGTCGACACTATAGTCGACCTGGGGGGGGGGGGGTAGGTCGACACTAGTGTCGACCCCCCAGTCGACCTGCCTGGGCGGGAAAATTCCCGCCCAGCCCGCTTCTGCACTTCCAGTTTGAATTTTAAATTTTCCTGCGAGTTGTTTTGAATTTTCTGAAACTTCCGATGGCCATAACTTCTTCATACGAAGTCCAATTCACGCAAACTCGGACTCTATCTCAACCAGAATTCCGAGACGAACACAATGGCGCAACCCGTTTCCCACAATTCTCACGTATGAGAATAGTTATTCTTTAATTTGTGATTATTAATATTAACAGAATTACGGGGTGTTACATTCTCCTCTCCTTAAAGGATTTCGTCCCCGAATTCTTCAAGTCAAGAAGAATATACATCCTAACATCCAGTCGTCCATCTACTGAACCATCAAACAAAGGCATCCATTGTCCTTATAGGCTTCTAATGCTTTCATGTTTAAATGCACAGTGTGTGTATATGTCCATATTTAATGCAAAATCAGGTGGTCCACTGGTTCAGTTGACCTCCTTAATGCAAATCATGATAGTGACATGCGTCCATTATGTATGCAAAAGTTCCTTAATGCTGCATATTATCTCTATATGCGTGCACAATCATCATCCGAATGCAGCATCCATATGATAATACAATCATCATACATCCATTTTACTAAATATAGCCATATATATGAAATATGCAGTATGAAGTGACTGAGCCGATCTAGTGCATAACAGTGTGTGTATATGCGTCCACGAGCAACCACTAGCAAACACTTGCATCCACGTGCATCCATCATACATAACATGTCTCAAACACATGTTTCAACCATAGGATTATCCTATCTAAAGGTCAAGAATACTAGCGAGAGGATACTCTAAAGGTAAGATAAGTACAAGATAAGCGATAAAGGAGAAATTAAAGGACATACCCTCGAAAAGGAAAGGGTATCGTGAACGCATCTTCTCTTCTGTCTCCCAAGTAGCGTTGCTCTCATCATCTCCCCATTGTACTTTGACTAGTCTGACCTCTCGATTTCTCAGTTTCTTAATCTCTGGCCCAAGAATGCGCGTAGGAGCTCGTCGAATCGTCGCGTCACGCTCGATCTCCAACTCTCTAAGAAAGCTCGGCTCTACCACTTCCGCGGTCTCGTGCAAGCACTTCCTCAAATGTGACACATGGAATACGTCGTGTACACCACTAAGTCTCTCAGGCAACTCCACTTTATACGCCATCCGTCCAATCTTCTCCTTAATAGGAAACAGCCCTACAAACCTTGGTGCTAACTTCCCAACGGACCCAAAGCGAACAACGTTTCGTAATGGAGACACTTTGATAAAGACCATGTCCCCAACTTCAAACTCAAGATCTGTCCTCCTCTTATCCGCATAAGATTTCTGTCTATCTTGCGCTGCTTTCATCCTCCTTCGAATCAAGTCGATCTTCTCCGAAGTCTCCCTAATCATATCAGGCCCAAGCAAGATCTTATCCGTAGATTCCCACCAACATGTAGGTGAACGACAAGGTCGTCCATAAAGAGCTTCGAAAGGTGCCATGCCAATGCTGGACTAAAAGCTATTATTATACGCGAACTCTACCAACGGAAGATGCTCTTCCCATGTACTCCCAAAGTCTAGGATACATAGCCTCAAAAGATCCTCTAAAATGCGATTCACCCTCTCGGTTTGGCCGTCCGTCTGAGGATGATATGCGGTGCTCAAACATAACTGAGTCCCTACCGCCTCTTGTAAGCTTCTCCAAAATTCGCTAGTGAAAATAGGATCGCGGTCGCTCACTATGCTAGAAGGAACACCGTTCAAATGAACTATTTCTCGGACGTATACAGAAGCTAACCATGGAGCAGTCCTCTTACTCTTCACGGGAATGAAATGGGCACTCTTATTAAGTCCTTCTACTATAACCCAAATCCCCGTATTACCCTTCCTTGATCGTGGTAATCCATCCACAAAATCCATCGAGACACTCTCCCACTTCCATAGTGGAACCTCCAATGGGTGGAGCAACCCACCGGGTTTCTTTTGCTCCGCTTTTACTTGTTGGCACACCAAGCATCTAGCGACATACTCGGCCACGTCCCTCTTCATGCCGGCCCAAAAGTAAACTCGTCTCATGTCCATGTACATCTTATCCCCACCGGGATGGATGGTCATCTTCGAACGATGTGCTTCGTCAAGAATAGTCTTCCTTAGGTCATCGTCTTTTGGTACACAAAGTCTACCGTCCCTACGTAACCAACCCTTATCATCTAGGGTATACCTACGGAGATGGCTTGATGACTCCCCTCCTTTGAGTTTTCCTACTAACTCAACCAACTGTGGGTCGTCTCGCTATGCCTCGTCAATCCGTCCCAAAAGCGTAGGTCTGACCTCCAAGGATGCTAGCAAACCGGGTACAAAGCCAACGGAAGGTCTAAAGTCAAACATCGAAATGAATTCTAAGCTTCGCCGCTCAACAAACAAAGGACTTAAGGATAATCTTTTTCTACTTAAGGAACCTGCCACCACGTTACCCTTGCCAGGTGTATATGCTATCTCGAAGTCGTAGGATGCTAAGAACTCCATCCACCTTTGCTGCCTTAAGTTCAAGTCCTTTTGAGAGAATAAGTATTTTAACGATTTGTGGTCAGTGAATCATTCGAATCCCTCGCCAAGAAGATAATGACGCCAAGACTTAAGCGCGAAAACAATAGCGGCCAACTCTAGGTCATGCGTGGGGTAATTCTTCTCATGCACTCTCAACTGCCTTCCACCATAGGCTATTACCCTTTCCTCTTGCATTAAGACTGCGCCTAGTCCTGTCCCACAAGCGTCAGTATAAACAGTAAACGGCTTACACCCGTCTGGCAATACTAAGACTGGGGCTGAAGTCAAAGCTCTCTTCAAACGTTGGAACGCATCATCACAATCTACGTCCCATGTGAAAACTAGGTTCTTCTTCGTCAAGCGTATCAATGGAGCTGATATCTTTGCGAAGTCTTTGATAAACTTCCTATAGTAGCCAGCCAACCCCAAGAAACTTCTTACTTCAGTAGCATTTTTAGGGACCTTCCAATCTTGGATGGCCACCACCTTCACGGGATCCACAGCTATCCCTTCTTTGGAAACCACGTGCCCTAAGAATCGTACTTCCTTCCTCCAGAAGTGACACTTAGAAAATTTGGCTTTAAGATTATGCGCTCGTAGGGTCTCCAACACTTCCCTAAGATGTAGGGCATGCTCTTCTTCATCCTTAGAAAAGATCAGGATGTCTTCTACAAAGACTACCACGAATTTGTTAAGGTACTCCCTAAACACCCTACTCATCAAATCAACAAAGTATGCGGGGGCGTTTGTCAAACCGAAGGGCATCACTAGCCATTCATAGAAACCGTCCGGAGTCCTAAAGGCAGTCTTGTCAGTGCTATCCTAAGCCACTCTCAACTGATGGAAACCAGTGGCTAAGTCCAACTGCGAAAACACTGAGGCGCCAACTAACTGATCGAAGAGATCGTCAATCCTCGGCAGTGGGTGTCTGTTCTTCTTAGTAAGCTTATTAAGTTCTCTATAGTCCACACAAAGTCTAAGGGACCCATCCGCCTTCGTGGCAAATACTACTGGAGCACCCCACTCCGATATACTTCATCTTATGAACCCCTTCTCAAGCAACTCCTTCACTTGCTTATCGAGTTCCCTCCTTTCATGTGGAGCCATGTGGCGTACTGGCAAAGATACTGGTTTTGCATTATCCACAAGATATATTCGAAAATCTATCTCCCTCTTCGGAGGCAAGCCCTTCACCTGCCCAAACACATCCGAATATTCTCGGACCACTCTAACAGATTGTAGATTTTCCTCAGACGCGTCAAGCGATTCTAAATAACTTAGCATAACGGAATCTACGGGATTACAAAAGATTTCGAGAGTGTTGCCAAGGCGTGTCATGAGCCTAACTACTCTCCTCTCACAATCAAGTACGTCCCCATTTTTGGATAACCAATCCATTCCTAAAATTAGCCCATAGCCCGTGAAGCCCAAAACATAAGCATCACATCTAAACTCAACGCTAAGTATAGAAATTTTCAAATCCAAACACATCATGTACAAGTAAGCTGAGCCCCCAATTGGATTCGAAACAACTAAGGGATCCTCTACTAAACTGGTGTTTAAGTGCAGTGATTCAACTAATGACGTAGAGATAAACGAATGCGATGCGCCCGAATCGAATAAGGTACGGACATGATGATCAAACAGATAAACTAAGCTTTCAACAGAAATGGTTCTACCTCGTTCTTGCAGCGGTGGGACCGCGAGAGCCTGAACTTGTCCCCTTGCCTGCCCTGGTGCCATAAGAGCTTGCACCTGTCCTTCCGAGGTAGCTCCTGCCCTCTGCCCCTTCTTTGGGCAGTCCTTCACCAGATGTCCCGCTTTGCCATAGTGGAAACAGCCAGTTTTCTTTTTCTTTCGGCAATCCTTGCTGAGATGGCCTGGTGTCCCACAGTTAAAGCATTTCTTCTTTCCCTTGCCATTATTGTCTTTACCACCCTTCTTGTTTTGCTGTTGTGGTTTCTTCTGATCCCCTTTCTTCTCGGGTGCCTTATCACCTTTAGCGCCTTTCTCCTCGTGCATGAGTGCCATGTCTACAAGCTTCTCAAAGGTGGCCCCCATAGGGATGTGGGTCATAGCCAATCCTTGCAATGGTTCATTCAATCCATTAACGAACCTCAACGCCTTCTTCTCTGGCGTGTTCACTAAGTCCAAGCCAAACCTTGCTAACTGATTAAATTTGTTGACATATTCTTTCACTGATGAGCTACCTTGCTTTATTGTGAAGAACCTTTCCATATATAGATTCTCTTCTGCCCTTGAGAGAAACTTCGCCTCAAACCTACGCCTGAAATCTGCCCAAGAATCAACAGGACGCTCCCCATTAGTGACCTCCCACCAAAACGAGGCCTCTCCCTTCATTAACCAAGCTGCTAATTTAACTCTCCTCCCTTCTTCTGCTTCAAAGATTTCCAGCAATTCTTCTACCTCCCTAAGCCAATCTCTAACTTCCACAAACGTTTCTGACCCTAGAAAAGGTTTTCCACCCATAGCTTTAAATTCCTTGCACGTCTTTGCAAAAGTATCTACGTGAGGAGGAGGAGGTACGGGTGCAACTGGTGGTGGAGGAACATTGGCCGGACCTGCGGCGGCCCTAGCCTATAATAGCCTCCTATACCATCCTGGTATCGTTACACCGTCAGGTAGGTTAAGATCTTCAGCCATGTTGAAACGAAAAAAAGGAAAGATTCAAAATGGGGAATTCGAAAGATAAAGATATATGGCTATTGGGGATTATGTTTTTCATAAAAACTTTCCTCTTTAAATTACTCATTAAGACATGTTTTTGAAAGCACTTCTTCCAAAAATACTTTAGAAAAATAGTTTTTTTAAAAATTTTATCTGTTCTGGTAACCTTAAGCTCTGATACCACGTGTAACACCCCACGTCCATTAATGTCACTCGCAAAGGGAATGCATTAACTTCCATAGTGGTTATAAGTGAATATAGAACTGAAAAATTACAACAAGACAGATAATAAGCAGTACTTGGAAATCTAAAACTTCATTTTATTGCAGCGGAAATTAAACATGTTTGTTACATCAATACCACAAATCAGAGTCAAGTACATTATCCATCTCCATAAAAACAAAATACATAACCCCATTACAAAAATAGCCATTAAAGAAGATAACAAGCTGGACTTTACTTCAACGGTCCAAGCTTTCCAAGAGAGATAAAGCAATCCAATCAAACTCCACTAGAGCTGGGCCCAACCTGAGGACCTGGAGGGGGAAAAAGGATAGAAATGGGGAGGGTCAGACATAAAGTCTGGCGAGTATGATAATTCTAACAATACTATTATCAAAATAACTAGACTAAGGCATAAGCTGGAGGACAAGTAAATGTCTATGAACTATTAGATATGGATAGCAGATAAAGATAACATTAAGGATAACGTTAGAGATACCGTTAGAGGCATACCTAATTACTAACGAATAATTACTACACTGCACCGCACATTACTACACTGCACCGCACATTACTACACTGCACCGCACCAGTCACCATAAAGGTTGATCCCACTTGCTTCACACAGAAACTATATAAATAGCCTTACGTACCCCTAGCTGACTACGTAGGTGCCGTTTGCCCCTATCTCCACTAGGTGTACCCCACTACCCACTTGCGATCGGCTCCCTACTCGTAGATACCCGTGATGGCCCCACAGTGGGGTGTATCACTCCCCTAAAGTGGCAACCCGATACAACTTGAGAATGCACGGCTTATACCTACACGATGAAATAACGTCTTACCTACCAGCCCGGGTCCACACACGCATATGAAACCCGTTGGACTTGCGTTGCCACCGCTCCCCGTTTTGGCCTCTTATAGTCAAACCCAGTATGCGTGTCCCGTCCTCGACTTGGGTCGAGCCCACAAAGATACTTTTGGGATACTGGTTGAAATGGGCCCCCACAAGCTACCCACCTAAGCTTGTCACCATTAGTATATCCCACTTAACCCTCTTAGTCATGTTCTTTTACATGTGTGTTTGGTTAAGTCTTACTAATCGTATTTCACCTGCCACTAAGGGCACCCACTAGATTCCTCATGCCACCCAAGGCACCTACTTAACCCCCATGTCCCACCTTACATGTTTATCTGGTTAAGTATTTCTTAATTCATTCAGGCCATAACCTCATAAAGACCTCTCACATTAGACTGGCATTTATGGAAGCTGGATTTGCCGGGCGGGTCCGGGCAGTCTTACACCATAAAAGAGCCTAACCTCGTGTCTTTACAACTGTTATGCTTTAGTTTATGCCTAGGACCTCTCACATTGGGCTGACATTTGTGACACTGGATTTATCGGGCGGGTCCGGGCAGGTTTACGTCACAAACGAGTCCAACCTCGTGTCCAAAGCATTGATTATCACTTATAATCTTTTACCCCAGTTTTAATAATTCCCTATCCAAATTGTTAATTACATCCGCTTTTTATTGATGTCCATAATTGACTCAATTATGGTCATCCACTCATGGCATGCAAAATCATATCAATTGCACCCCAACTTCTTATTATTAAATCCTTAATATTACCCCTACACCACGTTTATACATTCGCTTATTTAACGCATGATATACTCTAGACTTGAATAGTCTAACACATAGCACAAAGATAAATTATCACAACATTTAGACAATTAAAATAAATCTAATCATAATAGGGGTGAAACTTGCATAAACTACACATGTTAAGGATCAAAAGGTGTCAACTTGTTAAATGTCACAATTTACATGATATGATCATAGCCCAAATTTATGTATAAACTTACATATAGGGTTTTAGGCAACATAATGATGGTGTGAACTAGCATAGAATATCACATATGTCATAGCATAATTCTAGGTGTCATAATAGATGTCATGGCATATGTTCATAACTTTTACAAATCAACCTAAACTTGCATATGTGACTTGTCATATAGATCAACATAACCCAAATAGTATCAACATTATGATTTGATTAACATGAACTAATTAGCATAGGCAATAACATCATGACTTTAAAGCATGTATGATTTATGACATTTTAGCATAGAAGCTCTCAACATACATAACATCATCATAGCATGATTTACAACATATAGGATATCATCACCACATATCATAGGATTTGTAACATACATGATAGAAAAGGGTTTACAACAACATATATGATAATCCACATCATTCACTTATAATCCATTCATGACTCAATCGAATTAGTTTAACAATAATCTTGTTAAGATCATCATACTCACAATTTAGAAGAGAAAGATAGCCTAGATTTGCTCTAGAGTTGAGTAGAATTAGGTTTTGATTAGCTTTTCTTCCTTCTCAGTTGGCGGCGGCTCCACTGAGTTCCATGGCTGCGGTATGACAGTAGCTATTCTATTTTTCATATGAATTAGGGTGAGAGACTACCTAGGTATTTATAGAGTTTAGGTTTTATTTAGACCGTCAGATCAACACAGAACTAATCCCAGCCAACCAGATTAGGTCAAAATCCTAATGGGTCATCACTCAGTTCAAAAACAGGCTCAGCCAAAACCCTAGCCGACTGACCAGGTCGACACTATAGTCGACCTGGGGGGGGGGGGGGTAGGTCGACACTAGTGTCGACCCCCCAGTCAACTTGCCTGGGTGGGAAAATTCCCGCCCAGCCCGCTTCTGCACTTCCAATTTGAATTTTAAATTTTCCTGCGAGTTGTTTTGAATTTTCTGAAACTTTCGATGGCCATAACTTCTTCATACGAAGTCCAATTCACGCAAACTCGGACTCTATCTCAACTAGAATTCCGAGACGAACACAATGGCGCAACCCATTTCCCACAATTCTCAAGTCTGAGAATAGTTATTCTTTAATTTGTGATTATTAATATTAACAGAATTACGGGTTGTTACAGTTCAGTCACTCACACTTCCTTCTCCAGGCTCTGTCGCTCGTTCTTCCCTTTTCGTGCTCGCTCGTTCAAACCTCCCTCTCGAGGCTCGGTCGCTGCACATACTTCCCTCTCTAGGCTCGGTCATTCATACTTCACAGGGTCGGTCGGTCGTTCGTTCAGGTTCGCTCGGTCGTCCTCCTTCTATCAGGCTCACTTGCCCGTCCTTCTTCCACCGGGGTCGGTCGTGCATACACCCTGGGGTCGGTTGTGCGACCCAAAAGAACCTGCACCACTTCCAATAAGCTATTTTCACCTCACGACGACATTTTTGACCATTCTAACTTTCCCATGCGACCATAGAACATACCAAACAACAATTGTAACATGTAGAATTAACCAAAAACACCAAAACGACAATTGGACATGTAAATTTAGATCAAACATACCCAAATCCATTATTTTCCCCTTAATCCGCTAAATTCTGGGATTAGCAAACTAGATCCAAATTAACCTAAATTTATATATGTGACATAAAATATGATTCTAGAATTTATGCATATTTTCCGTATTTTTCCGAGTCATTAATTCGCTAACTATCACTGATCATCCCTAATTAGCCATAATTAGTGTATAAACATGCAAATCACTCACCCTAGCCAATAATTAATGATAGATCTGAAACTTTTACTGATTTAGCTTGGATTCCTATGTAGTGCTACAGCTCTACCTCGAATTTGATGCTAATCCGCCTTGATTTGAAGCAGATTTGATTAATTTGTGGTTAGAAAGTGATTAAAGAGAGATTTGGAAGATGGAAGCCATTACTAGGGTTCAAGAAATGTTTGTGGCGGATAGAAAAATGAAAGGAGATGATTCTCCAATTCCTTTCTGCCCTCCCATAACTCTAATCCCGAAATGTTTTGGGCCTAGCTGCTAATCACCCTATTAAGCCCAATTAGGCTGTTTTTCCATCTTCAAATCTTATTTCAACCATATCTCCCAAACGGTAAGTCCTTTTGATTATTGTGACCACTCTACGGAATGAGAAATCATCATCCGAATCCATTGGAAGTGATTTTAGGTCAAAACTCCTTACCAATCAGAAGTTATAGGCGAAAAAAGATTCGCCAGAGGCAAAACGGTCATTTAAAATTCGGCAAAAATCGTGAATGTGGGAAATGATCCCAATAGTAGTTTCCCAAAGTTACACGACCGTATGACTTCATATGAAAATAAAATAAATATTCTACGATCCTTATGTACGTAGAATGCAGGACGTTACACTCTCCCTCCTTTAGAAATCCCCCCCCCCCCCCCCGAAATACCTCAATTCAAGAAAACATACAAAGGTGTCCCGCATGCCTATCAGCCATTTACAAACAATCAAACATGCAAAATAACACAACAAGCTTATCCTAGCATGCGGTTTACTAACAAGGGAATAACTATGTCGCAGTTAAAACCTTACCAGGTAAAGAGCTCTGGATATGACTTCCTTATGTTCTCCTTGGTTTCCCAAGTACACTCATTCTCATTATCGCCCCACGAGACCCTGACCAGTTTCACCATCTTCCTTCGATGTTGCTTCGTAACCCGTCCAACAATACGAATCGTTCTGCGGTTTCCAACTACCTCGGATTCTACCTCGATATCATCCAACTGGTCTGGTAAAATAGTCATATCAGAATCGTGCATGAACTTACTTAACTGAGAAACATTAAATACGTTGTGCACTCCCACGATCTTGTCAGACAATCCAATTTTATATGCTAAATTCCGAACATGTTCGAGAACTGGAAATGGACCAACAAACCTTGGTGCTAATTTACCCCTCCTACCAAATCGAATCACACTCTTCAATGGAGACCAAGTAGCCAACGGAGAATTTCAAATCTCTACGTCTTTTATCTACATAACTCTTCTGCCTATCCTGGGTAGCCTTCATTCGCTGTTGAATAACCTTGATCTTATCTGAAGTTTCTCTTATTACATCTGGCCAAAGCACAAATTTCTCACCAGTTTCCAACTAACATGATAGTGAGTTGAACGGTCTTCCGTACAAAGCTTCAAATGGAGCCATACCAATACTGGACTGATAACTATTATTATATGCGAACTCAACCAGATGCAAATGGTCATCCCATGACCCTCCAAGATCCAATATACAAGCCCTTAGGAGATCCTCGAATACACGATTCGCCCTCTCTGTTTGACCATCGGTTTGGGGATGGTACGCGGTACTGAGATGTAATTGCGACCCTAAAGCCTCTTGTAAGATCTTCCCAAACACACTAGTAAATAATGGATCTTGGTCACTCACAATACCTCTAGGTACTCGTTGAAATCTCACTACCCACTTCATACAGTTCCGCTAACTTAGCCACCGTTCTATTCAACTTGACCAGTATGAACCTTGCACTTTTGGTCAATCGATCCACAATCACTCAAATACTATCATGACCCGAACTAGTTGTAATACCCTACGTCCATTAATGTCACTCACAAAGGGAATGCATTAAGTTTCATGGAGTATTATTAGTGTATAGAACAGAATATAACAAGACAGATACGTATATTGGTACTTGAAAATTTTAGAACAACTTTTATTGCAGCGGAGAAATAGTTTGGTTACAACAATACCCAAAACCAACAACAAAACCAAGCACACTTAATATCCATCTGAACAAATTTTTTTCTGAGTACATAAAGTAAAAAGCATAAATCCAACATAAGTAGCCATAAAGGAGATAAGCTGAACTTTACTGTCAGCAACCCAAGCACTTCCAAAAGAGAGAGAGGAAGAGATCCAAATCAAGATCCACTGGCACTAGTCCCACCCTGAGAACCTGGGGGGGGGGGGGGGAGGAGGAAGAAAAGATGCGAAAACAAAGGGGGTCAGACATAAAGTCTGGCGAGTCCAATAACTTCAACAATATAATTATTAAAGTAACTAGGATAAGGCATAAACTGGTAAATAAGGAATGACTTTGAAACAAATGGGCATGACAAAGAAAACAGGAGGAATAAGATAACGTAAATTGTGCCTCCAACACTATAGGATAATTACTATGTTGCACCAGTACCAATCACTCTAAGAGTTGATCCCGCCTACTGAACATAATAATCATAATAATGATAATGGTAGTCTCATGTACCCCTAGCTATCTTCATAGGTTACATCTGCTCCTATCTCCACTAGTTGTACCCACTACCCTCACCATTCTAATTACAACATTTGTTCATAATATGGTAGTCGTACTCCTAGCTGTCTTCATAGGTGCCGCCTGCTCCTATCTCCGCTAGTCGTACCCACTACCTTCCCCATTCGATCGGCTCCCTAACTCGTAGATACTCGTGCCGGTCCCACAGTAGGGTGTATCACTCCCTAAAATGGCAACCCGATATGACTGAAATGCACGGCTTATACCTAAACGATGCAATGTCTTACCTACCAGCCCGGGCCCACGCACGCACATGACCCCATTGGACTTGCATTGCCACCGCTAACCCGTTTTGACCTCTTACAATCAAACTCAGTAAGCGTGTCCCATCCTCGACCTAGCTCGAGCTCACAAAGATACTTAATGGGTTACTGGTTTGAAAAGGGTCCCCATACTTTACACAAGCTTTCCACCTATGCTTGGTCCCCACTAGGATTTCCCACTTAACCCCTTCTTATTTATGTCTGCTTACATATTTCAATTTGGTTAAGTGTTTCTAATCGTATTTCACATGTCACCCACTTAACCCCCATGTCCTACAACATGTTTATCTTGGTTAAGTGTTACTTAATTCATTATAACCGTAACCTTGTAAGACCTCCCACACTAGACTACCGTTTGTGGTTGCTAGATTCATCGGGCGGGTCTGGGCAGTCTTATACCACAAACGAGCCTAACCTCATGTCTTTACAATTGTTATGCATTTAATTTGTGCCTTTGACCTCTCACGATAGACAACCATTTGTGGTTGCTGGATTTGCCGGGCGGATCCGGGCAGTCTTATACCACAAACGAGTCTATCCTCGTGTCTTAGGCGTTGATTATTACACATAATCATTTAACCCCAATTTGAATTAATATCCCTATTCAAATTGTCAATAAATTCCAAATTAACTTATGTCCATTATTGTCACCTAAATTATGTCTAAAATTTTCAGGTATACAAATTATACCAATTAATGTATCAAATTAATTATATGCCTTTAAGGCCATTTTATGCCAATTCACAATATGAACATTTAATATTTTCCCACTGTCCCCACGTCGTTCGTACGTTTAATATGAACTATGTTAGACTCGCAAATAGTCTAACTCATAAAAAGGAAAGAAACATCACAACTTGCATAACACATAAAAAAATAGATCTAACTTGCAAATAAGAATTATGACATAAACTTGCATAGCCAATACTTGCATAGGCAATGGACAATTAGAACATAAATTTTCATAAACGATGTACTACCATGGATCTAAATACAGATCTAAACATGAAATTGTGAACTTGCATATATGGATATGGTTTTTCTCCTAACTTGCATATGAATTCCATACCAACTTGCATATGAATCTAAACATGTAAACTATGTTCTACACATAAACTTGCATATATATATATATATATATATATATACATGATTCACATATAAACTTATGTATAATTCACATACAGACTTGCATATGATTGACATACTAAATAGCATATAATTTACATCCCAACTTGCATACAAACTGATGTTATAACATGAATCAAGTTAAACATACGTGATTGGACATATGAAATAGATCTACTAACATAAGTTAACAAAACTATCATATGTTCACCAACAGACGATAACAAAGTCAAATAACATCACATGGTTCAATAGACATGTTCTCATAATCCAAATTATATCTCATCATAATTAATTTATTAATTATTTTGTGAAAGAAATTGTACTCACAAAGACAGGTTAGAGAATAGAATAATTCGTTCATCGTTAGTCGTTTGAATTAGAATCTTGACTTGCAATTCCTAAGCTTTAAGGAGAAGTTGAACTATTCCAGCAGCAGCATGACGGCGAAGAGTTTAATTTAGTTTAGGTTTAGGGCTTGAGTCTATGCGTGCTTATATAGAGTTTTAATTTTATGTAAGCCGTTAGATCAACCTAGGAGTAATCAGAGCCATCAACTAAAGCAATGTGTCACTCAGCCAATCATAGCATGACAAATAAGCCCTAACACCTCAGAATTTGTCACAAAGCCAATCAGAGAAGGTCATGTAAAAAAAAAAAAAACATTGACCAACAAAAATGTGCCACGTGCGCCACATGATGCGTACACGTCATATATATATATATATATATATATATTTTTATGTATATATATATTTTCTATATATATATATATATTTCTATCTTCCCAATTAACCATTTTCACACTAAACCACTTTTTGAACTGCATTCACACTAAGCCACTTTTTATCCATTCCCCTAAAACAAAAATATGGCGCTGGCGGGGATTGAACTCTGTACCCCTTGTATGGAAGTCACATGCTCTAACCAAATGAACTATGAAGTCTTTTTCTTACAAACCTTAGAACAATGCTAAACATTATTCTTTTCACGTTCTTCTTTTTCATGTTTTTACTGCAATATTTAATTTAAAGATATCTTCTTCATACGGATCCGATTTACGCAAACTCGGACTTTATCTCAAGAAGAATTCCAAGATGAACGCAATGACGCAACCTGTTTCACCTATTTCTTCTTTTTCAAATTAATTATTCTTTAATTTGTTATTTTAATATTCTCAGAAAATATGGGGTGTTACATTCTCCCCTCCTTAAAGGATTTCGTCCCCGAAATCTTCAAGTTAAGAAGAATGTATATCCTGCCATCCAGTCATCCATCTACTAAACCATAAAACACAGACATCCATTGTCCTTAAAAAGATTTCTAATGCCTTCATTATCATATGCATAGTGTGTGTACATGTCCTTATCTAATGCAAAATCAGGTGGTCTACTGATTCAGTTGACCTCCTTATTGCGAATTATGTTGGTGCTATGAGTCCATCGTGTATGCAATTATTCCTAATGCATTTTATAACTTCTACATGATTGCACAATCATTCATACAAATGCAACATCCATATGATAACACATCAAGTTTCAATCCATATACAAATAAGCATATGCAATATGAAAGTGACTGAGTCGATCTAGTGCCTAATGTGTGTGTGTGTATGCATCCACGAGCAACCATTAGCAACCACTTGCAACCATCAATCATAACATGTTTCAAATACATGTTTACATCCACTGGTTTCTACCTAAGGATAAAGAATACGACTGAGGAGATATACTAAAAAGGTAGATACAAGCATGCATAAACTTAAAGAAAAAGTGATCAAAGATATACCCTCAAAAAGGAAAACCAAATTTCAACCGAGATGTTTCTACCTCTATCAGGTATACTAGCCATGAGGGAATGCATCTGCCCTCCAGAAGATCCTGTACTTTGTCCTTACCCTTGCCCTTGCCTCTTTAGACAATCCTAATAAGATGTCATGTCTCTCCATTATGATAACAACTCGTCTTCTTCTTCTTTAAGTAGTCAGGTATTTCACAAGTGTGGCACTTCCTTTTCTCTTATCCCCCTTGTTATCCTTACCGCCTTTCTTTGGATCTACTTTCTTATCGTGTGTCCTACCCATGTCTCTCCTGCACATTCTCCATTCGTAACCTTCCACCAAAATGAAACTTCGCCCTTCATCGACCAAGCAGCTGGTTGAACGTCCTCCCATCGTCTACCTCAAAGGTACCAACAAGTCTTCCACTTCCTTCTAGCTTTGACAAACGTCTCAGTCCCATAAAGCGGTTTTCCGCCCATCGTACGGAAGTTCTTACATATCTTAGAAAAAACATCTATACGCGGAGTAAGAGATTTAAAAAGGAAAGAGGAAGAGATCCAAAACAGAGAATCGGAAGGAAGATATATGGCTTTTGGGGTTTATGTTTTTAAAATAAACTTTTCTCTTGAAAATACTTTCCTTAAAACATATTTTTGAAAGTATTCTTTATAAAATGCTTTTGAAAATCAAAATCTCTTATCTGTTCTGGTAACCTTCAGCTCTGATACCACGTTTAACACCCCACGTCCATTAATGTCACTCACAAAGGGAATGCATTAACTTTCATGGAGTAGTATTAGTGTATAGAACAGAATATAACAAGACAGATACATATATTGGTACATGAAAATTTTAAAACAACTTTTATTGCAGCGGAGAAATAGTTTGGTTACAACAATACCAAAAACCAACAACAAAACCAAGCACACTTAATATCCATCTTAACAAATTGTTTTCTAAGTACATAAAGTAAAAAGCATAAACCCAACATAAGTAGCCATAGAGGAGATAAGCTGAACTTTACTTTCAACAACCCAAGCACTTACAAAAGAGAGAGGGGAAGAGATTCAAATCAAGCTCCACTAGCACTAGTCCCACCCTGAGAACCTGGGGGGAGGGAGTGGGGGAAGGAAGAAAAGAGGCGAAAACAAAGGGGGTCAGACATAAAGTCTGGCGAGTCCAATAATTTTAACAATATAATTATTAAAGTAACTAGGAGAAGGCATAAACTGGTAAATAAGGAATGACTGTGAAACAAATGGGCATGACAAAGCAAACAGGAGGAATAAGATAACGTTAATTGCGCCTCTAACATTATAGGATAATTACCATATTGCACCAGTACCAGTCACTCTAAGAGTTGATCCCGCCTACTGAACATAATAATCATAATAATGATAATGGTAGTCTCGTGTACCCCTAGCTGTCTTCATAGGTGCCGTCTGCTCCTATCTCCACTAGTTGTGCCCACTACCCTCCCCATTCTAATTACAACATTTATTCATAATATGGTAGTCGTACTCCTAGCTGTCTTCATAGGTGCCACCTGCTCCTATCTCTGCTAGTCGTACCCACTACCTTCCACATTCAATCGGCTCCCTAACTCGTAGATACCCGTTCTGGTCCCACGGTAGGGTGTATCACCCCCTAAAGTGGCTACCCGATATGACTGAAATGCACGACTTAAAACTACACGATGCAACGTCTTACCTACCATCCCAGGCCCACGCACGCACATGACCCCGTTGAACTTGCGTTGCCACCGCTAGCCCGTTTTGACCTCTTACAATCACACTCAGTAAGCGTGTCCCGTCCTCGACCTAGCTCGAGCTCACAAAGATACTTAGTGGGTTACTGGTTTGAAAAGGGTCCCCATACTTGACACAAGCTTTCCACCTATGCTTGGTCCCCACTAGGATTTCCCACTTAACCCCTTCTTATTCATGTCTGCTTACATGTTTCAATTTGGTTAAGTGTTTCTAATCGTATTTCACATGTCACCCACTTAACCTCCATGTCCCACCACATGTTTATCTTGGTTAAGTGTTACTTAATTCATTATAATCGTAACCTTGTAAGACCTCCCACATTAGACTACCATTTGTGGTTGCTGGATTTGCCGGGCGGGTCCATGCAGTCTTATACCACAAACGAGCCTAACCTCGTGTCTTTACAATTGTTACGTATTTAATTTGTGCCTTTGACCTCTCACGATAGACTACCGTTTGTGGTTGCTGGATTTTTCGGGTGGGTCCGGACAGTCTTATACCACAAACGAGTCTATCCTCGTGTCTTAGGCGTTGATTATTACACATAATCATTTAACCCCAATTTGAATTAATATCCCTATTCAAATTGTAAATAAATTCCAAATTAACTTTGTCCATAATTGTCACCTAAATTATGTCCAAAATTTTCTGGTATACAAAGTATACTAATTAATGTCTCAAATTAATTATATGCCTTTAAGGCCATTTTATGCCAATTCACAATATGAACATTTAATATTTTCCCATTATCCCCACATCGTTCGTATGTTTAGTATGAACTATGTTAGACTCGCAAATAGTCTAACTCATAAAAAGGAAAGAAACATCACAACTTGCATAACACATAAAAAAATAGATCTAACTTGCAAATAAGAATTATGACATAAACTTGCATAGTCAATACTTGCATAGGCAATGGACAATTAGAACATAAATTTTCATAAACGATGTACTAACATGGTTCTAAATATAGATCTAAACATGAAATTGTGAACTTGCATATATGGATATGGTTTTTCTCCTAACTTGCTTATGAATTCCATACCAACTTGCATATGAATCTAAACATGTAAACTATGTTTTACACATAAACTTGCATATATACATATACTTGATTCACATACAAACTTGTGTATAATTCACATACAGACTTGCATATGATTGACATACTAAATATCATATAATTTACATCCCAACTTGCATACAAACTGATGTCATAACATGAATCAAGTTAAACATATGTGATTGGACATATGAAATAGATCTACTAACATAAGTTAACAAAACTGTCATATGTTCACCAACAGATGATAACAAAGTCAAATAACATCACATGGTTCAACAGACATGTTCTCATAATCCAAATTAAATCTCATCATAATTAATTTATTGTTTATTTTGTGAAAGAAATTGTACTCACAAAGATAGGTTAGAGAATAGAATAATTCGTTCGTCATTATTCATTTGAATTAGAATCTTGACTTGCAATTCCTAAGCTTTAAGGAGAAGATGAACTATTCCAGCAGCAACATGACGGCTAAGAGTTTAATTTAGTTTAGGTTTAGGGCTTGAGTCTATGCGTGCTTATATAGAGTTTCAATTTAATGTAAGACGTTAGATCAACCTAGGAGTAATCAGAGCCATCAAATAAAGCAATGTGTCACTTAGCCAATCATAGCATGACACATAAGCCCTAACACCTCAGAATTTGTCACAAAGCCAATCAGAGAAGGTCACATAAAAAAAGACAATCCTTGACCAACAAAAATGTGCCACGTGCGCCACATGATGCGTACATGTCATATATATATATATATATATATATATATTCTATATGTATATATATTCTATCTTCCCAATTAATCATTTTCACACTGAACCACTTTTTGTACTGCGTTCACACTAAGCCAATTTTTAGCCAATCCCCTAAAAAAAAATATGACGCTGTCGGGGATCAAACTCTGTACCTCTTGTATGCAAGTCACATGTTCTAACCAAATGAGCTACTAAGTCTTTTGCTTACAAACCTTAGAACAATGCTAAACATTATTCTTTTCTCATTCTTCTTTTTCATGTTTTTGTTGCAATATTTAATTTAAAGATATCTTCTTCATACAGAGTCCGATTTACGCAAACTCGGACTCTATCTGAAGTAGAATTCCAAGATGAACACAATGGCGCAACCCGTTTCACCTATTTATTCTTTTTCAAATTAATTATTCTTTAATTTGTTATTTTAATATTCTCATAAAATACGGGGTGTTACACTAGTCCTTCGTAAACCGTGAATGAAATCCACTGAGACTTGTTCCTATTTCCATTCGGGAATTTCCAGCGGTTGTAGAAAACCACTAGGCTTCTTTTGCTCGGCTTTAACTAACTGGCAATTCATGCACTTGGATATAAACTTCCCAATGTCTCTCTTCATCCTTCCCAGTAGTAGGTCTGCTTCATGTCTCGATACATTTTGTTTCCACCGGGATGTCTTTTGCTCGGCTTTAACTAACTGGCAATTCATGCACTTGGATATAAACTTCCCAATGTCTCTCTTCATCCCTTCCCAGTAGTAGGTCTGCTTCATGTCTCGATACATTTTGTTTCCACTGGGATGTATAGTCAGTTTCGAGTGATGATACTCTCTAAGCACTTCATCCCTCAGTCCATTACATTGGGTACTACTATTCTCCTATTTTTCGAAGCCATCCTTCTTTATCAAGTCCATACTTGTTCATCTTCTCACCGTCAATACCCATTTCTACCTCGGAGATGATTTCTAACAGGTTAGGATCGTCCCTTTGACTAGAACCGATCCGCTCAATCAAAGTGGGTCTGATCGTCAAACTTGCTAACACCTCTGGATCTAATTCACATTTAGGCCTGAAATCATATCCCGCGATATACTCCAGTTGCTTACATTCAAGAAACATAGCTCCCAAATTGGCATGTCTCCTACTCAATGCATCAGCCTACCTTATTGGCCTTCCCGGGTGTATATGCGATATTGAAATCATATGAAGTCAAGACTATAACCATCTTTGCTGACGAAGATTTAAATCCTTTTGAAAGAAAAGATACTTTAATGACTTATGATTGGTAAACAACTCGAATCTTTCTCACAAGAGATAATGTCTCCACATCTTCAACGTGAACACGATCGCTGCCAGTTCAAAATCATGGGTAGGATATCTTTTCTCATGCGGTTTCAGTTGCCGACTAGCATAAGCTACAACCTACCTCCTTGCATCAGTACAACACATAGTCCGGTACCACATGCATCCGTGTATACCGTCATCTCTTCATTCCCTTTAGGAATAACTAACACTGATGCACGCGTCAACTTCTCCTTTAGACCCTTAAATGCATTCTCACATCTTTCGTCCCAAGCAAAAACTTGATTGTTCTTGGTCAACTGAGTTAACGGTGCCGCTATCCTGGAGAAGTCTTGGATAAACTTACGATAATATCCGGCTAACCCCAAGAAACTTCTCACGTTTGTTGCACTCTTGGGTGTAGACCAATCTTGCACTGTAGCTACCTTTGCAGAATCCACGGCAATACCATTCTCTGAAACAACATGGCCCAAGAATCTCACCTTCCTCCTCCAAAAGTGACACTTAGAAAACTTCGCTTTCAATTGGTGTTTCCTCATCACCTCCATCACTGTCCTCAAATGTTCCTTGTGTTCTTCCTCTGCCCTTGAGTAAACCAAGATATCTTCTATGAACACAAGAACAAACTTATTTAATTGATCTCTGAAAACCCTATTCATAAGATCCACAAAATATGCGGGGGCATTGGTCAACCCGAATGGCATGACCAACCACTCATAAAACCCAGACGGTGTCCGAAATGTCGTTTTAGGTATATTCTCAATAGCTATTCGGAGCTGATGAAATCCTGTCGTGAGATCTAACTGGGAGAACACTCTTGCTCCATTTAGCTGACTAAACTAATCATCTATCCATGGAAGAGGATACTTATTCTTCCTAGCCACCTTGTTCAACTCGCGGTAGTCCACACATAAGCAAAGGGAACCATCGGCCTTAGTAGCAAATACAACAGGTGCTCCCCACTTGGAAACACTTCTTCAGAAAAATCCCTTCTTCAAAAGATCTCCTACTTGCACTTCGAGCTCTCGCTGCTCCTTTGGCACCATACGACGAAGTGGCATTACTATAGGTCTGGCATCTTTCACTAAATCAATCCGAAACTCGATCTCTCGGTGTGGTGGAAGTCCGGTCACTTCCCTGAAGATTTCCGGATACTCGCCAACAACAGGCATATCTGATAACTCATCATGCGGGATGTCGAGGGAATTTAGAAAACTAGCCATCACCCCACCACTAGGTAGGCAACCCAATACTACCCTCCTACCATCATCCTCTCTAATGGTCATCGAAGACCACTCACAGTCTACCACCACCCATACCTTTAAAGCCAATCGACTACCAAAATAATGACAAACCCGGTAAAGCCCAAAACAAAGCAATCACAAGCAAACATACATCCATGACTCGATAAGACCAAATTACAACAAATCATACAAAGGCTAGTTGAATCACCGATCAGGTTCGTCACAACTAAAGGTCTATCGAAAATCTCGGGTTCCAATTCCAACATATCTACCTGGTCACTAGATACGAAGGAATGGGAAGCCCTGGTATCAAACGATACTCAAACAGAAACATCATAAATAGAAATCATACATTGGCACTACAACAAAAACACCATATTACAACTTTAGTTTTACAACAGTGGTAAAAGCACCGTTGTAATAAAAATTTTTACAACTTTTTTCCAGAAAAGTTGTAATAAAAAGTTGTAATAAACTTATTTTTAACAACTGTGTTATTTCGACGGTTGTAGTAAAAGCCTATCACAACTTTTATTTTTTGACTGTTGTAATATATGACTATATTTTATTATAATTAACAACTAATAATTAATATTTAATACATTTATATTGATTATTTATAATTAATAACTAATAATACTATTAATAATCAATTAGGAAGTAATAATCAATCCGTAATATTTAATACTTAGCAATTAAGAAGAATAATTAAAAAATATAGCTAATATTATACATAATTACTATTAAATAGTTAATAATTAAAATATAATAATTAATGCTAATCATGAATAATCAATGATTGCTATTAAAAATTAAGAAGTAGAGATTAATAATTAAGAAGAAGAGATTAATAACTAAGATTATATTTAATAATTAATTTATATTAACGAACGATCAATAAGAAATCTTTAATAATTGTGCCATCGTTTAAATTGTGGAAAAATATACATGTTGATTTGTATATTATTTGTGTGTTTAATTTGTAAGTAAAGATTCATGTTTAGTATTGGGTTTAATATAGCATGAAAATTAGATAAAGTGTTGTGGGAAAATGGGCTTAACTATCATAATAGGCTAATACAAAAGCTAGGGTTAAAATTTGAGTTAGCAAGGAATCAAATACCCTAGCCGTATGGAATTAACCCAATAAAAAGATAGAGAGGCCGTAGTTTCCATATTGTTCTCCTCGTTCAAAATAAAAAGAAATGAAATAATGGCCAAACCCTAGGAAATGGAAAGTTGGGGCAAACCGAATTCAGATCGTCTCGCCAGCTCCAACGACTCGTAGCAAATGGGATTCATGGTTCGTGGGGAGATCTACAACGGATTCAGAGGGATTGGCGGATCTCGAAGCACAAAACCGAGGATCTGGAGAGGATAACGTTGAGAAAACCCTCGGTGAGTGTATTCCTCTTTTATTTGGCAATAAGACCTTGATAGGAAGCCGTATACATATATGTTTTTCTGCGATTCTAGTAAATGCAAGTACACCTGTCTGTTGTGTGATTATTTGAGTTGGTTTGGCTGATTTTGTGAGTGATGCTGTATTGACCTGATTTGATAAGTCTAAAATGTGAAATACAATAGAAATTGTGTATTGAAGGGTTTAACTGCCAAATGTTTAGTAAAGTATCTTTATTACTATCTGAAACTTCGTAGCTCTTCTATATATATTGGCTATTAAAGAGAAAAAACCTTTTAAGCCCAAATGCATCAGTGTTTGAAAGGATTTTGTAGGTGATTTCAAACATAAGCATTGAACAAAAGAGAGAAATTTCATTTTACTTTTTTTAAGCATGAAGTATATGTTGATAACCAAACTTTCTGGAAGCTGGAATAAGGAGAAATTTTAGACAACATGGACCAAAAGTTGGCATTGCACTGTACAAACAACGAAGCAAAAATAATAAAAATAGACAAGCTAGGCTACAAGCATTTATTCAAGCATGAGAGGAAGATTATAAAATGACAACACCTTGCTACAAGCAAAGACTAAGGCAAGTAGAAGCCACGCAATGAAAAGGGCTGCAGCAATCAAGTAGCAGTATTAATGCATAGTTTGGTAATTGACAGTGCATGTATCATCTATATCGGCTTTGAAATGAGGTGACTAGCGCTGTTGTTAAAAAAATTGATATCAAACTAAATTTTGAGCTGCGCAAAACTGCATATATAGGCATTTTGAGAATAAAGCATATGTGAGTGTTCTACTAATATTTTGTTAGGAAGTATTATGCAGCATATATATGGCTGATAACCTTGTAGGTTTATAAATAATTAGAAACAAACTCCATATGTTAGTGTACAATCAAATTACAAAATGCAGGTCATTAATTGAATACATTTAAGTTGATATATAGTTTAAGAACCTGCCATGAACATACATGTCTATTTGAAGTTATATATAAGTTCAGTCTGTTGACAAGTAAAGCGTGTTTTGTATTAAGAACACTTCATTTGCTATGACGCTATTAGATAGTTTGATATAAATATGTTGTGTTTGATGAACACATCGCCTACCATGTTTATTTAGTTGGTTTAATTTATATACGGAAATTGCATGGTGGAAATATGTCCAGCTACATCATTGCCTCAACAGTTTGGTATATATGCATATTATATTAAGAATACATAATCTGATATATATATGTATATATTGTTTAAGTAATTTAATACATAGGTATATTTTGGAAATGAATATATTTGATATAAATGCCATGAGAAATTTTCAAATTATAACAAAAATGTTGATCCTGCAGGAAGAATGAATACATTTCAATGGCGGACGAATGACTAAGTACATTTCACTGGCGGACCGAGCTTAAGTGGTGACCATGTAGCAAGGGTTCTTTGTCTTTTGAGTTCAGACCACATCAAAGCTTGTAATATCTGAAACTTATTGTTTGTAATGCACGAAATGTTGTCTAAAACTTATTGTTTGTAATACTGAATATATGAGTATTCTAATAAATTAGTTTGCAAATAACTGTAATATCTGATTTGCTTTTGGAGAATTGCTATGTTTAGCGTATTGTTCTTTTAAGTTGCAAAAGATGTATATTTTTTTTTAAAACCCAAATGTCAATCACAATGATGCATAACAGTTGTAGTTGATATTATTACAACGGTGCATAACTGTTGTAATAAAGTTTATTACAACAGTGTAAAAAAGTTATAAAATATAAATATTACAATGGTGTTGCAACGGTGCAAAAAAGTTGTAAAAGATTTTAGTCTATTACAACTTCTTAATACACGACGGTTAGCCCACCGTTGTAAAATGTATATTACAATGGTGTTCCACTGTTGTAATAGGGTCATTTTGTTGTAGTGTGGATAATGACACCCTTTCCCTTCTCCGCCGCCGTTGGGTCATTCGACTCAGAAGGAACAACGTTGATAGCATATTCTTTCATGATCTGCTTCTCCTTAGGAGGTTGTGGTCATTTATCCTTGTAATGTCCCACTTGGCCGCAATTGAAACACTTCCTGTTTGTTGGCTTTGCTCGACAATCTCTGGCATAGTGACCCTTCTTGCCACAGCTAAAACACTCTATATCTTTCTTATCCTTCTTTTTCTGACCATCCTTGGTTTGGTTCTGTTTCCTCTTGTTCTGGGAATTCTGCTTGCCATCACTGCTTTTCTGCAGTTTTGGCTCCCCTACAGATGCAATAACAACCTCAGTCTTCATCTTCGGGTAAAGGCTTTCTGATCTCAATACCTTTCCCACAATAGATTCAAATGTCTCATCGATATGCTTTATAAGTCTTTCCCTTAAGTACCCATCTAGGCCAGTTATGAACTTCTCGTTCTTCTTCTCGGCAGTATCGATAAGTGATAATCCATATTTCGATAAAGTATCGAATTCAACAATATATTCCGAGACTGCCCTGCCATTCTGCTTAAGATCCAAAAATTCCTAAACAATTCTGATTTCAGAGCAGCTGGAATCATCTTGTCACTGAAGCGAGTATTAAACTGATTCCAGGTAATTTGATCCTCGGGAGTAGCCGCTTTAATAGCATTCCACCAATTTATAACCCGTCCTTGAAGCTGTCGCGATGTTAACTTTCTCTTTATTGCATCGTCGATCCCCATATCCTCGAAGATGCGCTCACAACTATCTATCCAATCTTGAACCTCCGTAGCCGATTTCGTTCCATGGACGACTTCCCACCAAGACTAGTATAATCCCAGATGAGCTTGGCGAAATCGGTTCTAGGCGCCTGCACTAATGCACTACCACCATTAGCAGCATTAGGAACTGCTCCCTGAGCATCTCTAATCATCTCTCGCATGACGACAGTAAACATCGTCCTTATATCAGGGACATTCCCATTGTTGGCCCCTGAGCCCGTACTCCTCGTATTTCAGCTCATCGTTCAATTTGTAAAGAGGAAACGATTAACCATCTCAATGTGGTGCTGGTGCAGTGCGACTTCATCCTTAGATATACTAATAGTATATATGCATAGGCTTTTTTTTAAAACCAAAATATCACAAATACACGCTCTCATATACATATACTATCTCTAACTGATGTCTTCCCCTAGGTTAAACTGCGCAACCTAAGCTCAGATAATTAGTGTGACAGCCGCCCCCGTACCAGCCGACGTTTCTTCGAAATGCGTTGTGCCAATGCCCGACTAGCACGGGAGGATCATCAAAAGAAAGGGTTTAAAACTATGAATCATCAAGAACTTGTAGTATATCTCACAGCGCATGGAATAAAATATAATAATAACATAACTTGATATAAAATAGGCAAGACTGTGCATAAGCTGAAAACTAAACCATATCCATCAGAGTAGCGTAATCCAAAATACAGCTTATGATCCAAACCATTATTACAACTTCAAAATACTGTCTCTAAAAAGGAAATGAAATAGGTACACTACTAATGCCCAAAGAAGTGATCTGCAATAACACATGGAGAATATACGTATATAGTACGTGGAAGCCTCCTGCTCGTCTCCGGACAGCTACTCGTGCATAACCACCTAACCTGCCTCTAGTTTGCTCGTTTAGGAGCACCCAAAGTAATAAGACGAGACATAAAACTATGGGTCAGACAAAAGTCTGGTATGAGTGATAGTAGCAAAATATAACAATAATAGGTATAAATAATCATACTTGACCTGCACCAACAACCAAAGAGTTAGCACAACAAGATGTACAATACTCTAAGGTAAACGCTAACATATAGTGTAAAATGGGAGTGTGCGTGTCATGGTGATAGCAAACATCAAACATAGCAATCATCCTCACATCTCTCACTCAGTGCGCAAAGCATAAGATATCCACTGCTTTGATCACCAGATCCATTAGGGCCATGACGGAGTTCAACTCCGTACAACTATCGCTACGACCACTTTGCCCTTTGGGGCCCTGACGGAGTCCCACTCCATACAACCTCTGACCCCACTGCACTGGTCCATAGTCAACAACCCCAACGAGTCAACCGATCCACATAGCCCTTACCCTGGTTCGTCTACATACCCCCTCTCTCAATGGTGAACCAAAGGTATGGATATTGATAATTCCTTTGCACACGTCCCGCAGCAAAGCCCAACTTTTGAAGTTAACTCATTGGTTCCCATTTGGATCTTGAGCCATAACTTCTCATCTGGACTTCCTTTGCATCTCGGGTTTTAGTCGGATTGGAGTTGATCTTCAGAAGAGTTCACGATCATCGTTGCTCGTACATACTCCATAGGGATCGGTCGCTCCTCCATACTCCACCAGGCTCGCTCGCTCAAAATTCTTTCTCCTGGTTCGGTCACTCACACTTCCTTCTTCGGGCTCAGTCGCTCGTTCTTCCCGTTCCGGGCTCGCTCGTTCGAACCTCCCTCTCTAGGCTCGGTCGCTCACACGTACTTCCCTCTCCAGGCTCGGTCACACATACTTTGCACGGTCGGTCGGTCGTTCAGGTTCGCTCGCTCGACCTCCTTCTATCAGGATCACTCGCCCGTCCTTCTTCCACCAGGGTCGGTCATGCACACACCCTGGGGTCGGTCATGCGACCCAAAACCCGCACTGCTTCGAGCAAGCTATTTTCGCCTCACAACGGCGTTTTCAACCATTCTAGCTTTCCTATATGACCGTAAAATATACCAAACAGCAGTAGTAACATGTAGAATCAACCAAAAACACCTAAACGGCAATATGACACGTAAATTTAGATCAAACATACCTAAATCCATGATTTTCCCCTTAATCCCCTAAATTCCAGGATTAGCAAACTTGATCCAAATTAACCCAAATTTGTATATGTAACATAAAATATGATTCTAGAATTTGTGCAAATTTTCCCATATTTTTCTGAGTCATTAATTCGCTTATTATCACTAATTATCCCTAATCATCCATAATTAGTGTACAAACATGCGAATCACTCACCTTTGCTAATAATTAATGATAGATCTGAAACTTTTACTGATTTGGCTAGGATTCCTATGTAGTGCAGCAGCTCTACCTCGAATTTGATGCTAATCCGTCTTGAGTTGATGTGGATTTGATTAATTTGTGGTTAGAAAGTGATTAGAGAGAGATTTGGAAGATGAAGACAATTACTAGGGTTCAAAGAAAGTTTGTGGCAGCTAGAAAAATGAAAGGAGGTGATTCTCCAACTCCTTTCAACCCTCCCATAACCCTAATTCCAAAATGGGTTATGGGCCTAACTGCTAATCATTCTATTAAGCCCAATTAGGTTGTTTTTCCATCTTCAAATCTTTTTTCAGCCATATCTCCCAAACGGTGAGTCCGTTTGATTAATGTGACCACTCTACGGGACGGGAAACCATTATCTAAATCCAATGGAAGTGGTTTCAGGTCAAAACTCCTTACCAATCAAATGTTATAGGAGAAACAAGATTCTCCAAAGGTAAAACGATCATTTAAAATTCGGCAAAAATCGTGAATATGGGAAATGACCCCAATAGTCGTTTCCGAAAGTTACACGACCGTATGACTTCGTATGAAAATAAAATAAACATTCTATGATCCTCCTATACGTAGAATGCGGGTATTACATAATAAAATTGTACATAGGTCCAATTTAACCAATACGTTGGCACAATTCCAAGCATCTTATTAGGAACAGCTCAAAATGACCGTAAACTATTAGCGAAACTTGCATTACATTACCCCACCGAAATGAAATGCACAGTTTCAAAATTGCAATTTAACCAATAACACCAACTAAATTGTGAGTTTTAAACAAATGTAAGACCGTAATAAGGTTTTTAACGAGATTAGAATAGCAAATTTGGAAGTTTTGTGCCTATTTTGTTCTTTTGATAGCAAACCTCATAAACCTATATTAAAGCGGTTATACTTTTTAGAATTTAAAGAACTAATTTAAAAATTAGAACTTGACTTGCTTATAAATGCATTTGGCCAAGCATGTTATAGAAAACAATGCAAACATAATGAAATTAAACAGTTTGCTAAATGACGTTGAACAATCGTTCCAACAAATTTATAAGGAAAAGAGTCATAGATATGTTATTGTTTGCAGCCAAATTGTGAAGATAGACATAATAAAAACTGAGTCTTTCAGACCAGTAACATGTATTATAGGAAAACCATATAATCGACATAAAGAAGAAGGTAAATGTTGTCACCCAGTAAGGTGTGATCGAATCAGCCAGATGAAGCTCGAACTCTTAGAATTTTAACTTGGACACGATGTCGTGGTTCAGATTGGGGTCAAAGAAGGATCCAGTAGACAACAACGATGTCGGGGAACTACGTGTCCAGGCCAGGTAATCCGCGAGTGAGATTGATTAGGAATATATAATCTGCGCATCACCTGGGAATTCAACGAACTTGGAAAAACCCTATTTTTCGATTGTATATTTTTTCCGATGTGAAAAAGAAATAAAGGCAATAGCGTGAATTATGTTCCAGTGGGAAAATGAAATTTTGGGGCAATGGAGCAGAGGCGGTGAAGAATTTTTTTATTAATCACACGGATTGATGCAGACTGGTAAAATCTGATTGACGCGGATTGGTAACGTAGACCGTTGGATCGTATTTACACGGATTGATAATTTTATTAATCTTTTAATTTGAATATATCTATAGCTACTGTAGCATCGTGCTAATATCCATGATAACACCTTGATGCGAATGTTGTAATAGACAGAAATTGGCATAACTATCGTTACATTATAGCTAGCAACACCATGTAATTTCGTTGTAGTGAGCCATCTATGGAATAATGCGAGTTCATTACGTACATCGCCTACCAAATGGCTACATAAATTGCGTGTAGGTCAACCGATCTAGGTTGAGCAATAATCGGTTCGAACCGAATTAACCAACTAAACCTGTCCATTTAGGCCGGTTCGATTCAGTTTTAAAACAAAATTGGTTTGTAAAATAATATTTTTGATTATTTGTTTAACCGAACTTTTAATTGTTATCTACATTTATGGTATTGTAGTACTTTAAATAATTAGTCTAGTGATATAATACAAGACATTTGATGCAAATAGATCAAATTTTAATATAAACATAAAATTTACTATATAAAATTTCTCTAAACACGAATTTATGTTTTACTTTGAGTGAATTCATCATTTGAATAATAATACATCCTTCAAGTTTAGTTATATCGGTTAATGATCGTTTAACCGAAATTAATTCGATTCAGTTTGGAAAATTATGGGCAGTTCTGACATCCTGTCACGAGAAGTAGGAAAAAAGGGCTTACCTTTAAACAATGCTAATAGTTGTTCAGGATTTTCTGAGTCTCTTGTGGCTCATAGGTAAATGAAAATATGTGAGCTTATCTATGCATGTTTTTGTGTGGTTATTGGGTAATGTATTTCAATTATGTATAGCTGAATGTGGTTTTTTCAGCCTCTTCACTTCGTGGAAGTTTTCTCTCTGTTATAATAGATATGCACTTTGTATATCTCCTGAAATGCTTGTACCATGGTTGAAATTCGATTTACTATTTTTTGGAATATGATGCACCATGTTAAATTTCTATTTCATCCCCATAAATGGGTTTTCAAAAGTCATACAGTGCAATTTTGGATTTTCAAACAAATGTTGCACCTCAAGACTTCGATATTGCACCGAACAGACATGGGTTGTTCAGTCAAACATAACTATTTATCCACTTTGAGTTACTGGAACGATAACCAGCCAAAATGAAGCTCTCTCATAGATCTATATGGCTAACAGTTTCCACCCATCTCATCTTAGATTAGGAACAAAAATAATCATTCTTAAATTCTTTTGGGAGCTCGTAAGCTCTTTTAGCTCAATTGTTTCACATTTCGTTTTGTTGGTCAAGAGGGGGTTGACCGTGGTTGGATTTAGATTTACTATTTTTTGGAATATGATGCACCATATTATATTTCTATTTCATCCCCATAAATGGGTTTTCAAAAGTCATATAGTGAAATTTTGGGTTTTCAAACAGATGTTGCACCTCAAGACTTCGATGTTGCACCCAACAGACGTGGGTTGTTCCATCAAGCATAACTTTTTATCCATTTTGAGTTACTAGAACCATAACAAGTCAAAACGAAGCTCTCCAATAGATATATAGGACTAACAAGTTGCACACATATCATCTTAGTTTAGAAACCAAGAAATTCAATCTTAAAGACTTTTGGGAGCTCGAAAGCTTTTTTAGCTCAATTTTTTCACATGCCATTTTGTTGGTCAAAGGGGATTGGCCGTGGTCGGTATTCGATTTACTATTTTTTGGAATATGAAGCACCATGTTATATTTTTATTTCATCCCCATAAATGGGTATTCAAAATTCATACACTACAATTTGGGTTTTTCAAATAGATGAAGCACCTCAGGACTTCGAAGTTGCAACCAATAGACGTGGGTTGTCTCGTCAACCTTAACTTTTATCCATTTTAAGTAACTAGAACCGTAACCAGTCAAAACGATGCCCTCTCATAGATCTATAGGTCTAACAGGTTCCACCCTCTCATCTTAGTTTAGAAACCAAAAAAATCAATCTTAAAGACTTTTGCGAGCTCGAAAGCTTTTTTAGTTCAATTTTCTCACATGCCATTTTGTTGGTCAAAGGGGGGTTGGCCATGGTCGGAATTAAATTTACTATTTTTTGGAATATGATGTACCATGTTATATTTCAATTTCGTCCCATAAATGTGTTTTCAAAAGTCATACAATGCAAATTTGGTTTTTCAAATAGATGTTGCACCTCAAGACTTCGATGTTGCACCCAACAGACGTGGGTTGTTCCATCAACCATAACTTTTTATCCATTTAGAGTAACTAGAACCGTAACCAGTCAAAACAAATCTCTCTCATAGATCTATAGGACTAATAGGTTCCACCTATCTCATCTTAGTTTAGAAACCAAAATCAATCTTAAGGACTTTTTGTAGTTCGAAAGCATTTTCAGCTCAATTTTCTTTCATACCATTTTGTTGGTCAAAGGGGGGATGACCGTGGTTGGAATTCAATTTACTATTTTTTGGAATAAGATGCACTATGCTATATTTCTATTTCGTCCCCATAAATGAGTTTTCAAAAGTCATACATTGCAATTTTGTTTTTTCAAAAAGATGTTGCATCCAACAGACGTGGGTTGTTCCGTTAACCATAACTTTTTATCCATTTTGAGTTAGTAGAGCTTTTTGGGAGCTCGAAAGCTTTTTTACCTCAATTTTTACATGCCATTTTGTTGCTCAATGGGGGGTTGACCGTGGTCGGAATTCGATTTATTATTTTTTGGAATATGATGCATCATGTTATATTTCTATTTCATCCCCATAAACGAGTATTTGAAAGTCATGCAATGCAATTTTAGTTTTTCACACAAATGTTGCACATCAAGACCACGATGTTGCACCCAACAGTTGTGGGATGTTCCATCAACCATATCTTTTATCCATTTTGAGTTACGAGAACCATAACCAGTCAAAACGAAGTTCTCTCATAGATCTGTAGGACTAACAGGTTCCACCCATCTCATCTTAGACTAGGAACCAAAAAAATTAGTCGTAAAGTCTTTTGGGAGCTCGAAAGCTCTTTTAGCTCAATTTTTGCACATGCCATTTCATTGGTCAAAGGAGGGTTGACCGCATTTGGATTTAGATTTACTATCTTTTGAAATATGATGCACTTTATTATATTTCTATTTCATCCCCATAAATGGGTTTTCGAAAGCCATAGAGTGCAATTTTGGTTTTCCAAACAGATGTTGAAACTCAAGGCTTCGATGTTGCACCCAACAGACGTGGGTTGTTCCATCAACCATAACTTTTTATCCATTTTGAGTTACTAAAACCATAACCAGTCAAAACGAATCTCTCTTATAGATCTATAGAAATAACAAATTCCACCCATATCATCTTTGTTTAGAAACCAAGAAATTCAACCTTAAAGACTTTTTGAACTCGAAAGCTTTTTTAGCTTAATTTTTTCACATACCATTTTGTTGGTCAAAGGGGGGTTGGCTGTGGTCGAAATTCGATTTTCTATTTTTTGGAATATGAAGCACCATGTTATATTTCTATTTCATCCCCATAAATGGGATTTCAAAAGTCATTCGCTAATCAAACCCGAGTTGGGTCGAGTACGCTCGAATCCAAATTGGGTTGAACAAGACCAATCCCATATGGATCGGACATGCTCAAACCAAAGCAGGGTCGAACATGTTCGAACCTAAGCCGGGTAGAGCATGTTCGAACCTAAATGGGGTCGAGCATGCTCTAACCCAAGCTGGATCGAGCATGACCCATTCCGCCGGGGTCGGACATGCTCAAAACTGATTTGGGTCGAGCGTGATAACACCGGTTCGAGCAGAGCCATCAGAAAAGGCGTGGATTTGTGCTGTGATTTAGAGTAGCATGACCGGGTGATTACTGAAGTTCGACATTAAACTTTCACACAACAAGAGCCAGTGATTCAAGTATTATTCAGAATTCATGATGACAATTAAGTTCAAAAAGCCAGAGATTGTTTCGAGAAGTACAATGTTGGCAAACTCAGCTAAAGTGCGAACTACTAAACAAAGCAAATATAAACATACAAGCAAGATGATAAATAATGGAAAATTTCATAGTTCAAGCATTTCATCGAATACATCATAGGCATACAATTAATACCAAGACTTGAAGGGTTTTGGAAAATTCAGGTTCCTCAAACACGTCCAAAACGCAACCTCGTTCCTAATCTAATTCAATCCATTTTTATTTGCAAACATTACAGTCCCAAAAGGGTTCAATCCAGACCGTATCCAAAATATACAAAACCCTCCTCATCCATAAACCAGTTCGACGCAAGACTGTTGTGAATGAGAAACAAAAAAGAAAATCACCTCTGTTTTAACAAAGCACTCCAGATCATAGAAAATTACACCCGTTCGATTTGGAGCAGATCGAGAAAAGGTAGAGCTCAGCTGATGAATTGGAACTCGATGGAGATCGTCGAGCTGGTTCGTTTGAAGCTTGAAAAACAATAGCTACGGATCGCGATGAAGTTCCTTCAAAGGAGAAACACGGCCGCCGTTAAATTAGGTTCTTCATAGAAAATGAACGAAGTATAGGAACGAGGGGCTGAAACAAATATAAATAGTGGGATACGAATGGGCATGTTCGACTCGTTATGCATGTTCGACGTGTTATGTATGTTTGACCCAACGAATATGTTCCACCCCATATGTCTGTTCGACCCAACTTGACTTCACAACTCAGCTAGCTTGTTAGACCCGACATGTCTCCTTGATCCATAGAAGAGTTCTCCGACCTAATTAAACTATGTACGAACGTCCCATGTGGATCCAAGTCTAATCTATCGAGATGTGCCATATTTAATCGTTTCAAAAGCTTGTAAATTTTAACAAATCAGAAAAATTACAAACTTTGAGGGGCAAATGTTTATCCATAAAGGATCAAGCACATGTTAATAGATTAAATTTAACATACGGGTCGGTCATGCTTTATACAAGAGGTCGGTCATCATTCATGTAATGCGTGGGGTCGAAAGAGATTACAAACTATGAAGGAGGATGGCTCAAGCAACATGTGGGTGGAGTCAGGGAATGGCTCGAACATGCTCTAGACCTGGTCAAACAAGTCTTCAGGGTCGAACACCGTCTAGGGTCGGACAAGTATATCATAAGGGTCGATCATGATAACAACGTCATAGGGTCGAACATCCATGTGGATCGAACGTCAAAGAGGGATCGAATATGCAAGGTCGGCCGAACAAGTGGAACACACAGGGTTGGTCGAACATGGGACTGAGCAAACAGCTAGATACAACTATCAACAGCTGTCAGTGGCATATCTGTAATTACTTGTATGTTCGACCCATAGCCTGCACATACAAATCTCAGCTCACCACTTCACTCCAACTTCTCCTGTAAATAAGCCATGGCTTCCATACTTTGAGGATCAATTTCCACGACCCCGAAGGGCTGCCGAATTGCTTCCTTTCCGGTTTCAAGTGGTTGTAACATCATCTACAATCACAAAGCAAAGATCTAGCATTGAATTCATCATGGAACCAGCCAAAAGTGCTCAAGTATATTAGATATTGAAGATCCTCCACCATTTTCCTTGCACTTAGTAAAATCCGCCTAATTCTTCGCTGATTTGCATAGATTAGAGTGAAATCTTTGTGTAAAGGAAAAGATGAATGTACTTATAAATGATTGTACGTTTGTAACTCTTAAATTGCTAATGGAAATCCTTGCCAAAGCGGATGTAGATCTATTTTAGATTGGAACACTATAAAAATCTTTGTGTCGTTACCTTTTATTTGCGATTGTGGTCTCATTCCATACCAATTGGTGAAGTGCCTTCGTGGCATCTTTGGCGTTTGAGCTAATTTCGGTTTAAACATGTACCTTCCATTTATGTGAGATATAACGATTCATGAAACTAATGAGTACGTATTTCATTATTACCTAGTGATTCTCAGTAATTTATAATTAGACACGTGCCTTCCATTTATAACTAGACACGTGCCTTTCATTTATGTACGATATAATGATTAATGTAATTAATGAGTACGTATTTCATTATTACCTAGTGATTATCAGTAAATTATAAATAGACATGTGCCTTTCATTTATGTGAGATATAACGATTAATGTAACAAATGAGTACGTACTTCATTATTACCTAGTGATCCTCAGTAATTTATAATTAGACACGTGACTTCCATTTATAACTAGACACATTCCTTCCATTTATGTGAGATATAATGATTAGTGTAACTAATGAGTACATATTTCATTATTGCCTAGTCATCATCAGTAATTTATAAATAGTCATGTGCCTTACATTTATAACTAGACACGTGTCTTCCATTTATGTGAGATATAATGATTAATGTAACAAATGAGTGCGTATTTCATTATTACCTAGTGATTCATTTATAACTAGACACGTACCTTCCATTTATGTGAGATATAATGATTAACGTAAATAATGATTATGTATTTCATTATTACCAAGTGTTCCTCAATAATTTATAAATAGACACGTGCCTTCCATTTATAACTAGACACGTATCTTCCTTTTATATGGGATATAATCATTAATGTAACTTATGAGTACATATGTTATTATTACCAAGTGATCCTTAGTCTAAATATAATGAATACGTATTTCATTATTACCTAGTGACTATAACTAGGCACGCGCTTTCCATTTCAGTAATGATTAATGCAACGAATGATTATGTATTTCATTATTACCTAGTGATCATCAATGATTTCTAACTGGGCACATACCTTCCATTTATGTGAGATATAATGATTAATGTAACTAATGAGTACGTATTTCATTATTTCCCGGTGATCCTCAGTAATTTATAACTAAAAACATGCCTTCCATTTATAACCAGACACGTGCCTTTCATTTATGAGAGATATAATGATTAATGTAACTAATGAGTACGTATTTCATTATTACCTAGTGATCCTCAGTAATTTATAACTAGACACGTGTAACTAATGAGTACGTATTTCATTATTACCCAGTGATCCTCAATAATTTATAACTAGACACGTACCATCCATTTATGTGAGATATAATGATTAATGTAACTAATGAGTATGTATTTCGTTATTACCTTGTGATCTTCAGTAATTTATAACTAGACACGTGCCTTCCATTTATATGAGATATAATGATTAATGCTACTAATGAGCACATATTTCATTATTACCTAGAGATCCTCAGTAATTTATAACTAGACACATACCTTCCATTTATGTGAGATATAATGATTAATGTAACTAATGAGTATGTATTTCATTATTACCTAGTGATCCTCAGTAATTTATAAGTAGACATGTGCCGTCCATTTATGACTAGACACGTGCCTTCCATATATGTGAGATATAATGATTAATGTAACTAATGAGTTTGTATTTCATTATTACGTAGTGATCCTTAGTAATTTATAACCAGACACATGCTTTCCATTTATAACTAGACACGTGCCTTCCATTAATGTGAGATACGATGATTAATGTAACTAATGAGTACTTATTTCATTATTACCTAGTGATCCTCAGTAATTTATAATTAGACACATACCTTCCATTAACTAGACACGTGCCTTCCATTTATGTGAGATATAACGATTAATGTAACCAATGAGTACATATTTCATTATTACCCAGTGGTCCTCAGTCTATACACGTGCCTTCCATTTATCTCACATAATCTAACTAACGGAATACGTGCCTTCCATTTATAACTAGACATGTGCCTTCCATTTATGTGAGATATAGTGATTAATGTAACTATTGAGTACGTATTTCATTATTACCTAGTGATACTCATTAATTTTTAACTAGACACGTGCCTTCAATTTATGTGAGATATAATGATTAATGTAACTAATGAGTACATATTTCATTATTACCTAGTGATCCATTTATAACTAGACATGTACCTTCCATTTATTTGAGATATAATGATTAATGTAACTAATGAGTATGTATTTCATTATAACTAGACACATTAATAATGTAAATAATCATTATGTGAGATATAATGTAAATAATTAACGAGTATGTATTTCATTGTTACCTAGTGATCCTCCATAATTTATAACTAGACACGTGCCTTCCATTTATAACTAGACACGTGTCCTACATTTGTGTGAGATATAATGATTAATGTAATTAATGAGTACGTATTTCATTATTACCTAGTCATCCATTTATAACTAGACAAGTACCTTCCATTTATTTGAGATATAATGATTAATATAAATAATGATTATGTATTTAATTATTTCCTAGTGATCCTCAGTAATTTATAACTAAACACGTGCCTTCCATTTATAACTAGACTCGTACCTTCCATTTATGTGAGATATAATGATTAATGTAACTAATGAGTACGTATTTCATTATTACCTAGTGATCCTCAGTCTAGATACAATGAATACGTATTTCATTATTATTTGTGATTATAACTAAACATGTGCCTTCCATTTTAGTAATTATTAATGCAACTAGTGAGTATGTATTTCATTATTACCCAGTGATCCTCAGTAATTTATAACTAGACACGTACCTTCCATTTATGTGAGATATAAAGATTAATGTAACTAATGAGTACGTATTTCATTATTACCTAGTGATCCTCAGTAATTTATAACTAGACACGTGCTTTCCATTTATGTGAGATATATTGATTAATGTAATTATTGAGTACGTATTTCATTATTACCTAGTGATACTCAGTAATTTATAACTGGACATGTACCTTCCATTTATGTGAGATATAATGATTAATGTAACTAACGAGTACATATTTCGTTATTACCTAGTGATCCTCAGTAATTTATAACTAGACAAGTGCCTTCCATTTATAACTAGACACGTGCCTTCCATTTATGTGAGATATAATGATTAATGTAACTAATGAGTACGTATTTCATTATTACCTAGTGATCCTCAGTCTAGACACGTACCATCCATTTATGTGAGATATAATGATTAATGTAACTAATGAGTACTTATTTCTTTATTACCTAGTGATCCTCAGTTATTTATAACTAGACATGTGCCTTCCATTTATAACTAGACATGTGCCTTCCATTTATGTGAGACATAATGATTAATGTAGCCAATGAGTACGTATTTCATTATTACCTAGTGATCCTCAGTCTAGACACGTACCTTCCATTTGTGTTAGATAAAATGATTAATGTAACTAGTGAGTACGTATTTCATTATTTGATCCTCAGTAATTTGTAACTGGACACGATCCTTCCATTTATAACTAGACATGTGCCTTCCATTTATGTGTGATATAATGATTAATGTAACAAATGAATATGTATTTCATTATTACCTAGTGATCCTCAGTAATTTATTACTAGACACGTATCTTCCATTTATATAATTTAATGTTACATTATTACTTTCCATTATTAACTAGTGGAAGGTACAACTGAGGTTCGCTAGGTAATAATGAAGTACGTACCCATTAGTTATGTTAATTATTATACCTCACATAAATTGACATGAACCAAACCCCCGCTCCACGGTGGCAAGGTCGGTCTTTGGAAAATAACAAATTTATCACATCAGCATAATACAAAATACAGCATAATACATAAAATCAGAGAATAATTAACATCATATCATAACAGCGGAATCATAATCATCATCAGAGTTACACTGATAAAGGATCCTACTTAGTTCATAACAAGTTTCATCAATAGACAACAAGTTTACATCGGAATCAAATATAAACATATATGCGGTAATGTTTAAGAGTTCAAAAGAAATGATAAAAGTCAAGTTTTCATCTTTAGCCAAAAGAGCACCCAATGCAATAGTGCATATCCGAAAGAAAATTAATCACCTGTTCACTCAACTGCCTATGTAAAAATAAGGGCACCCGAGTTTGCAAGAGAAAAACAAACTACGAGGCAGTGATTGGATAGCTATGAGAAATCCTGCAGTTACTCAACTTGTTTAAGAATTAGGCAAATCACAGGACCACGCTGTATGTCACGAAACGAGTTTACTCCATTGGATTGTCGGTGCATAAAATAAGTGACTCAACAAACAACCCAATGCTTTTTAGAAAAATGAAGTCGTTATAAGACTCAGGTCCCATCACACAATGCAAACACAAATCAGAGGATAGAGTTTTACCTTATATGGTCCAAATATGCTTGATATGTTTTAAAAACAAATCATTTTGATATTACTGTAAGTGCATGGTGTCGAAAACAACTTCAATATAAATGTATCAATCATAGACGGCATAGTACCCCATCCTACTTTGTCGCCATATAGGTTTACATCTAAAAACCGAAAAGTCGCGTATTGGAAATTGGGTTTCAATCTATGAGTCGAGGCAAGGGATCTTCCTCTCTGGTTTTGAGACACTCTAGCATATGCCTTAGGACTCAGACGCTGGTGAGCCTTTGGATCTTCAGGGCCGGTCCTCTCTTACATTTGAGAATTTGTTATTCCTAAACAGTACGTTTCTCGGTCCGAACGGGCCTATCACTCGAGCCTTTTAGTCGGATCTATATCCAAGACGCCTCGCAATCCATCATCCACATAAGAAAAAATGTTTGGGCTCCATACCATGACACAACTTCTAGCTAGAAAGAAACGTATGCACTCCTTGTGTCCCTTATCCTGTTTCTGACTCATACCGGGGTGTGATGCTCGCGAATTAATGTTATACACAAAGCTATGCTACTTAAAGTTGTGCTTTGATTATCATCCACAAGACTCTGCTTTTGAACAAAATCCTTTCTCATTTGCATCTTGGCATGTCACACTGTCAATCCATACTATGTCATTTATTTCCACCAATATATAACCTCTAAGCTCGTGCGTCTCAGAGAAGGGTGTTAAGCAAGAGAATAAATTCTCCGCCACCAAACAGATATATATTTAGTAGAGATGAACAACATAGCACACACTACACTGTCAAACATATAATCCATACATAAGTCTGTTCTGGGTCTGAACGAAACCGGAGGCACCTTATTCCTCATTCCATATGTCCAATATAGAAAAGAGGTCTTCGCATATCCGAACAATCAACAAGTGCGTCTCGACAACTACCACTATAACCCCTTTAAGACAACAACTCAAATCATTGGCATCAATAGTAATCCATTCGACGTGAAGATTATCGGTCTTGCACCATCTTCAATATCTTCGACTTTTAATCGTTGCATCAATTATTTGAAATGAGATTTAACTCGGTTCTTTCAAATAATTCTCGTATAAAGTTTCAGAACAAATTCTTGCCCCTGGTTAAATCATTGGCCTTCATCATTCATTACCTTAGGTAAAATTATTTGATCGAGAATTTAATTCGGTCATCGAATTAGATACTCCAGTTGTATCATATACATAATTCATTATATTTTTTCATGCCAAATCATATTTAACCATATTTTTTATTTTTCATACCAAGAAAAATTGGTTTGCACACATTTTAAATCGCTTAAATTGATTTGAAACGATTTATCAAACGATTTATGGAAAGTGCGAATTAGGGACACTAAAAAGTCACAAACGAAGTCGAAATGGTCGAAACTCGGCTGGGAAAGAGCTTGGACGGATCCGAACTGTTAACCGTGGTCCCCACCGGTCAACAACCCAAAAAAAGAATTTAGACGTCTGAATTTGCATTTTCCTGAAACAAGAAGGATTCAGTTCATTTTGAGCTATTTCAGACATATGAATTTTTTTGACCAGACGTCTGGTTTAAAATTCAGATGTAACGACCCTGATTTATACGATCTTGGTTATCCTATATACAACACATATCGAACATCCAAGTATTAAAAATAACCGAATAGTTAATGTAACACCACGTATTTTCTGTGATCGTATAAGTAACAAATCAGAGAATAATTAAATTATAAATAAGAATCAAGGGAAACAGGTTGCACCATTGCGTTCGTCTCGAAATTCTGCTTGGAAACGAGTCCAAGTTTTCAAGAAATGGAGTCCGTATGAGGGAGATATGGCCCTCCGAAGTTTCAGAGAATTTTAGAATCGAAAACAGCTCTAAAATTCGAATTCAAATTCAAATTCAAAATCCCAGAACAGGCTGGGCGGGAAAATTCCCGCCCATGGACCAGGTCGACCTGGGGGTCGACCATAGTTTTGACCTCCCAGGGGCCAAGTCGACCATAGTGTCGACCTGGGGGTCGACCTGCTCCCGAAACCCAGTTTTTGAACCTGGTTCATTCTGATGTATCCGGTCTCGTTTTCTGTCTAGATTCGTCTGCCTAATCTTATATAAACAACCCCCTAGCCTCATTTTCTCTACACAATTTCATTCTGTCTATACTCTGTCTCTGTTCTAATTAAAAATAAAAATGGCGTCGCTACTCTGCTGGAATCAAAACTAGAGCTAGTACACCTTCTTCCAATTCTGACTAGAATTAAAAGTGAACAGCTACAACTATCTTTCTTTTAGAATCCAGAACAACAATTTGAGAAGAGTAATCTAGCATTTCTGCATCAACAACAGTTTATTATCCTTTCTTAAAACCACGAAAGGCAAGTACGGTTATTTTCCGCTATAAACTATAACTATAATTGTGACATGATTATAAATCTGAATTTGAGGTTGTGTATGTTATGTTCTGATATATTTTACTTTGTATCTCTTTCTTCTTTCTGTTCTATAGCCAGGCTACCACGAGCCTGCTCCACATCTCATAAGAGATAACGCACGAACGCTAAATTTTGGGACAAACAATAATGCATAATTGGACATGAAACTGTTGCCTATGAGACTATTTCCTATGACTAAGATTCGTTGACTATAAGACTATTGCCTGTGACTATGATTCATTGACTATGAGACTATTGCCTGTGACTATGATTCATGACTATGAGACTATTGCCTATGACATTGAATAAGAAACTATTGTGATTAGTCGCCCATGACTGTTGTGGTTAGTTGCCTATAACTATTGTAGATAGTTTCTTATGCCTATTCCCTTAATGATGTTAGATCTCATATTTAGTATGTAACTTTGCTAGTTTATTCCCATTCACTGTTATGTACATCGAGCCTATAGGGCCATTTCATGAGTATTTAGAGAACTAGTGGAAACATGTTATACTGGGGTTGGGCGTAGCTTAATTAAATAAATCTGGCATAGCAAATATGTTGGCATAATCTAAGTTGGCTATAATATAGAATGATTTACATGTGTATTAGTCTTGGACATAAATGGTGAACTAGAATATAAAATCTAGTTTTGACATGAACTGTAAATGGGAATATTAAGGCTAAAATTTGGGGTGTATATTGTATTATGAATTATGACCTTGATTTAGGCATGTAAGTTTAGGCTAAATTTATGATTGGGCAAGATATGGAAATAGAGTTTTAGATATATATAATCTGCCAAATCTGTTATCTACTAAATCTATTAAAATGCCTAATCCGTTATCTGCTAAAACTGTTGAATTACCTAAACTGCTAAATCTGTTATCTGCTAGATCTGTTGAATCGCTTAAACTGCTAGCTCTGCTACATGTTGAATTGTCTGATCTGTTGAAACTAGATAATGGTAATCTGGGTGTGGAAATCCATTGGCTCGACCTAAGATTTAGTAGAACATGGAAATTTGATTAATCTGTTATATCCTATGAAGAAGCTTAATCTGTTAAATAAACAGAACTAGTCTGATATTTGAAAAATCTGTATTGGAATGAATTGGCTATGACACGAGGTTAGACTCTATTTGCGGTAGAAGCCTGCCCGGAACCAACCGGCTTAACCAGCAACCGCAAACTGTCTGTCAAATGTGAGAGGTCGTAGGCATAACTAAAATATGCTTAGACACGAGGTTAGGTCTTGCTTTTTGCAGAAGTCTGCCCGGAACCGCCCGGCATATCCAGCGGCCACAAGCTGCCGACCTAATGTGAGAGGTCTGTGCATTAATATTTAATTAATGCAAATCTGGGATAAATATGATGTCTAAAACGTGTTGGGTGGATAGGGTTACACCAATTGGACTAATGAATTAAACAAACCCGTTTCATGAATATGTAGGCCCAATTACAAAATTTGACAAATCTGTTAAATCCGTATATCTAATCCGTTAGTCTGAAAACTTGTCTGATATGTGAACTAGTTGATCTGAACTCTGTATGTCTAAACTTGTAAACAAAGTTAATCTGAAATCTGTTAGTCTGGGGACACAAGGATAGGAGGGAAATTACTTGTGTCATCTGTTGTTTGGGACCCATATTAGTCAGTAACCCTTTCTGGTATCAAAACTTTGACCCAACAGTAGGTAGGGACCAGGCACGCATACTGAACTAATTATAAGCGGTTCATTCTGATAATGGCAAGGGGTGTTGATGGTGCGTTCCAACCGGGTCATGTGCGTGCATGGATCCCGGTCTGCCTCTGAGGATGTAAGACGCCATGCCTTCTATAAATAGGTCTGTGCCAATTGGTTGTCACTTTAGGGAGTGATACACCCTACTATGGGGCCGACATAGGGTATTTATGTATTAGGGAGCCGATCGCTTGGGGTAGGGTTTTAGGGTACACTTAGTTCAGTCTGTTTCTGTTGGGTGGTAACACCTGTCTGTTTCTGCGTGGTACCGTCTGTTCGGGTGGTAAAGGCCCATTTACTAGTGTACACCTAATTCTACATTTTGTTTCCGTAGGGATAAATCTGTTTCTGTTTCTGTACCTTCTGTTCGGGTGGTAAAGGCCCATTATTAGCATTCTGTTTCTGTCTGTTTCTATTCGGGTGGTAAAGGCCCATTATTAGCATTCTGTTTCTGTCTGTTTCTGTTGGGGTTGTAAAGGCCCATTACTAGCATTCTCTTTTGTGGAAATTATTCTGTTCCTGTTTCTGTTCAGTTAAGACATTGGGGTGACACCTAATCCGGTTATACTAGTATTAGTGCAAAGAGGTGAAAAGTAGTAGCTTACATCATTCTGTTCTTTTTCTGTTTAACCAAAGTATATCTGCTACTCCTGTTACTGTTATCTCGCATCCAGTTTTATTTTCATGTCATAATTATTATTATCTGTACATATGCTGAAAGTCACTGGACTTGCTAGACTTTATGTCTGACCTTGCTTGTTTTCGCCCCTTTTTCTTCGGTTTCCCCCCAGGTTTCCAAGGGGGGAATACTTTAGCTTAATCTGGATTTCTTCTGCTTGAAGTACTTAAAGTGCTTAAAGTATGGCTTAACTCCTTATGGCAGCTTCTATGGGGATTATGATTTCAAAAACTATGCATTCTGAAGGCTTTTGTACAAGACTGATATTTTTGTACTTGAATTCTGATATTGTGATTTGAAAAGATGTAACCAAACTTGCTTCGGTTTCTGTTTGTAATAAAGTTAATTTTTTTTTCAAGTACTGTTTTATCTGTCTTGTAAATTTCTGTTCTATCTACTAAAACGCTCCATCAAAGTTAAGGCATTCCCTTTGTGAGTGACCTTAACGGAGGTGGGATGTTACACTTGGTATCAGAGCTGAAGGTTAGCAGATTGGGTAAAGTTTTTGAAAACTATTTTCAAAAAGTTTTTGAAAGGAAATATTTTCAAAAATAAAGCCGATTTTGAAAAACATAATCCCCGAATGCCATATATCTATCTTTTCAGTTCTCTGTTTTGAATCCTTTTTCTTTCGTTTCAGCATGTCTGGGAATCTTAACCTTCCAGAGGGTGTGCCAATACCTGGCTGGTTCAGGAGGTACTTAGAGGCTAGGGCCAACGGTACAGGCCCAGCAGATATTCCTCCCCCAGTGGCAGCGGTACCACCTCCTCCTCCTCCTCGTGGAAATGCTTTCGCAAAGACGTGTAGAGACTTCAAGGCTATGGGTGGAAAAGACTTCTGTGGAACTGAATCCTTCGTAGCAGCAAGGAACTGGCTGAAGGAGACCGAAGATTTGTTCTTCATTTTCAAGGTAGACGATAGGCAGAAGGTACAATTAGTGGTATGGTTACTCAAGGACGAAGCTTCCTATTAGTGGGAAGTCACTAACGCCGAGAGGCCAGTTGAAACATGGATGGATTTCAGAATAAGGTTTGAGACGAAATTCCTCTCGCAAGTTGAACGAAGTCTACAACAGGAAAAGTTCTTATCTCTTAAGCAAGGAAGTATGACGGTCAAGGAATACATCAACCAGTTCAACCAACTGGCTAGGTTCAGACTGGATTTAGTTAACACTCAGCATAAAAAGGCTCTCCGCTTTGTTAAAGGATTGAACGAGCCACTGCACAGTCTAGCCATGACCCATGTACCCATGAGAGCGACTTACGAGAGATTGGTGGACATGGCACTATTGCACGAGGAAGACAAGGGCAAGGAAGAGGCAAAGAAGGAAGAACCACAGAACAAGAAAGCATGGCCCAAAAAGGAAACACAAAAGAAGATTGAGAAGTCTTAAAATAAGAAGGAGAAAAAGTGCTTTACTTGTGGAAGCTCGACTTATCTGACCAAGGATTACAGAAAAAGGAAGGGCTCTTGTTTCAACTGTGGTGAGATGGGACACTTCACTAGGGACTGCCCAAAAAAAGAGGGCAAGGGCAGAGGGCAGGACCAACTTCTGGAGGTCAGGCGAACACTCTCGAGGCTAGTGGATAGGATAGAATTAGGAAAAATTTCTGTGGGAGGTTTAATTTCTTTATCTGATTTTTGAGTTGAAACTCATTCTGATTCTGGCATTTTGATTCTATAACCGATACTCTATACTTTAATACTAGTATTGTTTCTGATTCCACTGTAGGCTCAAGCCCATAAGGGTTATGACTCATCTGCTTGTGATAGATTGGGGTTTGAGAAATATCTATGTTAGGCGTCAAGTAGGACGCATACATTCTAGGTTTTATCATGCTTAGTTTCCTAAGAATCATTTGGTGATCTGATCTGTACCAGTAGTCTGTAAGTATCTGAATATTTCTGATAAAATTAAGATTTCCAGTTTTGACATTGTCTAAAGAGGGTAATCCTCTGGGTATCAATTTGATGTTGATTTCGGTCTTCGGGGCCGATACTTAGGGGAATTATTCTCTCAACCAATGTCTAATGGAAACCAAGTTTTTGTTTTATCTGTACTCGCTTCCATCATTGGACTGTATCCTATCGATCGAATCTTCGAACTTTAGGTAGAAACCAATGTGTGTAAACATGTGTTTGAGACATGTTATGTTTGATGGTTGCAAGTGGATGCAAGTGGTTGCTAGTGGTTGCGCGTGGATGCATATACACAAACTAGGCACTAGATCGGCTTGAAAACTCTCTCATACTGCATATGGATGTGTGAGCATTTTCAATTTCTGTGGATGCAAAATGATTGACTCATCACATGGATGTTGCATATGAATGAATGGTTGTCACTCATATAAGAATGATATCAAATAGGAAAATTGCATACATGTTGGACTCATGGCACTAACATAATTCGCATTAAGGAGGTCAACTGAATCAGTGGACTGCCTGATCTTTGCATTAGATAAGGAACATATACACACACTTTTGCATATGTTCATACAACATTCGAAGTTTTCTAAGGACAATGGATGCTTGTGGATGATGGTTGAATAAATGGATGACTGGATGGTAGGGCACATTCTTCTCAACTTGAGGATTTCATGGACAAATCCTTTAAGGAGGGGAGAATGTAACACCCCGTATTTTCTGTGATCGTATAAGTAACAAACCAGAGAATAATTAAATTATAAAATAATAATCAAGGGAAACGGGTTGTGCCATTGCGTTCGACTCGAAATTCTGCTTGGAAACGAGTACAAATTTTCGAGAAACGGAGTCCGTATGAGGGAGATATGGCCCTCCGAAGTTTCAGAGAATTTCAGAATCGAAAACAGCTCGAAAATTCGAATTCAAATTCGAATTCAAAATTCCAGAACAGGCTGGGTGGGAAAATTCCCGCCCATGGACTAGGTCGACCTGGGGGTCGACCTCCCAGGGGCCAGGTCGACCATAGTGTCGACCTGGGGGTCGACCTGGCCCGACTAGGTCGACCATAGTGTCGACCTGCTCCCGAAACCCAGTTTTTGAACCTAGTTCATTCTGATGTATCCGGTCTAGTTTTCTGTCTAGATTCGTCCGCCTAATCCTATATGAACAGCCCCCTAGCCTCATTTTCTCTACACAATTTCATTCTATTTATACTCTATCTCTGTTCTAATTAAAAATAAAATTGGCGTCGCTACTCTGCTGGAATCAAAACTAGAGCTAGTACACCTTCTTCCAATTCTGACAAGAATTAAAAGAGAACAGCTACAACTATCTTTCTATTAGAATCCAGAACAACAATTTGAGAAGAGTAATCCAGCATTTCTGCATCAACAACAGTTTATTATCCTTTCTTAAAACCACGAAAGGCAAGTACAGTTATTTTCCGCTATAAACTGTAACTATAATTGTGACATGACTATAAATCTGAATTTGAGGTTGTGTACGTTCTGTTCTGATATATTTTATTCTGTATCTCTTTCTTCTTTCTGTTCTATAGCCAGGCTACCACGAGCCTGCGCCACATCTCATAAGAGATTAACGCACAAACGCTAAATTTTGGGACAAATAATAATGCATAATTGGACATGAAACTGTTGCCTATGAGACTATTGCTTATGACTATGATTCGTTGACTATGAGACTATTGCCTGTGACTATGATTCATTGACTATGAGACTATTGCCTGTGACTATGATTCATGACTATGAGACTATTGCCTATGACATTGAATAAGAAACTATTGTGATTAGTCGCCCATGACTATTGTGGTTAGTTGCCTATAACTATTGTAGTAAGTTTCTTATGCCTATTGCCTTAATGATGTTAGATCTCATATTTAGTATGTAACTTTGCTAGTTTACTCCCATTCACTGTTATGTACATCGAGCGTATAGGGAAATTTCATGAGTATTTAGAGAACTTGTGGAAACATGTTATACTGGGATTGGTTGTAGCTTAATTAAGTAAATCTGGCATAACAAATATGTTGGCATAATCTGAGTTGGCTATAATAGAGAATGATTTACATGTGTATTAGTCTTGGACATAAATGGTGAACTAGAATATTAAATCTAGTTTTGACATGAACTGTAAATGGGAATATTAAGGCTAAAATTTGGGGCATATATTGTATTATGAATTATGACCTTGATTTAGGCATGTAAGTTTAGGCTAAATTTATGATTGGGCAAGATATGTAAATACAGTTTTAGATATATATAATCTGCTAAATATGTTATCTGCTAAATCTATTAAATTGTCTAATCCATTATCTGCTAAAACTGTTGAACTGCCTAAACTGCTAAATCTGTTATCTGCTAAATCTGTTGAATCGCTTAAACTGCTAGCTCTGCTACATGTTGAATTGTCTGATCTGTTGAAACTAGATAATGGTAATCTGGGTGTGGAAATCCGTAGGCTCGACCTAAGATTTAGTAGAACATGGAAATTTGATTAATCTGTTATATCCTATGAAGAAGCTTAATCTGTTAAATAAACAGAATTAGTCTGATATCTGATAAATCTGTATTGGAATGAATTGGCTATGACACGAGGTTAGACTCTGTTTGCGGTAGAAGCCTGCCCGGAACCAACCGGCTTAACCAGCGACAGCAAAATGTCAGTCTAATGTGAGAGGTCTTAGGCATAATTAAAATATGCTTAGACACGAGGTTAGGTCTAGCTTGTGGCAGAAGTCTGCCCGGAACCGCCCGGCATATCCAGCGGCCACAAGCTACCGACCTAATGTGAGAGGTCTATGCATTAATATTTAATTAATGCAAATCTGGGATAAATATGATGTCTAAAACGTATTGGGTGGATAGGGTTAAACCAATTGGACTACTGAATTTAACAAACCCGTTTCATGAATATGTAGGCCCAGTTACAAAGTTAGACAAATCTGTAAATCTGTTAAATCCGTATATCTGATCCATTAGTCTGAAAACTTATCTGATCCGTGAACTAGTTGATCTGAACTCTGTATGTCTGAACTTTTAAACAAAGTTAATCTGAAATCTGTTAGTCTGGGGACACAAGGATAGGAGGGAAATTACTTGTGTCATCTATTGTTTGGGACCCATATTAGTCAGTAACCCTTTCTGGTATCAAAACTTTGACCCAACAGTAGGTAGGGTCCGGGCACGCTTACTGAACTAATTATAAGCGGTTCATTCTGATAATGGCGAGGGGTGTTGATGGTGCGTTCCAACCGGGTCATGTGCGTGCATGGATCCCGGTCTGCCTCTGAGGATGTAAGACGCCGTGACATCTGTAAATAGGTCTGTGCCAATTGGTTGTCACTTTAGGGAGTGACACACCCAACTGTGGGGTCGACATAGGGTATTTATGTATTAGGGAGCCGATCGCTAGGGGTAGGGTTTTAGGGTACACTTAGTTCAGTCTGTTTCTGTTGGTACCGTCTGTTTCTGTTGGGTGGTAATACCTGTCTGTTTCTGCGTGGTACCGTCTGTTGAGGTGGTAAAGGCCCATTTACTAGTGTACACCTAGTTCTACATTCTGTTTCCATAGGGAAAATCTGTTTCTATTTCTGTACCTTCTGTTCTGGTGGTAAAGGCCCATTATTAGCATTCTGTTTCTGTCTGTTTCTATTTGGGTGGTAAAGGCCCATTATTAGCATTCTGTTTCTGTTGGGGTGGTAAAGGCCCATTACTAGCATTCTCTTCTGTGGAAATTATTCTGTTCCTGTTTATGTTCAGTTTAAACATTGGGGTGATAGTGCAGAGAGGTGAAAAGTAGTAGCTTACATCATTCTGTTCTTTTTCTATTTAACCTAAGTATATCTGCTACTCCTGTTATTGTTATCTCGCATCTAGTTTTATTTTCATGTCATAATTATTATTATCTGTACATATGCTGAAAGTCACTGGACTTGCTAGACTTTATGTCTGACCTTGCTTGTTTTCATCCCTTTTTCTTCCATTTCCCCCAGGTTTCCAAGGAGGGAATACTTTAGCTTAGTCCGGATTTCTTCTGCTTGAAGTACTTAAAGAGCTTAAAGTATGGCTTGACTCCTTATGGCAGCTTCTGTGGGGATTATGATTTTAAAAACTATGCATTCTGAAGGCTTTTGTATAAGACTGATATTTTTGTACTTGAATTCTGATATTGTGATTTAAAAAGATGTAACTAAACTTGCTTCAGTTTCTGATTGTAATAAGGTTATAATTTTTTTCAAGTACTGTTTTATCTATCTTATAAATTTCTGTTATGTCTACTAAAACGCTCCATCAAAGTTAAGGCATTCCCTTTGTGAGTGACCTTAACGGAGGTGGGGTGTTACAGTTAATGAAAGAAATTAGAGGGTGATGATAGATAAGATAGAAACTTAGAATAGAAGAAGAAGAAGAACACAACATCAGAGTAACACGAACCTCACAGCGGAACGAATAAAATATAACATAACTTTTGAAATACAAACAATATATGTATACAATAACATTGCAGGGTACAACACTTACAACACAGCGGAAGTAAACAATAGTTATATAATCCTGAAGCCTCCTTCTCCAAGCTCTCCAAGTGTATCTGAAAAATCCCGACTACTTCACTGCTCGTACAAATTTAGGCACCCAAGAGTTTAGGGAAACAAACAAAAAAACTCCGGGTCAGTCATGGGACTGGTATGAATAAAACTCCAAACACTTGTTCAAATAAAGGATATCTCGTAAGACCACGCCGTGAAAACGGAACGGGTTTTTCCCTTATGAGAATCCAAACAACTTAAAAATCAATACTTGTCTGATATTATAATAATGTCTAGATCAAGTAAATAACAATCTAGCGGAACGCTTGCATCTCACGTTCCACTTATATAATATAAAATCATAAACCGCAGGCGCTTATTGGATAATGGATTTCCATCTATGACAAGGTATGGAACCACCTTCCGATTAGTGTACTCTAGGAACGATACACTGGAGTTCAACAAGAACATCTTGCAACTCAGTCACACATGACCGACCACTTAATTTCGCTTGAGTGTATCGAATGTATATCACCAACGGTTGGGATCAGCAACCGTTTCCCGTATATAAGTGGGACAACATTGGTAGATTAAAGAAGCAAATGAATATTCTCTAGATAGGTGATTATACACCCTACTTCAGAGCGACCGACTTAGCCATGCTGCCTTCCCAATTTCTGTCATTTACCGGATGTGAGGCTAGAAGCTACGCTTATCTTTCACATGCCACATCTTCATTCACTTTGAATGTCACATCGTCATACCCGCCAAATCACAAATTGATTTCCCTAAAAATACCATGAGTATACAGCTAAGAGAAACGAATTCCTCCGCCACCAAACGTGAATACGTTTGAAGAGATCAACTTACGCGATCTATTAGATATACTCTGTCAGACATTCTTCCATACAGGTCATCCTGGGACTGGACAAACCGAAGGAACTATTCTGTAAACAGGACAGCCCTTGCACTTTACTTCGTCTTCAATATATTCAGCGTACTTGATTCGCAATGCTTATGCCAATACGGAGTGGTTCTTCGGATAATAATCCAACCGGTCTCTCCATATTAACAACGTTAAAATGGTCAAAAACTTCGATAGTCGGTGATTTAACTATCAAAGAAAAACACGTGTGCAAACAACGATATTATTTCCAAATGGAGATTATATCGATCAATCATCATTTAAGATATATATATTCACATCCCCTATTTTTCTATGTTTAGAAAATATATGTTATTAACACTGGAAAACATTTCAATGGCTTAATTACACATCACTACCAATAAACAACTATTAGTCCGTAACTGTAAACTAGTAGGAGAACAATTCTCTAACTATAAACCCCGAAGGCCGAAACCAACATCAGATCGATACTCAGAAAACTATTCAACTTAACTAATCTCTAGTCAGTTTCTAATCTTGTTTAACTCTATTTCGATTAACTCTAATTGATTAACTCTATTTGATAAACTACGTTTGATTAACTCCTTTTTATCTCGTCAATTTCCTTTTATAATCCTATTTAGTTTCTAACTAAATATTCCTTTTATAATTCTATTTATTTACTAAATAAATATTCCATTATTCTATTCTTTCAGAATAGATATTCCTTTATTCTATTCTATTCGTTTTATCAACATTTTTCCCTTTTATAAAACTGTACTCGTATTATAAACATTTTCCTTTTATTTACTTTCGAAATATTTCCTTTTATAAAATCTGTTGGTTTTATAAAATCGCTTTATTTCAATATACATTGAAAAAATTCTTTTTACATCCCAGGGTCTTTTTATGATATTTAAAATATCGAATAACAAGGATGAATATCATTCTAACACACATAATCCATAACAGATTATATAACACATCATATATCACAATATATGAAAAACAGTAAAATAAATGTTGAGGAATCCAGTCGAATTCCTCCAACCTGTTTCCCTGCATCACAGATGTTAAACAATATAATAACATCTATTTCACTTTGATATTAATTAGTCTGATAAACAGAATCGATATTTGGTTAACGATATATATAAATATATATCGTTATCTATAATTTTAACCAACACATAAGCAATTCAACCAAACAGTTAACACACAACAATCAACACAAAATTATCAGTTCTAAGAATGCGCCATAAAAATATAACTGTTCAGAGTTTGTGAGTTTTACTCACATTGTCCGTAATCGTTAAATAACGATTTATGAATGTTGATTTGGATCACATAATTTATTTGATCATAAATTTTGGCGAGCTCCAATCGATTCCAAACCACTTCCCGAATTTTTTCCTCGTAAATACAATCCTGTCAGATCTATTGTCGGATTCGTTTAAACATATTAGCCCACCCATATGTATTGGCTACAGTATTTCTAGCACGGGCTTCCAGTATAATTCCTTACTTGTAACTTCCTTCCAAATACACGTTCCCTTTCTCTCGTGCCTTTATATATATATTTGTTCTCCTGGGCTTTACATTTTAAACATATCGGCATACAAGACCCAGGTTCTCTCCAATCCTTTCGCCCCTGATGACAGGAATCGGAGCTACTGCTCCTTCACATTACAAGCCACTTCGATCATGCCATTACCGGTTTCATACTCCTCCATCACTTCATGAATTAAGAATCCAACTATACCCAAAAATACACGCATTCTTCATGTACAACTCCTTCACCAACACGTTCGAACACAACACTCCTCCCCACTCCTTACTGTTGTCTTCACTTACGTCCACTACTTAGCACACCCCAGATCCATGTCGTAGCCTCCCTCAACCAAAGACGCAAACCCTAACGTCTAGCTCGCTCCATCCCATCCCGGCCGCCTTCGCAGGAGGGTCATCCTCCTCCTCCAATGGTTGCGCCCTTCCAATCGATACCGCCAGTCCCTTCCATCATTGCCCGGATCCACCTCCAAACCATTAAAAACCACGACGCCACCTTTTTTCAGCTCGTCGAAGACTAAACCGCACTGCTCAATAAGACATCGGAAATGGAGAGGATCGTTTGGGGCCTTCAATCGAATTTGTTTGAGGAATTAAGGATTCCTATTTGAATTTCTAGAAATTTCGAAGTTGATTTTCCCCTTTTGTTTTTCAGCTGTGAGTAGAAATGTGAAAGCGGTGGATATTTGTTGGCTTAGGGTTAAAGGGAAAGTTAGAACGTTATTATATAGTGTTTAGTTTTTTGCTTTTTGTTGGATTTTGAAGGACCACATATCTTGTTTGGAGGCCATGGAAACCTGACGGTTGAGAAGAGGGGAACGTGGACTCGTTTAGGTTCACACAAAATAATTTACAACTTTATTTTATTAATGTATTTACAGTTTGGTTTGTCAAAGTACTATGTTACCCAAATTTCATTCACGTACGGATAGAAATAAAGATGCAGTCGTGTCCAGTATCGTACCACGATCCCAAAAATATAATAATACTGGTAGTTTAACTCATATTGTGAAACCCCAAAATGTCGATACAGGGTGCCCAATACTCCAAATAAAAGGTTGCTTACTTAATTAATTAAAAATTACTATAAAATTCTAAAAATTAAATTATCTTTATGTCCCAAAAGAACCTTGTCTAAATTCAAACCGATATTCAAATATTTTTAAATAACCGTTATGGCCACGAACGAATATACCGCTGTTTTTCTGAATATTTGATTTGGACATAAATCAAATCTACACGACGAAATCCTGATTTTTCTCTTCCACTAAAAAGATATACTCCACCAGCTCCGTACGTTTCTTGTTTCACAGAAATCCAATTTAAAACGAACCCCGTATATTCATTTGAAGTTCGAATCACCAATTTACAAACTGCAGTGCCATTTGGAGATCGATTATAATTAAATTATAATTATACGTTCACACTGTCGTTAATTAAATATATTATTTATTATAATTCAACTCTAAACTTAATTAAATATCACAGTTGATCCAATCCACACCATAACGTGAATTCCACTATTTCTGACTATTTCAGAAATTAAATATATTATTATATTATATATTTTAATTAAATATTCGATATTATTTAATTCAACAACCATTTAATTCTGATTCACCATTTAAATAATTAAATAAATTAATTATTATATCGCTAAAATACGGGTCATTATATTCTTCCCCACTTAAAATAATTTCGCCCTCGAAATTGCTAAGGTAGAAAACAAACCCAATCGACTGGTTTGAACTTATTTGTTCACTTCTTAACTTTAGTTTCAACTGAACCAATTTAATTTCAATTGAATTATTCATTAATTCTTATCAACGGAAATTTTAGAAAAGCATGAAAATTTTCTAATGCCTTAACTTTCAAAAAAAATTCGCCAGCACCTCCTTTGTACTGGTCAATAGGTCAAACTCCAACTCGCCCCTCTGGGCCATCTCCAACCCAAAAGAAAATCAAACAGCCAAGCGGCTTGCCAATTCGGCTCATAAATCTCATGCTTATATCAAATATAAACTTGTACCTTTTTGTCGGGCATATCAATATATCCTTTACATCCCGTGCTAATTCAGCATATACCAATGTCATCCCATCAAACTCCAATCACTTTTATCTCCAACACAACCATTCGCTTATAACAAGCCAAATATCATTTTAAACTCGAGTTTCATTCTCGATTCAAAACTCTTATCAATCCGACTTACTTGATATCATTCTAATTTAATTCAATTTCCACTTAATTGGTTTTCAATTCAATTCCAATTTATTTCCACAAATTTCTGTTAAATTTGTACAGTCTTTCCTGAGAGTTTTAAACAGTTTACTATATCAAAAATCAAACTTCCCTTTCAGGATTCAAAAAAACTCATTTTCCCAAAACAATTTGAAATCAATATCTTTGGTAGTAATCCGTCACTTACAAACTCGAAAATGAACACTGATGATGCTGCGCCGTCATCATCAGAATTATTTTCCAGCGACCGAAGAGAGTTCAATAATATATCACTTTCAGAATCATTCTTAAACACTTTTATTTTGAAATCAGTTCAAAATATCATTTACAAATGCTTGGAATACAATTTAAAATCTCCCAGGATCTAAAAATTTACATATATTTAATCCAAGTCTATTTACAAACTCTGTTCCAAATTTCCAGGGTTTTAATTTCAATTCTGTTTCAAATTCAGATTTAATTCATTTCGTAACACTTATACGAATATTATTTGGTTATATACGTAACCATTTCACTTTTTATAATCTTACTCGATTATAACAACAACCAACACATCAAATCTATTATAATATTTATAATTTCGTTATATCAAAATCTAATTTGGGCAAAATTATTCCATTTACCCTCTTTTCAAAACATACCACGCCGGTTCATCGTATTCAAGTGTTTAGAAACCCCTATCAATACAGTGGACCAAACTGATCGACTAGAATTCACAAACAACTCAACCAATAAATCTCCACAATATAAATCAAATTTTTATATCGAATAACAAATACGCGCTCATATATATACACTCAAACTCAATCTAGGGTATTATTAACCCCATCTCTACTGAGTCACGCCAAAGAGCCAAGGTAATTTACTTAACCTTAAACTTTAATACCAACCGTAACGACCTGGATTTTGACAATCTTGGTTATCTGATATAAAACACATATCGAACATCCAAGGATCGAAAAAAACCAAATAGTTAATGAAAGAAATTAGAGGGTGAGGATAGATAAGATAGAAACTTAGAATAGAAGAAGAAGAAGAACACAACATCAGAGTAACATGAACCTCATAGCGGAACGAATAAAATATAACATAACTTTTGAAATACAAACAGTATATGTATACAATAACATTGCAGGGTACAACACTTACAAACAACGGAAATAAACAATAGCTATATAATCCTGAAGCCTCCTGCTCCAAGCTCTCCAAGTGTATCTGTAAAATCCCGACTACTTGACTGCCCATACAAATTTAGGCACCCAAGAGTTTAGGGAAACAAACAAATAAACTCCGGTTCAGTCATGGGACTGGTATAAATAAAACTCCAAACACTTGGTTAAATAAAGGATATGTCATAAGACCACGCCGTGAAAACGAAACGGGTTTTTCCCTTATGAGAATCCAAACAACTTAAAAATCAATACTTGTCTGATATTATACTAATGTCTAGATCAAGTAAATAACAATCTAGCGGAATGCTTGTATCTCACGTTTCACATATATAATATAAAATCATAAACCGTAGGCGCTTATTGGATAATGGATTTCCAACTATGACAAGTTATGGAACCACCTTCCAATTAGTGTACTCTAGGAACGATACACTGGAGTTCAACAAGAACATCTTGCAACTCAGCCACACGTGACCGACCACTCATTTCGCTTGAGTGTATCGAATGTATATCACCAACGGTTGGGATTAGCAACCGTTTCCCGTATATATATATATATATATATATATATATATATATATATATATATATATATATATATATGGGACATCATTGATAGATTAAAGAAGCAAATGAATATTCTCTAGATAGGTGTTTATACACCCTACTTCGGAGCAACCGACTTAGCCATGCTGTCTGCCCGATTTTTGTCATTTATCGGATGTGAGGCTAGAAGCTATGCTTATCTTTCACATGCCACATCTTCATTAACTTTGAATGTCACATCGTCATACCCGCCAAATCACAAATTGATTTACCCAAAAATACCACGGGTATACAGCTAAGAGAAACGAATTCCTCCGCCACCAAACGTGAATACGTTTGTAGAGATCAACTTACGCGATCTATTAGATATACTCTGTCAGACATTCTTCCATACAGGTCATCCTGGGACTGGACAAACCGAAGGCACTATTCTGTAAACAGGATAGCCCTTGCACTTTACTCCGTCTTCAATATATTCAGCGTACTTGATTCGCATTGCTTATGCCAATACGGAGTGGTTCTTCGGATAATAATCCAACCGGTGTCTCCATATTAACAACGGTAAATGGTCAAAAACTTCGATAGTCGGTGATTTAACTATCAAAGAAAAACACGTGTGCAAACAATGATATTATTTCCAGATGGAAATTATATTGATCAATCATCATTTAACATATATATATTCACATCCCCTATTTTTCTATGTTTAGAAAATATATGTTATTAACACTGGAAAACATTTCCATGGCTTAATTACACATCACTACCATTCCACAACTATTAGTCCCTAACCATAAACTAGTAGGAGAACAATTCTCTAAGTATAAACCCCAAAGGCCGAAACCAACATCAGATCGATACTCAGAAAACAATTCAACTTATCGAATCTCTAGTCAGTTTCTAATCTTGTTTAACTCTAATTGATTAACTCTATTTGATAAACTTCGTTTGATTAACTTCTTTTTATCTCGTCAATTTCCTTTTATAATCCTATTTAGTTTCTAACTAAATATTCCTTTTATAATTCTATTTATTTATTAAATAAATATTCCTTTATTCTATTCTTTCTGAATAGATATTCCTTTATTTTATTCTATTCGTTTTATCGACATTTTTCCCTTTTATAAAACTCTATTTGTTTTATAAACATTTTCCTTTTATTTACTTTCGAAATATTTCCTTTTATATAATCTGTTGATTTTATAAAATCCCTTTATTTCAATATACATTGAAAAATTCTTTTTACATCCCAGGGTCTTTTTATGATATTTAAAATATCGAATAACAAGGATCAATATCATTCTAACACACATAATCCATAACAGATTATATAACACATCATATATCACAATATATGAAAAACAGTAAAATAAATGTTGAGGAATCCAGTCGGATTCCTCCAACCTGTTCCCTGCATCACAGATGTTAAACAATATAATAACATCTATTTCACTTTGATATTAATTAGTCTGATAAACAGAATCGATATTTGATTATCGATATATATATAAATATATATCGTTATCTATAATTTTAACCAACACATAAGCACATCAACCAAATAGTTAACACATAACAATCAACACAAAATTATCAGTTCTAAGAATGCGCTATAAAAATATAACTGTTCAGAGTTGGTGAGTTTTACTCACATTGTCCGTAATCGTTAAATAACGATTTACGAATGTCGATTCGGATCACACAATTTATTTGGTCATAAATTTTGGCGAGCTCCAATCGATTCCAAACCACTTCCTGAATTTTGTCCTCGTTAATACAATCCTGTCAGATCTATTGTCGGATTCGTTTAAACATATTAGCCCACCCATATGTATTGGCTACAATATTTCTAGCGCGGGCTTCCAGTATAATTCCTTACTTGTAACTTCCCTCCAAATACACGTCCCCTTTCTCTCGTGCCTTTATATATATATATTTGTTCTTCTGGGCTTTACATTTTAAACATATCGGCCCACAAGACCCAGGTTCTCACCAAACCTTTCTCTCCTGATGACAGGAATCAGAGCTACTGCTCCTTCACATTACAAGCCACTTCGATCATGCCATTACCGGTTTCATACTCCTCCATCACTTCATGAATTAAGAATCCAACTATACCCAAAAATACACGCATTCTTCACGTACAACTCCTTCACCAACACGTTCGAACACGACACTCCTCCCCACTCCTTACGGTTGTCTTCACTTATGTCCACTACTCAGCACACCCCAGATCCATGCCGTAGCCTCCCTCAACCAAAGACGCAAACCCCAACGTCTAGCTCGCTCCATCCCATCCCGGCCGCCTTCGCCGGAGGGTCATCCTCCTCCTCCAATGGTTGCGCCCTTCCAATCGACACCGCCAGTCCCTTCCATCATTACCCGGATCCACCTCCAGACCATTAAAAACCACGACGCCACCTATTTTCAGCTCGTCGGAGACTGAACCGCACTGCTCAATAAGACATCGGAAATGGAGAGGATCGTTTGGGGCCTTCAATCGAATTTGTTTGAGGAATTAAGGATTCCTATTTGAATTTCTAGAAATTTCGAAGTTGATTTTCCCCTTTTGTTTTTCAACTGTGAGTAGAAATGTGAAAGCGGCGGATATTTGTTGGCTTAGGGTTAAAGGGAAAGTTAGAACGTTATTATATAGTGTTTAGTTTTTTTGCTTTTGGTTGGATTTTTAAGGACCACATATCTTGTTTCGAGGCCATGGAAACCTGGCGATTGAGGAGAGGGGAACGTTGACTCGTTTAGGTTCACACAAAATAAATTACAACTTTATTTTATTAATGTATTTACAGTTTGGTTTGTCAAAGTACTATGTTACCCAAATTTCATTCATGTACGGACAGAAATAAAGATGAAGTCGTGTCCAGTATCGTACCACGATCCCAAAAATATAATAATACTGGTAGTTTAACTCATATTGTGAAACCCCAAAATGTCGATACAGGGTGCCCAATACTCCAAATAAAAAGTTGCTTATTTAATTAATTAAAAATTGCTATAAAAATTAAATTATTGTTATGTCCTAAAAGAACCTTGTCTAAATTCAAACCCGATATTCAAATATTTTTAAATAACCATTATGGCCACGAACGAATATACCGCTGTTTTTCTAAATATTTGATTTGGACATAAATCAAAATCTACACGACGAAATCCCGATTTTTCTCTACCACTGGAAAGATATACTCCACCAGGTCCGTACTTTTCTTGTTTCACAGAAATCCAATTTAAAACGAACCTCGTATATTCATTTGAAGTTCGAATCACCAATTTACGAACTGTAGTGCCATTTGGAGCTCGATTATAATTAAATTATAATTATACGTTCACACTGTCGTTATTTAAATATATTATTTATTATAATTCAACTCTAAACTGAATTAAATATCACAGATGATCCAATCCACACCATAACGTGAATTCCACTATTTCTGACTATTTCAGAAATTAAGTATATTATTATATTGTTTATTTTAATTAAATATTCTATATTATTTAATTCAACAACCATTTAATTCTAATTCACCATTTAAATAATTAAATAAATTGATTATTATATCACTAAAATACGGGTCATTACATCAGACATCTGAATTAAAATTTTCCGATGTCTGAATTGCACTGTTTGATTTCATATTTATTTAGAACAGGTCAGACGTCTGACCTAAATAATTCAGACGTCTAAATCCTACTCCAAAGCACAATTAGCCTAGAAAACATGTTCAAAACGATATTGACAAATGCCCGAAGGCCTATGATGTTATATACATGTATATGAGGCTTCTAAGACTTGCCGAGACAATTTAAAACACCTAAACACATATGCATAAACATTCATATAAGAGATTTGCAATGGTTTTGATTATAAATTCAAAGGTGAACTAAATTCCAAACCAAAGCATGCAAAAGTGATTCTAATCACTTGTGAAGACTTATGACTTTGTCGGGGCGGCAATCGAGCTTCACAAGATAAAAAATCCACTCATAACATATGAATTAGATCATATGGACAATCCTCATCATAGTTTTCAACTCATTGCAACAAAAATACATGAAATCGTCTAAGTTACACAAGTATATCCATTCCACTAGCAAATGCAAACCCAATGAACATTGAGTTACTCTTTTACAAGCCAATAGCTTATGGCTTAGTTGTGAGTTCGTGAATAACTCACCTATATCAAATAAAAATGATTTTTTTGTTGCAATGCTTAACATTTATCCTAATGTTAAACTCATATGATCAATCAATAGTCATTGCATCAACCCAAACTTAATCAACTACTACATATTTAACTAGTACTAGCCCTTTTTGTTTCTCACATCAAATATTATGATACAAACAAGGAATAGATCCAATAGCAAGCAAAATCAACCACTCTTCCAATATTGCATGCAAAACTCCAATCTAAGCACATATAAATAGATTTCCTAAGAGTTAGGTCATAGGAATCACCAAAAATCAAAGAGGAAACAAGCTAGAGAAGATGAAAAGGAGGCTTACCAAGGTTTCCTCTTCGATTTCCCCTTTGATTTGAGCCACTAATTGCAATCCCTAGCTTAGGAATTTATTTTCCCTTTCCACTCTCCGTTTTTCTAAAAAAAATAAGTGTTTTGAGTGAATGAAGAGAAGAGCCTCATTTGGGCCTCTTAAGTAAGTGGTTAGGTTTAGCCAACCAAGACCCAACCCATGTCCCAATTTTCACAAACCCCAAACATATCGATCCTTATAGTTTTCGACCAACTATACGACATTTTGAACCCAATGGAAGTGGTTTTGAGTCGAAATTCGTTCATATTTAAAAGATGATATTTTGTCACACAAACAAAGAAAAAGATCAAATTTCACCCAACTTTAAAGGTATCGATGTTTATAGTTTTCGAACACACAAACGACATTTTGAACTCAATGGAAGTGGTTTTGAGTCCAAATTAATTCGTTTGCAAAATGGCTACATTTAAGGGCTATATATAATATTAAAAATGTATATAAATTTCGTAGTGACTATTCTAAATTTGATTTAGATATAACATACAATTTATAAAGTGAAATCTCAATCTCTTACATTCATTAGAAAATTACAATTCAAAATATTCCAATGTTTGTTGATTTGTCAAATTCTGACTTGTATTGAATTCTATACATTCATTCAAAGTTAAAAACCAAATTTTCAAACTACTGCGCGATTTCAAGCTCGTTTTAATTAAATTTTAAACTTTTACGTTCTAATTTTGATTTAAATAAATTTCTAATCGTTTATTCTCAAAATAATTCCTTTAAAATATTTAATTTTTATGAGAATCAATTAAAAATAAATTTTAAATTGGTTCCAAAAATACGGGTTGTTACAATCTCCCCCACTTAAAATTTTCATCCCCAAAAAAAATGACCGCAAAGTAGGAACAAAATAGTAATGTAACCCAACATAAACGTACCTCTCACTAGAGCTAATAAGAGATATCCACTCTGCACTTAGGATAATCATGTTTAATGCTATCTTCTGTTTCCCATGTGCAGTCTCTATGATCTCCACTCCATTGCACTTTAACTAAATGTACCTTCTTGTTTATCAGAACTCTGGTTTCTTTGCGACTAATCTTTTTCGGTTCTCTATGAACATCCAAACTCGGAGTAATATCCAAATCTTGTTGCGATGCTTCTTCCATGATCAAGTCTGGGTCATGTATGTGATTCCGATGTTGTGAAGTGTGAAACACATCATGTACTCCGGGCAACCAGTATGGCAACTGAACCATGTAAGCAAGATTCCCAATCTTCTCGAGTATAGGAAACATGCCAATATATCTAGGTGACAACTTCCCCGTCTTCCCAAATCAGATAACCCCTCTCATCGGAGAAATTCTTAAATACACGTAATCACCAACAGAAAATGCTAAATCTCTTCTTTTAGAATCCTCATAAATCTTCTGTTTACTTTGAGCTACTTGTAGCCGCTTCTTAATGAAATCCAGTCTATACGAAGCTTCTTGGATCATATCTGGACCCAACACTAATCAATTACCAGGCTCTATCCAATATGCATGAGATCTACATGGTCTACCATACAATTCTTCAAACGGTGACATTTTTAAACTTGCCTGGAAACTATTATTATAGCAGAACTACACTAAATGTATATGATCTTCCCAAGATCCTTCAAAATAAAAAATACAAGCCTGCAATAAATCTTCTAATAGGCCGTCTATTTGAGGATGATATGCAGTGCTAAGATTTATCTTCGTTCCCAATTCAGATTGGAACGCTTCGCAGAACTTACTAGCAAAGATTGGATCGCGATCACGAACAATGCTGCTAGGAATTCCATGTAGTCTAACAATCTCTCTCACATAAATCTGATCAAGACTCTGAGCTGTTCTACTTGATTTCACTAGAATAAAATGGGCGCACTTCGTGAAACAATCAACTATAACCCAAATGCTATCATTTCCCTTCTTGGTTGTTGGCAACCCATCAATGAAGTCCATAGAAATCTGATCCCGCTTCCATTTTGGAATCTTTAAAGGTTGCAACAATCCAGTGAGCTTCTGTTGATCATTCTTAACTTGTTAGCAAGTAGAGCACCTGCTAACATATATAAAAATGTCTCTCTTCATAGACTTCCACCAGAATGTGCGCTTAAGAACGTAATACATCTTGCTCACCCTCGGATGGATACTAAGTTTGGATTTATGACATTCATCCATTACCTCTCTTCTGAGCTCGGGAATATTCGGAACATAGATTCGGCCTAACAATCTCAGAATTCCCTTGCTATCAATTTGGAAACCCGAGACTCTGCCTTGATGAATTCTTTTAATAATTTTCTGAATAACATCATATTCCTTTTGAAGAATAGAGATCTTCTCAATCAATGAAGGATTAATAATCAAATTAGTGACGATTGCATTCTTTCAACTAAGTGCATATGCTACAACATTGGCTTTTCTCTGAGTATACAAAATATCAAGATCATATGCAACAAGAATTCTAACCAATGCTGCTATCTCAAATTTAAGTCTTTTTGGGTGAACAGATATTTCAATGATTTATGATCTGTATATAATTCGAACTTGTCACCCAAAAGATAGTGTCACCATATCTTCAAAGCAAATATCACGGCTAACAACTCTAGATCGTGAGTAACATACCTCTTCTCATGCGGCTTCAACTGACGGCTAGCATAAGCAACCATTTGGCATCTTTTTGCATTAACACCGCACCTACTCCTTCATGAGAAGCATCAGTATAGACAATTAATTCTTGATTTCCATCTATAATAGTCAACACCGGAGTAGTAGTCAATCTTACTTTCAGCTCTTGGAAAGCTGCCTCACATTCCCTCGTCCAATTAAATCTTGCATGCTTCTTTGTAAGCTTCGTTAGTGGAGCAGATAACTTCGAAAAGTCATTAATGAATTTCCGAAAATAACCTGCCAATCCCAGAAAACTTCTAACTTTTGTGGGAGTGCTAGGTTTCTTCCATTCTCTAATGGCTATATTCTTGACTAGAACCACTGAAATTCCTTCCTTCGATACGACATGACGGAGGAACTTCACTTCTTCTTGCCAGAATATGCATTTAGAAAATTTGGATTTCAATACATTCTTTCTCAGAATTTCCAAAACATGTTCCAAATGCTTCGCATGCTCGCTAGCTGACTTAGAGAAGATTAAAATATCATCAATAAAAACTAGCACAAATTTATTCAACACTCCACGAAATACTCGATTCATCAAATCAAAAGAGTAAGCATGAGCGTTACATAAGCTGAACGACGTCACTAGCCACTCATAAAATAAGTTTGGACCACTGAAAGCTGTCAAAGGAACACATTCTTTGGCAATCCGCAGCTGATGGAAACCTGTAGCTAGGTCCATCCTTGAAAATACTCAAGCTCCATTCAAGCAATCTAATAAATCATCAATGCACGGCAATGGATATTTATTCTTCAATGTTTGCTTATTTAAGTCCCGGTAATCTACGCACAATCGGAGAGTACCGTCTGACTTAGGAACAAAAACTACGGCTGCTCCCCAACTTGAGAAACTAGGCCTAATCAGACATTTCCATAATAATTGTCGAGTCTGATCACCCAACTCTTCTTTCTCTTTCAATGTCATTCTTCGAATTGCATGCAGAACTTGCCTTGCATTCAGAACTAAATCGATTTTGAAATCAATTTCTCTTCGTGGAGGTAAGCTATCCACTTCCTCAAACACATCTGCATAATCTCTAACAACGGGAATATTCTCAATGGAAGTAGGAGAAACACAGACCAAATATAACGACCCGAACTCCCCCAGTAAGGAAAGCCCGGATTGAGATGAGAACAACACACATCGGAACGCAGACAGAAGAACATTTCATGGTTATTATAACAATTCCATCAGATACAAGAATATACAGAGTATAAATGAATAAAATACATTCGAATAATATCAGAGATTACAATAAATTACATAGCAGCGGAAAAATATACAAAACACAACTAAAAGTGATACACGGATACAGAGCTTTCCGAGCATCGTTCCAGCTGTAAATCAGGACCCTGTGAATATGAATCTGCAAAACCAAAACTACTAGCTGCCCGTGTGGAAAATAGGGGCACCCAGAGTTTTGGTTAAAACAATAAACTCCAGGTCAGTCATGTGACTGGTGTGAGAACTAAAACAGTTATTTAAAACTTTACTTTAAAAGAGAGTGATTCAAGGGACCACGTCGTATAACACGGAACGGGTTTCCTCCCAAGAACACTAGTGCACATAACAAAACAGCGCAATGGTTTTTTGGAAAAATGAAGCTATTATAAGACCCAGGTCCCATCACACAATGCAACGCAAGCCGGAGGATAGGGTTTTCCCTTATAATAGCCAAATAATGCTTGATACGTTTAAAACAAATCATTTGATACTATTATAGGTGTATAGTGTCAAAACAATTTCAATCATAAATATCAATCATAGACGGCATGGGTACCATATATCATGTCGCCATACTAGTTCTACAATTAAAACCGCAACACTATGATCCTTGGATCTTCAGGGCCGGTCCTCTCTTACTTTTGAGGATTGGCAATTCCTGAATACACGTTTCCCGGTCCTTACAGACCTATATCCGAGGTGCCTCGCATCCAGCAACCACACAGGTGAAAAGTATATAAATGTCAGGGCTGGTAGGTCACTGACACCACCCTAGCTAGAAAGAAACGTCGTGCTCTCCCTGCAGTCACTATCCCGTTTTTGACTCATACCAAGGTGTGAGGCTCGCGAATTCACGCTATACACAAAGCTACGCCACACAGGCCGTGCTTTGATCATCAACCACAAGACTTTTCTTTTCAACAGAAGCCTTGATCAATTGCCACTTACGCGTGCCACGCTGGCAATTCACTCCATGCGACTGATGTCCATCGATATACAACCTCTGAGCTCGTACGTCTCAGAGAAGGGCGTTAAGCAAGAGAATAAATTCTCCATCGCCAAACAGATGTATATTTAACAGAGATCAATCAACACAGAATAAAATTCAATGTAAGACACACAATCCATTTACAAGTTCGTTCTAGGTCTGAACGAAACCGGAGGCACTTTCCTCGCATATCCATCGATCTCCAGGTACGTCTGGACGATCACCAACTGTTTCCCTCATCTTGGGTGTACAGCCCAATCGAGATCATCAGTAATCACCCAAACGATGTGAAGACTTCCAGTCTTCAACCACCGTCTTCATCTTCGACATCTCGTCGAATCGGTTATTCAGAATGGGATAAACCCGGCCTTTCTGAATAACCCGCGTATATAATTAACACGTGTTACACAAACACAACAAACGCCTCATTCCAATTCAGAATATTCTTTTATTCACAAAATCACATTCTTAGGGAAAGGTTCCCATTAATTTTATCCAAAATAAATTCTTCTGAATTTATTCTATAATCTTCCTTTGGATATCATTTCTAACTAGTCGGGATTAGCGAACCACACCGAAGTAATTATTTATTTTATTTCCCAATCCCAACCTATATATCCCATGGAGAAAACTGGTAATACTCCACATCTAACACCACGGTGTTATTGGTAAAATTAATTACCATTTCACGTTCAAATCTAACTAAAGATTTAACTATCGCCTTGGAGCAAAACTGGTGATACTCCATTCTCGATCACTTTCCAAATTTGATAATTCAAATTATCAATTCACATTTCAATCTAATTAAAGATTCATTAAAACTCCACTTAGTTTTAATCTTTTCAAAAATCAATATCCTGTCTTTAACTGGGTTAAAGAACCAATGTCATCTAAAACACGATCCACGATAAACCGAAATCACATTTGATATTAAATACAAGGCTCTGAATAGAAAATATATCGGCTTATATTCAATATCAAATTCTGAAACCAACAAATATCATATTGGAAATAACAATATAGAATATATCTTTCAAATTCCCATAACAATATCTGTATGGTTACGAAATCCAACATCGAAATATTCCGAAGATAATTTCGATTCAACTCCAGTCCAATTCACGAATTGGGAATATTGATTATTTTTAAAATCACTTTCAAATTCAATTTATTTATTTCAAAAATAAATTATTTTAATTCTAGTTCAAAACTAGTTCATTTTGACAAAAATATATTTTTATCCTTTCAAATATGGAGTTTTAAGACGACCCCAAACCCCGTACTGACGGCGGCAAGGGTAATCCGTGGAATATAACACAGAAACAGATAATAGCTGAACAGAAATAAATAAATACACCAGATAATGAACAATAGAATGTACTGGATAAGAGTAATTATCAGAGTTACACAGTATACAGGATCATACTTAGTACAAATACAGTTCGACTATACATAAATGTCTACAGCGGAAAACAACCATAATGTACAATAGGAGCTAAACAGCATAAAAAGAGATAAATGATAGAATCCATCTTCAGCGCCAGCTATCCAGAAAGAACCAGCTAAACCTGAATACAAGGCTGCCCGTGTAGAAAAAGGGGCCCCCGAGTTTGAAAGTGAAACAAACTACGAGTCAGTCATGGGACTGGTATGAGAAATCTACTCAACACATTTATAATATGGCTAATCACAGGACCACGCCACTTTTGTGGAACGGGTTTACTCCATTGGATTGCCAGTGCTTAAAAAAACAAATCTTTCTTTTAAACATCGCAATGCTTTTTATAAAAATGAAGCCATTATAAGACTCAGTATCCATCACACAATGCAACGCAAACCGGAGGATAGAGTTTTTACCTTATAACGGCCAAAATATGCTTGATACGAATAAAACAAAGGCAATTGATATTATTGCTAGTGTTTATATGTTTCAAAAACAATTTCAAATCATAACTATCAATCATAGACGACATGAGCGTCCCATGCCACTATGTCGCCAAATATGGATATACAATCAAAACCGCACAGTCACGTATTTGGAAATTGGATTTCCTTCATGAACCAAGGCAAAAGATAGTCCTTACCGAATTCGAGACTGCCTAGCCCGAGTCTCAGGATCAGAGCTCGAGTGACCCTTGGATCGTCAGGGCCAGTCCACACGGAGTGGATTAAAATGCCTGAACACTACGTTTCCCCGCCCTTTGGGGTGTAAGCGAGCCAACAAATGACTCCATCGGACCCGGATCGTCCGATCTAATCGAGAAGCCTCGCAACAGCAACAACCACATAAGTCAAACTCGTCAGGGCGTGTAAAACCACTTACGCCACTTCTAGTTAGGAGGAAACGCAGGCCCTTCCTGAGGTCCTTTCTTCCGTTTATGGTTCATACCGGGGTGTGAGGCTCGCGATTTCACGTTATACACAAAGCTACGCCACACAGGCGATGCTTTGATCATCTCCACAAGACTTTGCTTTTTAACAGAAGCCCTGGTCACTACATTTTAGCATGCCACACAGGCAATTCACACCATGCAACTGATGGCTATCAATCACACAGAATAAATTCCAATGTCAGACACACTGTCGATTTGCAAGTCCGTTATGGGTCTGAACGAAACCGGAGGAACTATATACCTCGCAAACCCATTGATCACCACGTACGGCTGGACGATCACCACTCATTATCCATATTTCGGGATGCCTCCCAATCAGGACCTCGGTTACCATCCAAACGAGGTGAAGATCTCCGGTCTTCGACCATCGCCTTCATCTTCGATTCCTTATCGTCGATTCAGTTATTCCGAATGGGATGAACCCGGTCTTTCTGAGCAACTCGCGTATATAATAAACAAGTGCAACACTAATATACACACGCATCATTTCAATTCATTAGGCACTAACCGTCAATCAGTAAGAGAACGATTTGCCAAATATTAACCCGAAGGCCGAAACCAACATCAGAACAACACCCAGGAAACCATTCGACTTAGCCAACCTTCAATTAATTTCTAAATTTCACATCCATATCGCTTATAATATTTTATAACGATTTATCGCTATTTTTATTTATTTTAAAATAGTCATTTTATTCAAAACGACGCTTCGGGCCATAACGCGACCGTGGCGCTGTTTTTCTTCAGATTTGATTTACACATATATGAAAATCTAACCGTTGGATCTTCACAAAATTTATATCATTAGAAAGATCTTTTCAAAACGAATCCAACGGTTCCAGTTTTGGGAAAATCCGACGGTCGGATCTCCCGGTATAATCGTTTGAAGTTTCGATTTCGAAATACGAACTACAGCGTAGTTCTTCGATTAAATATAATTATATATATATATAATCGTTTCTGGCGCTGTTTTTCTTCAGATTTGAATTAAACATTCCAGACAATCCAACCGTTGGATTTTTACAAAGTTGGTGCCGTTGGAAAGATATTTCCAAGGCGAACCCAACGGTTGCGATTTCAGGAAAATTCGATGGTCGGATCTCCCGGTATAATCGTTTGAAGTTTCGATTTCGAAATACGAACTGCAGCATCGTTATTCGATTAAATATAATTATATATATATATATATATAAATATAATCGTTTCTGGCGTTGTTTTTCTTCAAATTTGAATTAAACATTCCAGACAATCCAACCGTTGGATTTTTACAAAGTTGGTGCCGTTGGAAAGATATTTCCAAGGCGAACCCAACGGTTGCGATTTCAGGAAAATCCGATGGTCGGATCTCCCAGTATAATCGTTTGAAGTTTCGATTTTGAAATACGAACTGCAGCGTCGTTTTTCGATTAAATATAATTATATTTATGTGTATATATATATATATATATATATATATATATATATATATAAATATAATCGTTTCTGGCGCTGTTTTTCTTTAGATTTGAATTAAACATTCCAGACAATCCAACCGTTGGATTTTTACAAAGTTGGTGCCGTTGGAAAGATATTTCCAAGGCGAACCCAACGGTTGCGATTTCAGGAAAATCTGATGGTCGGATCTCCCGGTATAATCGTTTAAAGTTTCGATTTAAAAATATGAACTACAGCATCGTTATTCGATATATTTTAACTCTGTTTCTTTATATATCGATTCTTCGATTTCAAAGCTATATTCTTTTCATACATTTGATAAAAATGATATTTTTATCTAACTGTCTTCTATTTCAACACTTCACTATTTTTAACAATTCATTTATATAATAAAAATGTGATTTTTATTGTAGAACAATTCATTTCAAAACTCTATTATTATTATATAGTTCATATAGGTAATAAAAATAGGATTTTTATTTTAAAACAATTTCTTTCAAAACGGGATTATTTTATACAGTTCATATAGATGATAAAAATGTGATTTTTATTATAAAACAATTTATTTCTAAATATGAATACCATTCAACACATGAATTTCGATTCAACTAATGAATATCGATTCAACACATGAAGGATTTCTATAATTTATATATATAGATAAAAATGTGATTTTTATATTTAAAACACGAATACCATTCAACACATGAATTTCTATCCAATGAATGAATATCGATTCAACACATGAAGGTTTTCTATAGTTTTTATATATATAGATAAAAATGTGATTTTTATATTTAAAACACGAATACCATTCAACACATGAATTTCAATTCAACGAATGAATATCGATTCAACACATGAAGGTTTTCTATTCAACGAATAAATATAGTTTCAACAAATGAAAATAATTCAAACACATGAATATTATTCAAAATTTCGGCAGCATAACGGCAGGGTAGTTAAAACCGGGACCGTCCCTAGTACGGCTCCTCGCTCTACCTTAACACCTCGTGGTTTTTGACAATGGGGATCATGCATCTAGTTCGCACGCAGGCGGCATGTATATATTTATTTCATTTCCACAAACTAATCCTATGTGGTTTCAACCAAATATTTCTCAACCACAAACGGGTATTTTTCAACCACAATCAATCAATTTAACCACAAACAATCCCAATCAACCATTCGCTATCAATTAATTTTCACACCAATCACAACCAATAAATATCGTCCATGGTTTGTGGACGAGGGGCGTATATATATATATATATATATATATAGCAATTCACTTCTATTTCAACACATATATAATTTTTACAATGCATATATAACTTATACATCGAACGTACAACTTATACAACGCTTATACATGAGGTGCACAACGCTTATATAACTCATACATCGACTATATAATTTATACATCGTCGTTTTCCATATCGTTTATAAATTAGAAATCTCACATTGGGTTCCACTCCACCAAAAATAGCAGAAGGCTCAGAAAAATATGCGGTCTCTTCTAAAATGTAGAAGACGTCCACATGGTCACGATGTTTCCTGTTTCATCGAATTTCGTCAAGAATCGAAAAAGATATGATTTTTCAAAGTTCAGATGTAATAAAAGACGCACCTTTCACGATGGTTCAAAACTAGGTTTTTATCTTTCGATCAAACCGTTGCGCGATAGGAGAATTAGCTCACACAGCGTCGAAGAGCTTCGAACCACCTTCCCGGCGCTGGTGGTTTCACTCCGTTCGGTGGCGCCTATACGTCGCGGCGGCGGTCCAAAGTCGTTGACTTTGAGGACCCGTAACTCCCTCAACACTTGATGATAACTAGCAAACCTTAGATGGATTTGAAGAGGAGACCAAGAACTTTGAAATGAATCAAGAATCACTCGATTTCATTGTGAAACGTGGGAGAAATCGAAGAGAGAAGGTGGCAACATCATTTCCGTCGTGCGCAGCTCTAATCAGGGAGAGAGAAAGAAGATACTGGCCAATCAATTTTTTTTTATTTATATATTTTCAAAATTCCAAAATACCCCTTTCACACACGAACGCCAATTCAAACCCAATGACCGTCGTCCCTAGCGTTTTACCCCCATTCCGAACACAATGGAATATGTTTCGTTGGCCCATTCGACTGTTTCAGTCAGTTTCCATTCAAATTAAAATATATAACATTCAATATTTGATTTGAACGTACATTTCAATTTTCCAGGGCCACAAATTAATTCGAAAAATTCCAAAAAAATAAATCTAGCTATGTTTTGATGTTACGGTCCCAACAAAACTAGTTTCGTCGAATTCTGAGACCGTTTGCAAAAAGGCCCATTTCTGGTCGATCCAATTTAACTGTAATTGACCAAAACACGTTTTCCTTTGCCACGCTCACATACTAGCTTCAAAAATTATGAAATTTGAAACCTAGAAATAACTTCACATCCCGGATCCAACAAAATTGGTTTCGTCGAATTCCGAGGTTGTTTGCAAAATGGCCAATTTAACGGGCTATATAAATTCCATAGCGACCTTTCTGAAAATTCATTTGGCCATAACTTTTGCTTTCCGTTATGAAAATTTGATTTTTCAGATTCATTAGAAAGGTGTTCACTAACAGATTTAAATATTTTTGGTTTCGCTCAAATCCATTTTGTTTTGCACCCGGTACAGTCCGACAAAGTTTGAATTCAAAATTTGAAACTGCAGCGCCATTTCAGGCCTTGTTTATAAATAGAATTAATTATATTCATTTTCAAACGTCGATTCAAACTCACTTTTCATTGCTATTATTTAAAATATTTATTTTAAATATTCAAAATCCATTATTTTAGCCAATTTAAAAATTTTAAATTGGTTCAGATTTTCTGGTTCGTTACAATCTCCCCCACTTAAAACTTTTCGTCCCCGAAAAGGAACAAAGTCGAAAGTGGTTTTATTAATCAACTCTACGTTCGATCTGGCTTCCATTCTCCAACTTTTCAGTTTCTGAGAATTTTCAAATTCTTCAAAAATTTGGCTAACACCCGGAATTTTCGAAAAATTTCGCCATAACCTCCTTTTTTACGGGGAGAGGTTTGGAAATTTATTGGGCCGTATTAGGTACCCAGGAAATCCTAATAAGCATACACATATTTATAGTGATATATTCTGGTGTTTACAGGGGAGCGTGTATTGATAATAACTCCAGAGAATAAATTCTCGTCACCCTGTCTAAGCCTGAGGGAGTGTGTATTTTAAATGCTTCAGTGGATAAATCCTCGTCACCTCGTCCCGTGTGGGAAATAAATAGTCCATGTGTTGTATCTAATAACTAGAGAGACGTGATTATTTTCAACTCCAGACCCGTGTGGGGTTTTTATTAATCTGGCAATTTTACCGTTACAATTTAAATAGTCCATATCAGTCATCAGTTCAACCTGTAAAATATAGTCATCGCCATACAAGCCTCTTGCTTGTATGGTTAATCTTCCACCTCGTCACGCAAGCTCCAAATGCTTATGTGGTATATGATGAAGTATGCCTATCTTCCAGAAGTATGCCATGCAATGTAGTTCAAAATTAATTGTTACTATCCTATGGCGATGTTTATTTCTACACACAGAATAACCAGCAGTCTATATCCAATGGCATTCGCAGGAGTTGATATAATAATATTTCGCATCCAACTCATTAAGGTTTACCTATTTGTCGGGCACGCAAATAAAATCTTTACTCAATAGCTAATCCATTTACCTGTTCAAACATATATATAATGCACAAGTATATATATTTCTATCTATTTTTAATCAGTTCAATGTGTGATTTAAATGAATAAATTCTACCATTATCGTATTATTGATTAAATTAACTATCGTTTTAATTACTTTAATTAATCAAGTCTACTATCACACAACACAAACAACAATCAAATTGTTTTTAAATTTTCAAAATCATACAAATCAATTTCTATATTCTTTAAAAATCATTCAGACTATAGAATTAAAAGTGCACATCCATGGAAAGAAAATAACAATAGAGTAGAGAACTAATTGGTAATGCAAAGTATGGTAAATGTACCTTGCACCGGAGTCAAACAGAGATATCCACTCGGCATCTAGGATAAGCTTTCTGAATGCTCTCCTCGGTTTCCCAAGTACAATCTCGCGGATCGCCACTCCATTTCACTTTGACTAAGCGAACCTTCTTGTTCCTCAGCTCTTTGGTTTCTTTGCCGATAATCTTTAGCGGCTCTCTTCTCACAGCTAGTTCTGGAGTAATTTCAATATCCTGTTGAGCTGCTTCTTCCATGATCAAGTCTGGATCATGAATGTGCTTTCGAAGTTGAGATATGTGAAATACATCATGAACTCCAGGCAACCAATTAGGCAATTTAACCCTATAAGCGAGAGTTCCGATCCGTTCCAGAATAGGAAACGGACCAATGAATTTGGGTGCCAACTTTCCAGTTTTACCGAACCGGATAACTCCTGTCATCGGCGATACTTTCAGATATACATAGTCGCCAACAACAACGGACATATCTCTTCTTCTCCTATCGGCATAGCTCTTTTGTCGGCTCTGAGCAGCGAGTAATCACTTCTTAATAAAGTCGACTTTATCGGCAGCTTCTCGGATCATATCAGGCCCTAACAAAAGTCTATTTCCAGGTTCGACCCAACAAGCAGGAGATCGGCACGGTCTACCATACAATGCTTCGAATGGCGACATTGTCAGACTCGCCTGGTAGCTGTTGTTATATGAGAATTCAGCCAAACGCAGATGGTCTTCTCATGATCCACCGAAATCTATAACACAAGCCCGCAATAGATCTTCTAAAATATGATTCACCCTCTCAGTCTGACCGTCTGTCTGAGGATGATAAGCGGTGCTCAAGTTCAGCTTCGTTCCCAGCTCGACTTGAAATGCCTCCCAGAATTTGCTAGTAAATATTGTATCCCTATCACTGACTATACTGAGCGGCTCTCCATGTAGTCTAACTATTTCCTTGAAGTAAATCTGCGCCAGACTCTGAGCAGTTCTGTTTGATCTGACAGGTATGAAATGGGCGGTCTTCGTGAAGCGATCTACGATCACCCAAATACTGTCATTCCCTTTTCTGGTTCTGGGCAAACCATCAATGAAGTCCATGGAAATGTGTTCCCACTTCCAACTAGGAACGTCTAGCGGTTGTAATAATCCAGCTAGTTTCTGTTGGTCACTTTTGACTAGCTGGCAAGTAGGGCATCGACTAACATATATCGAGATGTCTCTCTTTAACGACTTCCACCAGAATGTGCGCTTGATATCGTTATACATTTTACTCACACCCGGATGGATACTGAGCTTAGATTTATGGCATTTATCAAGCACATCTCTTCTGAGTTCAGGAATTTCTAGAACACAAATTCGTCCTTCTAACCTCAGAATCCCTTCGCTGTCGAGCTGGAAATCCGAAGCATTGCCTTCACGAATTCGCTGACTCATTCCTTTGATAAATTGGTCGTCTTTTTGGAGAGCCGATATCTTGTCAATCAACGAAGTCGCAATGATAAAACTGGCGATCATTTCATTCTTTCGGCTTAACGCATCGGCCACGACATTAGCTTTCCCTGGAGTGTATAGAATTTCAAAATCGTATGCTGCAAGAAACTCCAGCCAACGTTGTTGCCTCAGATTCAAGTCTTTCTGGGTGAACAGATACTTTAACGACTGGTGATCTGTAAACAGTTCAAATCTCTCACCCAGAAGATAGTGCCTCCAGATTTTCAAAGCGAATACTATCGCCAATAACTCAAGATCATGAGTGACGTAGTTTTTCTCGTGCGGCTTTAGTTGACGGCTAGCATAAGCAATCACTTGACCCCTTTGCATTAACACTGCGCCAAGGCCTTCTCTAGAAGCGTCAGTCCAGACTTTCAAATCCTGGTTGCCATCGATGATGGTTAACACTGGAGCAGTTGTTAATCTCAACTTTAGCTCTTCAAAAGCCTCTTCACTCTCGGGAGTCCATTTGAATTTAGAGTGCTTCTTTGTAAGCTTCGTTAAGTGGCCAGATATCTTCGAAAAGTTTTTAACGAACTTCCGGTAATAGCTAGCCAATCCGAGAAAACTGCGGACTTCAGTGGGGGTACTGGGCTATTTCCAATTCTGAATAGCTGTGATTTTGCTTGGATCCACAGCAATTCCTTCTTTTGATACGACATGGCCCAGAAATTTGACTTCTTCTTGCCAGAATATAAATTTGGAAAACTTTGCTTTCAACACATTCTTTCTGAGGATTTCCAGAACCTGTTCCAAATGCTCTTCATGTTCGGCCTTTGATTTAGAGAAGATTAGAATATCATCAATAAAAACCAGAACAAAATTATTCAATACTCTGTTCATTAGATCGACGAAATAGGCTGGAGCGTTACATAAGCCGAACGACATTACTAACCATTCGTAGAATAGGTCGGGACCTCCGAATGCTGTCAAACGAACACACTCCTCGGCGATACGAAGCTGATGGAAACCTGTAGCTAGGTCCATTCATGAAAATACTTGTGCGCCATTTAATCGATCTAGCAAATCATCAATCCGCGGCAATGGATATTTATTCTTTATGGCCTGCTTGTTCAAATCAGGATAATCCACACATAGACGTAGAGTACCGTCAGATTTTGGGACAAATACCACTGCTGCTCCCCAATCAGAGAAACTAGGCCTGATCAGACCCTTCCATACTAGTTGTCGTGTTTGATTTTCTAATTCCTCTTTCTCTTTCAAGGACATTCTTCGAATAGCGTGAACTACCGGCCTTGCATTCGGAATTAAAGCAATTTTGAAATCTATTTCTCTCTGCGGTGGTAAGCGAACAACTTCCTCGAACAAATCTGCATAGTTCTTGATGATAGGAATGTCTTTCACTAGGTCGGGAATATTCTCTGTCACTTCAAGGATATTTTCCATTTGGGCTGGAGAAACATTCAAAGCTGCCCAGAAGTCTTTTCTATTAGCATTCTGACCTTCATAGGGAATGGTTATATAATCACCTGATTTAATCTTCGCCTTTACGACTCTGTCGGCGCATTTAACTTCAGCTTCATATTTGGTCAACCAGTCTAACCCCAAGATAAGATCAAACTCTTTAAAATTCATGACGACCGCGATGGTAGGAAACCGATAATGAGAAAAAGAAACCGGCACTCCACAAACCCAATTGAGATCAATGGAACCCCCAACTGGATTCTGGACAGTCATTGGTTCCTTGAGCTTTTTCAAATTCAAATCCAGTTTCTTAGCTGCATCCTTTGCAATGAAGCTTCGTGACACGCCTGTGTCAAATAGTACTTTAACTGGAATATCTTTGACAGTTAGCGTGCCTTCTAAAACATCCGGCCTTTCCAGAACATCTGAGGGCTCGAGAGTTTCTGCTACTTCATTCACTTGAACTATTTCAGGTTTTCTGAATAGCGGGCAGGCCTTTGAAAGATGACCGGTCTGATGGCACTGACTGCACTTTCTATTCTCTTGAAACTTCTTATCGGGTTTAAACCCCTTCTTTCGTTTCTTTGAGGTTTTACAATTTCTGGTCAAATGCCCTGGTTTCTTGCAGTTAGGGCAGGTCGCCGTCATGGCTGGTTCCTTTTCAGATCTGGCCCTTTTTCGATTGACTTTGGGCTTCTTACTCACCTCAGATATCGCACTGGCCTCGGGATTATCATTTTCAGGCTCGTCTGCATTACTATAACTGACCCCTTCGTTAGGTAACATACCTTTCCTGTCGAGATCTTCGTATTGATAAGCCATACAAATCATTTCTGAGAAAGGAAGTTTCACATTCCTCATCACACTATTCTGATATTTTCTTTGCAGGCCATGAATAAATCTCAGATTCTTCCTCTTTGGATCTTGAATCAGATGAGGAGCAAAGTGAGAAAGTTCGTTGAATTTCTTATGATATTCTGGGATGGTCATATCACCTTGTATCAGATAAGAAAATTTGTCACATAGTCGCTCAATCGCTTCTGGAGGAATAAATCTTTCCAGGAAAATCACTTTGAATATGTCCCACGTGATATCACCTTCTAGATTATCTTTAATAACTGAATCCCACCAAAACAAAGCTTCTTCTTTGAGTGCCTAAGACGCCAGTAATCTTTTCTGATCGTCTCTCAGCTTTAAACCCTCAAAGGTTTTCTCTGCAGAACGGATCAAAGCTTGTGTTTCCATAATGGACTCTTTGCCTAAGAATGGCGATCCACCCAGATTTCGGAATCTCTTGAATAGAACTTCTATATCCGATTCTGGCTGTGGGAGCACAACTGGCTCATTAGCTGGTCGAGCCATACGATTATTTCTTCTGTTCCTGTCACTCATTTTCTAGTACGTCTGTAATTAGCAGACAAAGTGTCAGGTCAACAGAAAAGATATTTCAAAATATAGAGACAAATACTTCAATGTAAATGTGTCTACTGGGGTGTATTCCATTCTGTTTTACTTATACTAGGATATTACTGATCCTATCTGTATAGAGTTACCCGTCCTTGAACACTACTTGTTCTATTTCTGACGAGTTCGTTAATATGTTATATTCCAGAACTAATCTTAACAAAAGCTCTGATACAAAATGAGACGACCCCAAACCCCGTACTGACGGCGGCAAGGGTAATCCGTGGAATATAACACAGAAACAGATAATAGCAGAACAGAAATAAATAAATACACCATATAATGAACAATAGAATATACTGGATAAGAGTAATTATCAGAGTTACACAGTATACAGGATCATACTTAGTACAAATACAGTTCAAATATACATAAATGTCTACAGCGGAAAACAAACATAATGTACAATAGGAGCTGAACAGCATAAAAAGAGATAAATGATAGAATCCATCTTCATCTCCAACTATCTAGAAGGAACCAGCTAAACCTGAATACAAAGCTGCCCGTGTAGAAAAAGGGGCACCCGAGTTTGAAAGTGAAACAAACTACGAGTCAGTCATGGGACTAGTATGAGAAATCTACTCAACACATTTATAATATGGCTAATCACAGGACCACGCCACTTTCGTGGAATGGGTTTACTCCATTGGATTGCCAGTGCTTTAAAAATATAAATCTTTCTTTTAAACATCATAATGCTTTTTATAAAAATGAAGCCATTATAAGACTCAGTTCCCATCACACAATGCAACGCAAACCGGAGGATAGAGTTTTTACCTTATAACGGCCAAAATATGCTTGATACAAATAAAACAAAGGCATTTGATATTATTGCTAGTGTTTATATGTTTCAAAAACAATTTCAAATCATAACTATCAATTATAGACGACATGAGCGTCCCATGCCACTATGTCGCCAAATATGGATATACAATCAAAACCGCACAGTCACGTATTTGGAAATTGGATTTCCTTCATGAACCAAGGCAAAAGATAGTCCTTACCGAATTCGAGACTGCCTAGCCCGAGTCTCAGGATCAGAGCTCAAGTGACCCTTGGATCGTCAGGGCCGGTCCACACGGAGTGGATTAAAATGCCTGAACACTACGTTTCCCCGCCCTTTGGGGCGTAAGCGAGCCAACAAATGACTCCATCAGACCCGGATCGTCCGATCTAACCGAGGCGCCTCGCAACAGCAACAACCACATAAGTCAAACTCGTCAGGGCGTGTAAAACCACTAAAGCCACTTCTAGCTAGGAGGAAACACAGGCCCTCCCTGAGCTCCTTTCTCCCATTTCTGGTTCATACCGGGGTGTGAGGCTCGCGATTTCACATTATACACAAAGCTACGCCACACAGGCCGTACTTTGATCATCTCCACAAGACTTTGCTTTTTAACAGAAGCCCTAATCACTGCATCTTAGCATGCCACACAGGAAATTCACACCGTGCAATCGATGGCTATCAATCACACAGAATAAATTCCGATGTCAGACACACTATCCATTTGCAAGTCCGTTATGGGTCTGAACGAAACCGGAGGCACTATATACCTCGCAAACCCATCGATCACCACGTACGGCTGGACGATCACCACTCATTATCCATATTTCGGGATGCCTCCCAATCAGCACCTCGGTTACCATCCAAACGAGGTGAAGATCTCCGGTCTTCGACCATCGCCTTCATATTCGATTCCTTATCATCGATTCAGTTATTCAGAATGGGATGAACCCAGTCTTTCTGAGAAACTCACGTATATAATAAACAAGTGCAACACTAATATACACACGCATCATTTCAATTCATTAATCACTACCGTCAATCCGTAAGAGAACGATTTCCCAAATATTAACCCCGAAGGCCGAAACCAACATCAGATCAACACCCAGGAAACCATTCGACTTATCCAACCTTCAATTAATTTCTAAATTTCACATCCATATCGCTTATAATATTTTATAACGATTTATCACTATTTTTATTCATCTTAACATAGCCATTTTATTCAAAACGACGCTTCGGGCCATAACGCAACCGTGGCGCTGTTTTTCTTCAGATTTGATTTACACATATCTGAAAATCTAACCGTTGGATCTTCACAAAATTTATATCATTAGAAAGATCTTTTCAAAACGAATCCAACGGTTCCAGTTTCGGGAAAATCCGACGGTCGGATCTCCCGGTATAATCGTTTGAAGTTTCGATTTCGAAATACGAACTGCAGCGTCGTTATTCGATTAAATATAATTATATATATATATATATATATATAAATAAAATCGTTTCTGGCGCTGTTTTTCTTCAGATTTGAATTAAACATTCCAGACAATCCAACCGTTGGATTTTTACAAAGTTGGTGCCGTTGGAAAGATATTTCCAAGGCGAACCCAACGGTTGCGATTTCAGGAAAATCCGATGGTCGGATCTCCTGGTATAATCGTTTGAAGTTTCGATTTCGAAATACGAACTACAGCGTCGTTATTCGATTAAATATAATTATATAAATATAATCGTTTCTGGCGCTGTTTTTCTTTAGATTTGAATTAAACATTCCAGACAATCCAACCGTTGGATTTTTACAAAGTTGGTGCCGTTGGAAAGATATTTCCAAGGCGAACCCAATGGTTGCGATTTCAGGAAAATCTGATGGTCGGATCTCCCGGTATAATCGTTTGAAGTTTCGATTTTGAAATACGAACTGCAGCGTCGTTATTCAATTAAATATAATTATATTTATATATATATATAAATATAATAGTTTCTGGCGCTGTTTTTCTTCAGATTTGAATTAAACATTCCAGACAATCCAACCGTTGGATTTTTACAAAGTTGGTGCCGTTGGAAAGATATTTCCAAGGCGAACCCAACGGTTGCGATTTCAGGAAAATCCGATGGTCGGATCTTCCGGTATAATCGTTTGAAGTTTTGGTTTCAAAAAACGAACTGCAGCGTCGTTATTCGATATATTTTAACTATATATATATATATATATATATATATATATCGATTCTTCGATTTCAAAGCTATATTCTTTTCATACATTTGATAAAAATGATATTTTTATCTAATTGTCTTCTATTTCAACACTTCACTATTTTTAACAATTCATTTATATAATAAAATTGTGATTTTTATTGTAAAACAATTCATTTCAAAACTCTATTATTTTATATAGTTCATATAGGTAATAAAAATAGGATTTTTATTATAAAACAATTTCTTTCAAAACGGGATTATTTTATACAGTTCATATTGATGATAAAAATGTGATTTTTATTATAAAACAATTTATTTCTAAATACGAATACCATTCAACACATGAATTTCAATTCAATGAATGAATATCGATTCAACACATGAAGGTTTTCTATAGTTTATATATATATAGATAAAAATGTGATTTTTATATTTAAAACACGAATACCATTCAACACATGAATACCATTCAACACATGAATTTCTATCCAACGAATGAATATCGATTCAACACATGAAGGTTTTCTATAGTTTATATATATAGATAAAAATGTGATTTTTTATATTTAAAACACGAATACCATTCAACACATGAATTTCAATTCAACGAATGAATATCGATTCAACACATGAAGGTTTTCTATTCAACGAATAATTATAGTTTCAACAAATGAAAATAATTTAAACACATGAATATTATTCAAAATTTCGGCAGCATAATGGTAGGGTAGTTAAAACCGGGACCGTCCCTAGTATGGCTCCTCGCTCTACCTTAAAACCTCGCGGTTTTTGACAATGGGGATCATGCATCTAGTTCGCACGCAGGCGGCATGTATATATTTATTTCATTTCCACAAACTAATCCTATGTGGTTTCAACCAAATATTTCTCAACCACAAACTGGTATTTTTCAACCACAATCAATCAATATTAACCACAAACAATCCCAATCAACCATTCGCTATCAATCAATTTTCACACCAATCACAACCAATAAATATCGTCCATGGTTTGTGGACGAGGGGCGTATATATATACATATATATATATATATATATATATAGCAATTCACTTCTATTTCAACACATATATAATTTTTACAACGCATATATAACTTATACATCGAACGTACAACTTATACAACGCTTATACATAAGGTGTACAATGCTTATATAACTCATACATCGACTATATAATTTATACATCGTCGTTTTCCATATCGTTTATAAATTAGAAATCTCACATTGGGTTCCACTCCACCAAAAATAGTAGAAGGCTCAGAAAAATATGCGGTCTCTTCAAAAATGTAGAAGACGTCCACACGGTCACGATGTTCCCTGTTTCATCGAATTTCGTCAAGAATCGAAAAAGATATGATTTTCAAAGTTCAGATGTAATAAAAGACGCACCTTTCACGATGGTTCAAAACTAGGTTTTGATCTTTCGATCAAACCGTTGCGCGATAGGAGAATCAGCTCACACAGCGTCGAAGAGCTTCGAACCACCTTCCCGGCGCTGGTGGTTTCACTCCGTTCGGTGGCGCATGTACGTCGCGGCGGTGGTCCAAAGTCGTTGACTTTGAGGACCCGTAACTCCCTCCACACTTGATGATAACTAGCAAACCTTAGATGGATTTGAAGAGGAGACGAAGAGCTTTGAAATGAATCAAGAATCACTCGATTTCATTGTGAAACGTGGGAGAAATCGAAGAGAGAGGTGGCGACATCATTTCCGTCGTGCGCAGCTCTAATCGGGGAGAGAGAAAGAAGATACTGGCCAATCAATTTTTTATATTTATTTATATATTTTCAAAATTCTAAAATACCCCTTTCACACACGAACACCAATTCAAACCCAACGACCGTCGTCCCTAGCGTTTTACCCCCATTCCGAACACAATGGAATATGTTTCGTAGGCCCATTCGAAAGTTTCAGTCAGTTTCCATTCAAATTAAAATATATAACATTCAATATTTGATTTGAACATACATTTCAATTTGCCAGGACCACAAATTAATTCGAAAAATTCCAGAAAAATAAATCTAGCTATATTTTGACGATACGGTCCCAACAAAACTAGTTTCGTTGAATTCTGAGACCGTTTGCAAAAAGGCCCATTTCTGGTCGATCCAATTTAATTGTAATTGACCAAAACACATTTTCCTTTTCCACGCTCAAATACTAGCTTCAAAAATTGTGAAATTTGAAACCTAGAAATAACTACACATCCCGGATCCAACAAAAGTGGTTTCGTCAAATTCCGAGATCGTTTGCAAAATGGCTAATTTCACGGGCTATATAAATTCCATAGCGACCTTTCTGAAAATTCATTTGGCCATAACTTTTGCTTTCCGTTATGAAAATTCAATTTTTCAGATTCGTTAGAAAGGGGTTCACTAACAGATTTAAATATTTTTGGTTTCACTCAAATCCGTTTTGTTTTGCACCCGATACAGTCTGACAAAATTTGAATTCAAATTTTGAAACTACAGCGCCATTTCAGGCCTTGTTTATAAATAGAATTAATTATATTCGTTTTCAAACGTCGATTCAAACTCACTTTTCATTGCTATTATTTAAAATATTTATTTTAAATATTCAAAATCCATTATTTTAGCTAATTTAAAAATTTTAAATTGGTTCAGAGTTTCTGGGTTGTTACAAGTTTTTCATCCCAGTTCTTTCCAATTCATATATTATGATTTTACACAAATTATCAATATTTTAAATATTTTTATCAAGGCCCGTACAGTCGATTTCCAACAACGGCCATCGAACTGCACTTACAGCGACCTTTTCTGAAATTGATTTGGACATAATTCCAAATCCAACCGTTAGATTTCAAATTTCTAATATTCATTGGAAAGCTCTTTTCGATACGAACCCAACGGTTCCGATTTTAGGAGAATCCGACAGTCGGATCTCCCGCAACGTCAATTCGAAGTCAATGGTCGAAATTCACAAACTACCGCGGCGTGGCGCGTTCTATTCAGGCCATTATATATATAATATATATATATTATATATATTTCGTCGATTTCCTTTTTAAAACGTATTTTATAAATCGTTTTCAAAACCATTTCAATTCTATAGTCAATTTCAAATCAAAATTGAATATTTCATATCATTACTATATAAATGATAATATTTTCAAAACGTTATATTTTGAAATCACTTCTTTTTCTATATTCATTATAAAAACGAATATAATCGATATAAATATCGTTCACGTCAAAATAGCGAACTCTAATCAACACGGCTTTATATATTTCAATAAATTCGTTATTCTATTCAACGGATGAATATTTATTCTATTCAACACATGAATCTATATTTCTTTCAACACACGACTAATCTCAACACATGAGTACTGTCAACACACGAATATTTTTGTTATGTAAAATATTTTATAAAACTATGGTATCTATCGTTTGATTTTTAATTAGACTCCACCGTGAAGTAGCGTCTAATCTTAAATATGATAAAGATGTAAATTTTATTATGAAAATATTTTACTCAACACATGAATAATTTCAACACATGAACATCGTCAACACATGACTGTTTTTATATTCAACGCATGAATTTTCTTTTATAATATTCATTATTTTCCCGATTGGAATGAGGCCCAATCAATTACCATATAACGTTAATTATATGGATTCCATACAACACATGTATATAATAACAACGATAAATGTAACAACCCGTATTTTAAACAACACGTTATAACTTAAAACAAGGCAGAATTAAATGTTAAATTCTGAATCAGGGGAAACGGGCTGTCCCATTGCGTTCGTCTCAGAAAAATACGCGAAATAGAGTCCGAGTTTTCGAAAAATGGAACCCGTATGACCAAGTTATGGCCCGTCAAAGTTTTCAGAAAATTTCAAGTACAAAAACAGTTCAAATTTAAATTCGGAATTCAAATTCAGCCAAAACAGACTGGGCGGGAAAATTCCCGCCCAAACAGGTCGACAGGGGGGTCGACACTAGGGTCGAACCCCCGCCCCCAACCAGGTCGACACTAGAGTCGACCTGGGGGTCGACCTCCCTGGTCGGCCAGGTTGGCCTGGTGCACTTATTTTGGCTGTTTGGACCTGTTCCGTTGGCTAGTGACGTGATTTGATGGCTCAGATTTGATTTAGGGTTAATCCTATGGCTAAAACTAATCCTAAACTCTATAAAAAGATCCCTAAGCCTACCCTAAACTCACACAAACTAATCCTACAACTAAGTGCTGCCAAAATGCTCTCTAATCGTGGCCTCCACCTTCTTCATGAGAGCATGAGTGTTCCAAATCGAATCTAAGTCCAAGAAGCTATCTTTCTTAGTTCAAAGAGCCATCTTTCTTCGTCATAGAAGCTATTTTACTTATTTCTCAAGGCTTAGAGTGGAGCATATTATTTTCTTTGCGGATTTGCTAGTGGCTTCGTCTCAATCTTATTATATATTATTCTAAATCACTTAGCCACGAATTGTAAGCCCTATTCTACTCTTAGATTTAAACTATGAAGTTAATATGATCATGTAGCAAGTTGAAATGTGACTTTTGGGCTATATTTGTATGCATAGATCCATGTATGACTCTTTTGATCTATGATTGTGGCACTATCATGAACCTAGTATCATTTACCTTGATTTTTGGGTAGAAAGCTATGAGCTTTATTTGTTGGTTATGCATAATGCAACATAGAACTTGGTAGTTATGCATAAATGCAACATAGAACCATCTTATAACCTTGATGTTAACCCGCATATGATCTTGAACTATGTGCTAATCACATGTTTTCACCCTATGTCAACTATGATCATGTTATCACCTATTTGCTAAGTGGATGCCATGCATGTTTTGAGGCTAATAATGCTATATGCTAGTATGTTGAACCCCTTTTGCCTCATATATCACCATGTTGAACTTGTGATAGACTTTGCCACTTTATGCCCAACTTGTCATATCATTAGGTTCCCCTTTTTGATCTATGTGCGTTGATGCGTACTTACGTGCGATGGGGTTACGTCATGGGTAAACTTAAACGACATGAAACATGACTTGAAAATATGACATGTGATTTTGCTTGAAACATGAACGTGGACATGACATGTAGAAAACATGAAAGTGGCCAACTCGAGGTTGGGTTGAGTTTGTAGCATAAATCTACCCGGAACCGACCGGCTTAACTAGTGGCTACAAACAATAGGACCCAATATGAGTAGTTGGTCACATCGCACTTGAAACCCGAGGTTAGACTAGGTTGTGGTGTAAAGCTACCCGGACCCGCCCGGCTTAACTAGTAACCACAACAAAGTCTAATGTGAGAGGTTGGGGTGCATTAAGTTAGTTAATGCCACATGGTAGGGTTAAGTCATGGACCACTTGAATACTTAACCAATTAAACACGATGGGTTGGTAGGGTTAAGTCATGGACTACTTGAATACTTAACCAATTAAACACGATGTATTGATAGGTTTAAGTCATGAACTGCTTGGATACACTTGACCAACTCAATACATGGTTAGGATATGGTTAACCACACTTAACCCGCTTGAAATCCTAGTTACGTGGTCCTTTTCAGCAGTAACCCACTTGGGAGTATCTGGATACCCTGGACTAGGCCAGGGTGGGGCACGATTACTGGACTGATTGTAAAAGACCAAAAGAGACGGCTGAATGGTGCACCGGTTGTTCAGGCGGACCATGGTCGTGCACATTAAGTCCGGAGTTGAACATGGGCACCGGTAGGTTTAGACTGTACGTGCTTGAATTGTGTCTGTGGTTTACACCTTAGGGCTGGATACACCCTAGGGTGGACCTTGCACAGTTAACTACATTCCATGATTAGGTCGTATGACACCGATACATGACAAGTTAGGCTTATAGGGAGCCGATCGACTAGACCGAGTAGTTGGACCTTGATTTAGGTCACCTCATGATGTTGGGCCAACTTTGGGCCAAGGGATCATTTCTTGTTTATACTTGACATGGATTAGAATACTAGTACACCTGGTGCAACTTAACCTTGTATATGCGATGCCACACTTGATCTATCTTGTTAACTTTTCACCATGCCAGTTATCATCCTATGTTTCATCTCTGTTTTACATGTCCAGTTAACTTTATTAGTTTTTATACTAATAGTAGGTAGGACTTACCAGTCTTTTTGACTGACCCGTTTTCTTTCACCTCTTTTCTTCCATTTCCCCCCCCCCCTCCCCCCCCAGGTTCTCAGGGTGGGAATACTAGCACCTAGCTTGGATCTTTAGCTTGCTTACTGGATAGCTCATGTACGGTTTGGACTTGAGCTCGCTATGGCTTTACCACGTCTACTTTGGGGATAGTTTACTTTATGTTATTTCCAGTTTTCAGTTTATGTTTCTAGACTTGTAGTAGTTGGAGAATAATGACTCAGTACTTTTGATGTAAGTTGACTATGGTTTTGAAATAGTAGTTTTATCCGCTGCTTTACTTACTCTGTTTTACTTATATGTTCTGTCTTGGGATATCTTTATGCATGTTTACCTTGTCCAACACCCCTCTAAAGCTAGTGTACTTGCAAGAGTGACCCTGGCGGAGGTGGGGTGTTACAATAAACAATCAACCATCATCCAAAGTGCACCACACAAAAGCATCAAATATAAATAATCAACGCTTACACAGTCTGTCGACCAATCGATCGACATACAATTAAATAATTGGGATTAGTGTACACCAAATTTCATCCCAACACTCATGTGGGGTTTCAAATCAACAAACACAGATTTTTATTTGTGCAGTTGGGCGATGTGTAAAATTTATCATCCCAATCAATATCAGTCAAATCAGTGTATATGAACAAATCGGCCGATTTGTTTATAAATATTTGTTTATAAATATTTATTTATTCACATTCACGTTAAAAATTATATTTTTAACGATAATTAATTTATTTCAACCATCTACAATTTATTATCGATTTCACATCAACATCACAAACAAATTTTCACAACACATCAATCAAACAAACAAGCCATCCATGGTCTGTGGATGACGGGTGTCGGGTGCTGCTAAGCACCGTCTGCATCATAGTATATATATATAACTAGAAAAAGAGATTTAGAGTGAGAATTTCTCACCAATAGCTATCCCAACTCCACGACTCTTCTTATGTAGAAATCTTTGTCGTTCTCGCCTTTTGTCACTTTCGTCGCCCGTAGTCACTACATATATAAAAATCATATTTTTATATTGTTGCTATGTATATAAAAATCATATTTTTATACTGCTACTATATAGATAAAAATTCTATTTTTACACTGCTACTATATAGATAAAAATTCTATTTTTACAATGCTACTATATGGATAAAAATTCTATTTTTACACCGCTACTATACAGATAAAAATTCTATTTTTACATCATTACTCTCTATATAAAAATTTCGCCTTTTCAATTTTAAAGATTTCGCCTTTTCAAAAATAAATATTTCGCCTTTTCAAAAATAAATATTTCGCCTTTTCAAAAATAAATATTTCGCCGTTTCCTACTTTAAAAATGTCGTCTTTTCACTACATAAAAATATCGTCTTTTTATATCCTACCATATAAAGATCACATTTTTATTATCTATATAATATGAAAATTATATTTTCAACCTTTACATGCGATAAAAATTATATTTTTAACTTCTACATATAATAAAAATTATATTTTGAACTCTCTATAATATAAAAATCAAATCTTTATATTCGCCACTATATAAAAATCATTTCTTTGTTTAAATTAAAAATCATACCTTTGTTAATTCAAAATATCATTAGCTAATTTCAGTTAAAAAAACATTGAACAATAAATAAAATAAAAGAAAGAAAGGGGGAAGCTCACCGATTTGTTCGAAGGAGGTGTTGGATGTCGGCAGGAGGGGGTGCTGGTGGTAGCAGGGGCGGCGCAGGAAGAAGAGGGGGGCGCTGGGGTGTTGGCCGTGATTTTGGGTTCGAGGGGGGCTATGGCCAACTAGAGGAAGAGAGAGAAAAGGGGGTCGGGGGAGAAGAAGGAGGGGCGGCGGATGGAGGCGGGCCGCCCTGCCCCGAGCGGCGACGGCGAGCTCATCGGGGGGGGGGGGGGGTCGCAATCCCCCATTCTCTCCTTTTTTTCTCGTTTTGATTTCCGATTTGAAGAAAACGGGCGGGGGGGGGGGGGGCAATATAAGGAGAGGAGAGAGATTTTAATTAATTAATTTATTTATATTTCAAAAAAGTACTTTTTCATTTGACCTCTAAACGAGGCCCACCGCATGTCGTCCATGGCTAATTACCCCCATTCCGAACACAGTGGGATATGTATCGTAAGCTGATTCAGCTGTTTCGATCTGTTTCCGTTAAAATCAACATATAGCTCTATATATTGAATTTGAACGCGCATTCCAATTTACCGGGGTCACATACGAACTCTATAAATCCTAGAAAAATATTTTCTAGCTTCGTATTGACGATACGGTCCTAACAAAACTAATTTCGTCGAATTCCGAGACCGTTGGAAAAATGGCCATTTTCCAGTCGATTAAAATCAACTAAAACTGGTCAAACGCGTTTTCCTTTGCCACGCTCACATATTGATTCGAAAAATTATGAAATTTGAAACCTAGCAATAATTTGAAATCACGGATCCAACAAAAGTGGTTTCGTCGAAATCCGAGGTCGTTTGCAAAATGGCTATTTTTAAGGGCCTGAAATCCATAGCGACTATTCAGAATTTTCAACTGGACATATCTTTTGATTCCCGCTATGAAATTTCAATTTTTCGGATTCGTTGGAAAGATATCATCAATTAGATCCTAATGTTTCTGGTTTCACTAAAATCCGGTTTGTTTTGCACCCAGTACGTTCAATTGAAGTTTGAAATCGAATTATCGAACTACCGCCATTTTCAATTCCTTTTATATTTATATATAATTCTTTATATTCTGACGACGACGTATATAATATATACGTTCGAATTCTATTCAAAATAAATTTCTCGTTGATATTATTTAAAATAATTCATTTTTAATGTTCAAAATTCACTAAAATTGCCAAAATAAAAATTTTAAACTGGCCCAGAATTTCGGTTTGTTACACCAAAATTCTTTTCAATCTGAACTTGAGCCTATGCATGGTATAATAATACTCCCAAGTTTTGTTTTAAGTTTAACAACTCTTTCGGCACATTTAAGTTCAGCCACGTATTTGGTCAACCAATCCAACCCATGTATAATATCAAATTCGGAAAGATTCATGACGATCAAATCAAAGGAAAACCGATAAAAAGAATAGGAGACAGGCACCCTACTACATGAACAAAGAACAAGGGAACCTCCTATCGAGTTATGGACACTAATATATTCTTCAAGATTTCTTAATTTTAAATTTAACTTTTTAACCATGTTGCTCGAAATAAAACTACGCGACACTCCCGTATTAAATAATACTTTAACATGAATATTCTTGATTGCAAGTGTACCTTCCAACACATCGGGTTTACCTTCCCCTATAGAAGAATCTGGCGCATTTGCCCCATCATAAACATGAGCTACTCCATCTTTCTTTGTTATCGGGCAGTTTCGCTCAAAATGTCCGACTTATGGCAATTATAGCACTCACCATTGTTGCGAGGCTGCTGGCTAGGACCGGATTCATTTCTCTTTGTCCTATTAGGAGCATTGCATTCTTTAGTCCAATGCCCATACTGGTCACAGTTGGAGCTCCTTTGGTTTTCTATCCTCCTGGGGCTTAGCTGTTTCAGTCTTGTTGGCTTCAGGCTTCTTATCGGGAAGCTTTCTCTTGTTTCTAGCTTGACTTCTCTCCCGATCTTCTTGAGAATTCTTCTTGTCGATGCCCTCATATCTACAAGCCATCTTGACGACCTTAGCAAATGGAAGTTCCATGTGGGCTGTCACTGTGCTGTGATACCTCCTTTGAAGATCGTCGATGAACCGCTTGTTCTTTATGATCGGCTCTTGTATTAATTCGGGTCCATAGCGAGAGAGTTCATTAAACTTGCTAACATACTGATGGATGGTTCTATCACCTTGCTGGAGATTAGCAAATTCATCATGCAAGCACTCGACTTCCTATCGTGGGATATATCTTTCCTCAAAGACTTATTTAAATCTGACCCAAGTCATATCAACATCTAGATCACCTACAGTCAGAGCTTCCCACCAGATTAGGGCCTCGTCTTTAACTAACCAGGATGCCAAGAATCTTTTCCTGTTATCCACCAATTCTAGGCCTGTGAAGATCTGTTCGCATGACCTCAATCAAGCTTGATCTTCCATTACGGTTCCAATGCCTGTGAAAGGCACACCGCCTAAGTTCTTATATTTCTTGGCAACAACATCAAGATCAAACAGTTGTTGTTGCAGAAGGGCTCATTATTATCTGCTAATCCACCCCCATCGAGATCCGGCTGATTCTTAATAGCAAGGATATCACCCCTTCCTCGGGCTCTGCCTCTTCTGCCTCTTCCCTGCCCACTCATTTCCTTTCAGTTCTGTGGATAGTAAGGAAAGAATCATGCCAACAGAAAAGATAGCTTAAAGAATGACAAAAGCATATAGACATATGCATAGATAATGATGTAATGATCAGGTTATATGCTATTCTAATCAAACTCATTCTAGGATATTACTAATCCTATCTCTAATGAGTTACTCGTACTAGAATACTACTGATTCTATCTTTGATGAGTTATTTAATATGTTATCTTCCAGAACTAAGGTTAAACAAAGCTCTGATACCATGCCTGACACGAACCAAACCCCCGCTCCACGGTGGCAAGGTCGGTCTTTGGAAAATAACACATTAATCACATCAGCAAAATACAGAATATAGCATAATACAGTAAATCAGAGAATAATTTACATTACATCATAACAAAGGAATCACAATCATAATCAAAGTTACACAGATACAGGAACCTACTTAGTACACAACAAGTTTCAGCAGCAGATCACAAGTCTACATCGGAATCAAATATAAACATACATACCGTAATGTTTAAGAGTTCAAAAATAAATGATTGAAGTCAAGTCTTCATCTTCAGCCAAAAGAGAACCCAATGCAAGCGTGCATATCCAAAAGAAAGCCAACCACCTGTTCACTCGACCGCCTATGTAAAAATAAAGGCACCCGAGTTTGCAAGGGGAAAACAAACTACAAGCCACTCATAGAACTAGTATGAGAAATCCTGTAGTTACTTAACTTGTTTAAGAATGAGGCAAATCATAGGACCATTCCGTATGTCACGGAACGGGTTTACTACATTGGATTGTCGATGCATAAAATAAGTGACTCAACAAACAAAGCAATGCTTTTTAGAAAGATGAAGTTGTTATAAGACTCAGGTCCCATCACACAATGTAAACACAAACTAGAAGATAGAGTTTTACCTCATAAGGGCCAAATATGCTTGATACGTTTAAAAAAAATCATTTTGATATTACTATAAGTGCATAGTGTTGAAAACAACTTCAATACAGATGTATCAATCATAGACGGTATAGTACCCCATCCTACTATGTCGCCATATAGGTTTACATCTAAAAACCGAAAAGTCGCATACTGGAAATTGGGTTTCCATCTATGAGTCGAGGCAAGGGATTTTCCTCTCCTATTTTGAGACACTCTAGCAAATGCCTCAGGACTTAGACATTGGTGAACCCTTGGATCTTCAGGGCCGGTCCTCTCTTACTTTTTAGGATTGGTTATTCCTGAACAATACATTTCCCGATCCTATAGGACCTATCACTCGAGCCTTTTAGTCGGCTCTATATCCGAGGCGTCTGGCAATCCATCATCCACATAAGTAAAAATATCTAGGCTTCATACCATGCCACAACTTCTAGCTAGAAAGAAACGTATGCACTCCTTGCGTCCCTTATCCTGTTTTTGACTCATACCGGGGTGTGAGGCTCGAGAATTAAGGCTATACACAAAACTATGCTACTTAAAGCTATACTTTGATCATCATCCACAAGACTCTGCTTTCCAACAAAATACTTGCTCACTTGCATCTTGGCATATCACACTGTCAATCCATACTATGTCATTTATTTCCATCAATATATAACCTCTAAGCTCGTGCGTATCAGAGAAGGGTGTTAAGCAAGAGAATAAATTCTCCGCGACCAAACAAATAAATATTTAGTAGAGCTGAACAATATAGCACACACTACAATGTCAAACATACAATCCTTTCATATGTCTGTTTTGGGTCTGAACGAAACCGAAGGCATCTCATTCCTCATTCCATATGTCCAATACAGAAGAGAGGTCCTCGCATATCCGAACAATCAACAAATACGTCCGGAAAACTACCACTATAACCCCTTCAAGGCATCAACTTAAATCAAGGGGATCACTAGTAATCCGTTCGATGTGAAGATTGTCGGTATTGCACAGTCTTCAGTATCTTCGACTTTTAATCGTCGTATCAATTATTTGAAATGAGATTTAACTCAGTCCTTTCAAATAATTCTCGTATAAACTTTCAAAACAAATTCTTGCCCCTAGTTAAATCATTGGCCTTCATCATTCATTACCTTAGGTAAAATTATTTAATCGAGAATTTAATTCGATCATCGAATTAAATACTCCAGTCATATCGTATCCATAATTCATTTTATACTTTTTCATGCCAAATCGTATTTAACCATTTTTATTATTTTTCAAACCAAGAAAAATTGGTTTGCATACATTTTAAATCACTTAAATTAATTTGAATTGGTTTATCAAACGATTTTGAATAAAATCGATTGCTGGAAACTGCAAATTAAGGAAACCGACAAGTCATAAACGAAGTCGAAATGGGCCGAAACTCGGCCGGGAAAGAGCCTGGATGGATCCAAACTGTTGAACGTGGTCTCCACTGGTCAACAGTCCAAAAATAGAATTCAGACGTCTAAATTAAAAATTCTGACGTCTGAATTTGCATTTTCCTGAAGTAGCAAGGATTTTGTTCATTTTTGAGCTATTTCAGACATCTGAATTTTTCTGACCAGATGTCTGAATTAAAATTTTCAGACTTCTGAATTGCACTGTTTGATTTCATAATTATTTAGAACAGGTCAGACGTCTGACCTAAATAATTCAGACGTCTGAATCCTGTTCTAAAGCAAATTAGCATAGAAAACATGTTCAAAAAGATATCGACAAACGCCCGAAGGCCTAAGATGTTATATACATGTATATGAGGCTTCTAAGACTTACCGAAACAACTTACAACACCCAGATGCACATGCACAAACATTCATACAAGAGATTTGCGATGGTTTTGATTATAAATTCAAAGGTGTATTAAATTCCAAACAAAAGCATGCAAAAGCGATTCAAATGACTTGTGAAGATTTAAAACTTTGTCGAGGCGACAACGGAGATTCACAAGATCACCAAATCCACTCATAACATATGAATTAGATCATATGGATAATGCTCATCATAATTTTCAACTCAGTGCAACATAAATACATGAAATTGCCTAAGTTACACTAACATATCCATTCCACTAGCATATGCAAACCCAAATGAACATTAAGTTACTCTTTTACAAGCAATAGTTTGTGGCATAGTTGTGAGTTCATGAATAACTCATGTATATCAAATAAAAACAATTTTTTTTATTGCAATACCTAAAATTTATCCTCATGTTAAACTCATATGATCAATCAATAGTCATTTCATCAACACGAACTTATCAACTACTACATATTTAACTAGTACTAGCCCTTTTTGTTTCTCACATCAATATTATGATAGAAAATCTCACCTTTTCTTTTTACAAACAAGGAATAGAACCAATAACAAACAAAATCAACCTCTCTTCCAATATTGCATGCAAATCTCCAATCTAAGCACATATAAGTAGATTTCCTAAGAGTTTGGTCATAGGAATCATCAAAAATCAAAGAGGAGATATGCTAGAGAAGATAGAGAAGATGAAGAGGAGGCTTACCAAGGTTTTCTCTTCGATTTCCCCTTTGATTTGAGCAACTAATTGCAATCCCTAGCTTAGGAATTTTAATTTCCCTTTCCCCTCTCCATTTTTCTAAAAAAATTAAGTGTTTTGAGTGAATGAAGAGGAGAGGCTCATTTGAGGATCTAAAGTGAGTGGCTAGGTTTACCCAACTAAGACCCAACCATGTCCTGATTTTCACAAACTCCAAACATATGGATCCTTGTAGTGTTCGACCACCTAGACGATGTTTTGAACCCAATGGAAGTGGTTTCGAGTCCAAATTCGTTCATATGTAAAAAGTAACATTTTAATCATACTAACAAAGAAAAAGATCGAATTTCACCCAACTTTAAAGGTATTGATGTTTATAGTTTTCGAACACGCAAATGGCATGTTTAACTTAATGGAAGTGGTTTCGAGTCCAAATTCATTCTTTTGCAAAATGGATACTATTAAGGGCTACATATAATATTAAAAAAAAAAAAAAATTCCATAGCGACTATTCCAAATTTTGATTTAAACGTAACTTACAATTTACAAAGTGAAATCTCAATCTCTTACATTCGTTAGAAAATTACAATTCGAAATATTCCAACGTTTCTTGTTTTATCAAATTCTGACTTATATTGAATTCTATACAATCATTCAAACTAAAAAACCAAATTTTCAAACTACCGCTCCATTTCAAGCTCGTTTTAATTCAATTTTAAATTTGTACGTTCTAACTTTGATGTAAATAAATTAAAAATCGTTCATTATCAAAAAAATTCCTCTAAAATATTTAATTTCTATGAGAATCAATTAAAAATAAATTTTAAATTGGTTCCAAAAATAAGGGTTGTGACATAAATGGAAGGCATGTGTCTAGTTATAAATGGAAGGCACGTGTCTAGTTATAAATGATTGAGGATAAGTAGGTAATAATAAACTACGTGCTCATTAGTTACAATAATCATTATATATCACTTAAATGGAAGGACGTGTCTAGTTATAAATTACCGAGGAACACTAAGTAATAATGAAATATGTACTCATTAGTTACATTAATCATTATATCTCACATAAATGGAAGGCACTTGTCTAGACCGAGGATCAATGATTAATGTAACTAATGAGTACGTATTTCATTATTACCTAGTGATCCTCAGTAATTTATCACTAGACACGTGAATTCCATTTATGTGAGATATATTGATTAATGTAACTAATGAGTATGTATTTCATTCTTACCTAGCGATCCTCAGTAATTTATAATTAGGCACGACCTTCCATTTATGTAAGATATAATAATTAATGTAACTAATGAGTATGTATTTCATTATTACCTAGTGATCCTCAGTAATTTATAACTAGACACTTACCTTCCATTTTTGTGAGATATAATGATTAATGTAACTAATGAGTACATATTTCATTATTACCTTGTGATCCTCATTAATTTATAACTAGGCATGTACCTTCCATTTATGTGAGATATAATAATTATTGTAACTAATGGGTATGTATTTCATTATTACCTAGTGATACTCAGTAATTTATAACTAGACACGTGCCTTCCATTTATGTGAGATATAATAATTAATGTAACTAATGAGTACGTATTTCATTATTACCTAGTGATCCTTAGCCATTTGTAATTAGACACGTGCCTTCCATTTATGTGAGATATAATGATTAAGGTATCTAAAGAGTATGTATTTCATTATAACAGAGTGATCCTCTGTAGTTTATAACTAGACACATGCCTTCCGTTTATAACTAGACACGTACCTTCCATTTATATGAGATATAATGATTAATGTAACTAATGAGTACGTATTTCATTATTACCTTGTGATCCTCAGTAATTTATAACTAGACACGTGCCTTTCATTTGTAACTAGACACGTGCCTTCCATTTATGTGAGAAATAATGATTAATGTAACTAATAAGTACATATTTCTTTATTACCTAGTGATCCATAATAATTTATAATCAGACACGTACCTTCCATTTATGTGAGATATAATGATTAATGTAACTAATGAGTACGTATTTAATTATTACCTAGTGATCTTCAGTAATTTATAACTAGACACGTGACTTCCAGTTATGTGAGATATAATGATTAATGTAACAAATGAGTACGTATTTCATTATTACCTAGTGATCCTCAGTAACTAATAACTAGACACGTGCCTTCCATTTATAGCTAGATGCGGGCCTTCCATTTATGTGAGATATAGTGATTAATTTAACTAATGAGTATATTTCATTATTACCTAGGGATCCTCAGTAATTGAAGACTAGACACGTACCTTCCATTTATGTGAGATATAATGGTTAATGTAACTAATGGGTATGTATTTCATTATTACCTAGTGATCCTCAGTAATTTATAACGAGACACGTACCTTCCATTTATGTGAGATATAATGATTAATGTAACTAATGAGCACGTGTTTCATTATTACCTAGTGATCGTCAACAATTTATAACTAGACACGTGCTTTCCACTTATGGGAGATATAATGATTAAGGTAACTAATGAGTACGTATTTCAATATTACCTAGTGATCCTTAGCCATTTATAACTAGACACGTGCCTTCCATTTATGTGAGATATAATGATTAATGTAACTAATGAGTGCGTATTTCATAATGACCTAGTGATCCTCGGTAATTTATAACTAGACACGTGCCTGCCATTTATAAATAGTATGTATTTCATAAATGTCTAGTTATACTCATTAGTTACATTAATCATTATATCTCACATAAATGGAAGGCACATGTCTAGTTATAAATGGCTAAGGATTAATGTAACTAATGAGTATGTATTTCATTATTACCTAGTGATCAAAAATAATTTATAACTAGACACGTGCCTTCCATTTATAACCAGACACGTGCCTTCTATTTATGTGAGAGATAATGATTATTGTAACTAATGAGTACGTATTTCATTATTACACTAATTCTCAATAATTTATAACTAGACACGTGCCTTCCATTTATAACTAGACACGTGCCTTCCGTTTATGTGAGATATAAAGATTAATGTAACTAATGAGTACGTATTTCATTATTACCTACTGATCCTCAGTAATTTATAACTAGACACGTACCTTCCATTTATGTGAGATATAATGATTAATGTAACTAAAGACATTGTATTTCATTATTACCTAGTGATCCTCAGTAATTTATAACTAGACACGTGCCTTCCATTTATGTGAGATATAATGATTAATGTAACTAATGAGTACGTATTTCATAATTACCTAGTGATCCTCAGTAATTTATAACTAGACACATGCGTTGCATTTATCAATAGTACGTAATCCATAAATGTCTAGTTATACTCATTAGTTACATTAATCAATACATCGCACATAAATGGAAGGCACATGTCTAGTTATAAATGGTGAAGGATTAATGTAACTAATGAGTATGTATTTCATTATTATTCAGTGATCTTAAATAATTTATAACTAGACACGTGCCTTCCCTTTATTACCAGACACGTGCCTTCTGTTTATGTGAGATATAATGATTAATGTAACTAATGAGTACATATTTCATGATTACCTAGTGATTCTCAATAATTTATAACTAGAAACGTGCCTTCCATTTATAACTGGACACATGCCATCCATTTATGTGAGATATAATGATTAAGGTAACTAATGAGTACATATTTCATTATTACCTAGTGATCCTCAGTAATTTATAACTAGACACGTACCTTCCATTTATGTGAGATATAATTATTAATGTAACTAAAGACAACGTATTTCATTATTACCTAGTGATCCTCAATAATTTATAAATAGACACGTGCCTTCCATTTATGTGAGATATAATGATTAATGTAACTAATGAGTACGTATTTCATAATGACCTAGTGATCCTCATTAATTTATAACTAGACACATGCCTTGCATTTATAAGTAGTACGTAATCAATAAATGTCTAGTTATATTCATTAGTTACATTAACCAATACATCACACATAAATGGAAGGCACATGTCTAGTTATAAATGGCGAAGGATTAATGTCAGTAATGAGCATGTATTTCATTACTACCTAGTGATCTTAAATAATTTTTAACTAGACACGTGCCTTCCATTTATTACCAGACACGTGCCTTCTATTTATGTGAGATATAATGATTCATGTAAATAATGAGTACATATTTCATTATTACCTAGTGATTCTTAATAATTTATAACTAGACACATGCCTTCCATTTATAACTAGACACATGCCTTCCATTTATGTGAGATATAATAATTAATGTAACTAATGAGTATGTATTTCATTATTGCCTAGTGATCCTCTGTAATTTATAACTAGACACGTACCTTCCATTTATGTGAGATATAATGATTAATGTAACTAATGACTACATATTTCATTATTACCTAGTGATCCTCAGTAATTTATAACTAGACACGTGCCATCCATTTATGTGAGATATAATGATTAAGGTAACTAATGAGTATGTATTTCAATATTACCTAGTGATCCTCAATAATTTATAACTAGACACGTGTCTTCTATTTATAACTAGACACGTGCCTTCCATTTATATGAGATATAATGATTAATGTAACTAATGAGTACATATTTCATTATTATCTAGTGATCCTTAGTAATTTATAACAAGACACGTACCTTCTATTTATGTGAGATATAATGATTAATGTAACTAATGAGTATGTATTTCATTATTACCTAGTGATACCTTCCATTTATGTGAGATATAATGATTAATGTAACCAATGAGCACGTTGTTCATTATTACCTAGTGATCCTCAATAATTTATAACTAGACACGTTCCTTCCATTTATGTGAGATACAATGATTAACGTAACTAATGAGTACGTAATAGTGAAATACGCACTAGGTTAATGCAAATAATGGAAGGCAGTGTCTAGTTATAAATTACCGAGGATCACTAGGTAATAGTGAAATATGGAAGGCAAGTGTATAGTTATAAATGGAAGGTACGTGTCTAGTTATAAATTACCAAGGATCACTAGTTAATAATGAAATACATACTCTTTAGTTAGCTTAATCATAGTATCTCACATAAATGGAAGGCACATGTTTAGTTATAAAGGAAAGGCACGTGTCTAGTTATAAATTACTGAGGATTACTAGGTAATTTATAAATGATTGATGAAGATATAATGATTAATTAGACATGTACCTTAATGGAAGGCACATATCCAGTCAAAAATTACTGAGGATCACTAGTTAATAATGAAATGCATACTCATTAGTTACATTAATCGTTATATCTCATATAAATGGAAGGCACGTGTCTAGTTACATTAATCATTATATCTCATGTAAATGGAAGGCATGTGTCTATTTGTAAATGGAAGGCATGTGTCTAGTTATTAATTACATGAAATACGTACTCATTAGTTATATTAAGCATTATATCTCACATAAATGGAAGGCATGTGCCTAGTTATAAATGGAAGACAAGTGTCTAGTTATAAATTACTGAGGATCACTAGGTAATAATGAAATACGTGCTCATTAGTTACATTAAGCATTATATCTCACATAAATGGAAGGCACGTGTCTAGACTGAGCTTCACTAGGTTATAATGGAATACGTTCTCATTAGTTACATTATTCATTATATCTCACATAATTGGAAGGTACATGTATAGTTATAAATTACTGAGGATCACTAGGCAATAATGAAATACATACTCATTAGTTACATTGATTATTATATCTCACATAAATGAAAGGTATGTGTCTAGTTATAAATTACTGAGGATCACTAGGTAATAATGAAATACATACTCATTAGTTACATTTATCATTATATCTCACATAAATGGAAGGCACGTGTCTATACTGAGGATAACTAGGTAATACTGAAATACATACTCATTAGTTACATTAATCATTATATCTTACATAAATGGAAGGCACATGTCTACTTATAAATTGAAGGCACGTGTCCAGACTTAAATTACTGAGGATCACTAGGTAATAATGAAATACGTACTCATTAGTTATAATAATCAATATATCTCACATAAATGGAAGGTACCTGTCTAGTTATAAATTATGAGGATCACTAGGTAATAATGAAATACGTGCTCATTAGTTACATTAATCATTACATCTCTCATAAATGGAAGGCACATGTCTAAACTGAGGATCACTAGGTAATAATGAAATATGTACTCATTTGTTACATTAATCATTATATCTCACATAATTGGAAGGCAAGTGTCTAGTTATAAATTATTGAGGATCACTAGGTAATAATGAAATACGTTCTCATTAGTTACATTAATTATTGTATCTCTCATAAACGGAAGGCACGTATCTAGTTGTAAACGGAAGGCACATGTATAGTTATAAATTATTGAGGATCACTGGGTAATAATAAAATACATACTCATTAGTTACATTAATCATTACATCTCACATAAACGGAAGGAACGTGTCTAGTTATATATTACTAAGGATTACAAAATATCAGAGATTACAATAAATTACATAGCAGCGGAAAATAATACAATACACAACTAGAAGAGATATACGGATACAAAGCTTTTCGGATATCGTTCCAGCTCTAAACCAGGATCCTGTGAATATAAATCTGCAAAACCAAAACTACTAGCTGCTCGTGTCAAAATAGGGGCACCCAGAGTTTAGGTTAAAACAATAAACTCCAGGTCAGTCATGGGACTGGTGTGAGAACTAAAACAGTTGTAAATCTTTACTTTAAAGTTAGGTAAATCAAGGGACCACGCTGTATAACACGGAACGAGTTTCCTCCCAAGAATACCGGTGCATATAACAAAACAGCGCAATGCTTTTTGAAAAAATGAAGCTTTTATAAGACCCAGGTCCTATCACATAATGCAACGCAAGCCGGGGGATAGGGTTTTCCCTTATAATAGCCAAACATGCTTAGTACGTTTAAAACAAATCATTTGATACTACTATAAGTGCATAGTGTATAAAACAACTTCAAATCATAAGTATCAATCATAGACGACATGAGTACCATATATCATGTCGCCATACTAGTTCTACAATTAAAACCGCAAATGTCACGTATTGGAAGTTGGATTTCCATCTATGAACCGAGGCAAAAGATAGTCCTCTACCGATTCGAGACTCTCTAGCCCGAGCCTCAGGCACAGCCGCAACCGTACCTTAGATCGTCAGGGCCAGTCCACCGATGTGGATTATAATGCCTGAACACTACGTTTCTCCGCCCTATGGGGCGTAAATGAGCCAACAAATGACTCCATCGGACCCGGATCGTACGATCAAACCGAGGCGCCTCGTAACAGCAACAACCACATAAGTCAAACTCGTCAGGGCGTGTAAAACCACTGACGCCACTTCTAGCTAGAAAGAAAACGCATGTCCCCCCTGAGGTCCGTCTCCCATTTTTGGTTCACCACCGAGGTGTGAGGCTCGCGAATTCACGTTACACAAAGCTGTGCCACACAGACTGTGCTTTGATCATCACCACAAGACTTTGCTTTTCAACAGAAGCCTTGATCAATTTCCACTTAGGCGTGCCACACAGGCAATTCACACTATGCGTTTGATATCCATCATTATATAACCCCTGAGCTCGTACGTCTCAGAGAAGGGCGTTAAGTAAGAGAATAAATTCTCCACCGCCAAACAGATATATATTTAACAGAAATCAATCACACAGACTAAAATCCAATGTCAGACACACAGTCCATTTACAAGTCCGTTCTGGGTCTGAACGAAACCGGAGGCACCTAGTACCTCGCATATCCATCGATCTCCAAGTACGTCTGGACGATCACCAACTGTTTCCATCTTCTTGGGTGTACAGCCCAATCAAGATCATCAGTAATTATCCAAACGACGTGATGACCTCCGGTCTTCAACCACCGTCTTCATCTTCGACACCACGTCGAATCAGTTATTCAGAATGGGATAAACCCGGTCTTTCTGAACAACTTGCGTATATATATAATAAACACGTGTTACACAAACACAACATACGCCTCATTCCAATTCAGAATACTCTTTTATTCAAATATTTTTATATTTTAGGAAAGGTTCCCATTAATTTTATCAAAGATAAATTCTTTAAATTTATTCTTTATTCTCCTTTGAATATCAATTCAAACTAGTCGGGATTAGCGAACCACACCGAAGTAATCATTTATTTTATTTCCCAAACCCAACTTATTCATCCTGTGAAGTAAAACTGGTAATACTTCATATCTAACATGTAAAGACCCGCAACCTCCCCGTAAGGGAAAGCGTCGGATAGTTCGAGAACAAACCACAGCAGAACACATATAAAAGAACGTTTCACTGTATATTACAACAATGCATCAGATTACAAGAATTTACAGAGTATAAATGAATATCACACAGAAATATCAGAGATTTAAATTACATTTAAATACATAGCAGCGGAAAATAATACAATACACAACCAGAAGAGATATACGGATACAAAGCTTTCCGGATATCATTCCAGCTGTAAAACCAGGATCCTGTGAATATAAATCTGCAAAACCAAAACTACTAGCTGCCCGTGTCAAAATAAGGGCACCCAGAGTTTAGGTTAAAACAATAAACTCCAGGTCAGTCATGTGACTGGTGTGAGAACTAAAACAGTTATTAATCTTTATTTTAAATCATTAGGTAAATCAAGGGACCACGCCGTATAACACGGAACGGGTTTCCTCCCAAGAATACCAGTGCATAAAACCAACAGCGCAATGCTAAATAAAGAAAAATGAAGCTGTTGTAAGACCCAGGTCCCATCACACAATGCAACGCAGTCGAGGATAGGGTTTTCCCTTATAACAGCCAAAGAATGCTTGATACGTTTAAAACAACTCATTTGATACTATTATAAGTGCATAGTATATAAAACACTTCAAATCATAAGTATCAATCATAGGCGGCATGAGCGCCCCATCCCACTATGTCGCCATATATAGGATATACAATCAAAACCGCAAAGTCTCGTATTTGGAAATTGGGTTTCCATCTATGAACCGAGGCAAAAGATAGTCCTCAACCGATTCGAGACAATCTAGCCCATGTCTCAGGCAAGCGCGCAGGCAAGCCTTGGATCGTCAGGGCCGGTCCACACGGAGTGGATTATTATGCCTGAACAATACGTCTCCCCACCCTATGGGGTGTAAGTCTGGTCCGTCAGCCGACCAGAATGCATTCGGCCGAAACCGATATAACCGAGGCGCCTCGCAACAGCAACAACCACATAAGTCAAACTCGTCAGGGCGTGTAAAACCACTGACGCCACTTCTAGCTAGAAAGAAACGCAAGTCCTCCCTGAGGTCCGTCTCCCGTTTTTGGTTCATACCTGGTGTGAAACACGCGAGGTAAACGTTACACAAAGCTACGCCACAAAGGCCGTGCTTTGATCATCACCACAAGACTTTGCTTTTCAACAGAAGCCTTGATCATTTGCATCTTAGCATGCCACACAGGCAAACCATCCTATGCAACCGATATCAGTCACACAGAATGAAATCCGATGTCAGACACACAGTCCATTTACAAGTCCGTTCTGGGTCTGAACGAAACCGGAGGCACCTAGTACCCCGCATATCCATCGATCTCCAAGTACGTCTGGACGATCACTAACTGTTTCCATCTTCTTGGGTGTACAGCCCAATCAAGATCATCAGTTATCACCCAAACGACGTGAAGACCTCCGGTCTTCGACCATCGTCTTCATCTTCGACTTATCGTCGTATCAGTTATTCAGAATGGGATGAACCCGGTCTTTCCGAATAACTCGCGTATATTTTAAATAAGTGTTACACAAACACAACATACGCCTCATTCCAATTCATTAGTCACTAACCGTAAATTAATCAAGAGAATAATTCCCCAAATATTAACCCCGAAGGCCGAAACCAACATCAGATCAATATCCAGAAAACCATTCTGCTTGGCTAACCGACAGTTAGTTTCTAAATTTCACGTTCAAATCTAATTAAAGATTTAACTATCGCCTGGAGCAAAACTGGTGATACTCCATTCTCGATCTTTTCAATCTAATTAAAGATTCATTAAAACTCCACTTAGTTTTAATCTGTGACTGGGTTAAAGAATCAGTGTCATTTAAAACACGGTTCACGATAAACCCAAAGTCACATCCCATTAATTATCGGGTTAAAGAACAAGTGTTATTTAAAACACTGTTCACGATAAACCCAAAAATCAATATCCATTCAATTCCAATTAAATATTATTTAATTGGTACACTTCATTAAATCTAAATAAAAAGATTTAATCTTTTCTCAACTGGGTTCAAGAACAGTGTTAGTGAAGACACCATTCACGACAAACCCAAATCACATTCGATTAATTATCGGGTTAAAGAACAAGTGTTATTTAAAACACTGTTCACGATAAACCCAAAAATCAATACCAATTCAATTCCAATTAAATATCATTTAATTGGTACACTTCATTAAATCTAAATAAAAAGATTTAATCTTTTCTCAACTGGGTTCAAGAACAGTGTTAGTGAAGACACCATTCACGACAAACCCAAATCACATTCGATTAATTATCGGGTTAAAGAACAAGTGTTATTTAAAACACTGTTCACGATAAACCCAAAAATCAATACCAATTCAATTCCAATTAAATATCATTTAATTGGTACACTTCATTAAATCTAAATAAAAAGATTTAATCTTTTCTCAACTGGGTTCAAGAACAGTGTTAGTGAAGACACCATTCACGACAAACCCAAATCACATTCGATTAATTATCGGGTTAAAGAACAAGTGTTATTTAAAACACTGTTCACGATAAACCCAAAAATCAATACCAATTCAATTCCAATTAAATATCATTTAATTGGTACACTTCATTAAATCTAAATAAAAAGATTTAATCTTTTCTCAACTGGGTTCAAGAACAGTGTTAGTGAAGACCCCATTCACGACAAACCCAAATCACATTCGATATTCAATACAAGGCTCTGAATAGAAAATATATCGGCTTATATTCAATATCGAATTCTACGACTAACAAATGTCGTATTGGAAATAACGATATAAATATATATCTTTCAAATTTCCATAACAACACCTGTATAATCACGAATTCCAACATCGAAATATTCCGAAGACAATTTCGATTCAAATCCACTCCAATGCAATCATTGGAAATTTTGGTTATTTTCAAAACCATTTCAAATTCAATTTATTTATTTAAAAATAAATAGAATTATAATTCTAGTTCAAAACTAGTTCATTTCGATAAAAATCTATTTTTATCTTTTCAAATAGGGAGTTTTTCATCCTAATTCTTTCTAAATCATTTCTTATGATTTTACACAAATTATTATTATTTTTAATAATTTTATCAAGGCCCGTACAGTCGATTTCCAACAATGGCCATCGAACTGCACTTACAGCGACCTTTTTCGAATTTGATTTGGACGTATCTCCAAATCCAACCGTTAGATTTCAAATTTCTAATATTCGTTAGAAAGCTCTTTTCGATACGAACCCAACGGTTCCGGTTTTAGGAGAATCCGACGGTCGGATCTCCCGTAATGTCCGTTTGAAATAAATGGTCGAAATTCGCGAACTGCCGCGGCGCGGCGCGTTCTATTCAGGCCATTATATTATATATATAATATATATAATATATATTTCGTCGATTTCTATTTAAAACGAATTATATAAATAGTTTTAAATTCATTTCAAAATCTATTTCAACTTCCATTTCAATTCAAAGCAAAATTGAATTCTTCTTTATAAATTCGTTTCAAAATTCATTTCTGTTCAATTCAAATTTCAATTCAATTTGAATTCATATTCAATTCAATTCATTTCGAAATCGTTTTCAATTCAATTCATTTCGAAATCGTTTTCAATTCAATTCATTTCGAAATCACTTAAAATTGATATAAATATCGTTCACGTCAAAATGGCGTCAATCTAATCCTCACGGCTTCACATATTTCTATTTTCAAATATTCTATTTCAAATATTTCTATTTCAAATATTTCTATTTCAAATATTTCTATTTCAAATATTTCTATTTCAAATATTTCTATTTCAAATATTTCTATTTCAAATATTTCTATTTCAAATATTTCTTTTTCAAATATTTCTTTTTTTCTCGAAACTGGAATGAGGCCCAATCAATTACCATATAATGTTAATTATATGGATTTTCTACAACACATGTATATATCAACAACGATGAATAATCAACCATCAACCAAAGTGCACTACACTGTATAAGCATCAAATATAGACATTTAACGCTTATAGCAGCTTGTCAATCAATCGATCGACATATTTAATAAATCAGGATGAGTGAACTTCAAATTTCATCCTAACACCCGTGTGGGGTTTCAAACAATCAAACACATATTTTATTTGTGCAGTTAGGCGATGTGTAAAATTTATCGACCCAATCAACGTCATTCAAATAGGTGTACATAAACAAACCGTCTGGTTTGTAAATGAATATTTATTTATTCACATTCACGTTAAAAATTATATTTTTAACGATAATACATTTTATTTTAACATATGAATTTATATTCAGTTCATTCGTTAAATAAAATGCTATTTATATTTTTCTAACTTATTTTAGAAAATTTCGGCGGCATAACGGCACGATACTAGAAACGGGACAAGGCCTAGCCTTATCCCCGGTCTAGTGAAGGCCCACGCCATTCACTCATCAATCAAATCAATTTCATTTTGCAAACCACAAAATTTGGAGTAAGGGTCTAACCTAGCCTTACTCCTTCGCCTTATAACGGCGCACGTCTAAGCCTAACCAATTTATCGATTCGATTTTTCACATCACAAACCACATTCAAACCAATATCGCAATCAATCACCAAACAATCAAACAAACAAGTCCATGGTCTGTGGACGATTGTGTCGGGTGCTACTAAGCACCGTCTGCATCCTAGTATATATATATAACTAGAAAAATAAATTGAAAGGTGAGAAATTCTCACATATAGCTATCCTAGCTCCACGGCTCTTCATTTGCAGAAGTCTTCGTCGTTTCGCCTTTTTGTCACCTTCGTTGCTGCTTTCACTACATACGTAAAAATCACATTTTTACTTCGCTATTCAATATGTAAAAGTCGTATTTTTACTTCGCTATTCAATATGTAAAAATCGTATTTTTACTTCGCTATTCTATATATAAAAATCGAATTTTTATTTCAAAGTTCAATATATAAAAATCGAATTTTTATTTCAAAGTTCAATATATAAAAATCGAATTTTTATTTCAAAGTTTAATATATAAAAATCGAATTTTTATTTCAAAGTTCAATATATAAAAATCGAATTTTTATTTCAAAGTTCAATATATAAAAATCGAATTTTTATTTCAAAGTTTATATCTTTTCTTTTACTTTTCAAAATTCAATCTTTTTTCTATTTAAACAAAAATCAGTTTTTTTTTAAACTCTTTTTAAAAATTTAGTTTTTAAAATTCTTTTTAAAAATTCAGTTTTTAAAATTCTCTAATTTCAGTTTTTATTTATTCTTCTAAATTCAGTTTTTTTTTTTTTTTTTCTAAATTCAGTTTTTTTTTTTTTTTTTTTTTTTTTTTTTAAATAAAAAGAATCAGTTTTAAAGCTTTTCAAAAATCAGTTTTATACTTTCTAAAAAAAATCAGTTTTATACTTTCTTAAAAAAAATCAGTTTTATTTTCTTTAAAATTCAGTTTCTAAACTGTTAAAGTAAAAACAGTATTTAATCTTTAAAAATAAAAACAGTATTAAATCTAATTAAAATTCTGTATTTAACCTAATTAAAATTCAGAAAATAAAAATAAAGTAAAATACTTACTTGTTTTAGAAAAGAGGAGCAGCGTTCGTCGGTGAAGACTAGGGGGTTGCGGGGTTGGGCAGGGAGGCGGAGGGGTAGGCGATCGCTTCCAGGGAGGGCGGCGCTAGGGCTTCGATGGATGGGGGGGGGGGGGGGGGTCTGGGTCTGGAACATTGCGCTCGAACTTGGGGGGGATTCTTCTGGGTGGCTTGCCGCGGCACTGGGGGGAAGAGTCGAGGGTGGAGGCGGCGGTGGTGCTGGCGTCGATCGCCAGGAGGAGTCGCAGTTGTTTTTTTTTTTTTTTTTTTTTTTTTTCCCTTTTCTGATCGGATTGAAAATGAAAGAGGGGGGGGGGCCAGAGCGGGTTTAAGGGAAGAGGGTTTGTTGTTTTTTTTTTTTTTTTTTTTTTTTTTTTTTTATTTAATTTGCAACAGTTGACTTTTACATACGACCTCGAAACGAGGTCCACCGTCTGTCGCCCATAGCGTTTCACCCCTATTCCGAACACACTGGGATATGTACCGCAAGCTGAATCGACCGTTTCGATCAGTTTCCGTTGTATTTACATTTAAATCATTATATTGAATTTTAAACGTACCTTTCAAATTACCGGAGTCACATACGAACTTTAAAAATTCCTGAAAAATATTTTCTAGCTTCGTATTGACGATACGGTCCTAACAAAACTAGTTTCGTCGAATTCTGAGACCGTTTGTAAAATGGCCAATTTCCAGTCGATTAAAATCAACTGAAACTGGTCAAACGCGTTTTCCTTTGCCACGCTCACATATCGATTCGAAAAATTATGAAATTTGGAATCTAGCAATAATTTGACACTGCGGACCCAACAAAACTGGTTTCGTCGAAATCCGAGGTCGTTTGCAAAATGGCTATTTTTAAGGGCTATATATTATATTAAAATATATATAAATTCCACAGCGACTATTTCTAATTTTCAACTGGACATATCTCATCATTTATAAAGTGAAATCTCAGTTTGTTAACTTCGTTCCAAAGATATAGTTATACAGATTCAAATATTTCTTGTTTCGTTCAATTCTGACTTATATTGAATTCTGTATATTCATTTGAAATTAGAAATCGAATTTTCGAACTACCGCGCCATTTTCAATTCTATTTATAATTATATATAAATATTTATATTCTAACGACGACGTATATAAATATATACGTCGAATTCTATTCAAAATAAATTTCTCGTCGATATTATTTAAAATAATTCATTTTTAAATAAACAAAATTCGATAAAATTACCAAAACAAAAATTTCAAACTGGCTCGCATTTTACGGGTTGTTACAATCTCCCCCACTTAAAACTTTTCGTCCCCGAAAAGGAACAAAGTCGAAAGTGGTTTGATTAATCAACTCTACGCTCGATCAGGCTTCCATTCTCCAACTCTTTAGTTTCTGAGAATTTTCAAAACTTCTCAAAAATTTGGCTAACACCCTAAATTTTTGAAAAATTTCGCCATAACCTCCCCTGCACCGGGAGCATCGGGGAATTTCAAATAGCTTCCCCGGTCCTTCAGATCTCAAAAAGAAAAAGAAAAAGCCAAGCGGCTAGCCAATAGGCTCACAAAATCATCATCACCCAAACAAAACAGGAAATTATGTAGTAAACATGTACCTATTTGTCGGGCAAACAAATTTTATTCTCTGGCTCTAGCCTCCTTGCTATGACCTGTTCAATGATATATATGTATATGCAAGCAAATGCGACCAATTTTCAATACAATTCAATATTCGATCAAATTAGGCATACTAGTTCAAAATTATCAAACAAATAAACAAACAACACAAACATCAATCCATTAGTTGATTATCATTTGAAATTCATAACTTTGATATATAGTCAAAAAATCAGATTTTTGATGCCAAATCACAACAATAGGCCCTATCTAATTTTGGTTCTCACACCAGTCAATAGGAAATATATAGATATCACACATTCGTTACTCGAACATGAATACTAATGACGACTAGTCAATCATCAGAATCATCTTCGGGCGACTAGAATGTGATTCCATATCTATCCAGTATATTAAAATTTCGAATACACGCGGATCAGACGTATACGCAAAATCTATATATACTGGATTGTCCACATCAATATAAATAGATAATCAAATACGAATAATTGATTTAGATTTTAAAAACAAAATTTGTTTTCATTTTCAAAAATATACTCTTCACACTCGTTCTAGGATACTACTGATCCTATCTCTAACGAGTCATTCTCATTGGATATTACTAATCCAATTTCTGATGAATTCTTTCGTATGGTTCTAATGTGCCTTGTTCTCTAGCTTTGTAAACCAAAGCTCTGATACCACGTGTAAAGACCCGCAACCTCCCCGTAAGGGAAAGCGTCGGATAGTTCGAGAACAAACCACAGCAGAACACATATAAAAGAACGTTTCACTGTATATTACAACAATGCATCAGATTACAAGAATTTACAGAGTATAAATGAATATCACACAGAAATATCAGAGATTTAAATTACATTTAAATACATAGCAGCGGAAAATAATACAATACACAACCAGAAGAGATATACGGATACAAAGCTTTCCGGATATCATTCCAGCTGTAAAACCAGGATCCTGTGAATATAAATCTGCAAAACCAAAACTACTAGCTGCCCGTGTCAAAATAAGGGCACCCAGAGTTTAGGTTAAAACAATAAACTCCAGGTCAGTCATGTGACTGGTGTGAGAACTAAAACAGTTATTAATCTTTATTTTAAATCATTAGGTAAATCAAGGGACCACGCCGTATAACACGGAACGGGTTTCCTCCCAAGAATACCAGTGCATAAAACCAACAGCGCAATGCTAAATAAAGAAAAATGAAGCTGTTGTAAGACCCAGGTCCCATCACACAATGCAACGCAGTCGAGGATAGGGTTTTCCCTTATAACAGCCAAAGAATGCTTGATACGTTTAAAACAACTCATTTGATACTATTATAAGTGCATAGTATATAAAACACTTCAAATCATAAGTATCAATCATAGGCGGCATGAGCGCCCCATCCCACTATGTCGCCATATATAGGATATACAATCAAAACCGCAAAGTCTCGTATTTGGAAATTGGGTTTCCATCTATGAACCGAGGCAAAAGATAGTCCTCAACCGATTCGAGACAATCTAGCCCATGTCTCAGGCAAGCGCGCAGGCAAGCCTTGGATCGTCAGGGCCGGTCCACACGGAGTGGATTATTATGCCTGAACAATACGTCTCCCCACCCTATGGGGTGTAAGTCTGGTCCGTCAGCCGACCAGAATGCATTCGGCCGAAACCGATATAACCGAGGCGCCTCGCAACAGCAACAACCACATAAGTCAAACTCGTCAGGGCGTGTAAAACCACTGACGCCACTTCTAGCTAGAAAGAAACGCAAGTCCTCCCTGAGGTCCGTCTCCCGTTTTTGGTTCATACCTGGTGTGAAACACGCGAGGTAAACGTTACACAAAGCTACGCCACAAAGGCCGTGCTTTGATCATCACCACAAGACTTTGCTTTTCAACAGAAGCCTTGATCATTTGCATCTTAGCATGCCACACAGGCAAACCATCCTATGCAACCGATATCAGTCACACAGAATGAAATCCGATGTCAGACACACAGTCCATTTACAAGTCCGTTCTGGGTCTGAACGAAACCGGAGGCACCTAGTACCCCGCATATCCATCGATCTCCAAGTACGTCTGGACGATCACTAACTGTTTCCATCTTCTTGGGTGTACAGCCCAATCAAGATCATCAGTTATCACCCAAACGACGTGAAGACCTCCGGTCTTCGACCATCGTCTTCATCTTCGACTTATCGTCGTATCAGTTATTCAGAATGGGATGAACCCGGTCTTTCCGAATAACTCGCGTATATTTTAAATAAGTGTTACACAAACACAACATACGCCTCATTCCAATTCATTAGTCACTAACCGTAAATTAATCAAGAGAATAATTCCCCAAATATTAACCCCGAAGGCCGAAACCAACATCAGATCAATATCCAGAAAACCATTCTGCTTGGCTAACCGACAGTTAGTTTCTAAATTTCACGTTCAAATCTAATTAAAGATTTAACTATCGCCTGGAGCAAAACTGGTGATACTCCATTCTCGATCTTTTCAATCTAATTAAAGATTCATTAAAACTCCACTTAGTTTTAATCTGTGACTGGGTTAAAGAATCAGTGTCATTTAAAACACGGTTCACGATAAACCCAAAGTCACATCCCATTAATTATCGGGTTAAAGAACAAGTGTTATTTAAAACACTGTTCACGATAAACCCAAAAATCAATATCCATTCAATTCCAATTAAATATTATTTAATTGGTACACTTCATTAAATCTAAATAAAAAGATTTAATCTTTTCTCAACTGGGTTCAAGAACAGTGTTAGTGAAGACACCATTCACGACAAACCCAAATCACATTCGATTAATTATCGGGTTAAAGAACAAGTGTTATTTAAAACACTGTTCACGATAAACCCAAAAATCAATACCAATTCAATTCCAATTAAATATCATTTAATTGGTACACTTCATTAAATCTAAATAAAAAGATTTAATCTTTTCTCAACTGGGTTCAAGAACAGTGTTAGTGAAGACACCATTCACGACAAACCCAAATCACATTCGATTAATTATCGGGTTAAAGAACAAGTGTTATTTAAAACACTGTTCACGATAAACCCAAAAATCAATACCAATTCAATTCCAATTAAATATCATTTAATTGGTACACTTCATTAAATCTAAATAAAAAGATTTAATCTTTTCTCAACTGGGTTCAAGAACAGTGTTAGTGAAGACACCATTCACGACAAACCCAAATCACATTCGATTAATTATCGGGTTAAAGAACAAGTGTTATTTAAAACACTGTTCACGATAAACCCAAAAATCAATACCAATTCAATTCCAATTAAATATCATTTAATTGGTACACTTCATTAAATCTAAATAAAAAGATTTAATCTTTTCTCAACTGGGTTCAAGAACAGTGTTAGTGAAGACCCCATTCACGACAAACCCAAATCACATTCGATATTCAATACAAGGCTCTGAATAGAAAATATATCGGCTTATATTCAATATCGAATTCTACGACTAACAAATGTCGTATTGGAAATAACGATATAAATATATATCTTTCAAATTTCCATAACAACACCTGTATAATCACGAATTCCAACATCGAAATATTCCGAAGACAATTTCGATTCAAATCCACTCCAATGCAATCATTGGAAATTTTGGTTATTTTCAAAACCATTTCAAATTCAATTTATTTATTTAAAAATAAATAGAATTATAATTCTAGTTCAAAACTAGTTCATTTCGATAAAAATCTATTTTTATCTTTTCAAATAGGGAGTTTTTCATCCTAATTCTTTCTAAATCATTTCTTATGATTTTACACAAATTATTATTATTTTTAATAATTTTATCAAGGCCCGTACAGTCGATTTCCAACAATGGCCATCGAACTGCACTTACAGCGACCTTTTTCGAATTTGATTTGGACGTATCTCCAAATCCAACCGTTAGATTTCAAATTTCTAATATTCGTTAGAAAGCTCTTTTCGATACGAACCCAACGGTTCCGGTTTTAGGAGAATCCGACGGTCGGATCTCCCGTAATGTCCGTTTGAAATAAATGGTCGAAATTCGCGAACTGCCGCGGCGCGGCGCGTTCTATTCAGGCCATTATATTATATATATAATATATATAATATATATTTCGTCGATTTCTATTTAAAACGAATTATATAAATAGTTTTAAATTCATTTCAAAATCTATTTCAACTTCCATTTCAATTCAAAGCAAAATTGAATTCTTCTTTATAAATTCGTTTCAAAATTCATTTCTGTTCAATTCAAATTTCAATTCAATTTGAATTCATATTCAATTCAATTCATTTCGAAATCGTTTTCAATTCAATTCATTTCGAAATCGTTTTCAATTCAATTCATTTCGAAATCACTTAAAATTGATATAAATATCGTTCACGTCAAAATGGCGTCAATCTAATCCTCACGGCTTCACATATTTCTATTTTCAAATATTCTATTTCAAATATTTCTATTTCAAATATTTCTATTTCAAATATTTCTATTTCAAATATTTCTATTTCAAATATTTCTATTTCAAATATTTCTATTTCAAATATTTCTATTTCAAATATTTCTTTTTCAAATATTTCTTTTTTTCTCGAAACTGGAATGAGGCCCAATCAATTACCATATAATGTTAATTATATGGATTTTCTACAACACATGTATATATCAACAACGATGAATAATCAACCATCAACCAAAGTGCACTACACTGTATAAGCATCAAATATAGACATTTAACGCTTATAGCAGCTTGTCAATCAATCGATCGACATATTTAATAAATCAGGATGAGTGAACTTCAAATTTCATCCTAACACCCGTGTGGGGTTTCAAACAATCAAACACATATTTTATTTGTGCAGTTAGGCGATGTGTAAAATTTATCGACCCAATCAACGTCATTCAAATAGGTGTACATAAACAAACCGTCTGGTTTGTAAATGAATATTTATTTATTCACATTCACGTTAAAAATTATATTTTTAACGATAATACATTTTATTTTAACATATGAATTTATATTCAGTTCATTCGTTAAATAAAATGCTATTTATATTTTTCTAACTTATTTTAGAAAATTTCGGCGGCATAACGGCACGATACTAGAAACGGGACAAGGCCTAGCCTTATCCCCGGTCTAGTGAAGGCCCACGCCATTCACTCATCAATCAAATCAATTTCATTTTGCAAACCACAAAATTTGGAGTAAGGGTCTAACCTAGCCTTACTCCTTCGCCTTATAACGGCGCACGTCTAAGCCTAACCAATTTATCGATTCGATTTTTCACATCACAAACCACATTCAAACCAATATCGCAATCAATCACCAAACAATCAAACAAACAAGTCCATGGTCTGTGGACGATTGTGTCGGGTGCTACTAAGCACCGTCTGCATCCTAGTATATATATATAACTAGAAAAATAAATTGAAAGGTGAGAAATTCTCACATATAGCTATCCTAGCTCCACGGCTCTTCATTTGCAGAAGTCTTCGTCGTTTCGCCTTTTTGTCACCTTCGTTGCTGCTTTCACTACATACGTAAAAATCACATTTTTACTTCGCTATTCAATATGTAAAAGTCGTATTTTTACTTCGCTATTCAATATGTAAAAATCGTATTTTTACTTCGCTATTCTATATATAAAAATCGAATTTTTATTTCAAAGTTCAATATATAAAAATCGAATTTTTATTTCAAAGTTCAATATATAAAAATCGAATTTTTATTTCAAAGTTTAATATATAAAAATCGAATTTTTATTTCAAAGTTCAATATATAAAAATCGAATTTTTATTTCAAAGTTCAATATATAAAAATCGAATTTTTATTTCAAAGTTTATATCTTTTCTTTTACTTTTCAAAATTCAATCTTTTTTCTATTTAAACAAAAATCAGTTTTTTTTTAAACTCTTTTTAAAAATTTAGTTTTTAAAATTCTTTTTAAAAATTCAGTTTTTAAAATTCTCTAATTTCAGTTTTTATTTATTCTTCTAAATTCAGTTTTTTTTTTTTTTTTTCTAAATTCAGTTTTTTTTTTTTTTTTTTTTTTTTTTTTTTAAATAAAAAGAATCAGTTTTAAAGCTTTTCAAAAATCAGTTTTATACTTTCTAAAAAAAATCAGTTTTATACTTTCTTAAAAAAAATCAGTTTTATTTTCTTTAAAATTCAGTTTCTAAACTGTTAAAGTAAAAACAGTATTTAATCTTTAAAAATAAAAACAGTATTAAATCTAATTAAAATTCTGTATTTAACCTAATTAAAATTCAGAAAATAAAAATAAAGTAAAATACTTACTTGTTTTAGAAAAGAGGAGCAGCGTTCGTCGGTGAAGACTAGGGGGTTGCGGGGTTGGGCAGGGAGGCGGAGGGGTAGGCGATCGCTTCCAGGGAGGGCGGCGCTAGGGCTTCGATGGATGGGGGGGGGGGGGGTCTGGGTCTGGAACATTGCGCTCGAACTTGGGGGGGATTCTTCTGGGTGGCTTGCCGCGGCACTGGGGGGAAGAGTCGAGGGTGGAGGCGGCGGTGGTGCTGGCGTCGATCGCCAGGAGGAGTCGCAGTTGTTTTTTTTTTTTTTTTTTTTTTTTTTCCCTTTTCTGATCGGATTGAAAATGAAAGAGGGGGGGGGGGCCAGAGCGGGTTTAAGGGAAGAGGGTTTGTTGTTTTTTTTTTTTTTTTTTTTTTTTTTTTTATTTAATTTGCAACAGTTGACTTTTACATACGACCTCGAAACGAGGTCCACCGTCTGTCGCCCATAGCGTTTCACCCCTATTCCGAACACACTGGGATATGTACCGCAAGCTGAATCGACCGTTTCGATCAGTTTCCGTTGTATTTACATTTAAATCATTATATTGAATTTTAAACGTACCTTTCAAATTACCGGAGTCACATACGAACTTTAAAAATTCCTGAAAAATATTTTCTAGCTTCGTATTGACGATACGGTCCTAACAAAACTAGTTTCGTCGAATTCTGAGACCGTTTGTAAAATGGCCAATTTCCAGTCGATTAAAATCAACTGAAACTGGTCAAACGCGTTTTCCTTTGCCACGCTCACATATCGATTCGAAAAATTATGAAATTTGGAATCTAGCAATAATTTGACACTGCGGACCCAACAAAACTGGTTTCGTCGAAATCCGAGGTCGTTTGCAAAATGGCTATTTTTAAGGGCTATATATTATATTAAAATATATATAAATTCCACAGCGACTATTTCTAATTTTCAACTGGACATATCTCATCATTTATAAAGTGAAATCTCAGTTTGTTAACTTCGTTCCAAAGATATAGTTATACAGATTCAAATATTTCTTGTTTCGTTCAATTCTGACTTATATTGAATTCTGTATATTCATTTGAAATTAGAAATCGAATTTTCGAACTACCGCGCCATTTTCAATTCTATTTATAATTATATATAAATATTTATATTCTAACGACGACGTATATAAATATATACGTCGAATTCTATTCAAAATAAATTTCTCGTCGATATTATTTAAAATAATTCATTTTTAAATAAACAAAATTCGATAAAATTACCAAAACAAAAATTTCAAACTGGCTCGCATTTTACGGGTTGTTACATAACACCACGGTGTTATCAGTAAATTCAATTACCATTTCACGTTCAAATCTAATTAAAGATTTGACTATCGCCTGGAGTAAAATTGGTGATACTACATTCTAACACCTTTTCAATCTAATTAAAGATTCATTAAAACTCCACTTAGTTTTAATCTTTAACCGGGTTAAAGAATCAGTGTCATTTAAAACACGATTCACGATAAACCCAAAATCACATTCCATTAATTATCGGGTTAAAGAACAAGTGTTATTTAAAACACTGTTCACGATAAACCCAAAAATCAATACCAACTCAATTCCAATTAAATATTATTTAATTGGTACACTTCATTAAATCTAAATAAAAAGATTTAATCTTTTCTCAACTGGGTTCAAGAACAGTGTTAATGAAGACACCATTCACGACAAACCAAAATCACATTTGATATTAAATACAAGGCTCTGAATAGAAAATATATCGGCTTATATTCAATATCAAATTCTACGACCAACAAATATCGTATTGGAAATAACGATGTATATATCTATATCTTTCAAATTTCCATAACAACATCTGTAAAATCACGAAATCCAACATCGAAATATTCCGAAGACAATTTCGATTCAAATCCATTCCAATGCAATTATTGGAAGTTCTGGTTATTTTCAAAACCATTTCAAATCCAATTTATTTATTTAAAAATAAATAGAATTTTAATCCTAGTTCAAAACTAGTTCATTTCGATAAAAATCTATTTTTATCTTTTCAAATATGGAGTTTTTCATCCCGATTCTTCCCAAATCATTTCTTATGATTTTACACAAATTATTGATATTTTTAATAATTTTATCAAGGCCCGTACAGTCGATTTCCATCGACGGCCATCGAACTGCACTTACAGCGACCTTTTTCAAATTTGATTTGGACATAATTCCAAATCCAACCGTTAGATTTCTAATTTCTAATATTCATTGGAAAGAACTTTTCGATACGAACCCAACGGTTCCGGTTTCAGGAGAATCCGACGGTCGGATCTCCCGCAATATCCATTCGAAGTCAATGGTCGAAATTCGCGAACTACCGCAGCGCGGCGCGTTCTATTTAGGCCATTATATTATATATATAATATATACTTCGTCGATTTACCTTTAAAACGTATTATATAAATCGTTTTAAATTCGTTTTCAAAACGATTTCAACTTCATATTCAATTTCAAATCAAAATTGAATATTCCAATATAAATTCGTTTTAAATTCATTTCAAATCGATTTCCATTCAATTTCAATTTAATTCGAATTTCTTTGCAATTTCAATTTGAATTCAATTCCTTTCGATTTCAATTCGGATTCAATTCTATTCGAATTAATTCGGATTTCAATTCTATTCGAATTTCAAATCATATCAGTGTATTTCGAATTTCAAATCAATTCAGTTTAATTCGAATTTCAATTCACTTTAAATATAATTCGAATTTCAATTCATTTTAATATAATTCGAATTTCAAATCTGTTCGATTTCAAATCTATTCAATTTAATTATTTTCAAATCTATTTCAATATTCATTGAAAAATGAATAAAATCGATATAAATACCGTTCACGTCAAAATGGCGTCAATCTAATCAACACGGCTTCATATATTTCTATTTTCAAATATTCTATTTCAAATATTTCGATTTCAAATATTTCTTTTTCAAATATTTCTATTTCAAAACTTCTAATCGAAACTGGAATGAGGCCCAATCAATTACCATATAATGTTAATTATATGGATTTTCTACAACACATGTATAAAATAACAACGATAAATAATCAACCATCATCCAGAGTGCATTCTACACTGTATAAGCATCAAATATAAATATTCAACGCTTATAACAGTCTGTCAATCAATCGATCGACATACAACTAAACAATCGGGATTAGTGTACGTCAAATATCATCCCAATACCCGTGTGGAGTTTTCAAACCATCAAACACAGATTTTATTTGTGCAGTTGGGCAATGTGTAAAATTTATCGACCCAATCAATATCAGTCAAATGTGTGTATAAACAAATCGTCCGATTTGTTTATTTTTATTTCATTTCATATACACATTAAAATTCTATTTTTAACTATAAAATATTTTTAACTATATAAATATTTTATTTCGTTTCACATCACATCACACAATCAACTACACATCAAAATCAAACAAACAAGCATACAAGCCGTCCATGGTCTGTGGACGACGGGTGTCAGGTGCTACTAAACACCGTCTGCATCCTAGTATATATTTTAACTAGAAAAATAAAATTAAAGGTGAGAAGTTCTCACCGAATTGCTAATCCAACGCCTCGAATCTTCAAATGTAGAAGATCTTGCCATGTCCGCCTCTTGTCAATTTCGTCGCCCGTATTCACTACATATATAAAAATCACATTTTTATATTGTTGCTATGTATATAAAAATCACATTTTTACTTCGCTATTCAATGTATAAAAATCGAATTTTTACTTCGCTATTCAATATATAAAAATCGCATTTTTACTATGCTATTCAATATATAAAAATCGAATTTTTACTTCGCTATTCAATATATAAAAATCGAATTTTTACTTCGCTATTCAGTATATAAAAATCGAATTTTTACTTCGCTATTCAATATATAAAAATCGAATTTTTACTATGCTATTCAATATATAAAAATCGAATTTTTACTATGCTATTCAATATATAAAAATCGAATTTTTACTATGCTATTCAATACATAAAAATCGAATTTTTACTTTGCTATTCAATACATAAAAATCGAATTTTTACTATGCTATTCAATATATAAAAATCGAATTTTTACTATGCTATTCAATATATAAAAATCGAATTTTTACTATGCTATTCAATATATAAAAATCGAATTTTTACTTCTCTATTCAATATATAAAAATTGAATTTTTACTATGCTATTCAATATATAAAAATCGAATTTTTACTATGCTATTCAATATATAAAAATCCCCTCTTTCTTTTGGTTATCAAAAATCTTATCTTCCACACGATAAAAACCTCATCTTTCATATTATAAACTATATTTTATATAAATAACATCGTATCTTTTCACAATAAAAAAACTAACCTTTTTGTTTATAAGAATTCCAACCTTTTCGTTTGTTTTAAAAATCAATTCTAATCTTTTTTTTTAAGTTAACAAAATTCAGTTTTTAAATTAAACCAAAAATCAGTTTTTAAACTAAATTAAAAGTTAAAACTTACTGTCTTCTTTCAGAGGGGGGCGGATTCGCTGTTGAACGGCGAGAGGGGGCTGTTGGACGCAGGCGCCGGAGCCAGAGTGGTGGTGGTTGCTTTGGGTGTCGGGTCTTCGATTGAAACGGGGACCGGGGAGAAAAGAGCAGACGGAGAAGAAGGGGGCTTCCTCTCCCTGGCGGCGGCGGACCAAATCGAGGGGGGGGGGGTTAGATGAAATCGCGCTCAGCGCGATGGGGAGGGGGAGAGGAGGACAGAGGGGGAGGTGGAGGAAGAGCAGGGACGGAGGGGGGTGGCGATGGTGCGACGCCACCTGGAGCGGCATCGACGAGAGAGGCTTCGGCCATTTTTTTTTTTTTTAGTTTCTAATTTCGACTGTGAAAGGAGATGGGGGGGGGCAATATATATTAATAAATTTTTATTTTCTTTAAATCCAAAAGTAGCTTTTATTTTCGAACTCGAAATCAAGCCCACCGCCTGTCGTCCATAGCTAATTACCCCCACTTCGAACACAATGGGATATGTATCATAAGCTGATTCGACTGTTTCGATCAGTTTTCGTCAAAATCAACATATAACTCTGTATATTGAATTTGAACGCGCATTTTAATTTACTGGGGCCACATACTAACTTGAAAAATTCCAGAAAAATACTTTCTAGCTTCGTATTGACGATACGATCCTAACAAAACAAGTTTCGTCGAATTCTGAGACCGTTGGAAAAATGACCATTTTCCAGTCGATTAAAATCAACTGAAACTTATCAAATGCGTTTTCCTTTGCCACGCTCACATATTGATTCAAAAAATTATGAAAATTGGAATCTAGCAATAACTTGACATCCCGGATCCAACAAAAGCGGTTTCGTTGAAATCCAAGGTCGTTTGCAAAATGGCTATTTTTAAGGGCATGAATTCCACAGCGACTATTCAGAATTTTCAACTGGACATATCTTTTGATTCCCGCTATGAAATTTTGATTTTTCGGATTCGTTGGAAAGATATTATCAATTAGATTCAAATATTTTTGGTTTCACTAAAATCCGTTTTTTTTGCACCCGGTATGTTCAATTGAAGTTTGAAATCAAATTATCGAACTACCGAGCCATTTTAAATTCCTTTTATAAATATAAATAAATATTTATATTCTAACGACGATTCAAATGAAAATATACGTTCGAATTCTATTAAAAATAAATTTCCCGTCGGTTTTATTTAAAATAATTCATTTTAAATAATCAAAATTTACTAAATTGGCCAAAATAAAAATTTTAAACTGGCCCAGATTTCCGGGTTATTACATTAGGTAATAATGAAATACGTATTCATTAGTAACATTAATCATTATATATCACTTAAATGGAAGGCACATGTCTAGTTATAAATTAGTGAGGATCACTACGTAATAATGAAGTACAAACTCATTAGTTACACTGTAGTAACCCGCATTTTTAGCTGTTGAATAATTAATTTATTTAATTATTAAATATCGATTTATCGATATCGAGAAAGTGAATTAAATAATATTGAATATTTAATAAATAATTATAATATAATAATATATTATAATGTCGAAATAGTCGGAAATAGTGAAATTCACAATATCGTGTGGATTTAATAGCATACGAGATTTGGTGGAGTTTCAATTCGAAATATAATAACGATTATATTGAATCGACGACAGTTTGAACGTATAATTATATTATAATTAAAATCGAGCTTGAAATGGCGCTGCAGTTCGTAAATTGGCGATTCGAACTTCAACTGAATGTACAGGATTCGTTTTAAGCCGGATTTCCGTGAAACAAGAAACGTGTGGAGCTGGTGGAGTATATCTTTCTAGTGGAAGAGAAAAATGGGGATTTCGTCGTATAGATTTTGATGTACGTCCAAATCAAATTTCAGAAAAGTCGCTGTGAAATTCCTTTATAATTCGTAACGCTTTATATACGTTATAAAAGGATTTTTCAATGTAAATTGAATATCGAATCAATCTGGACTCGGAATGGCGAGTATATAATTACCCTGGAGCTGTATGGTATTCCTCAGTGAATATAGATGATAATATTTAATTTTAAATATTAATTTAATTATATTTAAATATATTTATATATTTAAATAGGCTATTTAGAGCTTTAAAAATAGTCACTTTTGCAAACGAAGTCAGAATTCGACGAAACCAGTTTTGTTGGATCCGCAATATCAAATAGTTGCTAGATGTCAAGTTCCGTGATTTTTAGAGTCAGTGTGTGGCCGTACGGATTTTTAGAGTGAGAAACAGTCAGTATTTTGACAGTTAAAAATACGCTGTGTGAGCAAACGAAGTCAGAATTCGACGAAACTAGTTTCGTTGGGACCGAAATGTCGAGCTATAACTGCATGTCCAGTTTCGTGAGTTTTAGGTACAGTATGTGATCAGAGGAATTTTAGAGGACGAACAAAATAAACGGTTGCTTAAAAATAAAATAAAATGTGAATTGAAAATTAATATAAAAGCCTATAAATAACCCTAAGTTTCTTTAAACCCTAAACGACTTTCTCCATTTGGTCATACATCTAAAATTTCCGCCGCTTACCACTTCTTTCAGCAAAAAGAATTTTTGTGAGGAATAAAATCAAAAAGAATTCAAAATAAAAACCTATAAATCGAGTTGGATATATATTCGCACTCCTTATCAGTTGTTCTTCGATTTGGTGCCTCTTTTGAATGGTGCGATTCCGTTTTGGGGCGAGCTCGAAGTTGGACCGCGTGTGTTCCTGGCGTTCTAGGGTTCATGATTTCATGGTTTTGAGAGTTCGATTCTTGGTTTGAGTGTTGTATTTGGGTTGGTGATGGAAATCCGCAAGTAGTGGTGGTGGTTTCAAGATGTTCGGTGGTTAGGGATGGCGCGAGTTGTACTGTTCGGTGCGGGATGGTCTGAAGTCGCACCGAGGATGGCAGAGTCGGGTTTGATGAAAGTAGGACGGAGGAAAAGCTTATTTGTAATAACCTGTATTTTAATAACAAGATATAACACAAAACAAGGCAGAATTAAATAATAAAATCTGAATCAAGGGAAACGGGCTATGCCATTGCGTTCGTCTCGGAAAGACATGCGAAATAGAGTCCGAGTTTTCGAAAATCGGAGTCCGTATGACCCGATTAAGGCCCAACAAAGTTTTCAGAAAATTTCTAAATAAAAACAGATTTTCAAATTCAAATCTAAGCTTGGAAATTGGGCCAGTTGGGCCAAGGTGAGAAAATTCCCGCCACAGTACCCAAGTCGACAGCCCTGTCGACTTGGTTGTCGACTGGGTCTGACCAGGTCGACAGCCCTGTCGACTTGGCTGTCGACTTGGCTCAGACGCCCAGTCCTGCCTGGTGCACCATCTTGAGAATGTGTTGAGCTAGAGGGCCAGATTCGATTTGGAGGGCTGAAATGAGAACTAGGGTTTAATCCTATGGTCTAAATCACTAGCCTAATCTATAAGTAAGACCCTAACCTACCCTAAATCCTCATTAATCTATCCAACAACTAAACTATGGCAAAATCATTCCTCTCATGGCCTCCACTCTCTTCATAAATTCCTAAATCAATTTTCAAGAGATTCCCATGCATACAAGTGTATTTAGGCTTGTATGATCCTCTTTAGCTTGCATTAAAGTCTTGTTTCTCTATTGGCATCATAAAGGAGGAGTCTTGATCAAGTTTGCTTGCAATTTGGGGTTTTAATTAGTTGCATAAGGGGTTTCTTACATTTGCTATACTCATTTGAGTCTTCATAGCATTGTAAGCCTATTTCTACTCTTGTATTTTAACTATGAAGTTAATATGTTATGTTTCAAGTTTGAGTTTGGGGTTAATCATGATATGTGCTTTGATCTTATGATTTTATGCATAAGATTACTCTATGCATGTTAGTAAATTCATTACCTTGGCTTTATGCATAGAAAGATATGATCTTTGGTTGGAAATGTTGCATAATGCAACTTTGAAACTCTCATAACCCTTGCATTAACATGCATATAATGTTATATGCATGTTACTAGCCCTCATCTCATGCTATCTATGGCCATGTTCCACCTATTTGCCAAGTTTGATGTTATGCATGCATATGAACCTTATGTAAGTTGAAACCATGTTATGCATGCATATGAACACTATGCAAGTTAAAATGATGTTATGCATGCTTATGAATATTTTGCAAGTTGATAACATGGTATGCAAGTTTATGATCACATCTTTGTCTCATGCCACGATGTTTAACTTGTGGCTCCAACCCCTCTATGTCATGATTATGCCATGTTTCCCTCTTTCTTTCCTTTATGCGCTATTGCGATATGTAAGCGATGGGATTGCATTTGGGATTGGGTAAACTTAAAAGACATAAAAACATAAGCTTGGGAATTTACCTATTAAGTTAGGTCTACCCATTGGGAATTTACCTATTAAGTTAGGTCTACCCAATTGCTTGAAAACTTGTAATGTGATGGACATGACACTTAGAAAACATGAGAATGGCCAACTCGAGGTTGGATTGAGCTTGTAGCATAAACTTACCCGGAACCGACCGGCTTAACTAGTGGCTACAAGCAATAGGACCCAATGTGAGTAGTTGGTCATGTCGCACGTAAGACCCGAGGTTAGACTAAGTTGTGGTGTAAACCTACCCGGACCCGCCCGGCCTAACTAGTAACCACAACAAGGCCTAATGTGAGAGGTTGGGTGCATTAAATTAATTAATGCCACATGGTAGGGTTAAGTCATGGACCGCTTGAATACTTAACCAATTAAACACGATGGGTTGGTAGGGTTAAGTCATGAACCTTGGGTACACTTAACCAACTTGGTACTTAGATGAGTTGGGTTAACCACGTTTAACCCATTAAGGAAACCCTAGTTACGTGGTCCTTTGCACCAGTAACCCTCTTGGATGTATCATGATACCCTAGGGACTAGGCTAGGGTGGGGCACGATTACTGGGGTGACATGTAAGCGACCAAAACGACGGCTGTGTAGGTGCGCCGGTGTAGGTTCAGGCGGGCCAGGGTCGTGCACATGGTCCGGAGTTGAAAAAGCAGGCACGGGCACCAGTAGGTTTAAACTGTGCGTGCTTGGTTTGTGTCAGGGGTTGACACTCTAGGACTTGATACACCCTAGGGTGGACCTAGCACAGTTTAGCTACACTTCGTAGTTGGGCCGTATGACACCGACACTTGACGAGTTAGGCTGTAAGGAGCCGATCGACTAGACCGTGCTAGTTGGGCCTTGATTTTGGTCATTCATGATGGTGGGCCAAACTTGGGCCTGGGGATCACCTCTTGTTTACACTTGACACGACTTGTGATACTAGTACACTTGGTGCAAACCTCAATCTTGTTTATGCGGTACCACATTTGATCTATCTTGTTGACTTCTTACCATACCAGTTATCATCCTATGACTCATCCTTGTTTATATATACTGTTAACTTTATTAGTTGTTGTACAATTGTAGATAGGACTTACCAGTCTTTTGACTGACCCGTTTTCTTTCGCCTCTTTTCTTTCGTTCCCCCCCCCCCAGGTTTACAGGGCGGGAATACCAGCACTTAGCTTGGATCTTAGCTGCTTTTCTTGGATAGCTCATGTATGCTTCGGACTTGAGATTGCTATGGTTTTCTACTTGGGGATAGCTACTTCATGTTTTCCTTTTCAGTTACAAGTTTTATGTTTCTATACTTTGTTTATGGAAAATAATTAAGTACTGTGTTGTAACTTAACCTATGGATTTGATATGCTAGCTTTTACCCGCTGCTATACTTACTCTGTTTTTACTTATATGTTCTGTCTTGTGATATCTGCATGCATGATTACCTGATTTAAACGCCACTCCAAAGTCAGTGTCCTTGCAAGAGTGGCACTGGCGGAGGTGGGGTGTTACATTTGGTATCAAAGCTTAAGGTTTCCGAGATTGGAGCAAAAAGGGTTTTAAAGTTACTTTTAAAAGCTATTTTCAAAACCAATTAAGTATTTTCCAAAGAAAAGTCTAGTTTATTTTGAAAGGCTATCCCCCAAGAGCCATAAGCACTATCCTTCGTTTCCTCGTTCTAAATCTATCTTTTCCTTTTTCAGCATGACCGATCTCAATCTTCCTGAGGGAGTCACCATTCCCGGATGGTTCCGGAGGTACTTGGAAGCTAGGGCCAATAATGCAGGTCCAGCAACCAATCCCACTATCACTGAGGTTCCACCTCCTCTGCCTCCTCAGCAACCACAAGCCGATTTCGCCAAGGTTTGCAAGGACTTCAAGGCCATGGGTGGCAAAAATTTTATTGGGACAGAGACTTTCGTGGAAGCAAGAAATTGGTTGAAGGAGACCGAAGATCTTTTTGCCACCTTTGATATAGAGGACCATAGAAAGGTTCTGTTGGCGATTTGGCTACTAAAGGAGGAAGCTTCTTATTGGTGGGAGGTCACCAATGCTTCAAGGCCCGTAGAAACCTGGGCCGACTTTAGGGCAAGGTTTGGGCTTAAGTTTCTATCATCTGCAGAGGCAAATTTGCAACTAGAGAAGTTCATAGCTTTGAAGCAAGGAGACATGACAGTGAGAGAGTATGTGAATAAGTTCAACCAGCTTGCCCGATTCGGCTTGGACATGGTCAATACTCCCGAGAAGAAGGCTCTACGTTTTGCACGAGGGTTAAATGAGCCATTACAGGGTCTAGCCATGTCACACATACCCATGGGGGCCACTTTCGAGAGCCTGGTAGACATGGCATTGCTGCAGGGAGAGGATAAGAATGGGAAGAAGGAAGTCAAGCCCAATGAAACTCAGCCTAAGAAGACAGACTCCAAGTGGGGAGGGAATCAGAGTAATCAGAACAACAAGAACAACAAGGGCAACAAGAACAAGGCAAAGGACACAAGGAAGTGCCACTTCTGTGGGATTGTTGGGCATGTAGCCAAGGACTGTAGGAAGAAGAAAATGAAATTGGGTGGATGCTTTCATTGTGGAGAGACGGGACATTTTAGCAAGGATTGCCCTAAGAAGCAGGGGTAAGGACAAACTCAGCGCGCAGGTTCATCTGGAGGGTAAGTGCATGCTCTCAACACCGCTCCAGTTCAGGACCGAGGTACTATTTCTGTGGAGAGTCTTGTTTATATTTCTGGTTTTCCTGTTCGCACTTTGTTTGATTCTGGCGCATCACATACCTTTATTTCCGCTGATGTTGTTGAAAGTTCGAACCTAAGTACTAGTCTTGTTGAGGATCCCGTTAGTGTTTCAAATCCGATTGGGGGTTCAGCCCATTTGTCTATGATCTGTATGAATTTGAGGATTTCTATCTTGACCGTAGAATTCTCGTGTGATGCTTATGTTCTCGGGTTCACGGGATACGGGTTGATCTTGGGCATGGATTGGTTGTCCCGCTATGGAGCCACTCTCGATTGTGAGCATAGGGTGGTGAGACTCATGACTCGCCTTGGTAATACCCTAGAGATTTCTTGCAACCCGCTAGATCCCGTCATGCTATGTTATCTTGAATCTCTTGACTCGTCTATCGATGATCTGCAATCTGTAAGGGTGGTTCGAGAATACCCTGATGTTTTTGAAGAAGTTAAGGGGTTATCCCCTAAGCGAGAGATAGATTTCCGCATTTATCTGGTTGATAATGCTAAGCCAGTCTCCTTACCAGTTAGGCACATGGCCCCGTGGGAAAGGAGAGAGCTCAGTAAGCAAATCAAGGAGCTTCTTGAGAAGAATTTTATTAGGCGAAGCATTTCCGAATGGGGTGCTCCTGTGGTGTTCGCTACTAAGGCGGACGGCTCGCTTCGTCTATGTGTTGATTATCGAGAGCTGAACAAGCTAACCAAGAAGAATAGGCATCCATTACCGAGGATAGATGACCTCTTCGACCAGCTTGTAGGTACTTCTGTTTTCTCTCAGCTTGATTTAGCCACCGGATTTCATCAGCTTAGGGTGGCCGAAGACAGCATTGATAAGACTGCATTTAGGACTTCAGACGGATTCTTTGAATGGCTTGTCATGCCATTCGGCTTGACTAATGCACCCGCCTACTTCGTAGATTTGATGAGTAGGGTGTTCAGGGAGTTCCTTAACAAGTTTGTTGTTGTCTTCGTGGATGATATTCTGATCTTCTCAAAAGACGAGGAAGAACATGCTAGACACCTCAAGGAGGTGATGGATACGCTTAGAACCCATCAGTTGAAAGCCAAGTTCTTCAAATGCCACTTTTGGAGAAAAGAAGTCCGATTTCTTGGGCATATAGTTTCTAAGCAAGGTATAGCTGTGGATCCCGCGAAAGTGGTTGCAGTTCAAGACTGGAAGACTCCTAAGAATGCAACCGAAGTGCGAAGCTTTCTCGGTCTGGCAGGCTACTATAGGAAGTTCATTAGAGACTTCGCTAAGATTTCGGCCCCTCTCACTAGATTGATGAAGAAGAACTTAGTCTTTGCATGGGACTCAGAGTGTGAGCTTGCTTTTCAAAGGCTCAAGAGGGCCCTTACCACAGCTCCAGTTTTGGCATTACCCGATGGCGGTAAGATGTTTACCGTGTATACCGATGCATGTGGCACAGGGTTAGGCGCTGTTCTAATGCAGGTAGGAAGAGTGATATGTTATGGGGGTAGGCAACTTAAAGTTCATGAGAAGAACTATCCCACTCATGACATGGAGTTAGCGGCGATTGTCTTTGCACTCAAATCCTGGCGCCACTATCTCTTAGGCGAAAGGTTTGAGTTGTACACTGATCACAAATCACTCAAGTATCTCTTCTCGCAGAAATATCTGAATCTTAGGCAGCAAAGGTGGATGGAATTCTTGGCATCTTATGACTTCGAGATAGCTTATACCCCTGGCAAGGGTAATGTTGTGGCTGATGCACTAAGCAGAAAAAGATTGGCTTTGAGTCCCTTGTTTGTTGAGATGAAGAGCCTAGAGTTCCTGGCAACCTTTGATTTCACGACAGCAGTTGAGTCGATGACAGGATCGTTAGCATCTCTCGAGCTTAGACCCACACTTCTGGATCAAGTAGGGACTTCGCAGAAGGAAGACCCACAAATAGTGGAGATCATGGATAGGTTGATTCGTGGTGAGACGTCTAGTCACCTTGCTAGATATACTATTGATGACAAGGGTTGGCTAAGGCGTGATGGAAGACTCTGCGTGCCACAAGTGGGAGACTTGGTACATAAAGTTCTCGAAGAAGCACATCACTCAAAGATGACTATACATCCTGGTGGAGATAAGATGTATAGGGATATGAAGCGCATTTTCTTTTGGCCTGGAATGAAGAAGGATGTGGCAGATTATGTTTCAAAGTGCATGGTGTGCCAACAAGTGAAAGCTGAGTCGAAGAAACCAGGTGGGCTATTACATCCATTGGAGGTCCCGCAATGGAAGTGGGAGAGCATCTCTATGGACTTTGTGGATGGATTGCCTAGATCAAGAAAAGGGAATTCGAGCATATGGGTCATCGTTGATCGACTTACGAAGAGTGCTCACTTTATCCCGGTAAAGAGCAAAAGGACTGCATCATGGCTGGCATCTGTTTACCTTCGAGAAATAGTGAGATTGCATGGGGTTCCTTCTAGCATAGTCAGTGATCGTGACCCAATCTTCACTAGCCAATTCTGGAATAGTTTGCAGGAAGCAATGGGTACGCAATTGAATCTGAGTACAGCCTATCACCCCCAGACTGATGGCCAAACCGAAAGGGCGAATAGAGTGCTAGAAGACCTTCTGAGGCTTTGTGTTCTTGATTTTGGTGGTACTTGGGAAGACCACCTTCCTCTTGTGGAGTTTGCTTACAACAATAGCTATCAAGCTAGCATAGGGATGGCACCATTTGAAGCTTTATATGGGAGGCCGTGTAGGTCACCATCTTGTTGGTGGGAGACAACAGATAAGCTTATAATCGGGCCCGATATGATACGAGACACATCTGAGAAGGTTGAATTGGTGAGAAGACGGATGAAAGCGGCCCAAGATAGACAGAAATCCTATGTTGATAAGCGAAGGACAAATTTGGAGTTCGAAGTTGGAGACATGGTTTTCGTGAAGGTTTCTCCTTTGCGTAATGTGGTTCGCTTCGGAGCAATTGGGAAGCTGGCACCCAGATTCGTAGGACCCTTCCCTATCATAGAGAGAATTGGGAAGATGGCTTATAAAGTGCAATTGCCCGAGAAGCTGTCCGGAGTGCATAATGTCTTTCATGTCTCGCATCTCCGAAAGTGCCTACATGAGTCCGCTGAGGTGGTTGAACCTAGCATTCTCGAAGACGTGGAAGTAGAGAAAGAGGCAACCTTGAGGAGAGCTCCGATTCGTATCTTGGGAACGGAGGTCAGGAAGCTAAGGAATCGAGAGGTCAAATTGGTGAAAGTTCAGTGGAGTGAAGCCGAAGAGGATGCAACTTGGGAGACGGAGGAGAAGATGTTTAAGCTTTATCCATTCCTTTTTTAGGGTACATTCTCGACCTCTTTTCCCCTCTTTAGCATATCTTTCTTTTGCTATCCATGTTTATCCTGTTAATCTTGTAACTTCGTCATGAGAACCTTAGATAGAAACCCCTTGGATAAAACATGTATTTGAAACATGTTATGCTTGATGGTTGCAAGTGGTTGCAAGTGTTTGCAAGTGGATACTCGTGGATGCATGATACACATTAGGCACTAAGATCGGCTCACACACCTTCATATTGCATATGCATGAGTGCTTATACTTATTCATGGCTGAAACTTGTTGTGCTATCTCATGGATGTTGCATATGGATGAATGTTATGTGCACTCATGTAGAAATTATAAAATTAGGCTAGGAATTTGCATACATATGGACGCATTTCACTAGCATATTTTGCATTAAGGAGGTGTACTGAATCAGTAACCGCCTGATTTTCGCATTAGATAAGTACACATACACACACCTTTGCATATGATCATACAGCATTTAGAAATTGTTAAGGACAATGGTTACTCGTGGATGATGTGGTGAGTAGATGGATGATGGATGGTAGGACACATACTTCCTAACTTAGAGATTTCGGGGACGAAATCCTTTAAGGAGGGGAGAATGTAATAACCCGTATTTTAATAACAAGATACAACACAAAACAAGGCAGAATTAAATAATAAAATCTGAATCAAGGGAAACGGGCTATGCCATTGCGTTATTCTCAGAAAGACATGCGAAATAGAGTCCGAGTTTTCGAAAATCGGAGTTCGTATGACCAGATTAAGGCCCAACAAAGTTTTCAGAAAATTTCTAAATAAAAACAGATTTTCAAATTCAAATCTAAGCTTGGAAATTGGGCCAGTTGGGCCAAGGCGGGAAAATTCCCGCCACAGTACCCAAGTCGACAGCCCTGTCGACTTGGGAGTCGACTGGGTCTGACCAGGTCGACAGCCCTGTCGACTTGGCTCAGACGCCCAGTCTTGCCTGGTGCACCATCTTGAGAATGTGTTGAGCTAGAGGGCCAGATTCGATTTGGAGGGCTGAAATGAGAACTAGGGTTTAATCCTATGGTCTAAATCACTAGTCTAATCTATAAATAAGACCCTAACCTACCCTAAATCCTCATTAATCTATCCTACAACTAAACTATGGCAAAATCAATCCTCTCATGGCCTCCACTCTCTTCATAAATTCCTAAATCAATTTTCAAGAGATTCCCATGCATACAAGTGTATTTAGGCTTGTATGATCCTCTTTAGCTTGCATTAAAGTCTTATTTCTCTATTGGCATCATAAAGGAGGAGTCTTGATCAAGTTTGCTTGCATTTTGGGGTTTTAATTAGTTGCATAAGGGGTTTCTTACATTTGCTATACTCATTTGAGTCTTCATAGCATTGTAAGCCTATTTCTACTCTTGTATTTTAACTATGAAGTTAATATGTTATGTTTCAAGTTTGAGTTTGGGGTTAATCATGATATGTGCTTTGATCTTATGATTTTATGCATAAGATTACTCTATGCATGTTAGTAAAGTCATTACCTTGGTTTATGCATAGAAAGATATGATCTTTGGTTGGAAATGTTGCATAATGAAACTTTGAAACTCTCATAACCCTTGCATTAACATGCATATAATGTTATATGCATGTTACTAGCCCTCATCTCATGCTATCTTTGACCATGTTCCACCTATTTGCCAAGTTTGATGTTATGCATGCATATGAACCTTATGTAAGTTGAAACCATGTTATGCATGCATATGAACACTATGCAAGTTAAAATGATGTTATGCATGCTTATGAATATTTTGCAAGTTGATAACATGGTATGCAAGTTTATGATCACATCTTTGTCTCATGCCACCATGTTTAACTTGTGGCTCCAACCCCTCTATGTCATGATTATGCCATGTTTCCCTCTTTCTATCCTTTATGCGCTATTGCGATATGTAAGCGATGGGATTGCGTTTGGGATTGGGTAAACTTAAAAGACATAAAAACATAAGATTGATAATTTACCTATTAAGTTAGGTCTACCCATTGGGAATTTACCTATTAAGTTAGGTCTACCCAATTGCTTGAAAACTTGTAATGTGATGGACATGACACTTAGAAAACATGAGAATGGCCAATTCGAGGTTGGAATGAGCTTGTAGCATAAACCTACCCGGAACCGACCGGCTTAACTAGTGGCTACAAGCAATAGGACCCAATGTGAGTAGTTGGTCATATCGCACGTAAGACCCGAGGTTAGACTAAGTTGTGGTGTAAACCTACCCGGACCCGCCCGGCCTAACTAGTAACCACAACAAGGTCTAATCTGAGAGGTTGGGTGCATTAAATTAATTAATGCCACATGGTAGGGTTAAGTCATGGACCGCTTGAATACTTAACCAATTAAACACGATGGGTTGGTAGGGTTAAGTCATGAACCTTGGGTACACTTAACCAACTTGGTACTTAGATGAGTTGGGTTAACCACGTTTAACCCATTAAGGAAACCCTAGTTACGTGGTCCTTTGCACCAGTAACCCTCTTGGATGTATCATGATACCCTAGGGACTAGGCTAGGGTGGGGCACGATTACTGGGGTGACATGTAAGCGACCAAAACGACGGCTGTGTAGGTGCGCCGGTGTAGGTTCAGGCGGGTCAGGGTCGTGCACATGGTCCGGAGTTGAAAAAGTAGGCACGGGCACCAGTAGGTTTAAACTGTGCGTGCTTGGTTTGTGTCAGGGGTTGACACCCTAGGACTTGATACACCCTAGGTTGGACCTAGCACAGTTTAGCTACGCTTCGTAGTTGGGCCGTATGACACCGACACTTGACGAGTTAGGCTGTAAGGAGCCGATCGACTAGACCGTGCTAGTTGGGCCTTGATTTAGGTCATTCATGATGGTGGGCCAAACTTGGGCCTGGGGATCACCTCTTGTTTACACTTGACACGACTTGTGATACTAGTACACTTGGTGCAAACCTCAATCTTGTTTATGCGGTACCACATTTGATCTATCTTGTTGACTTCTTACCATGCCAGTTATCATCCTATGACTCATCCTTGTTTATATATACAGTTAACTTTATTAGTTGTTGTACAATTGTAGATAGGACTTACCAGTCTTTTGACTGACCCGTTATCTTTCGCCTCTTTTCTTTCGTTCCCCCCCCCCCCCCAGGTTTACAGGGCGGGAATAATAGCACTTAGCTTGGATCTTAGCTGCTTTTCTTGGATAGCTCATGTATGCTTCGGACTTGAGCTTGCTATGGTTTTCTACTTGGGGATAGCTACTTCATGTTTTCCTTTTCAGTTACAAGTTTTATGTTTCTAGACTTTGTTTATGGAAAATAATTAAGTACTGTGTTGTAACTTAACCTATGGATTTGATATGCTAGCTTTTACCCGCTGCTATACTTACTTTGTTTTTACTTATATGTTCTGTCTTGTGATATCTGCATGCATGATTACCTGATTTAAACGCCCCTCCAAAGTCAGTGTCCTTGCAAGAGTGGCACTGGCGGAGGTGGGGTGTTACATTATTCGAAGAAGAGAACAATGGTGTTGTCTGTCTGATCTTCGGTGGAGTAAACATGGAATGGTAATGGGAGGAAGATTTGGGAAATGGTTCGATATACAGGAGCGACGGGTAGCAGGTTTTGGAGGAAGAAAGGGAAGTGCGGGCTGGTTTCGTTGGAGGAGTAATGGGCCGAACTAGTTGGGTTAAGCCCAATGAGAAAATCTAGTTAAGTTATTTTTAATTTAAAAGTCTAAATAGTATATTAACTTGTATAATTAATATCTAATCCATACGGTATCAAAATCAGACGAAACAAGTTGCGTTGGGACCGTATGGACGAGAGCTTCACAATTAGACTAACTGGGAGTGAATCTGAACTCGTTACAATTTATGGCAAAATAAATTGTCCGACTCAATCAAAGAACGCAAACCAGTTATTTATCGGTTAACGCGCAAAAGTGAGTAAAAACTCACTAACTCTCCTCAATTTATATTTTAAGATAAATTGTATTTTATTTCTGTATTTGACTGCTAGTTATATACTGTTAATTTGGACTGTTAAGTTGTATTGTTAAATTGGACTGTAGATTGGACTGCTAAATAATTGATTGAAAATAGTATGGATATATATATATATATATATATCATTATTAAACGGTGATTTTGTTATCAGTGTATTTCATTAGAAATGCAAGTGATGTTATATACGTTGTTTAACATCGGTGGATGCAGGGAAACAGGTTGGAGGAATCCGACTGGACTCCTCAACATTTATTTTACTGTTATTTGTATATTGTGATATATACTGTGATATATAATCTGTTGTTGATTGTATATGTTTGGATGATATTGATCATTGACAGTTGGTTGTTTAAAAACAATAGAAAACACTAGAAGTGTAGAAAAGGGGATTTTCAATATTTATATTGAAAATGAATCTATTTATAAAATCGAAGGATTTTATAAAAGGATATTTATTTAGAAATAAATAAATAAAATAAAGGGATGTTTATTTAGATTAAATAAATAGAATAAAGGATATTTAATTAGGGATTAAATAATTAGAGTTATAAAGGAAAATCTATTTAGGAAAATAAATAGATTATACAAAAGGAAATCTATTTAGGAAATAAATAGAAAGTAAAATAAATAGAAATAAAAGAAAAGTTAGTAAGTCGGATATAAATATTCGAATCAAGTTAGTTAAGTGGTCAAACCAAGCTAGTCGAACCAATCGAGCCCAAATGGTCGAGTCGAACCAAATCGAGCCAAATGGTTGAGTCGAACCAAATCGAGCCAAATGGTCGAGTCGAATCAATCGAGTCAAGCTGGTCAAGTTAGTCGAACCTGGTCAGTACAACCAAGCTGGTCAAGTTAGTCGAACCTGGTCAGTCGAGTCGAGTAAATCAAACTTAGTTAATCGAAAGGAGTTTATCGATTTAGTTAATCGATAGGAGTTAATTGATTTAGTCAAATTGAGATGAGTTAATCGGTTTTAATGAATCGAGAGGAATTAGTCGAATATGGTATTCGAACCAAATTGTAACACCCCGTATTTCGGTTAATGCTAAAATTTACTAATTGCAGAATAAATAATCTCATATGTGAGAATTGGGGTAAACGGGCTGTGTTATTGCGTTCGTCTCGGAAAAATACGCAGAATAGAGTCCGAAATTTTGTAAATCGGAGTCCGTATGGCCCAGTTAAGGCCCAATGAAGTTTGCAGAAAATTCAAAGCTAAAAACAGATCTAAAAATTCAAATTCAGATTTTAAAATAGAACCAGCGGGGCCAGGCGGGAAAGTTCCCGCCCTAGCCATGTCGACAGGGCTGTCGACAGGCCTGTCGACTGGGGGGTCGACTTGCCTGTCGACTTGCCTATCGAGCCAGAGGGCTTGGGTGCACCAGATCTGGTTTTCTGGCTAGGGCTGGGCTGGGTTCTAGAGATTTCCTAAATCTGACGGACCTAATCTAACCTAGGGTTAATCCTATGGTCTAAAACGTACCCTAATCCTATAAATACACCCTAATGCAAGCCTAATCCATACTAAAAATAGAAATGATGGCCTCATGCCGCCAAAATCAAACTTGAGAGGAGCTTCCACTAGTTTATGAAGGAAGTTGCAAGCTAATCAACCTCTAATCATCATCTTCTTCATATTTAGCAACTAGTTCTACTTCATAAGTTTGCTAATCTTGGTTTTGGTGAGTTTCTATCACTTTAACATCAATTGCTAAAGTAAGTAGATTAGGTGTAATGAGACTTATGGTCTTAAATGCGGATTAGTGAGTTTGAATCATTTGTAATGATATGCTACTCTATGTTTTCCTATGTTTATGCATATGTAATAAGTGGGTTTATGCATGTTTAATAAGTTGATTTATGCATGTTTAACAAGTGGGTTTATGCATGTTTAATAAGTGGGTTTATGCATATTTAATAAGTGGGTTTATGCATGTTTAACAAGTGAGTTATGCAAGTTATGTGTATGATGTTATGTAAGTTATGTATATGCTTAAATGCAAGTTTAACATGATATGCAAGTTATGCATGCTTATGCAAGTATGTGAATGCTTATGCAAGAATGTGAATGCTTATGCAAGTTATGTATATGCTTAAATGCAAGTTTAACATGATATGCAAGTTATGCATGCTTATGCAAGTATGTGAATGCTTATGCAAGTATGTGAATGCTTATGCAAGAATGTGAATGCTTATGCAAGTTATGTATATGCTTAAATGCAAGTTTAACATGATATGCAAGTTATGCATGCTTATGCAAGTATGTGAATGCTTATGCAAGAATGTGAATGCTTATGCAAGTTATGTGTATGCTTAAATGCATGTTTAGCATGTTATGCAAGATATGTGTATGATAATATGCAAGTTCATATGCAACATGTTATGCAAGTCATATGTATGATAATATGCAAGTTCATATGCAACATGTTATGCAAGTCATGTGTATGATAATATGCAAGTTTGGGTTAAATGTAGTTGGGTTAATATATGCTCATATATGCAAGTTGACATCCTCTTAACCCATGACAAAGTTATATGCTAAGATTTGGTTAAACCCATGATATTTGTGATGGATCTTCCCTTTATTATGTCATGAAATGTGAACGATTTACGTGGGGAACGATGGGGTTAGTAAATATGTTAATAAAAGTATGATTGGGTATGATTAAGCATACCATAAAAATAAATTAACATAAGTGGGAATTTACCTATTGAGTTAGGTCTACCCCATGGGAATTTACCTATTGAGTTAGGTCTACCCATGTTATGAAAAACTTGATATTAATTAGGGATAATTAATATGGGGGTGATTAATTAGGTGTAATTAATCAACTAAGACACGAGGTTGGACCCTTTTGTAGCGGAAGTCTGCCCGGAACCGACCGGCCATCCAGCGGCTACAAATGATTGGCCCAATGTGAGAGGTCTTAGTCATAAATTAAATACGTGATTAAAGTAAAGACACGAGGTTAGACCCTTTTTATGACAGAAGTCTGCCCGGAACCAACCGGCATATCCAGCAGTCATAAAAGATGGTCTAATGTGAGAGGTCTTTATGAGGTCATGATCTTAATTAATTAATTAAGAAACACTTAACCATATTAGCATGTAGAGGGACATGAGGGGTTAAGTGGGTGCCTTGGGTGGCATGTGGAAATCTAGTGGGTTGCCTTGGGTGGCAATAGAAAATACGATTAGAATACTTAACCAAGTGGAAACATGTAATTAAACATGATTAAAGGGTTAAGTGGGATACACTAGATGAATGACAAGCTTAGGTGGGTAGCTTGTGGGGGCCCATTTCAACCAGTAACCCATATGTATCTTATTGGGCTCGACCCATGTCGAGGACGGGACACGCGTACTGGGCTTGACTATAAGAGGCCAAAACGGGTTAGCGGTGGAAACGCAAGTCCAACGGGTTTCATATGCGTGTGTGGACCCGGGCTGGTAGGTAAGACGTTGTTGCATCGTGTAGATATATGCCGTGCACCATTAATTATATCGGGTTGCCACTTTGGGGAGTGATACACCCCACTGTGGGGCCAGCACGGGTATCTACGGTAGGGAGCCGATCATTTGGGAGTGGTGGGTACACCTAGTGGAGATAGGGGCAGACAACACCTATGTAGTCAGCTAGGGGTACACGAAACTACTGGGTAAATTTTCTAAGTCCTTGGGAGGGATCAACCTTTAAGTAGGAATGACTGGTGTGGTGCGGTGTAGTAATTATCCTTGGGTGGGTAAATGCGTCTTTACAGTTATCTTAGTTTATCCTAAGTCTGCCAAGCTGCTTAGTGTAGCCATTCATCCCCAGACATTACCGTATGTCAAGTTTATGTCTTCTCTGGTTACTTTAATGATTGTATTGTTAAAGTTATAGGACTCGCTCAGACTTATGTCTGACCCCGTTGTTTTTATCTTTTTTTCCAACCCTCAGGTTCTCAGAGTGGGCCCAGTACGAGTGGGCTTTGATCAGGCTGCTTTTATTTCTCTCTTGGAGCTTGGACCCTAGACGTAGAGCTCAGTTTACCCTTTTCTTTTATGGCTATCAGTTCATGTATTGGGATTATGTATTTTTATTTAGCAGGATGGATATTTGTACTTGACTTCTATTATGGTTTTGTGATGTAACCAGACATGTTTTACTTTCCGCTGCAATAGAAATGATGTTTTAAATTTTCAAGGTATTACTTATATCTGTCTCGCTGTAATTACTCTGTTCTATATTCACTCAAAATACTCCACCGATGTTATGGCATTCCCTTAGAGAGTGACCATAGCGGATGTGGGGTGTTACACGTGGTATCAGAGCCAGGTTACCGGAACAGATAAAATTTTTAGAAAACTATTTTTCTAAAAACATTTTTGGAAGAGATATTTTCAAAAACATGTCTTTTAAGAGAAAAGTTTTTGAAAGAAAAACATAATCCCCAATAGCCATATCTTTATCCTTCGAATTCTCCGTTTTGAATCTTTCCTTTTTCGTTTCAGCATGGCTGAGGATCTTAACTTTCCGGAGGGTGTGACGATACCAGTATGGTATAGGAGATTGATGGAGGCTAGGGCCACCACTCCGGGTCCAGCAAATGTTCCTCCACCAACCGTAGCACCCGATCTTCCTCCTCCCCCTCCTCCTCGCACGGATACTTTTGCTAAGACTTGCAAGGAATTTAAAGCTATTGGAGGGAAACCTTTTCAAGGATCTGAAACTTTTGTGGAGGCTAGAGATTGGCTTAAGGAGGTGGAAGAGTTGATAGATATCTTTGAGATGGAAGAAGAAAAGAAAGTCAAGTTAGCTGCTTGGTTAATGAAGGGAGAGGCCTCATTCTGGTGGGAGGTCACTAATGGAGAACGCCCCGTTGACTCTTGGGCGGATTTTAGGCAAAGATTTGTGGCAAAGTTTCTCTCAAGGGCGGAGGAAAACTTGTATATGGAAAGATTCTTGACTCTAAAGCAAGGAAATCTCTTAGTGAAGGAATATGTCAACAAGTTTAATCAATTGGCAAGGTTTGGCCTAGACATGGTGAATACACCGGAGAAGAAGGCTTTGAGGTTCGTGAAAGGCTTGAATGAACCGATGCATGGGTTGGCTATGATTCATATCCCTATGGGGGCCACCTTCGAGAAGCTAGTTGACATGGCACTCATGCATGAAGAAGAGAAGGGTCCTAATGCTAATAAGGCACCCAAGAAGAAGGGAGATCAAAAGAGACCTCAGCAACAACAGCAAAATAAAGGTGGGAAAGGCAACGGTGGCAAGGGCAAGAAGAAGAAGTGTTTCAATTGTGGGACACCTGGCCACCTAAGCAAGGATTGTCGCAAGAAGAAGAAGACTGGCTGCTTCCACTGTGGCGAAGCAGGGCATCTAGTGAAAGACTGTCCTAAGAAGGGGCAAAGGACGGGATCTACCTCAGGAGGACAGGTGCAAGCTCTTATGGCACCAGGTCAGGCTAGGGGGCAAGTACAGGCTCTCGCGGTTCCACCGACTCAGGAAAGAGGTAGAACTATTTCCGTTGAAAGTCTGGTTTTTCTATTTGATCATCCTGTCCGTACATTGTTTGATTCTGGCGCATCGCATTCGTTTATCTCATCATCATTAGTTGAGTCACTGCACTTAGACACCAGTCTAGTAGATGATCCCTTGGTTGTTTCAAACCCAATTGGGGGCTCCACTTATTTGTCCATGATATGTTTGGGTTTGAAGATTTCTATACTTAGCATTGAGTTTAGATGTGATGCTTTTGTTTTGGGCTTCACGGGCTATGGGTTGATTTTGGGCATGGACTGGTTATCCAGTAATGGTGCCGTTCTTGATTGCGAAAGGAGAGTTGTTAGGCTCATGACCCGCTTGGGTAACACTCTCGAGATTTCTTGTAATCCCATGGATTCTGTTATGCTAAGTTATCTTGAATAGCTTGACGCTTCGGTCGAGAGTTTGCAATCTGTTAGAGTGGTCCGGGAATATTCGGATGTGTTTGAGGAGGTGAAGGGATTACCTCCGAAGAGGGAGATTGACTTCCGAATATATCTGGTGGATAATGCTAAACCTGTATCTTTACCAGTGCGCCACATGGCTCCTCGTGAGAGGAGGGAACTCCATAAGCAAGTTGGGGAGTTGCTTGAGAAGGGGTTCATAAGACGAAGTATATCGGAGTGGGGTGCTCCAGTAGTTTTTGCTACGAAGGCGGATGGGTCGCTCAGACTTTGTGTAGACTATAGAGAACTCAACAAACTCACAAAGAAGAATAGACACCCATTGCAGAGGATTGATGATCTTTTCGATCAGTTGGTTGGCGCTTCAGTATTTTCTCAGTTGGACTTAGCCATGGGGTTTCATCAGTTGAGGGTGGCTGAGGATAGCATAGACAAGACTGCCTTTAGGACTCCGGATGGTTTCTTTGAGTGGCTGGTGATGCCATTTGGGTTGACGAACGCCCCTGCATACTTTGTTGATTTGATGAGTAGGGTGTTCAGGGAGTTCCTTAATAAATTCGTGGTGGTCTTTGTGGATGATATCTTAGTATTTTCTAAGAGTGAAGAAGAGCATGCCCTACATCTTGGGGAGGTATTGAAGACTCTTCGAGCACATAGCCTTAAGGCTAAATTCTCTAAATGTCACTTCTGGAGGAAGGAAGTGCGGTTCTTGGGGCACGTGGTCTCCAAGGAAGGGATAGCTGTGGATCCCGCGAAGGTAGTATCAATTCAGGATTGGAAGGTTCCGAAGAATGCTACCGAAGTAAGAAGTTTCTTGGGGTTGGCGGGTTATTATAGGAAGTTTATTAAAGACTTCGCGAAGATATCAGCCCCATTAACCCGCTTAACGAAGAAGAATCTTGTTTTCGCATGGGACATAGATTGTGATGATGCGTTCCGACGGTTAAAGAGAGCTTTAACCACCGCTCCAGTTTTAGTGTTGCCAGATGGGAGTAAGCCATTTGTGGTCTATACCGATGCTTGTGGGACAGGACTGGGCGCAGTCTTAATGCAAGAGGGAAGGGTAATAGCCTATGGTGGAAGGCAGTTGAGGGCACATGAGAAAAATTACCCTACCCATGATCTAGAGTTGGCCGCTATTGTTTTTGCGCTTAAGATTTGGCGCCATTATCTTCTTGGTGAGAGATTCGAATTTTTCACTGACCACAAATCATTGAAGTACTTGTTTTCTCAGAAGGATTTGAATTTGAGACAACAAAGGTGGATGGAGTTCTTAGCATCCTATGATTTCGAGATAGCGTATACCCCTGGCAAGGGTAACGTGGTGGCGGACGCCTTGAGCAGAAAGAGTTTGTCCTTGAGTCCATTGTTCGTGGAACAACGAAGCTTGGAATTTATCTCGATGTTTGATTTCAGACCTTCCATTGATTATGTACCCGGTTTGCTAGCATCCTTGGAGGTCAGACCTACTCTTCTGGGGCGGATTGGAGAAGCACAGAGGGACGACCCACAGTTGGTTGAGTTGGTGGAGAAGCTCATAAGGGGGGAGTCGTCCAGCCATTTGAGGAGGTACACCCTAGACGATAAGGGGTGCTTGCGTAGAGACGGTAGACTTTGTGTACCGCAAGACGAGGGTTTGAGGAAGGTTATTCTTGATGATGCGCACCGTTCTAGGATGACCATTCATCCCGGTGGGGACAAGATGTACCAAGACATGAAGAGGGTTTTCTTCTGGGCCGGTATGAAGAAAGATGTGGCCGAGTATGTCGCTCGATGCTTGGTGTGCCAACAAGTGAAAGCGGAGCAAAAGAAACCAGGTGGGTTGCTTCACCCATTGGAAGTTCCGCAATGGAAGTGGGACAGCGTCTCGATGGATTTTATTGATGGGTTACCCAGATCGAGAAAGGGTAATACGGGGATTTGGGTTGTGGTAGACAAACTTACTAAAAGCGCCCATTTCATACCTGTGAAGAGCAAGATGACTGCTCCATGGCTAGCTTCAATATATCTTCAAGAGATAGTTCGATTGCATGGGGTACCCTCTAGCATAGTGAGTGATCGAGATCCTATCTTCACTAGCGAGTTCTGGAAAAGTTTGCAAGAAGCAGTGGGGACTCAATTGTGTCTGAGCACCGCATATCATCCTCAGACGGACGGCCAGACTGAGAGGGTGAATCGTGTCCTAGAAGACCTTTTGAGGCTTTGTATCTTAGATTTTGGAGGTACATGGGAAGAGCATCTTCCATTGGTGGAGTTCGCATATAATAACAGCTTTCAGTCCAGTATTGGTATGGCTCCTTTCGAAGCTCTTTATGGAAGGCCTTGTCGATCACCTACATGTTGGTGGGAATCTACGGATAAGATCTTGCTTGGGCCTGATATGGTTAGGGAGACTTCTGAGAAGATTGACTTGATTCGAAGAAGGATGAAAGCAGCGCAGGATAGGCAAAAATCTTATGCGGACAAGAGAAGGACGGATCTTGAATTTGAAGTTGGGGACATGGTCTTTGTCAAAGTGTCTCCGTTACGAAATGTGGTTCGCTTTGGATCCGTTGGGAAGTTAGCACCAAGGTTCGTGGGGCCGTTTCCTATTAAGGAAAGGATTGGACGGATGGCATATAGAGTGGAGATGCCCGACAGCCTTAGTGGTGTACATGATGTATTCCATGTGTCGCATTTGAGGAAGTGCTTACACGAGACGGCAGAGGTAGTAGAGCCGAGCTTGCTTAAAGAAGTAGAAGTAGAGCGTGATGCGACTATTCGACGAGCTCCTACTCGCATCCTTGGGTCAGAGACTAGGAAATTGAGGAATCGAGAGGTTCAACTAGTCAAAGTACAATGGGGAGAAGACGAGAGCAACGCAACTTGGGAAACGGAAGCGAAGATGCGTTCATTGTACCCGTTCCTTTTTGAGGGTATGTCTTTTAACTCCTCCTTTATCGTTTGTCTAGTACTTATCTTATCTTTAGTATGTCCTCTCATTAGTACCTTTGACCTTTAGATAGGGTAAACCTATGGTTGAAACATGTGTTTGAGACATGTTATGGTTGATGGATGCAAGTGGATGCAAGTGTTTGCTAGTGGTTGCTCGTGGATGCATATACACACACTCTAGGCACTGGATCGGCTCAGTCACTTCATATTGCATAAAATTGTGTGTAGGAAGCTATATTTATGGATGTATAATGATTGTGTTATCATATGGATGATGCATTTTGGTGAATGATTGTGCACTCATGTAGATATTGTATGTGTCGATAGGGTTCTCTCGCATACATAATGGATGCATGGCACTATCATGGTTTGCATATGTTCATACATTAGATAGGGAACATATACACACACTTTTTGCATATGCTCATACATAATTAGAAATTGTTTTAAGGACAATGGATGCCCGTGTTTGATGGATTGAGTAGATGGTTGTTTGGACGGTAGGATATGCATTCTCCTTAGCTTAGAGATTTCGGGGACGAAATCCTTTAAGGAGGGGAGAATGTAACACCCCGTATTTCGGTTAATGCTAAAATTCACTAATTGCAGAATAAATAATCTCAGATGTGAGAATTGGGGGAAACGGGCTGCGCTATTGCGTTCGTCTCGGAAAAATACGCAGACTAGAGTCCGAAATTTTGTAAATCGGAGTCCGTATGGCCCAGTTAAGACCCAATGAAGTTTGCAGAAAATTCAAAGCTAAAAACAGATCTAAAAATTCAAATTCAGATTTTAAAATAGAACCAGCGGGGCCAGGCGGGAAAGTTCCCGCCCTAGCCATGTCGACAGGGCTGTCGACAGGCCTGTCGACTTGCCTGTCGACTTGCCTGTCGACACGGCGTGTCGAGCCAGAGGGCTTGGGTGCACCAGATCTGGTTTTCTGGCTAGGGCTGGGCTGGGTTCTAGAGATTTCCTAAATCTGACGGACCTAATCTAACCTAGAGTTAATCCTATGGTCTAAAACACACCCTAATCCTATAAATACACCCTAATGCAAGCCTAATCCATACTAAAAATAGAAATGATGGCCTCATGCCGCCAAAATCAAACTTGAGAGGAGCCTCCACTAGTTTATGAAGGAAGTTGCAAGCTAATCAACCTCTAATCATCATCTTCTTCATATTTAGCAACTAGTTCTACTTCATAAGTTTGCTAATCTTGGTTTTGGTGAGTTTCTATCACTTTAACATCAATTGCTAAAGTAAGTAGATTAGGTGTAATGAGACTTATGGTCTTAAATGCGGATTAGTGAGTTTGAATCATTTGTAATGATATGCTACTCTATGTTTTCCTATGTTTATGCATATGTAATAAGTGGGTTTATGCATGTTTAATAAGTTGGTTTATGCATGTTTAACAAGTGGGTTTATGCATGTTTAATAAGTGGGTTTATGCATATTTAATAAGTGGGTTTATGCATGTTTAACAAGTGAGTTATGCAAGTTATGTGTATGATGTTATGTAAGTTATGTATATGCTTAAATGCAAGTTTAACATGATATGCAAGTTATGCATGCTTATGCAAGTATGTGAATGCTTATGCAAGTATGTGAATGCTTATGCAAGAATGTGAATGCTTATGCAAGTTATGTATATGCTTAAATGCAAGTTTAACATGATATGCAAGTTATGCATGCTTATGCAAGTATGTGAATGCTTATGCAAGTATGTGAATGCTTATGCAAGAATGTGAATGCTTATGCAAGTTATGTATATGCTTAAATGCAAGTTTAACATGATATGCAAGTTATGCATGCTTATGCAAGTATGTGAATGCTTATGCAAGAATGTGAATGCTTATGCAAGTTATGTGTATGCTTAAATGCATGTTTAGCATGTTATGCAAGATATGTGTATGATAATATGCAAGCTCATATGCAACATGTTATGCAAGTCATATGTATGATAATATGCAAGTTCATATGCAACATGTTATGCAAGTCATGTGTATGATAATATGCAAGTTTGGGTTAAATGTAGTTGGGTTAATATATGCTCATATATGCAAGTTGACATCCTCTTAACCCATGACAAAGTTATATGCTAAGATTTGGTTAAACCCATGATATTTGTGATGGATCTTCCCTTTATTATGTCATGAAATGTGAACGATTTACGTGGGGAACGATGGGGTTAGTAAATATGTTAATAAAAGTATGATTGGGTATGATTAAGCATACCATAAAAATAAATTAACATAAGTGGGAATTTACCTATTGAGTTAGGTCTACCCCATGGGAATTTACCTATTGAGTTAGGTCTACCCATGTTATGAAAAACTTGATATTAATTAGGGATAATTAATATGGGGGTGATTAATTAGGTGTAATTAATCAACTAAGACACGAGGTTGGACCCTTTTGTAGCGGAAGTCTGCCCGGAACCGACCGGCCATCCAGCGGCTACAAATGATTGGCCCAATGTGAGAGGTCTTAGTCATAAATTAAATACGTGATTAAAGTAAAGACACGAGGTTAGACCCTTTTTATGACAGAAGTCTGCCCGGAACCAACCGGCATATCCAGCAGTCATAAAAGATGGTCTAATGTGAGAGGTATTTATGAGGTCATGATCTTAATTAATTAATTAAGAAACACTTAACCATATTAGCATGTAGAGGGACATGAGGGGTTAAGTGGGTGCCTTGGGTGGCATGTGGAAATCTAGTGGGTTGCCTTGGGTGGCAATAGAAAATACGATTAGAATACTTAACCAAGTGGAAACATGTAATTAAACATGATTAAAGGGTTAAGTGGGATACACTAGATGAATGACAAGCTTAGGTGGGTAGCTTGTGGGGGCCCATTTCAACCAGTAACCCATATGTATCTTATTGGGCTCGACCCATGTCGAGGACGGGACACGCGTACTGGGCTTGACTATAAGAGGCCAAAACGGGTTAGCGGTGGAAACGCAAGTCCAACGGGTTTCATATGCGTGTGTGGACCCGGGCTGGTAGGTAAGACGTTGTTGCATCGTGTAGATATATGCCGTGCACCATTAATTATATCGGGTTGCCACTTTGGGGAGTGATACACCCCACTGTGGGGCCGGCACGGGTATCTACGGTAGGGAGCCGATCATTTGGGAGTGGTGGGTACACCTAGTGGAGATAGGGGCAGACAGCACCTATGTAGTCAGCTAGGGGTACACGAAACTACTGGGTAAATTTTCTAAGTCCTTGGGAGGGATCAACCTTTAAGTAGGAATGACTGGTGTGGTGCGGTGTAGTAATTATCCTTGGGTGGGTAAATGCGTCTTTACAGTTATCTTAGTTTATCCTAAGTCTGCCAAGCTGCTTAGTGTAGCCATTCATCCCCAGACATTACCGTATGTCAAGTTTATGTCTTCTCTGGTTACTTTAATGATTGTATTGTTAAAGTTATAGGACTCGCTCAGACTTATGTCTGACCCCGTTGTTTTTATCTTTTTTTCCAACCCTCAGGTTCTCAGAGTGGGCCCAGTACGAGTGGGCTTTGATCAGGCTGCTTTTATTTCTCTCTTGGAGCTTGGACCCTAGATGTAGAGCTCAGTTTACCCTTTTCTTTTATGGCTATCAGTTCATGTATTGGGATTATGTATTTTTATTTAGCAGGATGGATATTTGTACTTGACTTCTATTATGGTTTTGTGATGTAACCAGACATGTTTTACTTTCCGCTGCAATAGAAATGATGTTTTAAATTTTCAAGGTATTACTTATATCTGTCTCGCTGTAATTACTCTGTTCTATATTCACTCAAAATACTCCACCGATGTTATGGCATTCCCTTAGAGAGTGACCATAGCGGATGTGGGGTGTTACACAAATGGTCAAACCAAGTGGTCGAACCAAGTAGTCAAACCAAATGGGTCAGGATAGTCAAACCTGGTCGGTCGAACCAAGTAAGTCGAGTTAAGTTAGTCAAGTTAGTCGAGCCTAGTTAATCGAATCGAATTGGTCGAACCAACTAAGTCGAGTTAGTCGAGTCAAGTTACGTTAGTCGAGTTAAATAAATCGATGTTAGTTTCATCGAAAGGAGTTATCGATGTTAGTTTCATCGAAAGGAGTTATCGATGTTAGTTTCATCAAAAGAAGTTATTGATGTTAGTTTCATCGAAGGGAGTTATCGATTATAGTTTAATCGAAGTGAGATTCTCAAATATGAGATATTTGAAAAGGAAGAGTTATCGAATATTATTTATTCGAAGAGAGATTATCGAATATCGTTTATTCGAGAAGGAGTTAATCGAATATAGGTTATTCGGAGAAGAGTTAATCAAATAGAGATTTCTCGAAGAGAGTTAATCGGCAAATTCGATTATATCGAATTCGGGAAAGTACTTATACTTTCCAGTGTTTAAATAGAGATTTATTTATTTATAAATAAATAAGTGTTAGGTTAATTATTCACTAATAAGAATAGAAGTTATAATTAAAGTTAGATAATTAGAAAGTATGGATTATAACGTTATCGTTATAACCAATGTTTTTAAATATAGAAGTGGATTAGTAAAATTGAATCCGAGAAAGGCGTAAAGAAGTTGTTAAAGATTAAAAGATAAACTTTGACCATTTCGAAGTTATAACGTTGTTCAGTTAAGGTCTGAGAGGTAATTATACCCCAACTTGAGTGACTTCCTTCTTAACTAAGAAATGGTAAGGTTTGATCGTAAAGGAGTTTTGGAAATGTTTTCCAAACGAGAATCAGAAATGTTTTCTGATAAAAGAAAATAAGAATTTAGAATATAGGGAAACAGGAGATAAGTAAATAAATGAACTAAAGAGATTAATGTTAAATGATGTTTGTTCGATATAATTTCCATCTGGAAATAATATCGTTGTTTGCACACTTGTTTTTCTTTGATAGTTAACTCACAGACTATCGAAGTTTTTGACCATTTTAACGTTGTTAATATGGAGAGACCGGTTGGATTATTATCCATAGAACCAGTCTGTATTGGCATAAGCGTCGCGAATCATATATGCCAAAGATAATTGAAGACGGAGTAAAATGCAAGGGCTATCCTGTTTACAGAATAGTGCCTTCGGTTTGTCCAGTCCCAGGACAACTTGTATGGACGAAGGTCTGACAGAGTATATCTAATAAATCGCGTAAGTTGATCTGTTCAAACGTATTCACGTTTGGTGGCGGAGGAATTCATTTCTTTTAGCTGTATACCCGTGTTATTTTTGGGTAAGTCAATTTGTGATTTGGCGGGTATGACGATGTGACATTCTAACTGAATGAGGATGACTTGTATAAATGAATGTCTGACAGAGTATTTCCAGACGATCACGTACATTGATTTCTTCAACCGTACCAAGAGTGGAAGCGGAGAAGGGAACTTCTTTTAGCTGACACATAATGTACTGTTGTAGACGTCAATTAGTGATTTTCGATGGATCTGACAATGTGCCATTCGAAGTGAATCTGATGTAATGATAAAGCGTAGCTTCTAGCCTCATCATCCGGTAATGACAGAAATCGGGCAGGCAGCATGGCTAAGTCGGTCGCACCGAAGTAGGGTGTATAATCACATATCTGGAGAATATTCATTTGTTTCTTAAATCTATCAATGCTGTCCCATATATATACGGGAACGGTTGCTGATCCCAACCGTTGGTGATGTACATTCGATACACTCAAGCGAAATGAGTGGTCGGTCATGTGTGGCTGAGTTGCAAGATGTTCTTGTTGAACTCCAGTGTATCGTTCCTAGAGTACACTGATCAGAAGGTGGTTCCATACCTTGTCATAGTTGGAAATCCAATCATCCAATACGTGCTTGCGATTTTGATTGTATATTATATATGTAGTAACGTGAGATGCAAGCGTTTCTGCTAGATTGATATTTATTTGTACTTAGACATTATTATAATATCAGAATGATATTGCTTTGAAAAGTTGTTTGGATTCTCATAAGGGAAAAACCCGTTCCGTTATGCGGCGTGGTCTTGTGAGATATCCTTTATTAAATCAAGTATTAAATTGTTTTACTCATACCAGTCCCATGACTGACCCGGAGTTTATTTTGTTGTTTTCCCTAAACTCTTGGGTGCCTAAATTTGTACGGGCAGTCAAGTAGTCGGGATTTTTCAGATACACTTGGAGAGCTTGGAGCAGGAGGCTTCACGATTCTATAGCTATTATTATTTCCGTTGTTGTTGTAAGTGTTGTACTCTGATAAGTGTTATTGTATACATATACTGATGTTATTTCAAAGATATGTTATGTTATATTTTATTCGTTCCGCTATGAGATTCGTGTTTACTCTGATGACGATGTTCTTCTTCTTCTTCTATTCTATAAGTTCTATCTTATCTATTCTCACCCTCTAATTTCTTTCATTAATTACCGGGATTTTTCGATGTTTTGGTTATCGACGTCGAGCTTACGTCGATAACCAAAGTCGATTAAAAATCCAGGTTACTACATACACTAATCCGTATATCTCACATAAATGGAAGGCATGTGTCTAGTTATAAAATACTGAGGATCGCTAGGTAATAATGAAATACATACTCCTTAGTTACATTAATAATTATATCTCACATAAATGGAAGGTACGTGTCTAGTTAAAAATTACTGAGGATAACTTGGTAATAATGAAATACGTACTCATTAGTAACATTAATCATTATATCTCACATAAATGGAAGGTATGTGTCTAGTTATAAATGGAAGGCACATGTCTAGTTATAAATTGTTGAGGATCACTAGTCAACAATGAAGTACGTACTCATTAGTCACATTAATAATTATATCTCACATAAATGGAAGGTACGTGTCTAATTATAAAATAATGAGGATCACTAGGTAATAATGAAATGCGTACTCACTAGTTACATTAATCATTATATCTCACATAAATGGAAGGCATGTGTCTAGACTGAGGATCACTAGGTAATAATGAAATACAAACTCATTAGTTACATTAACCATTATATTTCGCTTAAATGGAGGGCACGTGTCTTGTTATAAATGGAAGGCCTGTGTCTGGCTATAAACTACTAAGGATCACTAGGTAATAATGAAATACATTCTCATTAGTAACATTAATCATTATATTTCACATACATGGAAGGCATATTTCTAGACTGAGGATCACTAGGCAATAATGTAATACGTTCTCATTAGTTACATTAATCATTGTATCTCACATAAATGGAAGGTACGTGTCTAGTTGTAAATTATTGAGGATCACTAGGTAACAATGAAATACGTACTCTTTAGTTACATTAATCATTATATCTCACATAAATGGAAGGCACGTGTCCAGTAATAAATTACCGAGGATCACTAAGTAATAGTGAAATATGTACTCATTAGTTACATTAATCATAATATCTCACATAAATGGAAGGCACGCGTGACGGTAAAAAATTTCGCTCGATCTGAATCTATCGTTAAATCGACCAAGACCGTTCGAAACCCCTGATCGTAATAAGGACAAGACGAATCAGAACACAAACAAAAGAACATTTCATTGTTTGTTACAACAATTACATTAGAGTTCAAGAATATTACAGAGTATGAATAAATATTATACAACACAGAATATCAGAGATTTAAATACGTTACTGCAACGGAAAAATAATACAAAACATAACTAAAAGAAATACACGGATACAGAGCTTTCTGAATATCGCTTCAGCTATAAACCAGGATCCTGTGAATATAATATCTGCAAAACCCAAAACTACTAGCTGCTCGTATGGAAAATAAGGGCACCCAGAGTTTAGGTTAAAACAATAAACTCTAGGTCAGTCATGTGACTGGCGTGAGAACTAAAACAGTTATAATTTTGATTTTAAAGTTCGGTAAATCAAGGGACCACGCCGTATAACACGGAACGGTTTTTTACCCCAAGAATACCAGTGCATAAACAAACCGCGCAATGCTAAATATAGAACAATGAAGCTGTTATAAGACCCAGGACCCATCACACAATGCAACGCAAGCCGGAGGATAGGGTTTTACCTTATAACAGCCAAATAATGCTTGATATGCTAAATTTCATATTTTATTATTACTATAAGTGAAGAAAACAACTTCAAATATAAATGTATCAATCATAGACGACATAGTATCCCATGCTATTATATCGCCACACTAGGCTCTACAAATAAAACTGAAATGTCACGTATTGGAAATTGGATTCCATCATGAGTGGAGGAAAGGGGCAGGCTCCTCTCCGATTCGAGACACTCTAGCAATGTCTCAGGACCACACACAGTGATCCCTTGGAACCTCCAAGGCCGGTCCTCTCTTACTTTTGAGGATTGGCAATTCCTGAACACACGTTTCCTGGTCCTATAGGACCTATAAAATGGTTTGTACGTCGGCTTACATAGTGCCAGTTATCGACCATATATTCGAGGCGCCTCGCATTCCAACAACCACACAGGTGAAAAGTATATAAATGTCAGCCATTTTAAGCACTGACATCACCACTAGCTAGAAAGAAACGTCGTGCACTCCTTGGGTCCTTATCCCGTTTTTGACTCATATCGAGGTGTGAGGCTCGCTAATTAACGCTATACACAAAGCTGTGCCACTTAGGTCGTACTTTGATCAACAACCACAAGACTTTGCTTTTCAACAGAAGCCTTGATCATTTGCCACTTAGGCATGCCACACAGGAAATCCACTCCATGCGACTGATGTCTATCAATATATAACCTCTGAGCTCGTACGTCTCAGAGAAGGGCGTTAAGCAAGAGAATAAATTCTCCACCGCCAAACAGATATATATTTAATAGAAATCAACCACACAGAACAAAATCCAGTGTCAGACACACAGTCCATTTACAAGTTCGTTCTGGGTCTGAACGAAACCGGAGGCACTTTCCTCGCATATCCTTCGATCTCCAAGTACGTCTGGACGATCACCAACTGATTCCCTCCTCTTGGGTGTACAGCCCAATCAAGATCATCAGTAATCACCCAAACGATGTGAAGACCTCCGGTCTTCAACCACCGTCTTCATCTTCGATTTATCGTCGAATCAATTATTCCGAATGGGTGTAAACCCGGCCTTTCCGAACAACCCGCGTGTATAATAAACAAATGTTACACAAACACAACATACGCCTCATTCCAATTCAGAATATCTTTTTATTCAAATATTCACATCATCTGGGAAAGGTTCCCGTTAATTTTATTAAAGATAAATTCTTTAAAATTTATTCTTTAATCTTCCTTTGAATATCATTTCAAACCATATTATGGTTTTCCCAACTTGTCAGGATTAGCGATCCACACCGAAGTAATTATTTATTTTATTTCCCGATCCCAACCTATTCATCCCATGGAGCAAAACTGGTAATACTCCATATCTAACACCACGGTGTTATCGGTAAATATCAATTACCATTTCACGTTCAAATCTAATTAAAGATTTAACTATCGCTTGGAGAAAAACTGATGATACTCCATTTCGATCATTTCAATCTAATTAAAGCTTCATTAAAACTCCACTTAGTTTTAATCCTCCCACAAATCCATATTAATGATTATTCAAAGCTAAGAAGTTAATCTTGTCTTTAACTGGGTTAAAGAACTAATGTCATTTAAAAACACGGTTCACGACAAACCAAAAATCCTATTACATTGTTAATCGGGTTAAAGAATAGGTGTTATTCAAAACACCGCTCACAATTAACCCAAAAGCAATTTAAATTCAATTCCAATTAAATACTAATTAACTTGACAATTTCACTAAATCTTAATTAAAAGATTTATTCTTTTCTAAACTGGGTTCAAGAACAGTGTTATTTAAGACACCATTCACAACGAACCCAAAATCCCATTTGATATTAAATACAAGGCTCTGAATAGAAAATATATCGGCTTATATTCAATATCAAATTTTGAAACCAACAAATATCGTAATGGAAATAATGATATAAATATATCTTTCAAATTTCCACAACCATATCTGTATAATCACGAAATCCAACATCGAAATATTCTGAAGATAATTTTGATTCAAATCCACTCCAATTCATATATTGGAAATTCCGGTTATTTTTAAAATCATTTCCAATCCAATTTATTTATTCAAAAATATTGGATTATAATTCTAGTTTATAACTAGTTCATTTTAATAAAAATATAATTTTATCCTTTCAAATAGGGAATTTTTCATGCCAGTTCTTCCTAAATCATTCATTATGATTTTACACAAATTATTAATATTTTTAATAATTTTATCAAGGCCTGTACAGTCGATTTCCAATAACGGTCGTCGAACTGCACTTACAGCAACCTTTTCCAAATTTGATTTGGACATAACTCCAAATCCAACCGTTAGATTTCAAATTTCTAATATTCATTGGAAAGCTCTTTTCGATACGAACCAACAGTTCCAGTTTCAGGAGAATCCGACGGTCGGATCTCCCCTAACGTCAATTCGAAGTCAACGGTCGAAATTCGTGAACGGTCGCGGCGTGGCGCGTTCTATTCAGGCCAGTAATATATATATTATATATTTCGTCGATTTTAATTTAAAACGTGTTTTATAGATCGTTTTAAATTCGTTTTCAAAAAAATTTCAACTTCATATTCAATTTTAGATTAAAATTGAATGTTCCATATCATTAATATATAAATGATAATATTTTCAAAACGTTATATTTTGAAATTAGTTCCTTTTCTATATTCATTATAAAAACTAATATAATCGATATAAATATCGTTCGCATCAAAATGGCGCATATCTAATCAACACGGATTTATATATTTCAATAACTTCGTTATTCTATTCAACAAATGAATCTTTGCTTCAACACATGAATATATATTTCTTTCAACACATGAATATTTATTAATTCTTACTTACAATAAAAATGTGAATTTTATTGCTTAAATATTTTATTCAACACATGAATATTTATTTCTTTCAACACGTGAATATTTATTTCTTTCAACACATGAATATTTATTTCTTTCAACGCATGAATATTCTCAACACATGAGTATTGTCAACACTTGACTATTTTTGTTTATTCAACACATGAATATAATATATAATATTCTTTACTTTCCAAATTGGAATGAGGCCTAATCAATTACCATATAATGTTAATTATATGGATTCCATACAACACATGTATATAATAGCAATGATAAATAATCAACCATCATCCAAAGTGCACTACACAACTGTCTGTCAACCTATCAATCGACATACAACTATACAGTTGGGACTAGTGTACGTCAAATATCATCCCAATACCCGTGTGGGGTTTCAAATAAGAAAACACAGATTTTATTTGTGCAGTTGGGCGACGTGTAAAATTTATCGTCCCAATCAATATCAGTCAAATCAGTGTACATAAACAAACCGTATGGTTTGTAAATGAACATTTATTCAACATAGGAATATTTTATTTAAATATTTTATTCAACACATGAATATTTATTTTATTCAACACACGAATATTATATTTAATCCTATCAACTAAACAACCAAACAAACAAGTCGTCCATGGTCTGTGGACGACGGGTGTCAGGTGCTGCTAAGCACCGTCTGCATCTTAGTATATATTTTAACTAGAAATCAAAATTTAAGTGAGAAGTTCTTACCGAGGGTTCCACTCCTCCATTCTTTATTTCTGAACGGTCTGGATTCTGTTTCGCTTCCAGTCAATTCCATCGCAATCTATTTCACTCTGTTCATAATAAAAATCACATTTTTATTATTTATTTTTACATATAAAAATCATATTTTTACATTGCTACTTCTATAAAGATCACTTCTTTATCTTCACTTCATATATATATATATATAAATCGAATTTTTATTATCATACCTATATAAAAGTCATATTTTTATTACTCTACCTTAATAAAAATCATATTTTTATATTAGTAAAAATCGCACTTTATATGGTTTTCATATAAATAAAAATCTGACCTTTGTTTATTTAAAAATCACATCTTTACTTCATGAAAAATCTTTCCTTTGCTAAAAAAAAGAATCATATTTTGATTATGCTACTATGAAGACAAAAAATCACATTTTTATCTACTAAAGATTTTTTTTAATTTATAAGTAAAAATCATAACTTTATATGAATAAAATTCATAGCTTTACTTAGCCAAAAAATAAATCTTTCTCTCATATCTATATATAGAAAAACCACTTCCTTACATATTGTTAAATACATTAAAAATCATATTTTTTTTAATCGTGGTATTATATTAAAACTGAAAATAACTTAAATAAAAATAAATTAATTAATTAAAAACTCACATTTCATCATTCACGTGGTTGGAGGAGGCACGAGAGAGCAACTATCAGTCGACGGTGGTGCCACATTGGCCGCAGCAGCGAAGAAGTGGGGTTTCGGGGCTTTAACAAATTAAAAATCCAGTTTTTATAAGGAAGGAGAGTCCATGGTCAAAGGCGGGGGTCAGGGGGCAGTGCTGGAGGCTCGGGAGGTGGCAAGGTGTCGGCGGTGGTCGGGGTGTGGGCCAGGGGCGGAGGTGCGGCGGTTTTAGGTAAAAGAGGGGGTTTAGGCGCCATTTCAATCGGAGGAGGAAGGAAGAGGGGCGCCAGAGGTGGAGAGGGCCGGTGGGGGTAGGCCGGAGGCGAGCGGGCTGGTGGGTGGCCGTCTCAGGTGGCGGCGTGGGGAGGGAGGGCGGCGGATCGCGGTTTGTGGATTTGGGGATGACGGGGTTAACGAGGGAAAGGGGTTTTCCAATTTTCTTTTATATTTTTATTTTTATGAGAGTGTTGGCTTGAAAATTAATATACAACTTTCTCATTCGAACTCTAAATCGAACCCACCGCCTGACGCCCCTAGCTAAATACCCTCATTCCAGACACAATGGGATATGTTTCGTAGGACAATTCGGCTGTTACGATCAGTTTCCGTTGAATTTAAAATATAAAACTTTATATATTCAATTTAAACGCACATTTCAATTTACTAGGACCACATTCGGACCCTAAAAATTCCCGAAAAATAGTTTCTAGCATCGTATTGACGATACGGTCCTAACAAAACTAATTTCGCCGAATTCTGAGACCGTTTGAAAAATAGCCATTTCTAGTCGATCAAATTCAACTGAAACTGGTCAAAACATGTTTAACTTCGCCACGCTCACATATTGATTTAGAAAATTATGAATTTTGAAACCTAGCAATAATTTGACATCCCGGATCCAACAAAAGTGGTTTTGTCGAAAACCGAGGTCGTTTGCAAAATTTCCATTTCTGAGGGCCTTTATATATATATTAAAATATATATATAAATTCCACAGCGATTTTTCTGAATTTTAAACTGGACATATCTTACACTCTATAAAGTGAAATCTCAGTTTCTTACATCCATTTGAATGATATTGTTAAACAGATTCAAATATTTTTGTTTCATCCAATTCTGACTTATATTGAATTCTGTATATTCATTTGAAATTCGAAATCAATTTTCGAACTACCGCGCCATTTCTAGCTCGTTTTATAATCAAAATAAATTTATTCGTGTTAACTTCGTCGAAAATAAATTTTCCGTCATTATTATTTAAAATAAACCATTTTAAATAATCAAAATCCATTAAAATAGCTAAAAATAAAAATTTTAAATTGGTTCAGAATTTCCGGGTTGTTACAATCTCCCCCACTTAAAATCTTTTCGTCCTCGAAAAGGAACGAAGCTGAAAGTTGTTTAACTAATCAACTCAACTTCCATTTTTTCATTACGGCTTAAGTTCTTCAACTTTTCTGTTTCTAAGAACTCTTCAAATTTTAAAAATTCGGCTAACACCCTAAATTTTCGAAAAATTTCGCCATAACCTCCCCTGCACCAGGAGCATCGGGAAAATCCCCAAACTGCCACACAGGCCCTCTCATCTCAAAAAGAAAAAGAAACAGCCAAGCGGCTAGCCAAGCGGCTAGCCAATCAGCTCATAAAATCATCAAATCCCCAAGAAATACAATAAACATGTACCTATTTGTCGGGCAAACAATTTTATTCCTCTTCTCTAGCCTCCTTGCTATGACCTGTTCAATGTATACACATGTATATGCATGCAAATTCAAGCAATTTTCAATTCAGTCCAAAATTTGGTTCAATTAGGCTAAATTAACCTTTCTTTCACATATTGATTCAAATGACTAATCACACAATACAATCATCAATCAAATAGTTGATTAACGTTTCGAACACATAACTTTAATACATAAGTCAAAAATCATATTTTTGTTGCCAATTCACAACAAATAGCCCTATCTAGTTTTGGTTCTCACACCAGTCTATGGAAATTTATATATATCTCACTTTCGAAACTCGAAAATAAATACTGATGATGGTATACTTCATCATCAGGATCATGTCCGGGCGACAAGAGTGTGATTCTATATCTATCCAGTACATTAACACTTCGAACATACGTTTGCAAGGCGTATATGCAAAATCTTTATATATTGGATTGTCCAAATTCAATACAAATAAAATAATCAAATACGTAAAATTGGATTTTATTTTCAAAACAAAATTTGTTTTCACTTTTATTTTAAAAATAACTCTCTTTCGACTCGTTCTAGGATGCCACTGATCCCATCTCTAACGAGTCATTCTCATTGGATATTACTAATCCAATCTCTGATGAATTCTTTCGTTTGGTTCTAATGTGTCTTGTTCTCGAGCTCTGTAAACCAAAGCTCTGATACCAAAGGTGACGGTAAAAAATTTCTCTCAATCTGAATCGATCGTTAAATCGACCAAGACCGTTCGAAACCCCTGATCGTAATGAGGACAAGACGAATCAGAATACAAACAGAAGAACATTTCATTGTTTATTACAACAATTACATCAGAGTTCAAGAATATTACAGAGTATGAATGAATATTATACAACAGAGAATATCAGAAATTTAAATACATTACTGCAGCGGAAAAATAATACAAAACATAACTAAAAAAATACACGGATACAGAGCTTTCCGAATATCACTTCAGCTATAAACCAGGATCCTGTGAATATAATATCTGCAAAACCCAAAACTACTAGCTGTCCGTGTAGGAAAAAAGGGCACCCAGAGTTTAGGTTAAAACAATAAACTCCAGGTCAGTCATGTGACTGGTGTGAGAACTAAAACAGTTATAATTTTGATTTTAAAGTTCGAAAAATCAAGGGACCACGCTGTATAACACGGAACGAGTTTTTACCCCAAGAATACCAGTGCATAAACAAACAGCTCAATGCTAAATAAAGAACAATGAAGCTGTTATAAGACCCAGGTCCCATCACACAATCCAACGCAAGCCGGAGGATATGGTTTTACCTTATAACAGCCAAATAATGCTTGATATGCTAAATTTCATCTTTTATTATTTCTGTAAGTGAAGAAAACAACTTCAAATATAAATGTATCAATCATAGACGGCATAGTATCCCATGCTACTATGTCGCCATACTAGGCTCTACAAATAAACCGAAATGTCACGTATTGGAAATTGGATTCCATCATGAGTCGAGGCAAGGGGCAAGCTCCTCTCCGATTCGAGACACTCTAGCAATGTCTCAGGACCACACACAGCGATCCCTTGGAACCTCCAAGGCCGGTCCTCTCTTACTTTTGAGGATTGGCAATTCTTGAACACACGTTTCCCGGTCCTATAGAACCTATAAAATGGTTTGTACATCGGCTCACATAGTGCCAGTTATCGACCATATATTTGAGGCGCCTCACATTCCAACAACTACACAGGTGAAAAGTATATAAATGTCAGCCAGTTTAAGCACTGACACCACCACTATCTAGAAAGAAACGTCGTGCACTCCTTGGGTCCTTATCCCGTTTTTGACTCATATCGAGGTGTGAGGCTCGCTATTTAATGCTATACACAAAGCCGTGCCACTTAGGTCGTGCTTTGATCATCAACCACAAGACTTTGCTTTTCAACAGAAGCCTTGATCATTTGCCACTTAGGCATCGTACACAGGCAATCCACTCCATGCAACTGATGTCTATCAATATATTACCTCTAAGCTCTTACGTCTCAGAGAAGGGCGTTAAGCAAGAGAATAAATTCTCCGCCGCCAAACCAATATATATTTAATAGAAATCAATCACACAGAACAAAACCAAATGTCAGACACACAGTCCAATTACAAGTTCGTTCTGGGTCTAAACGAAACTGGAGGCACTTTCCGCGCATATCCGTCGATCTCCAAGTACGTCTGGACGATCACCAACTGATTCCCTCCTCTTGGGTGTATAGCCCAATCAAGATCATCAGTGATCACCCAAACGATGTGAAGACCTCTGGTCTTCAACCACCGTCTTCATCTTTGACTTATCGTCGAATCATTTATTTAGAATGGGTATAAACCCGGCCTTTCCAAACAACTCGCGTATATAATAAACAAATGTTACACAAACACAACATACGCCTCATGCCAATTCAGAATATCCTTTTATTCAAATATTCACATCATTTGGGAAAGGTTCCCATTAATTTTATCAAAGATAAATTCTTTAAAATATATTCTTTAATCTTCCTTTGAATATCATTTCAAACCATATTACGATTTTCCAAACTAGTCGGGATTAGCAAACCACACCGAAGTAATTATTTATTTTATTTCCCAATCCCTACCTATTCATCACATGGAGCAAACCTGGTAATACTCCATATCTAACACCACAATGTTATCGGTAAATATCAATTACCATTTCACGTTCAAATCTAATTAAAGATTTAACTATCGCTTGGAGCAAAACTGGTGATACTCCATTCTCGATCATTTCAATCTAATTAAAGCTTCATTAAAACTCCACTTAGTTTTAATCTTCCCACACATCAATATTAATGATTATTCAAAGCTATGAAGTTAATCTTGTCTTTAACAAGGTTAAAGAACCAATGTCATTTAAAAGCACAGTTCACGACAAACCCAAAATCCTGTTCCATTGTTAATCGGGTTAAAGAACAGGTGTTATTCAAAACACCGCTCACGATAAACCCAAAAACCAATTTAAATTCAATCCCAATTAAATACTAATTAACTGGACAATTTCACTAAATCTTAATTAAAAGATTAATTCCTATACAAACTGGGTTCAAGAACAGTGTTATTTAAGACACCATTCACGACTAACCCAAAATCCCATTTGATATTAAATACAAGGCTCTGAATAGAAAATATATCGGCTTATATTCAAAATCAAATTCTGAAACCAACAAATATTGTATTGGAAATAACGATATAAATATATCTTTCAAATTTCCACAACCATATCTGTATAATCACGAAATCCAACATCAAAATATTCCGAAGATAATTTTGATTCAAATCCACTGCAATTCATATATTAGAAATTTTGGTTATTTTTAAAATCACTTCCAATCCAATTTATTTATTCAAAAATATTGGATTATAATTCTAGTTGGTAACTAGTTCATTTCGATAAAAATATATTTTTATCCTTTCAAATAGGGAATTTTTCATCCCAGTTCTTCCTAAATCATTCATTATGATTTTACACAAATTATTAATATTTTTAATAATTTTACCAAGGCCTGTACAGTCGATTTCAAATAACGGTCGTCGAACTGCACTTACAGCGACCTTTTCCAAATTTGATTTGGACATAACTCCAAATCCAACCGTTAGATTTCAAATTTTTAATGTTCATTGGAAAGCTCTTTTCGATACGAACCCAAAGGTTCCGGTTTCAGGAGAATCCGACGGTCGGATCTCCCGTAACGTCAATTCGAAGTCAATGGTTGAAATTCGCGAACGGTCGCAGCGTGGCGCGTTCTATTCAGGCCATTAATATATATAATATATATATATATATTATATATTTCGTCGATTTCAATTAAAACTTTTTTTATAAATCGTTTTAAATTCGTTTTCAAAACAATTTCAACTTCATATTCAATTTTAGATCAAAATTGAATATTCCATATCATTAATATATAAATGATAATATTTTCAAAACGTTATATTTTGAAATCACTTCCTTTTCTATATTCATTATAGAAATGAATATAATCGATATAAATATCGTTCGCGTCAAAATGGCGCATATCTAATCAACACGGCTTTATATATTTCAATAACTTTGTTATTCTATTCAACAAATGAATCTTTTATTCAACACATGAATATATATTTCTTTCAACACGTGAATATTTATTAATTCTTACTTACAATAAAAATGTGAATTTTATTGCTTAAATATTTTATTCAACACATGAATATTTATTTCTTTCAACACATGAATATTATCAACACATGAGTATTGTCAACACATGACTATTTTTGTTTATTCAATACATGAATATAATTTATAATATTCTTTATTTTCCAAATTGGAATGAGGCCCAATCAATTACCATATAATGTTAATTATATGGATTCCATACAACACATGTATATAATAGCAATGATAAATAATCAACCATCATCCAAAGTGCACTACACAATTGTCTGTCAACCTATCAATCGACATACAACTATACAATTGGGACTAGTGTACGTCAAATATCATCCCAATACCCGTGTGGCGTTTCAAATCAACAAACACAGATTTTATTTGTGCAGTTGGGCCACGTGTAAAATTTATCATCCCAATCAATATCAGTCAAATCAGTGTACACAAACAAACCGTCTGGTTTGTAAATGAATATTTATTCAACATATGAATGTTTTATTTAAATATTTTATTCAACACATGAATATTTATTTTATTCAACACGTGAATATTATATTTAATCCTATCAACTACACAACCAAACAAATAAGTCGTCCATGGTCTGTGGACGACGAGTGTCAGGTGCTGCTAAGCACCATCTGCATCCTAGTATATATTTTAACTAGAAATCAAAATTTAAGTGAGAAGTTCTCACCGAGGGTTCCACTCCTCCATTCTTTATTTCTAAACGGTTTGGATTCTGTTTCGCTTCCAGTCAGTTCCATCGCAATCTATTTCACTCTGTTCATAATAAAAATCACTTTTTTATTATTTATTTTTATATATAAAAATCATATTTTTAGATTGCTACATCTATAAAGATTACATCTTTATCTTCACCTCATATCTATAAATATCGAATTTTTATTATCATACCTATATAAAAATCATAATTTTATTACTCTACCTTAATAAAAATCATATTTTTATATTCGTAAAAATCACATCTTTATATGGTTTTCATATAAATAAAAATCTGACCTTTGTTTATTTAAAATCACATCTTTACTTCATGAAAAATCATTCCTTCGCTAAAAAATAAATAAGAACCATATTTTGATTATGCTACTATGTAGATAAAAAATCACATTTTTATCTACTAAAGATTATATTTTTTATTTATAACTAAAAATCATAACTTTATATGAATAAAAATCATAGCTTTAGTTAGCCAAAAATTAAATCTTTCTCTCATATCTATATATAGAAAAACCACTTCCTTACATATTGTTAAATACATTAAAATTCATATTTTTAATCGTGATATTTTATTAAAACTGAGAATAACTTAAATTAAAATAAATAAATTAATTAAAAACTCACATTTCATCATTCACGTGGTTGGAGGAGGCACAAGAGAGCCACTATCGGTCGGCGGTGGTGCCACATTGGCCGGAGCAGCGAAGAAGTGTGGTTTCGGGGCTTTAACAAATTAAAAATCCGATTTTTATAAGGAAGGAGGGTCCATGGTCTGAGGCAGGGGGTCAGGGGGCGGCGCTGGAGGCTGGGGAGGTGGCAGGGTGTCGGTAGTGGTCGAGGTATGGGCCAGGGGCGAGGGCGCAGGGGTTTTAGGTGAAAGAGGGGGTTTGGTCGCTATTTCCATCGGAGGAGGAAGGAAGAGGGGCAGCAGAGGTGGAGAGGGTCGGTGGGGGTAGGCCGGAGGCGGGCGACGCTGGTGGGTGGCCGTCGCAGGTGGCGGTGTGGGGAGGGAGGGTGTCGGATCGCGGTTTGTGGATTTGGGGATGACGAGGTCAATGAGGGAAAAGGGTTTTCTAATTTTCATTTATATTTTTATGAGAGTGTTGGCTTGAAAAATTTATATATAACTTTCCCATTCGAACTCTAAATCGAACCCACCGCCTGACGCCTCTAGCTAAATACCCCCATTCCGGACACAATGGGGTATGTTACGTAGGCCAATTCGGCTGTTACGATCAGTTTCCATTGAATTTAAAATATAAATCTTTATATATATTGAATTTAAACACACATTTCAATTTACCGGGGCCACATTCGGACCCTAAAAATTCCAGAAAAATAGTTCTAGCATCGTATTGGCGATACGGTCCTAAAAAAACTAATTTCGTTGAATTCTGAGACCGTTTGAAAAATGGTCATTTTCCAGTCGATCAAATTCAACTAAAACTGGTCAAAACACGTTTAACTTCGCCACGCTCACATATTGATTCAGAAAATTATGAATTTTGAAATCTAGCAATAATTTGACATCCCGGATCCAACAAAAGTGGTTTTGTCGAAAACCGAGGTCGTTTGCAAAATTTCCATTTCTAAGGGCCTTTATATGTATTAAAATATATATAAATTCCACAGCGACTTTTCTGAATTTTAAACTTGACATATTTTACACTTTATAAAGTGAAATCTCGGTTTCTTACATCCATTTGAAAGATATTGTTAAACAAATTCAAATATTTCTTTTTTCGTCCAATTTTGACTTATATTGAATTCTGTATATTCATTTGAAATTCGAAATCGAATTTTCGAACTGCCGCGCCATTACAGGCTCGTTTTATAATTAAAATAAATTTATTCGTTTTAACTACATCGAAAATAAATTTTCCGTCGTTATTACTTAAAATAAACCATTTTAAATAATCAAAATCCATTCAAATAGCAAAAAATAAAAAAATTAATTGGCTTAGAATTTCCGGGTTGTTACAGCACGTGTCTAGTTATAAATTACTGAGGATCACTAGGTAATAATGAAATACGTACTCATTAATTACATTAATCATGATATGTCACATAAATGGAAGGCACGTTATTTTTATAAATGGAAGGCTCCTGTCTAGTTATAAATTACTGAGGATCACTAGGTAATATAAAAATACGTACTCATTAGCTACACTAATCATTATATCTTACGTAAATGGAAGGCACATGTCTCAACTGAGGATAGCTAGGTAATAATGAAATACGTACTCATTAGGTAAATTAATCATTATATCTTACATAAATGGAAGGTACGTGTCTAGTTATAAATTAGTGAGGATTACTAGGTAATAATGAAATACATATTCATTAGTTTCATTAATCATTATATCTCCCATAAATGGAAGGTACGTGTCTAGTTATAAATTACCGAGGATCACTAGGCAATAATGAAATATGTGCTCATTAGTTACATTAATCGTTATAACTCACATAAATGGAAGGCAAGTGTCTAGACTGAGGATCACTAGGTTATAATGAAATATGTACTCATTTGTTACATTAATCATTATATCTCACATAAGTGGAAGGTACATGTCTAGTTACAAATGGAAGGCACGTGTATAGTTATATATTACTGAGGATCACTAGGTAATAATGAAATACATACTCATTAGTTACATTAATCATTGTATCTCACATAAGTGGAAGACACATGTCTAGTTATAAATTGAAGGCACGTGTCTTGTTATAAATTACTGAGGATCACTAGGTAATAATGAAATAAGTACTCATTAGTTACATTAATCATTATATCTCACATAAATGGAAGGTATGTGTCTGGTTATAAATTACTGAGGATCACTAGGTAATAATGAAAAACGTACTCATTAGTTACATTAATCATTATATCTCACATAAATGGAAGGTACGTGTCCAGTAATAAATTACCGGGGATCACTACGTAATAATGAAATATGTACACATTAGTTACATTAATCATTATATCTCACATAAATGGAAGGAATGTGTCTAGTTATAAATTACTGAGGATCACTAGTTAATAATGAAATACGTACTCATTAGTTACATTAATCATCATGTCTCACATAAATGGAAGGCAAGTTACTTGTTCTAAATGAAGGCTCGTGTCTAGTTATAAATTACTGAGGATCACTAGGTAATAATGAAATACGTACTCATTAGTTACATTAATCATTATATCTTACATAAATGGAAGGCACATGTCTCGACTGAGGATAGCTAGGTAATAATGAAATACGTACTCATTAGTTACATTAATCATTATATCTTACATAAATGGAAGGTACGTGTCTAGTTATAAATTACTGAGAATCACTAGGTAATAATGAAATACATATTCATTAGTTACATCAATCATTATATCTCACATAAAAGGAAGGTATGTGTCTAGTTATAAATTACTGAGGATCACTAGGTAATAATGAAATATGTACTCAATAGTTACATTAATCGTTATATCTCTCATAAAGGGAAGGCACGTGTCTAGACTGAGGATCACTAGGTAATAATGAAATACGTACTCATTAGTTACATTAAGCATTATATCTCACATAAATGGAAGGCACGTGTCTAGTTATAAATGGAAGGCAAGTGTCTAGTTATAAATTACTGAGGATCAACGGGTAATAATGAAATACGTGCTCATTAGTTACATTAATCATTATATCTCACATAAATGGAAGGTACGTGTCTGGTTTTAAATTACTGAGGATAACTTGGTAATAATGAAATACGTACTCATTTGTAACATTAATCTTTATATCTCACATAAATGGAAGGTATGTGTCTAGTTATAAATGGAAGGCACATGACTAGTTATAAATTATTGAGGATCACTAGTCAACAGTGAAGTACGTACTCATTAGTCACATTAATAATTATATCTCACATAAATGGAAGGTACGTGTCTAATTATAAAATAATGAGGATCACTAGGTAATAATGAAATACGTACTCATTAGTTACATTAATCATTATATCTCACATAAATGGAAGGCACGTGTCTAGACTGAGGATCACTAGGTAATAATGAAATACAAACTCATTAGTTACATTAATCATTATATTTCGCATAAATGGAAGGCACGTGTCTTGTTATAAATGAAAGGCATGTGTCTAGCTATAATCTACTAAGGATCGCTAGGTAATAATGAAATACATTCTCATTAGTAACATAAATCATTATATCTCACATACATGGAAGGCATGTTTCTAGACAAAGGATCACTAGGCAATAACGTAATACGTACTCATTAGTTACATTAATCATTTTATCTCACATAAATGGAAGATACGTGTCTAGTTATAAATTACTGAGGATCAATAGATAACAACGAAATATGTACTCTTTAGTTACATTAATCATTATATCTCACATAAATGGAAGGCGCATGTCCAATAATAAATTACCAAGGATCACTAGGTAATAGTGAAATATGTAATCATAAGTTACATTAATCATAATATCTCACATAAATGGAAGGCACGTGTCCAGTTATAAATTACTGAGGATCACTAGGTAATAATGAAAAGCGCACTCATTTGTTACATTAATTACATAAATGGAAGGCGCGTTACTTGTTATAAATGGAAGGCTCCTGTCTAATTATAAATTACTGAGGATCACTAGGTAATAATAAAATACGTACTCGTTAGTTACATTAATCATTATATCTTACGTAAATGGAAGGACATGTCTCAACTGAGGATAGCTAGGTAATAATGAAATACGTACTCATTAGTTACATTAATCATTATATCTTACATAAATGGAAGGTACGTGTCTAGTTATAAAAAACTGAGGATCACTAGTTAATAACGAAATACATATTCATTAGTTACATTAATCAGTATATCTCACATAAATGGAAGGTATGTGTCTAGTTATAAATTGCCGAGGATCACTAGGTAATAATGAAATATGTGCTCATTATTTACATTAATCGTTATAACTCACATAAATTGAAGGCACGTGTCTAGACTGAGGATCACTAGGTAATAATGAAATATGTACTCATTAGTTACATTAATCATTATATCTCACATACGTGGAAGGTACATGTCTAGTTACAAATGGAAGGCACGTGTCTAATTATATATTACTGAGGATCACTAGGTAATAATGAAATACATACTCATTAGTTACATTAATCATTGTATCTCACATAAGTGGAAGACACGTGTCTAGTTATAAATTGAAGGCACGTGTCTTGTTATAAATTACTAAGGATCACTAGGTAATAATGAAATATTTACTCATTAGTTACATTAATCATTATATCTCACATAAATGGAAGGTATGTGTCTAGTTACAAATTACTGAGGATCACTAGGTAATAATGAAATACACACTCATTAGTTACATTAATCATTATATCTCACATAAATGGAAGGCACGTGTCCAGTAATAAATTACCGAGGATCACTAGGTAATAATGAAATATGTACCCATTAGTTGCAATAATCATTATATCTCACATAAATGGAAGGCATGTGTCTAGTCATAAATTACTGATGATCACTAGGTAATAATGAAATACGTACTCATTAGTTACATTAATCATCATGTCTCACATAAATGGAAGGCACGTTACTTCTTATTAATGGAAGGCTCATGTCTAGTTAAAATTACTGAGGATCACTAGGTAATAATGAAATATGTACTCATTAGTTACATTAATCATTATATCTTACATAAATGGAAGGCACATTTCTCGACTGAGGATAACTAGGTAATAATGAAATACGTACTCATTAGTTACATTAATCAATATATCTTACATAAATGGAAGGTACGTGTCTAGTTATAAATTACTGAGGATCAATAGGTAATAATGAAATACATAATCATTAGTTACATTAATCATTATATCCCACATAAATGGAAGGTACGTGTCTAGTTATAAATTACTGAGGATCACTAGGTAATAATGAAATATGTACTCATTAGTTACATTAATCGTTATATCTCACATAAAGGGAAGGCACGTGTCTAGACTGAGGATCTCTAGGTAATAATGAAATACGTACTCATTAGTTACATTAACCATTATATCTCACATAAATGTAAGGCACGTTTCTAGTTATAAATGGAAGGCAAGTTTCTAGTTAAAATTAATGATGATCAATAGGTAATAATAAAATACGTGCTCATTAGTTACATTAATCATTATATCTCACATAAATGGAAGGCACGTGTCTAAACCGAGGATCACTTGGTAATAATGGAATACATACTCATTAGTTACATTATTCATTATATCTCACATAATTGGAAGGTGCGTGTCTAGTTATAAATTACTGAGGATCACTAGGTAATAATGAAATGCATACTCATTAGTTACATTAATTAATATATCTCACATAAACGGAAGGTACGTGTCTAGTTATAAATTACTGAGGATCACTACGTAATAATGAAATACATACTCTTTAGTTACGTTTATCATTATATCTCACATAAATGGTAGGCACGTGTCTATACTGAGGATAACTAGGTAATACTGAATACGTTAATCATTATATCTTACATAAATGGAAGGCACATGTCTACTTATAAATGGAAGGCACGTGTCTAGACATAAATTACTGAGGATCACTAGGTAATAAAGTAATACGTACTCATTAGTTATAATAATCATTATATCTTACATAAATGGAAGGTACGTGTCTAGTTATAAATTACTGAGGATCACCAGGTAATAATGAAATATGTACTCATTAGTTACATTAATCATTATATCTCACATAAATGGAAGGAACTTGTCGAGACTGAGGATCACTAGGTAATAATGAAATACGTACTCATTAGTTACATTAATCCTTATATATCACATAAATGGAAGGCACATGTCTAGTTATAAATTATTTAGGATCACTAGGTAATAATGAAATACGTTCTCATTAATTACATTAATTATTATATCTCACACAAACAGAAGGCACGTATCTAGCTGTAAACGGAAGGCACATGTATAGTTATAAATTATTTAGGATCAATGGGTAATAATGAAATACGTACTCATTAGTTACATTAATCATTACATCTCAAATAAACAGAAGGAACATGTCTAGTTATAAATTACTGAGTGTAACATATCGTCTTTCGTCCACTTCAAGCTCGTAATTAAACCAACTCAAACCATTCGAAATGACAGAATGCTATTAGCTTCTGAGGTAAATAGAATAAATCACAGAATCACAGACATAGAAAAACAGATTATCTCGCAGTGGAATAAATAAATTATACAATATTAGTTCATAAACTACTAAATAAAAATCAAATTTTATACATGATATCAGAGTTACAAAATTAAATACAGCGGAAGCCTAAATACATGAATTTCTTATACAGAGGAGAAATAGCCAGAACCAACAGGTAGAGGTGATATCTTCAATAGTCTCTGTAACACCCCATAATTTTAAAATTAATGTTCACAAATTAAAGAATAATTAATCTCAGATGTGAGAATTAAGGGAAATGGGTTGCGCCATTGTGTTTGTCTCAGAATTCTGGTTGAGATAGAGTCCGAGCTTGCGTAAAACGGATACCGAATGAAGGAGATATGGACGAATGAAGTTAGGCAGAAAACCGGAAGTCGACCGGAATGCACTGGCGCACTTGTGAAGTGCGCCAGTACAAAAATGCACTGGCGCACCTGGGAAGTGCGCCCAAGTCGGGCTAAAAGCCTACACAACTTTCCGGTGTGTTCTGATCCATATTGTGACTCATTGCTGAGTCCTTTTTGACTCCTAGCTGAGTCATTAGGGCTGAGGTTTCTCCCTATCCTGATTGAATGGTTGTGGTTAACTCTAGGTTCATCTAACGGCTAAAATTAAATTGAAATTCTATATAAACATGTGTAGACTCAAACCCTAAAATCAAATAAAAATTGGAACAATGGTCGTCATGCTGTCACCTTGCAACCAAGAGTAGCCGCCACCAACTAAAGGGAAAACGAAGCTAATCAACTCTAATCTAAACAATAATGAATCTACTACAAAGGCGAGCTAAATCAATTTCAGAACTCAGATTCCAGAACTCAAGACCTTCTTTGAGTTGTGAGTTCGATTTCTTAGATAATTAACAATATAATTAGGTTGAGTTATGATTTGGGTTATATGGTTATGTTGTGAATCGTTGACTGTTATGTTATTAACTATGTTGTAAATCTATGATGTTATTATCTATGTTGTAAATCCATGTTAATTGTTGTCTTATGTACAATAATTTCATAATAATGCTTCATATGCTAGTTTGGTCATGTTTGTGGAACTAATTCATATGTTAAATCATATGTATGTATGCAAGTTTAGATGTTAATTTAGATATGAATCATATGCAAGTTAGTGAGAATCATATACAACCTTACATGTTTCATGAGATCTATTTTATGTGTAAATTGGATCTAAAGTTAGGCTATGACATGTGTGAGTTAGTTGTAAGTTTACATCATAGTTTCTGTTGCATAAATCAAATATGCAAGTGTATATATATATATATATATGTGTATATATATATATATATATATATATATATATGGAGTATGAATCTTTGTGACTATTGCCTAAACAAGTTTACACCTTTAGATTTAGATCTATTACATATGTAGTTTTATGCAAGTTTGTGACTTTGGCCTATGCAAGTTTTAGGTGAAAAAATATATTATATGCAAGTTCATACCTTTAGGCCTATGCTTAGATTCTTGACAATAACAAGTTCATGCTAGATATGTGGTAATCCTTATTTGTATGATTAGATCCAATTTGTATGTTATGCAAATTTGTGGCGTCTCTTCTTTTATGTGTGTTAGACTATTGTTTAGTCTAATATACATATATGTCATGTTAAGCGAACAAACAATGTGGGGACGATGGGGGTAATATTGAATATACACATGTTGATAATTGGTATGATATGGCCTAAAAAAGGCATATAATTAATTTATTTTAATTTAAGACATTAATTGGAAAAATGGCATTTATGGACATAATTGAGTCAATTATGGGCATAAGCATATTTGGAATTGATTGACAATTTGAATAGGGAAATTAATTCAAATTGGGGATAATTAATTATGTGTAATTAATCGCCTAAGACACGAGGTTAGGCTCTTTTGTGGTGTAAGACTGCCCGGACCCGCCCGGCAAATCTAGCAGCCACAAATGCCAGTCTAATGTGAGTGGTCAAGGGCATGAATTAAATGCGTAACAGTTGTAGAGACACGAGGTTAGGCTCGTTTGTGGTGTAAGACTGCCCAAACCCGCCCGACAAATCCAGCTACCACAAATGCCAGTCTAATGTGGCAGGTCTTTACAAGGTTACGGTGTTAATGAATTAAGAAATACTTAACCAGATAAACATGTGGTGGGACATGGGGGTTAAGTGGGTGCCTTGGGTGGTTTGTGAAATACGATTAGAAACACTTAACCAAAATTGAAACATGTAAGTGGACATGAATAAGAAGAGGGTTAAGTGGGATATACTTGAGGGGACCAAGCTTAGGTGGATAGCTTGTGTCAAGTAATGGGGGCCCTTTTCAACCAGTAACCCATAGTATCTTTGTGGGCTCGAGCCAAGTCGAGGATGGGACATGTATACTGGGTTTGACTGTAAGAGGCCAAAACGGGTTAGCGGTGAAAACGCAAGTCCAATGGGGTCATGTGCGTGTATGGGCCCAGGCTGGTAGGTAAGACGTTGTTGCATCATGTAGATATAAGCAGTGCATCATAGGTGGTATCGGGTTGCCACTTTGGGGAGTGATACACCCCACTGTGGGGCCAGCACGGGCATCTACGAGTTAGGGAGTCGTTCGAAAGGGGGGTAGTGGGTACACCTAGTGGAGATGGGGTAGGCGGCATCTATGAAGGCAACTAGGGATACGCGAAACTACCATTATCATTATTAAAGTTTTGTAGGTGGGATCAACTTTTAGGGTGTTTGGTATGGTGTAGTGTAGTAATTTATCTTATAGTGATTAGGTGCACCTTTAACGTTATCTTTGTTCATCTTATTTCCTTTGTTTGCTCTGCCATATCCAATTGTTCACAGTCATTTCCTTATTTTCTAGCTTATGCCTTAGCCTAGTTATTTTGATAATTATGTTGTTAAAGTTATCGCACTCGCTAGACTTTATGTCTGACCCCCTTTGTTTCCACCTCTTTTCTTCCTTCCCCCCCCCCCCCCAGGTGCTCAGGGTGGAACTAGCACTAGTGGAGCTTGATTTGGATAGCTGTATCTCTTGCTTTTAGAAGTTTCCTAGATCGTTGTAGTAAAAGTTCAGCCTATCTTATTTATAGCTATTTTATGTTGGGGTTATGTCTTTCAATCTATGTACTCTGATTTAGTCAAGATGGATATTATGTACTTTGACTCCAGTCTTTGGTTTTGATGACGTAATCAAACTTATGTGTTTACCGCTGCAATGAATAAAGTTTTAAATTTTTAAGTACTGTTTATATCTGTCTTGTTGTTAAGTTTCTGTTCTATGTACACTTAAAACGCTCCATAGAAGTTAATGCATTCCCTTTGTGAGTGACATTAATGGACGTGGGATGTTGCGCGTGGTATCAGAGCTGAAGGTTACCAGAACATATATAAATTTTGAAAAACTGTTTATCAAAAGCATTTTTATAACGAAATACTTTGTTTTTGGGAAAGTATTTTCAAGAGAAAAGCTTATTTTAAAAACATAACCCCAAGAGCCGTATATCTTTCCTTCGATTCTTTTGTATTGAATCTTTCCGTTTTCATTTCAGCATGTCTGAGGATCTTAACCTTCCGGAGGGTGTAGCGATACCAGGATGGTTTAGGAGGTATTTGGAGGCTAGGGCCACCGCCGCAGGTCCAGCAAATGTTCCTCCTCCCCCAGTCGCATCCGTTCCTCCTCCTCCCCCTCCTCGTGTTGATACTTTTGCAAAGATATGTAAGGACTTTTGGGCAATGGGCGGGAAACCTTTTCATGGGTCGGAGACGTTTGTTGAAGCTCGAAATTGGCTAAAGGAGGTGGAAGAATTGTTTGGAGTCTTTGAGGTAGAAGATGGAAGAAAGGTCCAGTTAGCTGCCTGGTTAATGAAGGATGAGGCCTCGTTTTGGTGGGAGGTCACTAATGGAGAGCGTCCAGTTGATACATGGTCGGATTTCAGACGTAGGTTTGAGGCAAAGTTTCTCTCACGGGCTGAAGAGAATCTATACATGGAAAGGTTTTTGGCGTTGAAGTAGGGGAATCTATCAGTGAAAAATACATCAACAAGTTCAATCAGTTGGCGAGATTTGGCTTGGACTTGGTGAATACACCTGAAAAGAAGGCCCTGACATTTGTTAAGGGTTTGAACGAGCCGCTACATGGGTTAGTTATGACCCACATCCCTATGGGGGCTACCTTTGAGAGACTAGTTGATATGCCGCTTATGCATGAAGAGGAGAAGGGCGCCAATGCTAATAAGGCACCCGAGAAGAAAGGGGATCAAAAGAAACCGCAACAGGAACAAGAAAGGTGGTAAAGGCAACAATGGTAAGGGAAAGAAAAGATGCTTTAACTGTGGAACACCAGGCCATCTAAGCAAAGACTGTAGGAAGAAAAAGAAGAGTGACTGTTTCCACTGTGACGAAGCGGGACATCCGATTAAGGGCCGCCCAAGGAAAGGGCAGAGGGCAGGGTCTACCTCGGGAGGGCAGGTTCAGGCTCTCATGGCACCAGGGCAGGCAAGGGGGCAAGTTCAGGCTCTCGTGGTCCCACCACTGCAAGAACGAGGTAGGGCGATTTCCGTTGGAAGTTTAGTTTTTTTTGTTTGTACCTTGTTTGACTCTGGCGCTTCACATTCGTTTGTATCTGCTTCGTTAGTTGAAACACTGCACCTAAATACTAGTCTTGTTACAGATCCCATAGTAGTCTCATATCCTATTTGTGGTTCGGCTCATCTTTCTATGATTTTTCGGGATTTGAGAGTGTCTGTCTTAGGCGTTGGGTTTGAATGCAACGCCTTTGTTCTTGGCTTCATGGGCTACGGCTTGATTCTAGGTATTGATTGGCAAACTAGATACGGGGCCATCCTAGATTGTGAAAGAAGGGTAGTTAGATTGTTGACTCGTTGTGGAAAGACCCTTGATATTTCTTGTGACCCTAGAGGTCCAGTAGTGCTTAGCTACCTAGAATCCCTTGACGCATCCAATGATGATTTACATACTATTCGTACAGTCCATGAATATGTTGATGTCTTCGATGAGGTGAGGGGTCTACCCTCAAAACGTGAGATAGACTTTCGAATATATCTAGTAGATAATGCAAAGCTAGTTGCATTGCCAGTGCGCCACATGGCTCCAAGAGAGAGGAGAGAACTCAGTAAGCAAGTGAAAGAATTACTTGAGAAGGGGTTCATAAGACGTAGTATATTGGAGTGGGGTGCTCCAGTAGTATTTGCCACGAAGGCGGATGGGTCCCTTAGACTTGGTGTGGACTATAGAGAACTTAATAAGCTTACTAAGAAGAATAGGCACCCACTGCCGAGGAATGACGATCTCCTCGATCAGTTAGTTAGCGCCTCAGTGTTTTCACAGTTGGACTTAGCCACTGGTTTCCATCAGTTGAGAGTGGCTAAGGATAGCATAGACAAGACTGCCTTTAGGACTCCGGACGGTTTCTATGAGTGGCTTGTGATGCCCTTCGGTTTGATAAATGCCCCCGCATACTTTGTTGACTTGATGAGTAGGGTGTTTAGGGAGTACCTTAATAAATTCGTGGTTCTCTTTGTGGATAACATCTTGGTCTTTTCTAAGAGCGAGGAAGAGCATGCACTACATCTTAGGGAAGTGTTGGAGACCCTTCGAGCGCATAACCTTAAAGCTAAATTTTCTAAATGCCACTTTTGGAGGAAGGAAATGCGATTCTTAGGGCACGTGGTTTCCAAAGAAGGGATAGTTGTGGATCCCGCGAAGGTGGTGGCCATACAAGATTCGAAGGTCCCTAAAAATGCTATAGAGGTAAGGAGTTTCTTGGGGTTGGCTGGCTACTATAGGAAGTTTATCAAGGACTTCGCAAAAATATCATCCCAATTAACATGCTTGACGAAGAAGAACCTAGTTTTCACGTGGGACATAGATTGTGACGATGCATTCCAACGTTTAAAGAGAGCTTTGACCACAACTCCAGTCTTAGTGTTGCCAGATGGGAGTAAACCATTTACTGTTTATACCGATGCTTGTGGGACATGACTAGGCGTAGTCTTAATGCAAGAGGGAAGGGTAATAGCCTATGGAGGACGACAGTTGAGAGTACATGAGAGAAATTACCCTACGCATGACCTAGAGTTGGCTGCTATTGTAACACCTCGTAATTCTGTTAATATAAATATTAACAAATTAAAGAATAACTAATCTCAGACGTGCGAATTGTGGGAAACGGGTTGCGCCATTGTGTTCGTCTCGGAATTCTGGTTGAAATAGAGTTCGAGTTTGCGTGAATTGGACTTCGTATGAAGAAATTATGGCCATCAGAAGTTTCAGAAAATTCAAAACAGCTCGTAGGAAATTTAAAATTCAAACAGAAAGTGCAGAAGCGGGCTGGGCGGGAAAAATTCTCGCCCAGGCAGGTCGACTGGGGAGTCGACACTAGTGTCGACCTCCCCCCCCCCCCGCCAGGTCGACTATAGTGTCGACCTGGTCAGTCGGCTAGGGTTTTGACTGAGCCCAATCTTGAGCTGCTGATGTGTCTTTAGGGCTGAGTTGGCAAATTAAACGGTTTAGTTTAGTTCTGAGTTGATCTGATGGTCTAAATAAACCCTAAACTCTATAAATACCTAGGTAGTCTCTCACCCTAATTCATATGAAAAATAGAATAGCTACCGTCATACCGACGCCATGGAACTCAGTGGAGCCGCCGCCAACTAAGAAGGAAGAAAAGCTAATCTAAACCTAATTCTACTCAACTCTAAAGCAAATCTAGACTCTCTTGTCTTCTCTAAATTGTGAGTATGATGATCTTAACAAGATTATTGTTAAATTAATTAGAATAGGTCATGAATGGATTATGAGTTGATGATGTGAATTATCATATATGTTGTTGTAAACCTTATGCAATCATGTATGTTATATATCCTATGCTATGTGGTGATGATATCCTATATGTTGTAAATCATGCTATGATGATGTTATGTATGTTGAGAGTTTATATGCTAAGTTGTGATGAATCATACATGCTAAAAATCCATGATGTTATTGCCTATGCTAATTAGTTCATGTTAATCAAATCATAATATTGATATTATTTGGGCTATGTTGATCTATATGACAAATCACATATGCAAGTTTAGGTTAATTAGTAAAAGTTATGAACGTATGCCATGACATCTATTATGACATCTAGAATTATGCTATGACATATGTGATATTCTATGCTAGTTCACACCATCATTATGTTGCCTAAAACCCCATATGCAAGTTTATACATAAATTTGGGCTATGATCATATTGTGTAAATTGTGACATTTAACAAGTTGACACCTTTTGATCCTTAACATGTGTAGTTTATGCAAGTTTCACCCCTATTATGATTAGATTTATTTTAATTGTCTATATGGTGTGATAATTTATCTTTGTGCTATGTGTTAGACTATTCAAATCTAGCGTATATTATGCGTTGAACAAGCGAACGTATAACGTGGGGTAGGGGTGATATTAAGGATTTAATAATAAGAAGTTGGGGTGCAATTGATATGATTTTGCATGCCATGAGTAGATGACCATAATTGATTCAATTATGGATATCAATTAAAAAGTGGACTTAATTAATAATTTGGATAGGGAATTATTAAAACTGGGGTAAAATATTATAAGTGATAATCAATGCTTAGGACACGAGATTGGACTCATTTCTGACGTAAACCTGCCTGGACCCGCCCGGCAAATCCAGTGGTCACAAATGTCAGCCCAATGTGAGAGGTCCTAGGCCAAAACTAAAGCATAACAGTTGTAAAGACATGAGGTTAGACTCTTTTATGGTGTAAGAGTGCCCGGACCCGCCCGACAAATCCAGCTGCCATAAATGCCAGTCTAATGTGAGAGGTCTTTATGAGGTTATGGCCTGAATGAATTAAGAAATACTTAACCAGATAAACATGCAAAGTGGGACATGGGGGTTAAGTAGGTGCCTTGAGTGGCATGAGGAATCTAGTGGGTGCCCTTAGTGGCATGTGAAATACGATTAGTAAGACTTAAATAAACACACATGTAAATGAACATGACTAAGAGGGTTAAGTGGGATGTACTAGTGGACAAGCTTAGGTGGGTAGCTTGTGGGGGCCCATTTCAACCAATATCCCAAACGTATCTTTGTGGGCTCGATCCAAGTCGAGGATGGGACGCGCATACTGGGTTTGACTATAAGAGGCCAAAACGGGGAGCGGTGGCAACGCAAGTCCAACAGGTTTCATATGCGTGTGTGGACCCGGGCTGGTAGGTAAGACGTTGTTGCATCGTGTAGGTATAAGCCGTGCATTCTCAAGTTGTATCGGGTTGCCACTTTAGGGGAGTGATACACCCCACTGTGGGGCCAGCACGGGTATCTACGAGTAGGGAGCCAATCGCAAGTGGGTAGTGGGGTACACCTAGTGGAGGTACGGGCAGACGGCACCTATGTAGTCAGCTAGGGGTACGTAAGGCTATTTATATAGTTTATGTGTGAAGCAATTGGGATCAACCTTTAAGGTGACTAGTGCGGTGCAGTGTAGAAATTGTTCGTTAGTAATTAGGTGTGCCTTTAACGTTATTTTTAACGTTACCTTAAACGTTATCTTTATCTGCTCTTCCATACCTAATAGTTCATAGACATTTACTTGTCTTCCAGCTTATGCCTTAGTCTAGTTATTTTGATAATAGTATTGTTAGAATTATCATACTCGCCAGACTTTATGTCTGACCCCCTCCATTTCTATCCTTTTTCCCCCTCCAGGTCCTCAGGTTGGGCCCAGCTCTAGTGGAGTTTGATTGGATTGCTTTATCTCTCTTGGAAAGCTTGGATCGTTGAAGTAAAGTCCAGCTTGTTATCTTCTTTAATGGCTATTTGTGTAATGGGATTATGTATTTTGGTTTTTATGAAGATGGATATTGTACTTGACTCTGATTTATGGTTTTATGATGTAACAAACATGGTTAATTTCCGCTGCCATAAAATGAAGTTTTAGATTTCCAAGTACTACTTATTATCTATCGTGTTGTAATTTTTCTGTTCTATATTCACTTATAACCTCCATGGAAGTTAATGCATTCCCTTTTTGAGTGACATTAATGGACGTGGGGTGTTACACGTGGTATCAAAGCTTAAGGTTACCAGAACAGATAAATTTTTTAGAAAAACTATTTTTCTAAAGTATTTTGGAAGGAGTGCTTTCAAAAACATGTTTTAATGAGTAATTTGAAGAGGAAAGTTTTTTTTTAAGAAAAACATAATCCCCAATCGCCATATCTTTATCTTTCGAATTCTCCATTTTGAATCTTTCCTTTTTCGTTTCAGCATGGCTGAAGATCTTAACCTACCTGACGGTGTAATGATACCAGGATGGTATAGGAGGCTATTAGAGGCTAGGGTCGCCGCAGGTCCGACCAATGTTCCTCCACCACCAGTTGCACTCGTTCCTCCTCCTCCTCGCGTAGATACTTTTGCAAAGACGTGCAAGGAATTTAAGGCTATGGGTGGAAAACCTTTTCAAGGGTCAGAAACGTTTGTGGAAGCTAGAGATTGGCTTAGGGAGGTGGAAGAATTGCTAGAGATCTTTGAAGTAGAAGCAGGGAGGAAAGTCAAATTAGCAACTTGGTTAATGAAGGGAGAGGCCTCGCTTTGGTGGGAGGTCACTAATGGGGAGCGTCCTGTTGATTCTTGGGCAGATTTCAGGCGTAGGTTTGAGGCGAAGTTTCTCTCAAGGGCAGAAGAGAATCTATATATGGAAAGGTTCTTGACATTAAAGCAAGGAAGCTCGTCAGTGAAAGAATATGTCAACAAATTTAATCAGTTAGCAAGGTTTGACTTGGACTTAGTGAACACGCCGGAGAAGAAGGCTCTGAGGTTCGTTAATGGTTTGAATGAGCCGTTGCAAGGGTTGGCTATGACCCACATCCCTATGGGGGCCACCTTTGAGAATCTTGTAGACATGGCACTCATGCACGAGGAGAAAGGCGCTAAAGCTGATAAGGCACCCGAGAAGAAAGGGGATCAGAAGAAACCACAACAGCAAAACAAGAAGGGTGGTAAAGACAATAATGGCAAGGGAAAGAAGAAATGCTTTAACTGTGGGACACCAGGCCATCTCAGCAAGGATTGCCGAAAGAAAAAGAAGACTGGCTATTTTCACTGTGGCGAAGCGGGACATCTAGTGAAGGACTGCCCAAAGAAGGGGCAGAGGGCAGGAGCTACCTCGGGAGGACAGGTGCAGGCTCTTATGGCACCAGGGCAGGCAAGGGGACAAGTTCAGGCTCTCGTGGTCCCACCATTGCAAGAACGAGGTAGAACCATTTCTGTTGAAAGCTTAGTTTTTCTGTTTGATCATCCTGTCCGTACCTTATTCGATTCGGGCACATCGCATTCGTTTATCTCTACATCATTAGTTGAATCACTACACTTAAACACAAGTTTAGTAGAGGATCCCTTAGTTGTTTCGAATCCAATTGGGGGCTCAGCTTATTTGTCCATGATGTGTTTGGATTTGAAAATTTCTATACTTAGCGTAGAGTTTAGATGTGATGCTTATGTGTTGGGCTTCACGGGCTATGGGCTAATTTTAGGAATGGATTGGTTATCCAGAAATGGAGCCGTACTTGATTGTGAAAGGAGAGTAGTTAGGCTCATGACTTGCCTTGGTAACGCTCTCGAAATCTTTTGTAGTACCATAAATTCCGTTATGCTAAGTTATTTAGAATTGCTTGACGCGTCTGATGAAAATCTACAATCGGTTAGAGTGGTCCGAGAATATTCGGATGTGTTTGAGGAGGTGAAGGGCTTGCCTCCGAAGCGGGAGATAGATTTTCGAATATATCTTGTGGATAATGCGAAACTTGTATCTTTGCCAGTACGCCACATGGCTCCACGTGAAAGGAGGGAACTCGCTAAGCAAGTGAAGGAGTTGCTTGAGAAGGGGTTCATAAGACGAAGTATATCGGAGTGGGGTGCTCCAGTAGTATTTGCCACGAAGGCGGATGGGTGCCTTAGACTTTGTGTGGACTATAGAGAACTTAATAAGCTTACTAAGAAGAACAGACACCCACTGCCGAGGATTGACGATCTCTTCGATCAGTTATTTGGCGCCTCAGTGTTTTCGCAGTTGGACTTAGCCACTGGTTTTCATCAATTGAGAGTGGTTGAGGATAGCATAGACAAGACTTCCTTTAGGACTCCGGACGGTTTCTATGAATGGCTAGTGATGCCCTTCGGTTTGACAAACGCCCCCGCATACTTTGTTGATTTGATGAGTAGGGTGTTTAGGGAGTACCTTAACAAATTCGTGGTAGTCTTTGTAGACGACATCTTGATCTTTTCTAAGGATGAAGAAGAGCATGCCCTACATCTTAGGGAAGTGTTGAAGACCCTACGAGCGCATAATCTTAAAGCCAAATTTTCTAAGTGTCACTTCTGGAGGAAGAAAGTATGATTCCTAGGGCACGTGGTTTCCAAAGAAGGGATAGCTGTGGATCCCGCGAAGGTGGTGGCCATCCAAGATTGGAAGGTCCCTAAAAATGCTACCGAAGTGAGAAGTTTCTTGGGGTTGGTTGGCTACTATAGGAAGTTTATCAAAGACTTTGCAAAGATATCAGCTCCATTGACACGCTTGACGAAGAAGAACCTAGTTTTCACATAGGATGTAGATTGTGATGATGCGTTCCAACGGTTGAAGAGAGCTTTGACCTCAGCCCTAGTCTTAGTGCTGCCAGACGGGAGTAAGCCATTTACCGTTTATACTGACGCTTGTGGGATAGGACTAGGCGCAGTCTTAATGCAAGAGGGTAGGGTAATAGCCTATGGTGGAAGGCGGTTGAGAGCGCATGAGAAGAATTACCCCACGCATGACCTAGAGTTGGCCGCTATTGTTTTCGCGCTTAAGTCTTGGCGTCATTATCTTCTTGGCGAGAGATTCGAATTATTCACTGACCACAAATCGCTAAAATACTTATTCTCTCAAAAGGACTTGAACTTAAGGCAGCAAAGGTGGATGGAGTTCTTAGCATCCTACGACTTCGAGATAGCATATACCCCTGGCAAGGGTAACGTGGTGGCAGATGCCTTAAGTAGAAAAAGATTATCCTTAAGTCCTTTGTTTGTTGAGCGGCGAAGCTTAGAATTCATTTCGATGTTTGACTTTAGACCTTCTGTTGACTTTGTACCCGGTTTGCTAGCATCCTTGGAGGTCGGACCTACGCTTTTGGGATGGATTGGCGAGGCACAGCGAGACGACCCGCAGTTGGTTGAGTTAGTAGAAAAGCTCAAAGGAGGGGAGTCATCAAGCCATCTCCGTAGGTATACCCTAGATGATAGGGGTTGGTTACGTAGGGACAGTAGACTTTGTGTACCAAAAGACGATGACCTAAGGAAGACTATTCTTGACGAAGCACATCGTTCGAAGATGACCATTCATCCCGGCGGGGACAAGATGTACATGGACATGAGACGAGTTTACTTTTGGGCCGGCATGAAGAAAGATGTGGCCGAGTATGTCGCTAGATGCTTGGTGTGCCAACAAGTAAAAGCGGAGCAAAAGAAGCCTGGTGGGTTGCTTCACCCATTGGAGGTTCCACTATGGAAGTGGGAAAGTGTCTCGATCGATTTTGTGGATGGATTACCGTGATCAAGTAAGGGTAATACGGGGATTTGGGTTATAGTAGATAGACTTACTAAGAGCGCCCATTTCATTCCCGTGAAGAGTAAGAGGACTGCTCCATGGTTAGCTTCTGTATACGTCCGAGAAATAGTTCGTTTGCACGGCGTTCCTTCTAGCATAGTGAGCGACCGCGATCCTATTTTCACTAGCGAATTTTGGAGAAGCCTACAAGAGGCGATAGGGACTTAGTTATTTTTGAGCACCGCATATCATCCTCAGACGGACGGCCAAACCGAGAGGGTGAATCGCATTCTAGAGGACCTATTGAGGCTGTGTATCCTAGACTTTGGGGGTACATGGGAAGAGCATCTTCCATTGGTAGAGTTCGCATATAATAACAGCTTTCAGTCCAGCATTGGCATGGCACCTTTCGAAGCTCTTTATGGACGACCTTGTCGTTCACCTACATGCTGGTGAGAATCTACGGATAAGATCTTACTTGGGCCCGATATGATTAGGGAGACTTCGGAGAAGATCGACTTGATTCGAAGGAGGATGAAAGCAGCGCAAGATAGGCAGAAATCTTATGCGGATAAGAGGAGGACAGATCTTGAGTTTGAAGTTGGGGACATGGTCTTTATCAAAGTGTCTCCATTACGGAACGTTGTTCGCTTTGGGTTCGTTGGGAAATTAGCACCAAGGTTCGTAGGGCCGTTTCCTATTAAGGAAAAAATTGGATAGATGGCGTATAGAGTGGAGTTGCCCGAGAGACTTAGTGGTGTACACGACGTATTCCATGTGTCACATTTAAGGAAGTGCTTGCACAAGACTGCGGAAGTGGTAGAGCCGAGCTTGCTTAGAGAGGTGGAGATAGAGCGTGATGCGACAATTCGACGAGCTCCTACATGCATTCTTGGGTCAGAGATCAAGAAGTTGAGGAATCGAGAGGTCAGACTAGTCAAAGTGCAATGGGGAGATAATGAGAGCAATGCTACTTGGGAGACGGAAGAGAAGATGCGTTCGTTGTACCCTTTTCTTTTCGAGGGTATGTCTTTTAATTTCTCCTTTATCGCTTATCTTGTACTTATCTTACCTTTAGAGTATCCTCTCGCTAGTATCTTTGACCTTTAGTTAGGATAATCCTATGGTTGAAACATGTGTTTGAGACATGTTATGTATGATGGATGCAAAGTGGATGCAAGTGTTTGCTAGTGGTTGCTCGTGGACGCATATACACACACTATTAGGCACTAGATCGGCTCAGTCACTTCATATTGCATATTCATATAAATGGATGTATGATGATTGTATTATCATATGGATACTGCATTCGGATGATGATTGTGCACGCATATAGAGATAATATGTAGCATTAGGGAACTTTTGCATACATAATGGACGCATGGCACTATCATGATTTGCATTAAGGAGGTCAACTGAATCAGTGGACCGCCTGATTTTGCATTAGATATGGACATATACACACACTGTGCATTTAAACATGAAAGCATTAGAAGTCTATAAGGACAATAGATGCCTGTGTTTGATAGTTGAGTAGATGGACGATTGGATGTTAGGATAACATTCTTCTTAACTTGAAGATTTCGGGGTCGAAATCCTTTAAGGAGGGGAGAATGTAACACCCCATAATTCTGTTAATATTAATATTCACAAATTAAAGAATAACTAATCTCAGACATGAGAATTGTGGGAAACGGGTTGCGCCATTGTGTTCGTCTCGGAATTCTGGTTGAAATAGAGTCCGAGTTTGCGTGAATTGGACTTCGTATGAAGAAGTTATGGCCATCGGTTGTTTCAGAAAATTCAAAACAGCTCGCAGGAAATTTAAAATTCAAACTGAAAGTGCAGAAGCGGGCTGGACGGGAAAAATTCCCGCCCAGGCAGGTCGACTGGGGAGTCGACACTAGTGTCGACCTCCCCCCCCCCCCCCTCCAGGTCGACTATAGTGTCGACCTGGTCAGTCGGCTAGGCTTTTGACTGAGCCCAATCTTGAGCTGCTGATGTGTCTTTAGGGCTGAGTTGGCAAATTAAATGGTTCAGTTTAGTTCTGAGTTGATCTGACGGTCTAAATAAACCCTAAACTCTATAAATACCTAGGTAGTCTCTCACCCTAATTCATATGAAAAATAGAATAGCTACCGTCATACCGCCGCCATGGAACTCAGTGGAGCCGCCGCCAACTAAGAAGGAAGAAAAGCTAATCTAAACCTAATTCTACTCAACTCTAAAGCAAATCAAGACTCTCTTTTCTTCTCTAAATTGTGAGTATGATGATCTTAACAAGATTATTGTTAAATTAATTAGAATAGGTCATGAATGGATTATGAGTAGATGATGTGAATTGTCATATATGTTGTTGTAAACCTTATGCTATCATGTATGTTATAAATCCTATGCTATGTGGTGATGATATCCTATATGTTGTAAATCATGCTATGATGATGTTATGTATGTTGAGAGTTTCAATGCTAAGTTGTGATGAATCATACATGCTAAAAAGCCATGATGTTATTGCCTATGCTAATTAGTTCATGTTAATCAAATCATAATATTGATATTATTTGGGCTATGTTGATCTATATGACAAATCACATATGCAAGTTTAGGTTGATTAGTAAAAGTTAATGACATATGCCATGACATCTATTATGACATCTAGAATTATGCTATGACATATGTGATATTCTATGCTAGTTCACACCATCATTATGTTGCCTAAAACCCAATATGCAAGTTTATACATAAATTTGGGCTATGATCATATCATGTAAATTGTGACATTTAACAAGTTGACACCTTTTGATCCTTAACATGTGTAGTTTATGCAAGTTTCACCCCTATTATGATTAGATTTATTTTAATTGTCTATATGTTGTGATAATTTATCTTTGTGCTATGTGTTAGACTATTCAAGTCTAGCGTATATTATGCGTTGAACAAGCGAACGTATAACGTGGGGTAGGGGTAATATTAAGGATTTAATAATAAGAAGTTGGGGTGAATTGATATGATTTTGCATGCCATGAGTAGATGACCATAATTGAGTCAATTATGGACATCAATTAAAAAGTGGAGTTAATTAATAATTTGGATAGGGAATTATTAAAATTGGGGTAAAATATTATAAGTAATAATCAATGCTTAGGACACGAGGTTGGACTCGTTTGTGACATAAACCTGCCTGGACCCGCCTGGCAAATCCAGTTGTCACAAATGTCAGCCCAATGTGAGAGGTCCTAGGCCTAAACTAAAGCATAATAGTTGTAAAGACACGAGGTTAGACTCTTTTATGGTGTAAGACTGCCCGAACCCGCCCGGCAAATTCAGTTGCCATAAATGCCAGTCTAATGTGAGAGGTCTTTATGAGGTTATGGCCTGAATGAATTAAAAAATACTTAACCAGATAAACATGTAATGTGGGACATGGGGGTTAAGTAGGTTCCTTGGGTGGCATGAGGAATCTAGTGGGTGGCCTTAGTGGCATGTGAAATACGATTAGTAAGACTTAAACAAACACACATGTAAATGAATATGACTAAGAGGGTTAAGTGGGATGTACTAGTGGACAAGCTTAGGTGGGTAGCTTGTGGGGGCGCATTTCAACCAGTATCCCAAACGTATCTTTGTGGGCTCGACCCAAGTCGAGGACGGGACACGCATACTGGGTTTGACTATAAGAGGCCAAAACGGGGAGCGGTGGCAACGCAAGTCCAACGGGTTTCATATGCGTGTGTGGACCCGGGATGGTAGGTAAGACGTCGTTGCATCGTGTAGGTATAAGCCGTGCAATCTCAAGTTGTATCGGGTTGCCACTTTAGGGGAGTGATACACCCCACTGTGGGGCCAGCATGGGTATCTACGAGTAGGGAGCCGATCGCAAGTGGGTAGTGGGGTACACCTAGTGGAGTTAGGGGCAGACGGCACCTATATAGTCAGCTAGGGGTACGTTAGGCTATTTACATAGTTTCTGTGTGAAGCAAGTGGGATCAACCTTTAGGGTAACTGGTGCGGTGCAGTGTAGCAATTGTTCGTTAGTAATTAGGTGTGCCTTTAACGTTATCTTTAACGTTACCTTAAACGTTATCTTTATCTGCTCTTCCATACCTAATAGTTCACAGACATTTACTTGTCTTCCAGCTTATGCCTTAGTCTAGTTATTTTGATAATAGTATTGTTAGAATTATCATACTCGCCAGACTTTATGTCTGACCCCCTCCATTTCTATCCTTTTTCCCCCTCCAGGTCCTCAGGTTGGGCCCAGCTCTAGTGGAGTTTGATTGGATTGCTTTATCTCTCTTGGAAAGCTTGGACTGTTGAAGTAAAGTCCATCTTGTTATCTTCTTTAATGGCTATTTGTGTAATGGGATTATGTATTTTGGTTTTTATGAAGATGGATATTGTACTTGACTCTGATTTATGGTTTTATGATGTAACAAACATGGTCAATTTCCGCTGCAATAAAATGAAGTTTTATATTTCCAAGTACTACTTATTATCTGTCTTGTTGTAATTTTTCTGTTCTATATTCACTTATAACCTCCATGGAGGTTAATGCATTCCCTTTTTGAGTGACATTATTGAACGTGGGGTGTTACAGCTATTGTTTTCGCGCTTAAGTCTTGGCGCCATTATCTTCTTAGCGAGAAATTCGAATTGTTCACTGACCACAAATCGCTAAAATACTTGTTCTCTCAGAAGGACTTGAACTTAAGGCAGCAAAGCTGGATGGAATTCTTAGGTTCCTATGATTTCGAGATAGCATATACCCCTGGAAAGGGTAACGTGGTGGCAGACGCCTTAAGTAGGAAAAGGTTGTCCTTGAGCCTGTTGTTTGTTGAGCGGCGAAGCTTAGAGTTCATCTCTATGTTTGACTTTAAACCTTCCATTGGCTTTGTACCTGGTTTGCTAGTATCCTTAGTGGTCAGACCTATGCTTTTCAGACGGATTAGTGAGGCACAGCGAGATGAACCACAATTGGTTGAGTTAGTAGAAAAGATCATAAGGGGGAGTCATCGAGCCATCTCAGTAGGTATACCCTAGATGATAAGGGTTGGTTACAAAAGGAAGGTAGACTTTGTGTACCACGAGACGAGAACTTGGGGTAGACCATTCTTGATGATGCACAACGTTCGAAGATGACCATTCAACCCGACGGGGACATGATGTACATGGACATGAGACGAGTTTACTTTTGGGCCGGAATGAAGAAGGACGTGGCTGAGTTTGTCGCTAGATGCTTGGTGTGCCAACAGGTAAAAGCAGAGTAAAAGAAGCCCAGTGGGTTGCTTCACCCATTGGAGGTCCCACAATGGAAGTGGGAGAGTGTCTCGATGGACTTTGTTGATGGGTAACTGAGATCGAGAAAGGGTAATACAGGGATTTGGGTCATGGTAGACAGACTTACTAAGAGCGCCCATTTCATTCCCGTGAAGAGTAAGAGGACTGCTCCATGGTTAGCCTCCGTATACATTCGAGAGATAGTTCGTTCGCACGGTGTTCATTCTAGCATAGTGAGCGATCAGGATCCTATCTTTACTAGCGAGTTTTGGAAGAGCTTGCAAGAGGCGGTAGGGACTCAGTTACGTTTGAGCACCGCGTATCATCTCAGACGGATGGCCAGACCGAGAGGGTGAATCCTATTCTAGAGGACCTTTTGAGGCTATGTGTTTTAGACTTCGGAGGTACATGGGAGGAGCATCTTCCTTTAGTGGAGTTCGCATATAATAATAGCTTTCAGTCTAGCATTGTCATGGCACCTTTCGAGGCTCTTTATGGATGGCCATGTCGTTCGCCTACATGTTGGTGGGAATCTACAGACAAGATCTTGCTTGGGCCCGATATGATTAGAGAGACTTTGGAAAAGATCGATTTGATTCGAAGGAGGATGAAGACGGCGCAAGATAGGCAGAAATCTTATGCGGACAAGAGGAGGACAGATCTTGAGTTTGATATTGGGGACATGGTCTTTATCAAGGTGTCTCCATTACGGAATGTTGTTCGCTTTGGGTCTGTTGGGAAGTTAGCACCAAGGTTTGTAGGGCCGTTTCTTATTAAGGAGAGGATTGGACAAATGGCGTATATAGTGGAGTTGCCCGAGAGACTTAGTGGTGTACACGACGTATTCCATGTATCACATTTGAGGAAGTGATTGCATGAAACCGCGGAAGTGGTAGAGCTGAGTTTGCTTAGAGAGGTGGAGATAGAGCGTGATGCGACGAATCGACGAGCTCCTACTTGCATTCTTGGGTTGGAGATTAAGAAGTTGAGGAATCAAGAGGTCAGTCTAGTCAAAGTGCAATGGGGAGATGATGAGAGCGACGCTGCTTGGGAGACGGAAGAGAAGATGCGTTCATTGTACCCTTTTCTTTTCGAGGGTATGTCTTTTAATTTCTCCTTTATCACTTAGCTTGTATTTGTTTTATCTTTAGTATGTCCTCTCGCTAGTATCTTTGACCTTTAGGTAGGGTAGTCCTATGGTTGAAACATGTGTTTGAGACATGTTATGTATGGTGGATGCATGTAGATGCAAGTGTTTGCTAGTGGTTGCTCGTGGATGCATATACACACACTTTAGGCACTAGATCGGCTCAGTCACTTTCATATTGCATATAAATGGATGTATTTAGTAAAATGAATGTACATTGAATGTGTGTTATCATATGGATGCTGCATTTTGATGAATGTTTGTGCACACATGTAGAAATAATATGTATCGATAGGATTCTTTCGCATACATAATGGACGCATGGCACTATTATGGTTTGCATTAAGGAGGTCAACTGAATCAGTAGATCGCCAGATTTTGCATTAGATAAGGAACATATACACACTCCTTGCATATGTTCATACGACATTAGAAATTTTGTAAGGACAATGGATGCCTGTGTTTGACGGTTGAGTAGATGGACGATTGGATGGTAGGATATGCATTCTCCTTAACATGGAGATTTCAGGGGTAAAATCGTTTAAGAAGGGGAGAATGTAACACCCCATAATTTTAATATTAATGTTCACAAATTAAATAATAATTAATCTCAGATGTGAGAATTAAGGGAAACGGGTTGCGCCATTGTGTTTGTCTCGGAATTCTGGTTGAGATAGAGTCTGAGCTTGCGTAAAACGGATACCGTATGAAGGAGATATGGACGAACGAAGTTAGGCAAAAAATTGGAAGTTGATCGGAATGCACTGGCGCACTTGTGAAGTGCGCCCGTATAAAAATGCACTGGCGCACCTGGGAAGTGCGCCCAAGTCGGGCTAAAAGCCTGCACAGCTTTCTGGTGTGTTCTGATCCATATTGTGACTCATTGCTGAGTCCTTTCTGACTCCTTGCTAAGTCATTAGGGTTGAGGTGTCACCCTATCCTGATTGAATGGTTGTGGTTAACTCTAGGTTCATTCGACGGATATAATTAAATTGAAATTCAATATAAACATGTGTAGACTCAAACCCTAAAATCAAATAAAAATTGGAACAATGGCCGTCATGCTGTCACTTTGCAACCTAGAGTAGCCGCCACCAACTAGAGGGAAAACGAAGCTAATCAAATCAATTCTATTCAACTCTAATCTAAACAATAACGAATCTACTACAAAGGCAAGCTAAATCAATTTCAGAACTCAGATTCCAGAACTCAAGACCTTCTTTGAGTTGTGAGTTCGATTTCTTTAATAAGATAATTAACAATTTAATTAGGTTGAGTTATGATTTGGGTTATACGATTATGTTGTGAATCGTTGACCATTATGTTATTAACTATGTTGTAAATTTGTGATGTTATTATCTATGTTGTAAATCCATGTTAATTGTTGTCTTATGTACAATAATTTCATAATAATGCTTCATATGCTAGTTTGGTTATGTTTGTGGAACTAATTCGTATGTTAAATCATATGTATGTATGCAAGTTTAGATGTTAATTTAGATATGAATCATATGCAAGTTAGTGAGAATCATATATAACCTTACATGTTTCATGACATCTATTTTATGTCTAAATTGGATCTAAAGTTAGACTATGACATGTGTGAGTTGGATGCAAGTTTACATCATAATTTCTATTGCATAAATCACATATGCAAGTGTGTGTGTGTGTGTATATATATATATATATATATATATATATATTTGGAGTATAAATCTTTGTGACTATTGCCTAAACAAGTTTACACCTATAGATTTAGATCTATGACATATGTAGTTTTATGCAAGTTTGTGACTTTGGCCTATGCAAGTTTTAGGTGAAAAATTATATTATATACAAGTTCACACCTTTAGGCCTATGCTTAGATTCTTGACAATAACAAGTTCATGCTAGATATGTGGTAATCCTTATTTGTATGATTAGATCCAATTTGTATGTTATGCAAATTTGCGGCGTCACTTCTTTTATTTGTGTTATATTACTGTTTAGTCTAATATACATATATGTCATTAAGCGAACAAACAACGTGGGGACGATGGGAGTAATACTGAATATACACATATTGATAATTGGTTTGGTATGGCCTGAAAAAGGCATATAATTAATTTAATTTAATTTAAGACATTAATTGGAAAAATGGCATTTATGGACATAAATGAGTCAATTATGGACATAGGCATATTTGGAATTGATTGACAATTTGAATAGGGAAATAAATTCAAATTAGGGATAATTAATTATGTGTAATTAATCGCCTAAGACACGAGGTTAGGCTCTTTTGTGGTGTAAAACTGCCCGGACCCGCCCGGCAAATCCAGCAGCCACAAATGTCAGTCTAATGTGAGAGATCAAGGGCATGAATTAAATGCGTAACAGTTGTAGAGACACGAGGTTAGGCTCGTTTGTGGTGTAAGACTGCCCAGACCCGCCCGGCAAATCCAGCTGCCACAAATGCTAGTCTAATGTGGGAAGTTTTTACAAGGTTACGGTGTTAATGAATTAAGAAACACTTAACTAGATAAACATGTGGTGGGACATGGGGGTTAAGTGGGTGCCTTGGGTGGCTTGTGAAATACGATAAGAAACACTTAACCAAAATTGAAACATGTAAGTGGATATGAATAAGAAGAGGGTTAAGTGGGATGTACTAGAGGTGACCAAGCTTAGGTGGATAGCTTGTGTCAAGTAATGGGGGCCCGTTTCAACCAGTAACCCATAAGTATCTTTGTGGGATCGACCTAAGTCGAGTATGGGACACGCATACTGGCCTTGACTATAAGAGGCCAAAACGGGTTAGCGGTGGCAACACAAGTCCAACGGGGTCATGTGCGTGTGTGGGCCCGGGCTGGTAGGTAAGAAGTTGTTGCATCGTGTAGGTATAAGTCGTGCATCATTGGTGGTATCAAGTTGCCACTTTGGGGAGTGATACAATCCACTGTGGGCCAAGCATGGGTATCTACGAGTTAGGGAGCCGATCGAAAGGGGGGTAGTGGGTACACCTAGTGGAGATAGGGGCAGGCAACACCTGTGAAGGCAACTAGGGGTACGCGAAACTACCATTTTCATTATTAAAGTTTTGTAGGCGGGATCAACTTTTAGGGTGTTTGGTGTGGTGCAGTGTAGTAATTTATCTTGTAGTGATTAGGTGCGCCTTTAACGTTATCTTTGTTCATCTTATTTCCTTTGTTTGCTCTGCCATACCCAATTGTTCACAGTCATTTCCTTATTTTCCAGCTTATGCCTTAGCCTAGTTATTTTGATAATTATATTGTTAAAGTTATCGCACTCGCCAGACTTTATGTCTAACCCCCTTTGTTTCCACCTCTTTTCTTCCTTCCCCCCCCCCCCCCAGGTGCTCAGGGTGGAACTAGCACTAGTGGAGCTTGATTTGGATAGATGTATTTCTTGCTTTTAGAAGTTGCTTGGATCACTGATGTAAAATTTCAGCCTATCTTATTTATGGCTATTGTATGTTGGGGTTATGTCTTTCAATTTATGTACTCTGATTTAGTCAAGATGGATATTGTGTACTTTGACTCTAGTCTTTGGTCTTGATGATGTAATCAAACTTATGTGTTTACCGCTGCAATGAATAAAGTTTTAAATTTTTAAGTACTGTTTATATCTGTTTTGTTGTTAAGTTTTTGTTCTATATACACTTAAAACGCTCCATAGAAGTTAATGCATTCCCTTTGTGAGTGACATTAATGGACGTGGGGTGTTACAGTCTCCAACTTCAAAAGATGAAATCTCAACACTGCAATACTCGATCTGACCCAAGCAATAATGCAAAACAAAACAACTCGGATAAGGACTAACATTCTCATGGAAGTAAATCAACTTAAATAAAATATTCAATGAAATGCATCAGTAACTTAAAGGATGTTTGGGATCACCATCCTCTAAGGATCCGTTAAACTAATATCATATAATATAATACACTACTATAATAGTGTCTATGTTTAAATATATTATTGAAAATAATGTAAGCGAGATTACCATTGTTACCCTTACACCGTTTATACCATTATGGTACAGTTTGCATATAACACACCAGTACGTCGGCGGATAGGGATGCGTCGTGATACGACAACGCTAAATCAAAATTGTAAGGAGCTCGATCAGGATAATATGACAAGGCACGCGAGGAATACCCACGGTAGGATTCTACCGATGCATGCCCGGACCGGTGGTAACGGATAGCCGCAACTGTCGCCCACCTCGAACAACACTCCCATAATCATGGGTGGCCACCAATCAAATCACAAAGTAATAGATATGGTTCGAAGAAATGTGTCCGATGGAGGTGCGACCTCACTTAATCACGGTATAGCACCTGTTTTAGTCATTTTAATTATGACCCGAAAGTCAAGGCTATCCGTCAACGTTCTCTTTCTTCAATCCAGTGATCGCCACCAAACCATCCTACTTCATTCTCGAACTCCACTACGTACACAGTTGTTAAAGTGGTTTTCGGTATTGGTGGAGAGTATGACAATATCCGATTCCGGTCTCTTTAACAACCAAACGTTTACATTTTTCACACCGTGGCCATTTTAATAAAATCATATCTTGAAATAAATTGACTTAAGAAATTTCTTTAATTCAAACCAAACAGTTTATGAATCAACTCCATATATAAAATTATTTCAATTCATAGTCAGTCAAATCCATATATAAAATCATAGTCAGTTCAATGTTTAAGTCAATTCAAAATTCGCATTTAATTAATTTAAAATCAAATTCATTGAATCAAGTATCATTATATAAATTTAAATCTTTAAACTGTAAATTTAAATCGCAAAATCAAAACTTATCCACCTATTGAGTTTATTATTAAAGTTTATAAAATATATGTATAATAAGCATTGAAAATATTATTTATAAGTTATAAATTTATATAAAAAATAACTTTATAAACATATATAGGTTTAAAGTAATATAGAAATAGTTTTAAAAAGAATAATTTATTATAATATATTAATTTAAAGTTAAAAATACATATATGATTAAATTATATAGTTTAAAATAAATAAATTATAAGTAAAATATTAAATAAGCATTTAAATACATTTTTACTCATAAAATCATTTTAAAACATATAATTTAGAATTTACAAAATTTAAGTATAAATATTTAAAATATATATATATATATATATATATATAATATAAGATCTTAAATTAATATTATTAAAATCAAAATTTCCAAATCATTTTAATTCGAAAACATGACCAACGGTGTCCGTATATAGTTTTCTACCCTATGGTCAAGTGATACGGATATTTCTCATTTCAACCCGCAATTTATAAAATTTCTACGGGTTTATCATTTCAACCCGCAATCCCAAATTCAGTAAAAATCATTCAGGTCTATCATTTCAACCCATAAAGATTTTTCCCTCATCTAATGTCCGTTCAGGTATGTATTATTTCAACCCTTAGTGAGTTTTCCTAAACTAGGGGTATCTGCAACATAAAAAATCATCACATATCATCAATCACATCATAGTCATATAAAATCAGTGTACATACATGTCATATGAATATCGTATCACATATGAAAGTGTATATTCTAAACAAACAATTTCTGTTGACAATCCTATACATTTCATAACAGTTCGTTTAGTTGATCTAACATCTATGAAGTAATGTGAGTCAGGTGTGAGATAAACTCACCTTTCGTGGCATAGTTGAAGACGAACATATGAATGCAGAATTGCAATGATGGTAACCAGGCACAACGTAATGGTTTCAGCTCATTGATCACTTAATATTATTATTTTTCATAAGAGAAGGACAGGGAATGTCTCAAAGGATTGGTAAGGCTACTGGGTTTCAGAACGATCTTTAAACTCAACACCAAACCGACTTAAAATATAAACACAACATTTACTTTTACAAAATATTATATATATTTATATATATACAGATACGAATGGTAAAATCATAACATATATATAATTCAAATTCAACACACACACTAAAATTTTTTATAAATTTATATATTATACAACACACCAAAACTATATATATAATAAATATACAATGCAAGCTCACACACACAAAAAACATTAAAACCATTGTACGCATATATAAACATTGAAAGAAATATATATATACACTTTTTTTTAACAAATAAATTTTCAAAACAAACTCAACACAAATACACATACACACAATGCTGTACCCACACCATTTCACAAGCAAGAAACACACTTAAAGCTTGTATATTATAGATTATATATAACCTATATACATACATATAAATTTTCCTTCAAAACAAATAGATCCAAAACAATACATTTATTATTATAAAATATAAATATTTATTACATACACACAAATACAAACGCAATTACGCACAGTATTATAAAATACACACTCACTACAATAACTACACGCATACAGTATGAGTCACGCACCACACACTAGAAAAAAAAGTACTACACAAAACCCACACATGCCCACAAACAGGAATGCACATGCACAATACACTACGCGCCACACACAAAACAATACACAAAATCAATTAAATATATATACCTTCGCAAACTATATGTTATATATATATAGACAACCGTTAAAAATATATATATATATACATGCATATTAATAATAAAATAAAAATTCAAACAAAAATATATATATTCATATATATACACACACACACTGAATATATATATATATTTAAAAATCAACACACATTCACCACCATTTCAAAGTCCAATATATATATATATATTAACACACACAAAACTATTATATATATTATAAAATTTAAAATACACATAAAAACATCACCCAAGATGCCATACAATCAATATATGCACACGCATGGAAAATGCATTACACACACTGCACACACAAACACAATTACATATATAAATACATATTATAAAACACACACTTAACACACAGTCAACAACTCCAAAACAAAATATCATACCCAAAAATTAATACACACCCAAAATATTTAAAAAAAAGAACTCACGCCTTAGGGGAGAAGAGGGGCTCGGCTAGGTTCAGGTTTGTGCTGAGGAGTTGGCTCGCGGGAAGGTTTCTGTGGGGGATTACTCAGACCATCATGGCACTGGGGATGGTGCGGAAAAGGGGCTTCAGGTGATTGCGAACTAAACAGGAGGGAGGGCAATGGTTTGGTGAAGGCCTTGGCGAGAAGGGATGGATGAAGAAGAAAGCGATAGGAGAGAGAAAAAAAAGAGCAGATCGGTAAAGAAAAAGGGGAAGGCATTTTATATAAGGGGAGCGGTTTTTTTCTTGTGAAGAAGATTGGGATGGATGACATGAATACAAAAGGAACAGCTAAAAGGAAAAGGAACAGAGTAGGTTATAAGGAAATGGGAATGGAAAGTTCTAAATTGTTGTATTATTTCCACGAACTAATGCTTGGAAAGTGACAACAGCTTTGAACAAAAAATTAGGAACCGAAGGAGTTATTGGGAAGTAATCAATGTTTAATAACAAATAGTTTTTTAAAAGGGAATTAAATAATTGTTTCACAAAATCAAAGGAACTAAAGGAAATAATTAAAGAAAATGGGACGGTGTAAATGTAACGAACTAGAATTTTTAATGATTAACATATAATAAAAATTTCTATTTTCTGAATATCTAATGAATTTAATAAAATTTAAATACAAATATTGTTTTAAAATATTATATATGAGTTTGTACAAATTTTTTTTTGATTTATTTTGATGTAAATAACTTAGTTTAAGGTCATATCTAAGTTTATTTAATAAATATTTCAATATTAATAAGTGATAATATTACTTTGGTTTTGTAAAATAATATATATTTTTCCACAAAGATTTGTTATATATCTAAATCTAAATTCTAAAATTTATATTCGATAAATTTGTATGAAGAAGTATGTTTGAAATATTAACTATTTTATTTTAAAGAGAAAAAATATATTAAGTATTTTATAAATCCCATGTAAAATATTGGTTACACATATATGTATTGTAAATTTGCTTCATTTATAATTATAACCAAAGTCTAGCTAAAAAATATAAATTTAACAAATAAATAATTAGTGATTTTTGGCAAGCATGCATTGCTAGAATTTTTAAAATAGGATTATGTGTCATATTGTGGTTAACATGCATGGAGAGGTTCATAAGAGAAAGCCAAGTAGCCCCTTAGGTGATGTATGCATGTAATAAGTTTCATGAGAGAAACATGTGTCCATTATTCAATTGCTAATTTACCCTTGAAACATTTCTATTTAAGGAGGAACCAAGGCTTCATTTTCTGAATACATTCTGCTGTTAGCATCATCTTCCTCACGTCCTTCTTTTGGCCTCCCATTTTCACATTACAGTAAAGAGAAAATCACTCCCTACTCCATTCAAAAATCAACACCTTCTGAACCACTCAATTTTAGCCAAAACGATTCACATGAAAGTTGTTCCTATCGTCATTCCTGATTTTTAGAAATTAACGGATTCCTCTTTCATCAACCGTCAAAAGAGAAATCTCTTTTTTTTTTAGAAAAATGTCAATTTGCAAAGGAAACTTCTAAAAATCTTTTTTCCCAATCCAGAGAGAATTAATCAGCGCCGTTGCGATCAGCAACTGATGTAGTATTTTTGGTGAAAGTTTGAGAGGTTTCTGTGTCGATGATTTTTAATGTTTGAAATTAGGTTTCGAGATTGCTAGAGAATCTTGCGACGATAGGAGAAATGGAGTTTGGGTTGACGAGGATGGAGAGATCTTCGATTCGGTGTAATTTGGTGGATTTCAAGGAGAAAAAGTGTCGATACTTTTGATGTAGCATGCGTTTTACTGTGCGACTCCAGGCCATGGCGTGACGATCGGATTTTTGTTTCTAAGCTTCGAAGTCGAGGCGATGGGGTGCAATGGGCTAAGGACGTGAAGAGAGACATGTTGATGAGTTCGAATTTGAGTTTGGTAGGAAGAAATGCTTGTGCAAGTGCACGGTGCACAAGGATTAGATGGGTTCCATTTATGTACGGGAGCAAGGCATGAGGGAGAAGAAGGAAGGGAGGAGTGGATCGGTGCTTGCTTGTTGGGCTTGGGCATATTGTTTAGGTATAATCTCTTTTAATTTAAATTTAAGTTAAGTTAAACTTTATCAGCTCATATCTCACTCGTTTTAACTCGGATTTAAACATCGCTGGATGTGTTAGAATTGTATCGGAAAATAGAATCCAACAATACATAGATTTGGAATTTTAGCTAAGAAAATTTTTATGGAAAATAATATGAAAGGTCCGTACATATATATGACAATATATATGTATATATAACAAGTGTTGTTAATTCAATTCCAATATATAAAATTAGCAAAAATTGCCAGTTGCTAATTGAAGTGGATAGAGAGCAGTGCGAGTAGCGGTAGCAGTGTTCGTCAGCCTGTTCGCTCTGATAATGAAGATATTGGAGTTTTGATGGTGAGAACAATTAATTTAATCATTTATTTTAATTAATTAGAAGTGATTAAAATGTGATGTGGTGATTTATGATGATTGTTTGGATATGGATGTTATGGTGTGAATGGATGTGCATGTAAATTAGATGACACTGAACACTGAAAAGCATTATTGGCCGTAACGCTTGTGCACAGCTGAATGGTTGTTATTGATGATGATTATTATATATAATCATCTGGCTTATATGGTTGATGTATTATGTTTGTATAATGCACACACAACACCTTGGTTGTGGAATGATACAGATGATCGATTCAATGATTCCTTCCATATGAATGAGAATTTGATTTTTCAAATATTAAAATATTATTTTAAGCCGTTTTTTCAAAAGAGGCTTGGAAAGTTAAATATAATATTCTAAAATATTATATACCGATCGTTCTAGGATGATAGAGAGGATGGTGTCTAGGCTTCGGTTTGGAAATCCAATTTCATGCTCTCCCTGGCTATCCCTAACTGGTCCGACGAACGAAACGGTTAATTCAAAATATAATTTGAATTTGAAATTTTGGTAAAGCATAAAAACCGAGGGACCATTTATGAAATTCAAATTTAAATTTAAATCTAAATAAAAAGGGTTTGAATTCCTATGGTTCGCAACTTATTTAAATTTAAATTTAGTTTTAGAAATGATTTTGATTTAACTCGAAAATCGGTTTGAAATTTAGTTGTTTTGGAAATTTTAAATTTAAATTCAAAAGGATTTGAAAGAATTATATTTAAATTGTTTTATAACGCGCTACGGCACGATAGTTTGTAAATATCAATTTAAATCTTCAAATGATTATAACTTTAACTTTTGAAATCGGTTTGACTTGGAACTAGAAACGTAGATTTTCAAATATTAACAGTTTTTGAATAGAAAAGAAAATTTCAAATTTCAGCATATGATCTTCAAGTTATGTTCAAAACAAAATTGAAAAAAATCGCTGTACGTGCAGTTCGGCGACCATAACGAAATTTCAAATAAAACCAGTTTTAATTTAGAGAGAATTCATGATAAATCTTACTTTGTTAACTCAAAGTAATTAGAAATGAATTATTTTAAATTTTTGAATTGATTTGAAATCGATTTGGATTAATTGGCTATTGCAGCTCTTTTAGTAACGTTCAAAACGTTATTATCTCATTTCCAAAGACAAATGTGTTTTTGAAACTTATAAATCGTAAACCATTATTTTAAATGGTTAAAGTATTTTTTAAATGGTTTGGAAGATTTTAAGTGATTTAATACAGAATTATTCACTAATTCTAAAAAGTTAGAATTTAAAAAGGTAATGAGTTGGATGGAGTTTGTGACGGATATTCGATATGTGATTCAAAGGTTGAACAAATACTATCAGAGGCACTAGAAAAATATTTACACCAAGGTTCTGATAGTGCTTGTTGAGTTGAGAATTTATATTGAATATAAGTCGTTTAACTCGATTCAAACTTATGTTTGCATATAAACTGTTAGGATTATCATTAATGGACTTCCAATCCAAATAAAGATTCGATAAACTTAAAGACATAGGGAATCAAAGGATTTTTGTTTTGAGCATAAGGATCGAAGGGCTTTGTGGGAATAAAGGTTTGTAATTCGAATATTTTGTTTTCAAAGAAAAGTTAAAATGATGAAAGAATTTATCCAACCTTGACATTTTAAACTAATTAAAATAATTGGAAGGAGATTGGATTGAAAAACCCATATGATCCATGACTATCGATTTAAGGACATGCTTATTACTTGGGAAGTCCGGGATCGGATTTAAGTCTGAAACCATTCCAAGTAATAATACGATGCATGAAGAAAATTCAAGACTTGGAATCGACGAATGAAGACCGTGGTTCTTTCCATCGAACGGACTGATTGCCGATTGGTTTCTTTACTGATAGCTACAGTAGAGAGATGCCCCTATTCGGAGTGGCAGGAAGTCCGAATGTGCTGGGAGAACTTTCGGATTTCTTCCATTCAGACCCAGGACGGACTTGTATGGATGGTGTGTCTGACATTGAAATTGACCGCATAGCACTGATTTCCATTAATGTATATCGGATTTGTGGCAATATATTATCCCCATCTCTAAGTCATATGAACTTAGAGGGTATGCATTGATTTAAATCAGTGATATGTCGTGAATTGTCAATGTGACATACCCGAGTTATGAAACGAGCTATTGATGATCAAAGAATGGCTTATCGAAGCATATGACGTGACAACGACAAACCTCACACCCCAGATTGATGAGAAACTAGCGGTTAGGTTTTATACTTATATATGAATAGATGATGAAGTTGTGCTGCAGTGGGAAACCACTTATGAACCTGGGGAAGTTGGGTATGTTCGGGGGGCCGTGTCTGGTCGAAAACCGTTGATCTTGTTGAACCTGTGATTTTTTGTTTGATGATAACAAACATTTTTTAATGTGTTTGAAACTGTACTGTTTACTGCTCTTCACATCATACTGGAATAAAAATATTTTTGTCTAATAATGCTCCTACACAGAAATTGAAAATTTACATAAGCATTTATTATTCAAAAATCATATTTTTATTTCATAATCAAAACAGTACAATACTTTCTGAACTCTCAGCTATACAAATTTTCACTCATTATTTCAGTACAAATGAATCTCACTACATGTTTCACTCTCACTCATCAATACATTCTTACTGTCTCTTTATCCTGTTTTGCTCCTGTTGCATCATCCTGAAACCTGTCACAAAAAAAAAAAAAAAAAAAAAAATGCACACAGTAGACTGGAACTAAAATTTTATTTTATAATTTTTTATGTGCCTCAGATTTTCTGTGTGTTTTTTTCATCATTTTTTCTGACTTGCCTGACACATATTTTACAAGTATGGCACAATACTATACAAGATCAGAAACGATCAAGTATAGCAAGAATGCCAAATACTTGTGTATACCAAAACCAACACATTCAAGTTGGATCAAGAATGGTATCTGTTTTTTTCATTTTTGTGTTACAGGGTCACAGAAGCATATATGGCAACAATAACAAATCAGTTCAGGTTCAAGCAGCATTCAAAGAGAAATGGTCAAAGCAGTGTGCACAAGATTGCACAAGGTTTCAGAGCTACATATGGAAAGCATTCAAACTGCATGGATTTCATATGCAATACAGGAAATTCAGACGTACACAAGGCAGCAAACATGCAACATGACATTGCAGGATGGAAATATATGGCAAGTTGTTCAGCATTAAAAAAAAAAAAAAAATCCTGTTTTCTATTTACATGAAACTAAAGCATGTGCAAATGAAGCAGATTTGATTTACTAGATTGGAAATGAACACAATTAACATGCAAGAATTATCTGGACATAATTAAGTGGTGATGGCATTTAATACAGTGGAAAAATTCGACATCAAAGAATAAAATGAGAGCCTAAAATCATGCAGTTTGTTTTCTGAAGATTTTTTGTGAATAATGGTTGACAAGATAATCAGTTTCCACTTATCTTGTTTCCTGGTTTGAATTGTTAAAATTGTAAATGTTTTAACACGACTTTATGGGCAATACAATTTTAGGGAAGTGTTTAATACATTCTTGGGTAATTGTTTTTTTTATGTTAATCAATCAATCCCAAGCTCATTTTTGACAAGGAAATTTTTCTCTGGAAATCAATACACACAGTAAAATGGGCAAGCAAGAAATCAAAATCTTCCGGAAATGATTCAATTTATTCAAGGGGATAAATTAATATATTTTTTAGGATTCAATCAAGCAATACACGCAGGCAACAAACAAAAGCAGTGAATAAATTAGTTCATTCATATATGGAAAGATCAATTCGTGCAAGTCAATATTTGTTTCCAGGTGGCAATTCATTTTTCCAAATTCATCGATGGACAAATTCATGTCTATAGTCATCAATTCAATCAGAAAGGGAAATCATGGAAAATTCAGAATAATTAAAAGAGGAAATTCACGAAAAATCCTTCCAAATATTCATCAAACCAAATCAAGCAAGTCATAAGTGAAATCAAAGAATAAGGGTTCGAATTTCCCCTATAAATTCACATGTTTCCTCATAGGTAAAATCATCCAACTCATTCGAAATCAACTAAACCCTACAATCAAATCAAAGAGCTTACAGTGTTGGATTGGAGCAGAAAGACATTCGGAGTCAAGCTAGAAAGCGTCGCAAATCATCTGGAACAAAATCAAAGCCATCAGAACCTCAAACTAAAGAAACCCCAGCCGCCTTGTTTATTTGCTTGAAGAAATAAAGAAAAAAGGACGACGGATTTCTAATTGAAGCTACAAAGGGGGTGTTTTCATTTAAGGGCTTTTTGTTTTAATTTTTAATGTACTCTGTTTAGTTCTGTTTGAAAAACAATCTGTGGTTTACTAGTTACGTCCGTAAAACTAGGGTGTACAGATTACGGTTTTGTGATCTGGGAAAATCTGGTCTAGGGATTTTAGATCAGTCTAAGACTTCGAGCGTAGGTTTAAATCAGTAGCAGGTGTTGCAAGTTTGCAAAACTCTTTAGGTGGTAGCAGGGTTTGCAAGTTTATTGAGTGTTTGTAAGCGGGAGACTGTTTTAAATCCTAGTAGATATCTTAGTAATGCAGCAGTAGGCATAGTTTGCCGAAGCTGGGTAATTTCTGTGTGTTTCTTTTATTGCATTCCTTATTATTCTGTGATTGTTCTAAATATTGGATAAACCCTATTCACCCCCCCTCTAGGGTTAATCTTGATCCTACAATTGGTATCAAAGCCTGTGTTTATTTAACTCTAGAGTCATGACATCAATGAATAATGCTTTTTCTGAGGGACAGTCTATTGCTAGACCACCCATGTTTAATGGTAGTGATTACGCGTATTGGAAAGCTAGAATGAAAATCTATCTTGTGTCTGTTGACTATGATGTCTGGGATATCATTGAAACTGGTTATAAACCACCCACTATAATTGTTAACGAAATAGAAATGCTTAAACCAAAAGATAAGTGGGATGCGAATGATAAGAAACTTTACTCTATTGATTCTAAAGCTATGAATGCTTTGATCTATGCCTTAGATAAAACTGAATATAACAGAATTTCTCATTGTAAAACAGCTAAGGAAATCTGGCATACACTGCAGGTCACTCACGAAGGAACATCGCAAGTGAAAGAATCTCGTCTTGCTCTATTCAGCAATGAGTATGAAAATTTCACTATGCAAAAGGATGAGAGTATCAAGGACATGTATGGACGTTTTTCTGTGCTAGTGTACAATGCTAGAGCCCTTGGAAAAGTTTTTACTGAAGTTGAACTTGTGAGGAAGATTCTGCGTGTTTTGCCAATGAATTTCGAGGCAAAAGTCACAGCTATTCAAGAATCAAAGGATCTGAGTAAGCTGAGCATGGAGGAGCTTGTTGGAAATCTAATGACGTATGAAATGGAGCTAAAATCACGAGAAGATCGCAACAACTCTGATCTAAAGAAGAAATCAATTGCTTTGTCCAATACTGTCAACAGCGATGGCGAAGACCCCATCGAACAGCTTGCAATGGCCGTTAGACAAATTGCAAAGTGGAGCAAATTCAAACCTCGAAGAAACAAACCAAAATCCAACAAGCTGAAGAACTCTGGCAATTCAGATGAGGAACCACTTTGCTACAACTGCCAGAAACCTGGACATCTGAAACCAAACTGTCCCCTTCTTCAGCACAAAAGGAACAAGAAGAAAATGAAAGCCTTTTCTATAACTTGGGACGACGAGGAAGGAGAAGAAGACTCAGATAGCAGCGAGGAAGAAAGTAACCTATGCTTCATGGCAAAATCAGATTCAGAAGATGGTAGAGAGGAATCGACTGAGGTATACAGTTATGATGATTTGTTTTTAATGTGTAAACATCTTTCTGAAATCATTGATACACTAGAAGCAAAAGTAGAAAAACTTAAAGCAAAAAAATTTAGAACTACCGACTCTCAAGTCCACCATTGAGAATCTTGAAAAAGAAAATTTGACTTTGAAAGAAACTGATGAGATTAAGAGAGAGAATTTTATTAAAAGATGCACTTCACTTGTGGACGAAAATACAGCACTAAGAACCAAAGTTCAGAATCTTGAAGTCACCTTAAATAAGTTTTCAATTGGACAAACATCTTTCAAAATGTTGCTAGGAAACCAATTGTTTGCTAACAATGGAAAAGGACTAGGTTTTGGTAAAGTTCAAAATGATGTGACTGTGATTGACAATGCAAAAGGTAGAAGCATCTTTCCTAAGTGTGTAAAGTGTGGGGAAATTGGCCATAAATTTGAAAATTGCAAGACTATGAATAAAATCAGAAAATCCACTAGAGTTTGGGTTCCTAAACACTTGGCACACAATTACCATAAATTTTGGAACACAAATAAGAGGACAAAACAAATGTGGGTTCCAAAAGATTCTTGCTTTCATCATACTTCAGTCACTGATATTTTTGGACCTAGGAACGTCTCTAGGTCATCTTTCTCTCTTCTTGTGTAGGTATGTTGGCGGGTTAAGGAGCAACAAAAATGGTATTTGGATTCAGGTTGCTCCAGACATATGACAGGAGACAAGAGATTGTTCCTTAGCCTAGAAAGATATAAAGGTGGGAGTGTGACATTGGGTGACAGCAGCAAATGTAAGATTATTGGTAAGGGAAAAGTAGGTAACAACATTTTTGCCTTAGCTGATGTCTTATATGTTGATAATTTGTATCACAATCTTATTTCCATAAGCCAACTGTGTGACAAAGGAATGAATGTAGTTTTTGACAGTGAGATTTGCAAGATCATTGATACATGCACTGGAAAAGTTGTTTTTCCTGGCAAAAGAAAAGGAAATATCTACACACTCTCTTTTGATGATGTAACTGTTTCTAGATGTTTGGTTGCCACTGAAGAAGAGGCAGTTTTATGGCATAGAAGGCTAGCACATGCTAGTATGCATCTCGTTGAAAAACTAGAAACAAATGAGCTTGTCAGAGGTTTACCTCATCAGAAATTTAAAAATAACAAAGTGTGTAAGGCTTGCTCCATGGCTAAACTTAGTCGCTCGTCATTCCATCCAAAAAATGTTGTTAGCACTTCACGTGTTCTTGAATTGATTCATATGGATTTGTTTGGACCTACTGCTACTGCTAGTTTAAATGTTAAACGTTATTGTTATGTACTGGTTGATGATTACTCTAGATTTACATGGGTTTATTTTCTAGCCAAAAAGTCTGAAACTTTTGATTATTTTTCAAAGTTTTCAAAACTTGTTCAAAATGAAAAAGGTGTTTCAATTAAAACTTTGAGAAGTGATCATGGAGGTGAATTTGAAAACTTTGTTTTTGAAAAATTCTGTGAAGAAAATGGCTTTAAACATGAATTTTCTGCTCCTCGAACACCTCAACAAAATGGCGTGGTCGAAAGGAAAAATCGTACATTGCAAGAGATGGCTAGATCTATGTTATGTGAATATAAATTACCTCAAACCTTCTGGGCTAAGGCAGTTAATACTTCATGCTATGTAATGAATAGAGTCATGATTAGACCAATACTTAATAAAACGCCATATGAACTGTGGTTTGACAAAATGCCTAACATCTCATATTTTCGAGTTTTTGGATGTCCTTGTTATATTCTGAACACAGGAGATCAACTTAGAAAGTTTGAAGCAAAAATAGTTGATGGAATCTTCATGGGTTATTCTTCAAGGAGCAAAGCTTACAGAATCTTCAATAAACAATCAAGAACAATTGTGGAGACCATTAATGTGAAGTTCAATGAATCAGACGTAGAGATGGCTTCTGAAAATGATAAAGATGAAGGTGGTGTGGAAGAAGGCGAGAAAGATAGCCATGAAGTTGAGGAAAACAACGAAGAAGTCACAGAAGCAACAGCTGAAGCTGAAAGGCTGAAATTCAAACCCAATCATCCTCCAGATTTGATAATTGGAAGCCCAACGGCTGGCGTTCGCACCCGTTCCTCTCTCAATAAGAATGTTTGTTCTTTCTGTATTCACAATGCTTTTATTTCTGAAATAGAACCAAGTTCATATGATATTGCTCTTAATGATGAATCTTGGATTTTAGCTATGCAAGAGGAACTTAACCAGTTTGAGACGAATAAAGTCTGGAAGTTGGTGCCTAGGCCAAAAGACTATCTAGTTGTTGGAACAAAATGGGTGTTTAAAAATAAACTTGACGAATCTGGTAATGTAATTAGAAACAAAGCTAGGTTGGTTGCTCAGGGATACAATCAAATTGAAGGCATTGATTTTGATGAAACATTTGCTCCAGTTGCTAGGTTAGAAGCAATTAGAATTTTGCTAAGTTTTGCATGTTTTAAAGGTTTTAAACTTAAGCAAATGGATGTTAAGAGTGCCTTTTTGAATGCTGAGCTGAAAGAAGAAGTTTTTGTTGAAAAACCCCCTGGATTTGAGAGTCATGAATTTCCGAATCATGTGTACAAACTTGAAAAAGCATTATATGGTCTTAAGCAGGCTCCTCGAGCTTGGTATGACTGTCTTTGTTCATATCTTTTGGAAAATGGTTTTAAAAAGGGATGTGCTGACACTACTCTGTTTCTATTACATGATGGTAATGATTTCTTGATTGTTCAGATTTATGTTGATGATATCATTTATGGTGCTACTAATGATATTTTGTGTGAGAAATTTGAAAAAGTCATGCAGGACAAATTTGAGATGAGCTTGGTTGGAGAGCTAAAATACTTTCTTGGATTTCAAATCAAACAGAGCAACAAAGGAATCTTTATTTCTCAGACCAAGTATGTAATGGAGCTGTTGAAGAAATTTGGAGTTGAAGATGCAAAACCAATGAGAACACCAATGAGCCCAACAACTAAGCTTGACAAAGATGAAAAAGGTGTTGCTGTTGATCAGAAAAAATATCGCGGTATAATCGGTTCACTTCTCTATCTCTCTGCTTCTAGACCCGATATTATGTTTTCTGTCTGCTTATGTGCTCGTTTTCAATCTAATCCAAAAGAATCTCATTTAAAAGCCACAAAACGAATTCTGAGGTATTTGTTGCACACACCAAAACTTGGCTTGTGGTATCCATCTAGTGACCATTTTGATTTAGTTGGTTTTACTGATGCTGATTATGCTGGCTCACTCACTGATAGGAAGAGCACTAGTGGAACTTGTTTCATGCTAGGACATTCTCTTGTTTCTTGGTCAAGTCGTAAACAAAATTGTGTTGCATTATCCACCACTGAAGCTGAGTATATTGCATTAGGAAGTTGTTGTGCACAGATTTTATGGATGATGCAAACTCTTTCAGATTTTGGCCTATTCTATAAACAAGTTCCTTTGAAATGTGACAGTAAGAGTGCAATAGATCTATCAAATAATCCTGTACATCATTCACGCACAAAACACATTGATGTGAGACACCATTTCATTAGAGATCATATTGCTAGTGAGGACATTTGTATTGAATTTATTCCAACTGAATCCCAACTTGCGGATATTTTTACTAAACCCCTTTCTGAAGATAGATTTTGCAGATTACGATTGGATTTGGGAATTATAGAAATTAATTAATCTCTTTGCATTTTTGGGTAAATTTTTTCTTAAGATGTTCTGTTATTAATTTCATTTTCTGGCAAATTAATCCAATCTTCAAATCATCAAGAAAAGAACAGTTTATTTTGGACATTTATAATAAAATTGTGACTGTGTTAGATCTCAGAATATGAGATGGATGAAAGCTTCCCTATAACCCTGATTTGATTGAATGTATTTTATAATATGAGTAATTTAGGAATTATTTCTCACGTCCATCTCTATCTATATCACCCTTCTATCATCCATTATTGTTCTCATATATTAAGGGGATTTTGTATATAATAATAATAATAATAATAATAAGTATTTCTCTGATCTCATTTAAAAATCCAAGCTCTGGTCATGCATGGTCATGAGTTTACTTATTTAATTTCATGCTGCAACTAATCCCATTTAAAAATCCAAGCTCTGGTTATGCGTGGTTAGTGTGCTCTTGAGATTAAAAAAAAAGAAGGAAAATGTATATAGAATCCTCCCTGGTATATGTTAACTAGCTTTCCATTCCATCTTCTAAATTGTGAAATGTATTCCTGTCTTACAGATTATCACGATTTTTTTGTTTGATTGATTGGGGTTTGCGGTTTCTGATTCTGTTAAATGAATTGATCTCTTACTATGGTCCATATCATTTGTAAATGTCCAGCCCTGTTCATCTTTTGATGATTACAAAGGGGGAGAAAGAGCTAAGATTTTGTTACATATACAGACATCTATAGATTTTATTTTTCCATTAATGCAAAAAGTTTAGTTATTTTCTATTCTTTTTAAATTTTTTGCTATGTCAGTTTACTATTATAGGGGGAGCACATATATAGGGGGAGTTCTCATTTTTTTTCCATACCAAACACATTTTGCTGTATTCAAAATCTTAAGTATGTTTGTCATCATCAAAAGGGTGAGATTGTTGAACCCGTGATTTTTTGTTTGATGATAACAAACATTTTTTAATGTGTTTGAAACTGTACTGTTTACTGCTCTTCACATCATATTGGAATAAAAATATTTTTGTCTAATAATGCTCCTACACAGAAATTGAAAATTTACATAAGCATTTATTATTCAAAAATCATATTTTTATTTCATAATCAAAACAGTACAATACTTTCTGAACTCTCAGCTATACAAATTTTCACTCATTATTTCAGTACAAATGAATCTCACTACGTGTTTCACTCTCACTCATCAATACATTCTTACTGTCTCTTTATCCTGTTTTGCTCCTGTTGCATCATCCTGAAACCTGTCACAAAAAAAAAAAAAAAAAAAATGCACACAGTAGACTGGAACTAAAATTTTATTTTATAATTTTTTATGTGCCTCAGATTTTCTGTGTGTTTTTCTCATCATTTTTTCTGACTTGCCTGACACATATTTTACAAGTATGGCACAATACTATACAAGATCAGAAACGATCAAGTATAGCAAGAAAGCCAAATACTTGTGTATACCAAAACCAACACATTCAAGTTGGATCAAGAATGGTATCTGTTTTTTTCATTTTTGTGTTACAGGGTCACAGAAGCATATATGGCAACAATAACAAATCAGTTCAGGTTCAAGCAGCATTCAAAGAGAAATGGTCAAAGCAGTGTGCACAAGATTGCACAAGGTTTCAGAGCTACATATGGAAAGCATTCAAACTGCATGGATTTCATATGCAATATAGGAAATTCAGACATACACAAGGCAGCAAACATGCAACATGACATTGCAGGATGGAAATATATGGCAAGTTGTTCAGCATTAAAAAAAAAAAAACCTGTTTTCTATTTACATGAAACTAAAGCATGTGCAAATGAAGCAGATTTGATTTACTAGATTGGAAATGAACACAATTAACATGCAAGAATTATCTGGACATAATTAAGTGGTGATGGCATTTAATACAGTGCAAAAATTCGACATCAAAGAATAAAATGAGGGCCTAAAATCATGCAGTTTGTTTTCTGAAGATTTTTTGTGAATAATGGTTGACAAGATAATCAGTTTCCACTTATCTTGTTTCCTGGTTTGAATTGTTAAAATTGTAAATGTTTTAACACGACTTTATGGGCAATACAATTTTAGGGAAGTGTTTAATACATTCTTGGGTAATTGTTTTTTTATGCTAATCAATCAATCCCAAGCTCATTTTTGACAAGGAAATTTTTCTCTGGAAATCAATACACACAGTAAAATGGGCAAGCAAGAAATCAAAATCTTCCAGAAATGATTCAATTTATTCAAGGGGATAAATTAATATATTTTTTAGGATTCAATCGAGCAATACACGCAGGCAACAAACAAAAGCAGTGAATAAATTAGTTCATTCATATATGGAAAGATCAATTCGTGCATGTCAATATTTGTTTCCAGGTGGCAATTCATTTTTCCAAATTCATCGATGGACAAATTCATGTCTATAGTCATCAATTCAATCAAAAAGGGAAATCATGGAAAATTCAGAATAATTAAAAGAGGAAATTCACGAAAAATCCTTCCAAATATTCATCAAACCAAATCAAGCAAGTCATAAGTGAAATCAGAGAATAAGGGTTCGAATTTCCCCTATAAATTCACATGTTTCCTCATAGGCTAAATCATCCAACTCATTCGAAATCAACTAAAACCCTACAATCAAACCAAAGAGCTTACAGTGTTGGATTGGAGCAGAAAGACATTCGGAGTCAAGCTAGAAAGCATCGCAAATCATCTGGAACAAAATTAAAGCCATCAGAACCTCAAACTAAAGAAACCCTAGCCGCCTTGTTTATTTGCTTGAAGAAATAAAGAAAAAAGGACGACGGATTTCTAATTTAAGCTACAAAGGGGGTGTTTTCATTTAAGGGCTTTTTGTTTTAATTTTTAATGTACTCTGTTTAGTTCTGTTTGAAAAACAATCTGTGGTTTACTAGTTACGTCCGTAAAACTAGGGTGTACAGATTACGGTTTTGTGATCTGGGAAAATCTGGTCTAGGGATTTTAGATCAGTCTAAGACTTCGAGCGTAGGTTTAAATCAGTAGCAGGTGTTGCAAGTTTGCAAAACTCTTTAGGTGGTAGCAGGGTTTGCAAGTTTATTGAGTGTTTGTAAGCGGGAGACTGTTTTAAATCCTAGTAGATATCTTAGTAATGCAGCAGTAGGCATAGTTTGCCGAAGCTGGGTAATTTCTGTGTGTTTCTTTTATTGCATTCCTTATTATTCTGTGACTGTTCTAAATATTGGATAAACCCTATTCACCCCCCCCCTCTAGGGTTAATCTTGATCCTACAGATCTACCTTGACGATGTGTAGTTGGTGTCCGCAAAGGATGAAAAAGCCGTGAAGCACTTCATTTTGTATCCCTGATTGATCTTTCGTGCCAGGAATCATCAAGTTGGAAATCCAATCTCCAATACGAGCCATACGATTTTGATTGTGTGTGTGTGTGTATATATATATATATATATATATATATATATATATATATATATGGCGACATAATATTATGGGTATTATGCCATCTAGGATTAATACATTTATTTGCGAAATTGTTTTCCACGCTATATGATAATATTAAAAGGGGGTTTTCACGTATAAAGCATTTTCGGTTATCATAAGATAAAACTCGTCTGTCCGGCGTGCGCTTGCGTTGTGTGATGTAGGACGAGCTTATGATTGCTTCATTTTTTCCAAAGTCATTACGAATTTATATGCACGGGTATTCACATGGAATAAACCTGTTCCGCATTAGCGGCGTGGTCCGGTGAATTTCCCAACTTTAAAAATGAATCCTAAAGAAAAATGACTGTTTTATGTTCTCACACCATTCCCATGACTGACCCGGAGTTTATTGTTCCTTCCTAAACTCTGGATTCCCATTAATTTTCATACGGGAAGCTAGTAGTTTAGTTTTGCATTTTTAGTTCGTTGGAGCAAGATTCGGAGTGCTTTCTGAGTTGGAGTTTACACTAGAGTCTGGAGCTTCCACTATAATATCTTGCTTCTTCCGCTCAGAGTATATTTATTCTTCTTCCACTGTATATGTTGTACTCTGATATTCCTGATAACTCTGATGTAATATTTTGTAATGAAATAAAAGTCCTAATATTTTGTTCAATGTATGCATGTACCTATAACAATTCATCTTTCTGAACGATTTAAGTTGATTTAATTACCGGCGAAAATTGGGCAAAAAGGCGGGTCATTACAGTTAGTATCAGAGCTTTGGTTATACAAAGCTTTGGGTACGACATATTTTGAACAAAAGATAGGACTCATCAGAGTTATAATATCTCATTAGAGATAGGGTTAGAAATGCCCTAGAATGATATTTTAGAATATCCGGTTGAGAGAGCATATTTTGAAATCTATATAAATTATTTTGAAACTAGGTAATCATTTTCAAAATGACTATTATTTTGCAAAATAATTGAAGATAAGGGTTTTGAGTGTTTTAGTCGACGTCATAATTAGACTATCGAGTATGTAAGGATTTTGAATATACGTCTAATCGACATATATACGAAGCCCGGTACATACTAGATAGATGTAGAATCACTCCCTAGTCGCTTGGAAATAAATTCTGGGATGAGCGCGACATCCCTGATATTCATTTTCATGTTTCAAAAGTGTGATGACTATATAATTCTAGTTTAAACATCATGGAATACTTAAATCATCAAGTTAAGTATTTTAATGAATAAACCTTAATAAAATGGTTTGGTAAATTAATATAGAAATTTAATTTAGGAAAATAAACTAGAGGTCTTGAAGGGAAAAAATAAGATTAGCTTAAGAATACTAAAAGACCTTGAAGACTTAAAACTTTGAATAGGTTAAAACAATAAGTACTTGAGAAATTAAAAAGATATTTTAGAAGAAATATTACATAAAGAATAAGGAAATGAATGGGTTGAAATGTACGTAAGAAAGATAACTTATCCATACTTCAGATTTAACAAGAATAATTGATCAAATTATAACGAACATTTGAATGTGAATTTTTGATGGATGTTTGATAAGTTAAACTATTTTGCTTAGAAACATAATCTTAGAAAGCTAACCCCTTAAGAATTTAAGAGTAATTTTGGACTTAAGTTAAAAGATAGTTCAAAAACATGATTTAAAATATAACTAAATTTTAAGTGGGGGAGAAACCACCCTTCCCTATTAAGGCAATATAAGTAAGTCAACTTGAAATTTTTTTTAATAAAAAAATCATTTATGACGCAAAGGAAATATTAAAGTAAAGTTACCTTAATTGAATTGTCCATAATCATATTATTAAGTGCACTCGGTTTTCCATTTTGATCTATGCTAGTTCCTTTTTCGAACCAATTGTTCTTGAAGAGCATCATTCATACCTTTTTATCCTGTGAACTTAGTCAAGTAATTTGATTCGAACCGTCATTCTGATACTGAACTTTTATCCATAACTCGACTTAAGCACATGCAATTTGATTTGTCAAAGAAAGCCAAGTCTTAAATTCAAATTGGAATGGTGATCTATTCTAATCTTATCTCAATAAATAAATGTTGAGTGGTTATTGAAAGGTTTGAAATAATGGGTCTAACTTATGTAAGGAGTTTGGTTTTATAAATAGTAGTTGATTATGGAAATTTACCTCAAACGTTGAATAAATGCTAGAAACAATACTAGTTGAAATATGCTGAATCAGAGTAGCGTAGCGGAAGCGTGATGGAAATGATTTTTCCAACTGATTGAATAAAGAAAATTTTCCCAAATAAGCTTCAATACTTGAAGGTAGAAGGAAAAATCATATACTTTGGATTTCGAACGAATTTGGAGAGAAAGATTTATTCGATTATGTGAATATGAAACTAAGAGATGGAATCCAACAATAAAAGATATGAAATATTACCAGAGATCTTAGAAATTTGAAACGTTTTAATAAGATACTTTATTTCGAAATTGTGAAACATAATTTTGTATGTTTAAGGTTGAAAATTTTTCTCAGATTGAATGGGTTTTCCAATTATTTTGGACGTGATGAATGACTTGTAAATAAAAGAAATTTCGATGACTAGAATCCCGATATTTTAAAATGTTTAGGAAACACAGGTATTTGTAAATTATGATTTTGAAATGATTTACAACTTCGGGATATGAAATGATTTGTCTTGTTCGAGTAACCATGACTAAAACTGGGTTGTGGTGAGAGATTGGATTCCGTGCAAAGGGGTGATACTCAGTTGCCCTGTCATGAGGATGAATTTCTCGAACTAACAATATATAGATGTTATCATAGTATATTTGAAATTTTGAAAGAAAATTTGGTTTTAGAAATCTCGAAGCAAAGTATGATTTTCCCATATGAAAGGAATATGTTGTATTTCAATGGTTTGAAAATGGGAAATGGAAAATGAAAAATGGGATTCTAAGTCCGAGAGATGATCTTGAGTTTTGAAATTATAGGTAAGATTTATTTTACTTATGTATAATTTTATGAACTCTCCTTTTCGAGGACGAAAAGTTCTTAAGTGGGGGAGATTGTAACGAATCAGAATTTTTAATGATTAACATATAATAAAAATTTCTATTTTCTGAATATCTAATGAATTTAATAAAATTTAAATATAAATATTGTTTTAAAATATTATATATGAGTTGGTACAAATATTTTGTTTTGATTTATTTTGATGTAAATAACTTATTTTAAGGTTATATCTAGGTTTATTTAATAAATATTTCAATAATAATAAGTGGTAATATTACTTTAGTTTTGTAAAATAATATATATTTTTCCATAAAGATTTGTTGTATATCTAAATCTAATTTCTAAAATTTATATTTGATAAATTTGTATGATGAAGTATGTTTGAAATATTAACTATTTTATTTTAAAGAGAAAAAAAATATTATGTATTTTATAAATCCCATGTAAAATATTGGTTACACATATATGTATTGTAAATTTGCTTCATTTATAATTATAACCAAAGTGTAGCTAAAAAATATAAATTTAACAAATAAATAATTAGTGATTTTTGGCAAGCATGCATTGCTGGAATTTTTAAAATAGGATTATGTGTCATATTGTGGTTAACATGGATGGAGAGGTTCATAAGAGAAAGCCAAGTAGCCCCTTAGGTGTAATGTATGCACGTAATAAGTTTAATGAGAGAAACATGTGTCCATCATTCAATTGCTATTTTAACCTTGAAACATTTCTATTTAAGGAGGAACCAAGGCTTCATTTTCTAAATACATTCTGCTGTTAGCATCATCTTCCTCACGTCCTTCTTTTGGCCTCTCATTTTCACATTACAGTAAAGAGAAAATCACTTCCTACTCCATTCAAAAATCAACACCTTCTGAACCACTCAATTTTAGCCAAAACGATTCACATGAAAGTTGTTCCTATCGTCATTCCTGATTTTTAGAAATTAACAGATTCCGATTTCATCAACCATCAAAAGAGAAAGAAAAAATTCCAGAAAAATGTCAATTTTCAAAGGAAACCTCTAAAAATCTTTTCTCCCAATCCAGAGAGAATTAATTAGGCGCCGTCAGCGCCGTTGCGATCAGCAACTGATGTAGTATTTTGGGTGAAAGTTTGAGAGGTTTCCGTGTCGATGACTTTTAATGTTCGAAATTAGGTTTTGAGATTGCTAGAGAATCATGCGACGATAGGAGAAACGGAGTTTGGATTGTTGACGAGGATGGAGAGAGCTTCGATTCGGTGTAATTTGGTGGATTTCGAGGAGAAAAAGTGTCGATAATTTTGATGTAGCATGCGTTTTACTGTGTGACTCTAGGCCATGGCTTGAGGATAGGATTTTTTGTTTCTAGGCTTCGAAGTCGAGGCGATAGGGTGCAATGGGCTAAGGACGTGAAGAGAGACTTGTTGATGAGTTCGGATTTGGGTTCGGTAGGAAGAAATGCTTGTGCAAGTGCACGGTGCGCAACGATTAGATGGGTTCCATTTATGTACAGGAGCAAGGCGTGAGGGAGAAGAAGGAAGGGAGGAGTGGATCGGTTCTTGCTTGTTGGGCTTGGGCCTATTGTTTAGGTATAATCTCTTTTAATTTAAATTTAAGTTAAGTTAAACTTTATCGGCTCATATCTCACTCGTTTTAACTCGGATTTAAACACCGTAGGATGTGTTAGAATCGCATCGGAAAATAGAATCCAATTATATATAGATTTGGAATTTTAGCTAAGAAAAATTTTATGGAAAATAAGATGAAAGGTCCGTACATATATATATGACAATATATATATATATAACATAAGTGTTGTTAATTCAATTCCAATATATAAAATTAGCAGAAATTGCCAGTTGCTAATTGAAGTGGATAGAGAGCAGTGCGAGTAGCGGTAGCAGTGTTCGTCGGCCTGTTTGCTCTGATAATGAAGATATTGGAGTTTTGATGGTGAGAACAATTAATTTAATCATTTATTTTAATTAATTAGTAATGATTAAAATGTGATGTGGTGATTTATGATGATTGTTTGGATATGGATGTTATGGTGTGAACTGATGTGCATGTAAATTAGATGACACTGAACACTGAAAAGCGTTATTGACCGTAACGCTTGTGCGCAGCTGAATGGTTGTTATTGATGATGATTATTATGTATAATCATCTGGCTTATATGGTTGATGTAATATTTTTGTATAATGCACACACAACACCTTGGTTGTGGAATGATACAGATGACCGATTCAATGATTCCTTCCATATGAATGAGAATTTGATTTTTCAAATATTAAAATATTATTTTAAGCCGTTTTTTCAAAAGAGGTTTGGAAAGTTAAATATAATATTCTAAAATATTATATACCGACCGTTCTAGGATGACAGAGAGGATGGTGTGTAGGCTTGGGTTTGGAGATCCAGTTTCCTGCTCTCCTTAGTTATCCCTAACTGGTCCGACGAACGAAACGGTTAATTCAAAATATAATTTGAATTTGAAATTTTGCTAAAGCATAAAAAACTGAGGGACCCTTTATGAAATTCAAATTTAAATCTAAATCTAAATAAAACGGGTTTGAATTCCTATGGTTCACAACTTATTTAAATTTAAATTTAGTTTTGGAAATGATTTTGATTTAACTCGAAAATCGGTTTGAAATTTAGTAGTTTTGAAATTTTAAATTTAAATTCAAAAGGATTTGAAGGAATTATATTTAAATCGTTTTATAACGCGTTGCGGCACGACAGTTCGTAAATATTGATTTAAATCTTCAAATGATTATAACTTGATCGTTTGAAATCATTTTGACGTGGAACTAGAAACGTTGATTTTCAAATCTTAACAGTTTTTGAATAGAAAAGAAATTTTCAAATTTCAGCATATGATCTTCAAGTTATGTTCAAAACAAAATTGAAAAAAATCGATGTATGCGCAGTTCAGCGACCATAACGAAATTTCAAATAAAACCAATTTTAATATAGAGAGAATTCATGATAAATCTTACTTTGTTAACTCAAAGTAATTAGAAATGAATTATTTTAAATTTTTGAATTGATTTGAAATCGATTTGGATTAATTGGTATTGCAGCGCTTTTAGTAACGTTCAAAACGTTATTATCTCATTTCCAAAGACAAATGGGTTTTTGAAACTTATAAATCGTAAACCATTATTTTAAATGGTTAAAGGATTTTTAAATGATTTGGAAAGATTTTAAGTGATTTAATATGGAATTATTTACTAATTCTTAAAAGTTAGAATTTAAAAAGGAAATGAGTTGCATGGAGTTTGTGACGGATATTCGATATGTGATTCCAAGGTTGAACAAATACTATCAGAAGTACAAGAAAAATATTTACACCAAGGTTCTGTTAGTGCTTGTTGAGTTGAGAATTTATATCGAATATAAGTCGTTTAACTCGATTCAAACTTTTGTTTGCATATAAACTATTTGGATTATCATTAATGGAATTCCAATCCAAATAAAGATTCGATAAACTTAAAGACTTAAGGAATCGAAGGATTTTTGTTTTGAGCATAAGGATCAAAGGGCTTTGTGGGAATAAATGTTTGTAAATCGAATATTCTGTTTTCAAAGTAAAGTTAAAATGATGATTTATCCAACCTTGACATTTTAAACTAATTAAAATAATTGGAAGGAGATTGGATTGAAAAGCCCGTATGATCCATGACTATCGATTTAAGGACACGCTTATTACTTGGGAAGTCCGGGATCGGATTTAAGTCCGAAACCATTCCAAGTAATAATACGATGCATGAAGAAAATTCAAGACTTGGAATCGACGAATGGAGACCATGGTTCTGTCCATCGAACGGACTGATTGCCGATTGGTTTCTTTACTGATAGCTATAGTAGAGAGATGCCCCTATTCGGAGTGGCAGGAAGTCCGAACGTGTTGGGAGAACTTTCGGATTTCGTTCCGTTCAGACCCAGGACGGACTTGTATGGTTGGTGTGTCTGACATTGAAATTGACAGCATAACACTGATTTCCATTAATGTATATCGGATTTGTGGCAATATATTATCCCCGTCTCTAAGTCATATGAACTTAGAGGTTATGCATTGATTTAAATCAGTGATATGTCATGAATTGACAATGTGACATACCCGAGTTATGAAACGAGCTAGTGATGATCAAAGAATGGCTTATCGAAGCATATGACGTGACATCGACAAATCTCACACCCCGGATTGATGAGAAACTGGTGGTTAGGTTTTATACTTATATATGAATTGATGATGAAGCTGTGCAGAAGTGGGAAACCACTTGTGAACCTGGGGAAGTTGGGTATGTTCGGGGAGGCATGTCTGGTCGAAAACCGTTGATCTGCCCTGACGATGTGTAGTTGGTGTCCACGATGGATGAAAAAGCCGTGAGGCACTTCGTTTTGTATCCCTGATTGATCTTTCGTGCCAGGAATCATCAAGTTGGAAATCCAATCTCCAATACGAGCCATACGATTTTGATTGTGTGTGTATATATATATATATATATATATATAGCGACATAATATTATGGGTATTATGCCGTCTAGGATTAATACATTTATTTGCGAAATTGTTTTCAACGCTATATGATAATATTAAAAGAGGATTTTCACGTATAAAGCATTTTTGGTTATCATAAGATAAAACTCGCCCATCCGGTGTGCTCTTGCATCGTGTGTTGTGGGACGAGCTTATGATAGCTTCATTTTCCCAAAGTCATTACGAATTTATATGCACGGGTATTCACATGGAATAAACCTGTTCCGCATTAGCGGCATGGTCCGCTGAATTTCCCAACTTTAAAAATGAATCCTAAAGAAAAATGATTGTTTTATGTTCTCACACCAGTCCCATGACTGACCCGGAGTTTATTGTTCCTTCCTAAAGTCTGTGTGCCCATTAATTTTCATATGGGCAGCCAGTAGTTTAGTTTTGAAGTTTTAGTTCGTTGGAGCAAGATTCAGAGCGCTTTCTGAGTTGGAGTTTACACTAGAGTCTGGAGCTTCCGCTATAATATCCTGTTTCTTCCGCTGAGAGTATATTTATACTTCTTCCGCTGTATATGTTGTACTCTGATATTCCTGATAACTCTGATGTAATATTTTGTAATGAAATAAAATTCCTGTTATTTTGTTCAATGTAAGTATGTACCCATAACAATTCGTCTATCTGAACGGTTTAAGTTGATTTAATTACCGGCGAAAATCGGGCAAAAAGGCGGGTCGTTACAGTAAATTTCAAAAACAAATAGTTAAGAATGGCAACAAAAAGAATCAGAAGTAAAAAAATGACAATGAATTATTTCACAAGGAATTTAAATATATATTTACCCTAAATGAATCAAAGGAGATGAACAGATAAATTTTGAAAATAAACGGACATGCAAGGAAAGAAATTATACTACTAAATGGAGGTTGAACTTCGAACAGATAAACATTATTTGCAAATAAAAGGAAACACTATAAATTTTCTATTTAAAGGAACGTGCATGCATTAATGCCAAGAATGGTGTTTTTTTTAAAAGAAAATGCATGGAATGGAATAATGAATGCATAAATCTACAAGAAATAAGTGATGGGAGAGAAATAAATGGATGCTAATGGAAATAAATAAATAAAGGAATGTGGTAAATATAAATGAAGAGTCATATATGGAGAAACACTAATGGCTTGAATGAATATTTGGCCAAAAAAAAAAGAATGGTTTAAATTTTGAAAATAATGAACATGTAAGGAAAACATTAATACTATGAAACGTACGTTGAACATTAAAAGGTAATCAATGTTTGCACCAACAAAATCAATACGCATTAAAATTAAATTAAAGATATAATTACATATTGAAAACGAAGGGTATAATTATACTAATTAAATATTTATATAAAAATTCAAGAATGAATGCAAACAAATAAAATAAATAAACCAAAAATTTAAATTAAATCATTAATTGAAATACGCTAAAAATTGAGGTTGTTACAATCTCCCCTACTCAAACCTTTTCGTCCCCGAAAAGGAACAAAGTAGGGAAATAGTAATTAAATAATTAATATATTTAAACCAAAGGTTCATATTTATATTCATACCAATATATATATATCACAAATTAAAATCTTTATAATCCATTTAAATTTATAAATTCTGATATATGCATAACCTTATAAACTATATCGTTATAGATTTCAACTAAGATAATATCATTTTCCTACAAAATCTACATCTTTACCTCTTATTCAAAATGTATAGTTTATAAAATATAAAGTCTTAAAGTATAAACATCAAATCCTTTCAAAATATTGGTATTACCAAAACATAATATTATTTACGAATATATATATATATATATATATATCAAAATTTCAAATAAATATTAAATAAGAATCCTCTTCTTCTACTTCTTACCTTGTTATAGACAAGGATAAGATGTAGAATTCGAGGTAAAAGCTGAACGAACGTGTAACGACCTGACTTTTTGACCGCCTCAAATCGGTAATTAAACCAACTCAAACCGTTCAAAAGGGCAGATTGTTATTGCTTATAAAGTTGAAATACAAATCATCACAGAATCACAGACACAGAACACCAACTATCTCACAGCGGAAGTAAAATTTATGCAATATTACAAAATCTTTACATAATATCAGAGTGCAGAATAAATATAAAAACAGCGGAAGAATGAATGTAAAACCATACTAAGATTCAGTAATAAGCTGAGATCGACACGACTGCATAGCGAATGGATGGCTGGATCTTCACAAATCTCAAGCTCTAACTGATATATTTCCAAGCTGAAATACTCGATCTGACTCGGGCATTTTGCAAGGAATAAAACAAACAAAATACACGAGTCAGGACTAATAGTCTCATATAAGTGAATTCAATCAAATGAAGTGTTCACTGAAATGTACAATAACTTAAAGGATGGTTGGGATTTCCATCCTCTAAGGATCCGCGAAACAAATATCTATATAATAGTACGCTATTATTGTAATGTCTATCCTGTAAAGTATAAATAATAAAAATAGCGTAAGCGGGATTACCATATTACCCTTACGCCGTTTATAAGCATCAACAGTCTATACAGTACCGTAAATTCACCGTACTGGTGTTGTCAGAGGGCACTCCATAGAAAGCAACACTAAATCAAATCGTATGGGGCTCGATAAGGATAAGTATGACAAGGCACTCGAGGCAATACCCAGGATAGGATTCTACCAGTTGCACTCCCGGACCGGTGGTAACGCATAGCAGCCACTACCGCCCACCTCGGAACACACTCCCATAATCAAAAGGGTGCACCCAAATCAATCACAATAGTCATAGAGATGGTATCGAAGAAGCGTGTCCGATCAAAGGTGCTACCTCAATTAGTCACGGTATAGCTCCTGTTTTAGTCATTTTAATTATGACCCGAAGGTCAAGGCCATTTCGTCATCGTGCGCCCTCTTCGATCCAATGGTCGCTTCCAAGCCATCTTGTCGTCATTCCGATACTCCATCACGTACACAGTTGTTAAAGTGGTATCGACACTGACAGAGAGTATGCCACTTACCGACTCCGGTCTCTTTAACAACCGACGCTTACATCTTTCACACCGTGGCCATTATATTTGAAATCATATCCCAAATCAAGTTGTCTCAAGTATTGCCCCAAAATCGATTTCTCAAAATCATTTATCATTGGTTTGACTTGAGATTCTAAAACCAAAATTCGCCATTACTTTGTCAACCATTGGGTTTAAGTTTCAAATTCCAAGACATATTACTATTGCTTGAAATCCTTTCTTTCACCCTTTTGACTCGCTGGACTGGATCGGACATAGATTTATATTTATAAAACACCTTTAGAAAAGTTAAGTTTGAAAATAGTATATTTAAAATAATGTATAAACATATATAGAGTTGGTAAGGTATATGTATATAAATTTGAGAGTAATGTATAAATATATATAGTTGGAAAAATATATGTATATTTAATTAAAAATACTGTATAAATATATATATATATATATACATAGTTGGAAAAATAAGATAAAATTCATATAGTTAAAGAAATCAAACTATTTTAGAGAAAATATTTATAAATCAAGTAATAAGGAAAATTTACTTCTATGAAACTGAAATAATATTGATCCAATCCAAATCCAAATCCATGTCTCAGAATTTCTTTTCCCATCAAAATTCCACCTTTAAACAAATCCCCATTTATTTGGTTCAAATTCAACACTTCATTGTTGAAACGATCTTCAAACCAATGTTACTTTGGGGTTTCACATATCCATTTTAGAAATAAATTCCCAAACACTTTCACATTAGTTGTTAAACACATATGATCTATTTAAATTCTAACTTGTAAACCAACCCGTATTCACCCTGATTTAAATAATCATATTCTTTCATCCTTGGATTTAACACTTTTTATTTTGACAAAATCCTTCTTACATTTGTACGACGAAAATTCATTGTCAAATCATGTGTCAAAATAAGATTTGGGAAGCATTTAACAAGTCTTGCATATCCTTTACATCAAATCATTAAACTCGTTAGGTAAACATAAAGTGATAAGTATTTTAAAATATTCTCATTTTATTGACCACGGTGTCCGTATATAATTTTCTATCCTATGGTCAAGTGATACGGATATTTATCATTTCAATCCGTTCTTTAAAATATTCGAACCTCGGGTATGTATCATTTCAACCCGCATCCCAAATCAATTCGAATATACAGTTCTTCGGGTATTTATCATTTCAACCCGCAATGGTTTTTTTTTCTAATATAAGGGGAACTTGCATGGTGAGAATAAAATATAGCATATCACACATTCACATACAAATTGTGTCATATAAGATAACGGTGTGTGTCATATGTGCACAATCACGAAGCAACCAATTTCTAGAACAACCTAACATTCCATTCAACATCTCAGATATTTAATTCACTTAATAATTAGTTAGTCTATGAGTGAGAAAACTCACCTTTCGAAGCGTGGAGATGAATGCAAAAATTGACGCGAAATTGAGGATAAGACTTGATAGCCAAATGATGAACATACATCCAAAGACTTGTATACGTATATACGTATGTATATACGTACACAAACGTGATATTGAGGTGCACGAATTCCATTCCAATTTGACTTCCGACGAGTTGGACAAGTAAACTCGAACTAGCATGAATCAAACAGGCCAGCAAAAATTGAACCATGTACGAAGACTTCGACCAGATCTAAACTCGCTGCCTAGAACAGTGAGTTTCATCCTTTCAGCAGTCTCTCAAGCATTTCCTCAAGCACTCGGAGTGCATGTTGTCCAGAACGCGATCTAAGGTGATAAACTTCATATCGACCCCTGGATGACAAGGAAAGGGGTACCATGATGGTTCCAACACGAGTAAAGGCTTAACAGTTCAACATGTATGCATATATATCTAAGTATATATACATTTGCACCGTCTTCAGCAAGAATGAGGAAAAGAGGTAAACGGAATCAAGACAACATGTGACTGGTTCGATGGAGAGGTGCCGGAGCTCTAGAGGTGCACCGACCAGGCTTGGCGATCGTGGATGAACTCGTCCGACAGCGAAGCTCCAACTGCGACCGATTGTTTTTTTTTTTCAAATCCTGGACTTCGGCTTCTTGCTGGAAGGAGGACTGCGACTAAATCAAAGTGGATGGGTTCGTGTTGGAGTGGAAGGGCAGTGACGCTCGACTAGACGAGGAGGAAAAGGAGGAGGACGGAATCGCAATTAAAGGAAGGGCTTCAATGGAGGTTGGCCGATGGCAGCAGGAGGAACGTGCGGTTTTGGGGATTTTTCTTTATGAGGAAGGAAGCTTTTCTCTTTTCTTTATTTTCTCCAGCGTATTGATTTCTTAAGGAATGAAAGAAAAAGGGGGAAGGCTAAAAGGACGGGAGCAAATTCGAAAGGGGTAAGCACGTGTAACCATCCTTCTGAAAATTTCAGGACGCGTGGTTTAAACTCTCTGACCATTATAATACGTGTGTTTATCCCTTTTTCACCGTTCTTTTTTTTTTTTCTTTTTTTTTAGATCGAAAATTCTCTTTTGAACAGAAGAGGATGGAGAAGGCCTCATTATCGATGAGGGGAAGTAACGAAAGAAAACATGGAGCGTGATTTCAGCAATCTTTAACAAGTGTCAATCGGAAAGCATTAAACGACACAAGTGTCCACTTATTTATTTTGATAAAATTTAGTTATAAATAAGAATCAATGTCTCATAAATTTTAAATTTCACATTTGTAATTCGGTATATTAATTCTAAACTAACCCATCATTTTAAATTTTGTATTTCAAAACAACCTACATGATTTTAAGTTTTATATTAAAATTGGAAATCAAATTCATACATTTAACATATGTTACAGTTCAGGGTTTTTAATCAAAATTTTTATTATAAACATTAATTTACAATTTAATTTTTCATTAACTTTGCATATTTAAATCTCGAAATTATTGGTCCGTTACATTCTCCCCCACTCAACGCTTTTCGTCCTCGAAAAGGAAACGTCGTCTAAAATCATACTTACGTATAATTAACAAAATATACTTCCATTAATGGTACTTTTATTTAGATTTTAAACTTGTTATAATGAAAATAAGTTGCTAGATTTTAAAACTCAAAAATTTTCTAACGCCCAGATTTACGGAAAATTTCGGCAGCATCTCCCCTGCACGGTTCGCTCGGGAAAATTTACATAGTCAATATACATCTCGTCTACATGACGAGGCATCCCAATATAGGGGAAACAAAAGAAAAACAACCCAAATGCAATATGTAAACCAAATTACGTACCTTTTTAGCGTTTTTAAAGTGTAGCAACTTATTATTTTTTTCTTAGCATTTTGAGCAAAAGCTAGCTCCGTTAGCCAAGCACACCATTGCAACCTACTAAAACGCTCAAAATATAGTGAGAATCAGACATATATGTATGATAAAGCTTAACGTACATGACAATGAGCAACATATATGATACCCTACTTAACATTTTTGACAAAATGTAAATGGAAAAATGCATGTACATAACCGTACACAAAATATGACATAAATTAAAATAGCATTGTGTCAATATGCAAATGAAATCAACGATGTATGTGAGGTATGTTTCATTTTATCATACCATGTTCAATTTGTTTTTTCTCTTTTCTTTTCTTTTCTTTCTTTTCCAATGTATATCTTGCATACAAGAAATTTGTTCACTTCCTTGTTAAAAAAGCATGTTATGCTAAAAATGTGAATGGCTCCCCCCTTCTAGAAGTTTTATATTGGCATTCCATTATTTAATACAAGTTGCTAGGCGTTCAAGCTATATTTGTCTCAGCTCATGCGCATATTAATTCATTACACTTGTACCTTTTGTCTTTTTTTTTTCCAGTCCGTTCATTCTTATTAGTTTTGTTAATAACATACAATTTAAACGATCCATGCTACACCCGCATGTCTTATTAGTTTTCTTCATTTCAGTTTTTTTTTTTCTTATTGTTAATCGCTGCTGCCCTGCGGCAGCAGCCTATATTTTATTGTTGCTGCCTTGCAGCAGCAGCCCCTCTCACTAGCAGCAGCAGTCATGCTGCTGCTCCTTTTTTTTTTTTTTTTGTGGAGAATTTGAAGAAAAATAATCAACATTTTCATGCTCATTTGATTCAGGAAATTTATTGTGTCTTGTGCAACATATTGACCTTTAAAGAGGATAGAATGAAGGTGGTGTCTACTATTGTACATTGGGCTTCGGTGCCATCAGAGAATTATAGTACAACAAACAATTTATTTATTTTCAGGAACCAAGGTGCGCTAATAATATCGATAATGAATAAATTACATAGTTATCTTAATAAGATGATACATTGTGTCCATCCGCATGGCCAAGAAGAGCTTATCGGCCACAGTTTTTGTTCCGAGGATGATACTTCAAAAGCATTACTTCTTTATTACTATTAATCTGGAAGCATTACGATGCAAAACATATTTAATAATTTATTTTATTTTCAGCCCAGCTTTCTACTAAATAAATATCCACTTGTTATCATTTACATTGCCTCATATGCTAAGTGTTTACAACTAGTTTAGCATAGCAGAAGAAGGGAAAACTTCCTGTAGAGAAAAACTTAAAGTGTGTTGTTTCAATGGACAGGTTACCATTACCCTATAAGTATTTTCCTCCCTTACATTAGAAAATTGAATTTTAATCATAGTTGTAGTAATAATTTTCCTTCCAAACTACATCTTTGAAACTTATGCCAATGTTGACTGTGTTTTCCAGAAATGTATTCAGCTTCAAAATTAAATTTATTTGTACACGAATCCTCTTCCCTTCTCTTGTGCATTCCAGCTAAATATTCCTCTAATGCACTCAAGCTTAACAATTATATGTTAATTTACCTTTGATTGTCGCTTCGATTTCAATATGCTTATAAACTCACTAAATTTTATTTAGCATATATTCAAAATTAATTTTCTTTCCTGAGATAAAAGTTTACTTATACTACTCTTATAATTTACTCAATTTTGTAGGTTCAAAATATAAAACTTTCACACAAACTACTAGTTTAAGTTAACATTCATATAAGGCAATTTTATATATTCATAACTAATCTTATACATATCAAATTTGTATTTCAATACATTACTCGAAATCCATTTATGTTTCATACTCCTTAGAATAAAATCTAATAATTTCAACAAATGCGTTCATATCAACTATAGATTTTATGCTTTATTCGGAAAGTGCTAGCATTTTCCACACAACTTTGAATTCCATAGAGTGATTTTTTCTTCCTTTAATTCATTCTTCCTTAATTATTTACAAAATAAGTTCTAAGTATCAATTCGACGTCTCTACCGGAATTATATACTCATCTTACTTTCGAAACTCAAAAATAAATCCAAATGATGCTGCAGTCATCATAAAATTTATTCTCAAGAATCTAGAGTGCGATTCTATATCTATCTAGCACATCTAGGATTTAATACATACACTGGCCAGGTGTATGTCCAAACCCTTCACGCACCCGATAGTCCAAGTTTCTGTATGTGACTTTTCTAAATTTATGTCAAAATAACATATTTTGATTTTAATCATTTTCCTCTGTTTTTTCGTTTCCATATATCATACTAGATTTCTTTCAGCATCTCTGGGTTTGCATACATATTATTTATATCATCTTAAACTTACAATGCAAATCATACAAGGTGTTATTCTTAACATATTTTATAGTCCCTTTCATTGTATTTTCCAAACCTTACATTTAGTGTTTGCCTGCTTACAAAATTTAATATAGAAATATTTTCCCAAGTAAATACCATACATTCCATGCTTCATAAAAGAATATTTTTATTTCCAATGAAATTTACAAGTTCTATATACTTTACTTTAGTATATTATATGAGTTCACATATTTTAGTCAATGGAACCTTAGTATAGGATTTCAATTTATATATTTAACTTGTTTCTATCGGATTTTCTCTTCAATTATTTCAATACATTTAGTAATTAACACTTAGTGGTTTATTCGAGCTTTATCATGTCCAATTTGCGTTAAGTCCAAACATAGGCTAGAAGTTGGAACATGGATCGAATCAAATCAGGAGAATTTATCAAGATCTAAAGATAATCAAGCAAATCGAAGGAAATTCGAGATCTAAGTGACAATTTAAATTTCCTAAGTCACGACCAAGCATGTTCAGGTCTCAGATTCGGAGAATCTTGACTTCGAAAGGATCCAGCCGAGGGACGAGTTCAAAGGAACAAGATTTAAACGAGGATGTTTTTATAAAACAAGGCGAAAACTTAAAAATTATTTATATAGAAAAATCCTTTACAAAATCATTTAAAATATTTTTATCTTCAAAATACGTTCTCTCGAGTATGATTCCATAACGATTTCACTCATCCTAGAGTATTTCTACTCCATCTCTAATGAGTATTTCAACTTCATAAGCTAAGCTTTGTATGAACCAAAGCTCTGATACCAACTGTAACGACCTGACTTTTTGACTGCCTCAAATCGGTAATTAAACCAACTCAAACCGTTCAAAAGGGCAGATTGTTATTGCTTATAAAGTTGAAATACAAATCATCACAGAATCACAGACACAGAACACCAACTATCTCACAGCGGAAGTAAAATTTATGCAATATTACAAAATCTTTACATAATATCAGAGTGCAGAATAAATATAAAAACAGCGGAAGAATGAATGTAAAACCATACTAAGATTCAGTAATAAGCTGAGATCGACACGACTGCATAGCGAATGGATGGCTGGATCTTCACAAATCTCAAGCTCTAACTGATATATTTCCAAGCTGAAATACTCGATCTGACTCGGGCATTTTGCAAGGAATAAAACAAACAAAATACACGAGTCAGGACTAATAGTCTCATATAAGTGAATTCAATCAAATGAAGTGTTCACTGAAATGTACAATAACTTAAAGGATGGTTGGGATTTCCATCCTCTAAGGATCCGCGAAACAAATATCTATATAATAGTACGCTATTATTGTAATGTCTATCCTGTAAAGTATAAATAATAAAAATAGCGTAAGCGGGATTACCATATTACCCTTACGCCGTTTATAAGCATCAACAGTCTATACAGTACCGTAAATTCACCGTACTGGTGTTGTCAGAGGGCACTCCATAGAAAGCAACACTAAATCAAATCGTATGGGGCTCGATAAGGATAAGTATGACAAGGCACTCGAGGCAATACCCAGGATAGGATTCTACCAGTTGCACTCCCGGACCGGTGGTAACGCATAGCAGCCACTACCGCCCACCTCGGAACACACTCCCATAATCAAAAGGGTGCACCCAAATCAATCACAATAGTCATAGAGATGGTATCGAAGAAGCGTGTCCGATCAAAGGTGCTACCTCAATTAGTCACGGTATAGCTCCTGTTTTATTCATTTTAATTATGACCCGAAGGTCAAGGCCATTTCGTCATCGTGCGCCCTCTTCGATCCAGTGGTCGCTTCCAAGCCATCTTGTCGTCATTCCGATACTCCATCACGTACACAGTTGTTAAAGTGGTATCGACACTGACAGAGAGTATGCCACTTACCGACTCCGGTCTCTTTAACAACCGACGCTTACATCTTTCACACCGTGGCCATTATATTTGAAATCATATCCCAAATCAAGTTGTCTCAAGTATTGCCCCAAAATCGATTTCTCAAAATCATTTATCATTGGTTTGACTTGAGATTCTAAAACCAAAATTCGCCATTACTTTGTCAACCATTGGGTTTAAGTTTCAAATTCCAAGACATATTACTATTGCTTGAAATCCTTTCTTTCACCCTTTTGACTCGCTGGACTGGATCGGACATAGATTTATATTTATAAAACACCTTTAGAAAAGTTAAGTTTGAAAATAGTATATTTAAAATAATGTATAAACATATATAGAGTTGGTAAGGTATATGTATATAAATTTGAGAGTAATGTATAAATATATATAGTTGGAAAAATATATGTATATTTAATTAAAAATACTGTATAAATATATATATATATATATACATAGTTGGAAAAATAAGATAAAATTCATATAGTTAAAGAAATCAAACTATTTTAGAGAAAATATTTATAAATCAAGTAATAAGGAAAATTTACTTCTATGAAACTGAAATAATATTGATCCAATCCAAATCCAAATCCATGTCTCAGAATTTCTTTTCCCATCAAAATTCCACCTTTAAACAAATCCCCATTTATTTGGTTCAAATTCAACACTTCATTGTTGAAACGATCTTCAAACCAATGTTACTTTGGGGTTTCACATATCCATTTTAGAAATAAATTCCCAAACACTTTCACATTAGTTGTTAAACACATATGATCTATTTAAATTCTAACTTGTAAACCAACCCGTATTCACCCTGATTTAAATAATCATATTCTTTCATCCTTGGATTTAACACTTTTTATTTTGACAAAATCCTTCTTACATTTGTACGACGAAAATTCATTGTCAAATCATGTGTCAAAATAAGATTTGGGAAGCATTTAACAAGTCTTGCATATCCTTTACATCAAATCATTAAACTCGTTAGGTAAACATAAAGTGATAAGTATTTTAAAATATTCTCATTTTATTGACCACGGTGTCCGTATATAATTTTCTATCCTATGGTCAAGTGATACGGATATTTATCATTTCAATCCGTTCTTTAAAATATTCGAACCTCGGGTATGTATCATTTCAACCCGCATCCCAAATCAATTCGAATATACAGTTCTTCGGGTATTTATCATTTCAACCCGCAATGGTTTTTTTTTTCTAATATAAGGGGAACTTGCATGGTGAGAATAAAATATAGCATATCACACATTCACATACAAATTGTGTCATATAAGATAACGGTGTGTGTCATATGTGCACAATCACGAAGCAACCAATTTCTAGAACAACCTAACATTCCATTCAACATCTCAGATATTTAATTCACTTAATAATTAGTTAGTCTATGAGTGAGAAAACTCACCTTTCGAAGCGTGGAGATGAATGCAAAAATTGACGCGAAATTGAGGATAAGACTTGATAGCCAAATGATGAACATACATCCAAAGACTTGTATACGTATATACGTATGTATATACGTACACAAACGTGATATTGAGGTGCACGAATTCCATTCCAATTTGACTTCCGACGAGTTGGACAAGTAAACTCGAACTAGCATGAATCAAACAGGCCAGCAAAAATTGAACCATGTACGAAGACTTCGACCAGATCTAAACTCGCTGCCTAGAACAGTGAGTTTCATCCTTTCAGCAGTCTCTCAAGCATTTCCTCAAGCACTCGGAGTGCATGTTGTCCAGAACGCGATCTAAGGTGATAAACTTTATATCGACCCCTGGATGACAAGGAAAGGGGTACCATGATGGTTCCAACACGAGTAAAGGCTTAACAGTTCAACATGTATGCATATATATCTAAGTATATATACATTTGCACCGTCTTCAGCAAGAATGAGGAAAAGAGGTAAACGGAATCAAGACAACATGTGACTGGTTCGATGGAGAGGTGCCGGAGCTCTAGAGGTGCACCGACCAGGCTTGGCGATCGTGGATGAACTCGTCCGACAGCGAAGCTCCAACTGCGACCGATTGTTTTTTTTTTTCAAATCCTGGACTTCGGCTTCTTGCTGGAAGGAGGACTGCGACTAAATCAAAGTGGATGGGTTCGTGTTGGAGTGGAAGGGCAGTGACGCTCGACTAGACGAGGAGGAAAAGGAGGAGGACGGAATCGCAATTAAAGGAAGGGCTTCAATGGAGGTTGGCCGATGGCAGCAGGAGGAACGTGCGGTTTTGGGGATTTTTCTTTATGAGGAAGGAAGCTTTTCTCTTTTCTTTATTTTCTCCAGCGTATTGATTTCTTAAGGAATGAAAGAAAAAGGGGGAAGGCTAAAAGGACGGGAGCAAATTCGAAAGGGGTAAGCACGTGTAACCATCCTTCTGAAAATTTCAGGACGCGTGGTTTAAACTCTCTGACCATTATAATACGTGTGTTTATCCCTTTTTCACCGTTCTTTTTTTTTTCTTTTTTTTTAGATCGAAAATTCTCTTTTGAACAGAAGAGGATGGAGAAGGCCTCATTATCGATGAGGGGAAGTAACGAAAGAAAACATGGAGCGTGATTTCAGCAATCTTTAACAAGTGTCAATCGGAAAGCATTAAACGACACAAGTGTCCACTTATTTATTTTGATAAAATTTAGTTATAAATAAGAATCAATGTCTCATAAATTTTAAATTTCACATTTGTAATTCGGTATATTAATTCTAAACTAACCCATCATTTTAAATTTTGTATTTCAAAACAACCTACATGATTTTAAGTTTTATATTAAAATTGGAAATCAAATTCATACATTTAACATATGTTACAGTTCAGGGTTTTTAATCAAAATTTTTATTATAAACATTAATTTACAATTTAATTTTTCATTAACTTTGCATATTTAAATCTCGAAATTATTGGTCCGTTACAGAACGAAAGAACCTAATCAAAGAGGATCTACGAAGGAAGATAGATTCATTGGAAAGGAAATTTCAGAAAAGAATTTAAATATTTAAATAAAAAATTATATCCGAAATATTTGTTTAAAACATTTAAAACCATTTTAAAAACCATTTATACTTTAAAAATACACTCTCTCGCAAGAAGGATTCAGTGACTGATTCAACTCATTCTAGGGTATCACTACCATATCTCTAATGAGCTTTTACCTCATAGGCTAAAGCTTTGATAAACCAAAGCTCTAATACCAAATGTAACATACCGTCTTTCGTCCACTTCAAGTTGGTAATTAAACCAACTCAAACCGTTTGAAATGATAGAATGTTATTAGCTTCTGAGGTAAATAGAATAAATCACAGAATCACAGACACAAAAAACAAAATATCTCGCAGCGGAATAAATAAATTATACAATATTATTTCACGAAGCTACTAAATAAAAATCAAAATTTATACATGATATCAAAGTTACAAAATTAAATACAACGGAAGCCTAAATACATGAATTTCTTATACAAAGTAGAAATAGCCAAAACCAACAGGTAGAGGTGATATCTTCAACAGTCTCCAGCTTCAAAAGATGAAATCTCAACACTGCAATACTCGATCTGACCCGAGCAATAATGCAAAACAAAACAACTCGGATCAGGGCTAACATTCTCATGGAAGTAAATCAACTTAAATGAAATATTCAATGAAATGCATCAATAACTTAAAGGATGTTTGGGATCACCATCCTCTAAGGATCCGTCAAACTAATATCATATAATATAATATGCTATTATAATAGTGTCTATGTTTAAATATATTATTGAAAATAGTGTAAGTGGGATTACCATTATTACCCTTACACCATTTATGCCGTTATCATACAGTTTGCATATAGCACACCAGTACATCAGCGAATAGGGATGCGCCGTGATATGACAACGCTAAATCAAAATCGTAGGGAACTCAATCAGGAAAATATGACAAGGCACACGAGGAATACCCAAGGTAGGATTCTACCGATGCACGCCCGGACCGGTGGTAATGCATAGCCGCAACAACCGCCCAACTCGAACAACACTCTCATAATCAAGGGTGGCCACCAATCAAATCACAAAGTAATAGATATAGTTCGAAGAAGTGTGTCCGATGGAGGTGCGACCTCACTTAATCACGGTATAACACCTGTTTTAGTCATTTTAATTATGACTCGAAGGTCAAGGCTATCCATCAACGTTCTCTTTCTTCAATCCAATAATCGCCACCAAACCATCCTACTTCATTCTGGAACTCCACCGCGGACACAATTCTTAAAGTGGTTTTCAGTATTGGCAGAGAGTATGACAATATCCGATCCCGGTCTCTTTAACAACCAAACATTTACATTTTTCACATTGTGGCCATTTTAATAAACTCATATCTTGAAATAAATTGATTTAAGAAATTTCTTTAATTCAAACCAAACAGTTTATGAATCAATTCCATATATAAAATTATTTCAATTCATAATCAGTCAATTTATAATCGAATTCAATTATAAATTCAAATTAATTACGTAGTTCACGTCCGTTTCCTATACAGTTCAATATTTAAGTCAATTCAAAATTCGTATTTAGTTGATTTAAAATAAAATTCATTGAATCAAGTATCGTTATATAAATTTAAATCTTTAAACCTTGAATTTAAATCGCAAAATCAAAACTTATCCACCTATTGAGTTTATTATTAAAGTTTATAAAATATATGTATAATAAGCATTGAAAATATTATTTATAAGTTATAAATTTATATAGAAAATAGCTTTATAAACATATATAGGTTTAAATTAATTTAGAAATGGTTTTAAAAAGAATAATTTATGATAATATGTTAATTTAAAGTTAAAAATACATATATGATTAAATTATATAGTTTAAAATAAATAAATTATAAGTAAAATCTTAAATAAGCATTTAAATACATTTTTACTCATAAAATCATTTTAAAACATATAATTTAGAATTTACAAAATTTAAGTATAAATATTTAAAATATAAATATAAAATATAAGATCTTAAATTAATATTATTAAAATCAAAATATCCAAATCATTTTAATTCGAAAACATGACTACCAGTCCATATATAGTTTTCTACCCTATAGTCAAGTGATACGGATATTTATCATTTCAACCCGCAATTTATTAAATTTCTATGGGTTTATCATTTCGACCCGCTATCCCAAATTCAGTAAAAATCGCTTAGGTCTATCATTTCAACCCTTAACGATTTTTCCCTAATCTAATGTCCGTTTGTGTATGTATCATTTCAACCCTTAGTTATTTTTCCTAAACTAGGGGTATCTGCAACATAACAAATCATCACATATCATCAATCACATCATAGTTATATAAAATCAGTGTACATTCATGTCATATGAATATCGTGCCACATATGTAAGTGTATATTTTAAACAAACAATTTCTGTTGACAATCCTATACATTTCATAACAGTTCATTTAGTTGATCTAACATCTATGAAGCAATGTGAGTCAGGTGTGAGATAAACTCACCTTTCGTGGCATAGTTGAAGACAAACATATGAATGCAGAATTGCAATGACGATATCCGGGCACGACAGAATGGTTTCAGCTCATTGATCACTTAATATTATTATTTTTCATAAGAGGAGGATAGGGATTGTATCAAAGGATTGGTAAGGCTACTGGGTTTCAGAATGGTCTTTAAACTCAACACCAAACCGACTTAAAATATAAACACAACATTTACTTTTACAAAATATTATATATATTTATATATATATACAGATACGAATGGTAAAATCATAACATATATATATATATAATTCAAATTCAACACACACCAAAATATTTTATAAATTTATATATTATACAACACACCAAAACTATATATATATATAAAATAAATATACATTGCAAACTCACACACAAAATACATTAAAACCATTGTACGCATATATAAACATTGAAAGAAATATATATATATATTCACTTTTTTTTAACAAATAAATTTTCAAAACAAACTCAACACAAATACACACACATAATGTTGTAACCACACCATTTCACACGCAAGAAACACACTTAAAGCTTGTATATTATATATAACCTATATACATACATATAAATTTTCCTTCAAAACAAATAGATCCAAAACAATACATTTATTATTATAAAATATAAATATTTATTACATACACACAAATACAAACGCAGTTACGCACAGTATTATAAAATACACACTCACTACAATAACTACACACATACAGTATAACTCACACACCACACACTAGAAAAAAAGTACTACACAGAACCCACACATGCCCACAAACAGGAATGCACATACACAATACACTACGTCACATACACAAAACAATACACAAAATCAATTAAATATATATATAACTTCTCAAACTATATATTATGTAACGACCCGGTTTTTAGGTGACTTTGGTTATCGACATAAACTCAATGACGACTAACCAAACATCGAAAAAAAAACCGGTAGTTAATGAAAGAAATTAGATGGTGAGAATAGATAAGATAGAAACTTAGAATAAAAGAAGAAGAACATACAACATCAGAGTAACACGAATCTCACAGCGGAACGAACAACACATAATAGATAACATATCCTTGAAATAAAATCAGTATATGTTTAGCATTTTCAGAGTACAACACTTACAACACAGCGGAAATAACTATAGCTATATAATCCTAAAGCCTGCTGCTCCCAGCTCTTCCAGTATATCTGTAAATCCTGACTACTTGACTGCCCGTACAAAATTTGGCACCCAAGAGTTTAGGGAAAACAAAACAAGATAAACTCCGGGTCAGTCATGGGACTGGTATGAGTAAAACAGTTTGAACAAGTAAACGATATCTCATAAGACTACGCCGTATAACGGAACGGGTTTTCCCTTATGAGAATCCAAAATAACTTTATATCAAAAATCTTTTGATATTATAATAATGTCTATCAACCACAATATAATAATCATCTAGCAGAAACGCTTTCATCTCGCCTTCTACATATATAGTATACAATCAAAACCGCAAGCACGTATTGCGTAATGGATTTCCCACTATGGCAAGGTATGGAACCACCTTTCGCTAGTGTACCTCTAGAGTGGAATACACTGGGTTCAAAAAGAACATCTTGCAACCCGGCCACACATGACTGTCCACTCATTTCGCTTGAGTGTATCGAATGTATATCACCAACGGTTGGGATCAGCAACCGTATCTCGAATGGGACAGCATCGACAATAGATTTTTAGAAGTAAATGAAACTCTAGATCAGGTGATTATACACCCTAATAGGTGCGACCTACATAGCCATGTTGTCTGCCCGATTTTTGCCATTTACCGGATGTAAGGCTAGAAGCTACGCTTATCTTTTACATGCCACATCTTCATTCACTTAGAATGTCACATCGTCATACCCGCCAAATCACAAGTTGATTCCCCCAAAAATACCATGGGTATACAGCTAAGAGAAACGAATTCCACTGCCACCAAATGTGAATATGTTTGAAAAGATCAACTTACGCAATCTATCAGATATACTCTGTCAGACCTTCGTCCATACAAGTTGTCCTGGGACTGAACAAACCGAAGGCACTATTCAGTACATCCATCTTAGGCACTATTGTCTAAGACTTATACAATAGCCCTTGCACTTTACTCCGTCTTCAATTATCTTTGGCGTATATGATTCGCAACACTTATGCCAATACAGGGTGGTTCTTTGGATAATAATCCAACTGTTCTCTCCATATTAACAACGTTAAAATGGTCGAAAACTTTGATAGTCTGTGATTTAACTATCAAAGAAAACTACGTGTGCAAACAACGATATTATTTCCAGATGGAAATTATATCGATCAATCATCATTCACACACATATATATATAATCTCATTTCTATATTTAGAAAATATACGTTATTAACACTGGAAAACATTTCCATGGCTTAATCACGTATCACTTTTCTTCCACAACTATCAGTCCCTGACTATAAACTAGTATGAGAATAATTCCCTAAGTATTAATCCCGAAGGCCGAAACCAACATCAGATAGACACTTAGAAAACCATTCAATTTACTAATCTCTAGTCAGTTTTTAATTTTTCTTAACTTTATTTGATTTACTCTATTTCGAATAACTAATATTCGATAAACTCTATTTCGAATAACTTTATATTCAATTAACTCTAATCGATTAATTCTAACTCGATTGATTCCTTTATATAATCCATTAAGTATCTAACACTAAAATCTTATTTAAAGTTCCATTTTATAACTCTATTTATTTTGTAAATAAATAATTCCTTTTATAACCTTTATTTGTAAATGTTTTACAAATATTTCTCTTCCTATATTTGTCTATTCATTTTCTAAATAAATAATCCTCTTATACTTCTATTTATTTTCTAAATAAATATTCCATTTTTATTCTATTTATTTATCAAATAAATATTCCTTTAATAAAACTCTATTCGTTTTATAAATATTTCCTTTTATCTTTATCCTGTTCATTTTCCCAATAAATATTTCCTTATGATATTCTATTTGTCTTATAAATAAATACCGTCCTTTATAAACTCCTATTTATTTTCTAAATAAATGTTCTCCTTTATAAAATCCTATGATTTTATAAATACTTTATTTTCAAAATATATCCATTTATAAAATCGATTGATTTTATAAAGTTCCTTTATTTCAGTATACATTGAAATATTCCTTTTTACATCCCAAGGTCTCTTATGATATTTAAAATAGCAAACCACAATGATTAATATCATTTAAACACACATAATCAAACAGATTATATATTACATCATATATTTCAATATAAGAACAGAATAGTATCATAAATATTGAGGAGTCCAGTTGGACCCCTCCAACCTGTTTCCCTGCATCACATATGTTAAACAACACGAATATAAAATATTCTGTTAAACAGAATCAATTTTCGATTAACGATTTATATATATATATCGTTATCTATGATTTCAATCAATACACAAACAACTCAACCAACAGATAACACACATCAATCTGTCATCATTTATCAGTTCTAAATATACGTTATAAAAATAGAACTGTTCAGAGTTGGTGAGTTTTACTCACATTGGACGATCATCGTTAATAACGATAACCATCGCTTGATTCAGACGGACAATTTATTTTGCTATAAATTGTAACGAGCTTCGATTCAATCTCAGTCAGTTCCATTCTGTTGTAGCCACCGTCCATACGATCCTAACGGATCTGACCGTTCGCAAAACTGACATTGTATGAATACGTTATGGCATTTATAAGTCAATACACTTGAAAATTTATATTAAACTTAATTAATATTTGTTTGGGCTTTACCATCGTATATAGGCCCAATTGCCCAAATCCATTTCCACCCGCATCCACTACAGCGTCTTCTTCTAGGATATTGAATTTCCATTTCCAGTATTTGCTTCTCTCCCCATTTTCTCACTTCAGATGCCACTTACTCCTCTAACATTTCATGAAATCACGAATTTAGATCAACCACCTCATCTCCTTCGCCCACCCTTTCTCCTTTTATTCACCTCATCGCTCCCCTTCTACTTTACAGCAATCTCAACACGGAAACCCATCACAAACTCCTCGCGTTCATCAACTAAATGACCAGGGTTTCATCAACTAAATGACCAGCTTGAACCCGATTACCTAGATAGCTATTTCCGTGACCTCTCCCTCAACTCATCACTACTCAGTAAACTTCCCACACAACACCAGTAAACTCTCCCTGTTTTCAAGTTTACTTTGTCCCTCATACCATACCCATGATGCCATTAAATCGCCACTTCCATTTACATCACACCTCACGTGAAACAACCTTGCCGAACCCCTAGCAGTGCCTGCACGTCCCACCTACTCCTTCACCTTGTCTACTCGCACAATATCTTCCCAATACAGCACCATCACTCCCCATGCCGCATGTCCAAACGCCACTCATAAAACCAACTGCATCGAACAGGAGTTCCTCACGGATTCCAGCTTTTACATCGATGGATTTTTTTAATTTTTTTTATATAGGGCTACGAATTAAAGGTTTCAAAATAAGAACCGAAATGAAGCGAAGTTGTAGTGTACTTATGAGTGAAGCATTCGGGGATAGTTGGATAACAGGTCTCCACGTTTTTTTTTGGACCGTGAGTTTTGTGGGGTTGAGAAGGAGAAACCGTGGCCTTGTTTTGATCACAAAAAGTTTAGGATATTTTAGGATATGTATTTTATTTTTTTAATTTTAACTTCTTAACTAATAAGTACCAAACCCTATTACGTAAAAATGGTTTAGTTACGTACTGCTATAGACAGAAATAAAAACGCCCTCGTGACAAGTGAGGTGTCCCGACTCCAGAAATATAAAAATATCGGTAGGTTGACACATATTTTGAAACCCCAAAAATATCGATTCAGGGTGCAAAATACTCCAAATAAAAAGTTGCATATTTAATTATTTAAAAATTATACTTAAATTCTAAAAAATTAATTATCACTACATCTCAAAAGAACCTTGTCTAAATTCAAAACCGATATCAAGTTATATCGAATAAGTCGTTACGGTCGATAAACGATTCTATAGCGACTATTTTAAAATTTGATTTGGACACAAATCAAAATCTACACAATGAAATCCCGAATTTTCTCTTCCATTAGAAAAATATACTTCACCAGTTCCTGATGTTTCTTGTTTCACAGAAATCTGATTTAAAAACGGCTTCTGTATATTCAATTGAAGTTCGAATCGCCAAATTACGAACTGCAGCGCCATTTAGAGCTCGATTTTAATTATAATATAATTATACGTTCAAACTGTCGTTATTTAAATATATTCGTTATTCTAATTCAATTCTAAGATGAATTAAATATTTTAAATTGTCCAGTTCACATTATATCGTCAATTCACTAATCCCGACTATTTCGAAATTAAATATATTATTCTATTATTTATTTTAATTAAATATTCAATATTATTTAATTAACCGACCATTTAAATTCTCTAATTCACTATTTAAATAATTAAATTAATTAATTATTATATCGCAAAAATACGGGTCATTACATTCTTCCCCACTTAAAATAATTTCGTCCTCGAAATTGCTAAGGTAGAGGACGACCCTATCTACTGGGTAAAAATTTATCTGTTTACCACTTAACTTCAGTTTCCCCTGACTAATTTAATTTCAATTAAATTATTTATTTAATTCTATTAACGAATATTTTCAAAAATCCTGAAAATTTTCTAACACTCGAAATTTCTGAAAAATTTCGCCAACACCTTCTTTGTACTGGTCAATAGGTCAAACTCCAACTCGCCTCTCTGGGCCATATCCAACCCAAAAGAAAATAAAATAGCCAAGCGGGATGCCAAGTCGGCTCATAAATCTCATACCCAATATAAATATAAACTTGTACCTTTTTGTCGGGCATATCATTATATCCTTTGCATCTGTTACCAATTTAACATATACCAATATCATCTTAATCAAACTCCTCAACTCAAACATTTGGTTCTATCCAAGCCAAATTCCGTTTAAACTCCAATATCAAACTTCAAAGTCTTAATTCATCAACTCAATTCCATTCCAGATTATCCTCTAATCCATTTCAGTTTTGCTTAACTTATCATCTCAAGTTAAATTCTAGTTTATTATTTACTTTCATCATCCCATTCGAATTAACTTCATAAGCTAAATTTAAATTCTAGAATTTAAATTCCTGGGTTTTTATTCCGAATCAATTTGAAATCACAATAACAATTCAAAACCCTTGAATTTATGAACACCTTGTTTACGCAAAACAAATTTGAAAACAAAATCTTTGGTAGTAATCCGTCACTTACAACTCGAAAATGAACACCGATGATGTCTAGATCATCATCAGAATCTATTTTTCCAGCGATCAGGTGAGTTCAATACTATACCGCTTTCAAAATCATTTCCACATACTTCCATTTTGAAATCAGTTCAAAACATCATTTCAATGCTTGTAACAGATTTAAAATCTCCCAGGATTTTAAAATTCACGTATATTTAATCCATGTTCTTTTACAAACAATTCTCCAAATTTTCAGGTTTAAATTTCAATTCTGATTTAATTTCAGATTTAATTCATTCGTAACACTTATACAAATCTTAATTGGTTATTTACATAACCGTTTCACTTTTATAATCATCTCGATTATAATAACAACCAACACATCCAATATACTAATATTTCAAAAATTAATAATTCCTTTATATCAAAATATAATACGGGAAAAATTATTCCATTTACCCCTTTTTTCAAAACATACCGTGTCGGTTCATCGTATTCGAGTGTTTAGAAACTCCTATCGGTACAATGGACCAAACCGATCGACCAGAATTCACAAACAACTCAACCAATAAATCTTCACAATATCAAATCATTTTAATATTGAATAACAAATACGCGCTCATATATATATACACTCAACTCAATCCAGGGTATTACTAACCCTATCTCTACTAAGTCACGCCGCAGAGCCAAGGTAAATCACTTAACTTAAGCTCTGATACCAACTGTAACGACCTGGTTTTTAGGCGACTTTGGTTATCGACATAAACTTAATGACGACTAACCAAACATCGAAAAAAAACCGGTAGTTAATGAAAGAAATTGGAGGGTGAGAATAGATAAGATAGAAACTTAGAATAGAAGAAGAAGAAGAACATACAACATCAGAGTAACACGAATCTCACAGCGGAACGAACAAAATATAATAGATAACATATCCTTGAAATAAAATAAGTATATGTTTACATTAGCATGTTCAGAGTACAACACTTACAACACAGCGGAAATAACTATAACTATATAATCTTGAAGCCTCCTGCTCCAAGCTCTTCCAGTATATCTGTAAATCCTGACTACTTGACTGCCCATGCAAATTTAGGCACCCAAGAGTTTAGGGAAAACAAAACAAGATAAACTCCGGGCAAGTCATGGGACTAGTATGGGTAAAACAGTTTAAAATAGTTTGAACAAGTAAACGATATCTCATAAGACCACGCCGTTTAATGGAACGGGTTTTCCCTTATGAGAATCCAAAATAACTTTATATCAAAAACTTTTGATATTATAATAATGTATATCAACCACAATATAATAATCATCTAGCAGAAACGCTTTGATCTCATGTTCTACATATATAGTATACAATCAAAACCGCAAGCATGTATTGGGTAACGGATTTCCAACTATGACAAGGTATGGAAACACCTTTTGCTAGTGTACCTCTAGAGAGGAATACACTGGGTTCAACAAGAATATCTTGCAACCCGGCCACACATGACCGACCACTCATTTCGCTTGAGTGTATCGAATGTATATCACCATCGGTTGGGATCAGCAATCGTTTCCCGAATGGGACATCATCGACAATAGATTTTGAGACGACCCCAAACCCCGTACTTACGGCGGCGAGGGCAATCCTTGTCATATAACACATAAACAGATAATAGCAGAACAGAATTAAATAAATACACCAGATAATGCACAATAGAATATACTGGATAAACGTAATCACCAGAGTTACACAGTATACAGGATCATACTTAGTACAAATACAGTTCAGCTATACATAAATGTCTACAGCGGAAAACAAACATAATATGTACAATAGGAGCTGAACAGCATAAAAAGAGATAAATAATAGAATCCATCTTCAGCTCCAGCTATCCAGAGAAATCCAGCTAAAACCTGAATACAAGGCTGCCCGTGTAGAAAAAGGGGCACCCGAGTTCGAAAGTGAAACAAACTACGAGTCAGTCATGGGACTGGTATGAGAAATCTACTCAACACATTTAATATATGGCTAATCATAGGACCACGCCACTTTCGTGGAACGGGTTTACTCCATTGGATTGCCAGTGCTTTAAAACAAATCATTCTTTTAAACATCGCAATGCTTTTTATAAAAATGAAGCCATTATAAGACTCAGTTCCCATCACACAATGCAACGCAAACCGGAGGATAGAGTTTTTACCTTATAATGGCCAAGATATGCTTGACACGAATAAAACAAAAGCATTTGATATTATTACTAGTGTTTATATGTTTCAAAAACAATTTCAAATCATAAGTATCAATCATAGACGACATTAATGCCCTATACCACTATGTCGCCGTATATAGGTATACAATCAAAACCGCACAGTCACGTATTTGGAAATTGGATTTCCGTCATGAACCGAGGCAAGGGATCGTCCTCACCGAATTCGAGACGCTCTAGGCCGCCCCTCAGGAACAGCTACAACTGCCCCTTTGATCGTCATGGCCGGTCCACCGATGTGGATTATTATGCCTGAACACTGCATTTCCCCGCCCTATGGGGCGTAAACGAGCCAACGAATGGCTCCTTCGGCTTCACATAGTCATCGGAATATCCGAGGCGCCTCGCAACAGCAACAACCACATAAGTAAAATGTCAGGCCGTGTAAAAACACCGACACAACTCCTAGCTAGAAAGAAACGCAGGCCTTCCCTGATGTCCTCTCCCGTTCTGGTTCATACCGGGGTGTGAGGCTCGCGAATTCCGTTATACACAAAACTATGCCACACAGGCGGTGCTTTGATCATCACCACAAGACTTTGCTTTTCAACAGAAGCCCTGATCACTGCATCTTAGCATGTCACACAGGCAATTCACACCATGCAACTGATGGCTATCAATCACATAGAATAAATTCCAATGTCAGACACACAATCCATTTGCAAGTCCGTTCTGGGTCGGAACGAAACCGAAGGCACTAAATACCTCGCATATTCATCGATTCCCACGTACGTCTGGACGATCACCACTCATTCTCCATATTTCGGGATGCCTCCCAATCAGGACCTCAGTTACCATCCAAACGAGGTGAAGATCGGTCTTCAACCCCCGTCTTCATCTTCGACTTCTTATCGTCGATTCAGTTATTCAGAATGGGATAAACCCAGTCTTTCTAAGCAACTCGTGTATATAATAAACAAGTGCAACACTAACATACATACGCATCATTTCAATTCATTAGTCACTAACCGTCAATCAGTAAGAGAACGATTTCCCAAATATTAACCCCGAAGGCCGAAACCAACATCAGATCAACACCCAAGAAACCATTCGACTTAGCCAACCTTCAGTTAGTTTCTAAATTTCACATCCATTTCGTTTATAATATTTTATAATGATTTATCTCTATTTTTATTTATTTTAAAATAGCCAATTTATTCAAAACGACGCTTTGGGCCATAACGCGGCCGTGGCGCTGTTTTTCTTCAGATTTGATTTACACATATCTAAAAATCTAACCATTGGATCTTCACAAAATTTACATAATTAGAAAGATCTTTTCAAAACGAATCCAACGGTTCCAGTTTCGGGAAAATCCGACGGTCGGATCTCCCGGTATAATCGTTTGAAGTTTCGATTTCAAAATACGAACTGCAGCGTCGTTATTCGATTAAATATAATTATATTTATATATATATATATAAATATAATCGATTCTGGCGCTGTTTTTCTTCAGATTTGAATTAAACATTCCAGACGATCCAACCGTTGGATTTTTACAAAGTTGGTGCCAGTGGAAAGATTTTTCCAAAGCGAACCCAACGGTTGCGATTTCGGGAAAATCCGATGGTCGGATCTCTCGGTATAATCGTTTGAAATCACGGTTTCAAAATATGAACTGCAGCGTCGTTATTCGATATATTTCAATTCTATTTATATATATATATATATCGATTCTTCGATTTCAAAAACTATATTCTTTTCATACATTTGATAAAAATGATATTTTTATCTAACTGTCTTCTATTTCAACACTTCACTATTTTTTACAATACATTTATATAATAAAAATGTGATTTTTATTGTAAAACAATTCATTTCAAAACACTATAATTTTGTATAGTTAATACAGGTGATAAAAATAGGATTTTTATTATAAAACAATTTATTTCAAAACAAGATGATTTTATACATTTCATATTTATGTTAAAAACGGGATTTTTATTATAAAACAATTTCTTTTAAAATATGAATACCATTCAACTCATGAGTTTCAATTCAACGGATGAATTTCGATTCAACACATGAAGGTTTTCTATAGTTCATATATATTGATAAAAAAGGTGATTTTTATATTTAAAACACGAATACCATTCAACACATGAATTTCAATTCAACGAATGAATATCGATTCAACACATGAAGGTTTTCTATAGTTTCTATATATAGATAAAAATGTGATTTTTATATTTAAAACACGAATACCATTCAACACATGAATTTCAATTCAACGAATGAATATCGATTCAACACATGAAGGTTTTCTATAGTTTCTATATATAGATAAAAATGTGATTTTTATATTTAAAACACGAATACCATTCAACACATGAATTTCTATCCAACGAATGAATATCGACTCAACACATGAAGGTTTTCTATTCAATGAATAAATATAGTTTCAACAAATGAAAATAATTCAAACACATGAATATTATTCAAAATTTCGGTAGCATAACGACAGGGTAGTTAAAACCGGGACCGTCCCTAGTACGGTTCCTCGCTCTACCTTAAAACCTCGCGGTTTTTGACAATGGGGAATCATGCATCTAGTACTCACGCAGGCGGCATGTATATATTTTTCATTTCCACAAACTAATCCTATGTGGGTTCAACCAAATATTTCTCAACCACAAACGGGTATTTTTCAACCACAATCAATCAATATCAACCACAAACAATTCCAATCAACCATTCGCTATCGATCAATTTTCACACCAATCACAACCAATAAATATCGTCCATGGTTTGTGGACGAGGGGCGTTTATATATATATATATATATATATATATATATATATATATATATATATAGCATTTCACTGCTATTTCAACACATATATAATTTTTACAATGCATATACAACTTATACATCGAACGTACAACTTATACAACGCTTATACAAGAGGTGTACAAGGCTTATATAACTCATACATCGACTATATAATTTATACATTGTCGTTTTCCATATCGTTTATAAATTAGAAATCTCACATTGGGTTCCACTCCACCAAAAATAGCAGAAGGCTCAGAAAAATATGCGGTCTCTTCTAAAATGTAGAAGACGTCCACACAGTCACGATGTTTCTTGTTTCATCGAATTTCGTCAAGAAACGAAAAAGATATGATTTTTCAAAGTTTGCAACGGTTTAAAGGTGTTAAAATTAGATTAAATAAAATCTGCCGTACATTTCAGAGGAGGTTCAAAACTAGGTCTCAGATTTTTGCTCAATCCGTGCAATGATGGAACAATCGGACTTCACCACCTTGGAGTGCCTCGAGAGGCGCGCCTGACCAGGGGGACGGCGTTGAACTCGTACGCCGTAGGATGGAGCACGGCGGCGCCGAAGTCATCCATTTCAGGACGTCGGTTCTCCCCAAATACGCTTCGAAAAAATGAAAATCCGGTATGGATTTGAAGCTCGTGTTATCCTTTACAAAATTCGTAACTGGGGCATGTGGTTTTAATGTGTGGATTCAGAGAAATCAAGCCGGGAAGATCTGAATGCTTTTTCGCTGTTCGACTAGGTGGATCGGGGAAGAAAGAGAATTTTCCCTTTTTTTATTTATAAAAAATCTGATTGGCCAGAAGTTTTTAAAAGAGTTTTCTGACACGACCTCCAATCCAAACCCAACGACTGTCGTCCTAGCGTTTTACCCCCATTCCAAACACAATGGTATATGTTTCGTAGGCCCATTCGACTGTTTCAGTCAGTTTTCCTTCAAATTAAAATATATAACATTCAATATTTAGTTTGAACGTACATTTCAATTTACCATGGCCACAAACTTATTCAAAAAATTCCAGAAAAATAAATCTGGCTATATTTTGACGATATGGACCCAACAAAACTAGTTTCGTCGAATTCTGAGACCGTTTGCAAAAAGGCCCATTTCTGGTCGATCCAATTTAACTGTAATTGACCAAAACACGTTTTCCTTTGCCACGCTCACATACTAGCTTCAAAACTTATGAAATTTGAAACCTAGCAATAACTTCACATCCCGGATCCAACAAAAGTGGTTTCATCGAATTCCGAGGTCGTTTGCAAAATGGCCAATTTCATGGGCTATATAAATTCCATAGCGACCTTTCTGAAAATTCATTTGGCCATAACTTTTGCTTTCCGCTATGAAACTTCGATTTTTCAGATTCGTTAGAAAGGTATTCACTAACAGATTTAAATATTTTTGGTTTCACTCAAATCCGTTTTGTTTTGCACCCGGTACAGTCCGACAAAGTTTGAATTCAAATTTTGAAACTGCAACGCCATTTCAGCCCTTGTTTATAATTAGAATTAATTATATTCGTTTTCAAACGTCGATTCAAACTCAGTTTTCATTGCTATTATTTAAAATATTTATTTTAAATATTTAAAATCCACTACTTTAACCAATTTAAAAATTTTAAATTGGTTCAGATTTTCTGGGTCGTTACAGATTTTTAGAAGTAAATGAAACTCTAGAACTGGTGATTATACACCCTAATAGGTGCGACCTACATAGCCATGTTGCCTGCCCGATTTTTGTCATTTACCTGATGTTAGGCTAGAAGCTATGCTTATCTTTTACATGCCACATCTTCATTCACTTAGAATGTCACATCGTCAAACCGCCAAATCACAAGTTGATTTCCCCAAAAATACCATGGGTATACAGCTAAGAGAAACGAATTCCTCCGCCACCAAACGTGAATACTTTTGAAGAGATCAACTTATGCAATTTATCAGATATACTCTGTCAGACCTTCGTCCATACAAGTTGTCCTGGGACTGAACAAACCGAAGGCACTATTCAGTACATCCATCTTAGGCACTGTTATCTAAGACTTATACAATAGCCCTTTCACTTTACTCCGTCTTCAATTATCTTTGGCATATATGATTCGCAACGCTTGTGCCAATACAAGGTGGTTCTTTGGATAATAATCCAACCGGTCTCTCCATTTTAACAACGTTAAAATGGTCGAAAACTTTGATAGTCTGTGATTTAACTATCAAAGAAAAATACGTGTGCAAACAACGATATTATTTCCAGATGGAAATTATATCGATCAACCATCATTCACAAATATATATATATTCTCATTTCTATGTTTAGAAAATATACGTTATTAACACTGGAAAACATTTCCATGTCTTAATCACGTATCACTTTTCTTCCACAACTATCAGTCCCTGGCTATAAACTCGTATGAGAACAATTCCCTAAGCATTAATCCCGAAGGCCGAAACCAACATCAGATAGACACTTAGAAAACCATTCAATTTACTAATCTCTAGTCAGTTTCTAATTTTGCTTAACTTTATTTGATTTACTCTATTTCGAATAACTAATATTCGATAAACTCTATTTCGAATAACTTTATATTCAATTAACTCTAATCGATTAATTCTAACTCGATTGATTCCTTTATATAATCCATTAAGTATCTAACACTAAAATCTTATTTAAAGTTCCCTTTTATAACTCTATTTATTTCGTAAATAAATAATTCCTTTTATAACCTTTATTTGTAAATGTTTTACAAATATTTCTCTTCCTATATTTGTCGATTTATTTTCTAAATAAATAATCCTCTTATACTTCTATTTATTTTCTAAATAAATATTCCATTTTTATTCTATTTATTTATCAAATAAATATTCCTTTTATAAAACTCTATTCGTTTTATAAATATTTCCTTTTATCTTTATCCTGTTTATTTTCCCAATTAATATTTCCTTATGATATTCTGTTTGTCATATAAATAAATACCCTCCTTTATAAACTCCAATTTATTTTCTAAATAAATGTTCTCCTTTATAAAATCCTATGATTTTATAAATACTTTATATTCAAAACATATCCTTTTATAAAATCGATTGATTTTATAAAGTTCCTTTTTTTCAATATACATTGAAATATTCCTTTTTACATCCCAGGGTCTCTTATGATATTTAAAATAGCAAACCACAATGATCGATATCATTTAAACACACATAATCAAACAGATTATATATTACATCATATATTTCAATATAAGAACAGAACAGTATCATAAATATTGAGGAGTCCAGTTGGACCCCTCCAACCTGTTTCCCTGCATCACAGATGTTAAACAACACGAATATAAAATATTCTGTTAAACAGAATCAATATTTGATTAACGGTTTATATATATATCGTTATCTACGATTTCAATCAATACACAAACAACTCAACCAACAGTTAACACACAGCAATCAATTATCATTTATCAGTTCTAAATATACGTTATAAAAACAGAACTGTTCAGAGTTGGTGAGTTTTACTCACGTTGGACGATCATCGTTAATAACGATAACCATCGCTTGATTCAGACGGACAATTTATTTTGCTATAAATTGTAACGAGCTTCGATTCTCTCTCAGTCAGTTCCATTCTGTAGCCACCGTCCATACGATCCTAACGGATCTGACCGTTCGCAAAACTGACATTGTATGAATACGTTATGGCATTTATAAGTTAATACACTTGAAACTTTATATTTAACTTAATTAATATTTGTTTGGGCTTTATCATCGTATATAGGCCCAATTGCCCAAACCCATTTCCACCCGCATCCATAACAGCGTCTTCTTCCAAGATATTGAATTTCAATTTCCAGTATTTGCTTCTCTCACCATTTTCTCACTTCATATGCCACTTACTCCTATAACATTTCATGAAATCGCGAATTTAGATCGCCCACCTCATCTCCTTCGCCTGCCCTTTCTCCTTTTATTCACCTCATCGCTTCCCTTCTACTTTACACTAATCTCAACACGGAAACCCCTCACAAACTCCTCGCGTTCATCAACTAAATGACCAGGGTTTCATCAACTAAATGACCAGCTTAAACCTGATTACCCAGGTAGCTATTTCCGTGACCTCTCCCTCAACTCATCACTACTCAGTAAACATCCCACACAACACTAGTAAACTCTCCCTGTTTTCAAGTTTACTTTGTCCCTCATACCGTACCCATGATGCCATTAAATCGCCACTTCCGTTTACATCACACCTCACGTGAAACCACCCTGCCGAACCCCTAGCAGTGCTTGCACGTCCCACCTACTCCTTCACCTTGTCTGCTCGCACAAAATATTCCCAACACAGCACCATCACTCCCCAGGCCGCATATCCAAATGCCACTCACAAAACCAACTGCATCGAACAGGAGTTCCTCACGGATTCCAGCATTTATATCGACGGATTTTTTTTATATATATGGGGCTACGAATGAAATGTTTCAGAAGAAGAACCGAAATGAAGCGAAGTTGCGGTGTACTTTTGAGTGAAGCATTCGAGGACAGTTGGTTAACAGGTCCCCATGTTTTGTTTTGTTTTTGGACCGTGAGTTTTGTGGGGTTGAGAAGGAGAAACCGTGGCCTTGTTTTGATCACAAAAAGATTAGGATATTTTAGGATATGTATTTTATTTTTTTTAATTTTAACTTCTTAACTAAGAAGTACCACACCCTATTACGTAAAACTTGGTTTAGTTACGTACTGCTACGGACAGAAATAAAAACGCCCTCGTGACGAATGAGGTGTCCCGACTCCAGAAATTTAAAAATATCGGTAGGTTGACTCATATTTTGAAACCCCAAAAATATCGATTCAGGGTGCAAAATACTCCAAATAAAAAGTTGCATATTTAATTATTTAAAAATTACAGTAAAATTCTAAAAATTTAATTATCACTACATCTCAAAAGAACCTTGTCTAAATTCAAAACTGATATCTAGTTATATCGAATAAACCGTTACGGTCGATAAACGATTCTATAGCGACTATTTTAAAATTTGATTTGGACACAAATCAAAATCTACACAACGAAACCCCGAATTTTCTCTTCCATTAGAAAATTATGCTTCAACAGCTCCTGACGTTTCTTGTTTCATAGAAATCCGATTTAAAAACGGCTTTTGTATATTCAATTGAAGTTCGAATCGCCAAATTACGAACTGCAGTGCCATTTCGACCTCGATTTTAATTATAATATAATTATACGTTCAAACTGTCGTTATTTAAATATATTCGTTATTCTAATTGAATTCTAAGCTGAATTAAATATTTTAAATTGTCCAGTTCACATTATATCGTCATTTCACTAATCCCGACTATTTCGAAATTAAATATATTATTCTATTATTTATTTTAATTAAATATTCAATATTATTTAATTAACCGACCATTTAAATTCACTATTTAAATAATTAAATTAATTAATTATTATGTCGCAAAAATATGGGTCATTACATATTATATATAGACAATCATTAAAAATATATATACATGCATATTAATAATAAAATAAAAATTCAAACAAATATATATATATTCATATATATATCGACACACACACTGAATATATATATATTTATTTATTTATTTAAAAATCAACACACATGCACCACCATTTCAAAGTCTAATATATATATATATATATATATATATATGTGTATATATATATAAAAATCAACACACACAAAACTATTATATATATTATAAAATTTAAAATACACATACAAACATCACCCAAGACACCACACAATCAATATATGCACTCGCATGGAACATGCATTACAAACATTGCACACACAAACACAATTACATATATAAATACATATTATAAAACACGCACTTAGCACGCACAATCAACAACTCCAAAAAAAATATCGTACCCAAAATTAATACACATCCAAAATATTTAAAAACAGGAACTCACGCCTTAGGGGAGAAGAGGGGCTCAGCTAGGTTCAGGTTTGTGCTGAGGAGTTGGCTCGCGGAAAGGTTTCAGTCGGGGATTGCTCGGACCATCGTGGCACTGGGGATGGTGCGGAAAAGGGGCTTCAGGTGATTGCGAACTAGACAGGAGGGAGGGCAATGGTTTGGTGAAGGCCTCGGCGAGAAGGGATGGATGAAGAAGAAAGCGATAGGAGAGAGAAAAAAAGAGCAGATCGGTAAAGAAAAAGGGGAAGGCATTTTATATGAGGGGAGCAGTTTTTTTCTTGTGTAGAAGATTGGAATGGATGACATGAATACAAGAGGAACGGCTAAAAGGAAAAGGAGCAGAGTAGGTTATAAGGAAATGTGAATGGAAAGTTCTAAATTGATGTATTATTTCCACGAACTAATGCTTGGAAAGTGACAATAGCTTTGAGAAAAAAAAGGAATCGAAGGATTTATTGGGAAGTAATCAATGTTTAAGAACAAATAGATTTTTAAAAGGTAATTAAATAATTGTTTCACAAAATCAGAGGAACTAAAGGAAATAATTAAAGAAAATGGGACGGTGTAAATTTCAAAAACAAATAGTTAAGAATGGCAACCAAAAGAATTATAAGTAAAAAGATGACAATGAATTATTTCACAAGGAATTTAAATATATATTTACACTAAATGAATCAAAGGAGATGAATAGATAAATTTTGAAAATAAATGGACATGCAAGGAAAGAAATTATACTACTAAATGGGGGTTGAACTTCAAACAGATAAACATTGTTTGCAAATAAAAGGAAACACTATAAATTTTCAATTTAAAGGAATGTGCATGCAATAATGCCAAGAATGGTTTTTTTTTAAATCAAGAAAATGCATGGGATGGAATAATGAATGCATGAATCTGCAAGAAATAAGTGATGGGAAAGAAATAAATGGTTGCTAATGGAAATAAATAAATAAAGGAATGTGGTAAATATAAATGAAGAGTCATATATAGAGAAACACTAATGGCTTGAATGAATATTTGGAAAAAGAAAAGAATAGTTTAAATTTTGAAAATAATGAACATGTAAGGAAAACATTAATACTAAGAAACATACGTTGAACATTAAAAGGTAATCAATGTTTGCACCAACAAAATCAATACGCATTAAAATTAAATTAAAGATATAATTACATATTGAAAACGAGGGGTATAATTATACAAATTAAATAATTATATAAAAATACAAGAATGAATGCAGACAAATAAAATAAATAAACCAAAAATTTAAATTAAATCATTAATTAAAATACTCTAAAAATTGAGGTTGTTACACTGAGGATCACTAGATAATAATGAAATACATACTCATTAGTTACATTAGTCATTATATATCACATTAATGGAAGGCACATGTCTAGTTATAAATGGAAGCCACGTGTCTAGTTATAAATTACTGAGGATCACTAGGTAATAATGAAATACGTACTCATTAGTCACATTAATCATTATACCTCATATAAATGGAAGACACGTATAAAACTAAGGATCACTAGGTAATAATGAAATACATACTCATTAATTACATTAATCATTATATCTTACATAAATGGAAGGTACGTGTCTAGTTATAAATTACTGAGGATCACTAGGTAATAAATTAAAACATTAATCATTATGTCTCACATAAATGGAAGGCACGTGTCTAGACTGAGGATTATTAGGTAATAATGAAATACGTACTCATTAGTTACATTAATCACTATAACTCACCTAAATGGAAGGCACATGTCTAGTTATAAATTAGTGAGGATCACTACGTAATAATGAAATACATACTCATTAGTTACACCAATCACTATATCTCACATAAATGGAAGGCATGTGTTTAGTTATAAATTACTGAGGATCACTAGGTAATAATGAAAACATTAATCGTTATATCTCACATAAATGGAAGGTATGTTTCTAGTTACAAATTACTGAGGATCACTTGGTAATAGTGAAATACGTACTCATTAGTAACATTAATAATTATATCTCACGTAAATGGAAGGTACGTGTCTAGTTATAAATGGAAGGCACATGTCTAGTTATAAATTATTGAGGATTACTAGTCAACAATGAAATACATACTCATTAGTCACATTAATAATTATATATCGCATAAATGGAAGGTACATGTCTAATTATAAATTACTGAGGATCACTAGGTAATAATGAAATGCGTACTCTTTAGTTACCTTAATCATTATATCTCACATATATGGAAGGCACGTGTCTAGACTGAGAATCACTAGGTAATAATGAAATACAAACTCATTAGTAACATTAATCATTATATCTCGCATAAATGGAAGGCACGTGTCTTGTTATAAATGGAAGGCATGTTTCTAGCTATAAACTACTAAGGATCACTAGGTAATAATGAAATACATTCTCATTAGTAACATTAATCATTATATCTCACATACATGGAAGGCATGTGTCTAGACTGAGGATCAATAGGCAATAATGAAATATGTACTCATTAGTAACATTAATCATTATTTCTCATGTAAATGGAAGGCACGTGTCTAGTTATAAATTACTGAGGATCACTAGGAAATAATGAAATACGTACTCATTAGTTACATTAATCATTATATCTCACATAAATGGAAGGCACGTGTCCAGTAATAAATTACCGAGGATCACTAGGTAATAATGAAATATGTACTCATTAGTTACATTAATTATTATGTCTCACATAAATGGAAGGCACGTGTCTAGTTATAAATTATTGAGGATCACTAGGTAATAATGAAATACGTACTCATTAGTTACATTAATCATCATATCTCACATAAATGGAAGGCACATTACTTGTTATAAATGGAAGGCTCTTGTCTAGTTATAAATTACTGAGGATCACTAGGTAATAATGAAATACGTACTCATTAGTTACATTAATCATTATATCTTACATAAATTGAAGGCACATGTCTCGACATAGGATAGCTAGGTAATAATTAAATACGTACTCATTAGTTACATTAATCATTATATGTTGCATAAATGGAAGGTACGTGTCTAGTTATAAATTACTGAGGATCACTAGGTAATAATGAAATACATATTCATTAGTTACATTAATCATTATATCTCACATAAATGGAAGGTACGTGTCTAGTTATAAATTACTGAGGATCACTAGGTAATAATGAAATATGTACTCATTAGTTACATTAATCGTTATATCTCACATAAATGGAAGGCACATGTCTATACTGAGGATCACTAGGTAATAATGAAATACGTACTCATTAGTTACATTAATCATTATATCCCACATAAGTGGAAGGTACATGTCTAGTTACAAATGGAAGGCACATGTCTAGTTATATATTACTGAGGATCACTAGGTAATAATGAAATAAATACTCATTAGTTACATTAATCATTATATCTCACATAAGTGGAAGGCACGTGTCTAGTTATACATTGAAGGCACGTGTCTTGTTATAAATTACCAAGGATCACTAGGTAATAATGAAATACGTACTCATTAGTTACATTAATAATAATATCTCACGCAAATGGAAGGTACGTGTCTAGTTATAAATTACTAAGGATCACTAGGTAATAATGAAATACGTACTCATTAGTTACATTAATCAATATGTCTCACATAAATGGAAGGTACGTGTCTAGTTATAAATTACTCAGGATTACTAGGTAATAATGAAATATGTACTCTTTAACACTCCACATTTTGTAACAATTAAAATAATTAAATAATGCATATGTGTATACATATATATGCACTGATATATACATTTAAAAAGAAGAAAACATTAATACGATTAAAAATGTAATGCATGCATTAAGAGAAAGAAAGGATTGGTTGCATGTAGTGTAGACATGTCGCATGCACAGATTATGCATTAATAGTATAAGAGAAATAAAAGAAAAGGATTCATTTAATGGTTTAACTATAATATTGTAACAAACATGAAAAATAGAAGTAAGAATAGAACAATAATAACCATTTTTCTACGTCTTATTAACAATAGCCTTGGTATCCCAGTTTGTTAGAACATGTGACTTGCCTACAAGAGGTGCAGAGTTTGATCCCTGTCGTCGTCATATTTTTTGTTTTAAGGAAATGGCTAAAATGAGACATGTTCATAAGAGAAAATATGTAAAAACGCACATATAAGGAAAAATATACATATAAGGAAGTAAAGAAAATATATGTGTATATGTATATGAGAATACACGCGTATATATATGTAGGAATATATATATATATATATATATATATATACACAAGAGATAAAATTCAAGATAAGGCTGAAATCATAGGAATATGGCAAGAATCAAATAACGGTGCAATCTCGTTTGAATTTTGAAAACGAAACGAAAATTGTGCATATATATATACGCGTAAAATGGTCATTACAAGTTTTGTATACATATAAGGACCTCATATATGAATATAATTCAAATCAGTTCAAAACTGATGGGAAGATAATACATGCGCTAAATTAGTGCAATGGATTGACAGAAATAAGGAAAAAGGAAAAATGGTAAAATGATTGCATTAAATTAAAAGATAAGGCATGTAATAAAATAAAATAAAGGAGGATGTGTATAGTTATATACACATAACATTCGAAATTCAAAAGTAAAAAATTAATAGCATGCAATTATTTAAAGAAGGAAAATAGGCACAATCAATTTAAAAAGAGCAAAACAAGGAAGCTATTAAATGCTGCAAAACATTAATATTATATATATACAACTTAAAATAAGGTATGAAAAGGCAAAACATGAAAGAGGCTGAACATTTAAAAAGTAAACGTTATAAACATTAAAAGATGAATCCGCACTATTTTCTTAACCAATTTCAATGCTGACTCAGCGCTGCGTGTACGATAAGATCCTGAAAACATATAAATAGGCTAGCAAAGCCTAGCTAAATCTCACATTTCTGAGACAATGCAGAAGCTCTGGCATTCTTCTTCCTTCCCAAATCTCTTCAGAAAATTACGATTATTAGTTTAGGAAAAATTCTAGATCAAGATCTGGAGGAAAAGAATTGACGTTAATAAAAAGGTGTTCAGAATCATATGCTAAGTGAGGTAATTTTTAAGATTTGGTTTATTCAATTTTCTTCCTCTTTTCCCCCTTTTTCTTTTAGTAAAAATTATGAATCCATGGTTGTTAGGTTCTGAGTCCAATTAGAGGAAAACTATGGAATGCTAGATCTGGACCAGATCCAGGATTTGGAAAGCAAATGAGGTGACTGGATTTATGTTATATCACTTTTGATAATCATATATTATCGTTTAACATTCCCCGTTATTACACGATGTGAATTTGCTAGAATAATTAAAAAGCATTGAAATGTTATATATGACATGTTGAAATATCATATGTTGAAATGTTTAAACATATGTTAAAAAGATTAAAGTGACTAACATGACATGTTGGAATATTAATATGTTAAGATAGTAATATACTAAAAAATTGATATGTTGAAATATAAACTTGTCAACATATGTGTCGCGATTACTGTTGTTTCAATTTCATGTCAACTTGTGACATTTATATACCTAGACCATTAACGGTAGAAATTGAGGAAATTATATGTTAGTTTGTTGATTTAAACAATTACATGATTAAACGATTACATGTTAGAATAGAATTTATTGTATGTTAGAAAGAACATGCGACATAAAATGGGTTTAATATGATGACATGTAAAATATAGGAAATTTATAGTAAACAGTAAACTCTAACCGCGCTTAGACACGAGGTTAGATTACACTTGTGATAGAAGTCTGCTCGGAACCGCCAGGCATATCCAGCATCCACAAGTGGTAAATCTAATGTGAGGGGTCTAAGTGCATAAATAAAAAATGTAGTGGTGCTAAGACACGAGGTTAAGTCAACTTGTGGTAGAAGTCTGCCCGGAACCACCCGGCAAATCTAGCATCCACAAGTGTAGGCTTAATGTGAGAGGTCTAATGCATAAATATATACATTTTTTTTAAATTTGGTACACTTTTATTACTTATATAATAGCAATATATAATTCAAGGTTAGCATTCTAACAGAAATACAAACAAACACGCGCTAAACATAGAACATAAAGAAATAAGAAATACAAGCATAAGTAGGATGCTAGACAAAATTTAGTCCACTTTCCCACTTTATCTAGTGCGTCCCGCTGTACTACTATCCCAAGCTAAGTGCTTCACCTTCTATGAAACAGTGACAATACAGTTCCTATGTAACACACTTTCCCTATGATTTTTTATCTGAAAAGTTCAGTTATCAAAAGCTCGATTCATGAGCAGTTACTGGATTTCAGTGTAGATATCCTTAGAAACTGCCACTGTTGATCATCTACAGTCCATTGAACTTGCCTCATGAGGACGATTGGAAGCTTATCTCTAGTGATCTCAGAAATAATCAGTTGAACCCAAAAGGACCTCTTAATCAGCCTAAGAACATTTTTTCATTCAAATCCCATGAATATGTAAATCGAATGGAAATATTGTGTAGAAACCCAAGTATGAATTGTAATCAACCATCATAACACATAAATCTATATCCTGCTTCTTAGTAAAACAGACTCTTGAGCATCTGAAACATATCTTTTCGTTTACATTCAGCAATTGCTGAAAATGTAAATTGGAATATTAAAAGCTCCTTTTCAGTGAACCGGCAAAATACCTTTCCACTGAAACCATATTCTCCATTATATCAAATAAAAAGCCCAGCAAATGGATATTTGAGACTCTGTGGCTTACAAGTAATATAATCATTTCATATGCTAGATGTTGAGACCATATAGAAGATTCTTGCCCCTTGTAACTCAGAACGGAATTATATATACTAATGCGTAGAGGATCGGTTAAGAGAATCAAGTTTTCCAGTTGGAATTGAAAAAGATAGAACCAATTTTGCTGAATCACCCTTCCCGATGTCTTGACCCTTCGAAATTTAAAGAGTATTACCAGATCTGAAGAACTGTAGGTTCGATTTTGAGGAGATGGACAATCGGTTATATGTTGATATTTTGGGAGCGAATCCTCCGAAGCCCCATTCCTATAACTATCGATATAACACTATTTGAATTTGCAGAGTGAATAAAAAAACAATCTTCTGTATCCATTAACATGCAAGAATTAACAATTCGTCCAAACTCCAGTAATATGAAGACAACCCAAGATATGAATAGAAATCACTCCAACTTGCAAAAACCTAAAACCGATTCTTACCGTTCTCAATTCAGATCTAAGTCGAAGTTGAACCAAATTAAATAAGATCGGTTTCGGGAACTTTGGGAGATGTGGTTTTGGATGTAGCGATTAATATAGTATCACCGTATCTCACTCGTCCAGTACTGGCTTGATCTTCAATGATGTGACTTAAAGAAATGTTTTGAAAGGGAATCGCTTGGATCCGTTTGCGAGCGAAACCAGATTCGGGTATTCCTCGATGTGTAGTTCAGCCGAATTGTTGTAGAGACATTTAAGAAAAGAAGAAACGTTTTTAGATTGTGAGGATAGATTTGGGGAAAACGGTTACAATAGGCGGATTTTCATTAAAGATGAAAATCGCCATTTTCTCTCCCCATGGGAGAGGAAACCCACACACACACACATATATATATATATATATATATATATATGTATGTAAATAGCATGACTAATAAACGACATTAATTGTAATTAATGGAAATAAATGGAATTGAATGAAAGATAATTACAACAGTAAATGAAAGGGAATAAATGAGGAATGATAATAACCTATTATAAATAAATTACATTAATGAGAATGTTATATAATAGGTAGACTTGTCCGAGACAAGTGGATACTATAACTTAGGTTATAATAAACTAGTGAGAAAATGAGATAACTTGTGTAATGAGAAAAATGAATCTTAATTGCAAATTAAGTAATCAGCAAATGAGGGAAAATTTATGAAATGAAAGAAGTTATACTTAATTATAAATTAAGTAATTTGAAAACTTGGAAATCTGAAATATGTTGATAAGAATAACATGTTAAGGCTTGTCCTAGGGGCAAGAGGAAATTATAACATAGGTTATAATAAATGGAAAGGAGACTTATTAGTAAACCTTAGTTAAGAGAACTATGTTAATTAGTAAACAACGATAAGTTGTAGTGACAGTATAAGATGGAATTTTGGTTAATAAGAAAGAATGAGGCAACTTATGAAATGAAATAATTTATACTTAATCATAAATGATAAGTGACATGTTAAATAGAAAACATGTGAATTGAGATATACTTAATTACATATTAAGTAGAATATGTTATTGTAACCTTGAAATCAAATAAGAATATAAAGTGTGATGACCGCCCATAACTCCCGCACTAAACAAGAGGAACAATGCGCTGAAGGGTGTGCCAGGCAGCTATGGACGATCATCAAAGTAGGTAAACAACATCGAAACCTATCATACCATCAAATAGCAAACTTTTCAAACTTTCACAACATACTGAAAGATTATCCAACTGACTCCAAAGTTTGTACATAAGTCCTCACTACAACACTCATAGATCACTCAACAGCGGAAATAGAAATGCTAGACAGTAGTAAAACTGGTACGCCAGCCTCCTGCTCGCCTTCGCACAGTAGCATCGTACTCACTAATCACCTGTAACCTGCTACTAAGTCTGCTCATCCACAACCTGATGAACAACCCAAGGTAATAAGAGGAGAAATAAAACCTTGAGTCAGACAACAGTCTTAGCGAGCGATAAAACAGCTAACAAAATTCAACAATAAAGTATATGAGAAAGGATAGATAAACATACTAATCTACCCATAACACCAGAGAAGAACTCACCCTTATCTTCCCCACATTGGACAGTGATAGCATTTACTTTAAACAATTCAACCATTCACCCATGGAAACCAGAACACCCATTCAATCATGGTAAAGCGCTCATAACATCCAAATTATATGTATCTTAAACCATCCTAATCTAATCCAACATCCCTCAAGCACAAGCCCCAAAGGCCTAAATCAATATCAGACAAGCACCCAAGGAACATCTCCTTCGACGTTGGACAACCTACACGAGACGGTACAAACAGAACAACCAATCATCCATGATTGACTCTGTCTATCACCACCAATCCTGCTTTGAAACCATCATTAATCGTATGATGGCCAACCTTGCCATATGTCAAGGGCTAATGGTAACCCCAGTTATAGCATAAACTCCAATGTCCAACCTTGACAACTAGGCCTTTCAACGATACTCAAGGTACTCGACCACAACCGGTCTTTTGGGTGCCCCCATCGTACCCCTGCTTTGAGCCTACTAGAACTTACGACAACGATAATCCCTCAGCCTTCTCATCTCTAGTCATCCAACTTGACGACTTTTCATAATCCGAGAAATCTTCTCGAGCAACCATTATCCACCAACCCACGACCTTTGAGTTGTTACCTCATTCGCTGTTCTACTCCGATCAACGAACACCTTTCAACACTTCGAACCTTCCTACTTGAATTTACTTCGAAGTCACACCATCACCGAGAAAATTACATCACTGCGCTGTGGCTAGGGTTGGGGGGTTACCCTCGAAAAATATATTTTTCAGACCTTTTCTCCAAATCTGAGTCGTACCCGAAATACGTACTTTTTTACAAAATGACCCTATTGGAAACAAACCATAGCATCATCACTATCAACCACAACATTTAAAAGCACTGCTAAAAACATGATCGATCAGCCCCTTAAGACCAACCCAGTCCCTTCCTAACTTCAAACCCGACCGACCCGATCTGATCACCCCCTCTGGAACATGACCGACCCGATCCGGCTACCTCAACATGACCGACCTGATCCGATCACCAACATGACCGACCTGATCCAGTCACCCCTTCATCACCAACTTCAGAACCGATCCGACTCATCTTAAATGTACCGACCAGACATTGCCCAATCCGGCCAGCTCCGCTGACTGACCCATTCTAACTTGTTCTCCACTACAGGATTTGAGACCGACCCGGCCAACTTATGGCCGACCCGATCCACTTCCTGCACATCTCCAATTCTACTCCGATTTCGACCAAAACTTCGTCAAATGACGAATTCGACTCAACCACAGGCATCAAACACAATCATAAACATGTCATAAAATTGCTAACAACATGACTATGACGATTACCACAAAAATGATGTAAATATCACCTAAAACCATTAAAATGAACATATGTCAAAATGAGAGATCTAACTTGCATAAAAATATGAAATGACATGAAATTAATGGTTTAAACTTGCTAAATAAGATCATAGGGTGATTCATATGAAAATGGGCATATAATGGTGTATATCTATGGTAAAACATTCGAATTTAATGAGAAACATGCACAAACACTCATATACTTCATTGCATTCATGTGAGAGATATAAATCACTCACTGATTATCCCAAACAAGAAAAACGATAGAAATAAGAATCAAATCAGCGAGCAACTGAAACCAAACTCCTTGATCCGATGAATTCGCCCCTGAAACGATGTAGATCTAGCCTCGAATGGTATAGATCTTCGATTTCCTTCCTTGGATGATGATTTTTAATGGTGGAAAGGAGTTAGAGGAAGGAGGAGCTCAAGGCCTTCTAATGAGAGAATGGAATATTCAAACCCTTTCTCATATCCCTTACCCCCTATTTATAGTTTCCACCAACCCCATAATGGGCCTTCCCAATTCAGCCCACTTTGGCTTTCCAAATCTGGACAACCAACTGAAAAACCTTAAAACATTGATTTCTCCCAAACCGCTGAGCCAAATCTTTAATGTAACCACTCTACGGAAAGGCAATCATCAATTCCTTTTCAATGACACAGGTTTCACCCTCTGATTCAACCTGAGTCAAAAGTTATGCCCTGTACAAGACTGACAGGGGCAAAATGGTCACAAACAAAATCGGTAAAAATTATGGACATGTCTCACATCCCCATAAGCAACATATTAAAAGATGAGAATGGTCCAACCCTCAGAAAATAAAATAAAAATATTTTAAGATCTTCCGATACGTAAAATACGAGCTATTACATTCTCCCCCCTAAAAATTTCACCCCCGAAATTCCAAACAAACACAAGTAATCACAACAATTCCGCATGCCTATCATCCATGAGAAGACAATTCTGTCATCCAAACTAGCAACCATCAAGCCATGCATCCATAACCTTATCCTATGACGCGGAATTCTAACAAACAACAACAAGATACAATGATATAACGATGATACAATATCAAAGGGTCCTGCTGATGAAGAATATTGGATGAGTCGCTCTCATGCTCTCTTCCATCTCCCATGTACAATCGTCGCCATCTTTACTCCATTGTACCTTGACTAGCATAACCGTCTTCCTCCTAAGCTGTTTCGTGTCATTCCCCGCAACACGAAGTGGCTTACAAGGTCTCCAAACTACGGTCTCTACTTCAAGTTCTTCGTATTGCTCTGGAGATACGACCACATTCGAATCATGCACGAATTTCCGTAGAAACGACACATGGAGCACATTATGTACACTCGACATCTTCTCGAGTAGCTCCATTCTATATGCGAGCTTTCCAATTCGCTCGACTATCGTAAATGGTCCAACAAACCTTAGATCTAACTTTCCTTTCTTACCAAATCTAACCATGTCCTTCAACGGTGAAGCTATCACGAAAACTATATCGCCCACGTCGAATTCCAAGTCCTTATGACGCTTGTCGGCATAATTCTTCTGACGGTCCTGGGCTACCTTCATTCGTTGTCGAAATATCTCGATACAATCCGAGGTTTCTCTAATCATCTCAGGCCTAAGTATCGACTTTTCTCCAGTGTCTAACGAACTTGTTGGAGAATTGCACGGCCTCCCATACAATGCCTCGTATGGTGCCATCCCAATGCTAGACTGGTAGCTATTATTATATGCAAACTCAACTAGATGTAGATGGTCTTCCCATGATCCTCCGAAGTCTAACACACAAGCCCTCAGGAGATCTTCCAAAACTCGATTGACTGACCATCGGTTTTGGGTTGATATGTCGTACTCTTGCACAACTCCGTTCCCAACACTTCTTGCAAACTTTTCCAAAATCCACTCGTGAATAATGGGTCCCGGTCACTTACATACTCTTTGGGGCACCATGGAATCGAACTATCCCTTTCATATAAATTTCAGCTAATTTCGATGTCGTCCTAGTCGACTTGACAGGAATGAATCTCACACTTTTGGTCGAACGATCCACGATGACCCAAATCCCTTCGTTTCCTGCCTTGGTCCTAGATGACACTATGGTGATTTGACGGTCGCCTCAACGAGGAGGCAGAGGTCAGGACCAACAAGGATAGTAGATCGTTGGATACCCGTCATCGGTAGCTAGTGGGATGCGAAAAGACTAGAGCTAAACCCAATAGACCATTAACCTTTCACTATCAAGGTACGGTGGTTGAGGGGGGATGCCAACTGGATGTTTAGATTGTTTGTTAGGGGCAAGTCGCTTAGCTCTTGTAGTCTTTACTAGTTGAGGGAGGGGCCGAGGTTGGGCCATTACCACCATGAGAAACAGACCTAGGAATATCTGTATTTTGAGGCTCTTAAAGGCGGGCCTGTACAGATATGGAAAAGCTCCCGACTGAGTTGCGAGTTTCTTGTATAGCCCTGCCACAGAACTCAGCGTACATTATGTGCAGTTAAGTCATCGAATACGATTGAGGATGCGTACGTGGGAAAGTCTAGATACATACTTTTTTGTTCTAGGTGGTGTATCGTAGACTTGAGGGAATTACTCTGTTATGGAATCTGATTTGATCGAAGGTGGCAGTCCATACACTTATGTAGCTTAGTAATGACAGATATATGTGAAATGCAATATTATTATGTAGAGATCCATACGTTATTCCGATGTACGATGAGGGACTGCGTTCATTTCTGTGGCATTACGGTGGAGACCGTGCAAGTGGGGTACCATGGGGTGTACCTCAATATTGAGGGGTAGCTATATATATATATATTCTGAATGAAAAAAAAATAAGATTCCAATTAGTAGGAATTAATAATTTGGTCGCAGAGACAAGAGCGGGAAAAAGGTAAATAACAAGAGAGATTTATAGTGGTTCGGCCCGGCGGGGACTACGTCCACTTTGAATAGGTGTTGGAATATTATTAATGACCAATGGTTACAAGGTGAGACTATCTTGAGATATCTCATTACATTTACTTTCCATTATATATGATGTCATAATTATCATATATTGAATAAGGAAAAATGTGATGTAGTCCTTTTTCTTCCTCAAATAGGAGATTCCATTAATGGCGCTCTAGAAAGGTCCCAAGGTCATAAAATCCAACCCCTTTCAAGTGTGAAATCATGGGGTATTTATAGGAAAGGGGTTAGGTAAGAGTAGGTGGGAGTAGGTTGAAATAGGGAACCCCACCCAGAAATTCGCACTTGGAGCCTGCACATGCCAGATTTTCGCACCTACCCCTGAGGTGCGAAATTCATACCTCCCGAGGTGCAAAATTCGCACCCTAGGGTATGAATTTCACACCTTGTTGGGTACGAATTTCGCACCTGCTGGATATGAATTTCGCACCCTCTTGGGTGCGAATTTTTCACTTTGCTGGGTGCGAATTTCGCACCATGTTGAGTGCGAATTTCGTACCTGCTAGGTGCGAATTTCGCATGCTGCTTGGTGCGGATTTCGCACCCTGCTGGGTGCGGATTTCGCACCCCTTAGGGTGCGAAATTCATACCTCGAGGCATACGAAGGTCTCCTTATGGGTGATGCGAAGGCCATGGATGTGGGTGTTTTGGTAGCTCGAGGTTCACAGAAGTTGTTGGTTGAATCCTGACTTTGAGTCGATCTGGTAATTCTAGGCAACACACTTGTTGACGGAAATCAGATGAATTGGGCGGTGCCCACTGTGGGGCCCCGGACCCCCACCGGCGCTGCACCCGGACCCGCTTGACGGCTCGCCTTCGGCTTGGAGCATGGATCGCCTTCGGCTCGGCTGCGAACGAATAGTGATGGAGGTCGTGTTCGAGGGATGCGACATTCTGCTAGTGGCCAAACTCGAGTTTTCTGATAATGGACCCCGAATGATATTGGTGACGCCTCTGGGCTGTAAAATCATGCGATATGTTGAGTCGAGCATGCCTTGCGTACTTTTGGGAAGCGGACCAAAAGGTCGGTTAACATTTGCCCCTCAAAGTATGTCTTGGGCTAACGGGACGTGCTTTGAAGTGAGATGAGTCTAATATGGGCAAAAACATCTCCATGCGATACTTGGCGATTGGTCACGATCTTCCTCTTGAGCTGTATGCAGAGAGCCCTCTGCTCTGGAGCAGTTGGGACGCCTTGTCGGAATATGCTGGTATGAGCTTAGGATTCCAACATTGTTAAGAGCTTTGACTTGCTTGAGTCTTACGGCTTGGGTTGGAACCTGTCCAAGGTGTTTAATTCCTGTAGATTAAAGACAATAAGTGTTAATTGCCGACTCCCGATTGCATCGAAGTGCGAGCGGTTAATTATCGGGTCATAATTGCATATGCAATCACAAGTTTGCACGTGGTTTTGTGTGATGCGATCTGAGCTGGGATAGGTAACAAGGAAGTGGATTCCATGCCATGGGCTTGTAATCGTGTATTTTAGCTTTTCGAGGAGTTTTCGGACTGAGAGCCGACCGTTTGGTGTGTACGTTCGAGCCCTTAAGTCTTGTGGGCATGCATTATAATCAAGTCGGTCTACTCGGTGGAGATTTCAAAAGCGTGTATGCAAGCTCACTGCTAGAGCTTAGGTGCGCTAGGTCGTTATTGAAACGTCGTTCGGATGAAGCTTGATTGTTTGGAGTATTCGCTAAATCACTTGGTTCCGTGAGCCCAAGGTCGTTCAACGATCCAAGCTAGTCCCATCGATCAAAGTTTCGGCAACTCGTATATGCGAGTGCCATTGTTAGGACAATACTTGTCATATGTTGTGGCATGTAATCGTGTATATTTGCCTTTGGGGCGAGATCAGACCCAAATGTCGAGGGCGTGCGCTTCGATTATTGGGCATTTGGTGAGTACCCGAGTAGTTGCTGAGTTTTCATTGGCTTTGCAGTGGAATATTTGAAGACAAATGAATGTGACCATAACTTGGTGTATGGTCCCGAATTTCGATCCTGAAGGGTTTTCTTAGAGCGTGCCGGTCCCGTAGATGCGCTTGCTTCCTTTCTTCTCTTCTTTGAACGGAAAATTAGCTTAAGGAATGAAGGGTACAAAATCCTGCTTTTGTACTTTGGGTGTTTGAGTTGTTCTTAGGTTTCCGGAGAGGGGAAGAGGTATATGGACATCTAGAGGATTCCCGAGATTGTCACTTAAGAGCATGGAGAGGTAGATTCTAGGAAGCGAAAGTAGGGATTCGAGGAAAAGTGTTTGCGGATACGGAATTGGACTTCGTATCCCAAACACTTATTAAATCTTTTAGGCTCTTCAGGAATTCGAAGCTGGTTTGAGGAGATGATCACTATGCCGGTGCACGGGAGTGCGAAATAGAACTTTGCACTCCAATAACTTTGTCGAGCCCTGACTTCGATCTTGAGTTAGTAAACTTAAACCTTTGCATTGCATCGGATGAGCGGGCAATGATTAGTGAGTTGCAGTCTTGCGACGTGGTTCTCAAGGAATGGACTCGCTTAGACCGGTGGCTCGAATGCGTATGTAGGATGTGGACACAAAATTGAGCTATTAGTCTTGGGATCCTATCAATAACCCTACCACGACATAGTCACATCTTGACTCGAGCATTGCGTTGGCGGTTGGTGATGGCCATGACATTAGTTGTTGAGGCTAAAGGTTGCCATCATGTTCCGGAGTGTCTGCTTTTGTGGAGTCCAGGCACTGATGGAAAGCCGATAAACCTCTAGGGCCTGGACTCTGACTTTGGATTGCCTTCGTTACGAGGTGAAGGCACTCTCAAGACGGTGGATCCAAGGGACTCCATGAAGATGACGCCAGTGCAGGGACTGAAGTGGATCTGATTGGTTCCTGTGATTGTCAGACCGGTGCGATAATCCGTAGAGGGTTGCCCCCCAAGCCCGGGTATCTACTAGGTTCTGCTCGACGTCAGGGATGAGCTAGCAAGTTCGGATCTTTTCTTAATGTTTCATGTCTGGTCCGTAATTGAAGTTGAACGTAACACAACTGATCGGAGAATCATTTTGGAAATGATCTTATTCGGACTGATTGCTCGGATATGCACATAAGATGTAAACCTATGGTAGAGTCGTTAGTTCCAACCTAATTATGTTGTAACTATTTTCCGATTCGAAAACAGTGCTGACAGTTACCGGTAATTACTACCATAGTAATTAAAACTAGGTGTCGTCACCGCGTTCCGATGCGCTCGTAGGTAGGAAGCTTTTGAGTCGAGGGGCATGAGTCAGCTTTGTACTGCGTTTAAGTATGAGTTTGCTGGCGGGGTGTTTAGACTTTGGGAATCCAATGAACCTGCCATGGGAACTCGAGAACTTGCATCGAGATATGAATTTTTTATTTTGTGTACTGAGAACTTATCTCAATTACCCTATTCCTCGGGGGATTAGTGATTGTGTCGCTTCCCCTATCCTTCGGTTCGAGCCTCTATACCTAGCCTGCCCAGTATTGGTGGAAGGTCAGAAGCTTCCAAGACCTGAGCTTTTGGGGTCTGAGTTATCCTCGACGCGAGGTGGGTATTCCTCTTTAGAAACGGTCTTTTGAAGCTTGCGGCGATGGTCAAGCTGGTGCAAGGATAGGTGGGGGAGTGCCCCCGAGCTCGAGTACTTGCCAATTGAAGAAGTTGCGAGCGATGAACCCTCAGAAGTAAAATAGTTGCTTCTTTTACTGGGCTGCCCCCTAGAGCGGAGGTGACACCAGGCTTTGCCGTTGTGCTTGCTCAAGCGTCTGATTCCCATTTGGAGTTACAACGGGAACAATCTGGAGAACTAGGAGAAATCGTGGCTTTGGGATCTCACATTTATATGAGTCTCTTTGGGGGAGGAGAAGTAGTGGTTGGTTGAAGCGCTCACGCGACGGGCGTAGCTGATGTAAATGTGCAGACCATGCAAGCTATGGTGGAAGATCAGGAAGCTCGGCTTTTGGCAAAGTCTGAGGAGCCAGAGGGGAAGAAGGACAGGACGAGGCTTCCATACAAGTTGCATGGGCAAAGGTTAGGCAGAATGCAGAGGAGAAATCTGCCGCTGTGGTGACGAAGAAGTGGGCCGATGTTGAGGCAGAGAAGGAGAGGTCCTTTGAGTAGGCTAGGAAAAAGGAAAGCCGTCGATGATGCCCGCCAAAAGAGGGTGAGGGGACCCTTAGCAAACTTGAAGTGGATACAGTTATGTGACTCTAGGCCAGGGAGCTAGCTGATCAGATGGTCGCCGAAGATGCTGAGAAGAGAACAGAGCGGTGTGCCAAAAAGGCTTGGGGAAAAACGCAGGCTGCATTGGTCCTTGCTTCTTACTTCCTCCCAAAGTCGTTGCCATGTATTTCCCTCAGGAGGTTACGATGATTACCAACGGCGAGGATAATGGCGAGAGGTGCACATCGATGTCTCATGAATCCGTTACTCCAATGAAGAGTAGAGGAGGATGAAGCGGTTCCGGAAGGAAGGGGCTCATCACTGGAGGTGACCTGTCAAGTGCCAAACTTGTACATAAAAAGAAAAAGAAAAGAGAAGGATGAGCAGCACCAGTAATTGTTAAAGGAATTATAGATACTTTAGGTTAGGTAGACAGATAGCATATGCGAGTGCGGTCCTCGCTTTCGGTTCTTAAAGACATGGTGTGGTATTCATTTACACCCTGTCATCAAAGACAAGAGATGTTAGACATATAACCTGTTTAATGTGTGTGTGTGTGTGAAATTGAAATATGAATTAGTAAAGATCGCATTTCGTGTTAAATGTTTGAACGTTCTTCTCATGTTTTCCGGCGTCCCGTACTTGCACAAGCGTACTTGTTGTTACACCAACAGAAATGCCATCGGAGACCGCGCTCTGGGTCAATTATTCCAGAGGGGTGTGATAGAGCGCTGGCTTCTAGTGAGTCTCTCTCAGCTCGGGAAACCCGTAGTTTGCGAAGCCAGACTAAGCGCCTGCTGTTTTGGGTTGCCCGGGATTAATCCTAAGTGTAGAGAAGGCGTATAACGTCGTGTTATGCGGTCCATCCAGTGTGTGGCTCTCCCGTCATTCATCGGGTTGCAGCGAGCGACGATGTCATTTATTCGTCGAAAAAAAGCTTGGATCGTCGGCCCGTAAGGTCCGGTCGTGGCCATGGGCTGCACCTAACCCTTTAGATCTTCGAGGAGGAAACGATTTAATGTCGTTCTCGGTGTTGCGCCGAGATTCGACAGACACCCTTAGCTAGGTGAGAAGTTTGCATCACACTAGGTTGGCAGTTGGGCGGCCCCAAGTTGCATGGAACTTGGGCACGGAACGATTTATCCGCGGTCTTAGTACGGGGCCGAAGTTCGAGTTAGTGGTTATTTATACTCGGTCACGCTGCGGGTCGGCGACTCGAGTAGCATTGCCGGCTCCCTTGCTCGGGGTGCTGATCATAGCCAGTGTTGTTTGGCCTCGATGTTGGATAGAGGTTCGGATGGCAGCACCAGCTCCCGTGCTCGGGGCACCGATGCAGCGATCGAATGCTTGAAAGCAAGCTGATTGTCAGGATTAATCAAACACATCATGAATGTTATGCATGGAGAAATCATGGAAGGGACGTAGGAAACTAAACATAATTTCTACGGATAACTCTGGTAGTAGTAGCCTTTACAATGCCTCAGATTTTAGGAAAGAAAAACATCGTTGGAAGGCGTGAATCAATTGTACACTAAGTTATGTAAAGTAAAGGCGAAGATGTTCGTTGTTCCATGCCCTTGGGAGTTCAGCTCTGTCCATGGTTGAGAGTTTGAAAGTTCCATCGCAGAGCTTCTGTTGTATGAGTATGGGCCTTCCTAATAAGGAACAAGGCCTATAGGCGGAGGAAAGACTCGTTTGAAGACGAGGTCGCCGTTGTGCGTTCGAGCTGGCCTTCAATTGACCTTCCAGCCGTACCCCTAAGTGGTCGGAGCATTAGTTGTAGGAGGATGGCTATGATACTACAAAGAGGAGGTTTGTCTTGGAGAAGGGGCCTTGCTTTTCGTTTTCATTTCATTTTTTTGCAGGCCTATATACACATAGGTCGGAACGAGGCATCTATCCGTGAATAGACGACTCTGTTTGAATTGCAACGGTAACGACTATTGAAAAGGTTGCGACCCTTTAACCAACAGGCATTTCCGTCGGCAATCGCACTAGAGATCCTGTTTTTTGATCTGTAAACATTAATGTGTATGCCTTCTTTATGATATTGAATCATCTCTCTCGCCTCCTCTTTTTTATTTTTTATGGGCGAGCAGATGGTATTAATGAGTCAATGGCCGATATCTTCAATGATAACCTCGGGGATTGCTGTATCGTAGAGGACGAACTTGGGGTTAACAGAGGACTGGAACTCTCGGGCTTGCTTCCGAACGTTTCTCCGGTGATGTTTCCCAGCATGCCCCTCTGATTGGAGGGGGTCGGGAGCGTCGTATGGAGGACAAAAAAGGACATGGAACAATGAAAAGGAGGTGTCTTTTACAGGAGAAAGTTCGCCTTTAGTTTCTATTCTACTTCCAATCAGGGAGGCATATGCAGGGAGGAACTGCAAACTGGTATCGTTGATGACAACCTAAAGTCAACTACACCAGGGAAGCTCTATTCCTAACGAGGTGGGTGGACGATCTTGAGGGATTAGTTGTCGGTCGAGGTCACGTTTAGTGGGAATCTCTAATGAGCACTGATTAGCTCAGAGATCCCATGCAGTGGAGATCCTTGGTGAGCATTGAGTGGCTCGAAGGTCCCACGTAGTGGGAACCCTTGAAGAGCGTCGAGTGGCTCGGAGATCCCGTGCAGTGGGATTCTTTGATGAGTGTTGAGTGGCTCGGAGTTTCTCGATGTTGTTCTGCGAGTGGCGAAACATGTTTGTGTTGTGTCCGCGGATGCGGTAGAACCGACAATATCCTGTAGATTCCCTTGGTGTGCTCGTCGTACTATTAGGTCTTGGCCTTTTGCATGGTTAGGAACCGCATGCTACGAGGTAGATTTTCCCAGAGGTGCCCCTGAAAGCAGTACAACTGCGGAAAGAAGGAAGCCGAAGGCGCTTCCTTTTATTGTTTCGACTACCTTTGCCGGTGTGAGTAAGATCGCGCAGAGTGGTAGAATTAGAGTTTTTGGAACCCTGGGCGTCGCTAAGAGGTAGGATGTTGAGGTGAGAGGCTCGATTCCTTTATTCTAACTTTCGGCATAGGAACTAATCAACATTCATGCCGAAGATCTCCTGAATCTTTGATTGTTTTTTATCGGTTCATGCTCTGAGTTTGGAATCAGGTGGCATGCCCTTCGTAAGCTGGACGAGTGCGATTCGAGGAGTAGGTTTCTTGACTTTGGCCAAGGCGCTATGGAATCTTGCAAGATAGCCTTTGAGAGTTCCACGGGTGCCTTGGTAAATGTTCAAGACTGGGAGTATATCTCGGGGAATTACGGCGTGCATCCTGGACTGGGTGACCCCTTTCCTAGCGAGTTAGTCGAGAGTGGAGATAGTTCAAAGTGGAAGTCGAGAGAAACCGGATAGAGTCGTCTTGCATAAGGACGGGGAAGCACGTGCACTTTATGGCGTTGGCGACATGTAATGAACCCATGTGCCATTTGTGGCGGCTAATGATGCTTCGAGAATCATGGCTTCTTTAAGCATGGGGTAAGTGTTGACATGTCGAAGTGAATGGGATACGCCTCGTACTGGTTTTGTAGATGTCGTGGATGTGCCCTCGTGGTTCCCTCACGGTTCCATGGATCGTATTGGCGATAATAGGAGGTTGGGATCCAGCCGCATTGTAGAGGTCGTGATGTAATCTAGGACTTTGGAGCCTAGCGTGCCTTCTTGATGGAAGGTCTTTGGCAATCCGTGAGTCTCCAATTTTGATTACATGATGCTGTGGAAGTCGGTTGAAGTGAACTTGGGCCTAGTTGGATGCTAGAAGCGTAGGGCGATAAGTTCCGACTCGTAGTAGTTTGAGTCCGCCTAGCGGGGGCTTGAGCGTCAGAGCTGGGGAAGGCTAGGATGACGCGTTCCATTTTTTATGGTGATTCTGACATCGCCGAGATTAGAGGTCAGTCGCGCCTTCATGGAATGCCACATGTGGTATGTTGAAGTGTCGGGGCCACTCATCTTTGTGTACGATCCTAGTGAAGGGATTACCAATCAAGTGGGTTTCTCTTGAGTGGTCAGCGATGTTTTTAATGAGACTGAACCTTCTTCCTCGACGTGGGTCCCAAGCTTCGAAAGAAGAAATTTCTGATGCAGTGTGTCGTGAGCAGGCGCAGTTCTGAGCAAGCTGAAGTAGAATGACGATGTGTTGACTTTCTTGAAGTTGGCGCATAAGGTTGATGTTAATCTTCAACGCCAAGCGCAAGAGCTGCATTTTCATATTTCTTCTTAAGCGTGTGAATCTGTACTTGGGTCGTAGGAGCTTCGGGGTCCACAAGTGGAAGGAGATCCATTTCCAGCGGGTCCTCTACCGCTCGAAGCTGGTGATAGTCATGATGCTTTTTAGACATACTGCTGAAGGCGCTTCTCGCGGATAAGCTTTTCAATTGCGTCTTTGAGTTGACGGCAATTATTGGTATTATGCATGTACTTGTTGTGGTATCGACATTACTTGCTGGTATTCTTCTCATGATTAGTGGATTCCCTATTGTATGGTTTCTAATATTGAAGCGTGTTGCACATTTCCAGGTAGATTGTTTCCAAGTCTTCATTCAGCGGGGTGTAGATCTCGTATGTTCGTTGAGGGCCGGACATCTTGGGTTCTATAGAAACACGGTCGTTGTTGCGGCCGCCTTGCCTACCTGTTAATCACTAAAAATCCTCGCGCACATTGTATAAGGTATCATAGTGAACGCCCCCTCCCTAGTCGGTCGAGCACAACATCGTCTCAAGCACTTAGACAAGCACCCAAAGTAAGATCCAAGCATCAAGCCCTAGCCAAGGGCGATTAACCGGTACGACCGGCCACAACAATACAATACACCTTAGGAAGTACGAACAACTAAGGATGGGGACCACATACTCTGGGAACTCGCGCATGGCATCCGAGAAGTGCTCGATACAAATGCGAAAGCCCGATCAAACATGTATCAAAGACCAGAAGAGGAAATCATGCGCACACAAAAAGACCGGCCGCTAACTGCAACACCAACCGCTCAGTATTCAAATCTATAGAGCAGTCACATGTCAGCCTCTTTAGCAGATCGCTTTAGCACCTCAGAAACCATGAAGATCTTCGCCTGCCCGCTTAGGACAGGCACAACCTCATCGAGACACAACGGCCGGTCGCTTCAGCAGATCATCAAATAGTTCGCATACCCGCACATCAACCAATACAGTCGGCCGTAACAAAAGAGCTTTGAACTGAAGGAGCCAGACACAAGCTGATCAAGGCGCTCGCTCCATAGTGTCGCTCGCCTACATTAATCAAACTACAACTTTAGACAGCTGGCAACAGCTAATCAATGGCACATTAGTAATTAACAGAAGGAGCAGCTATAATCAACAAAGGCAGATCTCGTATCATTTCAAGAGGTCGAGGCCTATAAATACACGATGACCATCAACCAGAAAGGGGGCCAATCTTTCATAATCACGAAGTGCTGCTAAACTCCATCCTCAACTAAATCTGGCCATGGTATCAAGCTCAGCTTTGAAACAATGAAGACACTCTTCTCCTCAATCATCCATCCATCTTCTCCCTCTTCAAACTATACAATTCTCATGTATAATTCCTAGATTGAAATATATAAATGAGGGTATATTGAGTGAATAGTGATATGAATGAAAGAGAGAACCGATGTACTTGTAATCCTGATTATCTGAACGGAAATCGCCATCACAGTGGACGTAGGCCTCGTTAATGGTCGAACCACTCTAAATCTCGTCTCTGTTTACTTTATTTGCATTCTCTGTTTTTCAATTACTTATTAAACACAGCTTCATATTTTCCTTACCGAATCGGTGAAGTACAATCTTAGTACCTTGGATGTTTGTGCTATTTTTGGTGTAAACATTTTGGCGCCCATCGTGGGGTCGTGTTAACTTGCTTTTTCATCTAGATTCGACCAGGTTCTCCTGAGAACGTTGTGCCCAGAATTGTTGGCACATCACAAGAAATTGCTGACAGAATAAATGGTACTATGTCGCCCGCTGACCTTCCCAGGGATATGAGACTACTAGAAGTCGAAGAAGCTATAACCAAGAAAGAGCTGGAAGAAGCTATAACCAAGAAAGAGCTGGAAGAAGCAGTCGCAAGGTTGACAAGCCAGATAGCCATCGCAAATGATGCAGTGATAAAGAAGATCGAGTCGACGTTTGATATTCAGGCTTCCATCTTAAAAAGTGCATGTCGTGATTATGGGTCCTGGCGAAGACACGATAGGGGAAAGGATGCCCGCTCTATAGATCAAAATAAAAGGAGAAGAAGCGTCCCAAGTGCGAAAAAGGGAGTCTCGGGAAAAAGTGACGAAGTAAAAGCCAAACGATCTAGAAAGAGACTGCGCTTCTTCAAGGATTCCGAACTCACCTCCCTTAATGACACCATTGGGAACATCTTCAAGGCAACTAAGGGCATAGAAACGTATCCAGTCCCAAAACGAATACAACTCAGAGATTCTGCCCTCAAATCAGAAAGGTTCTGTCAATTCCACGACCAACCGAGACACGATACTAATGAATATAGGCACTTAAAATCATTCATCGAGGGGCTGGTCAGGCAAAACCGCTTACAACAATATGTACGGGACCACTGTCCTGTTTCTATGCAGACAGGGGGGAACAGATCCCACAAAATAGGATCTAAAACAACCAAGAGTAGGTGTTTGGGCTAAAGAATTGACAAATGGTGCTACAGTACTTTGAAACCCTGAACTGGAATTCCTATTACTCTGCTCTATCTTTTACTTCTAGCCTTGTCTAGTTAACCAATGATATTCATTTAGCTTTGTTTTTCTACTTACCATATCCATGTTATTGTTTCTCAAATAAGTTACATGCAAGTGCTTAAGCATGATGGAAATTATTGTATGCTTATACGGATACCACATCTACGCTTTTTGCTAAAACTGATTTTTCGAAATGTTGGCATGATGGAACCAGTTGACCATACCCATCCTAGTCATCCAAGAAGGGTTCGTGAAGCACATTTTGAACAAAAACAGCTAGAAAGCATTACCCAAAAGCATGCGAACCCGATTAGATGTACAAGCACAACGCCTCAACAAGACATGTGGTTCCGATGCAAGAAACAAGCAGGACGGTGTTACCTCCCCAAGCAAATATTTGCTGGAGAGACAGATGTCGGGCTTACAAAAAAAAAGCAAAGTACAAGGGATAAAATGTCCCACGGATTAATACCTGGACCGGAAACATCAGTCCTGGGGTCGGAAGGACCGACAAAACAAGCTGGAAAGACCAGCACAAATTAGAAGTCCTAGCCGAAAGGGGGTGTCAGAAATCCTAGCCAATGTGGGGTACCCAACAAGGCTTTTTAGTTCTAGGAAATGAGGGCTAACAAGACCGAACTTGGGTCGAAATTGAAACCCGAGACCTCCCAAGGGGGCACCCAAAAGAAAACACCTAATAATCACGCGCTATCTTTTAAAAGGAACCATGAATTGATTGAATGGAATTATGACTCAGATCAACAGAATCTGTGAAATTAAAAAGAGCTTTGGTATGGGGATGTCACCATTGGGTAAGAACCACCAATGCCCGCTCGAAACATACTATATGCCTATCATAACCCTATCGCAAAGACTATGCAAACGATAATACTCGTGCGAACAACAAATTAAAATTTCCAACTCACAAGAATGAAACAATAAAATCCATAATAAGCACTTAAACGATATAGACGTAAAATACGCAAACGTGAAATACTAAGCGAGGGCCGGCACTCGCATAAACAACCGGTCCGAAAGCATAGCAAAACGAATAAGCCAGAATTAGGTTATAAAGATCACAAATATTCTTTCTTATGCAGAAAAGGATGAGTTAACTGTGTTGACATCTACTAAAGTGGTCAATACAAAAACCATCAAAAGGAGAAGCTTATGAGCAGAAGCTATTGACCATCTAGCTTTCTCTTACGCGTTAGGGTGGATACAGCTTCGGTACTCCAGAACTCATCCTCATCCTCTGGATCAGGCACATTCAGAAAAAATGGGTCGTTTGATGAAGAAACCAAGTGGGGATTAGTGCTGGTAGCCACCAGGACGGAATCAGAGGAACAAGGCTGGATAGCAGTGCCGCAAGCAGGTGGAAGAGATAAAGGAATGAAAAAAATCCGAATCCAAGGCTGGTTGATGAATACCGGTTGTACCTGGGGTCTCTGCACGCCCAAGGCCGGAGTTAATTGCATTGAGAGGAGCGTTGCCTGAGCCCAAATGTCGATTGATGACATTTTCTTGAACCGAATACTCAACAATGAGTTGGTTCCGCGCAACATATAAATCAGAACAACCTACTATAACACCCCACTTTCGCCAGGGTCACTCTTGCAAGTACACTAGCTTTGGAGGGGTTTTGGACAAGGTAAACATGCATAAAGATATTCCAAGACAAAACATATAAGTAAAACAGAGTAAGTAAAGTAGCGGATAAAACTACTATTTCAAAACCATAGTCAACTTACATCAAAAGTACTGAGTCATTATTCTCCAACTACTACAAGTCTAGAAACATAAACTGAAAACTGGAAATAACATAAAGTAAACTATCCCCAAAGTAGACGTGGTAAAGCCATAGCGAGCTCAAGTCCAAACCGTACATGAGCTATCCAGTAAGCAAGCTAAAGATCCAAGCTAGGTGCTAGTGTTCCCACCCTGAGAACCTAGGGGGGGGGACGGAAGAAAAGAGGCGAAAGAAAATGGGTCAGTCAAAAAGACTGGTAAGTCCTACCTACTATTAGTATAAAAACTAATAAAGTTAACTGGACATGTAAAACAGAGATGAAACATAGGATGATAACTGGCATGGTGAAAAGTTAACAAGATAGATCAAGTGTGGCATCGCATATACAAGGTTAAGTTTTGCACCAATAGTACTAGTAATCCAATCCATGTCAAGTATAAACATGAAATGATCCCTTGGCCCAAGTTTGGCCCAACATCATGAGATGAACTAAATCAAGGTTCAACTACACGGTCTAGTCGATCGGCTCCCTATCAGCCTAACTCATCGTGTATCTGTGTCATACGGCTTAATCATGGAATGTAGTTAACCGTGCAAGGTCCACCCTAGGGTGTATCCAGATCTAAGGTGTAAACCACAGACACAAATCAAGCACGCACAGTCTAAACCTATTGGGGCCCATGTTCAACTCCGGACTTAATGTGCATGACCATGGTCCGCCTGAACAACCCGTGCACCATTCAGCCGTCTCTTTTGGTCTCTTACAATCAGTCCAGTAATCGTGCCCCACCCTAGCCTAGTCTAGGGTATCCAGATACTCCCAAGTGGGTTACTGCTGAAAAGGACCACGTAACTAGGATTTCAAGCGGGTTAAGTGTGGTTAACCCTATCCTAACCATGTACTGAGTTGGTCAAGTGTATCCAAGCAGTTCATGACTTAACCCTATCAATACATCGTGTTTAATTGGTTAAGTGTTCAAGTAGTCCATGACTTAACCCTACCAACCCATCGTGTTTAATTGGTTAAGTATTCAAGTGGTCCATGACTTAACCCTACCATGTGGCATTAATTAACTTAATGCACCCCAACCTCTCACATTAGACTTTGTTGTGGTTACTAGTTAAGCCGGGCGGGTCCGGGTAGCTTTACACCACAACCTAGTCTAACCTCGGGTTTCAAGTGCGATGTGACCAACTACTCACATCGGGTCCTATTGTTTGTAGCCACTAGTTAAGCCGGTCAGTTCCAGGTAGATTTATGCTACAAACTCAACCCAACCTCGAATTGGCCACTTTCATGTTTTCTACATGTCATGTCCACGTTCATGTTTCAAACATAATCACATGTCATATTTCAAGTCATGTTTCATGTCATTTAAGTTTACCCATAACGTAACCCCATCGTACGTAAGTTCGCATCAACGCAAATAGATCAAAAAGGGGGAACATAAGAATATGACAATGTGGGCATAAGTTGGCAAGGTCTATCACAAGTTAAACGTGGTGATATTTGAGGCAAAAGGGGTTCATCATACTAGCATATGGCATCAACATGTATGATAGCATAAAAGGTGACTTGGCCTCAAACATATCAAATAGCATAAGGGTGCTTTGGCCTCAAGCATGCATAATAGCATAAGGGTGATTTGACCACAAGCATGCATAATAGAATATAGGCTCAATATCATCATATGCATGTTACGAAACATGAGGGGTTAAGGTTGGTTAACATGCATAAGCCATAATCCATTTTATAGCATTTTTCCCAAAGGTCAACATGAACGGTACTAGGTTCATGATAGGTCCACAATCATAGATCAAGAGAGGCATGAATAGATCTATGCATACAATGATAGGTTCAAGGCAAATATTGCACTTAGGTCCAATTCCAATCTACATATGTATGGCATTAAACTTAGCAAATAGGGTGATACACTTGTGATTAGCATATAGGTTCATAACATCATATGCAAGTTAACATCAAGGTTTTAAGATGGTTCTATGTTGCATTTATGCATAACTACCAAGTTCTATGTTGCATTATGCATAACCAACAAATAAAGCTCATAGCTTTCTACCCAAAAATCAAGCTAAATGATACTAGGTTCATGATAGTGCCACAATCATAGATCAAAAGAGTCATACATGGATCTATGCATACAAATATAGCCCAAAAGTCAAATTTCAACTTGCTACATGATCATATTAACTTCATAGTTTAAATCTAAGAGTAGAATAGGGCTTACAAATCGTGGCTATGAGAACTAGAACACAATAGAACAAGATAGAAGCTCTAGGGACCCTCAAATCCAACAAAGCTCCAAGTTGTCTTATTGGAGAAGAAGCAAATCCCTTGATTTGGTGAAGAAAGCTAACTCTACTCTCTTGGTTTGATGTAGAAGGATTGCACTTTGGCCTTGAATCTAGTTTTGGAAGCTCAGGTTCATATGAATGAAGATGGAGGCCATGATCAAGAGGAATTTTGGCAGCACTTAGTTACTAGATTGATTTGTGTCAGTTTAGGGTAGGTCTAGGGGTGTTTTTATAGGAGTAGAGACAAGTTTAGGCCATAGGATTAACCCTAGTTTAGATCTAAACCATCAAAAATCGTCACAGGCCAGCAGAACAGACCAGAGAACCAAAACAGGTGCACCAGGCCAGCCAGGGTCAAGCCAGAAAGCTGTGCAGGTTTCTAGCTCGACACGGGCGCACTTCCCAAGTGCGCCAGTGTATTTTTGTGCTGGCGCACTTCACAAGTGCGCCAGTGCATTCTGGCTTGTTTTCGGTTTTTCTGCCTAACTTCGTTCGTCCATATCTTCTTCATACGGACTCCGATTTTCGAAAACTTGGACTCTATTTCGCGTATTTTTCCGAGACGAACGAATGGCGCAGCCCGTTTCCCTTGATTCAGATTTCAAAATTTAATTCTGCCTTGATTTATGTTATAAAATTTTATAAAAATTCGGGTTGTTACATTCTCCCCTCCTTAAAGGATTTCGTCCCTGAAATCTCCAAGTTAGGAAGAACGTATCCTACCATCCATCATCCATCTACTCAAAACATCATCCACAAGTAATCATTGTCCTTAAAAGATTCTAAATGTTGTATGATCATATGCAAAGGTGTGTGTATATGTACTTATCTAATGCGAAAATCAGGCGGTTACTGATTCAGTAAACCTCCTTAATGCAAAGTATGTTAGTGAAATGAGTCCATATGTATGCAAATTCCTAACATAATTCATAATCTCTATATGAGTGCACATAACATTCATCCATATGCTACTTCCACGTGATAGCATAACAAGTTTCAGCCATGAATAACTATAAGCACTCATGCATATGCAATATGAAAGTGTGTGAGCCGATCTTAGTGCCTAATGTGTATCATGCATCCACGAGTATCCACTTGCAAACACTTGCAACCACTGGCAAACATCAAGTATAACATGTTTCAAATACATGTTTCATCCAAAGGGTTTCTACCTAAGGTTCTCATGACAAGGTTAACGAGATAACAAGATAAACATGGATAGCAAAGGAAAGATATGCTAACTAGGAAAAGAGATCGAGAATGTACCCTCAAAAAGGAATGGATAAAGCCCACGCATCTTCTCCTCGGTTTCCCAAGTTGCATCTTCATCGGCTTCAATCCACTGAACCTTTACTAACTTGACTTCTCGATTCCTCAGTTTCTTGATCTCCGTTCCCAAGATACGAATCGGAGCTCGCCTCAAGGTTGCCTCTTTCTCTACCTCCATGTCTTCAAGAATACTTGGTTCAACCACTTCGGCGGATCTGTGCAAACACTTCCGGAGATGCGAGACATGAAAGACGTTATGCACTCCGGCCAGCTTCTCGGGCAATTCCACTCTATAAGCCATTTGCCCAATCTTCTCGATGATAGGGAAAGGTCCAACGAACCTTGGTGCTAGCTTTCCAACTGCTCCAAAAAGAACCACATTTCGCAAAGGAGAAACCTTCACAAAGACCATATCTCCAACTTCAAACTCTAAGTCTGTCCTTCGCTTGTCTGCATAGGATTTCTGTCTGTCTTGGGCCGTTTTCATCCGCCTTCGAATCAACTCAACTTTCTCGGATGTGTCCCTTATCATGTCGGGCCCAAGTATAAGCTTATCCATCGTCTCCCACCAACATGTTGGTGACTTGCACGGCCTCCCATACAAAGTTTCGAATGGTGCCATCCCTATGCTTGCTTGGTAGCTGTTATTATAAGCAAACTCCACTAGAGGAAGATGATCTTCCCAAGTACCACCAAAGTCAAGAATGCATAGCCTCAATAGATCTTCTAGTACCCTAATCACCCTTTCGGTCTGGCCATCCGTCTGTGGGTGATAGGCCGTACTTAGATTCAATCGCGTACCCATCGCTTCTTGCAAACTATTCCAGAACTGGCTAGTGAAGATTGGGTCACGATCGCTAACTATGCTAGAAGGAACTCCATGCAATCGCACTATCTCTCGAAGATAAACAGATGCTAGACCTGATGCGGTCCTCTTGTTCTTTACTGGAATGAAATGGGTGCTCTTCGTGAGTCTATCAACTATGACCCATATCCCATAAAGCCCAATAGTTTGGTCAACTTGACAGACATCTTTATCCCAACTATATATCACAAACAGGCGAGTCATACTCCTTATGGGGTTTACGATAGAACTAAGATTGAGAATAGGACCGAGAGGATATACTTAAAAGATAGCATGCGAGTAAGCTCTACAGAATAATAGGGATCAAGGATATACTCTTAGAAAGAGATATAATGCGCGTATCTAGTCTTCAATCTTCTAAGCCGCATTTTCTTGAGCTTAATCCTATCGTGCCTTGACCATCTTTTAACTTCACAATTTCGTAGCTCTTAATTCTTATTTCCAAAATATGAGTTAGAACTCATTTCACCGTTGCCTCTCGTTCCACTTCCACTTATTCTTTTCCTAAAATACTTGGCTTCCACATAACTGCGTGCTCACGGTTTCATGCAAGCTTTACAAAATTCGTTAGTGAATCCTGGACCTCATTTACATACTATACGGTATTCCACGCAGAAGAACTATCTCTTGAAAACAAATGCCAATCCACGTTGCCAAATGTACTTACTAGGGTGATTTCTATAACCCATGCTTAAGCGAAATGGACTATCCGCCTTAGTAGCGAATACCAACGGAGCACCTCATTCTGAAATGCTTCGCCTAATGAAATTTTTCTCAAGCAACTCCTTGATTTGCTTGCTAAGCTCTCTTCTTTCTCACGGGGCCATGTGCCTAACGGGCAATGAAATTGGCTTGGCATTATCAACCAGATAAATATGGAAGTCTATCTCGCTTCTAGTGGGTAACCCCTTCACCTCATCAAAAACATCAGGATATTCTCGGACCACCCTCACAGATTGAAGGTTGTCAATAGATGAGCCGAGGGATTCAAGATAACATAACATGATGGGATCCAGAGGTTTACAAGAAATCTCTAGGGTATTGCCAAGGCGAGTCATAAGCCTCACTACCCTATGCTCACAATCGAGAATGGCTCCATAACTGGACAACCAATCCATGCCCAAAATCAACCCCTGTCCCATAAACCCGAGAATATAAGCATTACACATGAATTCTACGCTCAAGATAGAGGTTTTCAAATCTATACAAATCGCAGATTGATGGGCGGAGCCCCCAATCGGATTTGAAATACTAACGGAATTTTCAACTAGACTAGTACTTAGGTGCAAACTTTCAACAAGATCAGAAGAAATAAAACTATGTGATGCGCCAGAATCAAATAAGGTGCGAACAGGATAATCAGAAATGTAAACAAGGTTTTCTACAGAAATACTACCTCGATCAAGAACTGGAGCGATGTTGAGAGTATGCACTTGCCCTCCAGAAGGTCCTGCTCGCTGAGTTTGCCTTTTCCCTTGTCCCCGCTTTTTCGGGCAATCCTTGCTATAGTGTCCAGACTCTCCACAATGAAAGCATTTGTCCAACTTCCTCTTCTTCTTCCTACAGTCTTTGACTATGTTCCCAGTGATCCTACAGAAGTTGCACTTTCTTGTGTCCTTTGCCTTGTTGTTGTTGGCCTTGTTTCCCTTCTTGTTGTTCTTGTCTCCTTTCTCAGAATCTTCCTTCTTGCCTTGAGACTCATTTGCCTTGGCCTCCTTCTTGCCACTTTTATCTTCCTCTTGAAGCAGGGCCATATTCACCAAACTCTCGAAGGTCGCCCCCATGGGTTTGTGAGACATGGCCAAACCGTGCAATGGCTCGTTCAATCCTAGAGCAAAGTGTAGGGCCTTCTTCTGAGCTGTGTTAACCAAGTCTAGACCGAACCGAGCAAGTTGATTAAACGTATCCACGTATTCCCTAACTGTCATGTCCCCTTGCTTTAGAGATAGGAATCTCTCCATCTGAAGGTTCTCTTCTGTCGATGATAGAAACCTCAGTCCAAACCTTCTCCTAAAGTCATCCCAATTCTGAATTGGCCTAGTAGTGGTGGTGACTACCCACCAATATGCAGCTTCCTTTTTCAATAGCCATACTGCCAACAGAACTTTTCTACGGTCTTCCACATCAAAGATAGCAAATAGGTCTTCAGTTTCTTTTAACCAGTTTCTTGCCTCAACATAAGTCTCTGTCCCAACAAAATTCTTGCCACCCATCGCCTTAAAGTCCTTGCAAATCTTCGCAAAATCCGCTTGTGGATGCGGAGGAGGAGGAGGAACCTCGGCTACGGGAGGGGGAGGAATGTTAGCCACGGGGGAAGGAGGAGGAATGTCCGCGGGGCCGGCTTCATTTGCCCTTGCCTCCATGTACCTTCTAAACCAAATAGGTATTGGTACTCCCTCCAGAATGGCAAAATTATCGGCCATATTGAAACGAAGAAAAAGATAGATTGAGAACGAGGAAACAAAGGATAGTGATAATGGCTTTTAGGGAATAGCCTTTTAAAATAAACTAGACTTTTCTTGGAAAATACTTAATTGGTTTTGAAAATAGTTTTTCAAAAGGTAAATTTAAAAAACCTTTTGTTCAATCTCGTAAACCTTATGATCTGATACCAAATGTAACACCCCACCTCTGCCAGGGTCACTCTTGCAAGTACACAAGCTTTGGAGGGGTGTTGGACAAGGTAAACATGCATAAAGATATTCCAAGATAGAACATATAAGTAAAACAGAGTAAGTAAAGCAGTGGATAAAACTACTATTTCAAAACCGTAGTCAACTTACATCAAAAGTACTGAGTCATTATTCTCCAACTACTACAAGTCTAGAAACATAAACTGAAAACTGGAAATAACATAAAGTAAACTATCCCCAATTTAGACGTGGTAAAGCCATAGCGAGCTCAAGTCCAAACCGTACATGAGCTATCCAGTAAGCAAGCTTAAGATCCAAGCTAGGTGCTAGTGTTCCCACCCTGAGAATCTGGGGGGGAAACGGAAGAAAAGAGGCGAAAGAAAACGGGTCAGTCAAAAAGACTGGTAAGTCCTACCTACTATTAGTATAAAAACTAATAAAGTTAACTAGACATGTAAAACAGAGATGAAACATAGGATGATAACTGGCATGGTGAAAAGTTAACAAGATAGATTAAGTGTGGCATCGCATATACAAGGTTAAGTTTTGCACCAATAGTACTAGTAATCCAATCCATGTCAAGTATAAACAAGAAATGATCCCTTGGCCCAAGTTTGGCCCAACATCATGAGATGACCTAAATCAAGGTTCAACTACACGGTCTAGTCGATCGGCTCACTATAAGCCTAACTCGTCGTGTATCGGTGTCATACGGCTTAATCATGGAATGTAGTTAACTGTGCAAGGTCCACCCTAGGGTTTATCCAGCCCTAAAGTGTAAACAACAGACACAAATCAAGCACGCACAGTCTAAACGTACTGGTGCCCATGTTCAACTCCGGACTTAATGTGCACGACCGTGGTCCGCCTGAACAACCGGTGCACCATTCAGCCGTCTCTTTTGGTCTCTTACAATCAGTCCAGTAATTGTGCCCCACCCTAGCCTAGTCTAGGGTATCCAGATACTCCCAAGTGGGTTACTACTGAAAAGGACCACATAACTAGGATTTCAAGCGGGTTAAGTGTGGTTAACCCTATCCTAACCATGTATTGAGTTGGTCAAGTGTATCCAAGCAGTTCATGACTTAACCCTATCAATACATCGTGTTTAATTGGTTAAGTGTTCAAGTAGTCCATGACTTAACCCTACCAACCCATCATGTTTAATTGGTTAAGTATTCAAGTGGTCCATGACTTAACCCTACCATGTGGAATTAATTAACTTAATGCACCCCAACCTATCACATTAGACTTTGTTGTGGTTACTAGTTAAGCCGGGCGGGTCCGGGTAGCTTTACACCACAACCTAGTCTAACCTCGGGTTTCAAGTGCGATGTGACCAACTACTCACATTGGGTCCTATTGTTTGTAGCCACTAGTTAAGCCGGTCGGTTCCGGGTAGATTTATGCTAAAAACTCAACCCAACCTCGAGTTGGCCACTTTCATGTTTTCTACATGTATTGTCCGCGTTCATGTTTCAAACATAATCACATGTCATATTTCAAGTCATGTTTCATGTCATTTAAGCTTACCCATAACGTAACCCCATCGCACGTAAGTTCGCATCAACGCAAATAGATCAAAACGGGGGAACATAAGAATATGACAAGGTGGGCATAAGATGGCAAGGTCTATCACAAGTTAAACGTGGTGATATTTGAGGCAAAAGGGGTTCATCATACTAGCATATGGCCTCAACATGTATGATAGCATAAAAGGTGACTTGGCCACAAACATATCAAATAGCATAAGGGTGCTTTGGCCTCAAGCATGCATAATAGCATAAGGGTGATTTGGCCACAAGCATGCATAATAGAATATAGGCTCAATATCATCATTTGCATGTTAAGAAACATGAGGGGTTAAGGTTGGTTAACATGCATAAGCCATAATCCATTTCATAGCATTTTTCCCAAAGGTCAACATGAATGGTACTAGGTTCATGATAGGTCCACAATCATAGATCAAGAGAGGCATGAATAGATCTATGCATACAATGATAGGTTCAAGGCAAATATTGCACTTAGGTCCAATTCCAATCTACATATGTATGGCATTAAACTTAGCAAATAGGGTGATACATTTGTGATTAGCATATAGGTTCATAACATCATATGCAAGTTAACATCAAGGTTTTAAGAAGGTTCTATGTTGCATTTATGCATAACTAACAAGTTCTATGTTGCATTATGCATAACCAACAAATAAAGCTCATAGCTTTCTACCCAAAAATCAAGGTAAATGATACTAGGTTCATGATAGTGCCACAATCATAGATCAAAAGAGTCATACATGGATCTATGCATACAAATATAGCCCAAAAGTCATATTTCAACTTGCTACATGATCATATTAACTTCATAGTTTAAATCTAAGAGTAGAATAGGGCTTACAAATCGTGGCTATGAGAACTAGAACACAATAGAACAAGATAGAGACGTTGTACAAGCTCTAGGGACCCTCAAATCAAACAAAGCTCCAAGTTGTCTTGTTGGAGAAGAAGCAAATCCCTTGATTTGGTGAAGAAAGCTAACTCTACTCTCTTGGTTTGATGTAGAAGGATTGCACTTCGGCCTTGAATCTAGTTTTGGAAGCTCAGGTTCATATGAATGAAGATGGAGGCCATGATCAAGAGGAATTTTGGCAGCACTTAGTTACTAGATTGATTTGTGTGAGTTTAGGGTAGGTCTAGGGGTGTCTTTATAGGAGTAGAGACAAGTTTAGGCCATAGGATTAACCCTAGTTTAGATCTAAACCATCAAAAATCGTCACAGGCCAGCAGAACAGACCAAAGAACCAAAACAGGTGCACCAGATCAGCCAGGGTCAAGCCAGAAAGCTGTGCAGGTTTCTGGCTCGACACGGGCACACTTCCCAAGTGCGCCAGTGTATTTTTGTGTTGGCGCACTTCACAAGTGCGCCAGTGCATTCTGGCTTGTTTTCGGTTTTTCTGCCTAACTTCGTTCGTCCATATCTTCTTCATACGGACTCCGATTTTCGAAAACTCGGACTCTATTTCGCGTATTTTTCCGAGATGAACGCAATGGCTTAGCCCGTTTCCCTTGATTCAGATTTCAAAATTTAATTCTGCCTTGATTTATGTTATAACATTTTATAAAAATTCGGGTTGTTACACCTGTAGAGGGGTTAAGAAAGCTTGAAGTATCAATCCTAAGTGAATTAGATGGGGCACGAGGAATGGAAGGCTCCGAACGATCGCTCCTCAACATCTGAACTCGCTCGTTTTCCAGCACTTTCCTACCTTCCGCCAAAGCTTTGCGGTCTTTTTCTTCCAAAAGCTGTTCTTGGATAAACGTGTCATCACCACCATCGGAGTACAAAAGTATCCGCTCCCAAACAAGCACCAGAGTCCGCGGGTAATCCTTATTCAGATAACTTAAGCTCCCACGACTCATGACACTACAAATGTAGAAGTGGAATAAAGTATCGTCAATCCTTGCCCTAGAATCCTCGAGATCTGTAACACCCCGAATTTCACTTAATATTAATGTTTGGTAATTAAAGAATAATTAATCTCAGATGTGAGAATTAAGGGAAACGGGTTGCGCCATTGTGTTCGTCTCGGAATTCTTGTTGAGATAGAGTCCGAGTTTGCGTGATTTGGACTTCGTATGAAGAAGTTATGGCCATCCGAAGTTTCAGAAAATTTTAAAACAGATTTAAAATATGCAAATTTCAAATTTCAAAAGTGGCCGGAAAATTCCCGCCAGACAGAGGGTGTCGACACTAGGGTCGACATGGGTGTCGACCCCCCCCCCCAAAGGGTCGACCCATGTGTCGACCCAGGGGTCGACCCCCCCTGTCGGCCGTTTGGCCTGGGTGCAATCTGAAGGGGTTTGGGCTGTATTTTGGGGCTTGTGACGAAATATGACGGCTCTAACCTAATCTAGGGTTAATCTAAGGGCCTAAACTACATCCTAATTCTATAAATACACCCTAAGACTACCCTGATTCATACTAAAAATAGATACAACGTCGTTATGCCGTAAAAATGCAACTTGAAGGAGCCTCCATCAAATTGTAGAAGAAGATAGATTCTCAAATCAACTTCTAATCAACTCTAGCAACTTAATCTTCTTCATAGGAGTGCTAATCAACAAGTTGTGAGTTTCTATTCCTTTAGCAAGCAATTGCTAAACTAATTATGATAGGATATAATGATGTTATGGTTATGTATGTGGATCAATGCAAGTTATGTTATCATATGCTATGTGTTCATGATGTTATGCAAGTTATGCAAGTCATATGCTATGTGTTCATGATGTTATGCAAGTTACGCAAGGCATATGCTATGTGTTCATGATGTTATGCAAGTTATGCAAGTCATATGCTATGTGTTCATGATGTTATGCAAGTTATGCAAGTCATATGCTATGAGTTCATGATGCTAGTTGTGCAAGTTTTATGCTATATGTTCATGATGCTAGTTATGCAAGTTTTATGCTATGTGCTCATGATGCTAGTTAGGCAAATCACTATGATAAACATTGATCCATTATGACACCATGTTATGCAAGTTTGGTGTTTGATTATATGCAAGTCCATATATGACATGTTATGCAAGTTTGGTGTTTGATTATATGCAAGTAACATGTGCAAGTTTACACCTTATTATGATATGCATACATATGCAAGTTAACCCGTTTGTATGTCATACTTACATATGCAAGTTTACCCCTTTGTATGACATAAGTAACTTATGCAAGTTACCCTTTTTATGACATATGTGATTCATGCAAGTTTGGGTTGGTTATCTATGCAAGTTGGGTTTAACACAATGGTCATATATGCAAGTTGACACCTTTTAAACCCATGATAATGCTAATGTTATGTTAGTGGAACCCATTGTGTTTATGATGAATCTTTCCTTTTAAGTATGTCATGTTAACGTATTTACGTGGGGACGATGGGGTAAAAATGAATGAACACATAAGTTGTGTGAAGTTGGTATGATTATGCATACCATAAAGTGGATGGACATAATTGAGTCAATTATGTACATCGTTAAATTTGTAATTAATTAGGGATAATTAATACAAATTATAGGGGTGATTAATTAGGTGTAATTAATCGACTAAGACACGAGGTTGGACCCTTTTGTAGCATAAGACTGCCCGGACCCGACCGGCAAATCCAGCGGCTACAAATGATTGGCCCAATGTGAGAGGTCTTAGGCATAAACTAAATATGTGACAAGTGTAAAGACACGAGGTTAGACTCGGTTATGGCGTAAGGCTGCCCGGACCCGACCGGCAAATCCAGCTGCCATAAAAGATAGTCTAATGTGAGAGGTCTTTGCAAAGGTTACGGTCTTAATCAATTAAGAAACACTTAACCAGATAAGCATGTAGTGGGGCATGAGGGGTTAATTGGGTGCCTTGGGTGGCATGTGGAAATCAAGTAAGTGCCTTGGGTGGCATGTGGAAATCTAGTGGGTTGCCTTGGGTGGCAATAGAAAATACGATTAGAATACTTAACCAAGTGGAAACATGTAATTAAACATGATTAAAGGGTTAAATGGGATGCACTAGAAAAAGGGACAAGCTTAGGTGGGTAGCTTGTGGGGGCCCATTTCAACCAGTAACCCATATGTATCTTATTGGGCTCGACCCATGTCGAGGACGGGACACGCGTACTGGGCTTGACTATAAGAGGCCAAAATAGGTTAGCGGTGGCAACGCAAGTCCAACGGGTTTCATATGCATGTGTGGACCCGGGCTGGTAGGTAAGACGTTGTTGCATCGTGTAGGTATAAGGTATGCACCGTTGATTGTATCGGGTTGCCACTTTGGGGAGTGATACACCCCACTGTGGGGCCAGCATGGGTATCTACGGTAGAGAGCCGATCGCTTGGGGAGTAGTGGGTACACCTAGTGGAGATAGGGGCAGACGGCACCTATGTAGTCAGCTAGGGATACACGAAACTACTAGTTAAATTTTCTAAGTCCTTGGGTGGGATCAACCTTTAAGTAGGAATGAATGGTGTGGTGCAGTGTAGTAATTACCCTTGGGTGGGTAGACGCGTATTTGTAGTTCATCCTATGTCTAGTTGGCTGCTTAGTGTAGTCATTTATCCCCAGTCATCACCGTACCAAGTTTATATCATACCCTAATTACTTTAATGATTGTATTGTTAAAGTTATAGGGCTCACTCAGACTTATGTCTGACCCCGTTGTTTTTATCTTTTTCCCAACCCTCAGGTTCTTAGAGTGGGCCTAGCACTAGTGGGCTTTGATCAGATTGCTTTATCTATCTTTTGGAGCTTGGACCGTGATGTAAAGCCCAGCTTATCTTTTCTATTATGGCTATCAGTTATGTAGTGGGATTATGTACTTATGTTTTATCAGGATGGATATTTAGTACTTGACTCTTGTTTTAGTTGGTTTTGATATGTAACCAAACATGTTTATCTTCTGCTGCAATGAAATGATGTTTTAGATTTCAAGTATTATTTATATCTGTCTTGATGTAATTTTTCTGTTCTATATTCACTTAAAATACTCCACCGAAATTAAGGCATTCCCTTAGTGAGTGACCTTAGCGGGTGTGGGGTGTTACACGTGGTATCAGAGCTGAAGGTTACCGGAACAGATAAAATTTTTAGAAAACTATTTTTCTAAAAACATTTTCGGAAGAAGTATTTTCAAAAACATGTCTTTTGAGAGAAAAGTTTTTGAAAGAAAAGCATAATCCCCAATAGCCATATCTTTATCTTTCGAATTCTCCGTTTTGAATCTTCCCTTTTTTGTTTCAGCATGGCTGAAGATCTTAACTTTCCGGAGGGTGTAGCGATACCAGTATGGTATAGGAGGTTGATGGAGGCTAGGGCCGCCGGTGCGGGTCCAGCAAATGTTCCTCCACCAACAGTAGCACCCGATCTTCCTCCCCCTCCTCCTCCTCGCACGGATACTTTTGCTAAGACTTGCAAGGAATTTAAGGCTATGGGAGGGAAACCTTTTCAAGGATCAGAAACTTTTGTGGAAGCTAGAGATTGGCTTAAGGAGGTAGAAGAATTGATAGATATCTTTGAGATGGAAGAAGGAAAGAAAGTCAAGTTAGCTGCTTGGTTAATGAAGGGAGAGGCCTCGTTCTGGTGGGAGGTCACTAATGGAGAACGCCCTGTTGACTCTTGGGCAGATTTCAGGCAAAGGTTTGTGGCAAAGTTTCTTTCAAGGGCGGAAGAAAACTTGTATATGGAAAGGTTCTTAACTCTAAAGCAAGGAAACCTATCAGTGAAGGAATATGTCAACAAGTTTAATCAATTGGCAAGGTTTGGCATAGACATGGTGAATACACCGGAGAAGAAGGCTTTGAGGTTCGTTAAGGGCTTGAATGAACCGATGCATGGATTGGCTATGACTCACATCCCTATGGGGCCACCTTTGAGAAGCTAGTAGACATGGCACTCATGCATGAGGAAGAGAAGGGTCCCAATGCTAATAAGGCACCTGAGAAGAAAGGAGATCAGAAGAGACCTCAATAGCAACAGCAAAACAAGGGTGGGAAAGGCAACGGTGGCAAGGGAAAGAAGAAGTGCTTCAATTGCGGGACACCAGGCCACCTAAGCAAAGATTGTCGGAAGAAGAAGAAGACTGGCTGCTTCCACTGTGGCGAAGCAGGGCATCTAGTGAAGGACTGCCCTAAGAAGGGGCAGAGGACGGGATCTACCTCAGGGGGACAGGTGCAAGCTCTCATGGCACCAGGTCAGGCAAGGGGGCAAGTTCAGGCTCTCGCGGTTCCACCGATTCAGGAAAGAGGTAGAACTATTTCCGTTGAAAGTCTGGTTTTTCTGTTTGATCATCATGTCCGTACTTTGTTTGACTCTGCCGCATCGCATTCGTTTATCTCATCATCATTAGTTGAGTCACTGCACTTAGACACCAGTCTAGTAGATGATCCCTTGGTTGTTTCAAACCCAATTGGGGGCTCCACTTATTTGTCCATGATATGTTTGGGTTTGAAGATTTCTATACTTAGCGTTGAGTTTAGATGTGATGCTTTTGTTTTGGGCTTCACGGGCTATGGGTTGATTTTGGGCATGGAGTGGTTATCCAGTAATGGTGCCGTTCTTGATTGTGAAAGGAGAGTTGTTAGGCTCATGACCCACTTGGGTAACACTCTCGAGATCTCTTGTAATCCCATGGATTCTGTTATGCTAAGTTATCTTGAATCGCTTGACGCTTCGGTCGAGAGTTTGCGATCTGTTAGAGTGGTCCGGGAATACTCGGATGTGTTTGAGGAGGTGAAGGTCTTACCTCCGAAGCGGGAGATAGACTTCCGAATATATCTGGTGGACAATGCTAAGCCAGTATCTTTGCCAGTGCGCCACATGGCTCCTCGTGAGAGGAGGGAACTCCATAGCAAGTAGGGGAGTTGCTTGAGAAGGGGTTCATAAGACGAAGTATATCGGAGTGGGGTGCTCCAGTAGTTTTTGCCACGAAGGCGGATGGGTCCCTCAGAATTTGTGTAGACTATAGAGAACTCAACAAGCTCATAAAGAAGAATAGACACCCATTGCCGAGGATTGATGATCTCTTTGATCAGTTGGTTGGCGCCTCAGTGTTTTCGCAGTTGGACTTGGCCACGGGATTTCATCAGTTGAGAGTGACTGAGGATAGCATAGACAAGACTGCCTTTAGGACTCCGGATGGTTTCTATGAGTGGCTTGTGATGCCATTTGGTTTGACGAACGCCCCTGCATACTTTGTTGATTTGATGAGTAGGGTGTTCAGGGAGTACCTTAATAAGTTCGTGGTGGTCTTTGTGGATGATATCTTAGTCTTTTCTAAGAGTGAAGAAGAGCATACCCTACATCTTAGGGAAGTGTTGGAGACTCTTCGAGCGCATAGCCTTAAGGCTAAATTCTCTAAATGTCACTTTTGGAGGAAGGAAGTGCGGTTCTTGGGGCACGTGGCCTCCAAGGAAGGGATAGTTGTGGATCCCGCGAAGGTAGTGTCCATCCAAGATTGGAAGGTTCCGAAGAATGCTACCGAGGTGAGGAGTTTCTTGGGGTTGGCTGGCTACTATAGGAAGTTTATCAAGGACTTCGCGAAGATATCAGCCCCATTAACTCGCTTGACGAAGAATAATCTAGTCTTCACATGGGACGTAGATTGTGATGATGCGTTCCAACGGTTAAAGAGAGCTTTAACCACAGCTCCAGTCTTAGTGTTGCCAGACGGGAGTAAGCCATTTGTTGTCTATACAGATGCTTGTGGGATAGGACTAGGCGCAATCTTAATGCAAGAGGGAAGGGTAATAGCCTACGGTGGAAGGCAGTTGAGAGCGCATGAGAAAAATTACCCTACCCTTGATCTAGAGTTGGCCGCTATTGTTTTTGCGCTTAAGACTTGGCGCCATTACCTTCTTGGAGAGAGGTTCGAATTGTTCACTGACCACAAATCATTGAAGTACTTGTTTTCTCAGAAGGATTTGAACTTAAGATAGCAAAGGTGGATGGAGTTCTTAGCATCCTATGATTTCGAGATAGCGTATACCCCTGGCAAGGGTAACGTGGTGGCGGACGCCTTGAGCAGAAAAAGGTTGTCCTTGAGTCCATTGTTCGTGGAACGACGAAGCTTGGAATTTATATCGATGTTTGATTTCAAACCTTCCGTTGACTTTGTACCCGGTTTGCTAGCATCCTTAGAGGTCAGACCTACTCTTTTGGGAGGGATTGGCGAGGCACAGTGGGACGACCCACAGTTGGTTGAGTTGGTAGAGAGGCTCATAAGGGGGGAGTCGTCCAGCCATTTGAGTAGGTACACTCTAGACGATAGGGGGTGCTTGCGTAGAGACGGTAGACTTTGTGTACTGCAAGACGAGGGTTTGAGGAAGGCTATTCTTGATGATGCGCATCGTTCGAAGATGACCATTCATCCCGGTGGGGACAAGATGTACCAAGACATGAAGCGAGTTTTCTTTTGGGCCGGTATGAAGAAAGATGTGGCCGAGTATGTCGCTAGATGCTTGGTGTGCCAACAAGTGAAAGCGGAGCAAAAGAAACCCGGTGGGTTGCTTCACCCATTGGAAGTTCCGTAATGGAAGTGGGATAGCGTCTCGATGGATTTTGTTGATGGGTTACCAAGATCGAGGAAGGGTAATACGGGAATTTGGGTTGTGGTAGACAGACTTACTAAGAGCGCCCATTTCATACCCGTGAAGAGCAAGAGGACTGCTCCATGGCTAGCTTCAGTTTACCTTCGAGAAATAGTTCGATTGCATGGGGTACCTTCTAGCATAGTGAGTGATCGAGATCCTATCTTCACTAGCGAGTTTTGGAAGAGTTTGCAAGAAGCACTGGGGACTCAGTTGTGTTTGAGCACCGCATATCATCCTCAGACGGACGGCCAGACCAAGAGGGTGAATCGTGTTCTAGAAGACCTTTTGAGGCTATGTATCTTAGATTTTGGAGGTACAAGGGAAGAGCATCTTCCATTGGTGGAGTTCGCGTATAATAACAGCTTTCAGTCTAGTATTGGTATGGCTCCTTTCGAAGCTCTTTATGGAAGGCCTTGTCGATCACCAACATGCTGGTGGGAATCTACGGATAAGATCTTGCTTGGGCCTGATATGGTTAGAGAGACTTCGAAAAAGATTGATTTGATTCGAAGAAGGATGAAAGCGGCGCAAGATAGACAGAAATCTTACGCGGATAAGAGGAGGACGGATCTTGAGTTTAATATTGGGGACATGGTCTTTGTTAAAGTATCTCCATTACGGAATGTTGTTCGCTTTGGGTCCGTTGGGAAGTTAGCACCAAGATTTGTAGGACCGTTCCCTATTAAGGAAAGGATTGGACGGATGGCATATAGAGTTGATTTACCCGAGAGACTTAGTCGGGTACATGACGTATTCCATGTGTCACATTTGAGGAAGTGCCTACATGAGACTGCAGAGGTGGTAGAGCCGAACTTGCTTAAAGAAGTGGAGGTAGAGCGTGATGCGACTATTCGACGAGCTCCTACCCGCATCCTTGGGTCAGAGATTAGGAAGTTGAGAAACAGAGAGGTTCGACTAGTCAAAGTGCAATGGGGAGAGGATGAGAGCAATGCTACTTGGGAGACAGAAGCGAAGATGCCTTCATTGTACCCATTCATTTTTGAGGGTATGTCTTTTAACTTCTCCTTTATCGTTTGTCTAGTACTTATCTTGTCTTTAGTATGTCCTCTCATTAGTACCTTTGACCTTTAGATAGGGTAAACCTATGGTTGAAACATGTGTTTGAGACATGTTATGATTGATGGATGCGTGTGGATGCAAGTGTTTGCTAGTGGTTGCTCGTGGATGCATATACACACACTTTAGACACTAGATCGGCTCAGTCACTTCATATTGCATATTGCATATAATTATGTGTAGGTAGCTATATTAATAGATGTATAATGGTTGTGTTATCATATGGATGATGCATTTTGGTGTATGGTTGTGCACACATGTAGTAATAGTATGTGTCGGTAGGATTCTTTCGCATACATATTGGATGCATGGCACTATCATGGTTTGCATTAAGGAGGTCAACTGAATCAGCAGACCGCCTAATTTTGCATTAGTATACAGACATATACACACACTTTTTGCATATGTTCATACAGCATTAGAAACTTTAAGGACAATGGATGTCAGTGTTTGATGGTTGAGTAGATGGTTGTTTGGTTGGTAGGATACGTTCTTCTTGACTTAGAGATTTCGGGGACGAAATCCTTTAAGTAAGGGAGAATGTAACACCCCGAATTTCACTTAATATTAATGTTTGGTAATTAAAGAATAATTAATCTCAGACGTGAGAATTAAGGGAAACGAGTTGCGCCATTGTGTTCGTCTCGGAATTCTGGTTGAGATAGAGTCCGAGTTTGCGTGATTTGGACTTCGTATGAAGAAGTTATGGCCATCCGAAGTTTCAGAAAATTTTAAAACAGATTTAAAATATGCAAATTTCAAATTTTAGAAGAGGCCGGAAAATTCCCGCCAGACAGAGGGTGTCGACACTAGGGTCGACATGGGTGTCGACCCCCACCCCCAAGGGGTCGACCCATGTGTCGACCCAGGGGTCGACCCCCCCTGTCGGCCAGTTTGGCCTGGGTGCAATCTGAAGGGGTTTGGGCTGTGTTTTGGGCCTAGTGACGAAATCTGACAGCTCTAACCTAATCTAGGGTTAATCTAAGGACCTAAACTACATCCTAATTCTATAAATACACCCTAAGACTACCCTAATTCATACTAAAAATAGATACAATGTCGTTATGCCGTCAAAATGCAACTTGAAGGAGCCTCCATCAAATTGTAGAAGAAGATAGCTTCTCAAATCAACTTCTAATCAACTCTAGCAACTTAATCTTCTTCATAGGAGTGCTAATCAATAAGTTGTGAGTTTCTATGCCTTTAGCAAGCAATTGCTAAACTAATTATGATAGGATATAATGAGGTTATGGTTATGTATGTGGATCAATGCAAGTTATGTTATCATATGCTATGTGTTCATGATGTTATGCAAGTTATTCAAGTCATATGCTATGTGTTCATGATGTTATGCAAGTTACGCAAGTCATATGCTATGTGTTCATGATGTTATGCAAGTTATGCAAGTCATATGCTATGTGTTCATGATGTTATGCAAGTTATGCAAGTCATATGCTATGAGTTCATAATGCTAGTTGTGCAAGTTTTATGCTATATGTTCATGATGCTAGTTATGCAAGTTTTATGCTATGTGCTCATGATGCTAGTTAGGCAAATCACTATGATAAACATTGATCCATTATGACACCATGTTATGCAAGTTTGGTGTTTGATTATATGCAACTCCATATATGACATGTTATGCAAGTTTGGTGTTTGATTATATGCAAGTAACATATGCAAGTTTACACCTTTGTATGATATGCATACATATGCAAGTTAACCCGTTTGTATGTCATACTTACATATGCAAGTTTACCCCTTTGTATGACATAAGTAACTTATGCAAGTTACCCTTTTTATGACATATGTGATTCATGCAAGTTTGGGTTGGTTATTTATGCAAGTTGGGTTTAACACTATGGTCATATATGCAAGTTGACACCTTTTAAACCCATGATAATGCTAATGTTATGTTAGTGGAACCCATTGTGTTTATGATGAATCTTTCCTTTTAAGTATGTCATGTTAACGTATTTACGTGGGGACGATGGGGTAAAAATGAATGAACACATAAGTTGTGTGAAGTTGGTATGATTATGCATACCATAAAGTGGATGGACATAATTGAGTCAATTATGTACATCATTAAATTTGTAATTAATTAGGGATAATTAATACAAATTATGGGGGTGATTAATTAGGTGTAATTAATCGACTAAGACACGAGGTTGGAACCTTTTGTAGCATAAGACTGCCCGGACCCGACCGGCAAATCCAGTGGCTACAAATGATTAGCCCAATGTGAGAGGTCTTAGGCATAAACTAAATACGTGACAAGTGTAAAGACACGAGGTTAGACTCGATTATGGCGTAAGGCTGCCCGGACCCGACCGACAAATCCAGCTGCCATAAAAGATAGTCTAATGTGAGAGGTCTTTGCAAAGGTTACGGTCTTAATCAATTAAGAAACACTTAACCAGATAAGCATGTAGTGGGGCATGAGGGGTTAATTGGGTGCCTTGGGTGGCATGTGGAAATCAAGTAAGTGCCTTGGGTGGCATGTGGAAATCTAGTGGGTTGCCTTGGGTGGCAATAGAAAATACGATTAGAATACTTAACCAAGTGGAAACATGTAATTAAACATGATTAAAGGGTTAAGTGGGATGCACTAGAAAAAGGGACTAGCTTAGGTCGGTAGCTTGTGGGGGCCCATTTCAACCAGTAACCCATATGTATCTTATTGGGCTCGACCCATGTCGAGGACGGGACACGCGTACTGGGCTTGACTATAAGAGGCCAAAACGGGTTAGCGGTGGCAACACAAGTCCAACGGGTTTCATATGCGTGTGTGGACCCGGGTTGGTAGGTAAGACGTTGTTGCATCGTGTAGGTATAAGCCGTGCACCGTTGATTGTATCGGGTTGCCACTTTGGGGAGTGATACACCCCACTGTGGGGCCAGCACGGGTATCTAGGGTAGGGAGCCGATCGCTTGAGGAGTAGTGGGTACACCTAGTGGAGATAGGGGCTGACGGCACCTATATAGTCAGCTAGGGGTACACGAAACTACTAGTTAAATTTTGTAAGTCCTTGGGTGGGATCAACCTTGGTGTGGTGCAGTGTAGTAATTACCCTTGGGTGGGTAGATGCGTCTTTTTAGTTCATCCTATGTCTAGTTGGCTGCTTAGTGTAGTCATTTATCCCCAGTCATCACCGTACCAAGTTTATATCATACCCTAATTACTTTAATGATTGTATTGTTAAAGTTATAGGGCTCACTCATACTTATGTCTGACCCCGTTGTTTTTATCTTTTTCCCAACCCTCAGGTTCTCAGAGTGGGCCTAACACTAGTGGGCTTTGATCAGATTGCTTTATCTATCTTTTGGAGCTTGGACCGTGATGTAAAGCCCAGCTTATCTTTTTTATTATGTCTATCAGTTATGTAGTGGGATTATGTACTTATGTTTTATCAGGATGGATATTTAGTACTTGACTCTTGTTTTAGTTGGTTTTGATATGTAACCAAACATGTTTATCTTCTGCTACAATGAAATGATGTTTTAGATTTCAAGATTATTTATATCTGTCTTGATGTAATTTTTCTGTTCTATATTCACTTAAAATACTCCACCGAAGTTAAGGCATTCCCTTAGTGAGTGACCTTAGCGGGTGTGGGGTGTTACAAGATCTCTCTACAACCGGATCTTCTTTCCTTCGAGAGCCTCAAGAGTTTTGTTCTGAAAGGTGACTCTGCCTTCAAGAGCTACGTTTTCTTGCCTCAAGGAAGTTAAATCCTGCTTACCCAAGGCCAAATTACGCTCAGCTAGTTTGCAGGCAGATTGAGCCTCTAAAAGCTGCACTCGCACACCCTTCAGTTCGTTCCTAAGCTCACCATTTCTGATCTCTAATCTGTTTACCCGGGTGCTCCCATTCTTTAAAGCAGCAATCTCAGATTCCTGATATTTAATCAAGTGAATTAGACCAGCCTTATCACTTTCCAAAACTTCGATATGATCGAGGTTTCGAGTGTTCAACTTCTGAAATTCATCCCTAAACATGGCCCAATGCTCCAGCCGTCGATCGACATCCCCCCTGACTAAATTCAGTTGCGTCTCAAATTGGTTTTTTACGATGCCAAGCTGATTGGTCATGCTGCTCTTTATGACATCCAAACTCTTCGCAACGTTTTCTCTGTCGGAAGGATGTAAATCCAGGTCAGCCTGCATCCCCCTTAAATCCTAACCAACGAAGCAATCCCTAAGTGGAAAATTTCCAGGGGAAACCTTGTAAGGTGGGCGATCACGTATTGCTCGAACTTGAGTAGGAGTTGGAATGATAGATCTTGTAAAAGAATCAATCGATGCGAGCACCTTGGCTCGAGCAAATGCCCGCGTCTTAAAGCATCGTCCATTTGAGAGTCAGAAGTACGACGTTCCTGAGAACTTGAAGAAGGTTAGGGATGCTTCGCATAGCAGGAAAGATAGGACTGTAGGAGGTTCCGTGGATCGTTCAGATTGGCCCGTTGAGAAAAGCTATCCAATAACGAATAGTTTGCATGTTGTAATAACCCGAAAATCTGAGCCAGTATGAAATTTTTATTTTGGCAATTTTAGCGAATTTTGATTATTTAAAATGAATTATTTTAAATAATATCGACGAGAAATTTATTTTGAATATAATTCAAACGTATATATTATACGCGTCGTCGTTAGAATATAAATAATTATATATAATTATAAATAGAATTGAAAATGGCGCGGTAGTTCGATAATTCGATTTCAAACTTCAATTGAATGTACCGGGTGCAAAACAATCCGGATTTTAGTGAAACCAAAAATAATGGAATCTAATAGTGAATATCTTTCCAACGAATCCGAAAAATCAAAAGTTCGTAGCGGGAATCAAAAGATATTTCCAGTTGAAAATTCTGAATAGTCGCTATGGAATTCAGGCCCTTAAAAATGAGCATTTTGCAAACGACCTCGGATTTCGATGAAACCAGTTTTGTTGGGTCCGGGATGTAAAGTTATTGCTAGATTCCAAATTTCATAATTTTTCGAATCAATATGTGAGCGTGGCAAAGGAAAACGCGTTTGACCAGTTTCAGTTAATTTTAATCGACTGGAAATTGGCCATTTTTCTAACGATCTCAGAATTCGATGAAACTAGTTTTGTTAGGACCGTATCGTCAATACGAAGCTAGAAAATATTTTTCAGGAATTTTTCTAGTTAGTATGTGACCCCGGTAATTTGAAATGTACGTTTAAAATTCAATATAGTGATTTAAATGTAAATTCAAAGGAAACTGATCGAAACAGTCAAATCAGCTTACGATACATATCCCATTGTGTTCGGAATGGGGGTAATACGCTATGGACGACAGGCGGTGGACCTCGTTTCGAGGTCGTATGTAAAAGTACCTTTTTGAAAATTAAATAATTAAAAATAAAAATTTCTTCTCCCTCCTCCCTTTATCTTTCTGCCCCCCCCCCCGTTCGTTTCATTTCAGAATTAAAAAAAAAAACCAAGAACGAAGGAGGAGCAGGCGCCCCCCCTTCCACTGGCGATCGATCGCCTCTCTCCCCCCCAGCGAAGGCGGCGCCGCCCCAGTCCCTCTCCCCTCCTCTGGCAAACCGCGAAGTTCGAGCGCCCCCCCCCCCCCCCGCCCCGTCGTTTTCACCTGCCGCAAACCCCCCCCCCCTCGCGCTGAGCGCGAAAACCCTAACCCCGAGCCCCCCCCCTCGCAGCAGCGGCCGCCGGCCTGACAGGCCCCCCCTCTGTAAGTTTTTATTTTTTTAAATTTATTTATTTTATTTTTTATTTTATATAAACAGAAAACTGATTTTTTTTTGGATTTTTAAAACTGATTTTTATAAATTTAGATTAGAAAGAAAATACGATTTTAATTGAATATAAAGTTATAGATTTTATTTACATAAAGGATTAAAGTTTTTAACATGTAAAGATTTGATTTTTGAACTAATAAAAACATGATTTTTATATTTTTAAAGGATTAAAAATATGATTTTTTATATTTTTAAAGTACTAAAAATACAATCTTTACTATATAGAAGTGGTAGAAATATGATTTTTGTTTAGGTAGAGAACTAAAAATATAATTTTTACATGATAGTAACATTAAAAATATCATCTTTATATGTGTAGAAAAATAAAAATGAGATTTTTATAAAGATGAAATCTTTAAATTTGAAAAGGTGAAGTCTATGTTTTTATAAAGGCGAAATCTTTATTTTAGAAAAGGCGAAATCTTTATATGGAAAATAGCGTGATAAAAATATAATTTTTATCTATATAACATAGTAGTAAAAATTCGATTTTTATATATTGAATAGCAAACTAAAAATTCGATTTTTATATATTGGATAGCGAACTAAAAATTCGATTTTTATATATTGAATAACAAAGTAAAAATTTGATTTTTACATATGTAGTGAATACGGGCAACGAAGATGACGAAGATGCGATAGCGATGAAGATTTCTATCAATGAAGTGCCGTGGAGCTAGGATAGCTATCAGTGAGAACTTCTCACCTTTCAATTTAAATTTTCTAGTTATATATATATATATATATATATATATGTATATATATATATATATACTAGGATGCAGACGGTGTTTAGTAGCACCCGACACCCGTCATCCACAGACCATGGATGGCTTGTTTGTTAAATTGTTTGGTTGTGTAGTTGATTAGATGATTTGATTTGAAATTGAATTGTTTGGTGATTTTGATTGATGTGTGAATGGTGTGGGTCTTCACTAGACCGGGGATAAGGCTAGGCCTTGTCCCGTTTCTAGTATCGTGCCGTTATGCCGCCGAAATTTTCTAAAATATGTTAGAAAAATAAAAATATCATTTTATTGAATAAATGAATTGAATAGAAATTCATAGGTTGAAATAAAATGTTTTATCGTTAAAAATATAATTTTTAACGTGAATATGAAAATAGTGAAGTGAACAAAATAAAATATTCATTTGCAAACCGGACGGTTTGTTTATGTACACCTATTTGAATGACATTGATTGGGACGATAAATTTTACACATCGCCCAACTGCACAAATAAAATCTGTGTTTGATTGTTTGAAACCCCACACGGGTGTTGGGATGAAATTTGAAGTTCACTCATCCTGATTGATTAATTATGTCGATCGATTGATTGACAGACTGTTATAAGCGTTAGATATCTATATTTGATGCTTATACAGTGTAGTGCACTTTGGTTGATGGTTGATTATTTTGCAATGCTATTGTATGTGTGTAATGTATGAAAATCCATATAATTAACATTATATGGTGATTGATTGGGCCTCATTCCAATTTAGAAAATAAAGAATATTATAAAATAAAGGTTCATGTGTTGACAGTACTCATCCATTGAGATTGGTCATGTGTTGAACGAAATATTTTAGTAATAAAATTTACATTTTTATCAATATAAAATAAAAGTTCATGTGTTGACAGTACTCATCCATTGAGATTGGTCATGTGTTGAACGAAATATTTTGATAATAACAACTATTTTGAAAAAGAAATATTTGAAATAAAATATTTGAAATAGAAATTTATGAAGCCGTGTTGATTAGATTGACGCCATTTTGACGTGAACGATATTTATATCGATTTTATTCATTTCGAAATGAATTGAATTGAAAACGATTTCGAAATGAATTGAATCGAAAACGATTTCGAAATGAATTGAATTGAAAACGATTTCGAAATGAATTGAATTGAAAACGATTTCGAAATGAATTGAATTGAAAACGATTTCGAAATGAATTGAATTGAAAACGATTTCGAAATGAATTGAATTGAAAACGATTTCGAAATGAATTGAATTGAAAACGATTTCGAAATGAATTGAATTGAAAACGATTTCGAAATGAATTGAATTGAAAACGATTTCGAAATGAATTGAATTGAAAACGATTTCGAAATGAATTGAATTGAAAACGATTTCGAAATGAATTGAATTGAAAACGATTTCAAATTGAATTGAAAGCGAATTGAAAAGAATTCAAATTGAATTGAAATTTGAATTGAATAGAAATGAATTTTAAAACGAATTTATAAAGAAGAATTCAATTTTGATTTGAATTGAAAAGGAAGTTGAAATTGCTTTTGAAACGAATTTAAAACTATTTATATAATTCGTTTTAAATAGAAATCGACGAAATATATATTATATATATTATATATATAATATAGTGGCCTGAATAGAACGCGCCGCGGCAGTTCGCGAATTTCGACCATTTATTTCAAACGGACATTACGGGAGATCCGACCGTCGGATTCTCCTAAAACTGGAACCGTTGGGTTCGTATCGAAAAGAGCTTTCTAACGAATATTAGAAATTTGAAATCTAACGGTTGGATTTGGAGTTACGTCCAAATCAAATTGGAAAAAGGTCGCTGTAAGTGCAGTTCGATGGCCATTGATGGAAATCGACTGTACGGGCCTTGATAAAATTATTAAAAATAGTAATAATTTGTGTAAAATCATAAGAAATGGTTTAGAAAGGATTGGGATGAAAAACTCCATATTTGAAAAGATAAAAATAAATTTTTATCGAAATGAACTAGTTTTGAACTAGAATTATAATTCTATTTATTTTTAAATAAATAAATTGAATTTGAAAAGGGTTTTGAAAATAACCAAAATTTCCAATGATTGCATTGGAGTGGATTTGAATCGAAATTGTCTTCGGAATATTTCGATGTTGGAATTCGTGATTATACAGATGTTGTCATGGAAATTTGAAAGATATATATTTATATCGTTATTTCCAATACGACATTTGTTAGTCGTAGAATTTGATATTGAATATAAGCCGATATATTTTCTATTCAGAGCCTTGTATTGAATATCAAATGTGATTTGGGTTTGTCGTGAATGGTGTCTTCACTAACACTGTTCTTGAACCCAGTTGAGAAAAGATTAAATCTTTTTATTTAGGTTTAATGAAGTGTACCAATTAAATAATATTTAATTGGAATTGAATTGATATTGATTTTTGGGTTTATCGTGGACAGTGCTTTTAAATAACACTCGTTCTTTAACCCGATAATTAATGAAGGTGATTTTGGGTTTATTGTGAACTGTGTTTTTAAACGACACGGATTCTTTAACCCAGTCACAGATTAAAACTAAGTGGAGTTTTAATGAATCTTTAATTAGATTGAAATAATCGAAATGGAGTATCACCAGTTTTGCTCCAGGCGATAGTTAAATCTTTAATTAGATTTGAACGTGAAATGGTAATTGAATTTACTGATAACACCGTGGTGTTAGATATGAAGTACTACCAGTTTTACTTCATGGGATGAATAGGTTGGGATTGGGAAATTAAAACCAATGATTACTTCGGTAAGATTCGTTAATCCCGACTAGTTTGAATTGAGATTCAAAAATAGAATAAAGAATAAATTCAAGGAATTTATCTTAGATAAAATTAATGGGAACCTTTCCCTGTGAATGTGAAATTTAGGAACTAACTGTCGGTTAGCCAAGTAGAATGGTTTTCTGGATATTGATCTGATGTTGGTTTCGGCCTTCGGGGTTAGTATTTGGGGAATTATTCTCTTGATTAATTTACGGTTAGTGACTGATGAATTGGAATGAGGCGTATGTTGTGTTTGTGTAACACTTATTTAAAATATACGCGAGTTACTCGGAAAGACCGGGTTTAACCCATTCTGAATAACTGATACGACGATAAGTCGAAGATGAAGACGGTGGTTGAAGACCAGAAGTCTTCACGTCGTTTGGGTGATTACTGATGATCTTGATTGGGCTGTACACCCAAGAAGATGGAAACAGTTGGTGATCGTCTAGACGTACTTGGAGATCGATGGATATGCGGGGTACTAGGTGCCTCCGGTTTCGTTCAGACCCAGAACGGACTTGTAAATGGACCGTGTGTCTGACATTGGATTTTAGTCCGTGTGGTTGATCTCTATTAAATATATATCTGTTTGGCGGCGGAGAATTTATTCTCTTGCTTAACGCCCTTCTCTGAGACGTACGAGCTCAGGGGTTATATATTGATGGATATCAAACGCATGGAGTGAATTGCCTGTGTGGCATTCCTAAGTGGCAATTCATCGAGGCTTCTGTTGAAAAGCAAAGTCTTGTGGTGATGATCAAAGCACGGCCTTTGTGGCGTAGCTTTGTGTAACGTTTACTTCGCGAGTTTCACACCCGGTATGAACCAAAAACGGGAGACGGACCTCAGGGAGGGCATGCGTTTCCTTCTAGCTAAAAAGTGGCGTCAGTGGTTTTACACGCCCTGACGAGTTTGACTTATGTGGTTGTTGCTGTTGCGAGGCGCCTCGGATTGATCGGTCGTTCTCGAACCGATGGAGTCATTTGTTGGCTCATTGACACCCCAAAGGGTGGGGAAACGCAGTGTTCAGGCATTTTAATCCACATCGGTGGACCGGCCCTGTCGCTCCAAGGGTCACTCGAGCTCTGATCCTGAGACACGGGCTAGAGCGTCTCGAATCGGTTGAGGACTATCTTTTGCCTCGGTTCATAGATGGAAATCCAATTTCCAAATACGTGACTTTGCGGTTTTATTTGTAAACCTATATATGGCGACATGATATATGGTACCCATGCCGCCTATGATTGATACTTATGATTTGAAGTTGTTTTATACAATATGCACTTATAATAGTATCAAATGATTTGTTTTAAACGTATTAAGCATTCTTTGGCTGTTATAAGGGAAAACCCTATCCCCCGGCTTGCGTTGCATTGTGTGATAGGACCTGGGTCTTATAACAGCTTCATTTTTCTTTATTTAGCATTGCGCTGTTTGTTTTATGCACTGGTATTCTTGGGAGGAAACCCGTTCCGTGTTATACGGCGTGTTCCCTTGATTTACCTAACTTCAAAATAAAGAATAATAACTGTTTTAGTTCTCACACCAGTCCCATGACTGACCTGGAGTTTATTGTTTTAACCTAAACTCTGGGTGCCCTTATTTTCGACACGGGCAGCTAGTAGTTTTGGTTTTGCAGATTTATATTCACAGGATCCTGGTTTACAGCTGGAACGATATCCGGAAAGCTTTGTATCCGTATATCTCCTTCTAGTTATGTATTGTATTATTTTCCGCTGCGATGTATTTAAATGTAATTTAAATCTCTGATATTTCTGTGTAATATTCACTTATACTCTGTATATTCTTGTAATCTGATGCATTGTTGTGATATACAATGAAATGTTCTTCTGTATGCGTTCTATTTTGTCGTGTTCTCAAAACAATTCGTTCTTTCTCTCCTCTTCGGAGACCGGGGAAGTTCGGGTCGTTTCATTTGGTATCAGAGCTTTGGTTTACAAAGCAGAGAACAAGGCACATTAGAACCTTACGAAAGAATTCATCAGATATTGGATTAGTAATATCCAATGGGAATGACTCGTTAGAGATAGGATCAGTAGTATCCTAGAACGGGTGTGAAGAGTATATTTTTCAAATGAAAACATTTTTGTTTTGAAAATTTAAATCAACTATTCGTATTTGATTATTTTTTTATATTGATTTTGGACAATTCAGTATATAAAGAATTTGCATATACGCCTTGCAAACGTATAATCAAAGTTTTAATATACTGGATAGATATGGAATCACATTCTAGTCGCCCGGAGATGGTACTGATGATTGTCATGACATCATCAGTATTTATGTTCGTGTTTCGAAGGTGTGATTTTCTATATATTTCCATTAGGCTGGTGTGAGAACCAAAACTTATATATAGCTAGAATACATTGTTGTGAATTGGCATCAAAAACATGATTTTTGTATATGTATCAAAATTATGAATTTGAAACTCTAATTCACTAATTGATTGATGTTTGTGTTGTTTGTTTATTTGTTTGCTAATTTTTAGCCATTTAGCCTAACTGAATCACATATTGGATTATATTGAAAATTGGTCGCATTTTCTTGCATATACATGTATATCATTGAACAGGTCATAGCAAGGAGGCTAGAGCAGAGAATAAAATTTGTTTGCCCGACAAATAGGTACATGTTTACTACATAATTTACTGTTTGTTTGGGTGATGATGATTTTATGAGCCTATTGGCTAGCCGCTTGGCTTTTTCTTTTTCTTTTTGAGATCTGAAGGACCGGGGAAGCTATTTGAAATTCCCCGATGCTCCCGGTGCAGGGGAGGTTATGGCGAAATTTTTCGAAAATTTTGGGTGTTAGCCAAATTTTTGAAATTTTGAATTCTCAGAAACTAAAGAGTTGGAGAATGGAAACCAGATCGAACGGAGAATTTATTTATCAAACCACTTTCGACTTTGTTCCTTTTCAGGGACGAAAAGTTTTAAGTGGGGGAGATTGTAATAACCCGAAAATCTGAGCCAGTTTGAAATTTTTATTTTGGCAATTTTAGCGAATTTTGATTATTTAAAATGAATTATTTTAAATAATATCGACGAGAAATTTATTTTGAATATAATTCGAACGTATATATTATACGCGTCGTCGTTAGAATATAAATAATTATATATAATTATAAATAGAATTGAAAATGGCGCGGTAGTTCGATAATTCGATTTCAAACTTCAATTGAATGTACCGGGTGCAAAACAATCCGGATTTTAGTGAAATCAAAAATAATGGAATCTAATAGTGAATATCTTTCCAACGAATCCGAATAATCAAAAGTTCGTAGCGGAAATCAAAAGATATGTCCAGTTGAAAATTCTGAATAGTCGCTATGGAATTCAGGCCCTTAAAAATGGGCATTTTGCAAACGACCTCGGATTTCGATGAAACCAGTTTTGTTGGGTCCGGGATGTAAAGTTATTGCTAGATTCCAAATTTCATAATTTTTCGAATCAATATGTGAGCGTGGCAAAGGAAAACGCGTTTGACCAGTTTTAGTTAATTTTAATCGACTGGAAATTGGCCATTTTTCTAACGATCTCAGAATTCGACGAAACTAGTTTTGTTAGGACCGTATCGTCAATACGAAGCTAGAAAATATTTTTCAGGAATTTTTCTAGTTAGTATGTGACCCCGGTAATTTGAAATGTACGTTTAAAATTCAATATAGTGATTTAAATGTAAATTCAAAGGAAACTGATCGAAACAGTCGAATCAGCTTACGATACATATCCCATTGTGTTCGGAATGGGGGTAATACGCTATGGACGACAGGCGGTGGACCTCGTTTCGAGGTCGTATGTAAAAGTACCTTTTTGAAAATTAAATAATTAAATAATTAAAAATAAAAATTTCTTCTCCCTCCTCCCTTTATCTTTATGCCCCCCCCCCCCGTTCGTTTCATTTCAGAATTAAAAAAAAAAACGAAGAACGAAGGAGGAGCAGGCGCCCCCCCTTCCACTGGCGATCGATCGCCTCTCTCCCCCCCCAGCGAAGGCGGCGCCGCCCCAGTCCCTCTCCCCTCCTCTGGCAAACCGCGAAGTTCGAGCGCCCCCCCCCCCCCCCCCCCGTCGTTTTCACCTGCCGCAAACCCCCCCCCCCCTCGCGCTGAGCGCGAAAACCCTAACCCCGAGCCCCCCCCCTCGCAGCAGCGGCCGCCGGCCTGACAGGCCCCCCTCTGTAAGTTTTTATTTTTTTTAATTTATTTATTTTATTTTTTATTTTATATAAACAGAAAAGAAAACTGATTTTTTTTTGGATTTTTAAAACTGATTTTTATAAATTTAGATTAAAAAGAAAATACGATTTTAATTGAATATAAAGTTATAGATTTTATTTACATAAAGGATTAGAGTTTTTAACATGTAAAGATTTGATTTTTGAACTAATAAAAACATGATTTTTATATTTTTAAAGGATTAAAAATATGATTTTTATATTTTTAAAGTACTAAAAATATAATCTTTACTATATAGAAGTGGTAGAAATATGACTTTTGTTTAGGTAGAGAACTAAAAATATAATTTTTACATGATAGGAACATTAAAAATATCATCTTTATATGTGTAGAAAAATAAAAATGAGACTTTTATAAAGATGAAATCTTTAAATTTGAAAAGGTGAAGTCTATGTTTTTATAAAGGCGAAATCTTTATTTTAGAAAAGGCGAAATCTTTATATGGAAAATAGCGTGATAAAAATATAATTTTTATCTATATAACATAGTAGTAAAAATTCGATTTTTATATATTGAATAGCAAACTAAAAATTCGATTTTTATATATTGGATAGCGAACTAAAAATTCGATTTTTATATATTGAATAGCAAAGTAAAAATTTGATTTTTACATATGTAGTGAATACGGGCAACGAAGATGACGAAGATGCGATAGCGATGAAGATTTCTATCAATGAAGTGCCGTGGAGCTAGGATAGCTATCAGTGAGAACTTCTCACCTTTCAATTTAAATTTTCTAGTTATATATATATATATATATATATACTAGGATGCAGACGGTGTTTAGTAGCACCCGACACCCGTCATCCACAGACCATGGATGGCTTGTTTGTTAAATTGTTTGGTTGTGTAGTTGATTAGATGATTTGATTTGAAATTGAATTGTTTGGTGATTTTGATTGATGTGTGAATGGCGTGGGCCTTCACTAGACCGGGGATAAGGCTAGGCCTTGTCCCGTTTCTAGTATCGTGCCGTTATGCCGCCGAAATTTTCTAAAATATGTTAGAAAAATAAAAATATCATTTTATTGAATAAATGAATTGAGTAGAAATTCATAGGTTGAAATAAAATGTTTTATCGTTAAAAATATAATTTTTAACGTGAATATGAAAATAGTGAAGTGAACAAAATAAAATATTCATTTGCAAACCGGACGGTTTGTTTATGTACACCTATTTGAATGACATTGATTGGGACGATAAATTTTACACATCGCCCAACTGCACAAATAAAATCTGTGTTTGATTGTTTGAAACCCCACACGGGTGTTGGGATGAAATTTGAAGTTCACTCATCCTGATTGATTAAATATGTCGATCGATTGATTGACAGACTGTTATAAGCGTTAGATATCTATATTTGATGCTTATACAGTGTAGTGCACTTTGGTTGATGGTTGATTATTTTGCAATGCTATTATATGTGTGTAATGTATGAAAATCCATATAATTAACATTATATGGTGATTGATTGGGCCTCATTCCAATTTAGAATATAAAGAATATTATAAAATAAAGGTTCATGTGTTGACAGTACTCATCCATTGAGATTGGTCATGTGTTGAACGAAATATTTTAGTAATAAAATTTACATTTTTATCAATATAAAATAAAAGTTCATGTGTTGACAGTACTCATCCATTGAGATTGGTCATGTGTTGAACGAAATATTTTGATAATAACAACTATTTTGAAAAAGAAATATTTGAAATAAAATATTTGAAATAGAAATTTATGAAGCCGTGTTGATTAGATTGACGCCATTTTGACGTGAACGATATTTATATCGATTTTATTCATTTCGAAATGAATTGAATTGAAAACGATTTCGAAATGAATTGAATCGAAAACGATTTCGAACTGAATTGAATTGAAAACGATTTCGAAATGAATTGAATTGAAAACGATTTCGAAATGAATTGAATTGAAAACGATTTCGAAATGAATTGAATTGAAAACGATTTCGAAATGAATTGAATTGAAAACGATTTCGAAATGAATTGAATTGAAAACGATTTCGAAATGAATTGAATTGAAAACGATTTCGAAATGAATTGAATTGAAAACGATTTCGAAATGAATTGAATTGAAAACGACTTCGAAATGAATTGAATTGAAAACGATTTCGAAATGAATTGAATTGAAAACGATTTCGAAATGAATTGAATTGAAAACGATTTCGAAATGAATTGAATTGAAAACGATTTCCAATTGAATTGAAAGCGAATTGAAAAGAATTCAAATTGAATTGAAATTTGAATTGAATAGAAATGAATTTTAAAACGAATTTATAAAGAAGAATTCAATTTTGATTTGAATTGAAAAGGAAGTTGAAATTGCTTTTGAAACGAATTTAAAACTGTTTATATAATTCGTTTTAAATAGAAATCGACGAAATATATATTATATATATAATATAATGGCCTGAATAGAACGCGCCGCGCCGCGGCAGTTCGCGAATTTCGACCATTTATTTCAAACGGACATTACGGGAGATCCGACCGTCGGATTCTCCTAAAACCGGAACCGTTGGGTTCGTATCGAAAAGAGCTTTCTAACGAATATTAGAAATTTGAAATCTAACGGTTGGATTTGGAGTTACGTCCAAATCAAATTGGAAAAAGGTCGTTGTAAGTGCAATTCGATGGCCATTGATGGAAATCGACTGTACGGGCCTTGATAAAATTATTAAAAATAGTAATAATTTGTGTAAAATCATAAGAAATGGTTTAGAAAGGATTGGGATGAAAAACTCCATATTTGAAAAGATAAAAATAAATTTTTATCGAAATGAACTAGTTTTGAACTAGAATTATAATTCTATTTATTTTTAAATAAATAAATTGAATTTGAAAAGGGTTTTGAAAATTACCAAAATTTCCAATGATTGCATTGGAGTGGATTTGAATCGAAATTGTCTTCGGAATATTTCGATGTTGGAATTCGTGATTATACAGATGTTGTCATGGAAATTTGAAAGATATATATTTATATCGTTATTTCCAATACGACATTTGTTAGTCGTAGAATTTGATATTGAATATAAGCCGATATATTTTCTATTCAGAGCCTTGTATTGAATATCAAATGTGATTTGGGTTTGTCGTGAATGGTGTCTTCACTAACACTGTTCTTGAACCCAGTTGAGAAAAGATTAAATCTTTTTATTTAGGTTTAATGAAGTGTACCAATTAAATAATATTTAATTGGAATTGAATTGATATTGATTTTTGGGTTTATCGTGGACAGTGTTTTTAAATAACACTCGTTCTTTAACCCGATAATTAATGAAGGTGATTTTGGGTTTATTGTGAACTGTGTTTTTAAACGACACGGATTCTTTAACCCAGTCACAGATTAAAACTAAGTGGAGTTTTAATGAATCTTTAATTAGATTGAAATAATCGAAATGGAGTATCACCAGTTTTGCTCCAGGCGATAGTTAAATCTTTAATTAGATTTGAACGTGAAATGGTAATTGAATTTACTGATAACACCGTGGTGTTAGATATGAAGTACTACCAGTTTTACTTCATGGGATGAATAGGTTGGGATTGGGAAATTAAAACCAATGATTACTTCGGTAAGATTCGTTAATCCCGACTAGTTTGAATTGAGATTCAAAAATAGAATAAAGAATAAATTCAAGGAATTTATCTTAGATAAAATTAATGGGAACCTTTCCCTGTGAATGTGAAATTTAGGAACTAATTGTCGGTTAGCCAAGCAGAATGGTTTTCTGGATATTGATCTGATGTTGGTTTCGGCCTTCGGGGTTAGTATTTGGGGAATTATTCTCTTGATTAATTTACGGTTAGTGACTGATGAATTGGAATGAGGCGTATGTTGTGTTTGTGTAACACTTATTTAAAATATACGCGAGTTATTCGGAAAGACCGGGTTTAACCCATTCTGAATAACTGATACGACGATAAGTCGAAGATGAAGACGGTGGTCGAAGACCAGAAGTCTTCACGTCGTTTGGGTGATTACTGATGATCTTGATTGGGCTGTACACCCAAGAAGATGGAAACAGTTGGTGATCGTCCAGACGTACTTGGAGATCGATGGATATGCGGGGTACTAGGTGCCTCCGGTTTCGTTCAGACCCAGAACGGACTTGTAAATGGACCGTGTGTCTGACATTGGATTTTAGTCCGTGTGGTTGATCTCTATTAAATATATATCTGTTTGGCGGCGGAGAATTTATTCTCTTGCTTAACGCCCTTCTCTGAGACGTACGAGCTCAGGGGTTATATATTGATGGATATCAAACGCATGGAGTGAATTGCCTGTGTGGCATGCCTAAGTGGCAATTGATCGAGGCTTCTGTTGAAAAGCAAAGTCTTGTGGTGATGATCAAAGCACGGCCTTTGTGGCGTAGCTTTGTGTAACGTTTACTTCGCGAGTTTCACACCCGGTATGAACCAAAAACGGGAGACGGACCTCAGGGAGGGCATGTGTTTCCTTCTAGCTAAAAAGTGGCGTCAGTGGTTTTACACGCCCTGACGAGTTTGACTTATGTGGTTGTTGCTGTTGCGAGGCGCATCGGATTGATCGGTCGTTCTCGAACCGATGGAGTCATTTGTTGGCTCATTGACACCCCAAAGGGTGGGGAAACGCAGTGTTCAGGCATTTTAATCCACATCGGTGGACCGGCCCTATCGCTCCAAGGGTCACTCGAGCTCTGATCCTGAGACACGGGCTAGAGCGTCTCGAATCGGTTGAGGACTATCTTTTGCCTCGGTTCATAGATGGAAATCCAATTTCCAAATACGTGACTTTGCGGTTTTATTTGTAAACCTATATATGGCGACATGATATATGGTACCCATGCCGCCTATGATTGATACTTATGATTTGAAGTTGTTTTATACACTATGCACTTATAATAGTATCAAATGATTTGTTTTAAACGTATCAAGCATTCTTTGGCTGTTATAAGGGAAAACCCTATCCCCCGGCTTGCGTTGCATTGTGTGATAGGACCTGGGTCTTATAACAGCTTCATTTTTCTTTATTTAGCATTGCGCTGTTTGTTTTATGCACTGGTATTCTTGGGAGGAAACCCGTTCCGTGTTATACGGCGTGGTCCCTTGATTTACCTAACTTCAAAATAAAGAATAATAACTGTTTTAGTTCTCACACCAGTCCCATGACTGACCTGGAGTTTATTGTTTTAACCTAAACTCTGGGTGCCCTTATTTTCGACACGGGCAGCTAGTAGTTTTGGTTTTGCAGATTTATATTCACAGGATCCTGGTTTACAGCTGGAACGATATCCGTAAAGCTTTGTATCCGTATATCTCCTTCTAGTTGTGTATTGTATTATTTTCTGCTGCTATGTATTTAAATGTAATTTAAATCTCTGATATTTCTGTGTAATATTCACTTATACTCTGTATATTCTTGTAATCTGATGCATTGTTGTGATATACAATGAAATGTTCTTCTGTATGCGTTCTATTTTGTCGTGTTCTCAAAACAATTCGTTCTTTCTCTCCTCTTCGGAGACCGGGGAAGTTCGGGTCGTTTCATTGCATGTAGACCTGGAAAATGAAGCAAAGATTCAAGGAATATTCAAAGGTCATTGGATTCATGAGAAAAAATACGTTGCAAGAGAATTAATATCATAACCTTTCTCTGGAATAGCTATGAAGTTTGAGGCTTCCTCAGGATACGAAGCAAGCTCCCGGTTTCTTCCCATGTCCGACACGACGGGATCTGACGTCGCAATGTCCCCTTGGTTCACGTATCGGGCAGAATCCAAATCCCTCAGGTCTCCAAAAGTTCCGAGGATCCTTCCACTTGATTAACAGGACAAGCGAAATTTTTTTAGGTCGTCTCAGAAGCTGCGCCAACTCTTAAACTAGCCTTATCAACTCCATCGTTGCCCCCTTCGATAATCAAAGACGAAGATCGACCGTTGATATCAGGACTTGGATGTTTCTCCTTGGAAGAAGATTCATTAATAGAACGATGAGGGTGAACCAAGTTTCTTCTGAGAGCAGCGCATCTCCACTTCTTTCTCTTATATCAACAGAAAGTAAAGAAGTGAGGAGGGATTGGTCTAGAGTAAGACCCACTACTGAAGGAATCACTGCAAAAACAAGATGTAGAGTCAAAAGAGAAAAAGAAAAATTCTAAGAGAAAAAACACAATTACCTCCTTCTGCCCATCTGCCATAAAATCTAGGGCATCGAATAAAGAAATATTGATCTAGGAATCCTCTGGCTCCATCCGTCATACCAGTGATAATTCTACCATGCATATGGTCCATGAAAAAGAAGGAAGGGCCATACTCTTCTCGTTTCTTAAAACTATATGAGGAACAAATCTCCGCAAACGTGGGCTCCCGTTGCTGAACTTTCATGAAGAGTACGTACAATCCAAGCAGAATTTTGTAGCCACTAGGATGCAACTGGAATGGAGCAATGGATAAATGTCGCAAAATGGATTCTACGAAGGGATTGAAGGGAGGAATTGCTCCGCTAAATAGCATAGCACAATTAACCGCCACATATCCAGGAGGCGGACAATCAGCCTGTTCTTCCTTTCTGGAAAATCTGGTTTTGTCCCCCAAAAGCTTGAAGCAGTTGCACGTTCGCAGATATTCATCAAAGGAGAGACTCGATTTACAGCTTCCAGGCGCCACCCCATCAAAGAAGAAGGGTTGAGGATAAGTGTGCCCAATGGTCAAGTTAGAACTGATGGCCAGAGCAGTCTCGATTCCCCGATCTAAGCTTCTCTGTTCCCCAGACATAGTGAGCTGAAATTAAGATGCATTAGCAATTATTCATGTGATAATACAGGCAATTATGTTTTAAAAAATATACATTTTTGCAAATCAAGATGATGATAATTGAAACAAAGGCATCACTGTGACATAAGAACCCCGTTAACCATCCGGCGAGGATGTGCGGGAATTGAAGAATATCGTTTCATAGACATTTCAGCAAGCAATTGATTGAGTAAAAAAAAAGAGGAGAAGGCGTTGAAAGTCTGCTACGAATCAAGGCCACTAAAAGATCCCATGGAAAGTCCAAGTGCACATCGAGCTAGATCAGCACCTTCCAGACATCATAACCATATGTGCTCAAACAGCTCAAGAATCCCACTTAGAAACCCTCCTTTGTGAAAATAAAGAAAATAACTCAAAATCGGAAAAAAAGAAGAGGAAAATTCACTTACGGATGAGGTACAATTTGAAGGAGGGACTAAAGCTGAGAGTCATCAATCGAATAAAAGAAAAATAAGGTTTTAAGTAACGGCGACGGAGCTTTTATAGTGAAGACGCCATTAAGAATTTGTTAGAAGAATATGAAAGCGCGAAAATGAAAAGGCAATGTTCTGAAGAAATTGGAACCCCCACTTTTCAACGACGTCACAGTTCAATTAAAATTCGGCGGTTCAGCTAAGTAAATCCGGAAAATACCCCGCCAAGTATTTATAGACAGGTAGATGCTGGAAATTCAAAATTCGCGATATAAAACTACATCTGAGGATGCACACTCAGCAAAGACGTCACTCACCACGTCTGCTCAGCACTCAAGTACTGAAACAAGCGTCCCATCGCAATCTAGTTGACGTATACTCCTTTCCATAATCCAGCCCTGTTGTAGGTCCTCCAAACAATGTGCGCCTATCAAACAAATCAAAGCTAGCGATTCTTCACCAAAAGAAATCACAAGCTTCGAGGGGCAAGTATTAATCCCTAAAAATCCTCGCGTACATTGTATAAGGAATCATAGTGAACGCCCCCTCCCGATTCGGTCGAGCATAACATCGTCTTAAGCACTTAGACAAGCACTCAAAGTAAGATCCAAGCATCAAGCCCAAGCCAAGGGCGATCAACCGGTACGATCGGCCACAACAATACAGTACACCTCAGAAAGTACGAACAAGTAAGGATGGGGACCACATACTCTAGGAACTCGCGCATGGCATCCGAGAAGTGCTCGATCCAAATGCGAAAGCCCGATCATACATGTATCAAAGACCAGAAGATGAAATCATGCGCACACATAAAGACCGCCCGCTAACTGCAACACCAACCGCTCAGTATTCAAATCTATAGAGCAGTCACATGTCAGCCTCTTTAGAATATCGCTTTAGCACCTCAAAAACCATGAAGATCTTCGCCCGCCCGCTTAGGATAGGCACAACCTCATCGCGACACAACGGCCGGTCGCTTCAGCAGATCATCATCAAATAGTTCGCATACCCGCACATCAACCAATAGAGTCGGCCGTAAAAAAAGAGCTTTGAACTGAAGGAGCCAGACACAAGCTGATCAAGGCGCTCGCTCCATAGAGTCGGCTCGCCCACAATAATCAAACTACAACTTTAGACAGTTGGCAACAGCTAATTAATGGCACATTAGTAATTAACAGAATGAGCAGCTATAATCCACAAAGGCAGATCTCGTATCATTTCAAGAGGTCGAGGCCTATAAATACACGATCACCATCAACCAGAAAGGGGGCCAATCTTTCAAAATCATGAAGTGCTGCTAAACTCCATCCTCAACTAAATCTGGCCATCGCGTCAAGCTCAGCTTTGGAACAATGAAGACACTCTTCTCCTCAATCAACCATCCATCTTCTCCCTCTTCAAACTATACCATTCTCATGTATAATTCCTAGATTGAAATATATAAATGAGGGTATATTGAGTGAATAGTGAGATGAATGAAAGAGAGAACCGATGTACTTGTAATCCTGATTATCTGAACGGAAATCGTCATCACAGTGGACTAGGCCTCGTTATTGGCCGAACCACTATAAATCTCGTCTTTATTTACTTTATTTGCATTCTCTGTTTTTCGATTACATATTAAACACGGCTTCATATTTTCCTTACCGAATCAGTGAAGTACAATCTTAGTACCTTGGATGTTTGTACCATTTTTGGTGTAAACACTACCGTTATTCGGCCTTTGTTTGTAGCGACCTACCCCCTTTTCGTTATTGAAGAGATCCCCAATCTGTTTTCCTTTGACGTTATCATTTACGGTATCTATATGTGGATTGTTGGGAAGACCGACCCTGGCGAGTTGGTTTCGTCTCGCTTCTTCTTGACATAAGTATTGCCTAGCCTTTTCATGGAATGCATCGAGCTTTTTGGCTGCTTCCGATTGATTCATGCCTCAAATTCGGAAGTAGAGAGGACGCCGTTTGCTAACTGGAAGAGTATTGTGCGAAGGTCTAGATCCTCGACCTCGGCGAGGGCGACGTTGAACCTAGAGAGGTAGCTTTTGAGTTACTCAGCGGGCCCTTGGTATAGCTTGGACAGGGTGAGGGCATTCTTTGGAGTCGGGATATGCACCCTGAATTTCTTGACCAATTTTTTCGCTGATTGGCTGAAGTTGTTAATGGAATCGAGTGGGAGGCGAGAGAACCATAACAGAGCAGTTTCTGATAAGAAAAGCGGAAAGCACTTGCATTTCACCAGATCGTTGCCTCGGCTCGAGTCCATTCACCATTCATGTCGATTTAGGAAGGCACAGGGGTCGGTGGTGCCATTGTAAAGCGACATTTGTGGCATGTTGAAGCGTCGCGGCCACTCAGATTCATTTACCCTTCTTGTGAAGGGGTTACGCCTAATGTATGCTTCCCATGAATCGTGCGCGTTCCCTCGCACTTCCGTCATAATTCTTCGGACCATGTTGGGAAGATAAGTTGGACGGGGATCCGCCATTAGGACACATGGGTTTTGGCGAGGTTCGGAGTTCTGTTACGAGGGCGTCTTCTATGATGGACATCTAGGTCGTCGTCTTCCTCCATGTCCTCGACATCTATGATTAGATCCTGGTGTGGACGATGAGGTGGATCAGGGTGATGCAGATCCTGTTCTAGAGGAACGCGGGCCGTTGGAATAGCAGGCGCATCATCCTGATCAGCAACAGTCGGGTTGTGTCGAGGAGAGGTTGGTTAGTAGTACCTGGTCCGTTATTGATGATCAAGTGAGAGTAGTCTCGGTACTGTGCCCCCTCACTATATGTGACTGTAGTTCGGTCGCCATTGCCGTTCCCATTAGCATTGTCGAGGGCATTGGTGCGGGCGGCGACATTGTTGATGAGGCTAAACCTCCTCCTTTGATGCGGGCCCCTCGACTCGGAAGAGGAACTTTCCGAGATAGTTGGTCGGGGTCGAGCGTTGTTCTGAGTCAATTGAAGTCGAGTGACGATGCGATGACTTTCTAGAAGTTGTCGCAAAAGGTTGATGTTATTCCTTAATGCTTGATTAAGCTCGACCACTGTGTTCTCATATTTTTCATTAAGGGCGCGGATTTGAGGTTGGGTTGTGGGCGCTTCGGGGTCCACAACAGGAGGGATGGTATAATTAGTGGCCGGGATGTCCGCCGTTTGAGGTTGTTAGGATGTACTGGCCTCGGCTGCAACTGAAGAGCCGACCATTGCGTTCTTTGGTCGCTTTGCCATCGTGAATAGACTTGACAACAGGTTTAGCAAGGAACCTCAAGCTCGTCGGGGTTCGAGATGACAACGTGCGACAAAGACGCAAACTTGAGTTTGATTCTCGGTGAAAGCACCAAATGTTGATGGTAAAAAATGTCGCAAACACAAAAGTTTCCAATTACTAAGAATTATTAATTTGCTCGCAAAGACAAGAGCGGAAAAAAGGTAACTAACAAGAGAGATTTATAGTGGTTCGGCCCAGCGGGGCCTACGTCCACTTTGAATAGGTGTTGGAATATTATTAATGACCAAAGGTTACAAGGTGAGACTATCTTGAGATATCTCATTACATTTACTTTCCATGATATATGATGTCATAATTATCATATATTGAATAAATAAGGAAAAATGTGATTTAGTCCTTCTTCTTCCTCAAATAGGAGACACCATTAATGTAGCTCTAGAAAGGTCCCAAGGTCATAAAACCCATCCCCTTTCAAGTGTGAAGTCATGGGATATTTATAGGAAAGGGGTTAGGTACGAGTAGGTAGAAATAGGGGATTACACCCAGAAATTCACAGCAGGAGCCTGCACATGCCAGATTTTCGCACCTAGCCATGGGGTGCGAAGTTCACACCTCGCGGTGTGCGAAATTCGTACCTCCCAGGGATGCGAAATTCGCACCCCAGGGTATGAATTTCGCACCCCGTTGGGTGCGAATTTCGCACCTTGCTGGGTGCAAATTTTGCACCCTGTTGGGTGTGAATTTCGCACCTGCTGGGTACGAATTTTGCACCCTGTCAGGTGCGAATTTCGCACCTTGCTAGGTGTAAATTTCGCAACCCTATTGGGTGCGAATTTCGCACCATACTAGGTGCGGATTTCGCACCCTTTAGGGATGCGAAATTTGCACCTCGAGGGGTACGAAGGTCGCCTTATGGTGGTGCGAAGGCCATGGATGTGGGTGTTTTGGTGGCACGAGGTTCGCGGAAGTTGTTGGCTGAATCCTGACTTTGAGTCGATCTGGTAATTCTGGGCAACACACTCGTTGGCGGAAATCAGATGAATCGGGCCGGGACTGTGGGGCCCTGGACCCCCAACGGTGCTATGCCCGGACCCGCTTGACGGCTCACCTTCGGCTTGGAGCATGGCTCGCCTTCGGCTCAGCTGCTGACGAATATTGATGGAGGTCTTTTACGACGGATGCGACATTCTGCTAGTGGCCAGACTCGAGTTTTCTGGTACTGGATCCCGGATGATATTGGCGACGCCTCTGGGCTGTAATATCACGTGATATGTTGAGTCGAGCGTGCCTTGCATACTTTTGGGAACCGAACCAAAAGGCAAGTTAACATATACTGTATTAGGTTAATCCACTGGGAAGTAAATGGGTACGACGTTTGTGTAAACCTTGAGTGCTGTTAACCCAAGTAACCTAATAAGTAAGAAAATGTAATTGAACGGTATATGTAGGATTATCCAAAGTGTATAGTTTAAATCCAGTCACGGGAACTTGTGTTCTGACCCCCTCCTCAAAACATATTCGCAGGTTATAGTTGTAGCAGAGACATGATAGCTTTGGATACTTGTTAGGAAGTATTATTAATACGGTAAGGCTATACTTTGATTATATTAATTATTTTCCATTCCGCCGTGAGATATTTTTCTAAGCTCTGACATATTTTATGTCTCTGTCTTTTCTGTAGGATATCAGAGCAAACCAACATGAGTTTCGATAGATTAAATTCTATAAAAAAAAAATTGGTCTGTTGGAATTCGGGTTGTTACATCTGGTATCAGAGCTTAGGATTCCTGTATAGATAGTGAGTGAACGTATTTGTATTCTTAAGAATATAAATATTATATATATACACACACACATCTAGATCCATAGAGAAACCCATTAAATAGAAAGAGTATAATATGATAAGAAATGGGATGTTTGTTTTGTACACTGAAGGAATGAATATTGAAATATTAGAACCTTAGGAAATTTGTTTGGGAAGTGTACAATATATTTTGAAATAGAGAAAGGAGGATCCCATATGTTAATATTTCGAATTAGTGGGCTTGGCAGTAAAACCTTATAAATTGGAAAAGGTTAAAAAGAGAAAAATGGATTAGGAATATATATAGTTGAGAGAATTGACTTAGTGGGAGTGTCTAGGAAAGCCTAGAAAAATTGGAAACCCTCTTTGAGTCTAACTCCATTGTTAACTTTTAAGAACTTGAAATTGTAAAAGTATTGGGAAAATGGTTTATGGTGTTTTCAAGTTTTAATCTTAAAAGTTATAGTTTTAAATATGTATTTTATACAAATTGAGTTTTAAAGTAAAACGGGGTATATTTTGTGAATATTTATTTCTTGCGAAAACTATGTCTAAATTAAAATTCTCTCACTAAAAGGTGCATATTATAGAGCATGCATAGCTCGCTAGTTTTTTTATTATATTTCATAAAAGAATTTTTAATAAAGAAAATTTTGACGTCTCTATTCTTTTTACAATCATTTGTGATAAATTGTTTAAAAGAGAAAACTTTGTTGGATGGACAAAATAAATTGTAGAAATTAAGAATAGAGTGGATGTTTGCACCTTGTAGTAAGAAACTGAACCAACCTTATAGGCAAGAACAAATCGTAAACCCGATTGAGAAAATAGTTGTCCATATCTACTCCAGTTTTTTATGATTTGAAAAAAATATTTACAATTTTTTTAAGATGACATGTTTTATGGTTTGGCAAAAGTAAGTTTTCATGAGGAAAATAAAATTTTGACACTTCTTTTTGGAAGAAAAATTTATATGAAAAGGCCAAACCGTGTTTTAAAAGTATGGAGTAGTTAAGGATTAGTGCCTAAGGAAGATGGGAAAAAGTTGTAAGGCTATGAAGTAAATAGCGAAAATTATCTTGGCATAATGGGAAGTTCCCATATAATGCATAAGCATTGAAAAGCCTAGGGTGTTGCTTGAAATAATTGTTAGTACACAGCTAGGACTAGTGGTGACCACTAGATAGTAAAAAGGGCAAGTAAGTGTTTAAATCATGTTGCTAATTTTCATGTTAGGGGTAAATCCCATTACTACATTTCTGTTGGGATCATTCCGTTATTTTGTTCTTGTTTGGTAGTTAGGGTAACACCTAAACCTGTAGTGGATCCCATGGTTTGGACTTTTCTGTCTGTGGGGGACATAGTCCCGAGATTCTTGGCCCTTAGTAGTAGCTGTGTAGGGTGTCTGTTCTCCTTTTTTAGTTGAAAGACTAGAAGGCTCATTTGAAAACTAAACTTAGATCGGATGATTAAATAAGCTAAGAAAAGAGAAATGGTACAACTAAAAAAGGAAACAACAAATTCAGTAAAGCAACAAACATGACAATTAAAGAAAGATGTATAAGAATAAAAATTTCCAAGATAAAATGAAAAAGAAAAGCTGTAACAAAAGAAAATTTTCTTATGTCGGCTGTACTTGGATAGGAAAATAGGAAATCTTTATAAATAGTTACATAAAATCCATGTACGATTGGAAAAAGGTATATAAAAGAAAAACGGAAGGTGTGAAAATTTCCGTTTTCCACCTTTTTATAACATAAGAAATCAAATTTAGAAAATTAGATTTTTCTGAAATTCGAAAAATAAAGTTGGTTGGTAGGATTTTGGGATGCAACAATTGGATGAGCTACGCTCTTACATAGTAAGAGTGTGGGGAAATGTGGATGAAAAGACATTTTGATTTTCAAAATATTGCATTCATGTAGAACTACCAGTATATTTAGGATGTGAGCATCATGTTTTAAAAGGATTTTTGAAAAATTTGCATACAAATAGGAGGTAACGCTTAAGAATACATGTATTATTATGTTATATTTCACTTCGGACAAGTGCACAATGTTTGCAAAAATTGGATGCACACATGATGGATGTATATTATGCGAGGGTTAATTGATTTTTACCCTTATCAAATTTCGGGGACGAAATTTTCTAAGGGTGGGAGAATGTAACACTCCGCATTTTGTAATAATTAAAATAATTAAATTATGCATATGTGTATATATATGCATTGATACATACATTTAAAAAGAAGAAAATATTAATTCGAATAAAATTGTAATGCATGCATTAAGAGAAAGAGAGGATTGGTTGCATGCAACGTAAACATGTTGCATGCACTGATTATGCATTAATAATAAAAGAGAAATAAAAGAAAAAGATTCGTGCAATGGTTTAACTGTAATATTGTAACAAACATGAAAAAAAGAAGTAAGAAGAGAACAATAATTACCATTGTTCTAGGTCTTGTTAACAATAGCCTTGGTAGCCCAGTTGGTTAGAACATGTGACTTGCATACAAGAGGTGCAGAGTTTGATCCCCGTCGCCGTCATATTTTTGTTTTAAGGGAACGACTAAATTGACACATATTCATAAGAGAAAATATGTACAAACACACATATTAGGAAAAAATATAACGAAGTAAAGAAAATATATGTATATGGGAATATACGTGCATATATATGTAGAAATATATATATACAAGACATAAAATTCAAGATAAGGCTGAAATCATAGAAATATGGCAAGAATCAAATAACGGTGTATTACCTTTTGAATTTTGAAAATGAAACGAAAACTGTTCGTATATATTTATGTGTAAAATGTTCATTACAAGTTTTGTATACATACAAGGACCTTATATGTGAATATAATTCAAATCAATTCAAAACTGATGGGAAGATAATGCATGCGTTAAATTAATGCAATGGATTGACTGAAATAAGGAAAAAGGAAACATTGTAAAATGATTGCATTGACTAAAAAGAAAAGGCATGTAATAAAATTAAAAAAGGAGGATGTGTATAGTTATATACACATAGCAATCGAAATTCAAATGCAAAAGATTAATAGCATGCAATTGGTTAAAGAAGGAAACTAGGCACAATCAATTTAAAAAGAGAGAAACAAGGAAGCTATTAAACGCTGCAAAACATTAATATTATATATATATATATATATATATATATATATATATATATATATATATATATATGCAGCATAAAATAAGGTATGAAAAGGAAAAACATGAAAGAGATTGAACGTTTAAAAAGTAAACGTTATAAACATTAAAAGATGAATCTGGACTGCTTTCTTAACCAATTTCAATGCTGACTCAGCGCTGCGTGTACGATAAGATCCTGAACACCTATAAATAGGCTACAAAGCCTAGCTAAATCTCACATTTCTGAGACAATGCAGAAGCTCTACCATTCTTCTTCCTCCTCAAGTCTCTTCAGAAAATTAAGATAATTAGTTTAGGAAAAATTCTAAATCAAGATCTGGAGGAAAAGAATTAACGTTAATAAAAAGGTGTTCAGAATCATATGCAAAGTGAGGTAATTTTCTAAATCTGGTTTATTAAATTTTCTTCCTCTTTCTTCCCTCTTTCTTTTAGTAAAAATTATGAATCCCTAGTTGTTAGGTTCTGAATCCAATTAGGGGAGAACCATGGAATGCTAGATCTTGACCAGATCCAGGATTTGAAAAGCAAATGAGGTGAGTGGATTTAAGTTATATCATTTTTGATAATGATATATTATCGTTTAACATTCTCCATTATTACACGATGTGAATTAACTAGAATAATTAAAAAGCATTGAAATCTTATATGTGGCATGTTGAAATATCATATGTTGAAATGTTTAAACATATGTTAAAAAGATTAAAGTGACAAACATGACATGTTGGAATATTAATATATTAAGATAGTAATATGTTGAAAAATTCATATGTTGAAATATAAACTTGTCAAAATATGTGTAGTGATCGCTGTTGTTTCAATTTCATGTTAACTTGTGACATTTATGTACCTCGACCATTAACGGTAGAAATTGAGAAAATTATCTGTTAGTTTGTTGATTTGAACAATTACATGATTAAACGATTACATGTTAAAATAGAATTTATTGTATGTTAGAAAGAACATGCGACATAAAATGGGTTTAATATGATGACATGTAAAATATAGGAAATTTATAGTAAATAGTAAACTGTAACCGCGCTTAGACACGAGGTTAGATTACACTTGTGGTAGAAGTCTGCCCGGAACCGCCTGGCAAGTCCAGCATCCACAAGTGATAAATCTAATGTGAGGGGTCTAAGTGCATAAATAAAAAATGTAGTGGTGCTAAGACACGAGGTTAAGTCAACTTGTGGTAGAATTCTGCCCGGAACCGCCCGACAAATCCAGCATCCACAAGTGTAGGCTTAATGTGAGAGGTCAAATGCATACATACATACATATATATATATATATATATGTGTGTGTGTGTGTGTGTGTGTGTAAATAGCAGGATTGATAAACAACATTAATTGTAATTAATGGAAATAAATGGAATTGAATGAAAGATAATTACAACAGTAAAGGAAAGGGAATGAACGGGGAAAGATAATAACCTATTATAAATAAATTACATTAATGAAAATGTTACATAATAGTTTTGCTTGTCCTAGGGACAAATGGATATTATAACTTAGGTTATAATAAACTAGTGAGAAAATGAGATAACTTGTGTAATGAGAAAAATGGTACTTAATTGTAAATTAAGTTGTAGTGACCCGAAAATCCGGGGGAATTTGAGCTGACCAAAAACACAAGTCCAACCCCAAATTACACTGGAAATTCAAGAAACTAATAGAAAGAAGGCAGAGGGTGAGGATAGATAAGATAGAAACTTAGAATAGAAGAAGAAGAAGAACACAACATCAGAGTAACACGAACCTCACAGCGGAACGAATAACATATAATAGATAACATAACTTTGAAATATAACAGTTATGTATACAATAGCACTTATCAGAGTACAACACTTACAACACAGCGGAAATAACTATAGCTATATGATCCAGAAGCCTCCTGCTCCAGTTCTTCAAGTATATCTGTAAAATCCCGACTACTTGACTGCCCGTACAAATTTAGGCACCCAAGAGTTTAGGGAAAACAACAAAATAAACTCCGGGTCAGTCATGGGACTGGTGTGAATAAACTCAAATCATTTAAACAGGTATATGATATCTCATAAGACCACGCCGTGAATACGGAACGGGTTTTTCCCTTATGAGAATCTAAATAACTTTTCAAAGCAATATCGTTCTGATATTATAATAATGTCTAAGTACAAATAAATATCAATCTAGCAGAAACGCTTGCATCTCACGTTACTACATATATAGTATACAATCAAAATCGCAAGCACGTATTGGATTATGGATTTCCAACTATGACAAGGTATGGAACCACCTTCCGATCAGTGTACTCTAGGAATGATACACTGGAGTTCAACAAGAACATCTTGCAACTCAGCCACACATGACCGACCACTCATTTCGCTTGAGTGTATCGAATGTACATCACCAACGGTTGGGATCAGCAACCGTTCCCGTATATATATGGGACAACATTGATAGGTTTAAGAAACAAATGAATATTCACTAGATAGGTGATTATACACCCTACTTCGGTGCGACCGACTTAGCCATGCTGCCTGCCCGATTTCTGTCATTTACCGGATGTGAGGCTAGAAGCTACGCTTATCTTCACATTAGATTCACTTTAAATGCCACATCATCAAATCCATCCAATCACCGATTTGACGTCCTCAACAATACATTATGTGTTAGCTAAAAGAAGTTTCCTTCTCCGCTTCCACTCTTGGTACGGTTGGAGAAATCAATGTACGTGATCGTCTGGAAATACTCTGTCAGACATCCATCTTCATTCACTTAGAATGTCACATCGTCATACCCGCCAAATCACAAATTGACTTATCCAAAAATAACACGGGTATACAGCTAAGAGAAACGAATTCCTCCGCCACCAAACGTGAATACGTTTGAACAGATCAACTTACGCGATCCATTGGATATACTCTGTCAGACCTTCGTCCATACAAGTTGTCCTGGGACTGGACAAACCGAAGGCACTATTCTGTAAACAGGATAGCCCTTGCATTTTACTCCGTCTTCAATTATCTTTGGCATATATGATTTCGCGACGCTTATGCCAATACAGAGTGGTTCTTTGGATAAAAATCCAACCGGTCTCTCTATATTAACAACGTTAAAATGGTCAAAACTTCGATAGTCTGTGATTTAACCATCAAAGAAAAACAAGTGTGCAAACAACGATATTATTCCCAGATGGAAATTATATCGAACAAACATCATTTAACATGAATCTCTTTAGTTCATTTATTTACTTATCTCCTGTTTCCCTATATTCTAAATTCTTATTTTCTTTTATCAGAAAACATTTCTGATTCTCGTTTGGAAAACATTTCCAAAACTCCTTTACGATCAAACCTTACCATTTCTTAGTTAAGAAGGAAGTCAATCAAGTTGGGGTATAATTACCTCTCAGACCTTAACTGAACAACGTTATAACTTCGAAATGGTCGAAGTTTATCTTTTAAATCTTTAACAACTTCTTTACGCCTTTCTCGGATCCAATTTTACTAGTCCACTTCTATATTTAAAACATTGGTTATAACGATAACGTTATAATCCCTACTTTCAAATTATCTAACTTTAATTATAACTTCTATTCTTATTAGTGAATAATTAACCTAACACTTATTTATTTATAAATAAATAAATAACTATTTAAACACTGGAAAGTATAAGTACTTTCGCGAATTCGATATAATCGAATTTGTCGATTAACTCTCTTCGAGAAATCTCTATTTGATTAACTCTTCTTCGAATAACCTATATTCGATTAACTCCTTCTCGAATAAACGATATTCGATAATCTCTCTTCGAATAACTAATATTCGATAACTCTTCCTTTCAAATATCCCATATTTAAACATCTCACTTCGATGAAACTAACATCGATAACTCCCTTCGATGAAACTAACATCGATAACTCCTTTCGATGAAACTAACATCGATAACTCCTTTCGATGAAACTAACGTCGATAACTTCTTTCGATGAAACTAACATCGATAACTCCTTTCGATGAAACTAACATCGATAACTCCTTTCGATGAAACTAACATCGATAACTTCTTTTGATGAAACTAACATCGATAACTTTAACTCGACTATCTTAACTTGACTCGACTAACTCGACTTACTTGGTTCGACCAATTCGATTCGATAAACTAGGCTCGACTAACTTGACTAACTCTGTCTCAAAAAACTATATTTGATTAACTCTAACTGGTTAACTCTAACTGATTACTCTAACTGGTTAACTCTAACTGATTAACTCTAACTGGTTAACTCTAACTAATTAACTCTATCTGATTAACTCGACTTGACTAACCCCTTTCAAATGTCTATATTCGATTAACTAACTTCGAATACCATATTCGATTTACTAACTTCGAATACCATATTCGATTAACTCCTTTCGAATGTCTATATTCAATTAACTAACTTCGAATACCATATTCGATTAACTCTTCGAATACCATATTCGATTTACTTTATTCACTTTATAACGATTCCCTTTTTAACAACGTTTTATTTATTTGAAAAGATTTACTTTTAAATAACGGTTCTACACTTTAAAAATGGTTTCCTTTTTGTAAATGTTTCCTTTTCAATTCTATTTGTAAATGGTTTACAAATATTTCGTTTTCAAATTTATTCTATTTGCAAATGGTTTGCAAATATTTCCTTTTTATTTTTATTCTTAAAAATATTCTAACTCCTTAACTTTCCGGGAAAATTCGCCATAACCTCCTTTGCATCGGGAGTATCGGGAAAATCCCCAAACTCGCCACACAGGCCTTTCCATTCAAAAAGAAATGGTTTGAATTTATTTTCCTTTTTAAAATATCTCCTATTTATAAATATTCCCATTTATAAATATTTCTTATTTATAAATATTTCAATTTATAAATATCTCTGTTTTCAATATCACTTTGAAAATCCTTATCAACATTCCGATATGTTATGGTATTCAATTATATCAAATCACGATGTTCAATTTCGTCCAAACACATATAATCGCCAATAGATTATATATCACATTATATATCACAATATATAAATCACAGTAAAATAACTGTTGAGGAATTCAGTAGGATTTCTCCAACCTGTTTCCCTGCATCACAGATGTTAGACAATATAGATAACATCATTTTCAGTTCCATATGATATATTTTGTTAAACAGAATCAATATAGAAATTTAACTAACTGACTAGCAGTTCAATCAAACAATCAATACACAGTCAAACAGACAATTTTAATAGTTCTAACAATACAACATGAAATTATAAACCGTTCAGAGTTAGTGAGATTTACTCACATTTGCAGTTCATCGTTAAAGAACGATAAACTGTTATTTGATTTGCATCAAACAATTTATTTCGCCATAAATTCATACGAGCTCCATTCCACTCTCGGTCAGTTCCAGTGCGTAGTGTCCGTCCATACGGTCCCGACGCAACTTACGGTTTGAAATTCTGATAAAGTATGAGGATGTTATCATATTTACAAGTTCATGTATATTTTATAATAAACTAAACTAACATTATTGAATAAACGGGCCTTTACCACCTTTGATTTCTCCCCGGCCCAAACAAAACCGTTGGCCCATTTCCACTTCAAAGCCCACCACTTTATTTGGTTCGGTCCTCCTCCTTCCACGATGCCAAAAAAAATGCCGTGACCTGGTGATTGCTCTCACCATTTCGAATAGCTTCCTCCACCCCTAACTCGGTCAATCCTCCACCGAATCACCCACACAAGCCACCATTGCCTTGCTCTTGCCGAGCTCATCCTTCCCATACCCTTTTTCCTCTACTCGATCTCCTCCTGTCTTTTCCGTCGAAACCCATCCCACGCCAGTTACAGGAAATCGAGCGACCCTTTTCAATACCAACAACCCAAAAAAATCCACACGAGGTGCTATACGATCTCCTAAACCCCAAACCAAAGTCGAATCGAGCTAAATAACTACCTTTCGTCAGAATTTCCGAGCCCTAGGCTCCATGAACACACGCTGGAAAATTCCGCACCCTCAAATTTGACGTCGAACGGGGAACTACATACATAGAATAGAAGAGCATCACTCAGCGATTGCTAATATATGCATCCCATGATTTATAGGATTTATTTCCTATTTCTTTTGAATTTAAAACCTTCGATTTTTGTTTTCTGTAAAATGAAAAAGATGCGGCGCCATTTGCTTTGACCAGAAAAGGGTTTTAGGTTTTAAGAGAATTAAGGGTATTATATAGTAAAATTTTAATAATTAAATATTCGATTATTTAATTTATTTTTATTCAAACGCTCTTTACATATGTCCTCTAAAATTCCTGTGATCTCATACGATACCCAAAAATCACGAAACTGGACGTGCAGCTACAGTTCGACATTACGGTCCCAACGAAACTGGTTTCGTCAAATTCCGACTCCATATGCTCACACAGCGTATTTTTAACTGTCAGAATACTGACTGTTTCACTCTAAAAATCCGTACGACCACACAGTGACTCTAAAAATCACGAAACTTGGAATCTAACAAAAATTTGACATTGCGGATCCAACAAAACTGGTTTCGTTGAATTCCGACTTCGTTTGCAAAACTGACTATTTTTAGAACCTTGAATAATCCATTTAAATATATAAATATATTTAAATAAATTAAATTAAATATAATTAAATTTATATTCTCATATATATTCACAGATGATGTCGTACAGCTCCAGAATATCCTGCTTGAATTTATGACTTGATTTCCAGAATTCTGATTTGATCGATATTCAGTTTGTATCGAAAAATCGATTTATAACGTATATAAAGCGTCGCAAATTATAAAGGAAATCCATAGCGATTTTTCTAAAATTTGATTTGGACGTGAATCAAAATCTACACGACGAAATCCCGATTTTTCTCTTCCACTAGAAAGATATACTCCACTAGCTCCACACGTTTCTTGTTTCACAGAAATCCGGCTTAAAACGAATCATGTACATTCAGTTGAAGTTCAAATCGCCAAATAGCGAACTGCAGCGCCATTTCGAGCTCTATTTTAATTATATTATAAATTATAAATTCAATTGGCTTATATAAATATATTCGTCAATATAATTCAATATAACTGAATTATATATTTTCAACTGTCCAGTTTACACAATATTGTCAATTCCACTATTTCTGACTAATTCAGAAATAAATATATTTTATCCTATTATTTAAATTAATTAAATAATCATTTTTATTTAATTCAGGTCGTCGATATCGCCAAAACGATATTTAAATAATTAAATAATTTAATTATTCGGCAGCTAAAAATGCGGGTTACTACATAAGTAATCGGCAAATGGGGGAAAATTTATGAAATGAAAGAAGTTGTACTTAATTATAAATTAAGTAATTTGAAAACATAGAAATCTGAAATATGCTGATAAGAATAACATGTCAAGGCTTGTCCTAGGGACAAGAGGAAACTATAACATAGGTTATAATAAATGGAAAGGAGACTTATTAGTAAACCTTGGTCAAGAGAACTACGCTAATAAGTAAACAACGATAAGTTGAAGTGGCAGTATAAGATGGAATTATGATTAAATAAGCAAGAATGAGGCAACTTATGAAATGAAATAAGTTATATTTAATCATAAATGATAAGTGACATGTTAAATAGAAAACATGTGAATTGAGATATACTTAATTATGTATTAAGTAGAATATGTTACTGTAATCTTGAAATCAAACAAGAATATAAAGGGATTGTATATTACAGACATGAATCACAATCTAGAGAATAACGTGTTGTTGGCATATTAATAAACTTAAATGGGTTAAGTTATATAACTGAAATTAATAAGCAAGAGGAACTTATTAACTTGAATAACAGGTCAATGTGAATGGGAATAACCAGGTTAAATGGAAACCTGATAAGGTAAAGCAAGCGTATAAAGGAAGGTTATACATAGGGTCTAATAACATATTAAAATGAGGTGTTTGGACCAGTCCTCACATTTGAGGGTGAATAACCCGACGGGGTAGATCATCGTGGTGTTATAGGGCACGATGGGTGCACACGTTCATCTGATTATCCTGTCGGCTCTGAAGGACTGAAAGGGGAAGCCCACGGCTTCTTGAGATACGTAACGTGCTCCTGGTAGTCCTCTGTGTGATGGTAGATGTTTAGGTTATGCTCGCAGAGGTTGGGTCTGCGCGTTACTACCAGGTGGGTGGGCCTTGACTGCAAAAGTAGCCTTGCAGTAAGGATGCTGTGACGAGATAACACTAGGGTGATTCGGCGGTCGCCTCAACAAGGAGGCAGAGGTTAGGATCAATAAGGATAGTAGATAACCTGTCATCGGCAACCACTGGGATGCGAAAAGACTAGAGCTAAACCCAGTAGACCATTTACATTTCACTATCGAGGTACGGTGGTTGAGGGGAGACACCAACTGGATGTTTAGATTGTTTGTTAGGGGCAAGTCGCTTAGCTATTGTAGTATTTACTAGTTGAGGGAGGGGGCGAGGTAGGGCCATAGCCACCATGAAAAACAGACCTTAGGAATATCTGTATTTTGAGGCTCTTAAAGGCGAGCCTGTACAAATATGGAAAAGCTCCCGACAGAGTGTATAGCCCTGTCACGTACCTCAGTGAACACTATGTGAGGTTAAGGCATCGAATATGATTGACGATGCGTACGTGGGAAAGTCTAGACACATGCATGTCTGCTCTGTGTGGTGTATCGTAGAATTGAGGGCATTACTCTGGTATGGAAACTGATTCGATCGAAGGTGGCAGTCCGTACGCTTACGTAGCATAGTAATGACAAATATATGCGGAACGTAACATTGTTATGTAGAGATCCGTACGTCACTCCGACGTAGGATGAGGGACTGCGTTCAATTCTTTGGCATTACGGTGGAGACCGTGCGAGTGTGGTACCATGGGGTGTACCTCAATATTGAGGGGTAGCTACATATATACTGTATTAGGTTAATCCACTGGAAAGTAAATGGGTACGACGTGTGTATAAGCCTTTAGTGTTGTTTTTAACCCTCTTTTTGGCAAGAGTCTCAACGATCCAGGCCAAAGCGCAAACACACAAATGAATAAAAGCCGAACTTTAGAAAGCTCAGCGGAAGCACGGTCTAAAGTAGTCACATACCGACCCAAGCCCAGCCTAGTCAGTTGATAGCTTATTCCGGAAGAACCGCTCTCTCGATCGATCGAGTATCTCACTTCTATATAGAGCGCATCGACCGATTATGTCGGGCCAGCGTGGAAATCTTCTACATAGTCATTCCACCTAATATCTCGACTTTCACGGCATTAAAAGTGGTCAAATCATATACGGACAAAGCTCTACTTTTGATATACCTCTTCGTGGATTCCACGTCAGCCACAACTTCCGAGGATACTATTTATGAACAGTGGAATCAGTCTCCAGCCGCTATTTCAACCAACTGATGGGGTTCCACGTGTCCAGGCTTTCCCAGAATGGTCGGACCATATCGCAATAGCCAAAGCTGCATTCTCCACCTGTAAATACCCCTCAGCTTAAAGAGGAAAGGGACCCTTTTGTATCTGATCTTTTTCCGACGTTACTTCGGATACTTCTTTTCCACTTCTCTCAACCTCTCAAAGAGAAGAAGGGGAGAATAACCATTTTCTTTCTCTTCTTCAAATAGAAAAAGCATTGTATTTGTAATCGAAAATAAAGAGAAATAATATATAAAGTGGATGTCGGCACCGTCTTTGCCAAACAACTATAAAATTCTGTGTGTGCTCCCCCTTCTTCTTACTTTTACTACATTTTATTATCTTTACTCGTGTGTTGATTGCACGATTGGGGTTTGACTGTCACCAGTGACCAACTTTTGACGTCAACACTTTGGCGCGCCAGGAAGGGGAAGAGCACCGATATCGCCATCGGGCTCCTGTTTATCTCAGATCATGGCGAACAAACGAAAGAAAGATGCAAAATCCTCTTGTCTCACAAACACCAATGCAGCCGAGACCAATGCTGCGGAAGTAAGCCACAAAATTTCCTCTCATGATGACATGTCTCGATTCCTTACCCGGGACGACATGGATAAAATCATGGTCGAGTTCAGAGACCATATGACATCTCAGGGTAAAATCCTCGAACGATAGTAACAGCTAATGGACCACCTTCTCGGTCGAGTGGAGATGGGATTGAATGCTTCAACATAAATTCCTCCACCGAACGAGGCTGGGGTCACAACCGATCTTCAGTCTGCACAGAATCAGGCCACTAATCGGCCTACACCTTTATTTCATCCTGGTTTGGTCCCACCAACCAATCCTTCACAGCTAGGAGTGTAGCTTCCAACGACCAGCGCAGATGTAGCAGCAAATTCTCAGGAGGCGGGCAATCAAGATCTAGGTCGTTCGAGCATCTTGCCTCTGTTCTTGGAAACATCTCGACCTGTCGAATTAGTCGAGAAACCACCGGGTCCGTCAGAATCGATGCCATTCCCATTACAACCCGGAACCTTACCGTAGACCAATCTAATCACTCTTCCCCTCCAACGAAGAGCTGGTGTAGCCTTCCCTTCGAACAAGGGAAACCACCCTACTATGTCGTTCATCACTATAGCGGAAGAAAACTCTACCGTAGACTCTCCTAACCTCGATCCAAATGGGGGAAACCCCAGGCTCCGAACATCACATGCTATGCTGGATCAGCCTAGGCCATCTGATACGGGCACGGTTCGACCCACTACTCGTCAGGTTCAAGAGGGGCCTTTCTCCCCAGAACCACCTACTGTGGCTCACCTTCCCTCGCACCTTCACTCAACTCCCGGAGGATGAGCCCAGCCAACGGCCGCCCTTCCGAGCATGCTTTTGCCCGATCCCCGCATAGAAGTTCTTCGAAATACAGAGTTAAATTCAAGGCAATGACTCGGATATGGGAGTCAACTTGCAAGCATCATCCGACGCTTCACTCGGGGCAACTCTTCATAGAAGGACATAGATAATGTCAATTGCTGCCCCTTCACCAAGGAAATCACAAATTCTCGAAACCCTCCGGACTTCAAGTTCCCAGCCATTGAGCCACACAATGGTCGCATTGACCTGACCATCCACCTCATGCGATACATGCGACATATGGAAGTACTTGGTACATCGACCAACGTCATGGCTAAGTGCTTCCCCCTCTTTCTCACAGATATAGCCGGCATGTGGTTTCGGTAGCTAATAACAGAGTCGATCAGCAGCTGGAACACTCTGGTCACCTACTTCATCGAGCAATTCCGAGTTCATATTTCTCGACCAAAAAGTGTCAGTTCTTATCTACCATCAAGCAGTGATCCGGAGAAACGCTCAGGTCATTCCTTGAAAGATTCAACGCGGTCGTAGCATCTGTCGATCAGCCCGAGCTATCAATGGTGCTTATGGTCGCCATCGCAGGAGTCCAAAACCGATCAGAATTCTCAATCTCTTTAACCAGAGATCCTCCTAAGGACATAGACGACTTTTACTCCGAGGCTGAGCGATTCCTCCGACAAGAGGATACTAGCCTTGAAATGGAGAGCCTTGAGGTTTTAGTAGCCAAGTAACAGGGCCCATTCGATGGCCACCGCCAGAATAAAGGAAGAGGAAAGGCCCCGGAGAAGAGCGAACGCAATGTGCGATCCTAAAATGAAACAAGTACGATGGATACACCAAGCTCAATTCCTCTTTGCTCGATATATATCTCGACATACGAGGATCCTTGCCCACTCCAAGACCACCTCGACGAGAACCGACCCAGATGGAACTCGATTCGGGCAAACATTGTATTTTCCACAACGTAGCTGGACATAACACAAATGAATGCCGACATCTACACAATCTCATCGAAGGGCGAGTCAGAAAAGGAGAGCTTCCCGAATATGTCAAAAATTTCGCCCCGGCCAAGCCGCCACGATCCTCTACCCAAGCTCCTCGGGATGGTCTTTGAGCTCCTAGAAACGGAAAGGACCCTCAGACTAGCACTCGCGGCATTTTAATTAATTAGATTTTTTATCTCATGATGTATTTCTTTTAGTAATAAGGACACCTTGATGTACATATGTATGGCGTTAGGATTTAGCCTTAAGGCATGCTCTGGAATTGACGGTTGTCCCTTTAGAATTTATTTTCTTTATAGTAGTTAGTAGCTATGAATTTTTCTTTTGCAAACATGAATCATCTTTAAAAATCTCTAGCAGAGCATGGATAACGCTTGCTACCCCTATTTTGTGTGGTCAGCGCGAAAGCCTACCACTATTTTTAAGCACCTACTCCTTTAAACGAGTGAGGTCGTATTTTCTAAATACGAGTATGGAATATACTCGCTCTCCTTTCTTTTTACACCACGAGCATTCATGGATCGATAGGAAAACTAACTTAACACGAGTCGAGCATAAAAAACACTTGCCCTAAGCCGAGTATGGCTAATACTCGCCACCCCTCTAAAGCCGAACTAGATTAGCATTCACCACTAAGCCGAACCAGATTAGTGTTCGCCACTAAGCCGAAACAGAATAGCGTTCACCACTAAGCCGAACCAGATTAGTGTTCGCCACTAAGCCGAGCATGGTAAACACTCGCCACCCTTCAAAGCCAAGTGAAATGAAATTCTCGACCCATCAGCCTTCTCCAAAACGAGAATGGTCTATTTTGTATTTGCAGGAACCAACTCTCATACACGTAGCGATTGTTACATCAGCCTTAATACGGTTCCTCGATAGTTGTCAGTTTCCCGGCCTTAATACGACCTGGTACGGTCATCGGTTTTTTGGCCTTAATACAACATCAGAACTGTCGGTTTTCTAGCCTTAATATGGTCTGGCATGACCATAGCTACTCGAGCATTTGTGCTTCGGTTCAGATTTCATAACACACCTCCCTCTATCGATGAAGATGCATTCTGAGGGGCAAAGTGTTAACCCTCTTTTTGGCAAGAGTCTCAACGATCCGGGCCAAAGTCCAAACAAACAAATGGATAAAAGCTGCGCTTCAGAAAGCTCAGTGGACACACGGTCCAAAGCAATCACATACCGACCCAAGCCCAGCCTAGTCAGTTGACATCTTATTTCGGAAGAACCGCTCTTTCGATCGACCGAGTATCTCGCTTCCAGATAGAGCGCGTCGATCGATTATCTCGGGCTAGCTGATATACACGTAAATGTGTATATTTTATCCGCTTATTTATCTTATTTTCCCTTTAAAATAATTGATACTTTGTATTTATAGCTGTATTTTCAGATTGTTGACAAGCAGCATGGTTTAGAGCATTTGATGGATAAAGCATGAAGAATTTGCTTAAAAAGAGTGAAGTTTAAAATTGCTAAAGCTTGAAGAGTCTAAAGCTTGAAGAACGGTTGCAATTATATTTCAGTTAAGAAGATTTGGCTCAATAAAGGCTCAAACTGCATTCACATTAGCTCATTTGGAAGGCCTCTTACTCATGTTGCGTTCACACTAGCCTATTTGCTAGACCACTCACTCTAAAGCTGCGTTCACATTGGCTTATGTGTTATTTGGGTTATTTCTTTAGTCCCACATTATGTAATTAGCTAGCTAGCCTTTGTCATATCAGCTATAAATACATTGTATCTTAGTCTTGTGAGGACACATTAGGTTTTATTCTGTAATTCTCTTCTTGGAATAAAATCATTCTCTCCCTTTCTTTTTACTTTTTGTTTATTTTATTTATGTTCATGTTATTTATTTTCTTTTTCTCTTATTCTTTAGCTATGTCTAGCTAATCCCCTTTGATTAGGGGGTGATGACGCTGATAGTATGATTCTATATGAATCACATAGCCAAAAGATGAGGACTGTATACATGTAGATCTGGATCTGAATTAAGGGTTAGATCTGAACCTTCATATTTTGTGTCGTTTAAGAGCTATGCTCCTTCACAGGATATATTCGTGTTCGATCTAACGTTTATCAGATCTAGATCTAATTTTAGGGTTTTAGAAATTAATTAGTGAATCTGTCCTGATAGTCTATGGTTGTAGAGCTGAGCTCCTGCATAGGCTATGCTTGTCGTTATTTACATATTTGTTTCTAAAAACCTATTATCGTTGATTCATGTTTGTGACAGAAACATGTATTAGATCTGGTTAATCTTTTGGCTATTGATGATTATGAATCTGATCTATGTCATTATCCCCTAATTGCTTTCACTTATTGTTAAAACTCTCTTTTATTTAATTTCTGCTATTTTCTTTGTTTTCCACCAATCAAAAGTTAGGGATAACTTGATTGGATTTATTAATAAAATAATTTGGTCCCAGAGTTTGACACCCTCTACAACAATCCTATTGAACCCGTGCCGCAGCGCAGTCAGGCAAATAATAGGAGGCGACAACAATAAAAAGCAGCGGATTATTCAGTGTTCGAGCGGTTGCACACCAAGTGGGGTGTGAACGCGCTAGCGCTACCCAATTGCACTGGACGGACTGCCGATCAAGGTGAGTATTTTCTAACTCTACAGGGACCGCTGCTGCAAATAAAAAATATATATAGACATTGCTTGTAAAAATCTTCTGCAGGGCATCGGCTTGCTTGTAAAAAAATTTATTTATTTTTGCAATTGACTGTTCTGTGACTATTCTGAGACTGTTCATTCTGTGACTGATTAAAAAAAAAAAATTCCGCATTCATCGTAGTTTTGTTTTTACTTTCTAAGGACTTCATTATATTTTGACAATTTGGTTTAGTTCAAACAGATTATTTCTCGGTGTCTAGACTACGGCAGAGTAATAACTGTTTATAAATATTACGGTGATTCGTAAATATTATATCGGTTGTTCCTCTGAAGGTACTTAAACCTTCGGCTGCATTGCTAGGGTGATTCCTGGTGCACCGATAACTCCTGTCCGTTAACTGGCTGAGAAGTCTTTTGTTGAAATAAATCAAACCGTCATTATATAATTCTAGAAATTGTAAATCGCATTAGGTTCATTTAAAAAAAAAACTTTTGTGTCTAATTCTTTTTCTTTAAAAAAAATCAAAATAATTCTCGTTTTGTAAAAAAAAAAAAAAAAAAAATTCGCGTCTCAAATTTGTTTTTTCTCGTCTTCCCTTATTCTTCTCGCTAGTGCATGCGTCATTGGACTCGTGATCCTTCAGATAATCGTCTAGTTCGAACAAACAGTTCTTTAACCATGGCCGAAGAAAATCCCCCTCGATCTCTTATGGATAGATACTTCCCCGATCGGGTTTCTATTCCTTCTTGCATCATATTGCCCGCCCCAACGGGTAACCACTTTGAAATTCATTCGAATCACATAAATACTCTTCCAAAGTTCGGCAATTTAGAATGTGATGATCCGTATATTTTCTTGACCAAATTTGAACAAGTTTGTGCAACCATGAAACTTCAACAATTAAGTGACGATGGAATCAAACTTAGGTTAATTCCATTTGCACTTACCGATTATGCTGAGAAATGGTTGTATAGCTTGCCTTCAAATACGATTGGAACTTGGGGTGAATTTGTGAACATTTTTCTAAAGAAATTTTACCCTCTGGAAATAACATCTAAAATTCGAAATGAAATCGTCAATTTTCGTCAACTTGGGGGTGAATCCATTGCAAAATATTTTGAAAGATTTAAAGAGCTTCTAGTCAAATGTCCACATCACAATTTTGAAAAATGGACTCTTTGTCAAATTTTATACGATGGACTTGAAAATAACTCTCGAACCATGCTCGAATCAATGTGCCAAGGAAATTTTCTAGACCAAGATCACAATGTCGCGTGGCAATTTCTCGAAAATTTGGCCGAAAAATCAGCTCAATGGGAAAGATCTAACGAGAAATCGATTTATTCCCGATCTAACGCTCATTCCGTAGGATCATCAGTAGCATTAGAAGCAAAAATAGACGCGATGATATCCAAATTCGACAATGTCCTTTCATCAACTCAAATAAATCAAGCTCAAGAGTCTCAGACCTCATGTTACAAATGCAACGATCCTAACCACATAGCCGATCAATGCCCACATTCATTGGAACAACTCAACGCATTTAACAAAGCTAGGAACGACCCATTCTCCCCAACATACAATCCAGGTTGGAGAAACCATCCTAACTTCTCTTGGACCCAAAACAATGCAAATTCGAATGCGGTTCGACCACCTTTTCAGTCATTTTCAAATAATACTTCGAGAACTCCCTTTCAACAAACTCAATTCCAACATCCTGCGTCACCTTCTCAAAATCAAGCGCAACAATCTTTTGTTCCCCAAGACGATAAACGATTGACATCACTGGAGAAAACTCTCGAAGAACTGACTAAAGCGACGACTCAAAATCTCCTATCAAATACAAAGCTTCAAAATTTATTGACTTCGCACATGCAAAACACGAGTCAATCGATTGCTAAACTTGAAATGCAAATGAGTCAGTTAGCCACTTCCGTAAGAGAACGGGAAAGAGGCACTTTCCCGAGTCAACCCATTCCAAACCCCAACCGTCAAAATCCTAACTCCAACCAAATTCACATCATTCAAGATTCAAACGTTAGTCACTTGAATGCGGTCACGACTCTTAGATCTGGAAAAAAGATTGACAACCATGTGGTTAACCCAAATGCTTTACCGGACGATCTTCCAAACCCTATCGAAAATTCGACTAACTCAGATCAAAACATTGAGCCAATTTCTGACTAGGACCATCCTCAAACTCAAGTAGCCCAACCTACTGAGTTGTCTGCTCCATTTCCTCATAGACTCCGACCTAGGAAAAAGACGGATCAGCTAGAAAAAATCCTTGAAATATTTAAGCAAGTTAAAGTGAACATTCCTCTTTTAGATATTATACAACAAGTTCCACAATATGAAAAATTTCTAAAAGATATGTGCACTCAAAAACGTCATACACATGTACCTAAGAAAGTGTTTCTAGCGGCAACTCTAAGCGAAGTCTTGTCCCAATCGATGCCAGTGAAATACAAAGATCCTGGCTGCCCCACAATATCATGTACTATTGGGGACAAGAAAATCGATAGATGCCTGCTAGACTTAGGTGCTAGTGTTAACTTGCTTCCATATTTCGTCTATCGCCAATTAGGGCTAAGAGAATTGAAACCCACCAAGGTTACCCTTCAGCTTGCTGACCGTTCAATTAAGAAACCTGTGGGCGAAATCGAGGATGTGTTGATCAAAATAGGCGAATTCATCTTTCCAGTTGATTTCATTGTCTTAGAAACTCAACAGGTTAGCAATCCTGCAAACCAGATCCCTTTGATTCTAGGACGACCCTTCTTAGCAACCTCTAATGCTCTCATCAACTGTAGAAATGGGTCTATGAAACTTTCTTTTGGTAACATGACTGTCGAGCTAAACATCTTCAGAACTGAAAACTCTCCTAACTCTTATGTGGACCAGTTTTCTGAAATCCATGCTGTCCACGATAATGAATCTGAGCTCGACCATCTGAATAACGAAATTGAATCGAATTACGAAACCTTATTTCAAGATATTCTCGAAAATGTCTCTGATTCGATTCCTGTCGAGCCTCTCACAAATGAGTCTATCCCTCAACCAATTTCTTCGGTTGAGTCGCCCCCAAAATCTGAACTCAAAGTGTTGCCCAGTCATCTTAAGTACGCTTACTTAGGAGACAATGAAACTTTTCCTGTCATCATCGCTTCTGACCTTACTTTAGAGCAGGAACAATTGCTCCTTCCCATCCTTAAGAAAAATAAGGAAGCAATTGGTTGGTCCATGGCTGATATTAAGGGGATTAGCCCTTCGATAGTCCAACATCGAATCCACCTTATAGATGATGCCAAACCCACTCATGATCCCCAGCGTCGACTAAACCCCATCATGAAAGAAGCAGTTCGTGCTGAAATCCTTAAATGCCTTGACAATGGAATCATCTACCCGATTTCTGATAGTCAATGGGTTAGTCCGATTCATGTCGTACCTAAGAAATCAGGGATCACCGTGATCCAAAATGAAGCTAACGAGCTTATCCCAACCCGCACCCAGACCGGTTGGCGTGTTTGCATTGACTATAGGAAACTTAACGCTGCAACACGTAAGGATCATTTCCCTTTGCCATTTATCGATCAAATGTTAGAACGATTAGCTGGTCACAAGTACTATTCTTTCCTTGACGGGTACTCGGGTTATAATCAAATCCCTATCGCTCCTGAGGACCAAGAGAAAACCACTTTCACTTGTCCGTTTGGTACATTTGCGTACCAACGTATGCCTTTTGGTCTCTGTAATGCACCTGCAACCTTTCAGAGGTGCATGATTAGCATTTTTTCTGATATGATCGAGCGATTTTTGGAATTGTTCATGGATGATTTTTCCATATTTGGTGATTCTTACTCTGAGTGTTTACATCATCTCGATCTTGTTCTTAATCGCTGTAAAGAGAAACACTTAACGCTTAATTGGGAAAAGTGTCACTTCATGGTTAAACATGGCATTGTTTTGGGACATGTCATCTCTAACAAAGGAATTGAAGTAGACAAAGCCAAAATCGAAGTTATTTCAAATCTTCCCATTCCCAAATCTGTTAAGGACATCCGATCCTTTTTAGGTCATGCTGGTTTTTACCGTCGCTTTATAAAAGATTTTAGCAAAATCACTCGACCTTTGACCAATCTTCTTGGTAAGGAAGTTCCTTTCGACTTTAATTCTGAATGCATTTCATCTTTTGAGCATCTTAAAAATGAACTTGTGTCTGCTCCGATCATCTGCTCTCCCAACTGGAAGCTGCCTTTTGAAATCATGTGTGACGCCTCGAATTTTGCTGTTGGCGCTGTCTTAGGACAACGTATCAATAAGATTCTTCACGTCGTTTACTATGCGAGTAAGACTTTGAACGATGCTCAAATCAATTATACGACCACTGAAAAAGAACTTTTGGCAGTTGTTTTTGCTCTAGAAAAATTCAGACCTTATCTAGTTGGCTCACACATCACGGTTTATACCGATCATTCTGCACTTAGGTACCTTTTCTCTAAAAAGGATGCTAAGGCTCGTCTCATTCGTTGGATCCTTCTACTTCAAGAATTTGACCTTACCATTAAGGATAAAAAAGGATCCGACAACGTTATTGCGGACCACTTGTCTTGTCTTCCAAATGCCCCGTCTTCTTCTCTTCCGATCAACGAGAATTTCCCCGATGAACAGCTGTTTTCTCTATCCACTGATCCTTGGTTTGCTGACATTGTCAACTACTTAGTCACCAAGCAGATCCCTTCTTTTTGGTCTAAGCAGGATAAACACAAATTCTTTTCTCAAGTGAAACATTTTTATTGGGACGACCCCTATCTTTTCAAGTATTGTCCCGACCAAATCATTCGAAGATGTGTTCCTGACACTGAAATTCACAGTGTCCTCTCTTTCTGTCATGACCAGCATGCGGTGGTCACTTCGGTCCCAAAAAGACAGCCGAAAAGGTTCTCCAATCAGGTTTCTACTGGCCCAACCTTTTCAAAGACGCGTACGAATTTTGCAAAACTTGCGATCGATGTCAATTCTTGGGGAAAATTTCTAAACGGAATATGATGCCCCTAAACCCCATTCTAGAGGTCGAAATTTTTGATGTGTGGGGTATAGACTTAATGGGACCCTTCCCTAATTCTTTTGGGAACCTTTACATTCTCTTAGCTGTTGATTATGTTTCCAAATGGGTCGAAGTTGTACCGTGTAAAACAAACGATAACAAGGTTGTTGTACGCTTCTTGAAAGAAAACATCTTTTCTAGGTTTGGCACACCTCGCACAATAATCAGTGATAATGGTACACACTTCTGTAATCGTTCTTTTGAAGCTCTCATGAGAAAGTATTCGATAACCCACAAGTTATCCACTCCTTATCACCCTCAAACTTGTGGGCAAGTTGAAGTATCAAATAGGCAGATTAAACAAATCCTTGAGAAAACCGTGAATCGAAATCGTAAAGATTGGTCTCAAAAGTTAACCGACGCTCTTTGGGCTTACCGCACCGCTTTCAAAACAAACTTGGGTATGTCCCCTTATCGGTTGATCTTTGGTAAGCCATGTCACTTGCCAGTTGAACTAGAACATAGGGCGTTATGGGCAATAAAAACTTTGAATCTTGATTTAGAGCAAGCAGGTGAACATAGAAAGCTTCAACTTAATGAACTTGATGAAATTCGAAATGATGCCTATGAAAATGAACGAATTTACAAGGACAGAACAAAAGTTTTTCATGATAAATCAATTTTACGTAAAACTTTCATCCCAGGTCAAAAAGTTCTGTTGTATGACTCAAAACTGCATTTATTTCCGGGTAAGTTAAAATCTAGATGGACAGGACCTTACACTGTACGGACTGTTTTTCCATATGGTGCGGTAGAAATTGAGAATCCAACTGATGGATCATCCTTTAAAGTCAATGGTCAACGCCTTAAACCTTACTTGGAACCAATACCCAACCAAGAGGAAGAGCTCATGGTCCTCCATGAGCCACATTACATTCGGTAAGACGCACTAACCCTCTTTTGTACATATGTAAATACTCTCTTATTTGTTTTTCCCTTTCACTAAGATATGTCTGATTAAGACTGTGACGACACAGTCACACTCAAGTGTGGGGTGAATTTACATTACATCAGCAATCAAATTTTATGAAGTAGGTCATTCATTGAACAAGGATTAACTTAAATTCATAAATAACACCTTGGTTCTTGTTTGATAAGTTGAATTGTTGGGTGATGGAAATGAACATTATTTATTCATTGAATTGTAATGTGTCTTTTTAAGATGCTAGCTTGAGACTGTGCAGACGTTAGTCGTGTTCTGGAGTAAGCGTGTCAACCTTTGTTATACATGTTAGAATGTGCAAGTAAAAATAATCGGAAAAAAAAATCATGAAATAAAAGGATTTTGCACCTAAATTTGTTGGATTTTCTGAGTTAGTTTTCATGCATAATATTTTCTTTCCCACTCAAAATTTTTAAAATCGTAAGTTCTAAAATCCACTTGGCCCAGTTAAGGAGAAATGACTCTTTGTAGCGTTCTTCTTCGATACCCCACATTATTCAAACCCAAGTTTTAGTCGATTTACATCCATGTTTCGACAAGTTTATCTTATATTGGTATACTCAAGAACCTTTGTTTAAAGGTCAAAAACGTCACTTTTTATACCAATATTACACCACCCACTCCGTACTTGTTTTAAGGTAGAATAACCATATACCACATCTTATTTTATATGGGTTATCTATCTTACGGAACTTTGCTTATCATTCCTTTCAGCTTTTTGTATAACAACAATCCAGACTTGTGTGTTGAATTAAGGTTATAGAAGTAGAGTAACTAGGGCACAAAACTTTCCTTTCATGAAGTGAGGATTGTAGTAGAGGAGATGAAAGGAAATAAAAATGTTCATATGTGCCTTAGTATTACTTTATCTTTTGTAGCTTGAAGTTCAACTAATACTCTTTCCCTCTTATCTATAACATTTTTAGAACTTACAAAATTTTCCTTCATCTATGCATAACTCACATCCAATACATTACAGTTACATTGGTGCAAAATTATTCAAAAAAAAGGGTCAAATAAATGATTGGGTGTACATTGTCGATGTGTAGAACTTTGGTTGACACCACGCTCTTAACCTTCAAGACAATTACAGTGTTATCAAGGAATTACGATTCAGCTTGAAAATTTTTATTCATTTTTGCACCAATTATAGGATGGACAATTTGGGACTAAACCGTTATTATTGAAGTTAGGTGAAATCCTTGGAATGTGAAAGACCTTAAATATATTGTTTGATTAATCTGCGTACATAAGACGCTTTGGATTTTGTGGGTAGTATCCGCTGAAAACCCTCACGAGACAACACTCGTCCTACTGGGGACACCCAAAGGTTTAACGGCTTGTTGCATACGCTAAATGCAATCGTGTTTCCTACGAAAGTGTGACATATCTTAGTTTAGTTTATTCGAGGACGAATAAAAAGATAAGTGTGGGGGTATTTGATATACACGTAAATGTGTATATTTTATCCGCTTATTTATCTTATTTTCCCTTTAAAATAACTGATACTTTGTATTTATAGCTGTATTTTCAGATTGTTGACAAGCAGCATGGTTTAGAGCATTTGATGGATAAAGCATGAAGAATTTGCTTAAAAAGAGTGAAGTTTAAAATTGCTAAAGCTTGAAGAGTCTAAAGCTTGAAGAATGGTTGCAATTATATTTCAGTTAAGAAGATTTGGCCCAATAAAGGCTCAAACTGCATTCACATTAGCTCATTTGGAAGGCCTCTTACTCATGTTGCGTTCACACTAGCCTATTTGCTAGACCACTCACTCTAAAGCTGCGTTCACACTAGCTTATGTGTTATTTGGGTTATTTCTTTAGTCCCACATTATGTAATTAGCTAGCTAGCCTTTGTCATATCAGCTATAAATACATTGTATCTTAGTCTTGTGAGGACACATTAGGTTTTATTCTGTAATTCTCTTCTTGGAATAAAATCATTCTCTCCCTTTCTTTTTACTTTTTGTTTATTTTATTTATGTTCATGTTATTTATTTTCTTTTTCTCTTATTCTTTAGCTATGTCTAGCTAATCCCCTTTGATTAGGGGGTGATGACGCTGATAGTATGATTCTATATGAATCACATAGCCAAAAGATGAGGACTGTATACATGTAGATCTGGATCTGAATTAAGGGTTAGATCTGAATCTTCATATTTTGTGTCGTTTAAGAGCTATGCTCCTTCACAGGATATATTCGTGTTCGATCTAACGTTTATCAGATCTAGATCTAATTTTAGGGTTTTAGAAATTAATTAGTGAATCTGTCCTGATAGTCTATGGTTGTAGAGCTGAGCTCCTGCATAGGCTATGCTTGTCGTTATTTACATATTTGTTTCTAAAAACCTATTATCGTTGATTCATGTTTGTGACAGAAACATGTATTAGATCTGGTTAATCTTTTGCCTATTGATGATTATGAATCTGATCTATGTCATTATCCCCTAATTGCTTTCACTTATTGTTAAAACTCTCTTTTATTTAATTTCTGCTATTTTCTTTGTTTTCCACCAATCAAAAGTTAGGGATAACTTGATTGGATTTATTAATAAAATAATTTGGTCCCAGAGTTTGACACCCTCTACAACAATCCTTGTTGTTTAGGAAAGCCGAATGGATTTTACAGTTGTTTACAACTGCATAATTTGTTCGCAAACACTAGCGTGGAAATCTTCTACAGAGCCATTCCACCTAATATCCCGACTTTCAAGTCATTAAAAGTTGTCAAATCATTTCTGGACAAAGCTCTACTTTTGATATACCTCGTCGTGGATGCCACATCAGCCACAACTTCCGAGGATACTATTTATGAACAGCGGAATCGGTCTCCAGCTGCTATTTCAACCAACTGATGGGTTCCACGTGTCCAGGCTTTCCCAGAATGGCCGGACCATATCGCAACAGCCCAAGATGCATTCTCCACCTATAAATACCCCTTAGCTTAAAGAGGAAAGGGACCCTTTTGGATCTGATCTTTTTCCAATATTACTTCGGATACTTCTTTTCCACTTCTCTCAACCTCTCAAAGAGAAGAAGGGGAGAATAACCATTTTCTTTCTCTTCTTCAAACATAAAAAGCATTGTATTTGTAATCGAAAATAAAGAGAAATAATATATAAAGTGGACGTAGGCACCATCTTTTCCGATTATCTTACTTTTTACTTTTACTGCATTTTATTATCCTTACTCGTGTGTTGATTGCACGATTGGGGTTGACTGTCACTAGTGACCAACTTTTGACGTCAATAGCTATTAACCCAAGTAACCTAATAAATAAGAAAATGTGATAACCCAAGTAACATAATAAATAAGAAAATGTGATTGAACGATATATGTAGGATTATCCAAAGTGTATAGTTTAAATACAGTCACCAGAACTAGTGTTCTGACCACCTACTCAAAACATACTCGCAGGTTAGATTTGTGGCAGAGTCATGACAACTTTGGATACTGGTTAGGCAGTATTATTAATATGGTAAGGCTATACTTTGATTATTTTATATTTTATCCATTCCACTGTGAAATATTTTTCTTAGCTCTGACATATTTTATGTCTATGTCTATTCTGCAGGATACCAGAGCAAACCAATATGAGTTTCGATATATTAGAATTCTAAAAAAAATCGGTCTATCGGAATTTGGGTTGTTATATACTCATTTGTTACATTAATCATTATATCTCACATAAATGGAAGGCACGTGTCTAGACTGAGGATCGCTAGGTAATAATGAAATACGTACTCAATAGTTACATTCATCATTATATCTCACATAAATGGAAGGTACATGTCCAGTTATAAATGGAAGGCACGTGTCTACTTATAAGTTACCGAGGATCAATAGGTAATAATGAAATACGTACTCATTAGTTACATTAGTCATTATATCTCACATAAATGGAAGGCACGTGTCTAGTTATAAATTGAAGGCACATGTTTAGTTATAAATTACCGAGGATCACTAGGTAATAATGAAATACGTACTCATTAGTTACATTAATTATTATAACTCACATAAATTGAAGGTACGTGTCTGGTTATAAATTGCTGAGGATCACTAGGTAACAATGAAATACATACTCATTATTTACATTAATCATTATATCTCACATAAATGGAAGGTACGTGTCTGGTTATAAATTACTCAGGATCACTAGGTAATAATGAAACATGTAGTCATTAGTTACATTACTTATTATATTTCACATAAATGGAAGCTACGTGTCTAGTTATAAATTACTAAGAATCATTAGGTAATAATGAAATACATACTCCTTAGTTACATTAATCATTATATATCACATAAATGGAAGGCACGTGTCTAGTTATAAATGGAAGGTACATGTCTAGTTATAAATTACTGAGGATCACTAGGTAATAATGAAATATGTACTCATTAGTTACATTAATAATTATATCTCACATTTATGTGAGTTATAACGATTAATGTAACTAATGAGTACGTATTTCATTATTACCTAGTGATCCTCGGTAATTTATAACTAAACATGTGCCTTCAGTTTATAACTAGACACGTTCCTTCCATTTATGTGAGATATAATGATTAATGTAACTAATGAGTACATATTTCATTATTACCTATTGATCCTCAATAACTTATAACTAGACACGTGCCTTCCATTTATAACTAGACATGTACCTTCCATTTATATGAGATATAATGATCAATGTAACTTATGAGTATGTATTTCATTATTACCTAGCGATCCTCAATCTAGACACGTGCCTTCCATTTATGTGAGTTATAACGAATAATGTAACTAATGAGCACATATTTCATTATTACCTAGTGATCCTCAGTGATTTATAACTAGCCACGTGCCTTCCATTTATGTGAGATATAATGATTAATGTAACTAATGATTACGTATTTCATTGTTACCTAGTGAACCTAAGTAATTTATAACTAGACATGTGCATTCCATTTATAACTAGACACGTGTCTTCCATTAATGTGAGATATAATGATTAATGTAACTAATGAGTACGTATTTCACTATTACCTAGTGATCCTCAATAATTTATAACTAGACATGTGCCCTCCATTTATGTTAGATATAACGATAAATGTAACTAATGAGTGCGTATTTAATCATTACCTACTGATCCTCTGTCTAGACACGTGCCTTACATTTATGTGAGAAATATTGATTAATGTAACTAATGAGCATGTATTTCATTATTACCTAGTGATTATCAGTAATTTATAACTGGACACGTGTTGTTACTTACTGAATTCGGCGAGCCTCCGAAGAGATGGAAGAACGCGGATTGTAAGAGAACATGGCGCATCAGAACACAAACAGGAGAATATTTCATTGCTATTACAACAATTTACATCAGATTACAAGAATATATCAGAGTATGAATAAATATTACACAATGGAAATACAATATCGGAGATTTAATTTACAAAATAGCGGAAAACATAATACATGAATATAATGTGCAGGGGAGAACATCAACTACCACAACGGAAAGAAATACATGGATACAAAGCTTTTCGAATATGACTCCAGCCGTAATCCAGGATCCTGTGAAAAGAAATAGCTACAAACCAAAACTACTAGCTGCTCGTGTGGAAAATATGGGCACTTAGAGTTTAGGTAGAGACAATAAACTCCGAGTCAGTTGTGGGACTGGTGTGAGAACTTAAAACAGTTATTACAACTTTAATCTAAAAGTGGAAAAATCATGGGACCATGCCATATGAAACAGAACAAGTTTACTCCACATGAATACTAGTTTAAAACATAAAACAACGTAATGCTTTTTGAAAAATGAAGCTATTATAAGACTCAGGTCCCATCACAGAATGCAAATACAAACCAGAGGATAGAGTTTTACCTTATAATAGCCTAATATTCTTGATACGCTTTAAAACAAATCATTTTGATATTACTATAAGTGCATAGTGTCAAAATAACTTCAAATATAAATGTATCAATCATAAACGGCATAGTACCCTATCCTACTATGTCGCCATATAGGTTTACAACTAAAACTGATAAGTCGCGTACTGGAAATTGGATTTCCATCATGAGTCAAGGCAAGGGATGTCTCCTTACCGGTTTCTGGCCATCTCTAGTGGGATGCCTAGAATCAACACACGTGACCCTTGGATCTTGCAGGGCCGGTCCATACTTACTTTTGTGGATTGGTTATTCCTGAATAATATGTTTCCCGGTCCTATCGGACCTATCACTTGAGCCTTTTAGTCGGCTCTATATCTGAGGTGCCTCGCAACCTATCAACCACATAAGTAAAAATATTTAGGCTCCATACCATGACACCACTTCTAGCTAGAAAGAAACGCATGCACTCCCTGTTGTCCCTAATCCCGTTTCTAACTCATACCGAGGTGTGAGGCTCACGAATTAACACGATACACAAAGCTATGCTACTTAAAGTCATGCTTTGATCATCATCCACAAGGCCCTGCTTTTCAGCAAAAGCCTTGATCATTTACATCTTACCATGCCACATTGTCAATCCATGCAATAACATCGATTTCTTCCAACATATAACCTCTAAGCTCGTACGTCTTAGAGAAGGGTGTTAGGAAAGAGAATAAATTCTCCGCCACCAAACAGATATATATACTTAGCAGAGATCAACGAATATAGCGCACAATACAATGTCAGTCATAATCCGTTTACAAGTTCATTCTGGGTCTGAACGAAACCAAAGGCACCTTATTTCTCATCCCATATGTCCAATACAGGAAAGTGGTCCTCACATACCCGTTCGATCTCCAAGTACATCTGGACGATCACTACTTATTAAGTCGTCTTGGATGTACATCCCAATCAAGACGTCAGTAATCATCCAAACGATGTGAAGACCTCTGGTCTTCCACCACCATCTTCAAATCTTCGACTTAGTCGTCGTATCAGTTATCCAGAATGGGCTAAACCCGGTCTTTCTGAATAACTCGTATATTTTACAATCAGGTACTATAAAAACAAATCATACGCCTCATTCCAATCCATAATATTCTTGGAAATCATTTCAATTTTTTTATAATATCTCTTCACAACTTAAACCAAATAAATGTTTATCAACAAATCGGGATTAACGAGCCTTACCAAAGTAATCAGTTATTTTATTTTTCCAATCCCAACCTAATCATCCCTTGGAGCAAAACTGGTAGTACTCCATATCTAATACCCATTGTGTTATCGGTAAAATTAATTACCATTTCACATTTCAAATCTAATTAAAGATTTAACTATCGCATGGAGTAAAACTTGTGGTACTCCATATCTCGATGATTTCTTGAATTCGATAAATTTAATTACTTCATTCACATTTCAATTTATTTCATCAAATTGGAAAATTTCACTTTGGAAAATTCTCATTAAATCTTAGTTAAGAGATTTATAAATTCCAATTTCATAACATAAGATGCACAAGATAAATTGTGCATTTCTGCTCAGGTCAGACGTCTGACATAAAATGCACAGACGTCTGATCTTATAGGGTAAGATTTCCCGAGAGTTTTGATAAATGTCTGACCCCCTTTGAATAAACGTCTGTTTACAAGGAAAAATGTTCCCGAGAGTTTGTATAGACGTATGGCCATATATGGTCAGACGTCTTAGCGGAAGCCATACCCTTTTTTCTTTTAGCCTGAACAGACGTCTGACACCCCTATGGGCAGACGTCTGTTTGTAGGGAAAAGATATTCTCGAGAGTTTACTTAGGAAAAAACTCTATAAATCTTAATTAAAAGATTATAAGTTCCAAATCATACCTTCACCGTTAATTGTGTTTAAGAACTAATGTCATTTAAAACACCATTCACGAAGAACCCAAAATCCACTTTCATTTAATTCCAATTTTAATCATTAATTGGAAAATCTCTTTAAATCTAAATGAAAAGATTTACTCTATTCTCAAATTGGTTTAAGAATGGTATTATTAAAGATACTATTCATGACAAACCCAAAATCCAATTTTATATTAAACACAAGACTCTGAATAGAAATCATGTTCACTTATATTCAATATCAAATTATGAAACTAACAGATATCATATTAGGAATAATGATATCTATATCTTCCAAATTCCTCAGCGATATCCGTATAATCACGGAATCCAATATCGAAATATTCCAAAGATTATTTATATACAAAGCCATTCCAATACATATGTTGAAAAAAAATTGGTTATATTAAAACCATGTCAATTCTTTATTCTAAAGAATATGTCGCTTGACATTGTTTTGTCCTATTTAAGAACTGGTACTCAGATTTATACCATTAAGTTAATAATACTTAGCGCTATTTCTAAAGTAAAAGAAATAAAAAGAAGTTTTGTGAATATATAGGAACAAAGTAAAGGAAATATAAAGGGGGTTTCGAGAATACGCTTATTTTGGAAAGATATAAGGGTTGCCTATTGTTTTCAAAGTAATGAAAACAATGACATTTGTTGAGATAAGATTTTAAATCTATGAAACGATTTTAATGAATGGTTTTGATTAAGAAGGGCCCGAGCTGCTGATGCACTTGACCATACTGTTTGATTTAATAGTTAGAAACCTGACTATCAATGAAATATCCTATTGGACTTTTGACATTTCAGTTCGAAGAGACCAGGGTGGGAACTAGACCCGAACCCACTTTAAACCGACTTTGAGTTCGAAACTAACTTGCAGGGAATAAAGATGTAGAATTGAAGACCATGGATCTTCATAAAATGGAAGAAACACTTATAATCTCTGACTTGCAACCAGAGATAGACTGTGATTCTATTATGGTTGAAAATCTATGGATTCTAAGAACTACTCCCTACTAATCCTTAGGGTGATTCCTATATAGGATTCATGTGACATCCCACATCCCTTAATGTCACCCATATGAGGATGCATTTAGTTTTTTGAAGTGTAATAAGTATAAAGTAACAACACAGAGACTAAAATTCACAAGATAGAATGTAAAACGCAACAGAAACTTTTTAAAACATTTATTATTAAATCAGTCACAACATTACAATTCAAAAAACCATGAAATCAACATCAGAAAAAAACTGTCCTATGGAAATAAAAACATCAGAGTACAAGAATAAAACCACAAAGTTCATCTCCCTTAAAAGTCATTATAATATTTATAAAGCAAGTACTAAAGCAATACATTAGGTAAGAAATCATTTGAATCCAACCTGAATCAAAACATTGAAAGTCACTATTGTGATCCTCCACCCTGAAAATCTTCGGTGAGGGAAGGAAGAGAGAAAGAAAACAAACTGGGTCAGACATAAGTCTGGCGAGCTCCAGTAATTTTTAGCATAAGCATAAGATAAAGAAGTATTCAAACAGATGAATAGTAATGGGCATGAAAATGTAGTAAAGTAGAAAACACGAAACAGGATAAGCTTCTCATTCATATCCCAAGAATTTCTGCACCAACTATCAGAATATCAAAATTAGGCTTTACCTAATTTCTACCCACTATTTGGCTTCTTATACAGGATGTGAATAACCTATGCAAGCTATGGCATTTGGGTTTATCAGTCCTGAACCCATCAACTAAAAAGATACATCCTTAATCACAGGCATTACAGCGTCTTATCTTCCTTGTTTAGAACAATGCACGCTGATGGTTCCGCCAGTACGCGCCTGTACCCACCTCATTTTGAACATATTATTATCCAAATGAGTAAAGCGTTCCCTAGCGTCTACCTTGTGAAAGACATATGATTATAACAAGGATACTGATTGATATGGGTTTCATATAGGCAAGCATTTGACACAAGTCAACCCTAGACTAGGTCCCCAAGTTAACTAGGATTTCTACGAGCCTCTAATATCTCACCGGTGGAATAGACCCAATAGCTTATTAGTCAGACAGGTTTAACTTAGCATGTCTAAGTTCATTAATAAGCTCAATATAACCTTGTGTTATATTCCTAGGTTGTAATGACATTTATAATTAAAATGTCAACTTTTTATACAACCCTTCACAAAGTAAGACAAGTTCAATGCATCGCTGCCAGAAGTTATACAGGTGCCAATTACAAGTTACTTAGTGTACAATTAAGTATATTTTATTTCAATTCACATGTTTTCGAATAACACGTTACTTAATGTATAATTAAGTACAACTTATCCAATTTACAAGTTTGCATATTCTTCCATTAGAATTTATCCTAATTTACAATCCATAATTCACCAATTCTCAATACACCCAAAATCCCCCTTTTAACATTCTTTCATATTGTTCCAATTTTTACGTAAATAAGATAGTTATGGCCTAAGCTCTCGTTGGCCTAGGCTCAGCGCAAAAACAAAGAAAATGGAGGAATTGGACTAGGCTACTTGTAAGGCTTAGACTCGGAAATGAACAAAATAAATAGGGATTGCAAGACTGTAAATAAAATAATAACAGAGAAGGGGATAAAGAAGAATACTTTGCTTATAATTAAATAACAATTGAAAAGGACTAAACAATAGACAATAAATAAAATGAACAATAACTTGTAAAAGATAAACTTATAAACACTATAATTGTCAAACTTTCAGATCTAATGTATTTTACTGCCTTAATCCTTCTTATATGAATTGTTGATCTAAAAATTATATCAAAAACTCACAAGAAAATTTTGTAGATCCAGAAAAGGCCTTTGAAAGAGAAGAAGAACAATAATATCCTTTCAGATCTGCAATTTGACAACACTCTGACTTTTCCCCAATTTTATTTTTAGAGTATAATGGAGTGGAGGCTAAGAAGATGAAGAAGAATAGGCGTGGGGAAAAAGTGAAGGGTGGTAGTCTATTTATAGGTGTGGACGGATAGTTTAGGCCATATGATATTAGGTTTTTAATCTAAACCAAAGTAGACACCTCAGCAATGCATCAGCAAAGAATTATCTAGAATCAGGCGACATTGGCCTGACACAGGCTCATGCCTGGCTCGAAGTGGGTCGACCTACCTTATATATGGGTCGACACTTGTGTTGACCCATGGGTTGACACAGGGGTCGACCCATATATAAGCTGGGTCGCCTACTTACCGTTGCTTTATTCTGATTAGTATTAATTTTCTTCTATTGTAATTTGTAACTTTGACTGATCATAACTTGTTCATTTTTACTTCGGTTTATGCAAACTAAAAGTCTATCTAAATTAGAATTTTATAAAAAAATGCAACGGTGAATCCATTTTACTTAATTCTGAATATTATTTTCATTATTACTTGATTTACTAATCTTCTTCGTATAATTATTTTTTATTAAAATTTGGGGTGTTATAATGCGGTAAAAGAGTGCTTTTGGTTCATCATGTTCTTAGATGACTTGTATGGGCGAATGTCTGATAGAGTATTTCCTAAGAATCGCGTACGTTGATTTTTTTCAAAAATACCAAGTTTGATGGCGGAGATGGCAACTTATTTTACCTTAACACCTAGAGTATATTTGTGGATGTCAATAAGCGATTTGATGGATCTGACAATGTGGCTTTTAAAGTTAATGTGTTGCTCTCTGAAAGGTAATTGTGACCTCAAGCCTCATCAACCGGAAAATGACAGAAATCGGACAGGTAGCATGGCTATGTGGGTTACTCTGATAAGGGTGTATTATCATTATCTAAAGAAAATTCAATTTTTTCTGTCACTTTTGTATTTTACAGGAAACAGTTATATGGGCCCAAATGTTGGTGATAATATATTTGGTACGCTCAAGTTGAATGAGTGGTTGGTCATGTGTGGTTGGGTTGCAAGATGTTCTTGTTGAACCCCAGTGTTTCATCTCTAGAGAACACTGATTGGGGGGTTCGTTCCATACCTTGTCATATTGAAAATCCAAACTTTAATATGAGCTGTATGTTTTTAGATGTATACCAACTATGTTGGAAAGTGAGATGCAAGCTTTCTAGCTATATTCTTATTTATTTGAGGATAGTTAGATACTATTATAATATCATTGGATTTTGATATAAAAATTGTTTTGGTTATAGTAAGGTAAAAACATGTGACATGTTTATGTTTGGTCGTGTCTTACGAGAGTTTCATTCTTTCAATGAATTTTCTAAAGTTAGGAAAGTTGGTTGTGTTGTGAATTTTATCACTAAAAGTCTTCTGATCTAACAATCTATGTGATTTTGCTTATCATAAAATGGGCTCGGTTAGGCCGAGTGCATTTTCCAGGTTGCATTATGATTTTCTTGGAGCTTCATGAGAGAAGCTGAAATCGAGACGTAAATCCTTATTTTCTAGTATAAATTATTTCCGTACTGTGAGTTGTATTGATCTAGTGCGTACTCTGATATTGTAAATCATATATATATACATACAGTTTTCTTTTAATTAAACAGTTATTGATATATTATATTTTATTCGTTCCGCTGTGGGTTTCTATTCTACTCTGATTCTGTAGTGTGTTAATATTATTATTCTATTGTAATATTTCTTTCTTTCCTCACCCTCTAATTTCTTTCTTTTAACTATCTGGGTTTTTGATACTTGGATTTCATAAGTTAATATACGATTAGTTATTGTTGTTGAAATTCAAGCATCGAATTCCTCTGGTCGTTACACAATCTGTATCCAAGATATGTTGTTTAATCGAGTAAACAATGAAATGCAAATGACATGCGGATGGAAAATCTGGTCGGGTACTTGTGGATGTAAAAGATGACCGGATTACAAACCTAATCAGGTACCTATGGATGTAAAAGAGAACCGGACTCCAAACCTAATTGTATACCTATGAACGTAATGGACAAGCGAATTCCAAATATAATCAAGTAGAAATAGAATTTGATTTGTATTGAAGATATAATGCTAAATTGATCAAAGCATGGAATGCAAAAGACGTCTAGATGAAAACCTAATCGGTTACCTACTAACGTAAAAGGTGACTGGATTCCAAACCAAACTGGTACTTATGGATGAAAAGACAAATAGATTTTATTCCTATCGGGTAACCACGGATTTAATAGATAACTGATTTACAAATCTAATTAGGTACATATAGAAATTGATCTATACCAAAGATATATTATAAAGAGGATCAAACCATGAAATGCAAAAGACATACGGATGCTAAACCTAATCGAGTACTTATGGACGTAAAGGCAATCAGATTCCAAATCTAATTGGGTAACAACGGTTGTAATAAACAACAGAATTCAAAACCTAATGGGGTACATATGGAAATCGACTTGTGCGCATTGTATGTAATTGAACAAACAATGGAATGCAAAATACATCCAGAAGGAAAACCTACTTGGGTACATATGGACTAAAAATCGAAGGATTTCAGACCCAACGGGGATCTACAGATGTAAAAGACAACTGAATTCCAAATCTAATCAGGTACCTATGAATGTGGTTGACAAACGAATTCCAAACCTGATCAGGTACATATGGAAATCGATTTACATTGAAGATATATTGTTAAACTGATCGAATCGTGGAATGCAAAAGACAATGGGATTAAACCCAGTCAGGTACCTATGGACGTTAAAGGTAATCAAATTTCAAGCCTAATCTGTACCTAAGGATGTAAAAGACAACCAAATTCCAAACCTAATCGGGTATCAATGGATGAAATAGACAATCGAATTCCAAACCTAATCGAATACAAATAGACATAAATTTGTACACAAGATATATTGTTTAGCTTAGCAAACAATGGGATGCAAAAGACATCTGGATTACAAACCTAATTGTATACCTAGTGAAGTAAAAGACATTCGGATTTCAAACCTAATCTAGTATCTATGAATGTGTAGACAATCGCATTCTAAACCTTATTGGGTACTTATGGATGGAACAGACAATCGAATTCCAAACCAAATCGGATACATTTGAAAATCGATCTATACCCAAGATATATGGTCATACCAATCAAACAATGGAATGCAAAAGACAACTAGATTCCAAACGTAACCAGACACCTATGGATGTAAAAGACAACTTGATTCTAAACTTAAGCAGGTATCCATGTGTGCAGACGATAACCAGATTCCAAACCGAATTGGGGACCGATGGATGTAATAAATAACCGAATTCCAAATCTAATCGGGTACACATAGAAGTTGATTTGTGCAAAAAAGATACATTGTTTAACCAAGCAAACTGTGGATTGAAAAAGACAGCCTGAAGCAAAACATAATCGGGTACTTATGGATGTAAAAGGTGTCAGATTAAAGACCTAATCGAGGAAGTATAGATTAAAAGACAATTAGGTTTGAAACATAATCGAGTACCCATGGATTTAAAAGACAACCGGATTCCAAACCTAATTGAATACTATGGAAATCGATTTTTCCCACGATATATTGTTTAGCCGAGCTAACCATGAAATACAAAGGACATTTGGATGCCGAACCTAATTGGGTACCTATGGGTGTAAAAGACGACCGAATTCCAAACCTAGTCGGATACCTATGGATGTCAAAGACAATCGGATTACAAAATTAACTGAGTACATACGTAAATCAATTTATACCTAAAGTATATTGTTGAACCGATCAAATCATGTAATGCAAAAGACATCTGAATGATAAACCTAATTGGGTACCTACGGATGTAAAAGACGATCAAATTTCAAACCTAGTCAGGTATCTAAATATGTAAAAAAACAAATGGATTCCTAACATAATCGGGTACCTATAGATGCAATAGACAATCGGATTTCAAACCAAATCAAATACATTTGGAAATTAATTATATCAAATGTACATTGTTTAACTGAGAAAACACTGAAATGCAAAAGACATCAGAATGACAAACCTAATCGAGAAACTATGGACGTAAAAAACGACAAAATTCCAAACCTAGTGGGGTACATATGAATGTAAAAGACAACTGGATTTCAAATCTAATTGGGTACCTATGGATGTAATAGACAACCAAATGCCAAACTAAATCTGATACATATGGAAATCGATTTGTACTCAAGATACATTGTTATATCGATCAAACCATTGAATGCAAAAGACAACTAGATTCCGAACTAAATCAGTACCTGTGGATGTGAAAGACAAATGGATTCCAAACCAAATCGGGTACTTATTTATATAAAAGACCACCGAATTCCAAACCTAATCCAGTAGCTATGGATGTAATACAAAACCGAATACCAAACCTAATTGGGTGCATATGGAAGTCGATCTATACCAAAGATACATTGTTTTATCGAGCAAGCCAAGAAATGCAAAAGACATACGGATGCTAAATTTAATCAGGCACATATGGATATAAAAGGCTATCAGATTCCGAACTTAATCGGGTGGCGTAAAAGACAATCGGGTTTCAAACCTAATCAGGTACTTATGGATTTAAAAGACAACCGAATTTTATCCTAATAAGATATATATAAAAATGGATTTATGTCCAAGATATATTGTTTAACCGAGCAAATCATGAATGTTAAACGCATTTAGGTGCCAAACCTAATTGGGTACCTACAAATGTAAAAGACGACCGGATTCCAAAGCTAATCAAGTACTTATGGATGTAAAAAACCAACTTGATTACAAACCTAGTCAGGAACTTATAGAAAAGATCCTTACCCAAGATATATTGCTTAATCGAGCAAACCACAAAATGCGAAAGATATTTATATGATAAACCTAATCAGGTAACTATGGACGTAAAAGACAACCAAATACCAAACCAAATCGGGTACCTATGAATGAAAAAAAAAACAGGACTACAAACCTAATTGGGTACCAGATTAGGTTATCATACTGTCATATAATATTCCATAATTATTATTTTCACTAAAAGATAATGTGAGTTTTTATTTAGCATTTTCAATGTTAATTGTTTAAAAATTGATTATCACTAACTTCCATCATCGACGCATATATACACTTGGTTAAAGGATTAATTATGACTTTGCTAATATTTAAACTATAAAATATAGATTGATTGTCACTAACTTTTTTCATCTACTCTTCCATCATCGACACCTATCTACACTTAGTTATAGGTTTAGTTATGACTTTGGTAATATTTAAACTATAAAATATAGAACGGAAATTATAAAATATAAACTACAAATGATAAAATATAAAATATAAAATATAAAATATAAAACATAGAACATAAAATGTAAAATATAAAATATAATTAACCTAAAAGTTAAATTAACAAATAATAAAAACAACAATAATAACAAAAAAGAAATGGCGAACTACTCTTCGTCATTTCCCACAGCCAATTTTGACTTCGTCGTGTCTTCACCATTTCCCACCTCAGATCCGCCGCCTCCCCCATTCCGCCTCCTCCTATCCTGCCGCCTTCTCATTAACCTAATCTGATTCCCTTAGCCTCTTACCAAACCAAGAAATGGATGGACCTCTATGCATCTAAACCAAGAAATGTCGAATCCTTTGCGCTGCCACCAATCAAGCCGGTTTTCTCTGGGAAATCCCTTGTGCCTACTGAGGATATTCTTTCTCCTGCAAGAAACATCTAGAGTGAAGACTTGGTTGGCTTTTACTTAGACGAACCGCTCACCTACAGTACTGTAATCACATAGCTGAAGAAACATTGGAAATCAAGGGGACAAGTAAAGGTAGAATTGATTGGTACTATGTTCTTTTTCCACTTTGCATTGCCTGATGACTATGATAGAATTATCCAGTCAAATTCGGTTAAAATACGAAATAAGGTTTTTATACTAAAACCATGGGATACTGGAATTAGTAACAGCTGCTCTACAATTCGAAATGTACTTGTCTAGATAAAATTGTTCAGCATTCCCTCTTTAGCTTGGTCAAAAATTGGTATTTGTTGGTTAGCCACTAGAGTAGGAAGATTTTTATGCATGGATGAAAATACTGAGAAAATCAATAGGCTAAATTTTTTCAAATGCATCGTTGAAGTAACACCCAAACACTGATGAATTCTCACTGCAACTTCCGAATGGAGCTAAACAAATAGTAAAAGTTCTTTATCTCTAGAAACTACCACTATGTACTGTTTGTAAAGCTTTTGGTCATAGTCTAGAAGGATGTGAGAAATCGGCTACAAAAACTGATGCACCCAACAAAATAAATAAAGATTATGTTAGAAGTATTGAAGCTGAGCCAAATAATTTATATAAAACTAAGATAACTGATAAGAGACAAAAGAAATATTTTTTCTTTGGGAGAAATCAGACTTAAAAGAGTGCATAACTCCAATCGAACAGTTAGACAGACAAGGCAAGAGACGATTGTGTAGGAGGACAAAGATGCATATGGTTTTGAAAGGCAAGCAGATAACGAGAGTGAGTTTGTAGAACCAGTAAATATACCAATTCCTCAATATGACTTAAATAATGTGAGGATTGGACCAGTTTAAGTACAATTTGGTGTATCATTGCGGAATATTGTTGTGACACCATGCAATTATACGAATACAGAGTATGGTGATTGGTGGGAGTGACATTGAAATAGAAGAAGTGGATTTGAGAAATAATGATGATGTTGTCCAACAAATAGGATATATTGGCATGAATTAGAATCCCATAACTTTTGGAGATGAGTCTAGTTACAACAAGTCTTTAGACAGTGATGAAATAAGCAAAATTAACAAAGTGATAGTTGTAACACCCCGTAATTTTATAACATTAAAATTCACAAATTAAAGTCTACTTAATTTTCAGAAGAAGAATTAAGTAAAACGGGTTGCGCCATTGCATTCGTCTCGGAATTCTGCTTGAGATAGAGTCTGAGTTTGCGTATAACGGATAAAGTATGAAGAAGTTATGGAGGTTAGAAGATTTGATTTTAAACTAGAAATTAAATTAATAACAAATAAATCGAAATCAAAATTCAAATAGCAGATGGGAGGCTGGCGGGAAATTTCCAACCAAAGGGTGTCGACCCCCTTAGGGGTGTCGACACAGGTGTCGACCCCCCCTATAGGGGTCGACCCTACGAGCTGATGTGGACAATGACGAATTTTTGTGTTTTAGGGCTACGTAGCAACTTCTGATTGGCTGAGTCGGGTGTATTTCGGATTTGGTGGGTTTAGATGGAAGTTAACCTAATCCTAAGGCCCTAATTAACTCATTACACCTATATAAACACCACTAGACCTAAACCCTAATTCATTAATCTAAGTAATAGCACCTCCATGCTGCAAAACTCAAAATTGATCTAGCCTCCACCCTAATCAATCAAATTCAAGTTAAAAGACAACAATCAACGCCTACATCAACAAATAGCTAATCAACTCCAGAAATCAGAATCCAGAATCGTTCTCTTCTTTCTAAAACCTCGATTTGTGAGTTCATGTAGCTTTCACAAGATAATTTAACTAAAGTAACGGTGTTAAGGTTATGAACTGAATCATATGCTTATGCCTGTAATGGATTTCACCAAGTTTGCAAGTTTATCACCTTTTAGCTAAACCTATCATATGCCTATCTATGTTCATATGCTATTCATGTTCATATGTCACCTATGTTCATATGCATGTTATGTTCATATGTTTATGCCTGTTTTGACTCTCTTCCCTCTCCTTTTCCTTTTTCCTTTTATGAGGTTAGGCCACCTTCGAGCCTAACCATACTTCATTGAATTATGCGAACAAATACGTGGGAACGACGGGGAAAGTTTGGTAAATTGTATAATATGTAATTTGGCCTAAATTGTGATAATTGGTAATTGGGCATAAATTGATGATGGCCATAGTTGGGCAAAATTGTATATAACATGAAATATTGAAGTTTGGCATAATTGGGTTTGGGTGTAAAATTGGCATAACCTATAAACTTGAGATTATAGGCATAAAGTGACTATAATTTTGCACATAAATTTGGGTTGGAATCTATGGGTAAACGGGGAATCACTATAAACCTAATTTGTATGAACTTAGGATAATGAACGACTATGACACGAGGTTAGATAGGTTTGTGGTGTAAGCCTGCCCGGAGCTGCCCGGCATGTCCAACAACCACAAACGGTATCTAATGTGAGTGGTCAAAGGCATAAAATTAGATGCGTAATAAGCCAAAGACACGAGGTTAGATAGGTTTGCGGTGTAAGCCTGCCCAGAACCGCCCGGCATGTCCAACAACCGCAAACGGTGTCTAATGTGAGAGGTCTTGCAGGATTACGGTTATAATGAACTAAAGAACACTTAACCTAGACATGTAGTTGACATGGAAATATTGTGGGGTTAAGTGGGAATTCCTAGTGGGGACCAAGCTTAGGACGGAAGCTTGTGTCAAGTGTGGGGAACCTTTTCAACCAATAACCGCTTTAGTATCTAAGTAGCTCGAACTAGGTCGAGGACGAGACACGCTTACTTGGGTTGATTGTAAGAGGTCAACTAAAGGATAGTGGTGGCAGTGCAAGTCCAACGGGGTCATGTGTGTGCATGGGTCCGGGCTGGTAGGTAAGACGTTGTTGCATCGTATAGGTATAAGTCGTGCCTTCTAGTTGTATCGGGTTGCCACTTTAGGGAGTGATACACCCTACTATGGTACCAGCACGGGTATCTACGAGTTAGGGAGCCGATCGAATGGGGCAGGGTAGTGGGTACACTTAGTGGGGATAGGAGCAGGCGGCACCTATGACAACAGCTAGGGGTACACGAGTGACTACCATTATTACTATTATTACCATCTTTATGGTTGTGTAAGTGGGGTCATATCTTTTTGTAGGTTAGTGCGGTACACTGCATAGCTTGCAGTAGTTAGGAGCGCAATCGTTGTTGAAGCTTTCTTACCTTATTTACCTTGCCACCTATGTTATGTTACAGTCTTCTCTTATATCCAGTTTATGTTCTTATCATATTGCTTTACTGATTATATTGTTAAAGTTTACTAGACTCGCCAGACTTTATGCCTGACCCTCTTTGTTTCGCCCCTTTTCTTTCCTTTCCCCCCAGGTTCTTAGGGTGGGAGTGCTTAAGTTTGATTCGGACTTTCCTGCTTGAAGTGCTAGAAGTAATGCTTGGCTTTGTAACTCTTCATATGGCATGGTGGATTGGGGATTATGATTTTAGAAACTATATACTCTGATGGCTTTTGTACAAGACTGATATTATGTACTTGGTTTTATTTTTAGTAAGATGGGTTTTGAAGATGTAACCAAACTTGTTTTTGTTTCTGCTGCAATAAAGTTATAAAATTTTCATGTACTCTTTTAATCTGTGTTGTAATATTCTATTCGGTTTACTTAAACGCTTCACGAAACTTAATGCATTCCCTTAGTGAGTGACATTAACGGACGTGAGGTGTTACACGTGGCATCAGAGTTGAGGGTTACCAGAACAGATAAAAGATTTTGAAAAACGTTTTCAAAAGTATTTTTGGAAAGAAGTATTTTCAAGAAACATGACTTTAAGAGAGTATTTTAAAAGAAAAAGTTTTTATGAAAAACATAATCCCCAATAGCCATATATCTATCTTTCGAATCTCCATTTTGAATCTTTCCCTTTCTTTTCAGCATGACTGATCAAACCGAAATACCCGAGGGCATACAGATACCAGCTTGGTTTAAAAGGTATCTGGAGACAAGGGCTAACGCCGCAGGACCAGCAGACGCTCCTCCTCCTCCTCCTCTTCCACCTGCTCCTCCTCCTCGTGTAGACTCTTTTTCGAAGATATGCAAGGACTTCCGTGCGATGGGCGGGAAACCATTTAATGGAACTGAGACATTTGTTGAGGCTTGGAATTGGCTCAAGGAAGTGGAAGATCTATTAGGTATCTTTGAGATAGATGATGGGAGGAAAGTTCAATCGGCTACTTGGTTGATGAAGGATGAAGCTTATTTTTGGTGGGAATCCACGGATAAGATTTTGCTTGGGCCTGATATGGTTAGAGAAACTTCGGAGAAGATAGAACTGATTCGAAGACGCACGAAGACGGCACAGGATAGGCAAAAATCATATGCTGATAAGAGAAGGACTGATCTTGAGTTCGATGTTTGAGACATGGTCTTTATCAAAGTATCACCGTTGAGGAATGTGGTTCGCTTTGGAGCTGTAGGGAAATTGGCACCAAGGTTCGTAGGGCCATTCCCCATTACAGAGCGAATTGGACAGATGGCCTACAGAGTACGGTTGCCTGAGAAGCTAAGTGGCGTGCACGACGTATTTCACATGTCACATTTTAGGAAGTGTTTACATGATACTGCGGAAGTAGTAGAGCCTAGTATGCTTAGAGAAGTGGGAGTAGAGCGAGATGCCATAATTAGACGAGCTCCTACATGCATCCTTGGATCAGAGGTCAAGAAGTTGCACAACTGAGAGGTTAAGTTGGTAAAAGTTCAATGGGGAGAAGATCAAGGAGACATGACTTGGGAGACGGAAGACAAGATACGTGCGTTATACCCTTTCCTTTTTGAGGGTATGTTCTTAACTCCTTTTTCTACCTCTTTGTTTGTACTTGTTCTACCACTTAGGGTATCCTCTCGAGTATATCTTCGGTCTTTAGGTAGAGTCCTATGGTTGTAAACATGTGTTTGAGACATGTTATGTTTTGTGGATGCAAATGTTTGCTAGTGGTTTCTCGTGGATGAATTTACACACACTTTAGGCACTTAGATCGGCTTAGTCACTTCATATTGCATACGCATATATTTGTTTACTACTTGAAATATTATGTGCTATCACATGGATGTTGCATTTGAGTGAATGTTTGTGCACTCATGTAGAAATTATAGTGCATTAGGAATAATTGCATACATATTGGATTCATGACACTAACATAATTCACATTAAGGAGGTCAACTGAATCAGTAGACCGCCTGATCTTTGCATTAGATAAGGAACATACACACACACTTTAGCATATGTTCATATAGGATTAGAAATATTTTAAGGACAATGGATGTTTGTGGGTGATGGTTGAGTAGATGGATGATTGGATGGTAGGATACATTCTTCTTAACTTGAAGATTTCGAGGACAAAATCTTTTAAGGAGGGGAGAATGTAACACCCCGTAATTTTATAACATTAAAATTCACAAATTAAAGTATATTTAATTTTTAGAAGAAGAATTAAGTAAAATGGGTTGCGCCATTGCGATCGTCTCGGAATTCTGCTTGAGATAAAGTCTGAGTTTGCGTAAAATGGATAAACTATGAAGAAGTTATGGAGGATAGAAGATTTGAGTTTAAAGCAGAAATTAAATTAAATACAAATAAATCGAATTCAAAATTCAAACAGTAGAAGGGAGGCTGGCAGGAAATTTCCCGCCAGAGGGTGTCAACCCCCCTAGGGGTGTCGATACAGGTGTCGACCCCCCTGTAGGGGTCGACCTCTGCGAGCTGATGTGGACATTGATGATTTTTGGTGTTTTAGGGCTACGTGTCGACTTCTGATTGGCTGAGTGAGGTATATTTTGGATTTGGAGGGTTTAGATGGAACCTAAACTAATCCTAAGGCCCTAATTAACTCACTACACCTATATAAACACCCCTAGACCTAAAACCTAATTCATTAATCTAAGTAATAGCGCCTCCATGCTGCTAAACTCAAAATTGATCAAGCCTCCACCCTAATTAATCAAATTCAAGTTAAAAGACAACAATCAACGCCTACATCAACGGATAGCTAATCAACTCCAGAAATCAGAATACAGAATCGTTCTCTTCTTTCTAAAACCTCGATTTGTGAGTTCATGTAGCTTTCACAAGATAATTTAACTAAAGTAATGGTGTTAGGGTTATGAACTGAATCATATGCTTATGCATGTAATGGATTTCACCAAGTTTGCAAGTTTATCATCTTTTACCGAAACCTATCATATGCCTATCCATGTTCATATGTTATTCATGTTCATATGTCACCAAGGTTCATATGCCTGTTACGTTCATATGTTTATGCCTGTTTTGACTCCCTTCCCTCTCCTTTTCCTTTTTCTTTTTATGAGGTTAGGCTACCTTCATGCCTAACCATACTTCGTCGAATTATGCGAATAAATACGTGGGAACGATAGGGAAAGTTTGGGAAATTGTATAATATGTAATTTGGCCTAAATTATGATAATTGGTAATTGGGCATAAATTGATGATGGCCATAGTTGGGCAAAATTGTGTATAACATGAAATATTGAAGTTTGGCATAATTGGGTTTGGGTGTAAAATTGGCATAACCTATAAACTTGAGATTATAGGCATAAAGTGACTATAATTTTGCACATAAATTTGGGTTGGAATCTATGGGTAAACGGGGAATCACTATAAACCTAATTTGTATGAACTTAGGTGTGACGGCAAGGAATTTCGCTCGGTCCGAATCAGTCGCTAAACCGACCCAGACCGTTCGAAAACGCCCTATCGTTTGAGAACACGACAAAATAGAACGCATACAGAAGAACATTTCATTGTATATTACAACAATGCATCAGATTACAAGAATACACAGAGTATAAACGAATAATATTACACAGAAATATCAGAGATTTAAATTACATTTAAATACATAGCAGCGGAAAATAATACAATACACAACTAGAAGGAGATATACGGATACAAAGCTTTCCGGATATCGTTCCAGCTGTAACCCAGGATCCTGTGAATATAAATCTGCAAAACCAGAACTACTAGCTGCCCGTGTCAAAATAAGGGCACCCAGAGTTTAGGTTAAAACAATAAACTCCAGGTCAGTCATGTGACTGATGTGAGAACTAAAACAGTTATTAATCTTTATTTTAAAAGTTAGGTAAATCAAGGGACCACGCCGTATAACACGGAACGGGTTTCCTCCCAAGAATACCAGTGCATAAAACAAACAGCGCAATGTTAAATAAAGAAAAATGAAGCTGTTATAAGACCCAGGTCCCATCACACAATGCAACGCAGCCGAGGATAGGGTTTTCCCTTATAACAGCCAAAGAATGCTTGATACTTTTAAAACAAATCGTTTGATACTATTATAAGTGCATAGTGTATAAAACAACTTCAAATCATAAGTATCAATCATAGGCGGCATGAGCGCCCCATCCCACTATGTCGCCATACTAGGTTCTACAAATAAAACCGCAAATGTCGCGTATTTGGAAATTGGATTTCCATCTATGAACCGAGGCAAAAGATAGTCCTCAACCGATTCGAGACTGCCTAGTCCGAGCCTCAGGAACTGCCGCAACTGCCCCATGGAGCGACAGGGCCGGTCCACCGATGTGGATTATTATGCCTGAACACTACGTTTCCCCGCCCTTTGGGGCGTAAATGAGCCAACTAAATGACTCCATCGGTTCGAGAACGACCGATCAATCCGAGGCGCCTCGCAACAGCAACAAACACATAAGTCAAACTCGTCAGGGCGTGTAAAACCACTGACGCCACTTCTAACCAGGAAGAAACGTATGCCCTCCCTGAGGTCCGTCTCCCGTTTTTGATTCATACCGGGTGTGAAACTCGCGAAGTAAACGTTACACAAAGCTACGCCACAAAGGCCGTGCTTTGATCATCACCACAAGACTTTGCTTTTCAACAGAAGCCTTGATCATTTGCCACTTAGGCTTGCCACACAGGCAATTCACTCCATGCGTTTGATATCCATCAATATATAACCTCTGAGCTCGTACGTCTCAGAGAAGGGCGTTAAGCAAGAGAATAAATTCTTTGCCGCCAAACAGATATATATTTAATAGAAATCAACCACACAGACTAAAATCCAATGTCAGACACACAGTCCATTTACAAGTCCGTTCTGGGTCTGAACGAAACCGGAGGCACCTAGTACCCCGCATATCCATCGATCTCCAAGTACGTCTGGACGATCACTAACTGTTTCCATCTTCTTGGGTGTACAGCCCAATCAAGATCATCAGTAATTACCCAAACGACGTGAAGACCTCCGGTCTTCGACCATCGTCTTCATCTTCGACTTATCGTCGTATCAGTTATTCAGAATGGGATAAACCCGGTCTTTCCGAATAACTCGCGTATATTTAAAATAAGTGTTACACAAACACAACATACGCCTCATTCCAATTCATCAGTCACTAACCGTAAATTAATCAAGAGAATAACTTCCCAAATATTAACCCCGAAGGCCGAAACCAACATCAGATCAATATCCAGAAAACCATTCTGCTTGGCTAACTGACAGTTAGATTCTAATTTTCTTAACTCCTTTAGGTCTAAGAACTGTATTATTGAAGATACCGTTCACGACAACCCAAAATCACATTTCATTAATGATCGAGTTAAAGAACGAGTGTTATTTAAAACACTGTCCACGATAAACCCAAAAATCAATATCAATTCAATTCCAATTAAACATTATTTGATTGGTACACTTCATTAAATCTAAATAAAAAGATTTAATCTTTTCTCCCCTGGGTTCAAGAACAGTGTTAATGAAGACACCATTCACGACAAACCCAAATCACATTTGATATTAAATACAAGGCTCTGAATAGAAAATATCCCGGCTTATATTCAATATCAAATTCTACGATTAACAAATGTCGTATTGGAAATAACGATATAAATATATATATCTTTCAAATTTCCATAACAACATCTGCATAATCCCGAATTCCACCATCGAAATATTCCGAAGACAATTTCGATTCAAATCCACTCCAATGCAATCATTGGAAATTCTGGTTATTTTCAAAACCATTTCAAATCCAATTTATTTATTTAAAAATAAATAGAATTATAATTCTAGTTCAAAACTAGTTCATTTCGATAAAAATCTATTTTTATCTTTTCAAATATGGAGTTTTTCATCCCAATTCTTTCTAAATCATTTCTTATGATTTTACACAAATTATTACTATTTTTAATAATTTTATCAAGGCCCGTACAGTCGATTTCCATCAACGGTCATCGAACTGCACTTACAGCGACCTTTTTCAAATTTGATTTGGACATAATTCCAAATCCAACCGTTAGATTTCTAATTTCTAATATTCGTTAGAAAGCTCTTTTCGATACGAACCCAACGGTTCCGGTTTTAGGAGAATCCGACGGTCGGACCTCCCGTAATGTCCGTTTGAAATAAATGGTCGAAATTTACGAACTGCCGCGGCGCGGCGCGTTCTATTCAGGCCATTATATTATATATATAATATATAATATATATTTCGTCGATTTCTATTTAAAACGAATTATATAAATAGTTTTAAATTCGTTTCAAAAGCAATTTCAACTTCCTTTTCAATTCAAATCAAAATTGAATTCTTCTTTATAAATTCGTTTTAAAATTCATTTCTATTCAATTCAAATTTCAATTCAATTTGAATTCATTTCAATTCGCTTTCAATTCAATTTGAATTCATTTTCAATTCAATTCTTTCGAAATCGTTTTCAATTCAATTCATTTCGAAATCGTTTTCAATTCAATTCATTTCGAAATCGTTTTTAATTCAATTCATTTCGAAATCGTTTTCAATTCAATTCATTTCGAAATCGTTTTCAATTCAATTCATTTCGAAATCGTTTTCAATTCAATTCATTTCGAAATCGTTTAAAATCGATATAAATATCGTTCACGTCAAAATGGCGTCAATCTAATCAACACGGCTTCATAAATTTCTATTTTCAAATATTCTATTTCAAATATTTCTTTTTCAAAATAGTTGTTATTATCAAAATATTTCGTTCAACACATGACCAATCTCAATGGATGAGTACTGTCAACACATGAACTTTTATTTTATAATATTCTTAAAGATGTAAATTTTATTACTAAAATATTTCGTTCAACACATGACCAATCTCAATGGATGAGTACTGTCAACACATGAACTTTTATTTTATAGTATTCTTTATTTTTCAAATTGGAATGAGGCCCAATCAATTACCATATAAAGTTAATTATATGGATTTTCATGCATTACACACATATAATAGCATTGAAAAATAATCAACCATCAACCAAAGTGCACTACACTGTATAAGCATCAAATATAGATATCTAACGCTTATAACAGCCTGTCAATCAATCGATCGACATATTTAATCAATCAGGATGAGTGAACTTCAAATTTCATCCCAACACCCGTGTGGGGTTTCAAAAAATCAAACACATATTTTATTTGTGCAGTTGGGCGATGTGTAAAATTTATCGTCCCAATCAATGTCATTCAAATGGGTGTACATAAACAAACCATGCGGTTTATAAATGAATATTTTATTTTATCCACTTCACGTTAAAAATTATATTTTTAACGATAAAACATTTTATTTCAACCTATGAATTTCTATTCAATTCATTTATTCAATAAAATGATATTTTTATATTTCTAACTTATTTTAGAAAATTTCGGCGGCATAACGGCACGATACTAGAAACGGGACAAGGCCTAGCCTTATCCCCGGTCTAGTGAAGGCCCACGCCATTCACACATCAATCAAATCCATTCACTTCACCAAACAATTCAATTTCATTTCAAATAATCTAACTAACTATTCATCCAAACAATTTAACAAACAAGCCATCCATGGTCTGTGGATGACGGGTGTCGGGTGCTACTAAGCACCGTCTGCATCCTAGTATATATATAACTAGAAAAATTAAATTGAAAGGTGAGAAGTTCTCACCGATTAGCTAAACCCAACGCCTCGACTCTTCATATGTAGGAAATCTTCGCCATTGTTTGTCTTTCGTCGCTTTCGTCATCCGTATTCGCTACATATATAAAAATCACATTTTTATATTCTCTATTATATAAAAATCAAATTTTTGTAATGACACTTCATATATGTAAAAATCGGATTTTTATCGCTACTTTCAATATGTAAAAAAAATCGAATTTTTATCGCTACTTCGTTATAAAAATTATATTTTTATAGCACTACTTCTTATATGTAAAAATAGAATTTTTTTATCGCTACTGTATACATAAAAATTGTATATTTTTATAACACTTCTCATATACATGAAAATTATATATATTTTACTTTACCGTTTAAATAATAAAAATCCTACCTTTCTATTTGTAAAAATCATACTTTTCCTATATAAAGATTCAAACTTTTCTAATATAAAAATTCAAACTTTTCTATTATAAAGATTCGAACTTTTCTAAAATAAAGATCCGACCTTTCTATTATTAAAAATATAAACTTTTTTTCTTCTAAAAATAAAATAATAATTTCTTATATAAAAACCTCGTCTTTTTACTTTGAAAAATCAAAATTTTCCATTATTAAAAATGGTATCTTTACTTGTATAAAAAATCTAATCTTTTATTATAAATAACATAAATTAAAAATCAAATTCTATTTAAAGCTAATTTCATTTTAAAAATATCATCTTTATGAATTCTATTTCGGTATAAAAAATCACATTTTTAAATCTAAAACTATCTCTACAAAATCATATTTTAAATCTATTTTATTTATAAAATAAAATCTGATTTTTAACAATGGTTTTGTATTTTATAAATCACCTTAATTAAATTTAGAATTAAAATAATCACCTGTAACTTATACGCTGCCTGGAACCTAAATCTAGCCGCCTTCGTTCAATAGGGCTTTAGTCCCCGCCTTCCGCTGATGACCGGAACGAAGTCCGAGGGTGCCACGAAGAGCATCGCTGGGAGAGCCACCAATGTCGGCGCTAGTGGAGAACTCGGTGGTGGTCTGAGCATTGGGTGGCTGCTGTTCGAATTGGTGAATGGGGGTGCTTGGGGCTCGCTATTTTCTAGGGGAAGAGGGAGGACTCGAGAGGAAGGGAGCGCGAGGGTGGTGGAGATGGCGGCGTGGTGGGGGCGCGCGCCTGACGATAGCGGCGGCCGATGGTGAATGGCAGTCGCCATTTTCGATTGAAGAAATCAGAAAAGGGAGGGGGGTTATCGAATGGAAGAAAATAGAGGTGGGGTATATGCAAAAGGTTTTATATTTATTTAATTTAAATTCAATAAGGCACGTTTTTATTTCGAACTCCAATCCAAACCCAACGACTGTCGCCCCTAGCTAATTACCCCCATTCCAAACACAATGGGATATGTTTCGTCAGCCAATTTGGCTGTTACGATCAGTTTCCGTTTAAATTAAAACATAAATCTATATATATTCAATTCAAACGTGCACTTCAATTTACTGGGGCCACATACGAACTCTAAAAATTTCCGAAAAATATTTTCTAGTTTCTTATTGACGATACGGTCCTAACAAAACTAATTTCGTCAAATTCTGAGACCGTTTGAAAAATGACCAATTTTAAGGGCCTGAATTCCATAGCGACTATTCAGAATTTTCAACTGGACATATCTTTTGATACCCGCTATGAAATTTCGATTAGTCGGATTCGTTGGAAAGATACTATCAAATAGATCCTAATGTTTTTTTGGTTTCACTAAAATCCGGATTGTTTTGCACCCGGTACATCCAATTGAAGTTTGAAATCGAATTATCGAACTACCGCGCCATTTTCAATCCTATTTATAATTATATATAAATATTTATATTCTAACGACGACGCGTATAATATATACGTTCGAATTCTATTCAAAATAAATTTTCGTCGATATTATTTAAAATAATTCATTTTAAATATTCAAAATTCGCTAAAATTGCCAAAATAAAAATTTCAAACTGGCTCGCATTTTACGGGTTGTTACATTAGGATAATGAACGACTACGACATGAGGTTAGATAGGTTTGTGGTGTAAGCCTGCCCGGAACTGCCCGGCATGTCCAACAACCACAAACGGTATCTAATGTGAGAGGTCAAAGGCATAAAATTAGATGCGTAATAAGGCAAAGACACGAGGTTAGATGGGTTTGCGGTGTAAGCCTGCCCGGAACCTCCCGGCATGTCCAGCAACCGCAAACGGTGTCTAATGTGAGAGGTCTTGCAGGATTACGGTTATAATGAACTAAAGAACACTTAACCTAGACATGTAGTTGATATGGAAATATTGTGGGGTTAAGTGGGAATTCCTAGTGGGGACCAAGCTTAGGAGAGAAGCTTGTGTCAAGTGTGGGGACCCTTTTCAAGCAGTAACCCATTTAGTATCTAAGTGAGCTCGAACTAGGTCGAGGACGGGACACGATTACTTGGGTTGATTGTGAGAGGTCAATTAAAGGATAGCGGTGGCAGTGCAAGTCCAATGGGGTCATGTGCATGCATGGGTCTGGGCTGGTAGGTAAGATGATGTTGCATCGTGTGGGTATAAGTCGTGCCTTCTAGTCGTATCGGGTTGCCACTTTAGGGAGTGATACACCTTACTGTGGGACCATCACAGGTATCTACGAGTTAGGGAGCCGATCGAATGGGGCAGGGTAGTGGGTACACTTAGTGGAGATAGGAGCAGGCGGCACCTATGACAATAGCTAGGGGTACACGAGAGACTACCATTATTACTATTATTACAATCTTTATCGTTGTGTAAGTGGGATCATATCTTTTTGTAGGTTAGTGCAGTGAAGCATATATCTTGTAGTAGTTAGGAGCACAATCGTTGTCGAATCTTTCTTACCTTATTTACCTTGTCACCTCTGTTATGTTACAGTCTTCTCTTATATCCAGTTTATGTTCTTATCATATTGCTTTACTGATTATATTGTTAAAGTTTACTGGACTCGCCAGACATTATTTCTGACCCTCTTTGTTTCGCCCCTTTTCTTTCCTTTCCCCCCAGGTTCTTAGGGTGGGAGTGCTGAAGTTTGATTCGGACTTTCCTGCTTGAAGTGCTAGAAGTAATGCTTGGTTTTGTAACTCTTCATATGGCATGTTGGATTGGGGATTATGATTTTAGAAATTATATACTCTGATGGCTTTTGTACAAGACTGATATTATGTACTTGGTTTTATTTTTAGTAAGATGGGTTTTGAAGATGTAACCAAACTTGTTTTTATTTCTGCTGCAATAAAGTTATAAATTTTTCAAGTACTCTTTTAATCTGTCTTGTAATATTCTATTATGTTTACTTACACGCACCACGAAACATAATGCATTCCCTCAGTGAGTGACATTAATGGACGAGGGGTGTTACAATAGTAGACGTCAATTGCATAAATAATAATATTGGACGTGAGACAACTGAACTTCACACTGACAGCACTGATGCTTCCATGCTGAAGCAAACTCAAGGAGAACATGACAAATAATGCCAACAATACTATTGTGGAGACTTGCAATGAAGATGCTAAATCTGACGATACGTTGGAAGTTAAGGTTAATAAAAGCAATGATGATGGGCATGTTTTGCCACTCCAAGTGCTATTGAAATGAAAGACCATAACACCTCTCTTGAAACCATGCTAATGCTTGATGATGCTACATTTGTGGCTGACAGGATTAGAAATGTGATTGCAACTGATGGAATCAGTGATGAAAGGTGTGCTACACTTCAAAAATTACTGGATGAATGCTTGTCCATACAGATCAATGTAAGTCACTGAATATTCAGTAAAGCCAACTTAATTATTATTGCTAAAATGCTCAAGAAAATGAAGTCTCCCTAACTTCCACCTTCTCACGCAAGTGCCTCAATCATCTCAAGAAACCAACAGTGGGAATATATCGCAAATTGAGGCATCTCTATATGCAAATATTGCACCCTGATCTGACAATTAAATAGGTTGCTTCCACTTCTGGTGAGAAATTTGGGTCTAAAACCCCCATCACTCGTAGTATGAAGAAGGAATTGGTGAATAAACTACTAGAAAAGGGTTAGAAGCAGCGAACGTGCTGTAGCAAGAAGAGCTTTCTTGCATGTAAAGACAGTGTGTAATCTGTTGCGTGTGACATTATTAGTATATGTGGTTTGTAATTTGGGTATGTAATATGTGCATGTAATGTTCAAAGCTCCCTGCATGGACTACATAGTTGACATACATTTTGTATATCACCTGTAGTATCATGTATTTTGATTTTTTATTTAATAAAGAGTGTAATGGATCACCACAAAAACCAGTCAGTTTTGCCAAAAACAAATTGACAAGTAATATATCTTGGTTGTGCTCTCCATTGAATGTTCGGTTATGTCCTTGTTATGGGGTTTGGTTATTGTTTCAATTATGACCTTGGGTATATGTTCGGTTATAGGTTCGATTATAAGCTCGGTTATGAGTTCAGATTTGGGCTCGGTTAAGAATTAGATTATGGGCTCTGTTATAGGCTCGTTTATGGGCTTAGTATGGTCTTGATTGAATATTTGGTTATATTCTTTTCTGTAGGCTCGGTTATGGGTTTGCTAATGGTGTTAGTTATACTTTCAGTTATATTTTTTGTTATAGGCTCAGTTGTAGCCTTACTTATTACCTTGGATATTAGTTAGGTTATCAAGTTAGTTAAGGTCTTGGTTATGACTTCGGTTATGGGTTCGGGTAAGGTCTTGGTTAAGAGTTCAATTACGGGCTCTGTTATAGGCTAGCTTATAAGTTCGATTATCAGCTTGCTTAAGTTTTCGGTTGTGGGTTCACTTATGGGCTCCGTTAGCGGTTTCAGTTAAATATTATGGGCTCGATTTATGCGTTTGATTAAGAGCTAAGTTATGTACTCGGTTATGACCTTGGTTATGTCTTTGGTTATAGTTTTGGTTGTATTCAATTAAGAGTTCCATTATAGGTTGGTTATAAATTAAGTTTGATTATACACTTGGTTATGACTTTGGTAAAATTTAAAGTGAATATTAGGCTTAGGCCCTTAAAATCAAATTTACTACATGAAAATTTCTTTCCAAAAAAAGACTATAAATTATGTCTCTGGAATTTAATTATTGAATAATTGCAAATGATTATGCAATAATTCCATGAATAATTGAAAATATTTTTTCAATTATATTAAAAAATTGCATAAATGTCTGCAATTACTCTATGAATAATTGCGGATGTTTCCGTAATTTCCGTAGCGAATAAGTACGAAAATTTCTATAAATTTTCGTTGAATAATTACAGAAATTTCCTTAATTGTTTCATATACTTGCTTAAATGTCTGCAATTATTAACTAAATAATTGCTTAATTTTATATAACTATTAATCAACTCAATTCTAGGGACCTAATTTACATATCTATTTTGGTAGGAGTGTTTTATTTATTTTGAAACTTAATATGGACTTTAGCCAAACTGTCCCAAATTTAAATTATATAATATAAAATTCAAGTTGTATAATACAAACTACAAATTATAAAATAAAAAGTATAAGACATGAAACATAATTGGGTATATACAGATGTAAAAGACGATCAGATTAAAAACCTAATTGGATAATTATGGATGTAAAAAACGACCGAATTTTAAACTTAATTTGATAAATATGAATCTTTGTACTATATTAATACAGATTTATAATAAGGAAGTTAAACCAACAAATAATATATTTTGGTTATGTCCTCCATTGAAAGAATCAGGCATTTGTAGATGTAAATGACAACTGGATTCCAAATCTAATGGGGTACCTATAAATGTAATAACCAGGTACCTATGGTGTATAATCAATCGGTTTTCTAGTTGATAAAAATTTCTGCATCCGATAAATTTTTTGCACCTTTGTTAGGGAGAGAATTTTATTTTTACTTTTCAAATTATTTTTACTTTTTTAGGTTATGATACTTTTTATTATAACATAGTGACTATTGCGCATTTTACTTCATTTAGTTCGGTTGCCTTGTTTGTTTCATTAAAAATACATCTGCAATTTCAAAGCCTATTCATTTTGTTTTGTTCTTTGTTTATGTGCATTTATCTTCATACTTCACTCTTCACTCTTCACCACAAGAAGTTTTTGGTTTAGTTTCTTGGCTCCTAGGTTTCAATTTTTGTGTGTCGAAATTTTTTGCCTCTATTTTTTGGAAAAAAAAAATTGCTTTGCATTTTAATTTTTTTATTGGTTAAACATCACCATATAGGTCGACGAGGAGCGTCAAACCCTCACTTAGTAGATACACACTTTACGTATTGGTCATGACATCATAACATCATCAGCCATTTACCGAATACTGTAATGTCTATGCTTACAGAGTTACAGTAGTGCTCCATATATGAAAACAATTGAAAACTTCCAAATTTAACCACTCCATTAAACATACAAAGACCTAACGTATTTACTTTTACCATCACCAAACTTGACATAATCTTCTACATAATCACAACTAATTAATCGTTGCACAACTTTATGTTCTTCTACATAACATATCACCCCTACCAGTTACCCTTCAACATATATACAGAAAATGAACATTATACAATTGAATTAAATCCGAACTCCTCAAAGTATTGGAATTTTGGTGATACAATATTTTCAAAATTAATTAGATTTTGGAGATATTAAGGGTAATTTGGTTACCTATTTTGTGCAAGAAAGAAATGGAAAGTAATATTAAGGAGATAGGGATATTGGAGATATTCGCCATTTATTTTGTTGCCATATTTCATGAAAGAAGAAATAGAAAGAAATTAAATTGGGAAAGAATTTGTTGATGGAGACAAGAGAAAGTTATCAATCAATTACATGATAATAAAATTAATGGGAATATTATTCTTTTGTGAATTGATTTATTTACGTAAATCAATTACTTCATCCCCAAGTAAATTTTCCTCTATATAAAGAGAGGCATAGAGAATGTTATTATGATTAGATCATTTGTATTTCTTCATTTCTTTGCTCTACTGTAAAACCCTGTAATCTCTCGAAAATTAACAATATCCCTTCACCGTTGAAGTGGGCGTACACTGTCTTGCGATAGTGGAACCACTATAAATATTGTGTGTTCTCTGTTGCCTTTATATTTTTCTGTGATCTGTGATTGATAATCATTTCAATCTATTTGTTCTATCACATCTTTGCAAGATCCTATTCAGGTTTTTCCGCTGAAAGGGATTGATCATCCCTTACAGCTAGTATCAGAGCTTGATTCGCAAAGAAGGTGTTTGGTAGAATGGCAGGAGGAGATGAAAATAGCACAAATAATACGTTATTGGCCGTATTTGCTCCATACGTCGGAGGTTGCTATGTGGCGTCAGGATCACAGTTGACGATAGAGAAGTGGAATGGTGAAGGAGATTTTGAAAAGTGGCAGTGGATGATGAAAGTAGTTTTAAGAAGAAATCGCGTTCATCGAGTAGTATTTGATACAGAGGGATTTCCTAATGATATTTCATCAGTGGAATTAGAACAGACGGAAGAATGGGCATTTACTACTCTTCAACTTGCTATGGGAAAGAATGTAATTTCTTAAATCAGTCAGGAAACAACAGCTGATGGCATTTGGAAGAACCTGGAGGACCTCTACATGAAGAAATCCCTAACTAACCATCTGATCCTATTGAAGACCTACTTCACTTATAAGATGAAGGAAGGTTCTTCAATTAAGACACACCTAAGTGTGTTTGATGACCTGTTGATAAAGGTGAAGTCTCTTGAGTTGAAAATTGATGAAGAACAGAAAGCAATGGTTCTGTTGTGTTCGCTCCCAAAGCGATACACTGGTTTCGCTAACAGCATTAACTATGGTAGAGATACATTGAAATTAGATGATGTGAAGACAGGTTTGCTCAGTGAAGAGTTGAGAGATCAGGTGAAAGAGTTTGGAATTGGTGACAGTAGTGGAGGAAGTAGTAGTTCAGGTTTATTTGTTGAGAGAGGAAGAGCATGGAAGAAAGTGAAGAATAATAGGAGGCGTTCCAATTCTAGGAAGCCTCATTTGTGGAGTATGTCTAAAGATGGAAAGTGCTATAATTGAAAGAAACCAGGCCATTGGAGAAGAGACTGTCCAGATTCAAAGAAGAAGACCGATGGTTCTTCATCTATTACGATGGAGAAAGACGATAGCGATTTATAGATAGCGGTTGTATCAGATGTTGCAGACTACTAGATTTTACATTCTGGAGCATCATTTCACATGATTCCTAATAAGGATTATTTTTTCTTCCTTCGATGCCAAAGAAGGAAGTTCTATCCTCATGGGGAATGATGCTACATGTAATTTTATGGGAGTTGGTTCAGTTCGCATTTGCATGTATGATGGGATTGTTCGCACGCTTTCTAATGTTCACTATGTCCTAGGTCTTCTGAAGTCATTGATATCATTAGTCAAATTGGCATCATTGGGATGCAAGATAACCATTGTTAGAGATGGTTTGAGAGTTTCTAGAGAGACACTTGTATTGATGAAGGGTGTTATGGTGCGGAATATGTATTTGCTAATGGGTACCACTGTTCAAGGAGAATTATGCGTTCGAGTTGATAGTTCTAAAAGTTTGGATGCTACCAAGTTTGGCATATGAGATTAAGTCATACTTCGGAGAAGAACTTGTAGTTGCTTCGTAAGAAGAAAAAGATCAAGGGGGAAATATTCAACAAGTTGGACTTTTGCGAGGAGTGTGTATTGGCAAAGCAAACCAAAGTTTCTTTTGGTGATAACATGCATACTTCTAAGAGGGTACTTGGTTACGTGCATTCAGATGTTTGGGGGCCATACTCTATAGCTTCTGTTGGTGGAGCTTATTATTTTATTTCATTCATTGATTACTTTTTGCGCAGGGTTTGGCTATATGTAATGAAAGCTAAGTCGGAAGTATTTGAGAATTTTATGGTTTGGTTAGCTCTTATTGAAAACCAAACAGGAAAGAAACCGAAAATTCTTAGATCCGACGATGGTGGAGAATATGTCTCCAAAGAGTTCCTTGATTACTGCAGACAACATGGTATTAGAAGACATTTTACTACTTCTGGTGATCCGCAATCCAATGGGGTTGCCGAGAGAATGAATGGGGCTCTACTTGAAAAGACCCATTGCTTGATATTGATTGTGGGTATGCCTAAGGGTTTTTGGGCTGAAGCTATTTTGATTGCAACACATATTATTAATCAGATTCCATGCTCATCCATTGTTGTAAAGATTTCTAAGGAGTTATGGAGAAGTAAAAACACTTTATTAAGTTATTTTTGTATATTCGGATGTCCAGTTTATCTTCACGGCACATGACATGATAAGTTGGAGCCTAGGGCCTCCAAATGTGTTTTTCTTGGTTATACATATGGTATAAACTATATAGAATTTGGAATCCAATTACAAACAAAGTTGTACATTCTTTACATGTGATTTTTAATGAGTCAGCAATGTTTAAAACTTTGGAAGGTTTATCAGAGGGTTCAGATTCAGTTGATGAGAAGCCTAAAAAGATCGAGATTCAAAGTTTTCAAACCCAAAGTAGAGCAATTGATATTGATAATAGTGACAGAGCAGTTGATGATACATCACATGATAGTCCATATATTTCCTCTAATTGTGATGGTGATGGTCATGAATGTAGAGAGGATTCAGCTCAAGGTGGAGCTGAAGGAGAGTCGGGCGATATAGCCATTCGGGTTAGTCAGAGACCAAAGAGAACTCCAATTAGATATGGAGATTGGCAGTATGCAAATTTGAGCCTTGATGATCAGTTTGAGTATGCTTTACATGTAATTCATGATGAACCATTGAGCCTTGGAGAAGCCATGAAGTCAAGTGATAACTTGAAGTGGAATTGCATTATGGAAGAGGAGATACAGTCTTTGCAGAAGAACAAGACTTGGGATTTGGTACCACTACTCCAAGGAAGCCGAGCCATAGGTTGCAAGTGGGTGTTCAAGGTGAAAGATAATGGTAGATATAAGGCAAGATTAGTAGCCAAAGGGTTTTCATAAAGAAAGGGGTTAGATTATGATGAAATATTTGCTCCAGTTGTTAGACAATCTTTAATTTGAATCCTACTTGCAATAGTTGTTGCTTACGATTTGGAGTTAGAAGAACTTGATGTGAAAACTGCTTTTTTGCATGGTGATTTGGAGAAAATCATTTATATGAAGCGGCCAAAAGGGTTTACTGTAGATGGAAAATCGGATTGGGTATGCAGGTTGAAGAGATCTCTTTATGGTCTAAAACATTCGCCTAGACAATGGTACAAAAGGTTTGATTCTTTTATGCTTTCACATGGTTTTAATTGTAGTACTAAAGATTCATGTGTTTATTTCAAGCATTTAAAGAATAATAATTGGGTGTGTTTTCTTTTGTATGCGGATGATATGTTGATTGCTTCCAAGGATAAAGCTGAATTGATGAGTTGAAGTTGAAATTAAAAGCGGAATTCGATATGAAAAATCTTGGACAAGCAAAGAAAATTTTGGGGATGGAAATCCAAAGTGATAGAAAGCTTGGACTTTTGAGACTTACTCAAAAGGAATATATTCAAAAGGTGCTTGCTCGTTTTAGCATGATGGAGCAAAGACTATCAGTACACTTACTCAAAAGGAATATATTCAAAAGGAATATCTTCTTGTAGATTTCGTCATTACAATAAAATGTTTTACTTAATATGTGATTAAGTGTATCCAATTCACATGTTTTCTAATTAAAATGTCACTTACCATTTGTGTTTAAATATAACTAATTTCATTTTACAAGTTTTCCTCATCCTTTCTCATTTAATCACAAATTCAATTTACACCATCACTATAACTTATAGTTGTTTACTTAGCAGATTATTACTCATATCTAATTCTATCATTTCTACAAGTTATGCTTACCCTACAAGGGTGTCTTTAATTACATAACTTTATTATTATTTCCACCGATTATGTATACCACTAGGTGTCTTTAATTACATAACCTTATTGGGTTAAGTTCAGGGGCCTATATGTAAATATCACCCACCCCTCTAATTTACTTAACCCACCCACTACCCATGCAATTTTACTTAACCCTAACATAAATTCGTAATCATACAACCTTTATGGATTAAATTAGGTTAAGTAGTCCAACTCATTACCATGTCCAATTATGGTTATAATGGGCTAGACCTCCCACATTAGGCCTACAATGTGCGGATGCTGGATATGCCGGTCGGGTCCTGGCAGTCTTATTCCACAGTTGGGTCTAACCTCGTGCCGTAGCCCAATTCGTATTTGCACACTTAGACCTCTCACATTAGGTTCAACATTAGTGGCTGCTGGATATGTCGGTTGGGTCCGGGCAGACTTCCACCACTAGTGCAACCTAACCTTGTGTCATAAGTGCGATTACAATTCCTAATTGTAATTACTAGACATTCCATTTTTATCGGAATCTACCTATTTCATTATAGGTGATTTTTTCCCCATATTTAATTATACTCCCAATTCGCTATTCAAATTATAGACTTTTATGTCCCCTTTTTAATTCACCCTTTTAATTATGCACCATATACTCTTTTCCCCTTGTCATAAATTAAGGCATATATGTGTGTGTGTGTGTTGCACAAACCCAAATCCACATATTTTCCAATTTATGTCCCTAGTCCATATTCACATATTTTCCAATGTATGTCTAAAATTCATATTCACATACGTTCTAATTTATGTCCCAAATCAATATTTAGACATGTCCCATTTTATACCCAATTCCATATTTACATATATTCCAATGCGTGCCTAAATTCATATTATCCAACAAGACATATGCCCCCAAACCCATATTCGTATATTTCAAAATTTACGCCCAAATTTAGATCCATATTTCCCAATATCAATTATGCCTCCAAATTATGTCTTTCCCATTATTCCCAATTTCGAACGTTCGCATTTTTCAGCGTTAGGCCTAGGCTCGAAGGTAGACTGGCTATATAAAAGCAAAAAGGGAAAAGAGGGAGAGAAGAGAATCAGAACAGGCATAACGACGAAACAATAATATAGCGATAGAAATAGGTATAAAAACTGAGTGAACATATTATGACAAGGCTACATGGTGATGATATAAACATATAAGAACAGATCAAAGGAATAAGTTATAATAAAACTAATTAGGCATCGATTCAAGTTCCAATTTTTTTATATACATATCATGATCACTATTTAAATGTTTAGATCTAAAAGCAACATGAACTCACAGTGAATAAACCCAAGGAAATGGATCTGAATTACTACGAAGAACATGTTGAATATGTTGTTGTAGCCATCGCTGAATTTGTTGTAGCAATCTTCGAATATGCATAATCTTCTTTGAATTGATTTAGAAGAAGAAGAAGAAGAACCATTTTAATTTTCATTGCAGCAGAGCTTCGCCATCACCATTCCTTTTTTATGCATAAAACCTAGGTTTAGGGTTCTTTTTATAGGAGTAGCGGAGTAACAAAGACCATCGGATTAGATCAGGAGCCATCGGAGTCGTACATGTCAACAAAAGAAGCTTCCAGAGCCGCGGGTGGGTTGACCCCCCTTCAGGTGGGTCGACCCCTAGGTCGACCCCCCTTCATGGGTGTCGACCCCTAGGTCGACCCCGGGGTCGACCCCCATGAGCCTGTGTCGACCCATGGGTCGACCCAGCCGAGTCTCGGGTCGACCTCAAACGGTAGACCCTTCCTTGGTTTGCGTGCCTGATTTCTGGTTTTTCTGATTTTGAATAATATATATATATATATATATATATATCTTCCTTATATGCAAACAAACTTCAAACCATAATAACTTCTTTATACGAAGTCTGTTTTGCGCAAACTTGGTGTCCACCTTGACCAGAATTCCGAGACGAACGCAATGGCATAGCCCGTTTCACTTAATTCTGATTATTAAATTAAGTTTTCCCTTCATTCATTGTTAACAGTGTATTTCACATTGATTATTCTTTAATTCATCATCTTTAGTATCGTTAAAATTTTGGGGTGTTACAGTAATAGCGATGTATTAGTAGATGCTTCTCACTGTTTATAAAATTAAATATAGTTTAAAATTATTGCCAACAATGTAATAACCTATCGGGTCACACAATCAGAACGTTTCAAAATAGGGAACCATTCTTAAGAAAATAACACTTCAATCATTTGAATATTATTTACTTTTGAATTGGTAAAAATGTGTATATCAAATCTTCTTTTTGGTTTTGTTTTATAAGAAGGGTGCCACCCTCTCTAAATATAGATATATAGAATCATAATCAAAAACAAAAATAATAAAAGAAATTCAAGTCTCGGCTAGTACTAATTTCTCCCTTTCTTCTTTGATCCGTTCGACGACACCGAAGAGGCGTTTGTGGATACCAATAGAGGCGCTGCCATCACCAGGTCCACTCTTAATTGATTCAATTTAGATTTCGTTCGAGTTCATGGATTCATTGTGTAAGCTTACAAACCCTAATTGGATGTTAACTTTCGATTTACTACTTTTGCAGATATCTAGTTTTATAGATTTTTTAAAAATTATAAAATCTGGCTTCGATTAGATCGCAAAAACCAAACAATGGTATCGAAGCTCGGGCTTGCAAAAAATAATATTTTAATCTTTGATTTTGGCTCATGTGTGCTTGATTTCTTGGATTGATTTCTGGATAATCGAAAGTATTGAAAACATAGATGCGAGAATTTAATAGAAACTCATCTCTGAAGTGAAATTGTTTAACTATATGTAAAATTAGTATTTGAGACAAAGTGTAAAATAAATTGATGGATTAATATTGGATATTAATTGTGTCTTGGATTATAATATCAATCTATTTTGACACTGAATCTAAATTCAATACTTTTGATTTAATTGTGGAATGAACTTAAAATTAGTGGGTTTATTCACTGTTATGAAAAGATTATTTTATATTACACACAATTTAATCTATTAATAATTGTGTTTGTTTAAGTATATTCTTGGTTTAATGGAAACCATATTACTGATTTACAATGAATCTGTTTTATGCACATAGTTAAAATTATAAATTTGTATACATATTTAAACTGTTTAACCTTATACACATGGATTATCTGTTTAATCTGAGTGTGTGTTCCTTATATGAGTGTCTGGATCTGATATAGTACTTTTTAGATAGTGAATAAAAAATGTTTGATTATAACAACACTACTATTTAATAATTTTATAAGTATAAAACCAAAACCCAGAATGTAGATTAATGTTTTGAATCTGACCGTTTAGTTTAGAAAAATGACTTGATTTGATTCAGTTCGACATTAATAAGTGCGACTCGTATTTACATTGGTATAAACATGCTTCAAAGCTAAAGCATGTATAATTTGCCCTTTACTTTATACTGCTTATATTAATAATGATATAATTTTGATTCAAACTTGATGTGCATATTAATTACCTAATTATACGCATTTTGAAATATAATTAGTGGGAATACACACTGGTTTATATATACATATATGTATATGTATATATTTGCATAAGTACTCACATAGCAATATATAGTTATATATATATACATATATTATACATAAATGAGATATTGCATTTTAAGTAGATAGGCATGTACTTGTACTTGTACAAGAGTGCAATGTTATGAACTTTTACAAGCATGGATTGCACTGTTGATATTAAAAGTATGTATATGCACGCAGTTAAACCATGCTTTATTATATATATATATATATACATACACACACATACTAGGTTAGAACCTGTGTTGCGCACACGGGAAGATGTTGACATTATGATGTGAAGGTTTTAGAAGGGAAATAAAATCATGTGTGTAGGCTTGTTGTATTTGTTGGGAATTGAAAAGGGTAAGTTGAGTTTTCTACAGTACTAAAGTTTAGTTTACGTATTTCTATGGAAGGATATATGGGTTTAAAAAGAAATAAGGTTATGATGGTATTATGTGTAGCGAGGAAAAATGAAATGATGGTATAGTGAATTAGAAGTAGAGGATAGTCTGTTTTGGGTGACGTTGATGGGACGAAGTGTATAGGTTGACCAAGCGGAGGGTTGAGTGGTTAAATTTTACTGATTGAGTAATGTGTATTTGTGATATTTGTAGCATCACATAATTGTTAATTTTCATAATTTAAATTGAAAAAATGGTTGGTTATCCAAATATAAAAAAACATTTATTATTTTGATTTCCCCTTCAAAATATGATGGGGAAAAATTATTAAGTTGATTTGGTTTCTTTCTACGTGATAAAAGTCAAAATTAAATGTTGTTGTAGACAATTATTCGGTGCACTACATCCGCCATGCATCTAGTCCTACACAAAACAATGTCCATCTGTATGACCTGCTACTTAATTTTCTTATTTTAATTTTTTTTAATTTTTGTTGAACAACATTTTATATAGTTGTGTTGAAAACTCTTTCTCTTTTTCTGCTCTCTTTAATTTGACGTAAAACATCATAAGAAAAGGAAGCAATTTTAATTGTGCACGTAAGTGATTGAAAGATTCATAAGCAATTTACTATGAGTACATCTGCGTTGCAACAAATTATTGAAGATTTATCTTTAACCGAATAAATATCAATGAAGTACATGAGTTAGATTTCACATGCAAATTCATAAAACAATTTATTGTGTTTCTTTAACATGCTCCAAAAACAGTGTAGAATAAAGTAGATGTACTATAAATAAAAGTGAAGTTCTAGTTGCGTTAAATCCGGGTAGGTGTGAGCCAACCAAAGATCTGCCCGATTCACGTTAATGAAATGTATGTCAATGAACTTGGTTTCATCATCATTTGACGATTGTAAAATGCACAATTCAGAACATACTAAGAATAAAGCTAAATGTAACATGTTCTTTAAATTCGTACAATAGAAAATAGAAGCAGTTTAAATATATCAAGCATAATGTAAATGACAATATATTGTGGGGTGGCAATTTATAATTCTATTAATGACCTCAGCTTTTCTGGTGCTGACATCGTTTCGCGCACTATATGCATATGTTGTTGTTTGCTTAATAGGTTATCACCGTTGTTGACGAAATCAGATAACATATGCCATGATTTACATAATAGTTGAAATTGAGCGGTTAAGGAATGTTGCTCAATCCATTATCATTTTATGGAATGCCATGATTTCCATTAAAAAAATTATTCAAAGTCAACTCAATTAATAAAAAATGTCTGTTTCCATAGATGCTACTAAAAACATAGAGCTTCCTTTTAGTAATGTCCACATGAATTAAAGCTTCGGTCAAAATTCTTCAACATCCTATGCCATGTCTACCCATAATCCAAATGTTTTCAGCTAGTTAAAAAAAATAACATGTTGAATATCTGCGGCGATACCAGCAATACATGTACGTATATACTTCTAAAGATTGAGAATAGAATGATATCAAATTAAAAAAATAACGGAAGGTTTGAGGGGGGGAGGGGGGAGGGGGGTCGGACTGGCAGAGAAATGGAGAAAATATACACATGACAGAAGGGTAGAGAACAATTGACATTAGAAAGCTTAAGGAAGGCCCTTCGTTAATTATCTCACGGCGCCATACATATAATTCGTTAGTAATGAACAATGGTGTACCACCAACTAGTCAAAAAACAGTATAAATTGTCTGTGCTTATGTGCATCGATAGCCAACGTAGAATTGATATAACTTTTCCATAATAGCAACCAAAAAGTTACTATAGAAATACGTTAAATATCAACTTTCTTTCTCAAAAATATTTACCAGCAAACTCAATAGTTCTCCCTTGTATTATTGGATAACAAAATTCGATTGGAATAAATTTGTTCTCCCTTGTATTAAGAAGGTTACCGGCCTTTCCAGCTTAAATGTGCATGCCATTATTCCCAATCGGCCTTTGGGTCTACACAATTGTGTTGGCAGCAGTATCAATTTAACTAATCATTCCAGTTTTCTAGGAAAACTTCTTATTTCTGATTTTTGGAGAAGTGTGGAAGTCTCTTAGTCTAATTTTGTAAATTCTAGGCCTGTCGTAGATAGAATAATATGGCTTCTTCACTCCTTCCAAATATGTAGTGCTTTGGAGATCTAAGATGATTAATTGGTTTGGATATGGACAAAAATATTTTCCCACATGTATCTTTTCAAAATACATATATATACACACACACACACACCCTAACAACAATAATAAAAGTTGTATAAAGATATAGAAAAGGATATAAAAATATTGTTGGTATGATCACCTTATTCTCAAGGCTTACAAAAGACCACTTGCTGCAACCGATACGGTAATAGCTTCTTTACTGGAATAATTCAAAAGATAATAAGCAATGGTAAAAATGCATTTGATTACAAAAAATTAAATTCAGATGTATATTACAGTCATAGTTGAAGTAATACATTAATTATTACACTGTTGCCAAACACCAAAATTTATGGTGGAAATACTATTTCATAAAAGAAATATGCCCACGATTGTTTAGAACAACGCAAAACATAGTATCTTTTAACATGCCATTGGAAATATTGTAGTTTTATCCCAATAAATAAAGAGTATTATTTTTTAGCTACAAAATTCTGCCATATGAATCATATGAAGGGCCATAAATTTTGAACATCATCAGATAGTGTAAAGCTTACCATATGTAGATACAAAAGCTTTTTCTCAAATTTTAAATTTGAACATGCTGATGGTTATCATTCCTTTATATTCATGAAAAAGAAAAGGTTAACGAAATTTTATGAAGGTATAATAAAAATATTGGATGTACTGTACTTCACATTGATATAAAACCTGACGTTCTTCAATCCCTTCATTGTAGAAGTCAGCACGAAATTTCCAAAGTGATATGTTAGGAGCAAATAGCCCAAAATTAAAATGGAAATTATAATGAAGTTAAGGAGATGTGATTACCTTTTCACCGACTTCAATGGAAGAAGGCCTTAATGAAAACATCAGTTGCATAATCACATCTAAAAGCATCACAAAGCCCATAGCACATGTACGAAATTATCAAATTCTAGTTAGCAACCTTATTTTCATTACTTGTAGGGTAATGTAACTTCCCAAGTTTTTGCGATAAATTATATTATTTAATTTAATATGATTTTGATAGTTTATGGTTGTAAATAATATATATTGATTTAATTTATGAAATTTTATGTTGAAAACCATAACTGAATTGTTTGAGATAATGATAATTGAAGTTGTAATATTAAAAATTGTTGATTTATCAGTGTATATGAATTTTATTTTATTTTTTTAATTTGAATATTATTTATAAACCTTGAATTTAGTTTAAAAGCGAATAAATGAATAATGAATATTTTAATATATTATTGAACAGGCAAAAATTGTCATTTTGCAAACGATCTCAGAATTCGACGCAATTAATTTTTGTTAGGACTGTATCGTCAAAATATAGCTAGATTTCAAATTTCATAAATTTTGGAGTTTGTATGTGGCGCCGGTAAATTAAAAATGTATGTTGAAATTTGTAAGTTATTTATTTTAAAATATTACGTTTCAAGTGAAACTGTTATAGGCTTTAGAATTGGGCTTCGCCACTAGTCCCATTGCGTTCAAAAGGCTTAAAACCTATTGTTAGGCAGTAAGCAGGTCTGATTTGGACTCCGACCTGTTTTTGACTTTATAACACGCAAAATGATGAATTAATATTATTTTATTTCCCTAAAACCCTAAAAATGGCTCAGCCGCCATCTCCATTTTGTGGCCACGAACATTCGAAATTTCCCTCCTCAATATCTTTCGATCCGCTCAATGAAATTCAAAAATTTATGAACCAAAGTTGTAGAGAAAAGTGAGATCTACAGATCCATACGGTTAAGATCTATTTTAGGTGTTTGAATCGATGGGAATATGGTCTTGAATGCAGCCGGCTTTGTGGATTTTGTGGGCCCATAGGAGGCAGTGTGCGGCCCATCTTTGTGGCCGGAGGTAGAGCTCGTCAAGGGCGTTCCAACGGTGGTCGGGTCATCGGATTCCGTTATGTGTAGGTGGAGTAATTGGTGGTCAAAGTTGTTTGTTTTGTGTTCAGTTTTCACGGCTGGAAGAAAAAATAACACGAAGGGAAGAAGAGGAGGGCGCAAGAGCAGCTGACGTGGCAAGTTTGCCTTATTTTCTTCCATTTTTCGTTTTTATTTATTTAATTCCAATCGCGTTAACGCTTATAACTTTTTCATACGAGCTCCAATTGACACGCGGTTTGTTTCCTTGGAATCCTATCGTCGAGCTCTTCGCGATGCCTTTGGTTTGAACTAATTCTGAGACTGTTGATTTTTGGGCTAAAATTTGAACATCAATCGCATTTAAGACCAAAGGTGAGTGATTAAATCCACTCACGCCTAACTAAAGTATTCTAATATTTGTCAAATTAATATCATGTCATGATATGATTGCATGAATTGATGTTTGACAGTTTAAATTGCATATTTATATTGATTTGCATCGATAGTGTAGTTTAATTTGACTGTTAAATTTAATTTAACAGTTAAGTTAATAATTCGACATTTAGTTACTATCTAAACCCTGACATCTGATAATTTGTAAATTTATACGATATTAGACTGTTTGTATATATTGATGTGATGAATGACTTGAATTTGATATGTTTGACATATTGATGTCAATTGTGTGAATTTACCTGTTATTCACATTTGTTCGTATATGACCATTGTTTGTGCTGATTAATCCCAATCATTTACCCTAGATATTACGGACATCAAATAAACTCGGTATTAATCATTAAAATTAATTAAGAACGTAGGTTGAAATGATAAATACCTATGACCCTGATTTAGATTGAAATGATATATATCCTTTCCCAAAGTACTAAAATTAAATTTAAGTATCACTTGGTCATAGGATAGAAAATTATATACAGACACCGGTTGGTTAAATAAAATTTGTTGTAACCATGAACTTTTAAATATTGTTTTAAAGACAATATGTAACAACTCGCATATTTAATGATAATATATTTAAATATTTTATTTAAATATAATGTCGTTAATCGTTAATCGGATGTGTGTATGAAAAGTCACATTTTACATATGGATGAATTTGGACTCGAAACCACTTTCATTGAGTCTGGATCATCGATTACAACCTTTTTGACTATAAACATCGATATGTTTGGCACTATGGAAATTTGAGTTTTCGGACGTGTGCTTTGAACTAGGCTAGACTAGCCCACTTGGATCCTTAAAACCAGCCAAGCCCTCCCACATCAGCCCACTTTCCTACCCTCTTCCTTTTCTAAAATGAAAGCAAAAATGGGGATAAGAGCGGGAAAATTAAATACCCTAAGCTAGGGTTTTCAATCTAAAGCTCATTTCATGTGCAAATCCAATTCTAAGACGTGGGTAAGCTTCTCTATCCTCTTCTCTATCTCCATAGCTCATCAGTTTCGGGTTTTTGCTCTTGCCCTAAAACTTATATTCCATTATATATGAGTCTGTGATGATTTGGAGGAGCTAGAGAAGAGGGATTACTTTCTAGCTTATGTGTGTGCTTCACCTTCAACCATTCAAATCAAAGGTGGGTTCTTTGATGAACTCACATCTATGCCTCAAGCCTATGTGCTTGTAAAGTGTAATTTAGTGCATTTATATCATGCATATGTTGTGTATGCATCTAGCAAATGCCTAGTTGTTGATTCCCTTGCTTACGTGTAGGAATTAGATCAAGTTGGATATTCGGATTGTGCATATTATAGGTGAGGTTCTTATGTGCACATAAGTCCTTACAATCTCCATTTAGTATTGCCGAACCATTATGCAACAGTTTGAATTGCATTTGGGCGCTTTGATTAGAGAATTTGTTCCTCTAGGAATTTAAAATCAAAACCTTTGCAAATCTAGTGTATGCATGTGAAATGTTTTGTTGTGAGTTGCTTCGGTAAGCTATAGAAGCCTCATATTGATGCATATAACATTATAGGCCTTCGGACGTTTGTTGATATCACTTTGAGCTAGTTTTCTAGGCTATATTGTGCTCTAGTTCAGGTTCAGACGTCTGAATATTTTAGGTCAGACGTCTGACCTGCTTCAAATGATTATGGAATCAAGTAAACAAATTTAGAAGTCTGAAAATTTCAGCTCAGACGTCTGAATTTTAATTCAGATGTCTGGCCGGAATAATCAGACGTCTGAAAGGGGGCCAGAATGAACTAAAACCTTGTGGGTTCAAAAAATGCAAATTCAGACATCTGAATTTTTTGGTCAGACGTTTGAATCTTGTTTTTGGACTATTGGCCGGTGGAAACCATGGTCAACAGTTTAGATCCATCCAGGATCTTTCCCAACTGAGTTTCGGCCCATTTCGACTTCGTTTGTGACTTGTCAGTTTCTCTGGTTTGCAGATTTCTGCATTTCAATTTCATGAACTTTCTATTGATTCGTGGTGAACGAAATAATAATCAATAGTCATGAGACTATGTTTACGTTATTATAACGTAAATTCTTTGTTCGATCATTATTTCGATCGCTATTATACGAGATTTACCACTTCGAAACTATATAAAAAGGGGTTTTAAAATTATTAGTAGATACCAATCTTTTACTAAATGATTTTAAATTCTACTTCATTATATGAAGTTATTTTCCAAATTGTTTTCCTATCTACTAATATATGATTTTATAAACTTTTTTCTCGTTCGTATGAGAAATCTAATTAAACGCCTTAGTAAAAACAAAGATTATGACCCCTTACGTTTACTTTGACGGTTAATTCTTGGACTCATTCAATTGAACACCGTGGCAATAATCGTTTCGTATTTCTAGTGAAATATACAACTTGCTCGTAAATATTCGAGTAGCGCAAGTGGTTATGGGACATATGGCTCGACTCTTATATGTATTAGCATGGCGTAGTTTACACTATACACGATCTTCGGATCATCTCGAGTTGTGTTCTCTTTATGGAACTTAGGTTCATCGTTGAGAGTCTTTAGACTATTTGCTGAACTTTGGTTCATTTATTGGAATTGTGCGTTCCAAGTAGGATCGTGTATTCCCCGATCTTCGGATCATCTCGAATTGTATTATCAAATCTTGTGTTACTTTGATAAGTATTATCAATTCGGGTTTATTTGATATGAGTCATCAGTCGTTGTCGTCTTGATATCGTATTATCGATCCTGTGTTGACTTGATAGGAGATATCTTGTGCTATCCAATCTTGTGTTGTTTTGGATATGTGCTAATATTCCTCATGAGTAGCTATATCTTTATAGTGTGATAATCTTTTATAGCATCGAGATTTCTACGAGATGTATTGTAGACATTTTTCAAGCATTCACATTTTCTATGACTATTATTGTGTGTTACATGTGTGTCATTATCTGTTTATATTTCTATTTCTATTTCAGTTTTTATGATGAGTATAGCTAGACTGATCCGTTTATTGTTTATTCATATAAATAATACTCGGGTCAGACCGAGTATTACAGGTGCATCTCATGACTTCTAGCGGGGACCATTCTTGGATTTTGATATTTACATTCGTGTTGTAGTTATTGCTTTTTTACGTATATGAGTTAGTGACATCTTCGTATACATATTCTTTTAGCTAAAGCTTATGCATATTATTTCGTTGTTTGGTGGATCGACTATGACCACTAACATGTATTTTTACTCGTGTGTTATATTCATATCTGTTTTCGGCCTTGTGATATGAATATCTGTGTATGACTCTGGTTTATTGTTATGTATTTTATATTGCTTTCTGAATTATATATAGCCACTGTGTAGTAGATTTGAACTTGAATTAGATATGTTGGATTTCCTCATGAGAATTTGGAAAACTAAGACCATATTATCCGACATATTTAACACTCGTTCAAAGCTAATACACAGATGGTCGCTCCCTAACAGCCTTATTCTTCGGGTTAGTTGACACCGTTGCTTGCAATGACCTTGGCACTATTTCAGATCTTGAAAATATCGGCCGATATCTCCTCCGAGATCTCGTTTTGGGCATTTTCCAGAACGAAACAACAAATATCAATGTAAATCTCCTTTTGAATATATCGCCCGAGATAATCCGATATCGAACGATATATCGACCGAGACGAGATACTGGAATATCGTCCGAGATCTTAGTTTTTCTGATTAAAATTTAAATTTGTTCTTGAACCAGAACAACAATTATAAAACTCAAATTTAACCCCGATAATCTCCTGTAATTTTACATTTTTCATGTTAAACGACCATATTGTATGTTTATATATGTTCTACAATGCTTATGATTTTCATATTCGTCTTTATTTACATACATGTTACCTATGAAATTATGTATCTTATGTCTACTTATGCTGAACTTTTAATGTTTTGGATCTTTTTACGTTTTATCTCTAACTATAATTCATGTTCATGGATCATATGTTGTAAGCACTAATCTATTTGCATTGTGCTATATTTTTGTGTTAAGCATATTACGATTTAGAGTATGTTGATCTTTCGTGAATTAAGAATACTAAACTGATTTTGCAATTCAAGTTTAGGTTATTATGTTTTAAACAGCATTCATATAAATAATTTTGTAAGAATATCAGTTTTTAACATATCATGTACCCCGAGATTGTTCTGATATGAACTTTCAGACTCGAGATGGAAATCCGAGATGAACACCCGAGTTGGGCTCATCTCATCTGAGATCTCCCCGATACGAGATCATGTCTCTAAAATCCGCGAGACGAAACATGACCGATATCCGAGATTTAAAACCTTGGACCTTGGCTAACGCGAGTGATGAGATGGGGCGTTATAGTTGGTATCAGAGCTAAGTTCGGAACAATATAAGATGTAATGACGAGGATCATTGTCCTGAGTCTCTCTTAGGAAATCATGTTTAAGATTTAGCTCGAGTCTTAGGACCCATCATATCATATCTTATAGCATGATCCTTGTTTGACCAATCAAAGTCATTTGAGTTCATCTTTGTGAATCTTGGCCGAGAAAAACCTAGTTTCCCATCTCTTTCCTTGTGTAGGAATTCAAATTACTTCCATTTTTTAGGATGAAATAACTTTTGGGGACTTAGTTTTAATATATCTAAGTATGTAGATTTTCCAAACCTATGTTTTGTGAAAAAAATTACAAGCTACCTTAAGTTTTCATTACCAATTTATTTTTTCTATCGAGATGACTTTAGTTTTCTTTGGGTAATGATTTAGTATCCTTATTTTCTTTTGAGTGTTACTTGTTTCAAACAAGTAATTTTGTCTTTTCGATTGAATAAGAAATTTTATTAAGTGTCTTGGTAAAAGCGAGTGGGTCGACACACTTACATTTGCTTCGTCGGTTAATTTCTGGACTTAGTCACTTGAGATTCGATTTCATTTTAGGGGGAAATCTTCGGATCATGTATCGATGAGGAGTTATTACATGTGTTATATACCTTATATACATCGATAATGATCAACTCTCTTTGCAGTGTGTAATCAATTCATCTTCAAAGGAAACTCACTAGAGTTATGTGCTCATCCGAGCAGTGTGCTCACCCGATTTGTGTGCTCATCAGAGCTGTGTGCTTACCCGAGCTGTGTGCTCACCCGAGCTGTGTGCTCACATGTGCGGTGTGCTCATCGAGTTATGGCTCAATCGTCACTATGTGTCTAGAACGATAGGTTAGTTATCTAGGGATCGCGTCTTATCTTGTGATTGGTCTTCTCCATCCTTTTTTTGTGGTCTCTGGAATTGTAAGTGCTTGCTTATGTGTTCATTTGGAGCGGTGCGCTCCTCTACAAATTATAGTGGATTTTTGCAATTTGTTCGTAAATTCTTGAGTTAAGTCAGTGGTTATGGGACATTTGGATAAACTCGCTTACTTACTAACTTAATGTAAAATTTCGCTTTTCTCGTTGATTGTTGAAAATCACATTGTGATTTATAGATTGGGATGCTCGCACTTGTTGTAGTTTGAGTGTCATTCTATTTATAACTTTTCTAGATTTCTTTGTGTGATTTCTAGATATTGAGCGACTCGAATTTTCAAATTATCTCGGATCATCTATTGAGAAATGAAGCTGGGTTGTTACGCATATTGAGTTTTTCATTAAGTAATTGCGGGGACGCAATTTCTTTAAGAGGGGAAGTCTATAAAAACCTGCATATTTAATGATAATATATTTAAATATTTTATATAAATATAACGTCGTTAATCGTTAATCGGGTGTGTGTTCGAAAAGTCACATTTTGCACATGGATGAATTTGGACTCGAAACCACTTCCATTGAGTCTGGATCATCATTTTCAATCTTTTTGACTATAAACATCAATATGTTTGGCACTATGGAAATTTGGGTTTTTGGACGTGTGCTTTGAACTGGGCTAAACTACCCCACTTGGATCCTTAAAACCGGCCAAGCTGTCCCCCATCAGCCCACTCTCCTCATTCCCTCTTCCTCTTCTAAAATGAAAGAAAAAAATGGGGATAAGAGCGGGAAAATTAAATTCCCTAAGCTAGGGTTTTCAATCTAAAGCTCAATTCATGTGCAAATCCAATTCTAAGACATGGGTAAGCTTCTTTATCCTCTTCTCTATCTCCATAGCTCATCAGTTTCGGATTTTTGCACTTGCCCTAAAACTTATATTCCATTATGTATGTGTTTGTGGTGATTTCGGAGGAGCTAATGAAGAGGGATTGCTTTCTAGCTGATGTGTGCTTCTCCTTCAACCATTCAAATCACACGTGAGTTATTTGATGAACTCACATCTATGCCTCACGCCTATGTGCTTGTGAAGTGTAATTTAGTGCATTTATATCATGTATATGTTGTGTATGCATCTAGATAATGCTTAATTGTTGATTTCCTTGCTTATATGTGTAGGAAATTAGATCATGTTGGATATTCGGATTGTGCATATTATACGTGAGTTTCTTGTGTGCACACAAGTCCTTACAGCCTCCCTTTAGTATTGCCGAACCAATGTGCCATAGTTTGAATTGCATTTGGGTGCTTTAATTAGAGAATTTGTTCCTCTAGGAATTTATAATCAAAACCTTTGCAAGTCTAGTGTATACATGTTCATGCATGTGAAATGTTTTGTTGTGAGTTGCTTTGGCAAGCTATAGAAGCCTCATATTCATGCACATAACATTATAGGCCTTCGGGTGTTTGTCTATATCACTTTGAGCTTGTTTTCTAGGCTATATTGTGCTCTGGTTCAGGTTCAGACGTTTGAATATTTTAGGTCAGACGTCTGACCTGCTTCAAATAATTATGGAATCAAGTAAACAAATTCAAAGGTCTGAAAATTTTAGCTCAGACGTCTGAATTTTAATTCAGATGTCTGAAATGGGGCCAAAATGAACTAAAACCTTACGGGTTCAGAAAAATGCAAATTCAGACGTCTGGATTTTAAGGTCAGACGTATGATTCTTGTTTTTGGACTGTTGACCAGTGGAGACCACGGTCAACAGTTTAGATCCATCCAGGCTCTTTCCCAGCCAATTTTCGTCCCATTTCGATTTTGTTTGTGACTTGTCAGTTTCTCTGGTTCACACATTTTTGCGTTTCGATTTCACAAACTTATGATTGATTCGTGGTGAACGAAATAATAATCAATAGTCATGAGACTATGTTTACATTATTATAACGTGAATTCTTTGTTCGATCGTTATTTCGATCGCTATTACACGAGATTTGCCACGAAACTATATAAAAAGGGGTTTTAAAATTATTAGTAGATACCAATCTTTTACTAAATGGTTTCAAATTCTACTTCATTATGTCAAGTTATTTTCCAAATTGTTTTACTATCTACTAGTATATGATTTCATAAACCTTTTCTCAATCGTATGAGAAATCTAATTAAATGCCTTAGTAAAAACAAGGACTATGACCCCTTGTGTTTACTTTGACGGTTAATTCTTGGACTCATTCGATTGAACACCGTGGCAACAATCGTTTCGTATTTCTAGTGGAATATATAACTTGCTCATAAATATACGAGTAGAGCAAGTGGTTATGCGACATTTAGCTCGACTCTTATATTTATTAGCTTGGCGTAGTTTACACTATACTCGATCTTCGTATCATCTCGAGTTGTGTTCTCTTTATGGAACTTAGGTTCATCGTTGAGAGTCTTCGGACTATTTGCTGAACTTCAGTTCATTTATTGGAATTGTGTGTTCCAAGTAAGATCGTGTATTCCCCGATCTTCGGATCATCTCAAATTGTGTTATCAAATCTTGTGTTACTTTGATAAGTGGTATCAATTCGGGTTTATTTGATGTGAGTCATCAGTCGTTGTCGTCTTGATAACATGTTATTGATCTTGTGTTGACTTGATAGGAGATATCTTGTGCTATCCAATCTTGTGTTGTTTTGGATATATGCTAATATTCCTTGTGAGTAGCTATATCTTTATATTATGATAATCTTTTATAGCATCGAGATTTCTATGAGATATATTGTAGACATTTTTCAAGCATTCACATTTTCTATGACTATTATTGTGTGTTACATGTGCGTCAATATCTGTTTATATCTCTATTTCTATCTCATTTTATTATGATGAGTACAGCTAGACTGATCCGTTTATTGTTTATTCATATAAATAATACTCGGGTCAGACCGAGTATTACAGGTGCATCTCATGACTTCTAGTGGGGACCATTCTTGGATTTTGATATCTACATTCATGTTGTAGTTATTGATTTTATATGTATATGAGTTAGTGACATCTTTGTATACATATTCTTTTGGCTAGAGCTTATACATATTCTTTTGTTGTTCAGTAGATCAACTATGACCACTAACATGTATTTTTACTCATGTGTCATATTCATATCTATTTTCGCCCTTGTGATATGAATATTTGTGTATGACTCTGATTTATTGTTATGTATTTTATATTGCTTTCCGAATTATATATAGCCACTGTATAGTAGATTTGAACTTGAATTATATATGTCGGATTTCCTCATGAGAATTTGGAAAGGTAAGACCATATTATCCGACATATTTAACACTCGTTCAAAGCTAATATACAGATGGTCGCTCCTTAACACCCTTATTTTTCGGGTTAGTTGACACCGTTGCTTGCAATGACCTTGGCAAACGTGAGAATAGAGGTGGGGCGTTATAGTTGGTATCAGAGCTAAGTTCGGAACAATATAAGATATAATGGTGAGGATCCTGACCCTCTCATAGGAAATCATGTTTAGGATTTAGCTCGAGTCTTAGGACCCATCATATCTTATCTTATATCATAATCCTTGTTTGACCAATCAAAGTTATTTGAGTTCATCTTTGTGAATCTTTAAAAACCTAGTATCCCGTCCCTTTCCTTGTGTGGGAATTCAAATTACTTCCAAATTTTGGGTTGAATTAACTTTTAGGGACTTAGTTTTTATATATCTAAGTATGTAGATTTTCCAAACCTATGTTTTGTGAAAAATTTAAATGCTACCTTAAGGTTTCATTATGCATTTATTTTCTCTATCGAGATGAATTTAGTTTTCTTTGGGTAATGATTTAGTATCCTTGTTTTCTTTTGAGTGTTACTTGTTTCAAACAAGTAATTTTGTCTTTTCGATTGAATAAGGAATTTTATTAAATGTCCTGGTAAAAGCGAATGGGTCGACACACTTGCATTTGTTTCGTCGGTTAATTTCTGGACATAGTCACTTGAGATTCGATTTCTTTTTAGGGTGAAATCTTCAGATCATGTATCGATAAGAAGTTATTACATGTGTTATATACCTTATATACATCGATAATGATCAACTCTCTTTGCGGTGCGTAATCACGGCATCTTCAAAGGGAACTCGATAGAGTTATGTGCTCACCCGGCTTGTGTGCTCACCCGAGCTGTGTGCTCACCAGAGCTGTGTGCTCACCCGAGCTGTGTGCTCACCAGAGCTGTGTGCTCACATGTGCGGTGTGCTCATCGAGTAGTGTGCTCAATCGTAACTGTGTGTCTAGAACGATTGCGTTTTATCTTGTGATAGGTCTTCTCCATCCTATTTTTTTTTGCGGTCTCTGGAACTATGAGTGCTTGCTTATGTGTTCATTTGGAGCGGTGCGCTTCTCTATGAATTATAGTGGATTTTTGCAATTTGTTCGTAAATTCTTGAGTTAAGTCAGTGGTTATGTGACTTTTGGCTAAACTCGCTTATGTACTAACTTAATTTAAAATTTCGCTTTTCTCGTTGATTGTTGAAAATCACATTGTGATTTATAGATTGGGATGCTTGAACTTGTTGTAGTTTGAGTGTCATTCTATTTATAACTTATCTAGATTTCTTTGTGTGATTTCTAAAGATTGAGCGACTCGAGTTTTCAAATTATCTCGGATCATCTGTTGAGAAACGAAGCTGGGTTGTTACATATATTGAGTTTTTCATTAAGTAATTGCGGGGACACAATTTCTTTAAGAGGGGAAGTCTGTAACAACTTGCATATTTAATGATAATATATTTAAATATAACGTCGTTAATCGTTAATCGGGTGTGTGTCCGAAAAGTCACATTTTGCATATGGATGAATTTGGACTCGAATCCACTTCCATTGAGTCCGGATCATCGTTTACAATCTTTTTAACTATAAACATCGATAAGTTTGGCGCTATGCAAATTTGGGTTTTTTAACGTGTGCTTTGAACTTAGCCAGACTAGCCCACTTGGATCCTTAAAACCGGCCAAGCCCTTCCCCATCAGCCCACTCTCCTCATTCCCTCTTCCTCTTCTAAAATGAAAGCAAAAATGGGGATAAGAGTGGGAAAATTAAATTCCCTAAGCTTTGATTTTCAATCTAAAGATCAATTCATGTGCAAATCCAATTCTAAGACATGGGTAAGCTTCTCTATCCTCTTCTCTATCTCCATAGCTCATCAGTTTCGGTTTTTTGCTCTTGCCCTAAAACTTATATTCCCTTATGTATGTGTTGTGGTGATTTTGGAGGACCTAATGAAGAGGGATTGCTTTCTAGCTTATGTATGTGCTTCTCCTTCAACCATTCAAATCACAAGTGAGTTATTTGATGAACTCACGTCTAAGCCTCAAGCCTATGTGCTTGTAAAGTGTAATTTAGTGCATTTATATCATGTATATGTTGTGTATGCATCTAGTAAATGCTTAATTGTTGATTTCCTTGCTTATATGTGTAGGAAATTAGATCATGTTGGATATTCGGATTGTGCATATTATAGGTGAGGTTCTTGTGTGCACGCAACTCCTTACAATCTCCCTTTAGTATTGTCAAACCATTGTGCCATAGTTTGAATAGCATTTGGGTGCTTCGATTAGAGAATTTGTTCCTCTAGGAATTTATAATCAAAACCTTTGCAGGTCTAGTGTATACATGTTCATGTATGTGAAATGTTGTGTTGTGAGTTGCGTTGGCAAGCTATAGAAGCCTCATATTCATGCATATAACATTATAGGCCTTCGGGCGTTTGTCCATATCACTTTGAGCTTGTTTTCTATGCTATATTGTGCTCGGGTTCAGGTTCATACGTCTGGATATTTTAGGTCAGACGTCTGACCTGCTTCAAATAATTATGGAATCAAGTAAACAAATTCAAAAGTATGAAAATTTTAGCTCAGACGTCTGAATTTTAATTCAGATGTCTAGCTGGAATAATCAGACATCTGAAAGGGGGCCAAAATGAACTAAAACCATGCAGGTTCAGAAAAATGCAAATTCAGACGTCTGGATTTTTAGATCAGACGTATGAATCTTGTTTTTGGACTGTTTACCACTGGAGACCACGATCAACAATTTAGATCCATCCAGGCTCTTTCTCGGCCGAGTTTCAGCCCATTTCAACTTCGTTTGTTACTTGTCAGTTTCTCTGGTTCATAGTTTTTTGCGTTTCGATTTCATGAATTTTCGATTGATTCATGGTGAATGAAATAATAATCAATAGTCATTAGACTTTGTTTACATTATTATAAAGTGAATTCTTTGTTCGACTGTTATTTCGAGCGCTATTACACGAGATTTTCCACTTCGAAACTATATAAAAAGCGGTTTTAAAATTATTAGTAGATACCAATCTTTTACTAAATGGTTTCAATTTTTACTTCATGTGAAGTTTTTTTCCAAATTGTTTTACTATCTACTATTATATGATTTCAAATGATTCGACTCAAACCAATAAAATAAGAGGGAACACGCGATGTTTTTATAGTGGTTCGGCTCAAACCAAGCCTACGTCCACTTTATGTCCTCTTAAATCCTAAGAAGTTAAAAGTACAATTCTCTCTGTTTATACACGAAATCCTCGTGTTTACAATGAAAAGAAGTAAGAAAAGTGAAGATTATACACGAAATCCTCATGTAATAAGGTAGAATTTGGCTTCTTTGCTGCTGAAATTGCTTTGTGGAGAGCAATGGTGGAAACTATGAGGAGTTAGAGCCAAAAAGTCCCAAAAATGCCTTCAAATGGTGTATTTATAGATGTAGGAGAGCATCTACGAAGACTGGTTCGTGATGGGGTACGTGGCACCCGATCCGGGAAAATAGGAGAGCGAATAGCCTTGAGGATAGGTCAGAACAAGCTGCGCAGGAGCAGGTTCGGAAGTCGAGTCGTGGTCACATAGGGCGAGCCGAGTCGGTGGTTCGTGATGGTGAGATGTGAAGTGGTGACGAGCTGGAGTGGTCGGGTCGTGGTCTACATGTGTTCCACGAGCCGGGGTGCTTCACGAGACGAGGTGCATCACGAGCGGGGGCGAGTCCCATGAGCCGATGTCATGTTCTGAGTTTTCGGTACTAGTTTACACCCCTTCACGGAAATGCGCATTACTTTCAAACCGTAAGTCCGATTGAGCCAAACCAAAGCTCAAATTGAAGCTTATTCAGAGGTATACAAGAGTTACAGTGCTCAGCATTGTAATTGACGTTTTCGGGCCCAAAAGAGGTCATCTGATAGGAGTTTCGGGCCTTTCTTTGTTCGTGATGCGACTTTGACCAAATCGTTGCCTGTCTTCTGACAATGTTCTCCATATCCGAGCGCGATGTTATCCAGATGTTCAGTGTGGCAGCTTTTACCAAAAAGTGTGTCAACAAGTTTGCCCCCCAGAACATATCTTACTTGTTGAAGGAAGATGTGTTCTGGATAGTCCAGGAAATCCATAAGCCATAGAAATTCGATAATTCCATGACCTTGCCGGGTCTGCCAGCTACAAATATAATCCATATATGTAAAGAGATAAAGGAAAAACAAATGTGCCAAATCCTGGCGGTATTATTCAAATTTTCTGAGCATAAACCATGCTTTGACATCTAATGAGCACAAACCATACTCAGGGGACGTTTGAATCATCCTGGCAAGGGCCAACATTTCCAGGCATAATCCATACCCAGAAGTCCAAATCGAGTATAATCCATACCCGATTTCATTTGTCACATCCTGACAAGACCGTTTGTAGGGCATAATCAATACCCAAAAGTTCAAACCAAGTATAATCCATACCCGATTTCTTTTGTCACATCCTGACAAGATGGTTTGCAGGGCATAATCCATACCCAAAAGTTCAAACCGAGTATAATCCATTCCCGATTTCTTTTGTCACATCCTGACAAGACCATTTGTCGTTCCAAAGTATAATCCATACTTAAGATTCCAAAGTGAGTATAAACCATACTCAGATCTGAAGTAGAGCTATGCTTGCCACAGCCTGACAAGATACTCCATCCCTAGGCATAATCCATACCTAGAGCTCCATAATAAGTATATTTAACCGAGATTGAGGATCCTGTCACATCCTGACAAGATACTTAAATTCTCTGAACATAATCCATGCTTGGAAAGTCCTTATTCAATTAAAAATGGAAAACCAAAGCAAATCCTGATTGGTTTGACATCGAGTCCAGAGCACGCTTTGGAGCTATATCCTAACCCCGTACGTGTGTCTCCGATTCAACCAATCGGAAAACCTAATAAAAGCAAAAACAAAACTTAAAGCCTAAGAAATGCAGAAAATGAAAGCTGATCTCATCCAGATCAGTTGATGATGAGCCTATGAGAGCTCGATCCAGGGTCATTCCCTATCCGAGGAGCAGGAGGTGGAAGCGTAGGCGCAGCACTGCTGATTGCTTCACATACTCGGGTAGCTCTCCACGTCTAACCCGTTCCTCAATCAGATCTCGTAAGTGCCTGCAGTCATTTGTGTCATGACTGTCCATGTCATGAAATATGCAATGTTTTCCGGAATCGCGTTCTCTTTGCGATGGCTCCCTCCTAGGAGGCTTTGGATAGGAGATGGCACCGTTGGTGTCCATGTCGATTCATTTAGGGTTGAATTAAGTTCAGTGTACTTTTCATATCTGGGCCCTCTCCAGGGCTGAGTGTTGCGGTCATTCTTGACGGCGACTTTTCCTTTGCCATTTCAAGTATCAGACGGTTCTCCGTCTTTGAGCATGTTGACGTAGAGAATGCGTTTTTCAGAAGTTGCATCTTCTTCCCGCAGAAATCTGTCTGCTTCAAGGTAGAATTCGCGGTTGATCTCGGTACAAAGACTTTTTGAACTCTGAGCTATCTAGAACGCCGGATACTGTTGCCATCAGTACCATGGATTGTTCAGGTCTGTCAACTGATGCTGCTGCAACGTTGAATCTCTCCAGGAATGAAAGCAGAGTTTCTCTGGGCCTCTGCTTAATCGTCGTGAGTGACATGACGTTCTTGGGTCATGCGATGTGGACCCGAAACTGTTTAGGGAAGCGAGCGACCAACATATTCCAGCTGTTGATCAATTCAATCTCTAGCTGCCGAATCCACATGGCTGCTATATCAGTTAGATAGAGGGGAAAACATTTAGCCATGACGTTTTCCGACGCCGATTGAACTTCCATATGCCGCTTGTAGCGCATCAGGTGCACGGTAGGATCCGTCCTACCGTTGTAGGGCTCCAGTTGTGGAAGTTTGAAATCTGGGGGATTGCGAGAATTCCTCATTTCTTGTGTGAACGGGTTGTGATTGACATCGTCCACGTCATTCTGATAAGTGCGGCCTCTCGAGAAGCTTTCAATTAGGTCTGCTAGCCGATTTCCTTCAAAGACTTGTTGCAAACCGCCAAGATCAGAGTTGGTGCCCCCAACGTTGAGCGTAGGAGAGAATGGATGCTGCTGGTGAGTTACCTGGAGCGGGTCGCGAGGACCAGTTCGTGGACTGGGAGGGTCACGGTTCGTGGAATATGGATCGTGGGGGGCGATCTGACCCAGTCATGGGTCAGGAGGTGCATCATGAGCTGGATCATAATCCATGGTTTCGCGGCTCGCGGTTCGTGGCTAGAGGGGTACGACCCGATCGAATCGTGGATCACCATCGCGAGCCAGTTCTGGTCCATCACGAGCTGCTCCTGGGCCTGTGTCACGAGTCGGTTGCTGATGAGGGATGGGAACTTGCAATCCAGCGTTTGCCAGAACTGGAGATGAAGTCATTTTAACTTGAGCATTTCCGAGAGTGAGGGGGTGGCCCCCGAGTCCATGTGATGCGCGAGCCGCTTCAGTGGCTTCGTTTCCAATGACTTGAATGTTGCTCGGTCTTCCATCCATCCGAGCGAAGAATCCATCGATCATCTCTTGTTGCTTCCTGATGAGACCATCTTGCTTTGCCATCTGATCTCTCAATTCAGCGAGAACGCCGTCCATCTCGTCTCTAGTTAAAAATGCTGATGTGTTTTCATGGGATGAAGCCTCATGGCTTGCCTCATTCCTTGTGTCTTCAGCGTCAACATCATCAGCATGAGTGGAAGTTCCAGTTTTCTTCCTTTTGATTGCCGTTGAGTCTCCTTCCAAGCTAGAAGTTGAAGTTATGTCGTGTGCTCCCCTACCTGGCGCGCAAAAATGTTAGACCAAAATCTGGGCCTAACACCCAAATGCAGATCACAGAATGCAGAAAACAATAAAATAAGAGGGAACACATGATGTTTTTATAGTGGTTCGGCTCAGACCAAGCCTATGTCCACTTTATCTCTTGTTAAATCATAAGAAGTTACAAGTACAATTCTCTCGGTTTATACACGAAATCCTCGTGTTTACAATGAAAAGAAGTAAGAAAAGTGAAGATTATACACGAAATCCTCGTATAATAAGGTGGAATTTGGCTTCTTTGCTGCTGAAAATGCTTTGTGGAGAGCAACGGTGGAAGCTGTGAGGAGTTAGAGCCAAAAAGTCCCTAAAAATGCCTTCAAATGGTGTATTTATAGTCGTAGGAGAGCTTCTGGGAAGACCGGTTCGTGATGGGGTACATGGCACCCAATTCGGGAAAATAGGAGAGCGAATAGCCTTGAGAATAGGTCAGAACAAGCTGCGCAGGAGCAGGTTCGGGGGTCGAGTCGTGGTCACATAGGGCGAGCCGAGCCGGCGGTTCGTGATGGTGAGATGTGAAGTGGTGACGAGCTAGAGTGGTTGGGTCATGGTCTACATGTGTTCCACGAGTCGGGGTGCTTCACGAGACGAGGTGCATCACGAGCGGGGGCGAGTCCCACGAGCCGATGTCATGTTCTGAGTTTTCGGCACTAGTTTACACCCCTTCACGGAAATGGGCGTAACTTTCAAACCGTAAGTCTGATTGAGCCAAACTGAAGCTGATTCAGAGGTATATAAGAGTTACAGCGCTCAGCATTGTAATTGACGTTTTCGGGCCCAAAAGAGGTCATCTGATAGGAGTTCGGGGCCTTTCTTTGTTCGTGATGCGACTTTAACCAAATCGTCGCCTGTCTTCAGACGATGTTCTCCATATCTGAGCGCGATGCTATACGGATATTCAGCGTGGCAGCTTTTACCAAAAAGTGTGTCAACAAAAACCATAATTGAATTGTTTGAATTAATGATAATTGAAGATGCAATATTAAAAATTGTTTATTTATCAGTGTATCTGAGTTTTATTTTATTTTTTGATTTGAATATTATTTATAAACCTTGAATTTAATTTAAATGCGAATAAATGAATAATGAATATTTTAATATATTATTGAACAAGCAAAAATTGTCATTTTGCAAGCGATCTCAGAATTTGAGACAATTAACGTTGTTAGGACCATATCGTCAAAATATAGCTAGATTTCAAATTTCATAAATTTTGGAGTTTTTATGTGGCACCGGTAAATTAAAAATGCATATTGAAATTTGTACGTTGTTTATTTTAAAATATTACGTTTTAAGTGAAACTGTTATAGCCTTCAGAATTGGGCTTCGCTACTAGTCTCATTGCGTTCAGAAGGCCTTAAAACCTATTGTTAGGCAGTAAGTAGGCCTGATTTGGACACCGATCCATTTTTTACTTTATAACACGCAAAACGATGAATTAATATAATTTTATTTTCCCCAAAACCCTAAAAATGGCTCAGCCGCCATCTCCATTTTGTAGCCACGAACATTCGAAACTTCACTCCTCAATATCTTTCAATCCACTCAATGATATTCAAAAATTTATGAACCAAATTTGCAGAGAAAAGCGAGATCTACAGATCCATACGATTAAGATCTTATTTAGGTGCTCGAATCGATGGGAATATGGTCATGAATGCAGCCGGCTTTGTGGATTTCGTGGGCCTACAGGAGGCAGCGCGCGGCCCATCTTGGTGGCCGGAGGTAGAGCTCTTCAAGGGCGTTCCAACGGTGGTCGAGTCATCGGATTCCGTCATGTGTAGATGGAGTAATTGGTAGTCAAAATTGTTTGTTTTGGGTTCAGTTTTCACGGTTGGAAGAAAAAAAAATGTGATGGGAAGAAGAGGAGGACGCAAGAGCAGCTGACGTGGCAAGTTCGCCTTGTTTTCTTCCATTTTTTCTTTTTATTTATTTAATTAATTCCAATCGCGTTAACATTTATAACTTTTTCATACGAGCTCCAATTGACACGCGGTTTGTTGCATTGGAATTGTATCATCGAGCTCTTCGCGATGCCGCTGGTTTGAACTAATTCTGAGATTGTTGATTTTGGGGCTAAAATTTGAACATCAATCACGTTTAAGACCAAAGGTGAGTGATTAAACCCACTCACGTCTAACTAAAGTATTCTAATATTTGTCAAATTAATATCATGTCATGATATGATTGCATGAATTGATGTTTGACAGTTTAAATTGCATATTTATATTGATTTGCATAGATAGTGTAGTTTAATTTGACTATTAAATTTAATTTTACAGTTAAGTTAAAAATTCGACATTTAATTACTGTCTAAACCCTGACATCTGATAATTTGTAAATTTATACGATATTGGACTGTTTGTATTTATTGATGTGATGAATGACTTGAATTTGATATGTTTGACATATTGATGTCAATTGTGTGAAATTACCTGTTATTCACATTTGTTCGTATATGACCATTGTTTGTGCTGATAAATCCTAATCATTTACCGTAGATATTATGGACATCAAATAAAACCGGGATTAATCATTAAAATTAATTAAGAATGTAGGTTGAAATGATAAATATCTATGACCCTGATTTGGATTGAAATGATATATATCCTTTTCCAAAGTACTAAAATTAAATTTAAGTATCACTTGGTCATATGATAGAAAATGATATACGGAAACTAGTTGGTTAAATAAAATTTGTTGTAACCATGAACTTTTAAATATTGTTATAAAGACAATATAAGCGATGTTTATAATTTATTTTTCTTTGAACTTGAACTTTGAATTTTTGAAATAAAAATTAAGGGGGAAATAAATTAGTGTTGTAACTGGAGCTAAATAAAAGTGAAATTAAATGTAAATCGAATTTATTGAAATTGAATTATTTCACCCACCTTAGAAATTTATTATAGATCAACATTGATTTGAATTATATCTGAATTGTGAGCTCAATATTTGTTATAAATTGAAATCATTGAAAATGGGGATCTGAATTGGAATTTAACTATATGGGGTAAATGGATTTAATTGAAATGAATGTAAAAATGGAAATTTAAATCGATTGAAATATTGAAACTGAGATTGATTGATTTAAGGTTGAAATATGACTTTAAGTCTAAGTGGACAAAATCTAGAGAAATGATTCTAATTCCAACTTTAGTACTTTAAACCACTTTATAATTTATTTTAATAATAATTATTATTTTTCTTTACAAACTATTTTATGTTATAACTATTTATTTTATAAATGATTTGAATAAATCATTTTATAATTAATTAATTATTTTCAAACTATTTCTATTACATATGTATAACTATTACTATTAACTATTTTAATATTCTAATTATTTAAGTTGGAATGGTTTCAAGATTTTAAATTGGTTTAAAAAGAGATTTTATTATAAATAATATTCTATCTTGAATATTAAATGTTTTTTGAAACACGATATTTTGATATGAGGTATGAACCTCTTTAACATGTAAAAGAATTAACCGGTGTGAAAAATGTAAATGTTTGGTTGCTAAAGAGACCGGGATCGGATATTGTCATACTCTCTGCCAATACCGAAAACCACTTTAACAACCATGTAAGCGGTGAAGTTGCAGAAATGGCGTTGGATAGATTTGGGGGTGATTACTGGATTTGAAGAAAGAGAATGATGATGGATAGCATTGACCTTCGGGTCATAATTAAAATGACTAAAAAAGGAGCCATACCTAGGTTAATTGAGTTAGCTACTCTGAGCAGGCATACTTCTTCGACACCACATATATACTTTGTGATTGATTGGTGCCTTTGATTGATTTTGGGGGTATGTCTGGGGGTGTGTGGTATTTGCGGCTATGCGTAACCACCGGCCTACATTCGTAATCCGGTAGAATCCTACTGATGCGTATTGCCACGATACCTTGTCATATTATCCTGATCGAGCCCCCTACGATTTTGATTCAACGTTGTCGAATCACGGCGCATCCCTATCCGCCGACGTACTGGTGTGTTATATGCAAAGTGTACGGCAACGGTATAAACGGTGTAAGGGTAATAATGGTAATCCCGCTTACACTATTTTAATGTTTTATATTTAACCATAGACACTATTATAATAGCGTATTATATTATATAGTATCTAGTTTAACGAATCCTTAGGAGATGGAAATTCCCATAACATCTATTAAGTTATTGCACTCATATTATCGCATGAATTTGATTTAACTGACATGAAAATATTTTAGTTCTGATATGAGTGTTTGTTGCGTTTCTTTTTATGTAATACGCTTGGGTCAGCCTGAGTTTTCAGTCATTGAAGACGACGTTATGAAGATGAAGATGGAGCTTGCCAGATGCATTATTATTTATTTCCGCTGCAAATATTGGTATGTTCATTATAGTTAACTCTGATAATTTTTGTAAAATTTAATCAAATGTATGTTTTTAACAGCTTCATGAACTGTTATTTAATTGTTATATTTTGTCCTTCTGATGCGAGATTCCGTGTTTGTTTTTCTTCTTCTCTTCTTTTTCTTATATAAATCCTAATAACTATCCGTATTTTTGATTAGTTTATATCGACATTGAGGAACATTGTCGATTTGAATGGTCAAAAATCCCGGATGTTACAGGTAACTTCATAAAATATCCTGGAAAATCATAATCTCGCATTCTGATGTTCAATAACTGAATTAATTTGTTGGAAACCAATAATAAAAATAAAATATGAGAATAAACGTTGAATTCAATGGCCAAAGTAGAAGTTCTGAACACAAGCTTTAATCGCTCCTTTGTATCAACAATATAATAATGTACATAAATAAATTATCTTCCCACATCAAAAGGATAGAACTACTCTATGATGAATATGTGTTCTTTATTTTTATAAATGTATCAAGATTAAAATCTTTATCCGAAAGGCACGTGGACATCATGTATTGGATGATAGCATGCAAATTATGTACGCAAAGGAGTAAGTTTATCCAGCAATAAATGGTTGGCTGCACAGACTTATTAAAATATAACTTGCATAAAAATTTAAAGACATATGTAGACTTAATACAGGTCAAAAGTAATTAGAGGTCACAATATTTGGTGTAATTTTATATTTGTTATTGTAGTTTGTTCACTCTAGAAATAATCCATTTATCCACATATACCTACAACACTCAAGTGAATTAACATAATTAGTTTTGCGAATATTTACAGTATGAAAGTCAAATATTAAATGTGGAAATTTCTTTGCAACACGGGTCTTTTGAGCTAGTCCAATTTGTGCTATCTTTACGAATATTAATCGTACCTTTAGATGCATGCAATAAACTACTTGGGCATTGTTTTTGACACTCCGAGTATTGTTAAGGGGAGGTCAAATTTTAAAAACACTCCAATCATTAAAATAATGTTAGGGGGTGTCACGTACTAAATATTTTACGTTCCCTATTTACCCTGCTAATAACATCAGTTACTATCCAAATCCCAAAGATTTCAATTGCAAAAAAAAAGAAGCAAATCCCTAAATTATCTACAAAAAAAAGCTCTCATTTTTGTTCAACATGAATGACGTAGATCTGCGGTATTATATATTTTTGTTCGATATTGTTCATCGTTTTTAAATTTGTATTCGTTGTCAGGTTATCGAAGTAGGAGAAATGGGATGTTTCGACAAATTCAGCGGTGGGATATCGTATAAAAAAAATGTTCATATCGATTTCCTATGAGTGATGTATTTTCATCTGATCAGATGTATATCGGCAAATGAGATTATTGATAATTTGGTATAGAAATTTGATGCGGTTCGACTAATATACCGTATAAATTTTTTTTATTAACAACTAAAAAAGAGATTATTGAAAAAAGGCTAATTTAGTAAAATAAACATTATTTGTTAAGGGGGTGCTCTCTGCATTGGTACTCCCCTTAACAAAATAATCTTTTTTAAAAAATGTTGACTTCCCTTAACAATATTTGGAGTGTCAATAACAACTCCCAACTACTTTAAATACCTTTAAATTTTAAATTCAAAGAAAAATATTTTTTTGAAAAAAGTAGTTAGTTGTTATAATTATATATCAATAAGAAGCCAACAATAATAAGGAAGAATAGTAGTCATAAAAATTGGTAATTCTATCAGTTTACCATGGTAAGGTGTTTACGATTTGAAAATTCATAAAATTTTAATCCAAACAATTGAAGCCTTCATTGAAATGTATAACATACTTATGTATTTTTTATAAATCTCCAAATAATATTATTATACATTAACAACACGTTCCAACATACCTGCTAAACAATTAACATTAATTTCCTATATAAAAGTTCATAGCATTTGAGCTAGCACATTTAGAGAAAGAGAAAAGAAAATTAGTTTAATTGAAAGTAAAAATGATAATATGCTAGAAAAACTCCAATGAAGTGACATAATTACCTTACAACGCAACCATTGTCAAGTAAAAGAAATAATAATAATAAAAGTATTGTCCAGTGGTGGGATGTTTATATCTTAACCAAAAGGGAAGAAGGTTGATTATTGGTGAAAATAACCCCACTCACAAAAAAAGGATAATTGTTGTATTGCCATTTCCGATTTTGAAGTAGTAATCATTTGCCTCTCACACAAAAAATTCACTTAGTTTTATTTCTATGACTATATTAGATTTCCGTATTCATAGCTCCATTCTTTTTATGAACGATGAACTATAAATTCCTAAAACTTTCCAATTCATAACTATAGAGACATAGCCAAGCCCCTCCCCTAGTGCATTTTATTAAGCTATTAAAAGAAGTCTAATAAATTCAAAATTTATGAAAATTAAGGATGTGTTCATCCATATGTGAAAGCAACTGATTGAAAGACAAACCTTAAATTCAGTTATCATCTTATGCTTATGAATATGTACACTTTAAGTCTAACAACTGTATGCTCTTACATATATCAAGGTAGAATATTCACAGAATTTAGTCAGCATGTCGATTAGCAGATTGCGTGGTTTGAATGTCTGATGATCTATTTGTATTAAGGTTGAAATAATGTAGATCATTACCTTCACCAAGAAAATTGTATACTTCAATTTCATGTTCAAGTTAGTGAGTTACAGGTCTGCTTAGGTAGCCGAAACTTCAGGAAGGTCTCTTAACTACATTAGTATTATTAATGTGATTGCATCAGCTATTTTCTTAGTGTAGCTGAAATGAACAGTTAGGGAATAATGACCCCATGTACTGACAAAATCATGAAAGCCAATGTTACGAACAAAATTAATTTTTCTAAGAATAGTTAACTCATGATTGATTGCATACATTAGCCCTGTGCTTGTCAGCCAAAAAAGTTTTACCAATAGTATCGGAAAACTATGAATATTAACATTTTAGGGGAAATCACCCTTTGTATTGACTTTGGAAAAGAATGCATCTAACTGTTTGTGATTAAAATCGTATTATTGAAAACCAATCACAGTCATGCAAGAAACACCTATCAAACTGTACAGTCATGCAAGAAACACCTATCAAACTGAAAGTTGACAAGAAACATATGGGAAAATATATTACAAATTGTACAACATAACTGGAGATTGGAGTTAGAGGGAAAAACTGTAAGCACATAAGCACTTATAAATTTCTGCTCTATGCTGTTTCGTAACCCAATTAATAGGTTGAATCGAACCCAAAATCTAGATAAACGAAAACAAAGACAAAGGACTGTAAATGAAAAAGAAACATTGACAATAATGTGTTTAAGAAAACGGCAATTAGCTTGCAATTTAAAAATTTTGTGATTCAGTTAATAAATTAACAATTAGTTGTGCGAACTTTCAGGCTGTCATACAAATATTAGAAATAAACGATTAGTAAAATTTTCAAGAGCAGATATCTTATTTTGCTACAGGAGGACAATTATGCAAAGAAAACGCCATTATAACATTATTTGCATGGAAAAGCATACATATTTAAAACTTCCTGCAATTCATAATTTTGTACTATTTAAGGTTATGTTTGTATAATTAGAACTTTGTACTACAAAATCAGATATGTAAAAATCCATTGATTCAAGGTTAAGTTCATATAAGTTAAAAAAATTGCACTATTTAAAATCTTGAATACATATTGCTACTCTGCGGTGTTTTCATATGCAAGAATCTTGGCATCTGTAGTTCAAAATCTTTTGCATCAAAAGTTTGTACATACACAGATAGAACTCACTCGTGTTCCTATAATCAATTGGTATAATAATTTACGATCAGAATGCACATGACCGTTCAGAACTTAAAACATTTCATCATAACACATTGAATCTTTGAAACTCTTTGTATATGCAAAGGAAAATTTGGAAGGAAAATTTGGACCAGATCATATATATGTATATTCAAGTTTCACATTTTTTTGCAAAAATTATAAGCTTATATTCGAAACTTTGAAAATATATCAAGGCCAACATGTATTTAATGCCGCAAGTATATTGTGAAATTACATAATATTTGGAAAACTTTTGTGTGTGTGAAAAGTTTTATGTCTGACCTGACTCTCCCTAGGGCTTAAATATGAATTTCCTTTGAAACTAAACGCATTGCAAAACTGCATGTGCTTATAAAATCATTTAAAGCATTACAAAAAATGTGCATGATTCTTTTTAGGTAAATTTTATTTATATCCACCTAATTATGCTCTTCATCCACCATAACTTTCTATTTAGCATTAATTTAATGTTTACTTAAAAATAATTAGTTAATCCACGTTTATTGCTTTTTGAGTAACGTTCATTTTACAAGTTTTATTCTCTTTCCTCGAACGTTTCATTATCAAGTTATGCTCAGTTATAGTTTCATTTATGGTTGAAGTTACCTAATGGTGAATCAATCAACCTCCGCTACTCTAATAAGCTAGAAGTACTAGCAGACGTAGTTTGCATGTCTAATTTATTGTTATTTGTTGCAGTACAAACAACGTATCGTAAGCTAGTAACACATGTACATTCTATAGTCCATTTTTTGGACTTGGAATAAGACTCAGGTATTAATGTAATGGATTACATACAGAAGCTAATAATGCAAACATTTGCGCTTCATTATTGATGGGCCATTTTCTGATAAGAAACATGTGAGTGGGTATACATAGGTTTGAGAATAAACTTATAGGAAAGAGTTTAGCAACACTGAATTTGTTGTTGATGAAGAAGGAGATGAAAGGACCATGCAAAAGGTAAGATTCTCATATCAGTGCTGAAATTCTCTGATCTTGATGTCAATTTGAATGACAATGTATACAAATTATGCAAGAGTATGGTTGAAAAATACATTTAAGTATATTAAATGATTTTATCATTGTATTTTGAAGTCATGTGCTGGATTTTCTATTGCTGTTGACGAAAAGAACAAAAAACATGATTTTGTAGAGAGCCAATAAAAATATATAATTTTGTAGAGAGCTAATGTTATATTTAAACTTACGTTATGGCCAATAACTGTAAATAAATATTAATAGTCAACAAATTATTTAGCTTTTAGATTCATTTTGCTCATTCATGTTTTATACAACAATAGTATTTCTCTTGACTCACAAAAATATGCATTATTCAAAGAAAACAAGAAACTAGAACATAAACTTTAGTATATTGATCAGTTAATCCACATGCGGATTAACTAACCTTAATTCTATGGATTAACTTAGATGAGAATTAACTGATCGAAACTGTGGATAGATGTCAAAATTACCTTCTTTTTATGAATCAATATAAGATGGACATAAATTTGGACATTCATTGTAACGACCCGCATTCTACTCATCAAAGGATCATAGAATATTTATTTCTTTCACATACGAAGTCGTATGGTCGTGTAACTTTGGGAGACGACTATTGGGGTCATTTCTCATGTTCATGATTTTTGCCGATTTTTAAATGACCGTTTTACCCCTAGCTGATCTTGTTTTGGACATAACTTTTGATTGAAAAGAAGTTTTGATCTAAAACCACTTCCATTGGCTCTGGATGATGGTTTACAATTCCGTAGAGTGGTCACATTAGCCAAACGGACTCATCGTTTGGGAGATACGGCTGAAACAAGTTTCAAATGGTGAAAAATAGCTTAATTGGGCTTAACCGGGTGATTAACAACTAGGCCCAAAGGGGAATTTCGGGATTAGAGGTATTTAAGGGCTGCTAGGGTTAGGATTTTGGGTTTTCACTCATTTTGCCAGCCGCCACAAACCCTCTCTTCAACCTAACAATGGCACCCAACATCTAGAATCATCCCTAATCACCATTTAATCAAAGATTGACCTAATCTACTTCAAATCAAGGAGGATTAGCACGAGAATCGAGGTAGAGCTGCTGTGTAAGATTGGGAACAGTGCCAAATCGAAGAATATTTCAGTTTTGGGGTTTTATTTGTGGCTAAGGTGAGTGATTTGCATAGTTTTTCACTAATTACGGTTAATTAAGAGTAATTAGTGAAGATTGGCGAATTTAAACATGATAAAATTCTGGAAAAATATTTATAAAATTCGAAATAATGTTTTAGGCCTCTGTTAGAAAATTTGGTTAATTTGGTTAAGTTTTGTTAATCCTATGATTAGTTTTGCTTAAACATGCTTAAGGGAAAATATGGGTTTTTGGGTATGTTTGATCCATTTTTACATGCTATGATTGTTGTTTTGCTGTTTGTGGATGATTATACATGTTGCTATGACTGTATACTTTTCTTTGTGGTTGTCTAGAAGTGTTAGATTGGTCGAAAACGCCGTCGAATGGCGTAAACAGTCACTGGAAGAAGTTGCATGAAAATATGCAGGGACCGGATCGAATCGCCCCTACCCGAACTGACCCGATCGTGGAGTATCTTCTCCGAACCGATCCGCTTGTGGTGATGGAGCCCGATCTGAACCGTTTGGAAGCTCGTGAACTGATGGCCATGAAGGATCACAAACCGGAGTGCTCTACCCGAACCGAACCGCTCACACCTGAAGTTCCACGATCTGACCTGAGCAAAGTGGCACGACCTGAAGATAGCATCCGATCCGACCCGCTCACTTGGAGAGCCATCCAACCCGATCCGAAGCTCCATCACGAACCGCTCGCCTTATGACACGATCTGATGCTTTGGGGATGGCCACGAACCGATCCGGAGTAGAAGTCACGGTCCAACTCATATGGGTATTCCAATCTGAACCGAGGAGCTGATTACCACGACCTGGAGTAAAGTGAAGTGAAGAAATGAAGACCGATCCGGAGAAGAAGGTGATGACCAAAACCCGAGATGCAAAGGTATTCCAAATGGGATGTTTGTACTTAGGATCCAGTTGGGAACCAACGAGTTGACTTCATGAGTTGGGCTTTGCTGCGGGACGTGTGCTAAGGGGCTGTCGATGTCTGTAACTTTAAATCATTATGTGTAGAGAGTACGTGAACAGATTCAGGGCCACAGTGGCCTAGGTACGACTAAAAGGGCTATAGACCAATGAAGTGGGGTCATTTGTAAAGATTTGGTTATGACTCCATGAGGTAAGCTTGGTGGTAGCAGTAGTTGTACAAGTCGAACTCCGTCACTACTTCGATGGGTCTAGTGATTGACAGTGGTGGACAATGTATGCTTTACGCACTGAGTGAGAGATGTGAGGATGGTTGCTATGTTTGATTTGTTTGCCATCATTATGACATGCATACCCTCACCCCCGTACTCTTTACACCATCTGTTTAGTGGCACCTTAGAGTATTGTACGGTATGTAGTGCTAACTCTTTGGTTGCAGGTCTAGGTTCAGGTATGGTTTAGTATACCTGTTATTGTTCTGTTTAGCTGCTTATCACTCATACCATACTTTTTGTCTAACTCAGAGTTTTATGTCTCTTCTTATTACTTTGGGTGCTCTCACGAGCAGACTAGAGACAGGTTAGGTGGTATGCACAAGTAGTTGTACCGGAGACGAGTAGAAGGCTTCCACGTATGATACATATATATAGATATTCTTCTTGTGTTGCTGCGGTCACTACTGTGGGCATTAGTGGTGTACCTTTCTTCCTTTTGTTTAGAGACAGTAATTTGGAAAGTTGTAATAAGCTGCATTTGGATTTCCGCTACTCTGATGATGATGTTGATATTGGTTTTAGTTATCAGCTTATGCACTGTCTCGCCTGCTTTATGTCAAGTATATTATTATTATATTTTGTTCCATGCGTTGTGAGACATTCTACAGGTTTCAGATTAGCTCATTCTCTTCTTTCCTTTCTTTGGCGACCGTTCCGTGCTAGTCGGGCATGTGGACAACGCACCTTCGGAGGAAATGCCGGCTGGTGCGGGGCGGGCCGTCACATTCATATAATGTTGAAATCCTAATATATGGAGCTTTATACACCTCCAAGATTAATACGTTCTCAAAACTACCTATGACTAAAGTTATGAACATGTGCGATCCAAGTCAACCGAAAACAAATTCACTTGAAGCCAATATGCCCCAAAATTTGAAGTGCGGTACAATGTATTTAAATCAGGGCATTTTTTGCTTTGCCAAAAAAAAAGCAGGGCATTATTGAAAATACAAAATGTATATCAAAAACTTCTTTGCATCTTCTTATACACAGGAAGCCTATATGTGAATAAATACATACTTCTTATCTTCAAAATCCTTTTATTTCCAAGATTTTCCATTATCTGAAGTTTTATACATTAAAAATTAGATGAACCTCTTTAAACTTGCCTATATATTCAAAACCAAAGGGTTTTTTAAGAACTTGTACATATTTCAAATCACGGACATGGAGTTTCAAACTAATTAAAATTTTGCCTTAAAATTTCATATTTAAAAATATAATTAAGCTAGAAAACATATTTTAGCTTTTGAAACTGACTATTCATTCTTCTTGGAAACTTACTGTATATATGCAAAATAGTGAAGTTCTAAGCTACAGACTTATAAAACGTACTGGACCATGCAACATACTCAGATCATGTTTAAAACAATACTCTCGAACAACTATGTTCGTAAATTTAGAATTTACTGTATAATTTTGGGGCTCAAAATTCATGGAAAATGAAAAAATAAAATATTTCAAAAATTGTTTGAAACTATCATAGATAAACAACTTTTGAAACAGAAGTTTGTGATCGAAATAATTCTCAATCTGGACTCAGTTCAAATCCTTTATCTTTGCAATCAATCAGAACATGATTAACTCCTAAACATAGTGGAAGACAGAGGGTTGGAACAGGATGAAAAATTAAGAGTTCATATCATTTAATAATTCAGAGAACCGGTAGGTATTACATAAATCATTATATTAACCCTCTTCTTTCAAATCTATTAATTATCAGTTATACTAAAATTTACAACACATAACTACTGGTGCACAATAGTAACTTAAGAATATAGCTTGCTCATAGCTATTCAGTAATAGAAAATGAATGTTGTTTGGGTAATTAATTTATTGGTAAATTAATTTACAATAGTTCTCAGGATCAGACGTTGTTTGGAATTTCAGGATTTTCTATAAAACATGATCAAATGATGGTTAGCAAGTAAAATTAGGATCAAAATTAAACCATGTCAACTGGCAAAAAGTCGGGCTGCTTTAAAAGCAACAAATATAGCTAAACATAAATAGTTCTATATACTTTTTTTTTTTTGAAAACCCAGGAAAACCCGGTGGGCCGGTAAACTCCTGAGGAGGGTACAGTAAAGCCGTCCGCTAATCCAAGCCGCCATACCCCCGGGTAAATTTATGTAGGATGAGGAAGCACATGAAAGATATACAAATCATTATTAAAACTAAGAATGAACTATATATTTTTGTGGTGGCCATATAGCTACTGCAAATGACAGCAACTGCAAAACATATTGCATTATAAATTACATTAATGTGGATACGTTACATTTAAGAAATCTAATTGGGAATAAAAAGGAAGCCATTCATGAGAACCTATGTATTAAAATGAGAAGAATCAACACAATAATACGTATCAAGTATAGGTTGCAATCTATATTTTGGTTAAAGTGGGATGCATATGCCAAAAAATCATCATTTTCCATCAAAGATTTGGATGCACAAATAAAGCAATAATTTTGTTGTTCACACTATTATGTGTAACTGCAGAATGGAACTACATGCACAAAGTACATGTCTAAGCTATATATGGGAAGGATTAAAGGGGTGGAAAATATTATAAGAGATAAAATAGTACTTAAAATCTTAATTTCCACTACAATACATGTATAATTTCCATTTACTAAGCTACATTAGTATTAAACTCAAACCAGGTCTTATACCAAAAAGACAGGAATAGGTTTCTGTCCGTTTCCATATCCACTACATTAAACTATGTCTAATAATACCTTATTCATGTGCCATGGTCCACGTTGCATTAATCACTGCCCAGTAGTTAGTCATAAATTTTAGCTTGACCAAGAAATCGTTTATCTAACCCCTGAATGTGTACTGCTGATTGGTTTTTACTCAATTAGACCGATATTCACATGTTCTCTTTACTGCTGCGAAAAACAATACAGGTTCATATATGTGCCACTATAATTCTCCTAACCATGCTATTTAATCATGGAAATTAAATTGTAGATGCATTGTCCATCATAAATTTATATAAAGTGAGTGTCCTTTTTCAATGCATTAAAATTAAAAAAAGTGTCAGCAGTTCATAGCATTACAACATCACCCACTAAAAGGGGTTGTTAATCTTGATGAACAACAATTTGAACTATACAAAACTGTTTCTGCACCATCAAATGAAAGGTGGACAAACTACAATGTAATAGGAAAAGATTGATAATGAAGGGTACTTTGTCAGCTATTCTTATTTGTGCAAACTGGGGCCAGTTTTAAGAATTCAATTAGCCATGGTCGTAGAAATCAATTTGTGCAAAATATAGGTAGTGCGTGTATACATCAAATTGTTTGGCACATTAGGCACGGTACTCAACGTGGAAGCACGACGGTAAATGGAGATGCCAAAAATTAAAAAAAAAAAGATGATAAATAGTTTTTATCAAAAGAGATTTCAAAGAATACCGCTAGTTTGGTGAACAACAACGATGGAACGAAGATGGTTGGACGAGGAAGGATACGGTTCTTACTCTTCTCCAAGATAAGGCTCCGCCGAGTAGACGGATGCAAGACGGTAGAAATATAGATGACGATCTATCAGGGCAATTCAGTCTGAATGGAGACAATTAAGCGGCTAAACATCAGAGTTTAAATTTTTTAAATCGATGTAAAATGGAATGTAGTTCGATTTGGGGATAAGGATTTAAAAACTGCAGGAAGTTACGTTGATGATGTGGGCACGATCTTATTTTTCGAGAGAAATGCTACAGTACCCGAAATGGTTTTTGTCAAAAAGTAAGAAATAGGGGTAAATACGGATTTCAGGGTAGCAAGCATTGAATTCAGGGGGGTATTTGTGTAATTCAAGGGGTGGGCCTTCTATTTTCTTGTCTCTACCGTAGTTTTTGACAAAATGAAAAGTGGGCAAAGTAACATTTCCGATTTTTCGAAGACTCTACTTTTGTGTAAGATGAAAAATCGTAATTGAGAAGGTGCCGCAATATTGCGCCACGTTGGATCTAGGAAAAAGCAACGTTCCATCTCAACAATTCACCTATTTTATTTTCTGCTATAGATAATAGATAGATATGTACGAGCATGTTTTTGTGTGTGTGTGTGTGCGCGCGTGTGTGTATATATATATATTATAGATTGCTTCTGAATGCAATTATATATATGAATGGATGAATGATCATCATCTGTAAAGTTAAAATGCATATAACAGTAAACGAATATATACAATATGCCTGCAACAGCAAATATGATTTGCTAATTGAGTTAAAATAAAATTGTAAATATATTATTTGCTATTTAGATAGTTAAATAACTTCATTGTTGGAACATTTAATCTGCATGTTTTCATAAACTTATCCAAAACTTATGTAAATTTTATCTCTCTTATTCAAAAGGATAGTCATGATTAAAACCTAATGGCATGCCTGCATATTTACATATGAAGCACAAAGAATGTTTTAAAAGTACTGGCTATTATATCTATATATATATATATATATATATATATATATATATATATATATATATATATATAACTGAATATATATATATACACACACACTAATAGTATTTTGTTGTTGAGACCACATGAATTTATAAAAATGTGCATGATGCAGTGTCATATATGTGTGTTAAATCCAACTCACTGCTGTGTATATGATTTGTTACACAAACTATAATTCAGCATAATTTTTTGAATGATGCAAATATGATATGCAACAACACTAAATATAGTCTATGTATATTGCAAATTCATGTACATTGACTTATGTATTGACATATTACTTTGCTTGCTTCACTGTTATGTGCCTGAAATTTTTAATAAACACGTCTCCTTTTAGTATACTATTTGTATTTGTATGTGTTTATGACAAATATGAGTTGCTATTAAAAACCTAAGTATACACATTTTGAAAGGTTCTTGGCATGTATACTGATATATGTATTCGCCGGCATGTGCACATATCTCTCTCAATGTGAATGATATGGATCACCGAATGGTTGCCTTGAACATATGACTGTGCAAATACACATTTTGTAATTACCCTGTATGATGTTATGCTAATTAACAATCGTCCCTTTGATAATAATTCATGTAAATAGTATACAAATTGGCAGTTCAAATAACTGTTGTTTTCTGGTATAAGCATACTTTGTAATAGTTACATATATCACAAGGACTGACATATTCACACAACAATTATTATAACCTACACATGTGTATGTTTTAGGTTAGACCTGTATTGAAATACATCCAATACACCTGGACCTGAATGCCCTTTCACCAATGCTATTCCTTTTGGTGTTGTATATATCAAATTAATTTCATGACTCATTCTTGCTTTCAGACCAGCCTACAAATGTATATACCCAGTAGGTTGTCATGTGCATGTTATAAGGATGCACTGATATAAGCAAGTACTATCATAATATATATATATATATATATATATTATTGTAGACAATGTAAAATATAAATCAATGAACAAATATTGTTTTGTTAGTTTTATATATATACTGAATGTAATAGTTTTACATGTACATTGTTAGGCTTTTGAAGCCATATGCTTGAACCTATGTGCATTTTAACTAATGTTGTTTACATTGATACAAATTAATTACATGGCTCAATGGTTAGGCATCTGCTACTTGGCTGGGCAATACAATAGAATATACTGAAATGATGTGACGGAAGAAAATTGCAAGTGTGACTTATTTTACTTAAATACTTTATAAAAATATACTGAAAACTATATGAGGATGTTATACATGCAATTTGTGTGTGTGTGTGTGTATATAATGGATACGAAAATGTACAAATTGAAGCAAGTATGGCATGTTTTGAGGTTGATCTGTGTATGATTTATTTTCCTTTATGGTTGACATTAAAAGAAGCTCATGGTGTTTATTTATTTATTTTATATGCTTTTTTGCTTCTGGGTATTTAGTGCTATTTTATGTATGAGTTGTACATATATTTGTTACTTGAAATCTTATGCCAAGTAAAATATGTAAACTTATGTGGGTTTGGGTAATTTGTTGTATAAGTCTATTTTGGGCTTATTGACCTATTTCAATTATGTATATTCATGTTATGATAAACATTATACACCGTGTTGACGTCAAAAGTTGGTCACTAGTGACAGTCAATCCCTAATCATGCGTAGAACACACGAATAACAATCACGGAATACGGTAAAGTAAATAAAATAGGGGACACGCAAGGCTTTTTATAGCGGTTCGGAAAAGTTTGGTGCCTACGTTCACTTTATATGTAGTGATTTTCTTTTGATTACAAGTACATCACTTTTTATATATGAAGAAAGAGGGAGAATTGGCTATTTTTGGGGTTAGCCGTGGGACTTGTGTTTTAGAGAGAAAGTTCCCAAGAAGAGTTGGAGTTGGAAAAAGTTGAAGTCCAGCCAAGTCTGTTTCTTCTTTGAGCATGGAGGTATTTATAGGTGGAGAAAAGTGCTGAGGAGATGCAATGTGGCTTGCCTCTTTTGCAGAGCTTGGACACGTGGAGCTCAATCATTTAAAGTAGTTGCGGCTGCAGGACCCAGTCTACTATTAATTAATTGTATCCTCGAGAATTGTGGCTTACATGGCACTCGAGATGGGGTGTATCAAAAGTAGAGCTTTGGACGGAAGTGGTTAACCGTCTTTATTGCCTTGAGAATCGGGCTGAACAATGAATGACTCTCTTGGATATTTCCACGTAGATCTGGAGATATCTGGTCGATCTGACTTTCAGGGAAATGTTTGACTTGGTCAGTCTATAAGAAGGATTTCGTTGGGGAATGAGATGTCGCTGCTCGAAGGAAACTGGCTCGGGCCAAATCTCTTCTTGGCTTTCGGAAGTGGAAGTTGATCGCCTGGGTCGGTCGATGTGCATTCATGAGTCTTTTGACATTAGGCTTCGATCCATTGAGTTGTGGCATCTTTTGTCAATAAGTGGGCAAACACTTTGCCCCTCAAAATGCATCCTTCTTGGTAAAGTAGGTGTGATCTGAATATTGCATCGAAGTCCAATGTGCAGGTAGCAATGGTTACGCCGAACCACATTAGGGCCAGAAATCCAACGATCTTGATGGTTGTATTAAGGCCAGAAAACCAACGATCGACGTAGATCGTATTAAGGTCGGGAAACCGACAACCATCGAAGACCATATTAAAGCCGAGAATGCTGTGAAAGTAGTTGAATGCTTTGGTCGTAAAATCCAGTACCTACAGAGACTATGAGGACCATTCTCGGTTTAGAGATGGCTTTGTCTTAGTCGAGCGTGTATCAACCATACTCGGCTTTAAAAAATTGGCGAGCGGTCATGACACTTGGCTTAGAGAGGTGGTCTATACTCGGCTTATAGATATGGCGAGTACCATCCATACTCGGCTTTTGGCGATGGCAAGTATTATCCATACTCGGCTTATGAAAATGGCGAGTATTATCCATACTCGGCTTATGGAGATAGCAAGCATTATCCATACTCGACTTCGGCAAGTGTTAACCATGCTCGGCATATATAATTTTGTTCGTACTCGACTAATGGAACTAGACATATGAGGTGATGGGTAAGTGATGATTGTGAAGTTTTGTTGAGTGGAGAGTGCACTCGGCTTAAAGAAGGGGCGAGTATAATCCATATTCGGCTTAGAGAAATCTGGCCGTAATTGGCTCGGGGAGTAAATTTAGATTTGGTGGCAGGCTTTGACCATGTGCTATGAACGGTGGCTTAGCAATAACCATATTCGGGTCGGCGAGTGTTAGTCATGCTCGGCTTAAATCATTCAAACATAGTCTATATTTTCAAAAGAAAGTTTATTGCTGCTAAAGAGCCATTACAAGAAAATGAAAATAAATTCTAAATGGCGGTGACTGAATCCAGAGCACGCTTAGGAGCTAAATCCTAACCTCGTACGTGTGTACTTCATCATACACATTTTATTGAAATAAACAAAAATACAATGGAAATAAGAAATCTAAATCTTATAAATTAATGATGATGCCTCGAGTGCTGGGCTCAGGGTCCTTTCCGTTTCTAGGGGCTTGAGGATCAGCCTGGGGAGCTTGGGGAGAGGACTGTTGCGGCATGGCCGATGTGGTTTTCTTGACATACTCGACAAGTTCCCGCCGCTTGACCCTATCCTCGATGAGGTCGCGCAAGTGTCTGTATTCACTGTTGTTGCGACCGGCAATGTTGTGAAACATGCAGTGCTTTCCAGAGTCGAGCTCTTTCTGCGTCAGCTCTCTTCGGGGAGGTTTTGGGAAAGGCAGGGATCCTCGTACATCAATGTAGATGTCGAGCAGAGAGGAAATGAGCTCGGTATATTAATCGTACTTGTTCTCTCTTTGGGGTCGTACGTTGCGTTCATTCATTTCCAAGGCCTTTCCTCTTCCTTTATTCTGGACATTGGCGTTGGATGGACCTCCTTCTTTGGTAGCAAGCACCTCGAGGCTCTCTATCACAATACTGGCATCTTCTTGTCGGAGGAACCACTCAGCCTCGGAGTAGAAGTCATCAATGCCCTTGATAGGATCTCTGGTTAAAGACATCCTGAATTCTGATCAGTTATGAATACTGGCAATGGCGGCCATAAGCACCATTGATGGCTTGGGTCAATCGATTGATGCTACGGCCGCATTGAATCTTTTGAGGAAAGATCGAAGTGTCTCTCCCGGTCGTTGCTTGATGGAGGTCACGAACATTATACTCTTTGGTCGGGAGATATGGACTCTGAATTGCTCGATGAAACAGGTGACCAACATGTTCCAACTACTGATTAACTCCATTTTTATCTGCCGAAACCACATGTCGTCTATATCTGTGAGGAAGAGTGGGAAGCACTTAGCTATAACATTGGTTGATGCAGAGAGTACTTCCATATAGCGCATGTATCGCATGAGATGGATGGTCGGGTCAGTCCGACCATTGTAAGGTTCAATGGCTGGAAACTTGAAGTCCAGAGGATTTTGGGAGTTTCTAATTCCCCTTGTAAAGGGCCTGCGGTGGATATCATCTATATCCTTATGGGATGAATTTCCCCGAGTGAAGCGTCTAATAATGCTTGCAAGCTGGATTCCATCTCCAAGGAGCTGTTGCCACGAATCCATCTTTGCATTTGGAAGAACCCCAATACTAGGATTCATCGAAAGCATGGTCGGAAGGGCAGCCGTTGGTTGGGTTCGTCCTCCTAGAGTTTAGTGAAGGTGAGGGTCCATCGTAGTGATTGGTTCTGAGCAGACAGGCACCTCTTGAACCTAATGAGAATTGGTCTGAGCCATGCCCATGATGGAAGGTCCCGGCTGATCCAGCATAGCATGTGATGTTCGGGGCTCTTGGTGCCCCCGCCCAAAGTGATGTTAGAAGGGTTTATGGTAGTATTTTCATCTGCCAGTCTGGGAGCCGGTATAGTAGAGTGGTCTCCCTGGTTCGAAGGGAAGGCTCCACCAGCTCTTGGTTGGAGGAGAGGCAACATAACACAAGTCTGCTGTAAGATGCTGGGTTGAATGGAAATGGCATTGATCCGGATTGACCCACTTATTGCTCGGTTGGTCCAGGGAGTCGAGTTGTTCCCCAAAGTAGAGGCAATACGGTCGAACGACCTAAATCTTGATCGCGGGCCTCCTAGGAATCTGCAGTTGCGGCTGAGCTGGCCGCTGGAAGTGATACTCCTGGCTGTGATCGGTCGGGAATTGAGGACGAACCAGGAGGGAGCAAAGGGATGTCCTGATCTGCGGATTGTATTTTTGTGGAACGAAGAGTAGTTGTTGCCCCTGGCTCGCCCAGTGGAGGAATTGATGTTGAAGCGTTAGATTCCTTTTCCATCCGAGCGAGGAGGTTATTCATCAACTATTGTTGTTGTTCGAGGAGTTTACCCTAAGATGTCATCTGGCCTCTGAACTCAGCCAGAATCTTATCCATGTCATCTCAGGTAAGATATTGGGGAAATTCTTCATGAGAGGAGGCTTCCTGACTTGCTTTTGCAGCGTTTGTTTTGGCTGCATCAGCGTTTATGGGGCGGGAAGATGTTGCATCCTTTTTCCGCTTGTTTGCCATTGATCGGAAATGGCTGAAGGTCGTAAGGTATGCCGAAGGTTCGACCCCTACCTGGTGCGCCAAAATGTTGATGTCAAAAGTTGGTCACTAGTGACAGTCAACCCCCAATCATGCGTACAACACACGAATAAAAATCACGGAATATGGTAAAGTAAATAAAACAGGAGACATGCAAGGCTTTTTATTATGGTTCGACAAAGTTTGGTGCCTACGTCCACTTTATATGTATTGATTTGTTTTTTATTACAAGTACAACACTTTTCTATTTGAAGAAAGAGGGAGAATTGGCTATTTTTGGAGTTATCCATGGGACTTGTGTTTTAGAGAGAAAGTTCCCAAGAGGAGTTAGAGTTGGAAAAAGTTGAACTCCAGCCAAGTCTGTTCTTATTTGATCATGGAGGTATTTATAGGTGGAGAAAGGTGCTGAGGAGTTGCAACGTGGCTGTTCTCTTTTACGGAGCTTGGACACGTGGAGCTCGATCATTTGAAGTAGCTATGGCGGTAAGACCCGGTCTATTGTTAATTAATAGTATCCTCGAGAATTGTGGCTTACGTTGCACTCGAGATGGGGTGTATCAAAAGTAGAGCTTTGGCCATAAGTGGTTGACCGCATTTATTGCCTTGAGAATCGGGCTGAGCAATGAATAACTCTCTTGGATATTTCCACTTAGATCTGGAGATATCTGGTCGATCCGACTTTCAAGGAAATATTTGACTCGGTCGGTCGGGAAGAGCGATTCATTGGGAAATGAGATGCTGCTGCTCCAAGGACACTGGCTCGGGCCAAATCTCTTCTGGGCTTTCTGAAGTAGGAGTCGATCGCCTGGGTTGGTCGAAGTGCTTTCATGAGTCTTTTGACACTGGGCTTTGACCCATTGAGTTGTTACATCTTTTGCTAAATAGTGGGTCAACACACCATACGTAATAGACTTATGACATATATGTGTGTGTGTGTGTATACTATAATATATAAACAATGTATATGCCTCTGCTAAGTCTTGAATTATTATTTTGTGAATGTTATACTACTGTATGGATTTTTGACATTATGCATGTGAGAGCCTTGTCCAAAATTATTGATGACCTGTTATTTGAAATGTTCAAAAGACAGAAGGAATATTTCCTTAAATATAACATTCAATATAATTATACACATGTGTTATATATATATATACATATATAATGCATCTATAAACAATTGAAGTTACCAATATTGTGAAATGTATAAATGACACTGATATGGTTTGCCACTTCGAATTATAAAATTCCTTTAAACTAATAATTTATATTAAGTCATTGTGACGTCTTCCAATAAATACACTCATTAATGCCGGAATCAATAGATGTTGGTAATGCCAAAGCATTACTGCACTATTTACTTTGATTATATGCGATAGAGTAAAGTGATATTCAAACTGTATAATTGGTTATGACTTAACTAGGTTGTCATAATAAGATTATAGGGTTAGAGACAAAGAGCATGAAATATCTAATATTTAAAATGAACAAAATTTGTTCATCATGCTATCCAAGAATTATGTATGTGATACAATTAACATAAGATGTCTACCCAAAAGATTGTGTTTTGGGGATTACCCAAATCTAACTTAAGGCATAATTAGATATGGATCGTGTATCACTAAGATATATATATATATATATATATATATATATATATATATATAAATAGAGGGATGTTGATTTGGGTAGGTGCGTATTTTAACTTGATTTGTATATTTAAATAAATATGCAATGTTCTGTGTAATTTTGATTGTCAAAATTTATACTGAGCGTATAGGTTTCAATATCATTTATCATTATTTTATCATTATCTCATGAAGATATTAAATGGTAAATAACACCAATAATTTATTAAAAAGGATTGGTCCTTTAGAAGGATAAACTGAATTAAATTAAATTTCTTGACTAACATCAAAATATGAGAACTTTCCTCAAACAAAAGAGAAATGCAATTGTTTTGCATGTATAGAAGATCTAAATGGGAAAGTTGAAGTATGACTTCAAAGAAATAAGGTACAAATGTTATAATTGTCTACTTATACATCTCTAGTATTATATACTAAATGTGGATCACATATATGTATGTGAATTTGTAGGAATTGCAAAAGAGTAGAAATCTAGCAAAAGGAGAAGTGAACTTACAAGTGGAAACAAAGCAAATGTTGTTGCGTTATCCATAGGAAACTACCTCCAGTCTAAACCACTAGCTTAATTGAAGAATTAAAATATTGTTGTAATGTAATTTCCGTTTAAAATAAATGTTATTTTGTATCTTGTTTAACAAGTTTGAATTTTCATGTATAATAAAAGACAGTTGTTGTTCATTTTATTTAAATGAAATATCTTATGGAAATGCACAATTAATTAACGATCTTTTGTAAATCCTTAACTTTGATGTGCTTGATTATAACATAAATACTTAATGGATTAAATCTAATGATTTAAATCCAACATACCTTTAACATTATCGATTAGGCCATATAAACAAGAAACACATAGCAAAACTCCATAATGACGGAATTTTGAAGTCATTTCATTTCGAATCATATGAAGAATGCAAATCTTGTTTATGAGGCAAAATGACTAAAGCAACTTTCACTAGATGTATATGGACCAATGAGTACATCACAGGTAGGTTTTATTAGTTCATTACATTTATTGATGATGTCAATAGATATACATGTGTATATCTTATGAAACACAAATCAGAATCCTTTGAAAAGTTCAAAGAATTCAAGAATGAAGTACAAAACCAACTTTGAAAGAATATAAAAACTCTTCGAACAGATTGACGAGGAGAATATTTAAACTAATAATTTAATCACTATCTGAAACAATGTGGAATTGTATCACAACTCAATCCACCAATGGAATTGTGTGTCCGAAAAGAGAAATCGCACTTTATTAGATATGGTACGATCAATAATAAGTCATATAGATCTTCCAATAAAACTTGGGATTGTGCTCTTTAAACAATTGCATTCATACTTAATTGTAATCCTACTAAAACGATTTTAAAGACGTCATATAAGATATGGGCTGGGAAGTGTCCTATTATGTCTTTTGTGAAGATTTAGGATGTGAGGCACTTATTAAACATCTTGCCTCTAACAAGCTTGTACACAAATCTGATAAGTGTTATTTTGTGGAATATTCAAAAGAAGCAAAAGGATATTATTTCTACAAACCCTCTGAGAATAAAATGTTTATTGCTTGTACCTTTTAAAAGGAAGACTAGTCTCTGAAATACCGATAGGAATAAAGTAGAACTTGAAACGTCTTGGGAACCAAAAAATACCATTAAACCTTGTGTGGACAAGGAATTTAATGGGAGTGAAACAATAATCCTAATGTTATATGTTGATAACATATTACTTATTGGGAATGGTGTTAGTTTAAAATAAGAATTAGATACTGATTCTACGAAGGAGGATGTTTGGATTAAGAAGTTCTTATTGAACTTAATCCATTATTGATCTAATGATTTTACATTGTGATAACAATGGAGCTATTGATCAGGCCTAGAAACCTTGATCTCATTATCGATCCAAACAAATATTTAAAAAATATAATTTCATTTGTGAAATTGTTCGCAGAGGAGATATAAATATCTACAAAGTACCAATAAATAATAAAGTTGCAGACCCACTGACTAAATCTCTGCCGCAATAGAAGAATGATAGTCACACTAGTTTCATGCGTCTATGATACATGAATGATTGACTCTAGTGCAAGTGGGAGGTTCTTAAAGTTTATACTCTAGAGGCAATCCATTTTATGTGATTAATAACACTATTGATGTTATATTTTATTTTTAATAAAAGATTTTATTATGTTATATTTACTGTGTAACATAAATATTAACATAACAAAAGTCCTTAGAATAATATTAATACAGAATTATATAATTTCCAGTAAGTGACTTGAACATGATATTATATAATATAATAATATGTATTATAATTCTTAAATGTCCTTAGTCAAGTTTTATTGTATATAGGACAACAATAAAACATTGAGACTAGTATGTTAATTGCCTGATGATCGTATCTCATTGATTATTAATATGTGTGATATTAATGCCAATACATAAATATGCATTAGAGCATAGTGTATTTTGTTGATCCAACATGAGAAAAACTTCATGGAGAATAATTAGTAGTACCATCAGTAATTCTCATTGTGACAGTGATGTAATAGTCCTCAGTCCCCAAATCATTATATATTTTATTCAAGGATATTTGTATTTTGATACCATCAAAAATTACTTTTAACCGCGTAGACGATAACGGTGATTATCAGATACATCTCGAATCGATTAAACAATATGAATGATTTAGATGGAATTTAACCCAATGATACAAGTTGAGATATTTGTGGGCCTCTTGATTGAGTATCATTATAAAATGCATGGTCATGTTCAAATATGATTTGTTTATATAATCTACTCATTGATCAAGATAAAAAGGACTAAATTATAAAGAGGATGATATGTTCCTTGCCTCGAGTTTTGATCTTGGATATAATGGCTAAAAGGATTAAATTACATTGAAACATTGGTCACAGAAAAGGTTGTATCGAATTGTTGATTTTATTGTAACTTGGGTAACAATGATGTATTACTAGATGTTGCTTACTTTTTATACTTTTAAATATAGTTTAAAATTATTGCCAATGTCATAATAACCTATAGGGTCACACAATCAGAACGCTTCAGAAGGGGGAACCATTCTTAAGAAAATAACATTTCAATCGTTTGAATATTATTTGCTTTTGAATTGGTAAAAACACGTATACCGGATCTCTTTTATTATTATTTTTGTTTCATAATAAAGGTGTCGACCTTCTCTGAAAATAGATCTAGAGAAATAAAATCAAAAACAAAAATAATAATAGGAATTCACGTCTCGGCTAGTACGAATTTCCCCTTTTCTCCTTCGATCCGTTCGACAACATCGAAAAACGCGTTTGTGGGTACCAATAGAGGCGCTATCATCGCCAGGTGTGCTCTCGATTGATTCGATTCAGATTTCGTTGGAGTTCATGGATAAATTTTGTAAATTTACAAACCCTAATTGGATGTTTACTTTTGATTTACTATTTTCGCATAGATCTAGTTTTATATATTATTAAAAAATTATAAAATCTGGTTTCGACAAGATAATTAAAACTAAACAAAATAAATATATAGATCAATAAGTTCAGAACAATTAGTTGTTAAATCCATCTCGAAATACGCATAAATTATCATTTCGAAGGCACGATGTAGGATTTCCATGAAACTTATATTTTTGGAATCGTTGTTGTGAGTTGCTACATGTTATTAAGTTTTGTAGCAAACAAACGTATTGTTTAAACATGCAAAAATAAAATGCGTGTCGATCTTTGGTTGAAATTTAAATTGAGACGGAAATAATAATAATATTTTAATTGGTTTAGACCCTTCTCCTCTCCTTCCCTAAAATGTGACTACTGTTACATTGAATACCATCAAGAGTTGGCCAACTTCCCCTTTCCATCTAAAAATTCAATCGAGTGATTTAGTGAGCTAAATATCATGAAGTTAGTCTCTAAATTCATGGATCAAGATTCTCTACACATTCATATCTATTTTATTTAGCTCTGTTGTGATTTTGGGATTTTGCGTGAAACTTATGATGGTTAATGTTGGTTTTCTTAAGCAATAAAGGAAGAGTTAGGCTATGAGATTTGCATCTTTGGTCTCGGCATCGCAAAATGCACCTTTTCCCCAATTTTTATTAGGTTTGTCTCTCTCTGGTTGGTAGGACAATGACAATGACGCAAGTTTCCTATTTGGATTTTGGGTCGCATTTTTGCAGGGTAAACCGAGCTTAGATCTAAGGGAAGGGTTGCAAAGAGGGCATAAAGATGGATATGTAGGAAGGAAATGGCTTATCAATCCATTGAGTAACGAAAGGGAAATCATGGATTAAAGATTTCAAGCTATGCATTTCACTGTGTATGTATGCACGCTCTGGGATAAGTGTAACAACCCACTCGGAATAGGCTAAATTCCAATCCAGAAAAGTCCCATTAGAACTTAGAGTCATTCTAAACTGATCGTTGATTCCTATAAGTACAACATAAACAAAGCTAAACTAAAAACGAAATCATAATCTCACAGTGTAAGGGATAAAATATAATAACTGAAAATAGATGTACCATTAAATAAAATCAAAATAATAATGATTACATCAAGTTTCAACTTCCATACAAGGTACATCAATAATAAAAATATTCCCCGAATACAATAAACTGCCAAAAATAATGATGACAATAATAATAAGCTATAGAATCTCCTTCTCCAGACTTCATAAAGCAAGCGTTCCCGCCTAACAGCCTGTTTATATGTTAAGAAGGAGGTCAAAACAATAAGTTCTGGTGAAGGAGAATCACATAAGTTTAAGAAATGTATATTTCTTATACTTAGCAGTATATATTCATCAAATTATATTTATGCAAATTAAACACACAAATACAATTATTAATTAGGCGGACCACTCAAAGGTCGCTTAAGGCCCACTTGTTTATTTATAAGGGCGGACTCTACTATCACTTAATACCCTAATAGGTGGACTACCACTTATCACTTAAGGCCATTATATATGTATTTATTTATGGGTGAACCCCTTCGATCACTTAAGACCTTATGTCGGACCCTATTCTTAAGACCTCGTCTTATTATCGTCAACGCTATTAGATACACTCTTAATATAAATCAAGGTGCATTAATCTGCCACTTAATACTAGGTTTAGGTAAACACTCATCACCATTTATGACCTCCTGCCATACCCCATGCTTTACTATCTAGCTGTCATTACAGGTGAACTTTTAACTACTTAATACTTCCCTTAGACGGTCCACTGCATGCTCTTTAGGACTCTAATTTTCCCATCCCGAGGTATACCCTCACATAGCCCTTAAATAAGAAGGGGACAAATTCCGGAGAACTACCTTACTCATACGTCTATCATTTTACTAAGAACTATTTAATACCTCATACATTTATAAGAGAAAGGCGGATCTAATGACCATTTAAGACCTAATTAGGGCGGGCCCAATGACTTCAGCCTTTCTTAAGAATAAACATTAGAAGAGGTCTGTTGTCCTTACCATTTAACATCTAAACAAGGTAGGTCGGGCATTTAATTCCTTCTCAAAGCAGGACTTCTTCACATAAACATACACACACACACACACATGCACGCGCAAGACATCTCACATTAAACCGACCACTTGTAGATGCTGGATTTGCTGGGCAGTTCCGAGCAGGCTTCTACCACAAGTTGGGCTAAACCCCACGTTTTTGTGTAATAATAATAATAATGGCCCATAGCACTTAGGCCACTCACACTAACCCTTCTAACTTATGGATGTTGGACATGCCGATCGATTCCGGACAGGCTTCTACTAAAAGTTAGGATTAACCTCGTGTCTATGTGTCATTAATACTACTAAAAGCCACTAATACTCACGCGCATGCACATTTCCTGTGGGGACATTTACAATTATAATTTTCTATTTTAACGCATTTAGTACGCTCTTAGTATGAATTTACTTTGTATTTATAATACATTAATTACATTATAAATGATAATAAATAAAACATAAATCAAGAACACATAAGAAATGTTATAACCATTGAAATGTCAATCTTAACATCAAAATAAGGTTTACAAGATTATTTCCCTAACTTCATTAATATGGCATAAACACGTACATTAACATTTAATCAACAACAGGAAAATAACAACATATACATAAAAAATTGTAACTAAGGTTTAAAAGATTATTTCTATAGCAAAAGAAAGACAAGGTGCAATATATCAAAATTTTATGTAAAAATATCCTTTTAGTATTGCTTTACTTTTTCATATGATTACATATACAAAATCTTAAGACTTTAGCGAGTTGTATACAATACATTCAGGTTATCTATTTTGAAAATAAATGCTTAAACCTATTAAATCTACAATACTCAAGTCTTATGTCTTTGCGCGCACATACATAATTTTATAATTTTACAAGGAAGTGAATTAGATTGTTATCTGAAACTGTACAAATCAAAAGCCTACCTTTTATTACGTCAATAACTAAACCAATTTACACCAATTGATTGATCATTTCTGCAAATTATAAAGGATTTGGAGGATTTGTTCAAATTTTGTTTTCGTGCAAATCCAGGCCCCTTTAGGCATAACAATCTAAATCTACACTACATAATATAGAAAATAGAAACGTAGTGTAATTTCCACTCACAGAGATAGGAAGAGAAGAATAGTGAATTTAGTGTGGAATCTAACAAATCTAGATTGAGCCTTTCGAACCAGCGTACACCAAATTTTCCTAAAATATATACACATAAGAATCGGATTTAGAGGCTCATATATATATATATATATATATATATTATACTTAATTCCAATATATATATGTATGTATATATCAGAATTCAGATTTAGAAGAGACAGAATATAGGTTAGAAGAAAGAAGAAACCTAATCTGTTTCTAAAATTAAGAAAAATGGCAGATAGATAGAATAGAGGCGTAAAAGGGAATGAATGTATGGTTTATGGTAGAGACTGAGGGTTTATTTATTGTTGCTAGTGTGTGTACCATAGGATTACTTATATAAAGTCTAGACATTCCATTTAAGCAAAAACTAAGAGAAAAACCTCAACAAAACTGCCTCTCTCCTACCCTTTTCTCTTAAGGGCGGTCGACACCCTCCTTAGGAGAGAGGTTGACCCCTCTTAAGGGGAGGCGGTCAACCCCCCTTAAAAAAATGCAAGGAGAATTTTATTCACTTAAAATGTTCCTTTTTATTTATTATGTTATTAGTTACATTGATTCTTTCTGTTTCTATTTATTCTTGTCCTATTCTTTTGTGTGCGTGTGTGTGTGTATATTTACACACAAATTCAAATCCAGGGAATATTCCATTATGTCAATCAATATATAATTTTATTCTAGATTTATATTCATTCTGTTTGAATTCCAAATCTTGTGTGTATACAATTTACGTATAACTTGTTTTATTTATAACTTCTTCATACGGACTCCATTTTCAACAAATAAAATATGAAAACTGACTAGAATCTCACTACGAAAACAATGGTAATACTTTCATGGCCCAGTTCTCATTTATTAAAAATTGTTACTTTCAACCAATTAATATTTTATAAATTTATTATTGTTTAAAATTATTTATATTTAATTTAATTAACTATGTTTATTAAGGTATATTTTATGGGGTGTTACGATAAGAGAGTTTGGGAAAGACTATTATGAAGGTGATTAGTGTATTAATCACCTAAGTAAGTTAATTAATTATCGATTTAAACCCTAAACTTATTACACTATAATTTTTGTGTACGGGGTTGAAATTGGACGTCATTTCTTCTATTGGACTCATATTGATGAGCTGTATGCTTCAAAGCTTGTTTAGGATGATTTGGTCAAGGTGATTAATATTCACTCTCAGTGAACTGTGTTTGTTCATACTGTATAGATTTGTTGTTTTAATTGATTTCTAATTATAAAACGTAATATATAGGATAGTTGAACCTAGTAAACAATAAACAAAAAGATTAAGTGATTTAAGTAGTTTTAACTTGATTAACACGTTTATACCTATTTGCGTACTATTACACGCTCTTACTCGTTTACGCTCTATTACATGATATTTTAATCACACTGTTAGATTTAAGTTATTGAGATACTTATTTCACTTTGATTGCTATATATAGGTTCTATTTTATTATTATTGCTATTATGCAAGCTTGTATGCTAGTCAAGGAATTTGTACGACTATTGGTTGCATAGTTTAATTGTTTGCTTAGTTTAAAACATTGTTGATAGGCGACTTAGTATTTGGAAATATCGTTCGTTAGAGTTTAGGGTGCTTATCAATCAAACGCACAAGTTGGTGTATATTGATTAAGTGCACAAAGATGATAGACTCGAGTAGATAGGATAAATTCTTGAAGAATCTTCACATTGCATGGTTGGATTTGGAAATGGAGCAGCACTGGAGCTTGGTGATGGATTTGAAGATGGAGCAACACTGGAGCTGGTGTCGATCTGAAAATGGTGGTTGGCCTTGGCGACGAGCTGGATTTCGCACGCATGTCGGGTGTTTTCTTTGGAAGTGTATTTAATCAATTTTGGTTAAATATGTGATTTTGAAGAGAAAGACATAATGGATCATTCGATGGTTAATTCAACATGGGATCTCTTCAATCAATGACTGCGGCTTGAAGTTGTCACGACGGATGACATTTCCCCAAGATGCAAACTAAGGATATTAAGTTGAGATGCAATGTAAGGGATCTTAAGTCAAGGTGATGGGATTGTCGGAGGAGAGTTTTGGGGACTTTGACATCCTGTAATTGATGACGAGTTTAGAATGATCCGCGAGTTATGGTAGCTTCCAGGAAGGTTATAAGGACAATCCAGCATGGATCCTATTGCGAGGAAAACATATGCTAAGGAATTCGTAATGTTTGTAGGTTCAAATATGTAGTAGTAGAGCAGGGGTACCTTTGTGATGATTGTTGGGTGACGATGGCCCTTGAAGCGATGACGGCTCTTAGTTATGAGTGCCTCAAACTGTCATAGATAGTTTAGTTCTTGGCCCTCTAAGTGGCATGAATTCGAGTATGAGCAACCGATACCGTGGCCATTCTTGATCTGACGATGGGATCATACAAACGTTATGTGTATCCAATGCACCGAGTTAGTGAATGTAAAGATGGATGATGGATGTTATGACTACTCGACCGTTTATCACCATTTAGTGCTTGGACATCTATCACACCCTCTTTACTCGATGTTTAGCATAGAGTAGTGCATATCTTTGTTATGTGCTAACTTTGTAGATGTAGGGGTAGAACAAGTATGATTCCTTATACCCTCTGGGCCATATATACTATTATGAATTTTACTATACCTTGAGATTTGTTTATCACTCACACCAGATTATTGCCTGATCTAAGGTTTTATTTCCCTCTTATTATCTTGGGTGCTCATTGATGATACTGATAAGAAGGTAAGGTGATTGGTATAAGTATTATTCCTTGTTGTTAGCAAAAAATTTCAATGACTGTTTTTATGGCCGACCTACTTCTCTTTAAGAAATTCACTGACCCTGCTTACTTATGCTGTTTTTTGTTTGATTGTTCGCTGCGTCTTCTTTTGCAGATCGTGTGTAATCGTCGCCATCAATTAGCCCTGATTTTTCCCTAATCGGCTCTTTCAGGGTTTGACATGGCATTTGATTACACCGCTTTCAATACGCTGGGTTCATTTGTGGGGCATTATTTCCTTGTAATTTTTTGTAAGGTTCAGTTGTGTCAGCTGTAGATTTCACTGTCTCGATTTCTCTAGTTGGATTGTTTTCTATTTTGATCTGGATGTGCTTTTTGTAGGTGTTCAGATTTCCTTGGCCAAGCAGCTACTAGCTCAGGGGTACCCTATAGGTTCCTGATGCCCTTTGCTAGGGCGAGTAGCGGAATGAAGTGGGATATTGCTGCTCAGCGGATGCATCCAGTGGACTTGTCAACTAGTGAGGCATCCAATGACAGTTCGGCTGTCGCAGGCATGGTAGCTGCCTTGAGTGGTTCATGCAACTTTGTGTCGTCTTTGCAGGTTTGCATTCTTCCTTTTTATTTAAAGGTTTACGGTGTTTCTTTGCATGGGTATTGGCTATTGTGTTCCCCTTTGTTGTGTGATCTTGTTAGCCCTGTCAGGCCGCTAGCAACGGTGGATGCTAGGCTGTTCTCTGTGTGTTTTCAGCAAGTTGTGCTCTTTGCCGATCATTTGCAGGCACTCTCTAGGCTTAGCTTCGGTTTGGGCTTGGTATTGAGGTTTCCCCATTGCCCAATATTGTTATTTCGTTGTGTGCTTGTACTCTTCCCTCGTCATTGTGGCTTATAGGGGGTTTACACCCCTTTTCTTTTTTTGTTTGGCTTTCCTGGTGTTTGGGTTTGTTGAACTGATGCCTTTATGGTTGTTATTTTTTGAAGCAAAAGGTAGTGAATCCATTGATTCACGCCTTCATATATAGCATCATACAGTCCGGTACATCATCATCGTATATTTACAACATATATACATGCATATCTAGCCCACAAAAAACAACAATGCTAGAATACATCAACCCCCAAAATAATAAGGCTAAACATATAGCCATACAACATTACATAGATAAATACATATCAGCTACATAAAGTATCATCCCCAAGCTAACATAGCCAGCTAGTCTCCAGTGCGTCTTCTGCAAGCATGGTCGTGGACTCTTGCGGCTATGGTGTCAACAAATTTCACTTCCCTATTGTCTCCTGTCCATAAGAAAACATATTTGAGGATGGTGTATATGATTTTATTTGGCAGCCTCATTTTTCATTTAAACTTTCTAGAGTTACGCTCATGCCACAAAATCCAAGTAAAAGCAAAATTTAACACAGCAAAAATATGTCGTGGGGGTGTGTTTTCAAGTATAGGGAAAATATTCTGCCAAAAGTGCAACTGATCCACGATGAAATCTCGCCACTCCAGATTTAATGCCAGAAAAACCATGCATTTCGTCCATACATAGAATGCGAAGTCACAGCTACTGAACAAATGCACGTAGTCTTCATCCATCTCTTCGCAGAAAACACATCCATCAATAACAATTAGACCTTTGCGATGTAAGTTGCTCACTATATTTAACCTCTCATGCATAAGAATCCACATATGTAATTTAACTTTGAGTGGTACCTTCCTAAAACTCCACATAAGATCGAATCCCAACCAGTGCCTACCAGCAATATTCATCATTTTATATACTCCTCAGACTCGAAAAATGTTCTTTTCCCCTTCTAATTGCCATACAAATTTGTCATTTCCATCACTTAGATGAACATTTTCCAGTAATTTGAATAGTTGGCACAGTTGGAGGAGAGCATTACCCGTTACAAATCTATTGAATGATAGTCTCCATATGAAATCGGGGGCATCTACGTTGTACATGTCTCCAACTGAAGCAAGTTTATTTCGTGAAATTTCAAAAAGTTCAGCATACTCATCTTTCAGAGGAATCGGCAAGATCCAACAATCATTCCAAAATGACACTCTGGTACCATTTTTCACCTCCACCGATGAGCCCATTTTGATCCAGTGAGCATATTTCATGACTCCTTGCCAGAATGTCAAACAATGTGAAGCGTCCGAATTCCAATCAAACACACCATCGTAGCAGGTGTTAGTTATCCATTCTTTCCATAGCGTATGTTTGTCACTTAACATAACCCAAAGTCATTTGCATAAAAGAGCAGCATTCATTTCCTTTAAATTCAACACACCAAGACCTCCTTGTTCTTTTGATTTACACACTTGTTCCAAGAAACTAAACAGCTCAGCTTCTTTGTTTCCTTATCTCCAGTCCAGAAAAAATTTGTTCGTATGGCATCAATTTTATCAATCACCCATCCTGGACAACGAAAATATGATAGCCAATAGAGAGGCAGGGAAGATAACACAGAATTCACCAGGATTAAACGTCCAGCTCTAGAGAGAGTTTGACCTTTCCATCTAGCAAGTCGTACTTCCACCTTCTCAGTAAGATGCCGCCAATCCTTCTTCATCAATCTCTTTGGTCTGATGCACATTCCCAGATAATTCAATGGGAAAATGTCAGCCTTACAGTTGAGAATCTCTGCACATTTACTTGTCCAATCGGCGTTGCACCCTAAGGTGTACACGCTGCTTTTATGAAAATTAATTTTTAAACCTGATAAGCTCTCAAAGGCATACAACAAAAATTTAATAGTAGCGATAAATTGACAATCGGGTTTACTAAAAATGATAGTATCATCAGCATAATGTAAAGAGTTAATACCGTCCACCACGTGTTCTCTACCAAAGCTTTCAATGATGCCTTTATGGTTATTTGTCTTGTGGTTCCTCCTATCTGTTGCCCATTATGGGCCTGCATTAGGCTTGTGTTGGTGTGGGGGTTCAACTCTAAGGTTTCTTTGGAGGTAATATGCCTTTATTTAGCATGTTGTGCTTCTTACATAACTGCTATTTGTCTCATCCTCCTTTGGGTTTTAGATTGCTTCCCTTTTGGTGTTTAGTGTTAGATTAATTTTGTGGATTTTCTTGTTTGTGGGAATGCTTTGTTTTCACAGCATGTCAATTGATGACATGTTTGTGGCTTTAATTTGCGCTTTAGTCCGGGGTGGGGTTTTCTAGGTTCCTATTTCGTTTGTTTTGGTTGATTGCGCTTTAGTCATGCGGAAAAGGTATATAGACAGCACAATTGGTGTTCTCTATGTACCATTTTCCATAGATGTGTTTCCTGGCTTGGTGTCGTCCGTCTCGTTGCTTTGGGGGAATTTGTGCTTCCCTGTTTTTTTGATCTATCCAGTGGTAGGGTTTTCTCTTCTACGTAGGATGATCAATTTGATGATAGTTCTACTATGGTGAAGCCTTCATAGCAAGTTGTAACGTCTAGTTTAAGCATTTAGGCATTTCAAGATCTTCCCCCTCCTTCGCTGCTATTTCCTTTTTCATTATATTCCTCTTTTTAGCATAGACGAGATTAGGGTCACTAGTAAATGGTTAGATCATTTTGTTTGTATTTTCTACTCTTGTCGATTGGATCATATCAACAAGTCTAGTCGAGTTGTCCATTCGTTTGTTGTCTGTAGGTCGGCTTCGCTTGTGACAGCGGTGGGTTCCTCTTCTGGCGGCGTCAAAGGTCGGCCTTCTGTTCGTGCATCTTAGAGGGGTACTCAGGATTTGCCGCGTACTCCTTGCACCATCTACACACGATCACCAGATGCAACGGAGTGCAAGATTTATCTGATATGAGTTTTCCTCTAGGTTGTTCGATGTCTTGTTTTCGTTTTCCCCTTCTTTGGGTGCTACTGGGATGGCAAACGTTTTTTTTAGAACATTTGAGGTATTGGCAACGATGTCTTTCTTGTATGGATTAAGTGCCTTATCAAGAAGCATTCCATTGGTGATAGCGCTTTAGGAGCCATTCATGGGACCTGAAGTGTTATCAAATACTTTCCTTTCGCTGGACTTTGTTGGTGTCTTACCCAAAGTTTCTAACCATATCTGGATTCTTTAGGCTAAAAAAGTTACTACCTACCTTAATTTCGATTCAGTTTTACTGTTATGAGTTGAGTGTTTGATTCCTTATTTTCCCTCCCTTTTTATTTTTTCTGCGGTCTATAGCAGATTTGATCACATCGAGTGTTTACGATTGTAGCACGATATTTTTTCCTTGTTTGGTTTAGGTTTTGGAGCCTCGGTTGTTGAGCGAGATTTTAATATCGTCTCATGCTAGGCAGGGAAACGAGAAGAGCCTCTGTAAACCACGCAGTGGTAAAAGATATCAACTCATTTATCATCGAATCAGGTTTTTCTGAGGTATCCTCTGTAGGGTCTGTTTTACTTGGTGTAAGAACCAAGAGGGCCCCAGCCGGATTCTTTCTTGTCTTGACTAGGCTTTCAGATCAGAGGATTGGTTTAACTTTCCTTTCTATTTCTCGATTACTCACCTCATTATTCCAATTCGGACCACGCTCCTATGATTCTGCATTGCTCCCCTTGCCTTAGGAATCGTGGTCTCTCCTTGCCTTAGGAATCGTGGCCTCTCCTTGCCTTAGGAAGCCCTTTAGCAGTTTTATCTCTCAAGTTCAAACATCTAAAATCTTGACCGAAGGTCTGGAATTTCCAGATTATCAGGAATGTCTTTAATAGAGTTCGGTCAGCGAAAGAATCTATTATTTTGGCAGTAGTTTCTTATGACGAAGATGCTTCGACTTCTAGTAGGCAGGCTTGGGTTCAAGCCCGACTCGCCTTTTCCTCTAAATTGCGAGTTGAGAACAATTTCCTTCGCCAGAAGGTGAGAATAAAGTGAATAGTCGATGGCGACTCCAACTAAAAATTCTTTCATGCTCATATCCGCAAGAAGAACAATATTCTATCTATTCATTAGATTCTTCGATCTAATCTATCTTTGTTTCTTCTCCTTCCGAGGTAGAAGAGACTATCCTTTCCCACTTTCAAACTTTTCTGCAGTATCCGCCGGTCAATCAGTCGAACCTTGTTCCTCTGTCGTTTATTCCTTCTTTGGTTCTCCTTAAAGAGGCTCTTTCCCTTTATGACCCTCTATCTTTAGAGAATATTCACTATTGTGCGTTTCGCTGCTTAGCAAAGAATTCACTGTTTCAAATTTCGAAAATATTGCCTGAAATCTCCTTTGAGATATTGTTTTGGACTCCTTTCGACATGAAACAGCAAATATCACTGTAAATTTCATTTTGAACATATCATTCAATATATTGCAATATTGAATGATATCAAGTGAGATGAGATACTGAAATATCATCCAAAATCTTGGGATTTTTAGTTAGAATTAAATTCGTGCCTAAACCAAAATAATAATTAAAAAAATTCAAATTTAGCCATGATAATATCCTATTGTTTTATATTTTGCTTGTTAAACGACCATATCACATATTCATATATTTAGGTAATGCTTATGATTTCCATATTCATTATTTTTTAACTAATATGTTACCTCTTAAATTACGTATTTTATGTTTTACTTATTCTTCATTGTTTAATGTTTTGGGTCTTTTTTATGTTCTTTGATTAAAAATAATTCATGTTCATGGATCATAAGTTGTAAGCACTAATCTATTTGTATTGTATTTCTTTTTTATTTTAGAACATTATGATTTATGAATATAAACGTTCTTTCGCAAATTAAGAACAATAAAGTCATTTGGCAATTCAAGTCTATAATATTATTTCTATAATAACATCCATGAAACTAATTGTACAAGAATATCAGTTTTTGACATATGATATATCCCGAGATTTTTTCCAATATGAGCTTTATGAGCCGAGATGGAAATCCTAGACAAACCTTTCGGTTAGACTCATCTCATCCAAAATATCCCCCGATAAGTCTCTAAGATCACCAAGACAACAAGCAACTGGTATTTTAGATTTAAAACCTTGACAAATACAGTGTGAGTGATCGGGACGGATAAAATGGAATTTTTTATCGAAATGTTTGGTCGATCATTCAGTTTGACCTCTCTTTGGCTATTAAATCTTTATACTCCAGTTGTATGCTCCCCAGGGGAGGACATCCACTAATCTTGTACTCATCCCAAAATATAAGAACCCCCAATCTTATGCTGATTTAGATCTATTAGCCTATGTAACTTTTCGAAAAACGTTATTTCTAAAATCTTGTCTACTAGGCTCGCGCCTATTCTTTACCATATTATATATTCTTCTCAAGCAGGATTTTTTCAGGGGTCGTCTAATCACTAACAATGTACTTCTTAGTCAAGAACTTATCTCCGAGATAGATCGAAATGATCAGGGTTCCAATGTCGTAATAAAGCTTGATGTGGCGAAGTTATACGATCACATGTCTTGGTTTTTCAATATCAAGGTCTTCAATCTTTTGGATTTCCTAAGCATCTAATTAATTTTGTTCGGAAGCTCATTTTGAATTATTGGTTCTCCTTTCTTATTAACGGAGTCGTCAAGGGTCATTTTCACTTGGGAAGGGAATTGTGTCAACTGTCAAGGCGAGCCCCTTTCCCTATGCTGTTCATTATTGTCGTTGATGCTTCCATTTGTTGAGTGCATTATCTCTTGGTGTCCCGAGAGGTTGTCTCGTGATATCGTCATTGTTTTTGGCATACGAAATTATTATCTTCTCTAATGGGAATTGCTGATCCATTTTTCATCCCCTACCTTTCCTTCATCACTACGAATTATGTTTGGGGCAACTCATCAACACTTCAAAGAGCTATTTTGTTTCCGCTAAGTCCACGGATCCTGGGAGGATTTCTCAGAATAAGTCCTTCTCTAGTTTTCGTGTTGACTCTCTCCCTTTGACTTATCTCAAAATTGTTATTTATCGCGGTCGCAAGCTCAACGCGATTTTCGATCCCCTAATCGATAAAGCTAGGGGAAAATTTTGAGATAGAACTCTTCTCTCATCTCTCAAGATGGTGGAATGTTATTATCAAGTCTTTACTATATTTTCTTGGGCCTCATTCTTTCACAACCATGACGCTTACTTCTTCCTTTTTCCATTCCCATTGCAGGTTCCCTCATCCTTTTTCTAAGGTAGGACAATGCAAAGAGGCACCATTGGTTCTCCTATGATATCATTTGTCGTCCAACACACAAGGGTGGATTGGGATTGTGCATCCCTAGAGATGTCTATAAGGCTTATGCTTGTAAGCTTTGGGTTAGATTTCGATCTAACAACTCTCACTCGTTTCTTTAAGCCAAGTATTGTTTCCTTTTGATAGGATTTCTTTGGAACTCCAACTTACGCTAGTGAAATGTGGAAACATATGCAATTAGTAAAGGATTTTTCTGACTCCCACGGTCAGAGAATCACCTGGAATGGGGGTCCTTTCTCTCTTTGAGCGGCTTGGAATTCCGCAATAACTCCAATGCCCAGAATTATGGTTTTTTTCCTTTTATTTGGGACAACTGAATTTCTCCCAAGGTTTCTGTAACGACCCGGAAATTTAGAACCAATTTAAAATTTCCAAATTTCATAAAGGTCAGAATTAATTTGGATTTGGACAGGAATAAAATTGAAATAGTCCGAAAAAGAATGAATTTTGGATTAAAAATAGTACGTTTACAAAGGAAGTAGTAGCTAACAAACTCGGATTTGATGGAATCAATTTCATTAAATCCGGAATGATGAAATTAGGTAACCAACCAAGTTACGTCAAAAATAGCATCCGTTAGATATATTAAGTTCACAAAAGATTCAAAATTTAAACCAAAAACGGATGATTTTGAGAATATCTTGAGAGTGCGGTATCGCTGGATAGTGAGACCACCTCCATTGGATACGGAATACTGAATTTTAGTACTCAGGGTAGTACCGTGTAAAACGGCATCCGTATGTGGAAACGGAAAAATAAAAGGCCAAAATTTGAAATAAATTTTGATAGTAATTGGAATTTGATAGTGCTAACGGAAAAAATGGAACCTAAGACCTATCCAGAAAAATTTAGAACATAAAATATTTGCTATGTATGCAGTCTGGGGAAATCCCGAATCGAATATAGAAAGTTATTAAGAAAACAAAATTAAAATAGATTATTTGAAAATCCAAACGAACTCCGATTTTGGATTTGAACGGATAGGATTTAAGTACGTTAGAAACCGGACAATATGGTTGAAGAATTTCTGAAAACCATTATCGTTTGATACTTCGATTCAAGGCTAGAAGGTTCTTGAGAAAGCACACTTTACTATTCATAAGTGGATAAGCATGAAACTCAAGAATCTTAGCCACACATTTTCTACCCTTGGATTTAAGACACATAAGCAATCCACACCCTTTTCACCCTTATAAATACCCACCATCCGTACCTTCTTTACCATCTCATTCCCTTTCTTCTCTTGAAAATCTTATTCCTCCCTCTTCCTTAAGCTCATGGTCATGGTCGAAAATCAATAATAAAAAATTAAAAAAAATAAAGCAAAGGAAAAGGAAGAAAGGGAGAAAGGAGGGCAAGACTAGGAGCCAGGGACCCTTAGGCAAAAGCTTGGACTTCATGGGGTGAGAAAAACTGAACTTTCTAGGGTTTTGTTGCTTGATTTAACGATTGCATGTATGATGTTTGTTATGATGGATGATGGTGTGTAGTTTAGAACACACAAACAATTAAGCGTTAGTGTTACAACGCTTGTGCACAATTATTATTTAATTACATGATGGTTGCTATGAATGTTTATAATGGTTGTTGTTTCGCACACACCATGACACATCAATTATGGTATTACATTGGTGATCGGCAAATCTCCTTCGTAATTAGAAGCAATATTTTTTTAAGCTAAAGGATAACGATTTATGATAAAGTCTCTTTAAATGAATAAATAAATACCGAAAAATTCAAGGATGATAGAGAAGATAGTGTCTAGACTTGGGTTTGGAAAATATAGTTTCCAGCTCTCCTTGGCTATCCCTAACTGATCCGACAGATAGGATGGATAATTCAAATCTGATTTGAAATTATTTGAGACTGAAATAAATTGGAATTTAACAAAAGTTGAACGTTAAGAATCAAAATAATTTGGAAATTCAATTTAATTCTTAAATGATTTATATAAGTATATAATGGTTTTCCGAGGTATTTTGGAGTATCGCAGAATAATTTATATTGCAATTAAAATAGCGTTTGTTACAGAATGGCAATTCACGTTTATAACTTTTGCAATTTAAAACAAATTTCCATGAAACAAAGTACGTTTGATTCCTATTTACGAGAGCTTCCAATTGAGTGAAAGAAGATTTTAATTTCAGGTTCAAGTTATATTTAAAGCCGTTTTGAAAAGGTCGTTGTAAGAACAGTCGTCGGCCATAACTATAAACAATTATTTTAAATGTTTTAAAAATATGGAAATTTTTGTGAAATTAGTATAAATTATGTCAAAGTGTTTTGAATTGAAAAGTGTAAGTTTTCGTTAAGATAAACGATATTTTGATCAAAGTAGTTAAGATAACAGTTTTGTAACGCTTTTGTAACACCTTTGAAACATTATTGTAGCACTTTCTTTGAAAGCGGTACGAACAGCGGTAGCAGTGTTCGTTGGCTTGTTCGTCTTGGTAATGAAGATTCTAGAGCTTTAATAGTGAGGAAATCTAAACATATTAAGGGTTTTGGTTGCTTATTTATGTGATGCACATATGATGCTTGATGAAATGTTTCTTAGAAAATTTATGGTATGTTTGTGGTTATATTGATGGTGTATGTTTTCTAATAACCCTTAAGTAGATTCATAAAGTTAAAATGACATCTTGCTTAGATTTGGATGCGAAAAACTTTATGTTAAGTTCACGAAGTTGCACCTTTATGGAATATCATAAATATACATGCCTTAGTTGATTTGTGGTGGTATGTTTGAATTATTAACAAGTGACTTGATGTGGTAAAGAAAACTGAATCGTTAAATGTCCGATCTTTAAGTAGAATTTGGGTAGTCACTCAAGTATGTGAAAAGCTATCAACCAATTAAGGGGTACTTTAATATCAATAATTGTTAGTGAACTTATATGGTTATATGTGGTTGATAATACAAGTTCATTATTGTGATTGATTGATTAGTTGGATTGTGCTCGACCAGTTTATGAGCAAATAATTGCTTTTATATTTAACATGGGGTGGGTAGATAATACTTGTACGCTAAAACCTTGTGAAACACTTCACGATTTGACTATGAGGTATTTAACTATGCTTTTGGGTTCATTTCAATTTAATGAATGTTTTGAAATGGAATTTTGATAGGAGAAAAGGAACTTTTCCCCGATGTCCACGATAGGGAATGTTTTATAAAAATGTTTTATAAAACAGAAAAGATTTCCAGGGCTGAACCCGATGTTTCTGAAATGATTTGGATACGTATTATGTGTTTGACATTGTAGTTCATCGCATAACCGATTAGTAGTTATTGATGATATATCTATTTGGTGATGGAGAATTTATTCTCTTGCTTAACAACCTTCTTTGAGATGTACGAGCTCAAAGGTTATATGATTAACCTGATCATATGTGCGAATTGCTGACGTGAAGCACTATAGTTTTAAGGTACTTGTGATTATTATTATTGCGAAATGATTTTCCCCACTTCGGGATATAAAAATGGTTTTTGTATGTTACCAATGATCGGGTAACGATGCTGGTGATGAAAAGTCGGGGATGTATGGTATGGTTCGCCCTCGATGTGGAGAGAGGACGTACCTGGAGCTTGGTCATCAGGATAATCTCTCGATCAGGTGGCATATATTTTAATATGCTTGTATAGTAGATATTTGAGCTTTTCAAATATGTTTTGGTTTGAGATCCCGAAGTGAAAGCTAATTTGATATGAAAGCTATATATGTATTTCAAATGATTTGAAATAAGAATTCGGGTATCAAGTCCAAAGGAATAATTTCTGTAAAGTTAATGGATTTTGGAAAATCTACATTTGAGGATTAAACCTAAATGGGTAGTTTGAGGAACTTCATATTGTTTGTCGCATTATTAGCTTTATAAGTCTACTTTTTGGTAGTTGGTGGTGCACGTATCCTTGGGAGGAAACCCGTTCCACGACATGCGGCGTGGTCCCAGGATACCTTATTCAAAATAAGGCTAAATATAAGATTAGGTAATAAAATTTTCTCACACCAGCCCCATGACTGACTCGTAGTTTGTTTTTCCCTTGCAAACTGCGGGTGCCCACAATTTCCATACGGGCAGTCTATTAGTTTGTTTTTCAGTTTTCAAGATTGGGTTCAAGCTGGAAGACTTGGAGTTTTAGAGAGAGCTGGAGTTTCATATGAATGCCGGATGTACTCTATTATCGGTATATTATAGAGTAATGGTATGTAAAATCAGATTTGTATTCAAAAATGTTTCTGCTGCAATAATATATTCTTATTATATTCTATCCATTCCGCTGTGAGTTTTGTATTCCGCTGTGTTTTCTCTGATAAACCCTAACGAAACGTACTTTTGCTTACCTTGAATCGACGTGGATTTCGGTTTTTGGTCGGTTTGAAGTAGGTGGAAGTGCAGGTCGTCACAGTTTCCATTCTTACATGGAAGATTCTGCATGAATAGGTTCCCCTTGATGTAAACCTCATAAGAATCAGTATCCCTTTAGTGTCCCGGTGATGGTGCTGCTGGTCAGGGTATTAGGAGTCGTCTGCACATTTATTCTTGGAGGGGGAGTGTGCTCGGGCTATCTGGTCTTTCTTTGTGGCTTTGTTAAGTCTGAGGGGGTTGCCCTTCCTTGCCTATCTTACTTCAAATATGGCGGGCTGGGAGGTTCGGTAAGGACCTTCGGTCCATCCTTCTTCATCTTATTCCATGTCTAATCTATTGCCATCTTTGGTATGCGCGAAATAAGTCTATCTTCGATGAGTCCGCAATGGTGTCATCTTTCATCATTCCCAAGATTAAGGACGATGTCTTCTTGGCATTCAAAAGTAGGCCTTTTATGGGTAACCTCTGAAACCATTCGTTGGTGTCGGCTAATGTTTTTTCTATTACTCGAAGGTCTTTTCCCAATGTAGCTGTGAGGTGAGTGTTTTTCTTTTCTTTAGGAATCGAGATTGGATCTTGGAGGCTCCGTTTTTATTGACATGATTTCAGTGCAGGGGCAGGTTTTCTGAGGGTTTTTTACAACTATTTGAGGAGTCCTAGTGGATCGCGCCTTTCAGCGTCCATTGTTGCATGGGTCTCCGAGGATTTTTCTGTTGGTCGTTAGAGCCGGCTCCAAGCATTGCATTAGAATAGCATTGCTTTTGGACTTCTCGAGGGGAGGTTTCTACACCCATTGTTTCTTAAGAGTGGTTTCCCAAGGTTCCGCCTAGTTTGATTTTGTATTTTTTGGCATGAGTGGGGTTGTTTGTATTGCCGTTTAGGCTTTTTTATGCGTGTTTGTGTTTCTTGGATTTTGTCCATTTTGTGTATCAGTGGCATTGCTTATCTATTTTTGTGTGCAACCGGAGAATGGATTTTTTTCTCCTTTTTGGGTGTATATATATAAATATATATCAGTTTTTTGTTGTAAAAAAATAGGTATTATTCGGAGTTGCGCAGGCGGATTAGTAGGAGGTGACATTTTTCGTATTTATACTTGTATTGCAATTGTTTATTTCGTTATGTGACACTATGGAGCCTTGACATGTTATGTGCCTTTATTAGAGACAGATTATCAAGTTGAGTTTGTTTATCTCTTGTATAAATTTTATTACTGTTTTGTTATGAGCCTGTATACTCTAATTATATGGTTTATAAAGTTGGTACTGTCTCGCCTGTTTTATCTCTATAATTGTTACTATTATATGTTATTTGATGTGCTGTGAGATTTACGAAAGGTTATGTGATTGTGTTTATGTTATGTTCTCTTCTCTTTTATTTCCTTCTTTTCTTTTCCTTTCTTCTCTTTTCTACTATTTTTCCTGTTTATGATTGCTTTATATTATTCGCCTACTTGTATAGCATAATTTTTTTGTTACAAGCATCAGTGGTGTATAATGGGTCATCATACATTGAATCAACCGAAATCAAAAATTGTAAATTTTAATTCTTATCATTCAAGTCTACGTATGAGTAGTGAAAGAACCTTTGACATCTGAAAGAAAAAATTGCTATTTTAAAAAGCATGCAAATAAATAGTTTTGAAACTCAAGTTAAAGTTGTTGCTACAACGGCTATACATAATTTTATAAGGAAGTATAATAACAACTGTCCAGATTTTATTACATTTGATAATAATCCTGATATTTTACTGGATGAATCGTGAAGAATATCAAAATATGAGAAATAGGACAGGGACGATGCTTAATGAGTGAAAAGTGAAGTTAATAAAGTGACTGTACTCAGAGATTCGATAAGATGAACTAATTGCAGCATTAACGACATAATAAACACATATAGATATTTTACTTAGTTATCGATGTATTTGTATTTCATTTATCCATGTATTTCTGTTAGTTATTAGTATTTATCGGTATTCTGCATATCATATTTTGTATTATAAAATTTCTACTATACAAAATATAAAAATAATTTCACCGTTCAGTACACCGTTAAATACTTCACTCACTATTAATGCTCAATGCAACACTCAATTTTCCATTAAAAATCACACAAACACATCATTCGATCATTAAAATTTAATGGGAAAACTTACTCACAATGGCTACATCCATGGTTTCCTCTCTCTGAAAACTTTCGTGATTTTCTCTGCTACTTTGAATCGCTAATTCTCTTTTCTATTGCGATTTATCTTCGCATGAAATCCACTCTACTCTCTACCTGATTTCTTTAGTGGTTTTCCCCAATTTCTAAGGTTATGACTCCATCGAATAACGACGGTGCTTTTGTATTTTGTGGTACTTACCAAACACTATCCACCGATTGAAGCTATTTACGCGTCAATTGTGGCAATGGTTGATGGACCGATCTGCGTCGAAATCACTTGTGTTTCGTTAGTGGTGGTGCATGCAGTGACCTTGTGCTCTATTGTGGGCCTCTCGAGGTTCAGTTCTTGGTTTTCGATGGGTTGTTCTTAGAGCTTTATAATGGAAAGTTGTATTTGAATCCTTCCATTTTGAGGAGGTTTTCCAATGCGGTGTTGCCAAAAGATTTGAACGTGATCTCTGGTCATTGACCCAAACGAATCGAAGGGGATCTCAGCACGCCTTTTACTCCTCATTTGAGATTCAGAGGCTCAAGAGAACGTTCGATCCCTTTCGTTCTAGGCTTTGCGGTTGTCTCTCTGATCTACGGCGACTTATTTGGCAATGACTTCTATGAAGTATTTTCTGCTGTGAATGTTGGTGATGGGGATTTGACCACCCCATTCCGATCCAAATTTGTCCCTTGTCGTTTTCATGTAGATGATGACAACGCATTCCCGAAGCATGGGGAAAATGGGACACTTGTTGGATCTCGACGTCGTCATAATTCTCGACGATGTAAGAGAGCCAAAAAGGTTTCCATTGCCCTCTCCCTTCATTGTGTATTGTTGCGGCTTGTCTCACAACATCCTATTCTATAGCTCTTGCTTCTGCTGGTTTGGAGGTTTCCAACTTTTTCGACGTTCTTGGAGACTGCAATTTTCTCGATGTGGATGAGGACTCCCCCTTCTCTAACCCATCGAGATCATCGTCTCCTTGGACATTGGATTGTTGTGCCTCTCGGCCCCATGGTTCGGTGATAGTTGTTGATGTTTTGGATGGCCTTATGCCTTTGCCTTGCGCAGTTTCGGTTTCTTATTGGGCTGATTGGTTGAGCTTTCAGATTCAACCTTCTTCTATTTTCTCTTATTTTGTTTCATATGCTTGGGATTGCTCCATTTTGAGTTGGTCGATTGATTGTTTAGATTGTGCTGCTGTGAGCCATGCCACGCTCTTGCGTGTGCTCCCTGCGATAGTGGTTGCCTCTTTGGAGAAATCAGTAGTGGGTCATGTGTGCGTTGGTGTTCTGGGATTGTTGTGCTACTCTGTTCGGTTTTCTGGTGTGTTTACTATTGGGATCTTGGTTTATCTTGGCTTCACTTGCCTTGGTTTTATTATCAGCCTGTTTATTCTTGTCTCTCTTTTTTATCGGTTGGGCTGACTTCGAGCCTATGTGCCTTGGCATGTTGGCTTTTCGGTGCTTTTCTCGTTGGCTTTGTTGATTCACAGGGTTTTTGATTCACGACAAGGAGGAAATGAGGACGAACGGAAGAGTGAGTTAGTATGATTATTTATTTGTGATTTAGTTGTGTTAAAGTTTGTTAAAATATATCCTCAAATATCACAAAACAATCAAGCACAAAATCACGAATACATATACATACATACATACATGCATATACATATATATATATATATAGTGGCACAAAGTCCAGCAGACAGTGCATTTTTGCACAGGCCAGTCGACTGGTGTGCACAAAAATGCACAGCCCAGTGCAAATGTGTACCATAATATATACATATATATATATATTTCAAATACTAGTTGACTGGTCATTTTTCACCAGTCGACTGATCTGAAACTAACGGTCATACTTTTGAATAGATGTCTTCTTTCATGAAGAGTTGTGATCCAATTTCAATAGAAATGATTGCTTCTTTTCAATGAAACTTTTCACTAACGATTACCACTCTTCAAATACATCACAAACTCCACTTTCTAAATCATTGATTCTTTCTCTAATTTCTGATCTTATTTTCTATACTTTCTTGCATTCAAAAGCATTCAAAAACATTTTTATTGCTTTGAATTATTGATTCTATTTCATACTTCTTGATTCAGTAGCAATTTACTTCCTTTAAATCTTCACAAACACATCAAATATCTGAGGATCAGGTTATAGGAAGGGTGTACTCAAATCGTGACTAATCAGTGTTACTTAAAACACATTCAAAAGTCAAAGCTACTGTTGTATTGTTGAAGTCATGTTCAGTTGTTCAGGCGTGTTGTTGAAATCCCGTTCGGTTGCTCAGGCGTGAAATCCCGTTCGGTTTCTCGGGTGTCTTGTTAACTTATTCCTCCGGGTGAAGAACAGACGTTGCTAGTGAAATTCCAGAAGGATTCTGGGACTGGACGTAGGACGGTATTCCGAACCAGTATAAAAATCTCTGGTGTCATTTACTTTATTTACTGCATTTATTTTGATTACCTGTGATATCATTATATTTAGTTTATACGTGCTTAATATCACATTATCAACACTTCTGTTAAGTTAGTATTTATTCCATATTACTCGATCTTACTCTAGCACTTTTTTCATTTGGTATCAGAGCAGGACATCTTATAACCATAAAACAGTTATTTTATATCTTAATACTATGGAAAATGACACTAACACCGGCACAAACACAAGCTTCACAGAAGGTCCATCTACTGCATGACCTGCATTGTTTAATGGCATGAACTATAATTATTAGGCTACATGTACGAGAATTCATATGCAAGCAAATGGTTTTGACACTTGGAATATTACACAAAATGAATATACTATTCCTACTACTAATTATTCCGAATGGTCAAGTTCACAAAAAATTGATGCTACTTCAAATGTTAAAGCCATAAATATGTTGCATTGTGCCTTGAATAAGAATGAGTTTAACTATATTTGTATGTGCAATACTGCATATGAAATTTGGAGAACACTTAAAATTACACGTGAAGGAACTGGCAAGGTTAAACAAAGCAAGATGTCCATGCTTAAAAATCAATTTCAGAATTTCAAAATGAAAGACAACTTATCTATCAGTGATATGTATTCTAGATTCCAAAATATTTATCATTCATTATTGGGCTTAGGACAAATATACTCTCACTTTGATTTAGTATTAAAAATCCAAATTCTTCGATGGAAGATTGGGAAAGGAAGGTCTTGGCTATTGAAGAAGCTAACGGTCTTTTAGCTACGAAACCCCAAAAGCTAATAGGAAATCTAACTTCGCATGAAGTAAATTTGCAGGCAAAAAAGGTTCATGCACAGGATAAAAAGAACTTAGCTTTCCACGCTAAAAAGACGAATCAGATTCAGATGAAGAAGACTTAGCTTTCATTGCCAAAAATTTCAGAAATTTTCTGAAATACAAGAAGGGATTCAAGAATAACGGAAAGAAAATTTTCAAGACTAATAATAATGAAGCTTCTCCATCTTCAGTTGAATACTTCTATTGCCACAAAATGGGACATTTTCAAAGTACTTCCAGAACAGAAGAAAGAACAACACAACAATAACAAGAAAGAGAAATCTAAGAGACGAGCTTTCTCAGTAACTTGGGATGATTCAGATTCTTCACCCTCTGAAAGTGATAATGAAAGCAATAACGAATAAGTTAACATGTGCTTCATGGCTTAAGAAACTGAGGTTAGTAATTTTACTTCTGAAGATATGGTAGAAGTTAATACAGAATTATTAGAATCTAGAAATAATTTCAAAAGAAAATATAAATAAGCAAATGAGGATCAGAAAAAGGAAGATTTTTAAAGAGATTTGCTGAAAGATGAAAACGATAATATTAGAAGATGAAATTAGAAAACTTCAAGAATCTCTATCTAATGAAAATTCTCGACTTTCTTTGTTGAGTCAAGAAATTGAAACTTCAAAAGAAAAGAATAATCTGCTTGCCTCTGAAAATCATGAGTTAAATACTAGGATTAAAATTATAGAATTAGATCATTCTAGTCTTAAAATTAAACTAGATGATATCACTAAAAAAAGTCACTAATTTTAATAAAGGTAATGATAATTTATCTAAAATTATAGAAAATTCTTAACCTACATCTAGTAAAAAGGGACTATGATATATACAGAAAAATAAAATTTCTAAGAAATCCAAGAAAGGATGTCTAAACCTAGCAAGCCTGTAACACCTTCTATAGATAAAAACGTTTCTAAAACTATTAGTATGTGGGTTCCTTAAACAAATAATTATTTGATTTGGAATAAATATATTAAAACATTTTTAGAAACTATTCATATAAAGATTATTTTTATAAAGGCACACTGAACCCTCTTGGGTTTGGTTTCCTAAGACCTAACTCTTAGGACCCTAAAGGAGGAAGTGGGTACCAATGTCATTACATATTTTTTGCAGGTCCCACTCAAGAAAAGAGGAAATTGGATACTCGACAGTGGTTGCTCAAAACATATGACAAGAGACAAAGAGATGTTGACATTTATTACCTACTCAAGAGGAGTAACTGTCACTTTTGGAGATAATTCCAAAGGATATATCATCGGCAAAGGCGATGGGCGCAATTACGGTCCATCTAATTTACCTCTTATTACCGATGTTTTGTTAGGTAAGAAATTAAAACATATTTTATTAAGTATTAGCCAGTTATGCGATAAAGGTTTCAAAATATCGTTTTCTGGAAATAAATGTAGTATATTCGATAAAGATCAAAACCTTATTTTCGAAGGTAATAGAGAAAAATATATATTTTTTGAATATGAAAGTTAATAATAATAATCCATATATGTGCTTATTAGTCAAAGAAAACGATCCTTGGTTATGGCACAAGAGATTTTGTCACATAAATTTTGGAAATATAAATAAAATTTTGAAAAATGGAATCGTAAAAGGTTTACCCAAAATGAAATTTAAAACTGAAAACTTATGCGATGCTTATCAATTAGGAAAATTAATGAAATCATCATTTAAATCTAAAAAGTTCATTTCAACATTACAAACGTTAGAATTACTACATATGGATTTATTTGGGCCAACTCAAATTCAATCCATAAATCACAGTAGATACGTGTTTGTAATAATTGATGGTTTTTCTAGATATACTTGAACGATACTTTTGAAAAATAAAAGTGATACTTTTGATTATTTTTAAATGTTTGTTAAACAAATTCAAATTTCAAAAGTTTTAGAAATTAAAAACATAGGAAGTGATCATGGAGGAGAATTGAAAAATGGAAAATTTGATTCATACTTAAAAAAGAAAGGAATTTTTCCATAATTTCTCGTTTCCTAGAGCTCCACAACAAAATGGAGCAGTAGAAAGGAAAAATCGAACGTTACAAGAGTGTGCTAGAACATTGTTGAATGGAAGTACGCTACCAAAACATTTCTGGATAGAAGCAGTTGCCACAGCCTGTTATGTTTTGAATCGTGTTTCCACTTGACCACTAACGAAAAATACTCTATATGAACTTTTTAACGATAGAAAACCAAATGTTTCATATTTTAAATTTTTCGATTCAAAATGCTTTATAATAAATACTAAAGATCAGCTTGGAAAATTCGATTCAAAATCCGATGAAATTATATTTCTAGGATATTCAGATCGAAGCAAAGCTTATCGTATTTCTAATAAAAAACAAATAAAATAGAAGAATCACTTCACGTATCTTTCGAAGAATATTATATTCAAAATTCTAATAATACCGAACTCTAGAAAAATAGAAATTCTCAAGATGAAGATAATATAATATATAATTCTAGAGAAGATGAAAACGTTCTGAAAATCAAGAGGTTTTCGAAAATAACAATCAAACTGAAAATATGATTACAGAACATAGTAATGTTAATAATGAAAACATTGTTCAAAATAATTACAAAATAAGATCTTCACCAAGAATATTACGAGATCATCCATCTCAAAATATTATTGGTGAAATAAATTCAAATGTAAGAACTAGAAGTCAATTAAATCTAGTAAGTCACATTGTATTTTTATATAATATTGAACCCTAAAGTCCTAAAGAAGTGTTTTTTGACAAAAAATGGATTATCGCTATGCAAGAAGAATTAAATAAGTTTGAACGCAATGAAATATGGGAATTAATTCCAAGACCAAGTAATCAAGATGTTATAGGTACAAATTGGGTTTATAAAAATAAAGAAGACAAGTTAAGAAATATAATAAGAAATAAACCTGGACTGGTTGCTCATGGATATAATCAGGAAGAAGGAATAGACTATGAAGAAATGTTTGCTCCGGTCGCTAGATTGGAAGCAATACGTTTCTTATTAGCCTATGCTTGCTATTATAATTTTAAGTTATATCAAATGGACGTAAAAAGTTCATTTTTGAACGGTTATATAAAAGAGAGAGTTTATGTTTAACAACCACCATTGTTTACCCACGAAAAATATCCTGATCATGTTTATAAATTGAAAAAGGACTTGTACGGTTTAAAACAAGCACCTCGTGTTTGGCATGAACGTCTTAAAAATTATTTCATAAGTTCAAAAATTCAAATGGGAAAGGTTGATCAAACTCTATTTATAAGACGTGATAATAAAGATATTTTAACAATTCAAATCTATGTAGACGATACTAAATTCGGTTCTACAAATGAAAATTTATGTCAAGAATTTTCCATTTGACTAGTGAATTTGAAATGTCACGTATGGTTGAATTGTCATATTTTCTAGGTTTACCAATTAAACAACTTCCTATCGGTATTTTTACAAATCAAGAAAAATATTGCAATAATTTAATAAAACATTTTGGTATGGAAAATACATCATGTAAACCAACACCAATGAGTACAACAACACATTTAGATAAACATGAAAATGGTAAAAATGTCGATCGAAAGCTATATCGTAGTATGATAGGATCTCTATTGCACTTAGCAGCTAGTAGACTAGATATTATGATGAGTGTTTGATTGTGTGCACGATTTCAAGCCAATCCTAATGTACCACATTTACGAGCAGTTAAACGTATATTGTATTATCATAGCAACACCATAGATTTTGGACTTTTCTACCCAAATGATTGTTCCTTTGAATTAGTGTCGCATAGCGGCGATGATTTTGGAGAATCACGGACGGATCATAAAAGTACAAGTGGTACTTGTCATTTTGTTGGCAAGTCATTAATATCTTGGTTTAGCAAGAAACAAAATTGTGTTTCATTATCTACTTGTGAAGCTAAATATATATCAGCAGCATTGGCTTATGCTCAAGTAATATATATCCAACAAACACTTAAAGATTTTAATAAAAAATTAAATAACTCAACTATTTATTGTGATAATACAAGTGCTATAAATTTATCTAAAAATCTGGTAAGTCACTCGAGAACTAAACATATAGATATAAGACATCACTTCTTACGTGATAATACTAAAAAAGGAATTATAAACATAGAATTTGAAAATTCTAAAAATCAAATAGCCGGTATTTTTACCTGTGCAGTTAAAGCGCTTAGAGGTTTTATAGCGGCGGAGGTGCAAAAAGGTGCAGCGGAGATAAAACGAGGAAGTAGTGGGGATATAGCAGAAGCGTAAAAATGATCATTAGATGTAAAACCAAATATTTGAAAATTAATCAATCGTCTTTCTCACATTATATGCATATAAGAAACTAATATTAATTATTCTTATATAACAAAATCAAGTATTATCGTAGTTATGCATACTAAATTTAATGAGTGTAATTGATTGTTACCATATATTATGCACTTATGCCTTAAATTTAGCCATTTAGGCTACATTTACTGAATTTTTTACAAAGAGAACTAGTCAAGTCAAGCTCTGTATATTAATACTGCTAAAGAGGACGATAAAAAACCTTGATTTAGCGGATTCATCAGAAAATAGCAGGGTTGAATGCGGATTTATAGTTCATCAACGCTAAATTAAAATAACCATAGCGGTTGAAGAGCGTTATAGGCTATAGCGGGGATATTGTGGGGCTTTAGCGGGGATTTAACTACATAGGCTTTTACTAAATTGTTACTCGAAAATACGTTTATTAAATTTAGAAGAGAGTTTGGAATTGTTTCGTATAATGATCTATAAAAAATTATAAGTTTTAAGTGCAAAAATGAATATTTCAAAAAAATAAAAATTAGTGCATCAGCTGGGTCTCAAACCCTGTTGCTTTCATAGGTAGCTGAATATACTTTCCATTGGGCCGTGTAACGTTTCTTGCTTAACTTAGAGTATGGATTAATATTATATTTCAAGCTACTGTAATCATTAGTTGTTAAACTAACGAACTAATTAACTCTTATTACCTACAGCCAACATTTGAAAATTCCTATAAACCAATCATTTTATGTTGCTAATAGTAAAGAACTTCAGCTACATAAACACTCACATTCTATTTTCAAACATAAGTTCCATATTTCATTTATCAAAAAATTCAAAAGACAACATGTTATGTCAAATTCCAACAAATCATCATCTTTAAACAACTCTCTAAACAAATAAAATCAGAAACAATATTATGAATCCATTCAAATTATCTCTCCGAATTAGGAAAAACAGCCGGAGTGCAAGTGGAAAGATTATCATACTAGTTATACACCGGATTCGAAGAAAACTAAATGTCATTTATCCGTTTCTCCATCTACGAAATATAAGATCAATGAAATACACCATTACCAACAGTAACAACTTGATTTACAATGTGAACTTTACTTTGAGCAAAAGGTGACAGCAAGACGATTAAGTTTTCTAGAGAAAATGGCGATACGAGTGCGTGGTAAACAAACGGTACTTGAACCACGTCATTATCCATTATCTACCACGCCGGAACAACCTACATCTTCTTGGAGCCCTTGAAAAACACTCCCACTCATCCTCTATATAGCCCAAATTCTTAGGATAGAAATTATGCAGCAAACGAGGAGCCTAAAAAGGATACTCTTAAGAAGAAATCTATGTTGTCCAACTTGGATTGAGTAGCATTATGAATTTCTTGTTGTTACTTTATTTTGTTTTCGGAATAACGTAGCATTGTCCATAATGCTAGGAGATTGTATTTATTTCTTTTTTTGAAATTTCATGAATAAATAAATATAAGTTTTTTCTTTGATTTTATTTAAATAGCATGTTAAAATGATATAAATAATAAATTCAAGTTAATTTACAACTCATATATATAGAAACATTTAGAACATATATATATATATATATATATATATATATATGAAAATGTGCCCAAGAATAACTTGGACACAGTCAGCAGTTGATTGGTGACATATGAACCAGTCGACTGGTGAGGTCTAGGAGGCCAAAAAAATTGTTGTCATGGCTTTTAAACTCCCCACCAAACCCCTATTTCCTCCTTCATTTCAAAACTCCAACTTTTCTAAACAAAAACCCTAGTATAAATCTGATTTTTATCCCCAAAATCAAACAAAAATGCTTCTTCCACTAAGAAAACAAATAGAGGCTCTTCCTACACTCAAAAGCCAATCGATTCTTACATAGAAAAGTGGCTTTACAATGAAACGACGATTGAAAGGTGGCAAGAAATGTAGAAAACAAGGTTCATCGAAGGCGAATTCGTTAAACTTCTGGATTTCAATTCATAAGGTCTACAAAGCTTAGCTAGAAGAGTAAGACTTGGATCCTTAATGGACTTTGAGAAGAACAACTTGAAGATTAATGTTGTTATGGTTAAATTGTTTCTTGCTAATCTAAATTTGGATCATCAATCACCTAGAAGTCCTGAAAATTGTGTTTGGAGTTTGGTTTGTGTCAAGCCGGTATTCTTTTCTATAGAAAGAATGGGGCATATTTTGAATTCACCAACCGACGGCACACCACTTCAAGATTTAACTCGTGATATTCATGTTCGGGATGAAGTGAGTCACTATTTTATAAACGATGATTCGGATGTCATGAAAACTAAAGGTTTACGTCAAAGTGCTAGGTTTCTCCATCATGCTTTAACTCACATTATTTTACCAAGAACCGACCCTTTTGAGTTGGTCTATACAGAAACATTTCGAGCTTTGTGTGAAATCTACAATTATGTGCAAATAAATTGGACTCGACTTATTATGGATGAGCTATTGGCGTTAAATCAAGGAGCTATGTGGCATATTTACTACGGCGAATATATTATGCGGTTACTTACTAATGCCAAATTCTCGAACCAGCTTCCGAGAAGATAGATGTGAAGTTTTTAGATAGTAAGAATTTGAAAATGATGAAATTACGTCCGCCAATTCTTTGTATTATGAGTTTAGATGAGTGGAAACAAAGAGAGAATGGTCAATCATCCACCATTCCTATTCAAGAACATCCAGAAGATGTACGTCTGATCACACCGTCTCAAACTACTAGAGAGGTTATTGATGTTATTGGTAGAAAACAACTTTTACTTGAAGCCCGCCTCAAACGGATGGACAAAAAAGTGGATAAGAAATTCGATAAAATAAAATTTTTTCTTGGAAATATTTGGGAAGCGATTTCTTATTCTACTATGAATTCCACTCAATCTCAAGATCCAGGAAAGAGGTCGGCACCTGCTTTCACATGGTCAACTTCCGAATATTAAAAATATTAGAACATGGATTGTAGCAGAGAAAATAAATGCATAAAGTAAATAATACATATTTTACCCAGCTTTCGCAAGCCATGCCTACTGCTGCATTCCCCAAGGTTTTTACTAGAATTAAACAAACTCCCGCATACAAAAACCTATAAACTCGAAAACCCCTCGCTAACCGCCTAAACAGTTTTGTACACTCGCAAAATTTGTTGTTGGTCTAATCCTACGCTCAAATTCCTGAACTGATTTCTATCCCCAAAACCAGATTTTCCTCTAGCTACAAACCCGTAGCTAGTAACCCCTAATTTTTACAGAAAACTAGTAAACCTATAAATTGAAAATTACAAAGCAAATATAAAAATAAAAAATAAAAACAAAAAAACCCTTATATAATAAGACACAAGGCTGGCCTCCCTTTTATTTGTTTTGAAAAAGCTTTGCTCCAGAATGTAGGCCAAACTAAAATATTAGGGTTTTCCAAAATCCCCAAATCTTGACTTCGATTGCTGGAATCTCTAATGATCTTTAGGTGACGTCGTTCTTGGTCGATGATTTGGCCTCTCTCTAGCGATTGAGAAACTATTGTGAGTTTTCTCTTTTTCGATTTTTTCTCTCGAATGATGCTTGTTGTTTTTTGATAAAAATGCTTGTGATGTAGATGGTGTCTAAATAGGATTCTACAATCCTAAATGATTTGATTTCATTAAATTTAGCTTGTCTGATTTGTGCTTGAATTTGTTGCCTTATTCAATTGATTTCCTTTGGCTTTAACCCATGCGTGATAAACTTAACTGATATCTTGCGTGAATTATGTGTACATGCCGAATACATCATACTATATATTCCTGGAAACTACCAAATTGATTTTTGTCCATGAATAAATGAATTTCTGGAAATCAATTGTTTCCAAAAAAAGTTTTGGAAATAAAAACTTGCATTCCAGACTTGTTTACTAGCGTGATTTTTTTTGATTGATTCTTCCCATACAAAAATGACATTGAACTCTTGCCATAAATTGATACTCTGATTTCCTAGGCAGTTTAAAATTGCTTGCCAAAACTGTTTGCAAATTTTATGGAATGAATTTGCAATTTCTTGAAATGAATTGATAAAATCTGGAAACAATAAATCTGTTTCATAGCCCATTGAAATCACACTGTATTTTTGTGAATTGATTTTCATTTCTGGAAATATTTAAAGATTTCATTGCTTTAGAAAAACTTGTGATTTATGGAAACAATTTCCTTAGGATATCAAATCAGTTTCAGGAAATAATTGAAATTCCTGTCTTGCCTTGAATTGTTTCTGGAAACATTTTCTTTGCTAAACACTTTGAATGTACTGTTGTCACCTTGCATACTTGACAAGAAAAAATGTCCAAAACAGTATGCCAATTTATGGAATAGAAAATATTACTTCTTTTCCAAAAATAATACTATGATTTCGATTTCCTGAAGGGAAAAAAACAAGAATTATTCCTTGTACATCTTTGAACTGTTGCGCATGTATGTATCTTTGAGCGCATATATGTGTACATGTTGATGACTTGTGCATATATGAATTTTCTTGAATCTTCCTGGACATATTCGAATGCTTCTAAGGCTTTTGTATTTTGTCTTACATATATACACACACCATGTGTGTGTATATATATATATATATATATATATATATATTTGTTATGCAATTGCTAGTTTGGGATTGTCCATTCTTTGCAGCTGCCTCTATGAGTATCATGTGTATTTGTATATTGTTGTTCTTTGCATGCAGTTGCTCCATTGTTTTGTAATGACCATTTTTTAGCATTACCTTGAAACTAGCCTGAATTTGTTTGATATGTTGAGTTGCCACCATATCACATGTTTCACTATTCTTTCGTGCCCTGAACCAGTTTTTTGCTTTGTTATATCTTCTATATGTTGGATCATTATTTGTTGTGTCCACGGTTTTGTTACTTGAACTTTTTGCACATGTATATTTGTGCTTTCATGTTGAGTTGCACTTGTATTGTTCACTGCTTTTGACCTTGGTTATGCTCGAGCTGTTTGCATTGATATTTTGGCAGACTTGAACTTGAGCAAAATGCGTGCCATCCCATTTGTATTTTTGTTTTGGCCGTTTATACACCATGCTTGTATATTGGCTCACCTTGAATAGCATAGCTCGAACAGAACTATATGGCCTTCTTCATGTACACTTGAATTTACACAGTTGCCATGTTTGTTTTTGTACTGTTATGCATGCTGTCATTTCTTCTTGAGTACTTTTGCTTTGAGCTTGCACGCTTGTTGCACTCTATAGCCGTTTTGATTTCGCTGAACCATTGTTCCTACTATGTATATATATATATATATGTGCACATACGTGCGTGTGTGTATATATATGTGTGTGTGTGATTTTGTGTCTACATTTGTTCTGGATTTCTAAGTTCATGTCCATTCACAATGTTTGATTGTATTGTCCCTGAACAGAAATATGTGAATATAAATACACATGTATGTGTATACATGTATAGTGCACGTGCAGTTTATATATGTGAGCACTAGAGGATTTGTCTACCTTGTGGTATTTAGAGTGTATCACTGTGAATATCACAGGTTATCTAGACACAGATAGTGGTCCATATAAATCAGATCAAGTCGTAAAATATGATTAGAAACACAACAAAATTCTGAGACAAATAAAATTTAAAATAAAATTGTATCTGCTAGAATTTAAAAATATTTTTGTTCTAGTTTACTGTGTGTGTTTCTCTGAAAGGTAAGCAGGTGACTGGATTGACTGAAGAAGATAGATAGAAGACAAGTGTGACAGTGTCAGTGTATGTGTCAATGAATGTATGAGTGACTGAGAGAAATGTAGTGAGGCAACATTGTATATGAAAAAGTGGCTATATAACAGAGTGAATGTACTTGAGTGTTGTAATGAGGAGTAATGTAACAAATGACATTGATATTGAAATGTATTGTATTACTAAGTTGTACAAATAATGGAGTTATGAAATCAGTAATATTCAAATGTAGAAATAAAATATTTTATTTTAATAAAATACTGTTTGAATATTTAAATATTTATGTAGTAGTATTTTTTTAAATATAAATATTTTATTCTGTCTGTGATGTAGTAGAATAGTACAATTATAAACACGTTTATAATTTACATATATATATATATATATATATAGTTTGTTACCATTAAACAAAAATCATAGAATTGTTAGATACAACAATCTCACCATTTTGATGATGACAAACATATGATAAGATTTGAATGTAACAAATGTGTTTAACAGTGAATGTTTGAACTCCCATATATGTATGCTCCCCCAACAACAAAACTCCCCTTAGATATGTGAACGAGTGAAAAGAATAAATCGAATGAAATTTCAATATTAAAATATTTATAAAATATTCACTCATAAATTAAAATCTTAATCCATTATCCCCCTTCTGTTATCATCAAAAGGATACAGAAATTAAAATAATGATGAAAAATTGACAACAAATATAACATTAGCTTAAGAGGAAGAAGGTTCATCATAAATCTCAATCGATCAAACAAATATCATAATATTCTAAGAACTAATGGCAAATTTCACATTGTAGAATGATGGATTTACGATGAAATTTATAAAAATGGAGAGAGTTTAAAAAACATATGGATTCCAATTATTTCCAAAAGATTTTTTTATAAATAAATGAGCACAAAATAGTGATAGATTTGGACTATTGTTATACATTCAACTTAAGTGACGCAATCAAATAATCTCAAGTCCCAATAGCTATCAATCAATAAATCATAATATATCATAAAATATTAACATATTCCATAGATTAGAAAATGAATTGATAGGCTAGTTTTTACACACCAAGGAGGATTTCATATATAAATTTTTATTTGTATCAAAATATTTTCTTTTCTTTTTTATTTAAGAGCACACTGACCACACATAACTAGATCTTGGATTTTTAAATGAGATCAATTGCAACTTAAATTATAAGTAATCACCTAACCATGCATGACCAGAGCTTGGATTTTTAAATGGGATTAGAGAAACACTTATGTATATTATATTTTTATCATTTTCTTTTTGAACAAAAACTCCTCAGTATATAAAAACAATATGGATGATAGAAATATGGTAGGTACATAAATGGTTTTGATAAAAATTCTAAATTAATCTCATTATGAAATATGCTCAACTGTATTGGGATTCTTGAAAAAAATTCAGTTGTCTCTATTTCTGAAAATTAATATAGTCACATTTCCATCACAAATTTGAAGCTTTAAGTTTAAGATGATTTATAAAAATACCAAACTCGCCGCATTAATACAAAATCATGATGGATGACAGAATGATGATAGGCTAAGAAGATATTCGTGAAATAAACGCCAATTCAAAGATATTATAAAAACTATTCAATATAACATGAGAATTTAAATAAAATTTCCTCTTGTTGTGAAGTACGTTGTAGTCACAACTCATCACAATTTTAAAATCTTATGATAATTTTGATGAATTCTAAATCATTTCAATTTGGTTATTGATTTCAATTTCTGAATAAATAATGAATAAATGATTTTAAAATTGAAAATCAATTACAAGAGAATTTGAAAGATCTATATAGTTTGAAAGTCAATTTAAAGAATCCAAACATATGAGAGAGAAAATTTCAAAGCATTTAAGGCTGATATCACTTGTTGTCTCTGCTAATTAGGATTTTAATACCATCCCGGTGGCCAATAAAGGTATCTTTGACAACAGTATCCAATCGCTAAGCCCAAGCAAGCAAAGCAAGCATATCAAATCCATCTATTAGAGCAGCAAACAATTTTTACCAAAACAAGTTGCCATAAAATCATTTTCAAAATGATTCCTTTTATTAGAGCAGCAAGACAGTGATTTTCAGAACAAGATTTTCAAAGAAAATTTCAGATTATTTGCATCAAGCCCAAAAGATGATTCATGATCCAAGCCTAGAACCAGTCTATTTAAAATCACTTGAAGGAATGTGAAAACTTCAAGATATAATGAATTGATTACACAAGATTATTAATTTCAACTCCAAGCTAGAAATGTATGAGGTTCAAGATATGATACAAAATTCAAATGATTTCAGACAAAATAATATCCAAGTAAATGATCATGATTTCAGAATGAATTTCAGGATGTAGCATAAGAATCTATGCCAAAGGATTTTCAATTCAAAATAGTTAAGCCAATCAAAAAACAAATTTGAACCTTTTATCAGAGCAGTAGTCAACAAATTTCAGAGAAAGGCACACAAGATAATTTTTTAGAATTATTTCTAACAAGCACAAGAGAGATAATTTATGATCCAAGATCAAATAATCAGTTCATTTGAAATCACTTGAAGAGATGTGTTAATTTCAAGATATAATGAATCGTTCACACAAGTTTATTAATTTCAGATTCAAGATGTGTGTGAGATTCAAGATATCAAAAATTTCGAATGATTTCAAACAATCAAATATATAAGTCTAATGATAATGAATTAAAAGTGAGTTTCAAGATACAATACCACAATCCATTCAAAGATTGTTTTCAATATTCAACACTAGGGTTCAAGCCAAATTGATTTTCACTACAGAAAATATCCAAGTCAATCCAAAAACCATTGAAATTATTATAGCTGAAAAATAAAAGTGTGTTGTAATGAGTATAATTTTCAAGCCTTTCCAAAATGAATTAGAAGAAACTCAAAACAGCAAAGGTGTGTGAAATTTCAATAGTTTTTCAGATCTTCAAAAAAAATTAGAATTCAAATTAATAGTGTTCAAGATATAACAAGAATGCTTCAACACTGTTAGCAATTCAGAAATCAAAAAAGAATTAAACTTCAAAAATAATTACAGATAATTACAGTTTTAAATTCAAGATCTAGACATCATTAAAACAACAGAGTTTGAAGCAAATTTCCCGAAAATCATGAATTATGCAATTTGAAGTTAAGAAAGCTCAAGAAGAGAAAAAATATAGCAGTGACAAATCAAATTAGAATAATCAAAAGAAAATAAATAGAAGGGGTAGAAGGAGGAATAATAAAGTAGAATAAAGCGGAGAATATTAACAGAGATGAGTTTAGAGATCATACATGTAATCAAAGTGAACCAACGAATCACTAACTCAACAAACTTGAATAAGGAACTACGAATAACTCAAAGAAGTGGAACAACTTGAATTCAATTTCTCTTTTCCATAGCAGTTCCTCTACCTCCTCCGGTACCTAACAGTTTAAGGGATCGAGTGATCTAACAAAAATTGTAAAACCACTCTGAAATGTGTTCATGACTTTAGGTACCCAAACCTGTTTATATAACAAACCATTTGAATTTATCTTTGTACCTTTAGGAACCAAATCTGTTTGAATTTAGTCAAAATCGTTTTATTTCCATTTGGGATCCAAGATTATTTAAATGGTTTGTTACCAAACAAATTCTCATATTGTTTATGATTCAAAAATCCTTTGAAATTATCAGAGTTTAAATATTCAAAAAGATCTTTTCCAAAATGGTTTTAAGGCTTTTTAAAACCATTTGAATTCAGCTTTTCAAACCCATTGATTTTCCCAGAGCCAAGACCATTCCTATTTCCAGAAGAAAGTTGATTTTTTAACAGCATATTCAAAGATTTTTCTCCAATTGAAAATCATTTTAAACTCAACTCGAGATGGATCAGGCGATGTATCATCTTCCATACAATGTATTGAAAGTTTCCCATATTTCCTGTGAATTTAAACAATGGGAGATAAGGCTATATTGGACATCATCAATATAAGAATATAAGATATGAGTAATGCGAGAATTAAATTCAATATCATTCCTATCTGTTGGATCTAGATTAACCCTAGAGGGGGGGTAAATAGGTTTTATTGAAAATTAAGTGAGATGTTAAAAATATCAGATCACAGAATGCAGCAGAAAATAAATTCAGAAAGGTAAATGACACAAGATATACCCAGTTTCGGCAAAATCCTGCCTACTGCTGCATTCCTAAGGTTTCTACTAGGTAATAGAACAGATCCCGCTTACAAGACCATGTAAACTTGCGAACCACTCGTTCCTATTCTTATCCTACGCTCAAAACCCTAGACTGATCTACATCCCCTAGATCAGATTTTCCCCTAGTTTTACAGACAAAACTAGTAAACCCCTAATTTTACAGACAAAACTAGAAAACCCCTAGTTTTTACAGACTCTAGAAAACTGTCTAGTTTTATAGACGAAACTGGAAAACTGATACAACGATTACAAAAGAAATAATACAATTAAAAACAAAACAAAGAAAACCCCTCTTTAAAATATATGCTATGTTGAATTAAGGCCCGGTCCATTTATCCTCTCATTTGCCCAATTGTTCATTTCCTCTAGAAAAAAAATGGCGGTTGATACTCGAATTAGGGTTTTCTGAAATCCCACAAATTCGATCGATTGAATTAAGGAAAAAGAATCTTCTTGACTCTGTTATTCTCGTGGCTTGCTCCTTGAACGATTTAGGATTTCTGGTGATCGAAAACTCAGTGAATATGAAATGATTTCTATGTTTATGCTTTTGAATTGTTTGCTGTGATTTTTCAATAATAAGGTCGATGATTTCTTGCATGGCTAATTTTGCTTGCGTGGTTGTTGTTGATGAAGATAGACATGTTCTTGGCATTTGAATGAATGATGAAGAATTTATTTGCCCCTTAATTGATTGATTCCATTATGTGATTTTGTCCCTTGAAAGTTGCCTCGGCTTTGATTGAAATTATCTGGACATGATTACGGTATTGAATAAATTCATATATGTTGTCCCTTGCGTGAAAGAATTAGTAAATTTTTCTTGCCATTTTTGTTCTGCCGAGAATCCCATCTTGAGTCATGGTCTACTAGTTGATTGAATTTGTTGCCTTGTGAAAATCGCGAATTAATCCCTTGAATCTGTTGCCTTGATTGGATTCCATCATATTTGAGAAACTTGCATGATTTCTGCCTTTAAAAAAAATTGCAGATGACAAACATTTGCCATGTATGCTCATATATAAAATTGGAAACATTTTTCACTATCAAAATGCTACCGAGTTGAAATGTTAAGTTCAGGAAATAAAACACCTGCCAAAAGTTTCTGGAAATTGACATTTGTATTTGCGAATTGATTTCCAATAAATCATTGCCCAAAATACACTGTTAACTCAGGAAAATTTTAGCATGCCTTAACAACAGATGAATTGATTTTCTTGCTTTGAATCCCATTCGATTTTTTTTTAAGAAGTTGCCAAAAACATGATGTCCCTTGTTTCATTTGTAAAGCTGATTTGTCCAAAAAAAAAAAAAAAATCTTCCCTGTTGTAAAACTGGAAAGATTTTAAATGTGCAGTAACCATGTTGCCAGAAAAGAAGGATTGATTTCTGGAAATACATTTCCTCTTGCCAAAATCTTTTGTCCCAAATTAAAATTGATTTCCTGAAACTGTTTGCCATTTCTGAAGATAAAAAACTTCATGCCAAATTAGGACTATGATTTATTGCTTGCCACTTTTGCTTCTCCAATTTGCTGTTGAAATAAAAAACTTTCCATGCTAAAGATTCCATTCACTGCTTTGTCGTCACTGATAGAATATTCATTTCTAGAAATGTTTAAAAACAAGAATATATGCTTGCATTCATGACATTATTTACTTCCAGAAATGTTATTTGATTGAATGTTTTAAAAAAAACTCTCTTGACATTTCATGCATGCTGAAATCCACTTTTGTTCCATCCTTGTGACTGCAAAAGCTTGAACCTTGTTCATGCACCTATTTTAACTTGTGTACCATTTTTGTGGTTTTGCATTCATATGTACATGTCCACACATTTTTGCATGTGAATTCACTTGTGTCTTGCACTGGAAAAATTTGCATCTGACCATTTTGAAACTATGTCATGAAAAAACTTCGCACTTGTACTCACTTGTGCTATTCTCTCTCTCTCTCTTTTTTTTTTCTCTGTGAGCATGTATTCACTTGCATTTGCACATGCTGCCTTGCCATGTGTTCAACCATGAGTGCTGAGAACTGCTTCGACTTGCTTGCATATGTACTTGAGCATGCACTTGTTCGACTTTGACAATGCTTGTATTCATGCTGCCGTTACATTCAAACTGCCTCGACCACTTTGAAAAAAAAAACTGAAACTGCCTTCTACATTTTGGTTTGTGCTCGACCATATTCACCTGTACATTTATACTTGGCTTTGTGCATGTCGACATGTTGTTGCAACTTTTGCACATATATGCTTGCATGTCGAGATGTTCTTTGATCATGCACTGAGTTCAGTTGGTCCACGTGGTTGCTCCTCAGTTGCTACACTGCATATTGATTGGCGAGGCAGTGCACATGTGTATATTTATGCACGTGTGTATATGCAGTCCATCAGAAAGAAATTCTTGTCCCTGAAAAAAACTTATATGTGTATATACATACACATGTGTGTGTACATATGTATCGTCCGCGTGCTATATTCACATATTAGATCAAGTCATGAAAGATAATGAGAAACACACCAAAATTCTGAGGCAAATAAATTTTAAAAATAAAATAATATTTGCTAGAATATAAAATTATTTCTTTTCAAGATTACTTTGTGTTTTTGTTTGTGACAGGTAAGCAGAGGACTGGATTGACTAAGAAGATAGAAGACTAAAGATGAAGCAGTGTCAGTGTGTGTAACAGTGAAAAAATGTATATACAAAATGAGTGACTGAGTGATTCTATAGTGAGGAGCACTGTATGAGTGAAAATGATTGTACTGTATTGTATATCACTGAGATGTACAAATAGTGGAGTTGTAAAAGTTGTATTGTTTGAATGTTTGAAATAAAATATTCTATTTAAATAAAATACTGTGTGAATATTTAAATTTCTGAACAGTCGTATTCTATTTAAATATAAATATTATATTCCAGTCTGGGATAAATATATGAGACAGTATAATAAAAAACACATTTAAAATAATAAATATTTGGTTGTTATCATCAAACAAAAATCATAAGATTGTGTATACAACAACGTTATATACAACACTATCTAACCATGAATAATAATATCCCAACATTTAATATTAACAGATTTTAAATAGGATTTTATTTCTGATTTCCAATTTAAAAAGTTTGCACCATTGAAAATAGTTGGAATACGACTGGACTGACTCTCAGAGGACTGATAACTAGGGAACACCATGACTCTAGAGTTAATAGAATACCTGCTTTGATACCACTTGTTGGATCTAGATTAACCCTGGAGGGGGTGAATATGTTTTATTGGATTTTTACATAATATTAAAAATATCAGAACACTGATTGTAGTAGAGAAAATAAATGCAGGAAGTAAATAACACAGATTTTACCTAGCTTCGGCAAGCCCTGCCTACTGCTGCATTCTCCAAGATTTTACTAGAATCAAATAGACACATGCATTAAAAAGCATATAAACTCGCGAACCCCTCGCTAACCGCCTATAAAGTTTTGTACACTCGCAAAACCTACCGCTGTTCTAATCCTACGCTCAAATCCCTGAACTGATTTCTATCCCCGAAACCATATTTTTTTCTAGCTACAAACTTGTAGCTAGTAACCCCATATTTTTACAGGAAAACTACTAAGCCTATAAATTGAAAATTACAAATGAAAAATACAAATAAAAAATAAAAACAATAAACCCTTATATAATAAAACACAAGGTCAGCCTCCCATATATTTCTTTTGAAAAAGCTCTGCTCTAAAATGTCGGCCGAACTAAAATATTAGGGTTTTCCAAAATCCTCAAATCACAACTTCGGTTGTTGGAAAAAATGGTTCTCTGATGATCTTTAGGTGACGTCGTTCTTGGTTGACGATTTGGCCGCTTTCTGACGATCGGAAAAATATTGTGAGTTTTTTCTGTTTTGATTTTTGCTCTCGAATGATGCTTGCTGTTTTTCAATAAAAATACTTGTGATGTAGATGGTGTTTAAATAGGATTCTACAATCCTAAATTCTCTTATTTCATTAAATTTGGCTTGTCTGATTTGTGCGTGAATTTGTTGCCTTGATTCAATTGGTTTCCTTCGGCTTTGACCCATGCATGATAAACTTGATTGATATCTTGCGTGAATTATGTGCACATGCCGAATACACCATACTGTATATTCCTGAAAACTACCAAATTGATTTTATCCCATAAATTTCTGGAAATCAATTGTTGCCAAAAACAGTTTTGGAAATAAAAACTTCCATGCTAGATTTGTTTACTTCCGTGATTTCTTTTGAGCGATTCTTCCCATACAAAACTGATATTGAACTCTTGCCATAAATCAATACTCTGGTTTTCTAGACTGTTTAAAATGGCTTGCCAAAACTGTTTGCAAATTTTCTTGAATGAATTTGCGATTTCTTGAAATGAATTGATAAAATCTGGAAACAATAAATTTGTTTCATGGCCCCTTGAAATCACATGGTATTTTTGTGAACTGATTTTCATTTTTGGAAATATTTAAAGATTTCATTGCTTCAGAAAACCTTGTGATTTCTAAAAACAATTTCCTTGAGATATCAAATCAGTTTCCGAAAATAGTTGAAATTCCTGTCTTGTCTTGAATTGTTTATGGAAACATTTTCTTTGCCAAACACTTTGAATGTACTGTTGTCACCTTGCATGGTTGGCAAGAAAATATGTCCAAAACCGTTTGCCAATTTCTAGAATAGAAAATATTGCTTCTTTACCAAAAATAATACTATGATTTCGATTTCCTGACGAAAAAAAAAAAACAAGAACTATTCCTTGACCATCTTTGAACTGTTGTGCATGTATGTATCTTTGAGCACATATAAGTGTACATGTTGATGACTTGTGCATATTTGAATTTTCCTGAGTCTGTCAGGACATATTCGAATGCTTCTGAGGCTTTTGTATTTTGTCTTACATATATACATACACACCATGTGTGTGTGTGTGTGTATGTTTTGGGCAAACTGCATAAAATTTGATGCACTTGCTATTTGTGATTGTCCATTCTTTGCAGCTGCATCTATGAGTATCATGCATATTTGTATATTGTTGTTCTTTGCATGCAGCAGCTCCACTGTTTTGTGATGACTATTTTCGAGAATTACCTTGAAACTGAGCTAAATTTGTTTGATATGTTGAGTTGCCACCATATCACATGCTTCGCTATTCTTTTATGCCTTGCACCAGTTTTATGTTTTGTTCTATCTTGTATATGCTGGATCACCATTTGTTGTGTCCATGGTTTTGTTACTTTAGTTGTTTGCACATGTACATTTGTGCTTGCATGTTGAGTTGCACTTGTATTGTTCACTTCTTTTGACTTTGGTTATGCTCGAGCTGTTTGCATTGATATTTGGACAGACTTGAACTTGAGCAAAATGCGTGCCATACCATTTGTATTTTTGTTCTGGCTGTGTATACACCATGCATGTATATTGGCTCACCTTGAATAACACAGCACGAACAGAACTGTATGGCCTTCTTCAAGTACACATAAATTTACACATTTGCCATGCTTGTTTTTGTACTTTCGTGCATGCTGCCATTTCTTCTTAGGTACTTTTGCTTTAAGCTTGCATACTTGTTGCACTGTATAGCAGTTTAGATTTCGTTGAACCATTGTTCCTACTATGTATATACATATACATACACACACACACACACACACACACACATATATATATATATATATATATGCACAGACGTGTATATATGTGTGTGTGTTTGTGTCTGCATTTGTACTGGATTTCTGGGTTCGTGTCCATTCACAATGTTTGACCATATTGTCCCCGCACGGAAATATTTGTATGTACATACACATGTATGTGTATACATGTATAGTGCACATGCAGTTTATATATGTGAGCACTAGAGGATTTATCTACCTTGTGGTATTTATAGTGTATCACTGTAAATATCACGAGCTATATGGACATAGATGGATGTCCGTATAAATCAGATCAAGTCATGAAATATGATGAAAAACACACCAAAATTCTAAGATAAATAAATTTAAAAATAAAGTTGTATTTATTAGAATTTAAAATTATTTTTGCTTCAGTTTACTGTGTGTGTTTCTGTGACAGGTAAGCAGGCGACTGGACTGACTGAAGAAGATAGACAGAAGAGAAATATGACAGTGTCAGTGTATGTGTCAATGAATGTATGAGCTACCGAGAGAAATGTAGTGGGGCAGCATTGTATATGAAAAGTGACTGTATAACAGATTGAATGTAGTTGATTGTTGTAGTGAGGAGTTATGTAACAAATGAATTGACATTGAAATGTACTGTATTACGGAGATGTACAAATAGTGGAGTTATGAAATCTGTACTATTCAAATGTAAAAATAAAATATTATTTTAATAAAATACAATTTGAATATTTAAATTCTTGTGCTGTAGTATTTTATTTAAATATAAATATTTTATTATGTCTGTGATGTAGTAGAATAGTACAATTATAAACACATTTATAATATATATATATATATGTGTGTGTGTGTGTGTGTGTGTGTGTGTGTGTGTGTATGCTTGTTATCATCAAACAAAAATCCTAGAATTGTTAGATACAACAGTTCTGACACTACTAGATATAGTGTTATGGTAGTAGGTATTTTATATTTCTATGAACTATTTGAACTTGTAATAAATAGTCTCGCTTGCTCTTTGACTACTTATTATTTTAGCTTGTGAACATTATGTGCTATTTATCGTGTTATTTGATCTTTTTTATTGATGACAAAGGAGCAGTAAAGGCGGAGACTCTCAGCTCATTGTAAGACAAATAAAAGGTGAATACTATGTACGAGAACCACGTTTGATTCCATGTCATTCCAAGGCGACATGGCTCATGGGTATATATTACAATATCACAATCTAAAATGTCTCACGTCGTTGAACAGACATGCAGAATTGTTTGATCTTAAGGGAGATCTTCTATAATTTCGCATGTGAGGGGTTATTTCTTGGTTTCGTCCAATCATTAATAACTTGATTATTTTTAGATAATAGTAGATGGAAACAACGCTCATAAGGAATCCTATTGAAACCAAAAAAATATAAAGCATGAAACAAACCTTTACTTTAAGGGCTCGAAATAATTCTGTTTGATGCTTTGCCCAGGAAGGGGAATGAGAAGGATGTGGTCGTCCCCTTATTAGAATGTGTGCCATCATGTACGTACACTAGCAAATTGTTGTAGGAAAAGTATAGCCATACACTCAGGGGGAGAAAAATTCAAATACAGCGTATATTCAAGGGAGAAATAAAAATTTTAATAAGAGAATGCAAGAGGTTGTCATCAATCTAAAGAGGGAGAGAATGTTGATTCACAAGGTTTTTGATTCACGACAAGCAAGAAAAGAAGAACAAAGAAAGAGTGATTTAATATGATTATTTATTTATGTTAAAATTTGTTAAAATCTATCCTCAAATATCACAAAGCAATCAAGTACAAAATCACGAATATATATATATATATATATATATATGATGGCACACAGTCCACTAGACTGTGCATTTTTGCACAAACCAGTCGACTGGTGGAAAATCCAGCAGTCGATTGATGTACACAAAAATGCATAGCCCAGTGCAAATGTGTGCCACTATAAATATACATATATTTTTCAAATACTAGTTGACTAGTCATTTTCACCAGTCGATTGATCTGAAACTAACGGTCATATTTTTGAATAGACATCTTTTTTCATGAAGAGTTTTGATCCAATTTCAGTAGAAACGATTGCTTCTTTTCAATGAAACTTTTCATGAACGATTAACACTCTTCGAGTACTAATTATATGTAACGAACTAGGATTTTCGACCCTGAAAATCGACATAAAACTCATGTCAACTATTCAAGCATCGAAAATATCATATCATTAATAGAAAAAAGTTAGAGGGTGAGAAATAGAAAGAAAGAAAGTTAGGATAGAAGAAAAATAAGATCACAACAGAACAAAATCAGAATAAACATGAATCTCACAGCGGAACAAATAAAATATATAATATAACTTTTGAAATACAAACTAATAATTGTATATACATACCATTTCAGAGTACAACACATAACATCACAGCGGAAATAAACAACAATTATATAATCCTGAAGCCTCCTGCTCCAAGCTATTCCAAGTATATCTGTAGTATCCCGACTACTTGACTGCCCATACAAATTTGGACACCCAAGAGTTTAGGGTAAAACAAAACAAAATAAACTCTAGGTCAATCATGGGACTGGTGTGAGTAAACTCCAACCACTTGGTTTAACTTTTAAAATCCTTTTTTAAGAAAGGATAATTGTAAGATCGATCAATACAACGTGGACGGTTTTTACATTACGATAACCCAAAACTTTCTTTAAAATAAATACTCTTCTGATATTATAGTAATGTCTAAATCAAATAAATAGCAATCTAGCGGAAAGCTTTCATCTCATGTTCCACATACACTACAAGAAAACATTGATTTTGCAGCGGACGAATCCATCGCAAATCCGTCGCTAAACGTGTATTAGCGACGGATTTGTGACGGATAACATTGGTCGGTATATTTCACGTTGGTATTTTAGTGACCATTTTGCAATGGCAATTAACGTCAATTCTCTGACACTTTACCGTCATTTGTCAATATATTTAAATTTAATTTTAAAAATTTTTACCGACATTTTACCAATTGATATATTTTTTATAATATATATTTTTAAAAAATCCATTGGAGATCCCTTGCTAAACAGCAAGGGATTAGAAACGGATAATTTCAACTTTTGCTTCACCTTGGATATATGTCGGTAATTCGTCACAAATGCTAACATTTTAGCAAGAATAATGGTGACGGTTGTTTTTATTTCCGTCGGCAATCACACGCAAATTTACAAAACCCACTCTCGTATTCCCTTTCTATTCCGTCGGTAAATGTTACTACAATAAAATACTAATTTACAACTGATGGACGCTAATGTTAATTAAGATGCTTAGTTAATATGAAAAAATAACACCATTCATAATCAAATAACAACATAAAATATCAATTAACATACAAGCACAATATATAATTAAGTAGCTAAATTCAATACATAATCAATACTTTCATAACAATTATGGAATGACAAAAGACAATGAATATTTCATAGTGAAATTATACAAATACCGAATACGAAAACAAGAATAGCACACAAAAACACCAAAATTGACTTGCCAAAGAACGCAAACCACCAATGAAAATGGTTTACAACCTAGATTTACATGGATAAAAGTAATACTAGATTACGAGATATCAATTACGATTAAACATTTTTTTACTTAAATAAGTGAAGTAACCAACTATTTTATCTTTTTTTCTGACTAAGCAACACTCTCAACGATGCGTCTGAGTTATCAAACATTAATACCATTTTTCAAAGCAATCGAAGAACAAAGAAATCAATGAACTAAAAATGAAATTTAAGAAAGCAAAAACCGAAAATAAATCAACTTTTGACCACAATTATTGAACTGGCATTGCAGCAAGAATAGTGATAGCTGCTAAACCATGACATGCTATTTACCTCTTTATACAGTAATATTACATATCATGCTATATATCATAGTATCAATTCTACATATGTTTGTTGTGTCCACGGACAGTACTTCCATGCAGCTTCTGTGCACTGTAGTGTACTCACATGTAAATGGCAAGCTGCAACTTTTGCTCAGTGAAAAGAATCGCAAAACAACAAAAGCCCAAGTATTTTTGCAACAATATTTGATTGGTTTTTTCTGTTTGGATCGTGATCTTATTTAATGCACTAGCTGGATCAAAATTTATAGTTAACAAACGTAGTTTATGTCTAATGTACACTAATTCAAACTGAGTGGAAAAAAAAACTATGTCTAGTTATATAAATTGTATGGCATTGTGCCATTTTCAGTGTGGTTACCTATTGCTTTCCAAACTTTATAACCACCAACAAAATTAGGGCAACTCATTTAATCACATCGCACTGTTAACTGATAGGATAGAGCAATGACTACTTAACAGTAATCATCTATCGTAAAACTATTGTAATTTTGAAGCAAAATATGAACTAATCACCTTATCATCCGGATAGGATGAACATTCGTCTTATCAGCCGGGTCCTTTAACATCAGCGAAATCTGAAATAATCATATGTAACAGTTAAACTAATAATTCATCAATACAATGAAAAGTGGCAAAATGAACTAGGATTGATTTTTAATATTAGTGTTACTATTGGCAATGTAAATGTAAGACAACGTAGATTTTTGAGCTGCCAATATGGCATGTATTTATAAATGGAAGACAACATGATTTTCTTGTTTTTAAACTATATCTTCCAAAACAAGAGAGAAATTATTGGAGAACTGCTGATATTTTAAGAGAATGGAATAATGTTACCAGGGAAAAAAAATATTATCCTATATATTAATATATAGTTTAGAATGAAGCTTGATTCTCTGGGTAATCCAAAATGTAAATATACACTTCGCTCCATCCATCTCATGGTATTATCCTTTTAGAACCATTTTCATATATATTTTTTTACGAATGAAGCCTGAGATAATTCTACATATACATGTTAATCGAGCCATTACAAATCATTCTCAGTAATCTCATAAATTGTGTCATACTGTCATGGCAGTTAATCCAGTACCAATCTCTTGATCATCCTAAACCCATTGTTTCATTTTCACCTAGCAAATACTGAAAACGTAAATTCGATTTAGGCTGCGTTTGTTTTTGTTTAGAAGTTCTGAATTCACCTTCTGAATCATAAATCGGAAGTTTTTATGTTATTTGTTTTTTCATCAGTGCTCTAAATAAATAATTTATTCAGACATAATCATTCAGAACTATTTTCCTTCTTATTTCTTTTTCTGAATGCTGAATGAATTGTTTTTGTTCTGAACGCTTAATGTAATCAAACGAACAAGTGATTATTCAGAATTCATACAGTAGAATTCAGCAATCAAAATTCAGAATTTAGCACTTTAAACAAACAAAGCCTTACTAAAATTCCTTTTCCATTAATTGGCAAAATACACCAGCGAATCCCCAATAAATCATAAGGCCCCTAAAATTTGATAATTGAATTCAACAGGCCAGTAATATCGAATCATTTACATCCAACAATGGCCTGACTAAAGATGTAAAACGGTTTGTCTGAAATGGCGTATTTTCTTTACAGTGTATTAAGAAATCGCCATTAAAATCGTATAAGCCCAAGAGAAACAGATAATTGAGATTCAGAAGACTCACAAACAAATTAACTACCGAAAATCCTATAACGTAAAGACTAGAGACCAGGATAGGTTTCTTACCCATACTAAATTGAACAACGGCAGCGAGATTGCAGATCCATTAAATCAAAAGGACCAGTTATGAGAAGCTAGATAACCGGCGTGAGATGTATACTAATTACCGTACAAAGAAACCGAAACCGACCGTTAGTGTTTAATATAAAATAAAAATTGAAAATGCTACAGTGTCCGCACTAGCTTTTTGTCAAATATTGCGAAAGAGATAAAAAAAGACGGAGACCCCACCATATTTTTACCTAAAAAACCCAATATACCCCCTGAATTACGTGAATTGCACTGTTTTGTCATTTTACCCGGTTTTACATCCGGTAAACTAGCAAAGTCCAATAAAAATTATTTATTAAAACATTTTCAAATTAGTTTTTATTTTAAAAATTACAGGGTAATTTAAGAGAAAATAAAAGTAACTAATAAAGTATAAATTCAATTAAACTGAATTTTTACCATTGTATTTGTATAAATCACGCATATTCAAGTACGTATATATTATACCACGAAGGATTAATACATTACAACAAAATAAACTTCTAGAAGTTTTAACTCACCATTGAATTTTGAAAAGTAAATGGGTGAATCAAACAAATACTAGCAAAAAAAATATCATCATATTTGTAAATATTTAATAAAAAATGAAAATATAAGAATAAATGTAATAAATAAATCAAATGTTATTAAATTACATTGTCTAAATAAATAATATTAACGTATAATTTTTATTAAGGATAGTCAACATTGTAGAAATAAAATAAAAAAGTATAACTACGAAAATGAACTTTGAACTCTATTATTATTGGTATTTCTTTCAACGAGAAGTTTGATTTGATCGAGTAATGAATTACTGATTCAAACATAACAGTTATCTTTTATTTATTTTCATTTATATACTCAATCTAGACGACCCTAACACTGAAAAAACGAGGAGCCCATAACAAGTCATTTAGTTTTTTTGTTCGTACATATCATCATCCTCATTCTTAATCTTATAGAAATCAACATTGTAACATATCTCATATCCTGCATGGAATCAGACTTTAGGAACTCGGTGCATAATTCCAAAGGGTAGAAGCAGTAAAAGATATAAATTAACCAAAAAATATCATTCTATACATCTACCATGGCCAATACCTCGTCATGTACATACAATTCAAATTTATACTGCTGTTGCCTTAAGAAATTTTCATTTTTTTTACATCATATTCTGTTCATTGCTTAAAAAATCTGAATAAAAACATTTCAAAACTAACTACTAAACAACCTCGAAAAAATGAACTTAATGAGAATATGCAATTACTAAAAACAACCTTCTGGGTTCATACCACAACAAGCAAACATTTTATCCTGTTCGTCCACTGAGCAATTTTCTGCAAACAAATCCAGAATTGGAGATATGTTCTGAATGGAATATTTATATAGTACTCTACCACCCTCAAACTTAAGAACCATTCCGTCTCCCATGTCCACAAAACAGGCAATTAATTCATCGACAGCCCATATAAGCTTATAACAAGGCAGGTCCTTGTACATAACATCAGGAATATTGATTTTAACTTCTCTGCCTTCAAAATATATATCTAACACATGTAGTTCACCCTTATCCGAATAGGAAAAAAATAATCAGTTTTGAGCTTGATGAGTGAATAGGTTCCCATTCAAAATAAATATCTAGCACATGTAGTTCCCTTGTCGAAGGAAAAAAAAATCAGTTTTGAGCTTGATGAGTGAATAGGTTCTCAACTCCAGGAAGGTAGGAATTAGTGTTTCACTTCCACTGTCAATGTTTATGGGATTATCGTCAAATCAATCTCCAGGTTTAAGCAAACCGCGTGCAGTGTTAGACATACCATCATCGTCAACAAAGATATCTTTCATTGGATCCTCAAAAGGACTTTGTTCCTCCTCAATTACGGAAGATGAATTAAGGTCAACTCTATGATTAGAACTGATATCAGTGGGATCTCTGATATCCACAACAAGAGAATATCGCTCATTATAAAAAGTTTCACATAGCCATGAAGGTGAATCCAATTGCCTTTTGATAGTATGACTTGTGGACAAAAGCTGCCAACAAAAAAAAAGTTCCAAAGCAACTTAAGCATTAGAAAATCGAACTCACACACACATGTAGCAGAGTGTGTGCGTGTGCGTGTGTGTGTATATATATATATATATATATATATATATATATATATATATATATATATATATATATATATATATATATATATATATATATATATATATATAATGGAAGAAGAAGAAAACGAACCATCAAGTAAAAATCCGAGTGTAAAAGAGGCCTATTCAACAAGGCATAAAAGAAATAAACTGCTACCTGTAATGATGACATGTGAATGTTGATGTAATTTTTGCCATCATTTTAATAGTAAAAACGAAACCAATACTCAACCAAAAGCCAATTGCTGGCTCAGCCAAGCTGTGCACCCATGATAATCAATTTACAACCAATAACGCTCCATGCAGCTTTCAAACACGATTTAGACTCAAGTTAGCTGCCTATGGTAAAAGTTAACATTTTTATTGTAATTAATAGTGTGATTTTCTACTGGCTTCTGTTTACAAATGTATGTCATTTTGCGGCACTAGCCTATCAGTTGAAAGAAGAGGATTTAGTAACGTTTACACTGCAAAAAGGATATTCAATACAAAAGATGAGGAAAAAAAGGCAAGCATCTTGCTGCACTAGCCTATCAGTTGAAAGAAGCTGTTTCTAATTCCTCTTTAAGTTTTTCATATAGCTTTGTTTAGAAAACCATTTACATGATCTTTAATTCCATCACCATGCTTAAAACTTATAATTGAATGGAAAAATCGAACATATGCTCTCAGCTGATCGATGACTTCCAAATAGCTACCAGATCCTGCATAGCGAAAAGTTTGTAAATAAGAATAAGGCTGGGAAAAAGTCTACATAACTGGTAAATGTTTGACAATAATATGTCCTATGCAGTATATTGTTTCATTCGAATATGGTGTATTAAAACTGTTAATCCAGTATCTTGAGCACTTTATATCACGTGGGAAAAAAAAATTCATGTTAATATTATAGTAAGGATAAATATTATCGTAAGGATAAATTTGTTTCTAACCAATGTGATTTGACAAAGACGTAAATGGAAATTTGAACTCAAAGTAAGAATAAAGAGATAAGAAAATGGTATATTTATATTGCGAATTATATTTGCGCACCATAATTTTCTCTACATACACAATTAATTTTTCATTAAAACATGTGACTAATTTGCTCTTAAATTCACAATTCTAAATGCAAAACATGATTTAAAAGATTTTATACTGAGCAATAAATAACTTTGTAAACTTAACCATAAAAATCACAAATTGTCATAAATAGCTATTTTTTCTCTATTCTTAATAAAAAGACTAATTCATTTTTCTTTTTATTGGAAGATAAACATCTGCATCTTTTTACAAAAAGAAGGTGGTAGACTATTCATTTTCTGTGTTATGATTCATTTGATAATATCGTGTTGGCATTTGATTAAATACATATTGATGCAAACAGAAATAAAAAGGGCAGTGAAAATTTATAAATGAATTTAGCCTTAATAGCAAAAGGATAAATCAATTTTTTTTATCTATGTGACAGTATCTGTCGATATGAATTCAATAGTTAATATGATGAATTGCCCACATAAAATATAGTAAATTTAAAATTATTATCGTATATTTTCCTAAAAAGGAAAATCTTTATTTTATGTCAAATAACAATTTAACCAAAAATCACAAACACATATATCGATTTAAAAAGGAGAGGTGACAATGCTTTAGACAATAATTTTGGTATGGTTCACTAAGCAAAAGGCTTATTGACATTGATTTTTGCATTAAGTTAAATTTGAAATAAAAAAGTAAATGAAGACATTATATTTTAATAACAATATAGTAACTCAATTGAGAAGATAATACACTTTTCTTTTGTCGAAATCTTATTAATTTGGTATTGTATTACAATCTACTAATAACAACATGTGTCACTTTATATGAAAAGATATTTTATTTTGACTTTTTAGAGAAAAAAAGATAATTTAGGTTACTTACTAAATGAAACGATAAAATCTTTTATTTAATTAAGAAAATGGCATATGTACCTGTTCTTTGTAAATTATGATCTTTTTCGTAGTTATATTTGATTTGAACAGTTTTGATCGCGTTTTTATTCCAATTTCATTTTTTTTAGGAAAGACAAATGTGCAGATCATTTTAAGTCAATGCTTTGTATACAACTGCATTATAAATTCGAATAAGAAAATTATTACTCAGGTTCAAAAGTATATTTATGGATCTAACCATTATTAACGTAAAATTTCGGATTGTTTTTTTAGAAATGCAGGGTAGAAAGTACAATAACTATGTATTGAAAAAACTATCTAAAATAAAATTGCCAAAATGAATTGAACTTTTACCCTCTGTGCCTGGTAGTAAGATCTTTTGTAGGGTTTAATAGGCACACCATTCATTCGGCGTAGGGCATCACCTATAGAATACGAAAGATATCGAAGAATAAGAAAGATATCATCAACTGAATATACCTCCAATATAGAAGACAATGCCACGTAATTGATGTAATCCGACAATGATGTAAATGGAAATTTATTAAACTGATAGCAGGCACATATACAAAGATAAGCGAATTGTGTATGTACACTGTTCCTAAATTTCCTTGGGTCATGCATTTAATTAAGTGTACAAAGTTCATATGATTGATAAGCCTATGTGTAACGATTGTAGATTAATCCACCTAATCTGGTAACATCCATTATCCATCATTACAAAATTAGGTAATTTGTAGCATTTCTTTTATATAATAATGTGTTGAGGGAATCCTAAACTAATATGTTAACCTAAAAAAAAGTCCTATGATGCTTAGTATAGCTCTTACGTGCAAACTCTAAATCGTTATTATTTTATATTTGCCTTAAATATTTTATAAAATTTCCGAGAAAGATTCTACAACCGGTAAACCAATGCAAAAATGCTATAAATGATACCATTAACTTTAGAAATAACAGTTGGATGTGATTCATGATATTTTTACATGTGATAAAAGGAAATCAAAATGTTGTTTACAACAAAAGATGACAATATAAATAAATGATTCTGGCCTTCTTAGCAAAAAATAAGCCCTTTTTTCTACTTCATTTTCTATGCAAAAAAAAATATGTGATGGTGTCTTTCAATATAAATTCAATGGTTAATATAAAGAATTGCCTACATGAAAATAATTTAGTAAACTTGGATCGTGACTCTTCATCAAAAAAGAAAATGTTTATATATCGTCAAAAAGATAAGTTTATTCGTCACATAATTACAAACATGTGTATGTCTGTCTAGAAGAGGATATGTCAATTCTTTACGCAGTAATTTTGGTATGGTTCACCAAAAAAAGACTGATTGACAATGATTTTTACATTAATTTTAATTTGAATATAAAAAACAAATAAGAATAGTATATTTCAATAACAATATACGAAGTCAAGAAGATAAACTTAATTAGCTTTTCAGTAAAAATCTTATTAATTTGGTATATTATATTACAACCTACCATAAGATCATACCATGTATTATTTGAAATGTAAAGATATTTTATTTTGTCTTTTTGGATAAAAAGAGGATTTAGTTTACTTATTGAATAAAATGATAAAATCTCAATTTTATTATGAAAATGGCACATGTACTTGTTGGTTTTTTAATCTTTTTGGTAATTATATCTGCTTTGAACACTTTTGATATTCTATTTATTCCAATTTCATTTCTTTGAAAAGAAGATAAATTTGCTTATCATATTAGCTATGCAGACAACCTTTAATAATATAACTTGTTTTTATCTCTTAGAAAAGGCTTGTGTGTAAATTATCAAAGTATGAACACATAAATCACTTAAAAGCATTGTAGAATTATAATACAGTTGACATTAAAAATATGTAGGCTTCACTGATATCATTAACAAATTTACCAGGTACATAATTAGAATACATAAAATAGTAAGTACAGGACACTTTTTCTAATGTACCATCATTAATGCTAGAAGATGGAATAGTTTTCAACAAACTTTTCTACATCTATACCCTTGGAATATTTCATTAGAATAGCAGCATTTATTTTGAGCTGGCATTATATATGCAAAACTAATCAAATAAAATCATGAATGGAATTAGACAAAGATTTTAGCCTACCAAGAATTTTGAACAAAAGAAGTTATGTCAATATTTTGATAAGAACCGACATTATTCAAAGAATCGACAAAGCATTTAAAGACCCTAAAACATATTAAAGACTGAAATTATGGAAATCCACATTTTTCACCTTTTCTGCTTTTATTTAAACAAAATTCATCCAGGTCCTTCTCATCTATTGAAAGATGCAGCTAATATTGACATCGTATAATTTATATCATCGAGTTTGAAATTTCAGCTCCAGTATCGTCTTAGACCAAAATAACAATAATTATTACCATCCAATATGCTAAGATGTAAATACTAAACACCCATTCCACCTATAGAAGTAAGACGGCAAACCTAACATAAAGGTCATTGTATTAAGATTATACTAGTATTACCGTACAACGGTGGAAAAAACCGACCGTTAAGTTGCATAAAAAAATCCGTGTTAATTTATTTTTCTTAATTATGAATTTGACGACTGCGTTGTTTGAAAAAAAATGATAATATTTAGAAAAATGTAAATCTAAATACACAAAGGTTTATACATGTAAGCTCGTTTGATAATGAAAAGTTGTTATCATTGTATCAATATAAATCATGCACGTTCAAATACATTTCAAAAATTAATACATTTCTAAAAGTAAAGTGGTGCTAGATTCAAATTATATTTTGAGTTTGGAGTTTCCAATGCTAATTACAATAAATAAAAAGAATTGAGAGACAGTGGGAATGGATGATGGAGAAAATGGAATGAATATTAGTATCAAATTCATGCTTTATATTGTTTTAAGTTGCGCAGTATATATATATATATATATATATATATATATATATATATATACATATATATATATATTAAATAATAAGCACCCAAGAATTGCTTATTGCAGAGACAAATAATTTGACATGCCAACAAGGAAACAATGAACTAGTAAAAACGTTATCGTTAATAGCAAGTCAAGTAAAAACATTTCATTACTTCAAAATGATATAATATATCTATGGTTCTACAAAGATTAAACCAAGAAAAAAATTGATATATTCTGCTACTTTTTTCCTCTAGTAAAGAAAAACAATACTTTAGTTTTTTTTTCCTTGTAAAAGATCTTTAATATTTCATAGTGAGAACTCAAGGTAAGCTTTTTCATAAAATTTACATATCAATGTGAAATGCTATGAAGTTTGAGATCCATTAAAAAATTCTAATATAAAATTTAGAACAAGAGCAGTCAATCTATTTGCACATTCGGATTCCCAAAAAAAAATTGATCATCATTCAGTTAGTCTTGTTACCCATATCTGTCTTAAATCGAAAACAGAGAAAGCAAGCTTCTGTGTTTTGAAACTTGCAAACTCAAATACTCGGTAATGTGCAAATTTACACTTACATATTCATCATCAAACCAATTTCTCAAGCTGTACGACCTTCTCTTCTGCGGGTTTTCCTACTCTAATATTCCCATGACTTTGAGATGAAAAATGAAGCAGCTTCCAAACAAAGGCAACGATTTGACTTTGAGCAACTAACGAATAGGTACTTAATCTAGATTTAATCATTTGAACCAACCTGGATGTTGGCCATCTCCAAGAAGTACTAATTAAGGTAAACTTCCATGCATCCTCAAAAAGAAGCTTAACACGCTCTTGGCCATAAGGTGGATAAATAAAGCATTTCTGTCTTCACGGACTCGTTTGCTTTCAAAGCAGGAAGCAGCAGGGTTAACAATGTAAATTTCACCAATGTTTTTTCTGACGTGAACTTTTATTCCAACAAGCAAAAAAGCTTGCAAAAATTGGTCATTGATTCACTAGTATACAACCCAAAATTCCAACTCCTATGAATTCTAAATTATACCTTATACAGCAGTAATATAAAAAAAGACAGCTCCACCAAAAAAAAATTGTAACAAAATAAAAATTAACATTAGCAGGCAATACGAACTGCGCCACTTTCCAAAGACACAATTTAGGCTTAACGTAAACCTGGACTACACACTGAATAACATCTCCAATTCGGACATCGTTGCAGCCTTGGATAACTATTTCACATTCATTTCCTTTACCAACTGATTCTGTGTCTTGGTTTTCATGTTGAGCGAATCACACGGGCCTTCGAATACAGTTCCGCCACTTCTTAAAAGTTTAAAGAGTCGATGATTTTGTGATCCGGCCGTTGACTACCCGAAAGCCAGCAATTCTTGTTTCTGCCTCCTTGGAATGTCCTTTTCTTATTTCGAATATGTTCAGTGTTTGGACTTCCCCGGCTACTTGAGGTTCGTATGTACCGGGTGCTTTTTCCACTATTAGGTTTCTCATTTCTTCAAGAAGGTGGTATATAACTTGATGGTAGGATATCTGTATATATAAATAAAAGGAAATTGATTATAAGTCAAAATATATATCTAGCAAAAGGACTAGTAGTAAAGATTTCTGCAAGTTGGCTACTACACAATGTAATATGAATACACTGAATATATCTAGTCTGCTGTTAAAAGACTTTTAGAAAAGGTTACATACAACAAAAACTGTTCTGATATTTAAAATGATGCATCATTCTATAACATTAATTGTCAGGTTTATCACCATACTGCAGTAATCAACCGTTGAAAATCAAAGACCCTGTTGTCTGGTTGACGCTGTACAACAGCTTACGATTGTCGAAAATCAAAAACACAACACTTTAGGGCTGAATAAAAATTTGGAATTTTGATAGTAGCTAAACTACCTTCCACCCCTAACCCTTACCCCAACATGTACAATATTCACAAACACCTAGTACAGAAAAATTACTTAGGTTTTCAACTTAAATAACAGATGACCTTGCTACAAAGAACAAGTTATGAAAGAACCATATCTAAGGCAAGAAGCATGAATTTTTATAACTGGTAAGTGTTACTTCTAATAATATGAAAACAGACATGGTCCCTAAGGAGACGATATGTCAATAATCTACATGGTAGATTTGTCAATACTTTAAAATATGCATTACATCCCAATCATAACTGATCTAATCAGATCCCAAATCAACGAGTGTTAACACAACGAACAAGTTTATCTCAAAAGACACTAATAAGTAAATCAATATAAAGAAACTAATAATCAAATTTTCATGCAACGCTTTAAACTATAGAAGATAATATTAACTACTGGTACTATTTCGGGGTAGGTAGCAATCGCAAAAATACATACCTGCTCACTATTAAGAGACCTCGATGCATTAGTTACAGACTGAATAGTACCTTGAACATCTGCTTTCACAATAATAGGCAATTCAACTTTCTTAGGGGCCTCTTCTGAATCATTTGTAACCTCTCACACACACACATACACACACACACACACACACATATATATATATATATATATGTATGTATGTATGTATATATATATCCTCAACAACATTCAAAAGCCTATCTCTTTCAAGCTTAGTACTTTTAATGTTACATAACTTCAATATATAACACATATTAACTTAATGTTGTCAATAGTATTTAAGAAATGTTTATATGTAAGTGTAATAAAAACTGTTAACTATATTTTTCTTTTCGATTATAAACGATGGAACCGCCCATTGAGATATTTAAAAAATGATATACGAAATGAACAATATTTTTATATATATATTCCCAAATAAAGGAAAAAAAATCTAATCTCTTTTCCATGTTTTTGTGGATTCTTAATATAACAAAGTCATACATTCTTTTCCTTCCATAGCAATGATATGCTTCATCTGTTAATCGATTACAATGAACTTGCAGTGCTTAATAGATCTATAATAATATGAAGCTTCTTTTGTTGGGAAAAAAGAAATAGCTTAAAAGCGATATAATATTCATAATTTCTCAATAAAAAGTTGTAAAGATTACGAATGATTATTGTGTGACCATCAAAATATGGATTCATTTAAGATTACATTTGATATTCGTCTCAAAAATTTGAAACTACAAATCAACCTAACACAGAAGCATACTTGAAAAAAAACTTATGATGATGAGACTATCATATATTAGAAGAGGTTAAAGTTTATCAATTTTATCTACAGTATAGATAGTCTTAAGAACAAAAGACAATCACATTGTGTATTTCATGTTGAATAAGAAATTATGCAGAAATTAATCATTCATTTAGATCCAGCTTACATAACAATATTCCAATACCCTGTTCCATTAACTCCAGTCCTTGCTCCATTAACTATGTCATGTATATAGACAAACAAACCCATCAACCCAAGCTTTGATTTCAAATCAGAATAGATCCAAAAGAAAAAACAAAATACTTATGTATTGGACTCAAAAAAACTTAACTAGAACCGAACACGATGGAAATTTAGAAACTTGTAATACCTGTAAAGGAACCACCGCAAATCAACAAATACGGGACGTAAACATTAAACCCATCAACATCAAATCCTTTCAAGATAACATGGCTCGCCTTACAGACATTTATTTCAGGGATAACCATCATTTCAGGCGATGTATTGGATGCATTTTCCAAATCTGCTTCATTAAGAGTAATATACAACCAGTAAGGAAGTCACATCATGTGTGTGCCTTTTTTTTGAACATATGAAGCATGTCTGGCACATTAGTATACAACATGCTTACATTAGACTTCAAGTTTGCCTTTAATAATGCTACTAAAAAAGATCAATTTTTACCTCTTATTATATCTAGAACGAAATAAAACAATTATCTGGTTTATAATTATTGTCAATGTACCTGTGTAGTTTTCTATGCAGCCTGTCCCAAGCCAGGATAAAGGAGGAGGGTTGTGATAGGCGTGGCGAGCCAACGTAAAAACTTAGCCTCTCTTATGGATATGGAACCTTATTGTTGTATAATTATTGTCAATGTAACTACGTACCAAAAACCAATTTCTCTTGCATAAAAGCCCTAAAAACCAAAAATCTATTCAATATGTAGAAATCACATAGAAATTTCACCTGAGGATGCACAAGAGCACCATTTTTCACCTGAGCTAGTAGCATTATTCTCGGAACTCTCCAGTCTATACCAACGCATGACCCAATTAGTCCTCATCCACATAAAACACACCTTTCTGGGAGTGTTGTTTCGAGATTAGCATTTGAGTCAAACACCTGCATGATCAAGTTTTCTTTGAAAACCATTTTGAAATCAAGTGACTTATGAAATTGAATTTCTTTGAAATCTTCCGTCTTAGAAACCAGTAAGATTGAAACCAACTAATTTAGTAATCTTAAAATCAGCAAGCTTGAAATTAATAACTCTTATTTTTTGGAAATCAAGTACTTCTAAAATAAACCAAGATCTGACATGTCTATTTTGAAATCTTGAGAAGAAGTCAACCAAGATCTGACATGTCTATTTTGAAACTGTGGAATGTAATATTCATCTATGCATCCATATTGTTCAAAATCTATTTTTTTCCAGATCCGAGTAGTGTGATGTTACTAAATAGAAAATTAATCTATATAATTACTGAATTATCATGTATGCATCCATATTGTTCAAAATCTATTTTTTTTTTCAGATCTGAGTAGTGTGATGTTAAACAAAAATTATTAATTGACAAAAATTAGTGTAGTATAGCATAAGGAGAAATCTATTAAAAAAGATGTATGATGATTAACCATTATCCAAACCCTATTGATATAAGCCAAAATTCTAAACATATAAAACCAATTAACAATTATCTTGAATGATTACCTGATTAAAAAAAGCGATGGCGAGATGCTGCTTTAAACATAGAAAAACGATTAATGAGTATCTTTTTAATTGAATACCTGAGAAAAAAAGCGACCATTGCTATATTACAGATTTTAACAATATGAGATTTTATACCTGAGAAAAATATATATATTAATGTTTAATCTGTAATATAGCAACGGTCAACCTCCATTACCAAATACTTCTTAAACTAACCTCAAGGAAAGGAAAAAGAGTTGCTGATTAAACACCAAATCAACCTCCATTAACAAATACTACTTAAATCGATTACCATCAGGCAGCAAAAATGTTTGTTACATAAAAATAACCAGATCATATTCCCAAACACTGATAACACTGTTTGTACATTATACCAAACTAATTGAGATATCCTGGTGACAGGTTAGCTCACACACTATCTTATTCAAATGATCAAATCATAAATATATTACTCGCTTGTTTATTATAGGAGTTGAGCACTAATGGTCAAAATTGTTGCATCATTCATAAAAGAACAAGTGAAACAGAAATTTTAAGCCTCTACTTAAATCCAAATAATGTTTAAATCATTTGTGAAAAATTACTCACTACTCAGAAGATGCAAGTTTAAGACATGCACCATCATCCTAAAGGATCATGGTAAACTCCTTACTCCATGAATATTGCATTCCACTGAATCCACAAAACCATATCCTCCACCATGTTCTTTGTTTCTTGAATTGCATTGTCCCTTTAAGAAAAAAATGTTTGTTGCAGGGCATACTTTTTATTAGTCATTGATGTACAAGCAAAAACTAATAACCATGCAGATATTACAATCAATATATGTTTAAATTTTGTAAATATGTTTAACTATAATATAACTTCTTAACATAGTTATTTTTGTAACAGTTGGTTACATTTGCAAACTTGTTTAATTTTGTAAAAAAATAAATATAGTAAAATTTCTACATAAATTAATTAATTTCTTTAAACCTATTGAATTTCATAGAATTCTGATAGAACCTTCTTTGCGGAGTTAATTATTTTCATCTTTATCACAAAAATAGTGTATATTTTTGTTATATATGAGTTCATATCTTAATTTAGTATTCAAATCCAATATAAATTTTGAAATAAAAATGAATATTTTCCAGTTTAATTTGACATATTTTGAGAATTTTTTTCGTATAGTTTCATCTGCACAGGAAAGAGGTTGTTGGAATAACATACAAGGCAGCGTTTAGAAAGGAATAACTAATTAGGAGACACCAAAGACCAAAATGCTTGATTAGGAAAATGGTGAACAATGATTAATCCAAAAGCACTTATGCAACCAATTGTTCATTTAAGGGATTAAAACAAGGAATACATACATACATATATATATATATACATATATATATATATATAGTATCCTAAATGCAAATAAAAATGTGAATTTAAAGATATTTAATAGCATTTCCTTGCCTTGATTTTGATGTATGGAAAGGATTTCCTCCCGCTAGATCATGATTTTGATCAACCATTGCTTTCCTTGGCTTTATGTCTAGCTTTTGCTCTACCATCGCTTTGGCCTGTGCCATGCAGCAAGATGCTCCAGTTTTGCCTAATTTAACTCCTATTTCAACTCGAGGTTTGTTTAGATATTTCAAATATCTTATATAAACAATATACTGCACCTCGGTCCCATATAAAAAATCACCACCATTCCCATATGAAAAGTCCAAGACATACCAATTGCACTAATTTAATAGTTTCACACTTCATTTAATACAATGTTATAGGATGATATATATATATATATACATGGTTCCCGTAGGCATTTAGATTGAAACTATACAATTTGTTAGGCCAATAACCAAACTTTTTGCAAAATATGACTTTTCTTGATGGTTAGCCTGATATAAGATATCGTACAAGCATATAACAACATATCTTATTGTTAAACCCACAAGGTTTTCCTCTTGGTAAACTTTTGCTTCAGCAAACACTTAAATAATTCACAAAAGAACAAGTGAAACAGAAATTTTAAGCCTTTACTTAAATCCAAATAATGTTTTAATCATTTGTGAAAAATTACTCACTACTCAGAAGATGCAAGTTTAAGACATGCACCATCATCCTAAAGGATCATGGTAAACTCCTTACTCCATGAATATTGCATTCCACTGAATCCACAAAACCATATCCTCCACCATGTTCTTTGTTTCTTGAATTGTATTGTCCTTTTAAGAAAAAAATGTTTATTGCAGGGCATACTTTTTATTAGTCATTGATGTACAAGCAAAAACTAATAACCATGCAGATATTACAATGAATATATGTTTAAATTTTGTAAATATGTTTAACTATAATATAACTTCTTAACATAGTTGTTTTTGTAACAGTTGGTTACTTTTGCAAACTTGTTTAATTTTGTAAAAAAATAAATATAGTAAAATTTCTACAGAAATTAATTAATTTCTTTAAACCTATTGAATTTCATAGAAATTTAAATTTTGAAATAAAAATGAATATTTTCCAGTTTCATTTGACATATTTTGAGAATTTTTTTTGTATAGTGTCATCTGCACAGGAAAGAGGTTGTTGGAATAACATACAAGGCAGCGTTTAGAAAGGAATAAATAATTAGGAGACACCAAAAACCAAAATGCTTGATTAGGAAAATGGTGAACAATGATTAATCCAAAAGCACTTATGCAACCAATTGTTCATTTAAGGGATTAAAACAAGGAATTCATACATATATATATAGTATCCTAAATGAAATAAAAATGTGAATTTAAAGATATTTAATTTAATTTCCTTGCCTTGATTTTGATGTATGGAAAGGATTTCCTCCCGCTAGATCATGATTTTGATCAACCATTGCTTTCCTTCGATTTATGTGTAGCTTTTGCTCTACCATCGCTTTGGCCTGTGCCATGCAGCAAGATGCTCCAGTTTTGCCTAATTTAACTCCAATTTCAACTCGAGGTTTGTTTTGATATTTCAAATATCTTATATAAACAATATACTGCACCTCGGTCCCATATAAAAAATCACCACCGTTCCCATATGAAAAGTCCAAGACATACCAATTGCACTTATTTAATAGTTTCACACTTCATTTAATACAATGTTATAGGATGATATATATATATATATATATACATGGTTCCCGTAGGCATTTAGATTGAAACCATACAATGTGTTAGGCCAATAACCAAACTTTTTGCAAAATATGACTTTTCTTGATGGTTAGCCTGATATAAGATATCGTACAAGCATATAACAACATATCTTATTGTTAAACCCACAAGGTTTTCCTCTTGGTAAACTTTTGCTTCAGCAAACACTTAAATAATTTTTAAAACATTTTCCAAAAAAAAAAAACCTCAAACTAGAAATTCAAACAAACAAAATGGTTTTTTCCTTCTTGAGTTAGATTAACAGCCCAGCATATGGGTTAATGAATTTCTTAAACCAAATAAAAAGAAATTTTACATGCTGCAGATCGCATGAATATGAAAAATAGAAATTGATTCAAACAAATAGAAGTTAAATCAGACGTACCCTGCTTGAAGTGGCAGATCGATTCAAGCAAATTGATTTTGATTTTAACCAAATTGATGCTTGAAGAATACGGAAGCTGCAAGTAAACGATAGAGGATGATCGCTCCTTTCCATGCTTATAAATAAGCAAGCTGAAACGAAAATCGATGAGATTTGGGAATATATTTTGAGAAATCGGAGAGGAAGATGCGGCGAGATCTAGGTTTTAAAAAGACTGAAAATATTGCGTGAAACATGGAGCGGCTAATAGGTAGAAAGAATAGATCAGAAGTCGTAGGAATATTTAAGAATTGGTAGAAAGAAATCGTATTTAAGGAAAATGCAGATTTAAGGAAGAAAGAAGTGGTAGGAAACGAGAAAGAAGGAAACAACGGAGAAAGCATTATTGATGAGCGAAAATTATGCCTAGATTTATTGGCTCAGACAATATGTTTTTGCCTCTTACAGTAAGGAAACCTCCCTAACGGTCGGTTTGACTATTGCTGATTCTTAGCTAACTCAAATGGTTATGTAATAAAAAGTAAACACTAACAAATGCAACTACTGATGCCAAAAACATTAATATCAGTAAATCTAAAAGGAATGGACAAACGTTAATATGTGTATATTAACATGAAAAGTACAATCCAAATGCTAATGGAGGTATCGACATAACTGACGGTGCATGAATGTCCCTAACATGGTAAATTGTATCGAAATATTGCTAAGCTCAAACTTGTCTGAACATAGCCACAACTAAAAGAATATAAACTTATTACAAAATATAATGAACTGGGCGTCCATCTAAAGAATGAATAAGGAGCCAATGTACTAAAGAAAATATATCTCACCGGTAGGTAAGAACAAAAAAACCTCACCCTCCCTACCAACAAATGCAATAAAGAAGTCTATAAATTAACTCATTATAATTAAAAGTAAAAATGGTAAGAAAACAGAACACTTTACTGGCTTTAACTATAAAGTGTGAAAAGAAACCTCAATCAAACAAAAAAAATCGATTAAAAATTACACCATACGTCAAAGTCTAGGGCACGTGAAGACATGCAATTTTGATAAACTATCACTGTTTAATTAAATTTTTCAGAAGTTTACAAACACTGACAAAAAAACTTGAATTTCAACTCTTTGAAACACATCACATGCAAATTCTTACATAAAAAGTAATGCACACCATCTATTTCCATACAACGCAATGTTATGGATTTTCATGCTTTCTTTACCTATTAGCAGCATTAGAGCTTTTTTTTGGGGTAAACACAAATCAAACTATTATATATGTCCACTACAAATTACCGTACCCTGAAAACTATAAGGGGATTTATTTCATTTTTAGAGTAGTTAACTATTCCACTAAAAGCTGCAAAAGCTCTATGATCTCGTAATGTTTAGAATTTTTCCCAGTGTCCCAGTGGTCGAACTGTATTATATGATAGGTAATCTTTATATGAAAATGTTGACTATAAATATAAAATGTATTTTGCTTCTACAAACCAAACAGTTTTAGACATAGCAATAGACAAAATATGTAAAACTAAAAAAAAAAAAGTAAAAACTTGAAAAATAGAAATCGAACCATTTTATTCGTGTGGCCAATTGAAAGTTCTTACGATAATAAAATTGTATGCAACTGGATTACGGTCTAGCGATAATTTGTTTTGGCTTATGATACCACAACATCGATCTTGGACACTTTTACACCATTAAAAAATTAAAACAAAATATTTGAATTTAACTTACTGGACACAGAGAGCCACAACTTTTTACTTAAAGTGCGACTTGAATCCTTGACAACACCATACTGAGTCGAGATAACTACAAAGAAACACCACAACCTGACGTTAGCAGTATTCAGATGAACCATATTACCTCACAAATCTATAACACAAATAATACTGGTATGACATGAAGTCATGTAACTTTAGGAATAGAAATTAAGTAACCATATGATCATCATCATATGAATAATTCATCCAACTGTAAATCATGGAAAGCAAGTAATAATACTCTTTTATTCCTTCTCATTTGACAAACAACTAATAATGTGTACTGTTGGCAAAGTGTAATACAATTTTTTGTTGATATTTAAAAGAAAAAATAACATGTCCAAAACGTAATTGATTCCTTTATTGCAAATTGAGTAACAAGATAGACTGTTTTGGTAAGTTGGAGGTGAAACTTAGATGAAGAACCATGCTTTTTTTGACTTTTTCACAATGGATCTTCATTTGTTTCAAACGTAAACTTTGAGAACAGTATTTTCAAGGTAAAGATTAAAGGTTTCTAAATGAGATTTCCATTTTGATTTTAGTCAATTCAACGGAAATAGAAAAATATAGATAAAACTGAACAATGCATCTCATTACATAAAAATAATTTTGAATAATGCAGTTAACAGGATACTGGTAAGAGTGTTAATGTTATACTGTAGGTATAACTGAGCAATAATTGTATACTACATATAAAACAGTACCAAAGACACATGCATATAGATATACTTATATTGATAATATGTGTCTCGAAATAACATTAGGACTTCCAAAATATAAGTAATTTGCTTTAAAATTACCTTAGCCTCGTTGCACTAAGAGGCACAATCAAAGACCTAGCATCTCCTGTAGCGCTTCTCCATGAGAATGGAAGACTGACCCCTAATTCGTTTAGCAGGCTGAATACCAAAGACACGGTTGCAAACCACTTAGAAATTGCACATAATTTGATACCTACAAATAAACCAAAAATTAAAGCCTGGAACGCTTCCTATAAAGGAACCCTAGAACGCAAGCTTTCTGGTCAAAACTCCAGTGCGTTTTTGATATATGCGGTTAGATCTCTGAGTTGCAGCAGAAGAAAATTTGCAGAAATAAGGGGTATTGGAGTTCTGATTTTGAATAGATGTTCGAAATAGATGGATTGGAGATGCCGAAGGAGAAAGAGACAGAAAATTTGCGTTTTAAATAGGTTTTCGAAAGAGATGGATTGGGGACGAGAAAATCTGCGTGAAAACAAATTTTGCTGAGGAGAAAGAATGGAGGAAGATGGAAAGGACGGAGAAAATATTATTGCTGAGCGAAAATTATACCTAAATTTATTGGCACAGACAAATTTTTTTTGCTCTTACAGTAGACAAACCTCCCTAACGGTTGGTTTGATGAAATAAAAATTGGTATCCCCAAATCATCCCTTCTCTAAGAGCACAACCAACAATGGCTTGTTCTGTTACTAAACAAGCCAGGAGCAACCAGGTGTGGCTTGTTCAGTTATCTGTGGCTAGTCTGTGGCTGGTTTGAAACTCGTTCGTGGCTGGTGTACTGGACAAGGGTTGGTGCTTATAACGGCAAAGTGTTTTCTGTTATAAGTTTATAACGGCAAACTCTTTGACGTTATAAATTTATAACGGCAAAGAGTTTGCCGTTATAAGCTTATAACGGCAAACACATTGCCGTTATATTACATAGCCGTTGCACCCAACGGCTAGTGCATATCCTCCCCTATATACAAACCTACCTCCTTCTTCTTCCACACAACCACTCCACGTTCTCAACTTCAACTTCTTCAACAACAAAAAATGTCTTCTTCTGCACCCAAGAGAACCGGACAAAAAATGCAAACAAGAAACCCATGTCCAAACCGCACTTGCCATCATATGCCATGCAACGGTCAGTCCAACAGCATCAATCGTTGCAGCCATCTCACGAATATGGCTATTCGTCGTATTCAAATTATCTATACCGACCACCGTACCAACCGCTCGCTCCTCCTAATTTTCCTCCCATCCATTCTACCGGCCCGGCACAGTTTTACCAACGACCGCCCGTGGTAGGCATGTACGACGAACATTCGTCGTATATGTCATTGATGATGCAGACCGATCAAAGTCAACACCCTCACCTAACTACGCAACAGACTGAGGTTCATGATCGCGAATGTATGCAAAATCTGCAAAGCTGTTTTTCGTACGGGTTTGTCTCTCCTACTAACAAAGAAAATGTTGAAACTTCAATGGAGGAGGCGGAGGAGGAAGATGCAAATGAGGATGCGAATGCTACAAATTTTGAAGAATGTAATCAAGAATACGTTGCACCTATCAGTCCCGAATATAACCAAAAAAAGACGAAGTGGAAGTCTTTAAGCGGCATTTTCAGTAAACGACGCCAACCCGAAGTTGAATCGGAGCCGGATCCCGGAATAGAAGATATTGAGGATGAACATGTTAAAGGGCAAGGAACAGCAGCCGATGGAAAAAAAACAATGTAAGTTTACTTCCGAGCAGTATGTTTCACTTGCTAAATCGTGGATACGCATTTCACAAGACAGCATTGTTGGGAATAATATGAAAGGTCGGAAATTTTGGGAAAGAGTTGCAGAGTTTTACAATTCGTTGGAAGCGATGAATAGAACATGGGGATCACTTAGAGGCGGTTATAGAGTTATGAATGCCGCATGTCAGAACTATATGGCAATACTGACAAGCTTGTAGAACAGACAGCAAAGCGGTGCTGCACCTTATGACGTAGTAAGTACCATAGATTACTTTAAAAAATACTTACTATACTATGGTTGATTAGTTAGAAATGTCATACAATTTCGACTTTGTGTTACAGATTGAAGAGTCATGAAAGGCCTACCAACAAAAGTATGGACTTCCATTTAAATTTCATGACTGTTTCGAGTTTCTATGTAGTTTGTCGAAGTGGAAGAACCCAAGAAACTTCATGTTTGAGCAGCAGAACAAAGCTAGAAGGATGAACTACTCTGATTCTAGTCCAGGAAGTGACCCGAGTTCGCAAGAAAGAAACCCTTTATTTGGAACTAGTGACGGACGACCTATTAGCAGAGCCAAGTCAGTTCAGTTGGAGCAACGCGGTGTAGAGTTATCTAGATTTATGGAAACAATAGAGAATTCAGCTAAGGAGACAAGAGAACATAGAGTTCGATTTTCGGTGCAAAGAAACCGCAGCGACGAAGAGTTCCAAAAGGCAGTTAGGGATGATCGAGAGCTCCGCAGACAAGCACATACGGAGAAACAAGCCATGCTACGAGAAAAGCAGGAGGAGAAGAAAGCAATGGTACGAGAGAAGCTGGAGGAGGCGAAAGCTATGTTGCGAGAGAAGAATTACATTAAAATGATTACAAGTGATTTTAATAAGTTTTCCCCTCTACATCAAGAACTATTAACCGAGCAGCTTGGAGAGTACAGAAAAAATAAAGCAAGCGGAAGCGGAAGCGATAGTGACTCATACAAGGACTAGCTATGTATGTTGGGTTAAGTTGTAATATGATTGCAAACTGTTTGTAGTATTTATGTACTGGTTGGTGTTTATATACTAGCTATATATGCTGGGTTGAGTTGTAATATGATTGTGACCTGTTTGTAGTATTTATGTAGTTGTTGTTGTTTATGTATTAGATGTATATGTTGGGTTGAGTTGTAATATGATTGTGACCTGTTTTTGGTATTTATGTACTAGTTGTTGAAATAATGATACAATCTACAATATGATTGGAAACCAGATTTATTGACCCAACTACACACTGATACATAGTACTATGATACATAGTACACGTCTGCACACTGATACATAGTTCACGACTTGAATTGACCCAACACTGAGGAGATATTTAAGTTAATAGTTAAGTTCTAGTACCAACTAATGATTCCGACTATTCCTTCCTTTATGCGCCTACAAATGTTCCACCAACTGGTCATGCAATTGGAAGTGCGCAGATTGATCTTCAATGTGTTGAACCATATCAACATATTCTTCCATTGTGTTTACATCTTTATTTTGTTTTGCATTTGACCCCATAAACATGTCAGGATAATTAGACTTTTGATTCTTATATCCGCCTCTTTCAGACTCCACAATCATATTATGTATTATTATACAAGCATACATGATTTCTGAAAGCACTCTTGCATCATGAAAACGAGTAGGATTTCGTAAAATATGAAATCGGACTTGTAAAACACTAAACGTACGTTCGATGTCCTTTCTGTAGCTAGCTACTTTTTTAGTGAAATAACATTCTTTGTCATTTGATGGTACTCTGTATCCTTGCATCAAAGTTCTCCACTTTGGGTATTCCATCCACTAGGTAGTATCCAGTTTTGTGTTCGATATTACCAACTTTATATGAAACATATGTTGACAGTCCATTATCAAATTCTGTGAAAAGATATGATTGTTTTAAAACATTTATATCATTCAATGAACCTGGGACTCCAAAAAAAGCATGCCAAACCCATAAATCGTCTGTTGCTAGTGCTTCAAGGATCATTGACGGCACTTTCTTATGTCCGGTGAACATTCCTTTCCATCCCGTTGGGCAGTTTTTCCAAGGCCAATGCATGCAATCTAAACTTCCAATCATACCTGGAAATCCTATAGCTTTTCCCCTGCGTAGTATCCTTCTTATATCGTTTGGTCAAGGCGTCCGTAGGTACTCCTTCCCGAACTGTTCAACAATTGTTTTACAGAATTCTTTTAGACACTTTATTGTTGTTGATGCTGCGATTCTGAAATATTAATCCATTTGGTCTCCATATGTTCCATAGCTTAACATCCTCAACGCCAATGAAATTTTGATGTGGGGCGAGTGGCCGATTTCTCGTGCTCCGTTTAGTCTATAAGTGAAATATGGGTTTGACTGATGAAGTTTAAGATAAATTTTTGAGAAAATTGTCGGACTCATACGTTAACGACGGCAGAACAATGTTATATCGTAGATTGGATTGTCGATGAAGTAATCCCTCATTAGTCTTTCATGACCATCCTTGTAGTCTCTTTTATACCGCTGGTCAATCCGGCCATGCATACTACCTCGACGGTTGTTCATTGAGCCTTCAGCAAAATAATTGGAATACCCAACCATTGCATGCTGTTCCAGCTCCTCCTCCGTCTCTTCCTCCATTTCTAGTTCGGAATCGTTAGTTTGATTCATGACTTCGTAGTAATGGTAGTATAGATTTGGATCCATTGCTTGCTTTTTTATAAATTTAGTTTCATTGTTCTCCCTGAGTGTAGACGTAGGACAGGTATATATAAGCAAGGATGGTTGGCATAATATCTCTGTCATTGAGTAGTCAAATCAGACAGTTGTTGTGATGTGAAAGGGGTTGGCAATAATGGTTGGCAATACATGTAGGCAAGAATGGTTGGCAATAATGGTTGGGATAATATCTATGCATTGAATAGTCAAATTATTCTAGCCATATTTTTTGGCAATAATGGTTCCGACATAATGGTTGGGATAATAATGGTTCTGTCACTGAGTAGTCAATTCAGAAAGTTATTGTGATGTGAAAGGTTGTCAATAATGGTTGGCAACATATATAGGCAAGAATGGTTGGCAATAATGGTTGGGATAATATCTCTGCATCGAGTAGTCAAATTATTCTAGCCATATTTTTTGGCAATAATGGTTCCGACATAATGATTGGGATAATAATGGTTCTGTCATTGAGTAGTCAATTCGGACAGTTGTTGTGATGTGAAAGGTTGGCAATACATGTAGGCAAGAATGGTTTGGCAATAATGGTTGGGATAATATCTCTGCAATGAGTAGTCAAATTATTCTAGCCATATTTTTTGGCAATAATGGTTCTGACATAATGGTTGGGATAATAATGGTTCTGTCATTGAGTAGTCAATTCGGACATTTGTTGTGATGTGAAAGGTTGGCAATAATGGTTGGCAACACATGTAGGCAAGAATGGTTGGCAACAATGGTTGCGATAATATCTCTGCAATGAGTAGTCAAATTATTCTAGCCATATTTTTTGGCAATAATGGTTCCGACATAATGGTTGGGATAATAATGGTTCTATCATTGAGTAGTCAATTCGGACATTTGCTGTGATGTGAAAGGTTGGCAATACCTGTATGCAAGAATGGTTGGCAATAATGGTTGGGATAATATCTCTGCATTGAGTAGTCAATTATATCTCCAATATAATAAACTTGATAATAAACTCGATATAAAATCAATTATATCTCCAATATAATATTAACGACAACATCATGGCTTCAGTGTTCACCATCATGGCTACGGTGTACGTTATAGGAGAGTAATTTGTCACAGTAGAGTAGGATAAGGAGATACAACAGTTTATAAAGATACAACAATAAGCATAAAGATACAACAGTTTATAAAGACACAACAACTGACAATAGTACATGCAAACTAGCTCAATCAAAGCATGGAGTAGGAATTATCAACTTCATTACACTGCATTTTACGTTTAGTCTTACGGGAGTCGCATGATGTTCAATCGCAACTGGTCATTATCACTTCGAACACGTCTATTCTCCCGTTCGAGTTCGTTAGCATATGCTATTCCCCGAGAACACAAAGGTTGGTCTATCCATTCCGTGTAATTGCAATCATTTGGATAGACTGGACATCGCTGCATACGCCGACCTATATTATTGCCCTCTGCTCGAACCACAACTTCAACCGCGTACCCGCAGTAGCAACGAACTGGATAGGAAACAACTACATGTTCGTGCAGTGGTACACGAAAGAACTCTGCTTCCTGCGTTGACTGAGTGACCGCCTGTTCAGATGAATATTGAACAGGTGGTACTGGAATTTCATGTGGAGATTGAACGTTCATCTGTTCGTACGACGGTTCAGTTTATGGTCTCATTTGGTTTAGGAACTGGAATTCGTCTTCAAGCTCTTGTAGCCTCATGTCTTCGTACGTCTGTTCCTCAGAATCTGTAAATGATGACCACAAAGACATTTTCAGTGAATGCTAATAGAAGGATGTACTCTAAGAATGGAAACAAAGTTTTTTGAGTGCGGGAAGGTGTGAGTAAGTTAACATATGTATATATAGCTACAAGATTGGTAATGGTGTGAACGGTCACTAGCTACACTTTGATTTACGTTTTGTGATTTTCAAAGGTTGTGTCGGCAGCGAAAAAAAGACTAATGTAACCGGTCACTGGTACGATTGTAGGGAACACTGTACGGATTCTGCTTTTGATTGATAAAGTATATCAAGGATGACCCAACCAGGACAACGGACTAAGGACTGCACTATAATCCGAAAACTCTCAAAAAAGGGTGACATGACTCCACTCTGCCAGAAAACATGACTGCACTATGCGAACTGTGCAAGACTTGACCAGTCAATGCCCTATAGTTGGTTGACCAAATACAGATGGTTACAAAGCGTATAAACTCCGCTACAGGTGTCTATTTAATTTGATGTTCGTACATAGAATATGGAGTTATCTGCAGACCTTGTTACGTTGGCGTGTTATTTAAGAATTTTGCATTTCTATACGAGAAGACGGCAATCTTGTTCAAGATCAAATTCAAATGCCAATACATTCCAAACAACACTTAACGGAACTAGAAACACAGAACATAGCGACATCAAATACAAACTACAATAATAAAACTTTGTTCAAAGAAAAAACAAATGCTAATGATTTCTAAGATAGCCAGCTCTAATTGCCTCCGCAACCATCTTGTTCAAGCGCCTTATTTCGGCTTGTGCTTCTAATGCATATTGAAGTCCACGTTGGCACATCGGGGGGTCTATCGACTGCATAAAATTACAACATTGAACATCATTGGGGTAATACCTATGGTCTTCGAAGGCAGGACATCCGAAGAATCGGCATCCAGCATTTTTTTCAGTTTTGGCAACAACAACAACCGATTCATCTCCACAACAACAAATAGGGTAAGCTCCACTAGGTAGTTTTGGACCGATAGGATGCAGGGGCTCGATTTCTTGTCCTTCGTATACAATCTACTTACCAGCTCTTTGATTTGCTACAACTTCGTGCAATCGAGCATTCAAAGATTTTGTTCTCGACTTCCCTGATTTACACAGAACTTCTGCTCCTTCACCGAATTCCACCGTAGGCTTGTTGTGTTTCATACTATTCCTGGACCGTTCAAACGTTTCATAACAATTATTCATTGTTTCATCGTCAATCTCCAAGTTGTCCATAACTGGAATTGAAAACAAAACCTATAAAAAATTGAAATGAGTACAAAGTGTATGGAATTTTTGTTCTATTAGAGATATAAAACTGGTGCATATATATTGTTGCGTTTGAACACAAAGCAGGGCTATATTTGTAAAAAGAGATGTTGCAATTCCCAACATAGACACAAAGTAGGTGATACCCGGGACAAATTTATTGTATTGATACAACGACTAATTAATAAAGTGAAACAATCACTGAAAATGGTTAATGCACCCGAAGACGACCCCTGTATTTTAACTCCTAACACTATAATCCGAAAACTTGTATCGGATTGTTTAATGCACCTGGGAACAACCCTTACACATAGGTTACACAAGTGATAATAATTTACAAATATGATAAATTACACAAATGGTAGATTAGACAAACAATAGGTTCCATAAATAAAATAAACGTACATACCCTGAACGTTACACAGCTATTGGGTTATATACTTCGTTCGAACTTCAAGTAAAGTTTTCAACAAAAATAATGCATAACGATACAAGTGATACTACGCGTAACGATGTAGTACATTTTACGCATAACATAAAATATTTAAATCCTAATTTAATCCACGTTGCAGGCGATAATTTGCATGAATTAGGTCGTTTACTTGATTTCGCAGCTTTCTTATTTCTTCCTATAGTTCCAAAGCATACGTAATTGCTCGACGGCGAAAGCGATCATCTATCCATTGTCTGAACTCGCATCCGTTGGTACGTACTAAACAAGTATAATACTGACGTCCAACGTCGTTTCCATGACGGACGACTTATTGCGGTGCTTCAAAACCACAAAAGCATAAAATATTTGCTGATTGCACCTCGCCTTCTTCAACCGTGGCTCTAACATGAGGAATTACAAGGTTAGACCTGTGGTCACGTTGTTGAGTTCGATTGTCTGGTTGATGTCGTATTTCCATTTCATGCATTCCTGCTTCAAGTTCTAATTGTCTAACCTCGTCATTGTGTCGCTCTTCCATTTCGATATACCACTCAGTTGGTTCTCTAGGTGTGGACGAATTAGGGTTTGAGGGTCCAGAGAGAAGGTCCGCGTAATTGTAAGAAGATGGATACGAAATTAGCATGTTTCTTAGTTGAGATATAGTTTTGACTCCGTATGAATGGGTATTACTGAACCAATGTTATATATATATATATATATATATATATATATAAAGGAGGAGATTTAGTTACCACTACATACGGAACTTACTTCCCGTTTTCAAAAGACACGGAATGTGAAAACCAATTGACAACGGGTAACGTTTACGTTGGACTATGCACTGTGTACTGTATACTGTGCACTGTTTACTGCATACTGTTTGTTGTATATTGTACATAGTGCACTGTATCATGTAGCTACGTTGGAAATTGCGTTCTTAACTTTAGGAAAAGAGTGACACGACTACACTCTGGTATGAAAACTTTAGAAAAAGAGTGATAGGCCTACAGTCTAGGGAAACAGTTTTCCTGTACAAAAATATAACGACAAACTATTTTCCGTTATATTTTATAGCCGTGACACCACAACGGCTACTGAAACGGTTGCATTCCCTCCCTTTATATACCAACCTACCTCTTCCTTCTTCCACACAACCACACCTCCTTCTCAACTTCATCTTTGACAACCAAAAAAAATGTCTTCAACTGCACCCAAGCGAACCAGAAAAAAAAACTACAAGCAAGAAACCCATGTCCCAAGCGCACTCGTCATCATATGCCATGCAACGTCCAGTCCAACTCCAGCAATCATTTCAGCCATCTCACAAATGCAGATACTCGCCATATTCAAACGACGATGCCTCTTCCGTTCATCAAAGATCTGGAAAAGAAATTTTACCTGAAGGGAAGGTTTCCGAGCCACTACGAACGATTGGATCCAACCCTATTTGCCATTGTGGACAAGAATCGGTCGTAGTTGTTGACGAGACCGGAAAAAATGCCGGTCTTCGATTTTTCGGTTATCAAGCCTATAATGACCACATAAACTATCCTGATGAAATTGATTGTTGTTGCTTTAAGCAGTGGATTGACCCTCCCATGTGCGAACGTGGACGTCAGTATACACTGGAAGCGCAAGCAGAAATAAGACGCTTGAGCAACATTAATGCCGGTAAAACTAGAGATGGTCCTTTCCCTAGGCCATGGTAGGTCTATGTGTTTGAATTTGATGCTTGTGTGCTCACTTGTTGTATTTTGTATGATTATGGTTTGGCATTTCTTTCTGTTGTTCTAGTTGTCGTTGTTGCAGTTGTTATAATTGTTGAATTGTTGTAGTTGTTATAATTGTCAAGTCATGTAATCTTCTAAGTTATTGAAATCGCTAATGCACTCGAGGACGACCCCTATTTTTTAACTCCTACATATACACAAACTTGACATTATGATAAAACAATTCAGAATAATGTTTCCAAAGCTTGCTACAGTCAATGAAATGACTTGACACTGAGACCTCTCATACATGCCAAAATAATGTTTGTTGTGATGCGAAAAGTCACTGTAGGGAATCTAACATAATATCACGAGCTTAATAGTACATCCCAAAATTAATTGTAACTGTTGGTCGTACATTACCCTTATAAGTACTACATATTTGATAATTCATCTCATACCTTTTAAGCTTCAAGCAGCACCGTTCCAGGCTCAAGTGAGAAAATTTATTTCCTTGTTTTCTCAAAGGCAATGTTTATTGTCAACAAACTTCGTACTTATAGTAACTCTACTTATTCTACTGATGCATAGGTTACATGGACAATTCAGAAATAAGTGATGAACAAATGAGAAGTATTTTTGATGAGTACGAACGGAACTTAGTCAACGATAAAGAAGTTGGATTAGTTCAGGATACACAAATTAAAGAGGTGTCTGTCGCGATTTAGCATCGAGCGGTTACAGCTCCGCGTCCTTCTCCAGTAAATAAACGACCTAGTAATAGTGCTCAAACATTGAATTCTCCCACTCGAGACTTTTCTTCCAAGGATTTGCTGGCCCTCGTAAAATCCTATATTGAGGTAGGAAAGAGAGATGATTTACTAATGCAAAGTGGAGGGGGTTTAACATATGAATAAAGATGGGCAATAATCACGAGGCTATAAAACAACCATCGTTCCCGGCCCACTAGACGAACATCGGTTGAAATCCAAATGGCTAATCGTCATTTTGCAGACGCTTGTGATCGGTACACACAGATTATTGAAACGGTTGAAGACGAGAACATATTTAAAACAAATCAAGCAACATATGATTCTCGTTACCTTTTCGAGTACGGTGAGGAATTTGTTGGTTACAAAGCATATAAAATCCGCTACAGTTGGTTGACCCGCTACGGAACTGAGTAGGCTTATGGTATTATGATTTTATGGTTGTTTTACTATCTATTTAATTTGATGTTTATACATAGAATTTGGAGGTATCTGTAAACCTTGTTATGTTGGTGCGCTATTTAAGAATTTTGCATTTCTAAACGAGAAGATGGCAAACTTGTTCTACATCAAATTCAAACGTTAATACATTCCAAACAACACTTACAGGAACTAGAACAACAGAACATACCGGCTCTACACAAAAACATTCTCTACACAGAAATACAGTCTCTACACAGAACCAAATACAGTCTCTACACAGAAACATAATCAGAACGTACACAAAATACATCGAAAGTACATAATAGTGTTAGTCAACAAATACAGAACGCCTACTCAAACAATAGGAACATACAACTGACAACTGCGAAAACGTAATACATCGAAAGTACATAATAGTGATAGTGAACAAATACAGAACGTCTACTCAAACAATAGGAACATATAACTAACAACTAGGAAAACGTAATACATCAAAAGTACATAATAGTGGTAGTCAACAAATGCAGAACTTCTACTCAAACAATAGGACCATACAACTGACAACTGCCAAAGTACATAAAAGTGGTAGTAAGTCAGTCGTCTGAGTCATCTGAATGTGTATGTGGACGTGTGCGGCGCCGATGAGGTCTCTCATCATCACCAACATCTACAGGCTGACTCGACCCAGCACTAGACCTATGGTGGTAATACATCTGCAAGTCCTGAAATCTTTGGGGCACTGCCTCAAGCTGGGCCTCCAAATGTGCCTGATGTTGTCGTGCTTCCTCTGCAACACGACGCAGCTCACCATCATAGTAATCTAGGCTACGCCTATGCTCTACGTAGCCCATATGCCTAATCCCCATCTGCATATCATACAGATCATGATATGATATCTATGTAGGGTCTGGGTAATCGTGATGAGTCGGAGGATGATACACGTCAACGTAACGATCTGGTCCAATGGTGGGCACTGCCATGGTCCAACCAAAATGATTGGCGGCCGCCACATGATCAGCTGCACGAAAACTCTGGCTGGGTTGGGTAATAACCTCGACAATAGGTGGACGTATGCCATGTCGTATAGCAGATGGCCCTATTAAATCAATCGATGCTGCATGTGTAATCATGTCTGAAGACCCGGTGAAAAATCTGCGCCAGAAGGAAAGGTATGACTCCCCGGTAATAACAAAGCTCTCGGTCGTCCACCAGCTTGCTGCCCTGGCTATATCTAGCTGCTCCGACGGGTAAATCATACATCGATAAGTATGTGGGTGTGGATCATCGGGAATAGCGTCGAAGTCATACAACTCTCTCCAGCACCTCTCACCAAGAAACCAATAAGCACCTACCGTCGAGGGATAAGATATAAATGGAAATCTCCATCCGGCAAGCAACCTAGCAATCTATATGATATCAAGACCAACTGATGTACTCTACTCAAATGGATACCATATAATCTGATCCCTATACATCCTCAGCTCGATTTGGTTGTGGGAAACCAGATACACATGGCGTGACTCATTATCCCTGGACCCCCGGTTGTCCGCAGTCCAAAAGCATACACGGGGGAAAAAGGTCGACAGGTCTGAAGTACGGGTGACAAAATGAAAGTTCCTACAGTACTCAAAATACCAGTACTGTAACAACTCCCAAAATCCATATAAAGAAACCTTAGAATCAGAGATGGTGCACTGCATGTCGAGACATCTGTATAGGTATGCAAGGATAGGTGTGCCCCAATCATATATAATCGCCCCATCAACATTTAACTCAGTCGCGACCGCAACAAACCCGACAGGTTAACTTCTGCTCGTAGAACTAAATAATAGGTTACCCATAAGGTATAACACAAATAATCGAGCAAGCTCCAAGTCGTCAATAATAGAGTACTGAGCGAGTATGCTATCCATGGCCGCACGGATGGCGCTCACTCTGATAGCGCCTTCTGCCTGATACGACGCATCAGAAACGTCAAAATGAGGCAGTAGATCATGAAGAACTGCACGATCACGCCATTGACCATCATCAAAAGGAAATAATGGATAAGCATCTACCCCAATACTAATACTAGTAAGCATGGAGAAATCAAGCGGTGTAAGTCCTAACTCACCACAAGGAAAGTGAAATGTGTGGGTGGTTATGTATCACCGTAGAGCAATGGCCGCACACAATTGAACATCAGCATTTATAACATGGTTTATTCCAAAAACTGTAAAGCGTACAATAAGATAAACTAGGACTAATAAATTATCCACTTGTTTCATTAAAAGGTCTTTAATATTACCTAGGAAAAAATGAAATCCAAGAGCATGTAACAATGCTACGACCTCCTCCTTACCCGCCAACTGTGCATGATAATATCTAAGTGTGGTCGCTAACGAACCAAGTGAACGTATATTCCGTGACTGCCAACAGTTCAACAAAATGTTATACAATCTACTCAATGTCTAATACTCAAAGAATATTATTTAAATAATACTAAAAATACTTAAAGGCAAACTCGATTGTGTTCTAACGTGTTCTTCGCCTTATGGAAGAATGAGAAAGTTGGATAGCATAGGAAGCTTCGCGGCGCTGAGGCTCGGATCCAGAAAACCATCGAGATCGGCCTGTCCAGCGGAAACCGATCCAACACCCCTATGCGCCCTTCCTGTTCGTTCGCCCCAACGACCGTCGCGTCCATGACGGCCGCCTTCCTCGTGTTCCCCTACGTCCTGGTTCTCCGTGTTTTCGGAGGCTGCAAGCAAGTCTTCTATTCCGGGCACGTACTGACCGACTGGTTGTTCGCCACTACCCCTTGCACCATTCCCGTCGGCGCCACTACCCCCTGCGCCATTCCCGCCTGCGCCACTACCCCCAGTACCACCATTGTCGCCATGCATGAATTTTTTGGTGAAATTTATTAGTAATCTAGCCATATTTTTGAACGAATATCTCAAATATGGTAGTTAATTTGGTTAAAACTGACGGATTGGTGAATTGGTGGAAAATTTTGGGTGAAAAATGGGGAATGATGTTGGGTTTTCGGGTTTGAAATTTGTGGAAGGAGAATGAAGACGAGGGGTGGCGGGGGGGAGGGGGGTTTCTGGTTTGAGTTTATAATGGCAAACACTTTGCCGTTATAACTTTATAACGGCAAAGTGTTTGCCGTTATAATGTAATAACAACAAAGAGTTTGTCGTTGTAACCTTATAACGGCAAACTCTTTGCCGTTGTAAACCTCTTCGTGGCTAGCCCGCGGCTGTTTCCACCCTTCTGGTTGCTCGGCTCGTTGGACCAGTTGAAAACCAAGAGAGAGAATAACTGAACATAACGGATTGTTGGTTATGGTCTAAAGACTCGATTCTTTGCAGTGCGAAAAAACCCACCAGTTCTGATGTTGGAAAGGTAAGACTAGAAGATCAGAGAAATAGTACTTCGTCGAAGCATCCTTAACTGTATATCTCGATCTACAAAGCAATAGAATTCAGAGCGTGAATTAAATTGGATTTTTGCGGCAAACTATAAGATTTTAGATCGCCTGGGTAGTTTCTTCCTCATAGGAGAGAGAAATTCCCTCGTTTTGATAGAAGAAAAAGATCATTAATTTACAGACAAATGAAATACTGATATTCGTATATACCTTCTCCTCTTTTGATGAAGCTAGGGTTCCGATTTGCTTCAAAATTTGGTAAGAATACGGTTGATGTTGCCCACTGAGTTTAACGGAATTGCTAACGGTATGGTGGTAAGCCGGTGTCTATGATTATGTGGTGATTTTGAGTATGGTGGTACTGATGTGCCATGGTTGTAAGTGGAGGTACAAAAGGGGATTAAGGTTGCTCTTTTCGTGAATGACAGATTGAGAAATAAAGTGAAAAAAGGCGTCTAAAGTAAAAATTGACCGCGCCTTTTCATTTTCTTACGTGTAAATTTTGTATAACGTTCAAATTATTTCGTATAGCGTTCAAACTACGGGTTCTCCATCTCGACTCATGAACGCATTGCAGTAGAAAAGAGAACAATGTTCAACTGGCTATTAAAGGCATATTTTTTTGTAGCGTATACAATTTAAATTAAACTATTAAATGAACTTTATAAACTTTATGATTTATGATTTTTTTCTTGTCAGTTTTATATAATGTATAAAAATTTTAATTAGGCTACTAAACACTGTTCACTTAGGCTATTAAAGGCATATTTTTTGTCGGTTTTATAAACTTCATGATTTATTTCAAATTATTCAAGATGATTTCAAATTTTTTAATTTTTGGAAATATAAAATATAATTATCAACTATAATTATAAAACAGAAGTATCTACTATAATTATAAACTGTAATTATTAAATACAATTAGTTAAAAGTAATTATTGAAAACTAGTTATCATTTCATAAGTATTAAATTTTATTATTAATTATTTAATAATTATTATAATAAACTGATATTTTCATCTCTGGCAAATTTGTTGAAACTCTGCTGCAAAATAGCTTCAATAAATATTCATCGGTATTCTGCCTGGATTTGCAGCGAAAAATAGCGTTAGAAATTTTTTATTGGTAATTTGACGCAATTTGCAACGACTTAGTAAGGGATGACAAAAGACGAAGGTAATAAATAAAAGCAAAAAAGTTGGAAAAAAAACTATCCCTTCTAGTTCACATGGAAATCCATTGCAAGTTAGCGATGGAAATTTTTGCTTCTAAATATATGATGCTAAATCAGTGTTTTCTTGTAGTGATACATAATATATAATTAAAAACCCCGGGCGCTTATTGGGTAATGGATTCCAATCGGCATGTTATGGGATCACCTTCCGATAGTGTATCTCTAGAGAGGAATACACCAGGTTCAACAAGAACATCTTGCAACCCAGCTAAATGTGATCGATCAATCATTTCGCTTGAGTGTGCCGAATGTATTATCACCAACGATTGGGATCAGCAACCGTTCCCCAAAAGGGATAACATCGAAATAGTTTAAAGAAACAAATAGATTTTCTCTAGATCATATGACAATACACCCTAATTGGGAGCTACCCACTTAGCCATGCGAGCTACCCGATTTTATACCATTTCCCAGTTGTGAGGTTCGAGGTCATAACGTATATTTCTGACAGATCACACCTTTATTTACTTTGAATTCCCCATCGTCATACCCGCCAAATCACAAATCTATTTCTACAAAAACACCATGGGTATAAAGCTAAGAGAAATGAATTCCCCCGCCACCAAATGTAAATACGTTTGAAGAGATCAACTTACACGATTTATTAAATATACTATGTCAGACACACTTCCATACAAGTTGTATTGGGACTGGACAAACCGAAGGCACTATTCTGTAAACCCATCTTAGGCAATTTCTACCTAGGATTTTCCAGAACAGCCCTTGCATAAACTCCGTCTTCAATTATCTTCGTCATATTTGATTCGCAATGCTAATGCCATAAAGAGTGGTTTTCTGATAATAAATCTAATCCCGGTCTCTTCGTATTAACGATGGAAAAATGGTCAAAACGTTGATAGTTGTTTATTTAACTATCAAAGGAAAACATCCATACACCCAACGATTTTATTTCCAAATGGAAATTTTATCGATCAATAATCAATCAACGTTTTTCCCTTTAAATTAATTTATCATTAATTTATTCATTTCCCTATTTCTCGTTTCCATATATTCATAAATTCTTATTTTCTAAATTTTGAAAATATATGTTATTAACATTAGAAAACATTTTCATTCCTTATTCATGCATCACTATCCTCCCATATTTATCAGTCTCCAACTGTATACTAGTAAAAAAACAACTTCCTAAGTATCAACCCCGAAGGCCGAAACCAACATCAGATCGACATGCAGAAAGCCATTCAACTTAACTAATCTCCAATTAGTTTCTTATTCCCTTAACCCCATTTTAGTTCCTATTTCAAAACCCAATTTCCTTTGTAAAAGTTTTTATTTGCAAATATTTACTTAAATCCATTATTGACATCGAATGTGAATAATATTTCTTTTATATAATCAATTCAGTTTGATTTCGCATTTAAAATTAATATCCCATTTCCATATTCTATTTATACTTCTATTTATAGAATTATTCATACAAAATCCTATTTTTATTTCCAATCACCTATAATCTCCTTTAATATTTCCCTTTATAAATGTTAAGTTTACATTCCATAAAAATATCAGTGTTAAAATCGATTTTTACTTCTTAATATAAATTCAGACGTATGTATTTTTGATTTTATCCAATGACAAATATTTTACTTAATTTATAAAACATTATATATAATTTAGTCTTCCCAATTTATCTATTGAAAATAGTTTTCTATTTAATATCCACTTTAAACGATCTTCTCATAATTCTTTTATAACTCGCAATTCCCTTTTTAAAATTCTATTAATTTAAAAACAAAACATGTCCATTCCATATAGTTATTAATAACTTTCTACAGAAGTTTCTTATTTAATTTCAAAATATTTCCTTTTTATAAAATCTATTGATTTTATAAAATTCTTAAATTTAATACCCACTTCACTCATTCCTTTTTATGAAAAATTATTACTTATGGTAATTGATATACCAAATAAAAAGGATCGATATCATCCAAACACGCATAATCAATAATAGATTATATACACATTTATATCACAATACATGAAAAACAATAATATAAAAGTTAAGGAATCCAGTTGGATCCCTCCAACCTATTTTCCTGCATCCACAGATGTTAAACAACATAAATAACATCAATTTCGTATCAACATGAAATTTTATACCAAATATAATCAATATTAAGTCATCGACTTATATATATATAATTATATATATTTATAATAGCAACGATTGATAATAATCTACCAATTCATCCAAACAATCAGCACAAAGAATCCAATAATCATTTATCAACTTTAAAATACGTTTATAAAAATTATAAACTGATCAGAGTTAGTGAGTTACTCACTTTGGTCGTTTATTGTTAAATAACGATAAACTGTCGTTGATTTAGATCAGATGTTTTATTTCTTCATAAATTAAAATGAGCTCCAAATCACTTCAAACCAGTCCCATTGTGTAGGCGTCTTCCATACGATCCTAACGGATCTTGTTTCGTCAAATTCTAATAACGTATGAGATAGTTATCAAATTTACAAGTTCTATATAATTAGACAATCGTTGAATTAACAATAATAATTAGTTAAACCTTAATTAACTTATAATCACTTCTCTAACACATCTCCCTCCCTAGGCAAGTTCAAACCCAACTTCTAACAATAGCCATTACCAAACTTTGAGATCCATTTCCTTCCACGTTTTCAAGTGAAATCAACCCAAACTTCCACCATCTCTCTTCTCCTCCCTTCCTCTTCAATTCCCTCACAAAATCATAGAACTCGCAGCTCTTAATTGAAATGCGACCTCCAGGTTCTTTGGCTCAATCACAGTAAAAATCACGACCATGATTTGTACGAGAACCCACAAAAATCCCCTACTTGATGTTAAACCCTCCCAGAAACTCGAATCAACCCCTTAAATATCCAAACAACAATCCTATTTCGAGAATTCCTTAACCCTAGAAAACAAGACAACCATTATATATATTTTGTCGTGAACAAAATGTTTCCCAAACCCAATGAAATGCATACGGGATTGAAAAGCATGAGATGATGATTGAAAATATATATGTCTTGGATTTTATGGACCATTACTTGATTTTATACGGAATTTATGGTTCACGTTTTTGGTGAGGATGAACAAAAGGAACGGCAGCTAGAATTTTAACCAGAGAAATAAAAATATTAGGATTAGGGCAAGGATATTGGGGTATTTATAGGATAGGATAGCTTACACGGTCAGCTTCGTATTTTATTTTATTAAGTTGTAAAGTATCGCTACTTATACTTGTCATTAAAAATCTGTATGATCACATACGATACCCAATTTCAATGAGAATGGACAAATAGTTGTATTTTGACATTACGGACCTAACGAAACTTGTTTCGTCGAATTCCGAATCCATTTTCTCACACAGCATATTTTAAAAGTCAAATTATTGATTGATTTTCACACCAAAATCGCACACAGCCACGTACTGATTCCAAAAATTATGAAATTTGAAATTTAACAATAATTTAATATTCCGGATCAACCAAAATTAATTTCATCGAAAACGGAGGTCGTTTGCAAAATGGCTATTTTCTAAGGTCAAAATAAAACCAATAAAATATTAATATACTTAAAATAGTTTAATTTAAAATAATAAATAAATATTATCGTATAAATTCACATAGAATATCATCTAGCTCCAAAATAAATATATCTAGATTTATAACTCGATATTTTAAAATTCTAGTTAATCGATATTCAATTTATATAAAAAACCTTTTATTATATAAATAAATCGTTATAAATTATAAACCAATTCCATAGGGACTTTTTGAAATTTTGATTTGGACATAACTTACAATTTATAACATGAAATCTTGATTTTTTTCTTTCATTAAAAAAATATAGTTCAACAGATTCGAACGTTTCTTATTTCAAAGAAATCCGACTCATAACGAATCCTGTATATTCATTTAAAGTTCAAAACGTAATATTACGAACTACCGCGCCATTACGAGCTCAATTATAATTATAATATAAATTATACATTCTAACATCGTTTATTAAATAGATTCGTTATTATAATTCGAATCTAAATTCAACCAAATTTCTTACACTATCCAATTCACTCAATATTGTCAATTCAACTTAATTCCGATTATTTCAGAATTAATATATTATTCTATTATTCATATTAATTAAATATTCAGTATTATTTAATTCAAGTCGTTTTAAATTACCAAATAAGTACTCAAATAATTAAATAAACTAATTATTAAATCTCAAAAGAATACTGGACGTTACATTCTATATCACAAACTCCACTTTCCAAATCACTGATTCTTGCTCTAATTTCTGATTTTATTTTTTATACTCTCTTGCATTCTAAAAGCATTCAAAAACATTCTAATTGCTTTGAACCATTGATTCTATTTCATACATCTTGATTTAATAGCAATTTACTTCCTTCAAATCTTCACAAACACATCAAATATCTGAGGATAAGACTATAGTAAGGGTGTACTCAAATCGTGACTAATCAGTTTACTTAGAACACATTCAAAAGTCAAAGCGATTGTTGAATTGTTGAAGTCCTGTGCGGTTGCTCAGGCCTATTGTTGAAGTCATGTTCAGTCGCTCAGGCGTGAAATCCCGTTCGGTTGCTTGGGTGTATTGTTAACCTATTCCTCCGGGTGAAGTGAGGACGTTGCTCTTGAAATTCCAGAAGGTATCTAGGCCTGGACATAGGATGGCGCTCTGAACCAGTATGATAATCTCTAAAGTTATTTACTTTATTTACTGGATTTATTCTTCTTATCTATGATATCGTTACATTTAGCTTATACATGCTTAATATCGCATTATCAACACTTCGCTAAGTTAGTATTTATTCCATATTACTCGATCCTACTCTAGAAATTTTTTCAGGCTTTCAGCTAAGTTTGCTTGGCCTTTTGGGATTGTGTGTGGTTTGCAGTGGTGATGGCTTTGTTAGCTTTATATTTTGGCTATTGGTATTCATGACAACATGGCAAATTTCATTGTAATTTGTTCGTGTATTTTGCGGGTTTTTCTGTCCTTAGTCGTTCAGTTGGGAGGGATCGAAATTGCTTTGTACATTGACTGTGGTTTGGAATTTGTATTTCACATATAGATATCACAGTTGCTGACAGCTATTCAGGATCCCACGAAATCATAGAGTTGATTGCTCGGTCCTCCTCTTTTTCTACCCCTATGTGCGTCGTAGAACGAGGTCAGTTATTTGCACTCCCCGCACCATTCGCACGTGCTTTATAGTGGCGTCCGAGCATATCGTTCGATCTACTCGACATACGCTTTATCCATTGTTGTTCTCTCCTTCTTCTAGGGTTTTTCTTTTTTTAGCTGCTTCTCTTCGTCTTTTATGTTGGATTGTGAATTTACTGTTCTGGAATATTCATGGTATTGGGAATGATGCGTCTTTGATTAGACTAAAATACATCGTTTGGAAGCACTCGGTGTGTCTGCTGGCATTTCTGGAGCCTTTCATGGGTCCGGACGAGGTCACCAAGTATGACCTCTCCATTGGATTTGATGGAGCCTTAGCCAATGTCTCTGACAAGATTTGGATCCTTTGGTCCAAAGATATCATGGTTCAACCTGTTTTCGATTCTGTTCGTCTTCTCTCTATGGCTTGCACTTCCTCTTCTTTTCCCTTTCCCTTCCTTTTTTCGGTGGTTTATGCTAAATGCGATCGAATTAAGTGATTGGACCTCTGGCCTGATACCCTCTAGCTTTCCGATCTGGGTTTTGGTGTTTCAGTCTTATACGACGACTTTAATGTTGTCTTTTGTTAAGCTGAGAAACGGGTTGGCTCCTCTGTTAATCGGGCAGCGGTTGCAGATTTCAATTCGTTCATCGTCAGCTCGGGTCCTACGGAGTTTTCTTTTGTTGGCTTTTACTTGGTGTAATATTCAGGAAGGGCCCAATTGTATTCTCTCTAGACTTGATTGAGTATTCAGATCCGAAGGTTGGTTCAGCCTCCCGTTCTCTTTCTCTGTTTCTCATACGCGTCATACTTTCTCGGATCATGCTATGATGATTCTACATTTCTCTCCTTTCACCTTTCCAGGTCCTTCTTCTTTTCGGTTTCAGAGTTGTGAACTCACCACACCTTTCATTAAGTTGTGGAAGATTCCTGGAACTCTTATGTCCTAGGTTCATTCTTTGTTGTGTTTTCTCATAAACTGAAGCATTTGATGGCTTACCTAAAGGACTGAAATGTGCAGCTTTACGAGAATATTTTTTGACTATTTCAGGGGCGGCCAAAGAGATTATTATCTTAGCATAGGCTTCTTTTGATGAGGATATCTCTTCTGCTAATAAGGAGGCGTAAGCGCTAGCCCAGCAGGCCTTGTCCTCGGAGCTCCGTATTGAGAACGACTTCCTTCGCTAAAATGAAAGGATCAAGTGGGTCATCAAAGGAGGTATGAACACCAAGTTCTTCCACTCTTTTATTCATAAGAAGAATAACATCTTGTTGGTTCGTCATATTCAGCGCCATGATCTCTCTTTGGCTTCCGCTTCGGAGGAGGTTAAAGAGATAATTTTGTCACACTTCCAGTCCTTTCTAGGTGATTCCTCGGTGTCCATCTTTAACCCGTCCCTTTTAGATTTTATCCTCAGGTTAGTATTACCATCTGCTAACATCGACCTTGTCGCTCTTCCTTCCTCCGATGAAATCCGGGCTTGCGTATTCGCTCTATCAAGGACAATGCGTTTGGACCTGAAGGTTTCAACGGAGTTTTCTATAAGAGTGTTTAGCTGATCATTCAGGCGGATTTTTTCCTATCCATCCGATATTTCTTCTCTGGTGTAGCTCTTCCTATGGATGGTCTTCCACCAATTGGTCCTCATCTCAAAGTGCGAAAATCCTTGCCCGTGTCCGGATTTTCGTCCGATCAGCTTATGTAACTTCTCTAACAAGGTTATCTCCAAGGTGCTAACCTCTCATCTAGCACCTTTTCTAGATCGTATTATTTTTTCTTCTCAGGCTGACTTCGTTAAAGGACATTTGATCACGGACAACGTACTTTTCGCCCAGGAGCTGATTTCCTATATTGATTGCAAGGTTAGAGGTTCTAATATGGTCGTCAAGCTGTACATGGCTAAAGATTACAACCGTTTGTCTTGGCTTTTTGTCACTAAGGTTTTGAGGGCTTTCGGTTTTCTGGAATCCCTTACAGATCTTATTTGGAGGATCACTTACAACTGTTTGTTTTTCATTCCCATCAACGGATCGAGCTGCAGTAGTTTTAAGTCGAGTAGGGGTCTTCGTCAGGGAGGCCCCCTTTCTCCGACTTTGTTCATCGTAGTCGTCGAGGCTTTTATTAGAGGACTGCATTCTCTTACGATAGTGGGATAGATTCAGAAGTTTGGCATTCCTAGCGGTTGTCCCCTTATTTCTTCCTTATCTTTCGCAAACGACATTATCATTTTCACCAACGTTCATCATCGCTCCGTCTATCATCTTCTTTGCTTCATTTAACAGTACGAGAGGTGATCTTGCTAACTCTCTGATTCTGCTAAAAGTTGCTTCGTCCCTGTGAAAGACTTAACCCCGATCAGGTCTTCTTGGATCGAAACCTTCACCAGGTTTCATGGTTGCCTCCCTCCCCTTGCCTTACCTCAGTATATTCCTGTATCGATGAAGGAAACTTAACACTTTAATCGATCATCTGACTGACAAAGTCAGGGGTAAGATTATCAGGTGGAATGCGACTCTCCTCTCCCAAGCAGGAAGACTGACTCTTATAAAGTCCGTTCTTGACTCTATAGGATCGCATTTCTTTGCTGTTATGACTCCCACTTCTTCCCTTCTTATCATTCTTTGGCATCGTCCTTTTTCTAGGGTAAAAGGGGAAACACCAATCGTCATCACTGGATTTCTTGGGACATCGATTATCATCTCAAAATCGTAGGAGGTATAGGCCTTCAAAATCTTAAGGATGTTTATACTGCCTTTGCTTGCAGGTTGTGGGTCCGGTTTGGAGCAAGCGACTCCCTATGGGTGATGTTTCTCCAACCCAAGTAACGCAGACTTCGAGGCACGAATTTCACTGGTGTCCCATCCTATGCTAGTGAAACATGGAAATGGATGCAATCCGTGAAAGCTTTTTATGACTCACATGGTGGTGGGTCAGGATGGGATGACAGTCCTTTCACAATCAAGGCGACGTAGAATGCGGCGAGGAGCCCTTTTCTAAGGCTCCTTATTTTTTCTTCCATTTGGGATGTCTGACTCCCTCCAAAAGTTCTGTGTTTATGTGGAGAACTCTTCACAAAAGGTTATCGCTAGACGAGAATCTTTTGAGGAGGCATCCCGCACGTGTCCAGTTGCAGATGCTACCGAGCAGGTGACTTGGAGTCTAGAGCTCATTTGTTCTTCTTCAACTCTTGTTCTAGATCTATCCGGAAATGCTTTGGGAACTTGGTCGGACTCTATGGTAATGCCACTTCCCTCACAGATTTACTGAGAATCTGGTGTGCAGATTTCTCAGCAAAATCTATTTGTTTCATTCTTTTCCGTCTGATTCCGTGTCTTTGGCATATTTGGTGCTAAAAGTCTATGAGAGGATCGTATGTATGCTTCAACTATATCATGTAACAGTAACAACTAGTAAATAATTATGTAAGTAAGGTAAGAAGCAATCACACATATTTTATCTTGGTTCGGACCTCCTATCCTACGTCCAGTCTCGAAGCTCCCCTTTGGCTTTCTTACTAACATAAAACTACCCTCGCTTCGCCCGGAGGAACAGGCTTACAAATGATAAGTTGCTTTGACAATATCATTTTCTTTGCAACATAGATTTTGACTGACTTGTACAAATTGCTCCTATAGTCTCCTTGAGTTAATATAAGAGTTTGAGGATCTTGAGATTATAGAAGAAGTTGAGTGCTTGACAGAAATTTTTAGAGAGTAATAAGTATAGAGAGATTTCAAAAGTTATAGTGTAGATCTAGAAAGAATAGGTGACTAAAAACTTGAATCTTAGATGTATTTATAGTAAGTAAAGAGTTTTCATGAAAGGATACAATCTCTGAAAATAAAACTCTTCATTTGAAAAAATATATCCATTAGAAAAAGTCACTTTGAAATGAAGAGAAAGACTGTGACTTTTGAAAATGAAGAAGTACCCTTTCAGAATTTAAAGTTGTGTGCTCGGACAGATGTTTGTCCATATGGTCAGACGTCTGTCCATATGGTCAGACGTCTGTCCATGTATTCTGTTATAGTTCAAATACATGGACAGATGTCAGTCCATAAAGGGACAGACGTCTGTGTTGTCAGAAAAATATTTCCTGTGACTATCAACAAACGTCTGTTAATATATAACAGACGTATGTGCGACTTTGGAACTATTTCCTGATATTAGCATTAGACGTCTGTTATGTATTGAATAGACGTCAGATCTTGTGCAGATTTATATATTTCCTCATGTAATATCTCATATGATTTCAAGGAGATTGTACATAAAATCTAATACTCAACATACTATAAACTTTGTGATGTTTTTGAGTACGTCTTGCAATCTTGGTCATGAGTTCTTCTTCTCCTTAAGTAAATCCTGCATGATTATATGATACAATATATACTTTCTATACTCATATAGTTGTTGTCATTAAAATCCCAAACAGAGGATCCAATATTCTTCCCCTTTTTGATGATGACAACTATACGATTTATGTTAAATCTCCCTATGAGTTAATGATCCCTTTCTCCCCTTTTGGCATTATCAAAAACAATCGTAGATGAAATAGGACTAACAATAATCATACCAAAGCATAGAGCGTCAAGCTAATAGAGTTATAAATACAAACTTAGAGTTTCAAGCACATAGAGTTATAAATACAAACCATAATGTTAAATTCAAGATGAACAAAAGCATAGCATAGAGTAAATAACATAGACGTGATGATGATAAAGCTAAGAACCCATAAAATAGCCTCACAAGTCAGATGGTTGGTCGTCGTATTTTTCCCATTATGATTCGTCGTTATACGCAACATTCTCCAAAATGAAAAAAAATCTTCGAAGCATGTTGTCCATAGTGGGGCACGTCTTGAGGTGGCCAATCACTGTTTTCTTCCTCCTCACGTTCCGATACAGGGTCTTTCCTGGTGCATGACGTTCGGGAGATGGAACGTGAGTACTTGATCCTGGCGGAAGATCCCGTATAATTGATTGAGGAGGAGGCGGAGTTGGAGACGCCGAAGAAGACCGAGAGGAAGAATGTCCACGAACTTTGTGAATTATTTTACCTAGAGTATTAATGACCTTATCTAAAGTTTTCTCGACCTTAGTCATCCAGGTTGAAAAAGAGCATTCAAGTCGCGTAACTTTCTTTCTTATGACTTAGTGACTAAGGGAAAGAGGTCGTTGATTCTGCAAGGAAACATCGTGTATACTTTCTCCGATTCTGCCACAATCCTTGTTTCTTGTATTCCTGGATCGGAGTAATATTCAGTATGTTCGCTTTGTTCGACCTGAGATTCACGCCGATGCCTTCGTTGGGGTTGAGGAGGTTAAATTGGTTCTTGGGGAAGATTTTACCATTATTGCCATTGTTCAAATGTAATTACTTATGGAGGTTTGTTAGGTAAGTGCGTAAGAGCGACAAAACGAATTCCGCTAATTTAGACTTCTTTTTCCGTATAAGTCAAAAGATAAAATGTAATTTCTTGTGATTGGAATATACGCATAATTCAGACTGCATAAGGAATTGTACGTTTAATCGAGCTCCAAAAATTCTTTATTTGATCAAAAATATATTAAGCCCAATTCACTCGTTTATGACCAAAAATGGTATATACTGCCTTATGGTCGTGACTATAGGCTTATTCATGACTCCCAAGCTCTGGGAATAATGTGTTGATTAACATTCGATTGATTAATCTTGGCCTAGGGCGAAATTGTGAAGGAGTTATTCGTGTAAACGTATCCTCCCAAATTTGATGAGTAATTCGGTCTTTGGGCTTGCACCGCATATCCGGAATATCTTGCAAATTAACCCCAGTGAAAGATATATTCAAAATCTGATCTAGCATCTCTATATTAATCTTAATCACTTGTCCATATACCATTGACTAAATCCAGTTCTCTGGATCCGGTAGAGACCATATTGCTAGTGAACAAAGATTAATGAAAAATAGGTAAATAGCAAGAGTATCTATCATCCCTTTATTGTCTTCATAATCCAACAAATGAATAAGTTTTAAACGAATGAGCAAAATTATTGACATCGTAATGAGTTAATTGACTAAGTAGATAGAATGGACCTGAATGAATAGATATTTTCTTCAATGATTCGATCAGTTTCGGTCCACCTTTAGCTTTCATCCAACTGGTAATTTGTTATTCAGTGGCATAGTTTGGAGTCTTTTCTTGTTGTTGAAATGTGGTAGCTTCAACAACCTTCTTCTTCTTTCAAGTCGGATACTTATTACCCATTAAATCGAAATCTTGTGGAGATTGGGATTTTGGGGATTTGGGGTTAAGGTTGAGAGGAATAGAGTAAAAGTAAAAGTAAAATGGTAAAAGGTATATATATGAGGGATTAAATTTCGGTTCAGATCCATTCAGACGTCTGATCATGTAGGTGATAAATGTCTATGTTTATAGTGGAATTTTTCCGGAGAACATAGAATGACGTCTGGTATAATTTTATCAGATGACTGTGCCGAAACAAGTTTGGTATATATGTTTTAATCATCCACAGACATCTGTGAGCTCTTCTAATAGACTTCTGTCTTAATAGGCTTTGAAACCCGAGAGTTTGTACATACGTATGTTTATATTTTCAGACGTTAGTGCTCAAATGTATTTTTATTTTCATTTAGTTTCTATATCAAGCATTTGGTATTTCTATGGACAGACATCTGACATGTTACATTTTTATTTCTCAGCCAATAATGAAACTTTTATTTATTATCATAACCATTTAAACAAATTAAGGTTGCATCATCTTGCTGATGAAGAAACTTATTTAAAAGATAGATAAACTTTATTTTAGAGACTTCTTCTTTGAACCTTCATTTTTGTTGAAGTTCCTTTCCCACAAGTTTGGAGAATAAGGAGGTCTTTGAGGTGAGGTCCATGGATTAACTGGATCTACTGATGTACGATATGAGAAAGATGGATCAAGGGGGTTGATCGGTCGTGGTAGAGGTTCAGATACATTTTTTATTTTTGAACCGTAAAATTTTATTCCTATTTGTTCAAGGAAATTAAGCGAGAGGTCGTGACTTTTTGTTTGAAGTAGAGTTCTTTTTGAAGACGTAGTTGCTGCTCTTGAAAGTGATGGATTTCATCAATTTTTCGTTTGGTGTGTAGTGAAGAAAAAAGAGCCCGTTTTGATTCTGGTGTGTATCCTGTCCTATAATCCTCCCATTTGTACATAGGCTTATGTCTTGATGTTAGTGTAGGAGGATGCGGCATCATTACCGAACTGTCGGAACTGAATATGATATTAAGAGAAGACGTAGGATTATTTGACATTTATATTAAATTATATTGGAACTTTATTGTATTTGTTTTTAGCATAACTGATTGTATTTATAATAAAGTTTTTACTGATTTTACTTCGTTAAAATAGGTAGCTATTTACTTTAAGAAAATTATAGACCGCATAGGAAGGAAAAGAAAAGAGTGAATGTAGGAATTTTTTTATTAATGTAGATAAGATTTATATAGATAACGAAGAATTATAATTCAGAATGTGAGCAAATGCCTAATTCCCATCTTAAGTTCATAAAAGATGTTTCATTCAAAGGTTTTGTAAACATGTCAGCAACTTGTTTATCTATGCTAACAAATTCTAACGTTATATTACCTTTTTCAACATGATCTCTTAGAAAGTGGTGTCAAATATCAATATGTTTTGTTCTAGAGTGATTAATAGGATTCTTTGACAAATTGACACTACAAGAAAAGTGGTTATGTACAACAGCAAAAGACAACGATTTCCCTCCTTGTTGTCGAAAACAAATTATTTTTGCGCTAAATTTTAACCTAACGCTAGATTACGTTCTCACATTTCACTTTCCCTCCATCTATTTCGTTCCCTCTATCTCGTGTATTCCAAAAAAAAAAAGAATCTCCCATGAGACCTTAAAATACTTTCCCAAAAATTTTCCTCATTTTCCCAAATTAAATTTCCGTCGTCTCTAGGTCTTTGGTAGAAGCGAGCATTGCCTTCATCAGCCTCGTCGTTGGTAGAAGGGCTGAGAGAAAATGGAGGTAACTAGGGTATTCATCGCGCGGTGGAGATCTAAAGTCAAAGATGCTTGCGACGATGGAAGGAGGGGAGTCTTATATAGGCTCTAATTTGGAAAGTACAAAGATGCTTGCTTTGATTTTTGTCCTCTATTTTGTGTTAAAACAATGAAAACACTTAGTTCCCAAAATTCAGAAATCAATTTCTCTAATTCTGCTTGATATTTGGTCAAACCACCACCAACAAAGATGTTTATCTCTGTCTCTAGTATTTAAAAAATGCCAGTTTGAATTTCGTAGACAGTAGTGTTAGATATTTTCAATTTACAGTAAATAATACTAAAAGTTGACATTTTTATCAATCAAATATGTGTGAATGGATTACATAATCTTATTTCTCACATCAGACCATGATTTTTTGTAGTATTTTTGCGATTTTTAGTACTATAGTTGAATGAGAATTTCGAGATGACCAAATTTTGGTTTTGCTTGTGAAGGAAAATAGCAGCAGAAAAACAATTTTGGGATGACCAAAGGTTGAATGGTTTGAGTAAGCAGAAGCAGGGAGGCATTGAAGCATTCTTTCAGCCTAAATGGTCCAGGTGCATATTTTAAATATATAAAATACTGGATAACATAAATATGGATGGGTGGAACCTTACCTTAACTTGTCTCACCTGCATCTAGCAAGTCAGAATAATATTGTGTCTAACTGTAAAGGAAAATAAATTATGTGTATAGGTTGGATTAACCCTATGATCATCCGTGTGGTGCATATGACTTGGATATGCCTTGTTCGACTTCATTCTCTATTAAATGCAGTTCTGGTTGTGTTTAAGAGCCTCTTGTTTGCACATGCCTTGGATGAAATGTAGTTTAATAAGATTTGTGAAATTGGCGACTGGGTAGCTACAACGTTGGTATTTCCTTATATCCCTTAGTTTGATGGAAAAATGTTGGAACTTTGTTGATGATATATTTTGCTGGTATGTAACATGTATGTATATGACCATAAAAATACTTCTATAAACTGGCAATATGACAATTCAGAAGCACAATTAACATAAACTTATCAAGTAACCTAGAATTGTGAAAACAATTTAGATAGTTTCTTTTATCATTGGAGTTTCTTGCTGTTGGGATATAGTGATAGATGGACTTATATATCAGATGGTTTTGATTTAGTTTCATTGCAGGCTATGCTTGTTATGTTGTGCATCACGTGAGGGTTTACATCTGCAATGAAGCATATGAAGGTAGTGTAGTACACATAAGCTATCTGGATATGTATATTAATATTGTTATGATTATTTGTTGTGTTTGGATAGGATTATTTATGTGTTTATAGCTATTATGGAATTTTTCAATAACCTAATAGGTATGGCTAAATAGGTAAGTAATACATTTTAAAATTAGCCAGACAATGCATAAATGGGTATAAAGCTGATACAGGGCATATGTAAAACTCTATAGTTACTGTTGTATATCATTTAAGAAGAAAATAGGAGGCGGGATAGCATCTGAGCCTGCATATGAAAAGCATAGTAAATATACCAACCAACGTATATAATATATCTATGAAGTAAATTAAGGAGGTGGGATAACCATATATTCAGTAATGTATATGATAACTATTAAGTATTATCGACACTTGAGTTGTGGTCTCTACGTGAGATTCTCTGTATTATTTGTTTAGTAAGTGCAGTTTAGCTATGAACTCTATCATCTGTTGCTAATAACATCTCATGTTTCAACTGGAAATTTTCTAAATTACACATTGCAAATGGTATATGCATCCAATGTGCATGGACTAGTTAGGAAGAATGGTTTATCCAATTATTTATAATAAAGAAATATACATACTATACATATGTTATATTTACTTTATGAATCAAATTGCATGCATAATACATGAATTTACTACTGTATATATGCTTCCATAGACAAGAACGGCATATTGAATCATTTACAATTTGGTTGTAGAGAAAATAACTAGTTATCATCTTATAACTATAAATGCAAAATATACTAAGCATGTAATACAAAATAAGAGGAAAAACAAATGTAAAATAATAATACCATTTATGATCGATTACAAGATCAAAACTTCCTGTTAACTTATTTTCGTGAGAAAAAACCTAGAATTTCATATGATTCGAATAATCTATCTAATAATGGCATGGGTGTCCTCTGTGTTATGTACTACAGTTATCACTGTTGTACTGTAGGCTTATTTCCCTAATATATGAAAATGTGTGTTATATCTTGAGGTTAAAGTAGAATTTTCTTAATGGGAAGGAGAGTTATTACATGAAATTCCAAAAATTAAGTATGAGGTATATGTATTTCAATATAACAGTTTTGTTCCAGTTTTTGTTTGTTCATGTATAGACGTTTAGAAGTTTATGTATGCATTATAGGGTCCTTCAAGAAAAAACTTGCTTTCCTACAATTGGTACACCAATTACCGCAGAGGAGATTCTAGGAAGATAATGAAGGTTTTTTCTCACTTACTGCTGATTTTTTCAATAATCTATAAGCTTAGAAAACCAATTTTGGTTTATGACAGTTTGGGGAGGTATATCTTGTGTTTGATTATGCAAATATCTTTTGTTGGCATGTGTATTATAATGTCATTTTGTAGAGAAAATGTAAATAAATCCTATTACAGTTTCAGTTAGAAAAATAATCTATATTTTTTATGGTGGCAGGACTAGATAAGATTCATTGTTTCCTTCTGGCACACATTCTGAGGATCTGGTGCAATCCATTCTATCCAAGAGGTCTACCATTTTCCCATTTTACAAGAAAAAGAGACTATAATAATGGATAACGCCACAATTACTTATCACCTATCATGCAAAATAATACTCCGAAGAGTTAAAACAAACCGAAATTCGATGAAAATCAAATAGCAGGTACACCATTAGTATTTACTTATCAACTATCATTTTGAAGAGATTTTGAGTACTTTAATCCTTTTGATAAGCATGTTCCTAGCCATTTTCAGGTTGTTTCTGGATGCTACAAGCTACAAACTGGTATTTATGTTTATTCATGCATACGTTCTTGAATTTGAATGGAAAAAATGATTTGTGTGGCACTGGATGGGTTAAAGCACTTCTGTTGATCTATATTTTCCGGAGATGTCATGAATTAAATTATTGAAAGAGACTTGACAAATTGGTACCTATGCAACGTATACTCCATGCAAAATATTCTTTCTCTGCAAGGGATTAAGTTTGCACTAATTTATTAGAAAATTGTTGCATTATTTTATTCTATAACATCAAAAATTGCATCTCCGAGGCATTTCTAGTGGCAGAAATTTACATTTACATTTATTATTATTTCAAAAATTTAGTATATAATTGGGGCCACAAGTTTGAATGTTCATCCAAAAGAAATGTTCATCTTTGGATCCTCTACATGCGCAATGTTCTAGGACAGCCTGCTCTATTGGGATCATCAGGCGTAATGTCAGAGTGGTTGGAATTTAAGCATCATGTGATAGATCACAGATGGAAGTGATTCATTTTCAGTTTCATTATCTGAACATGATGCTTCCCTCCCTGTATCAAAGCTTGCTATTTCAAACATGCATGTTGGTAGATCTTTTATAACCAACCATTAGTTTGCTAAACCTCGTCAGCAAGTTACTAGACACCAAAAAGGTTTAAATTTAATTACTTGGTTGTTTTCATATTGATGTTTCTTTTTCCTACTCCACACCAGTGGCCAACTTCATGCTGAACATGTTTCTTAATTTGAAATGGTTTACTTAGCCATCATATTCTCACAATTTAGCGATGAAGATGTTAGGGATCAAGCTAGAGGAGAACTTTTAAAATATATTGCTTAATACTGTGTGCAGGTAAGAAGAAAACTATTGAAGGAGGAACACAATGGTTTTAAAGTAAGCATTTTTTCCTCCATTTTTATGTTATTTTTTACTGTCAATAACTGGTTTTCTAGTTTTCATTCCAGAAGTTTATGCTGATAGTTTATCTATTAATTTAATTAGTTTTGGAAACACAGAACTAAACTTTTTCGGTTTAGGGTGCTAAGATTTACTCAGAGCAATATTCTGATGCTATGTAATAGATAAATTGGTGAGATCAAAAGCAGTTTATCTACTAATGTAATAGGCCAAGAAAACCCTATTATGTACTACTTTCTTTAGATTGTATTTTGTACTTAATACTGAACTTCCAATTTTATTTAGGTGTTCCTTTTTGCTAACTCCAAATGCAAGCGCTAATTCCACAATCGTCTGAAGCCCGCCAAGCTTACTTGGATAGGAATGTACAGGAAGCAACACAAAAAGGTGCTCCCAGTGTTTCTTTTTGAAATTAGATGAAAAATTTATTCAGTGAAACAATTAATTTGTGTTAGTTTGGTGCAATTATTTGAACTGGTTTCTTGTATTTTACGTGATCAGTTTATTTAAAATAATAACCGATAACTATCCCGTTTGTGCTTCAATAATGCTCTACTTGGACAAGTATTCAATAATGTTTTCAATTTACAATTTGTAGGAATGAGCAGTAGATTTGTGGTCTAGGAGGTTTATAGTGAGTTTGATGTGGAAAACAATATTAGAGAAGGTCAGACGTCTGAAATAAATTTAAGACGTTTGAACCAGGCCTAAGAATTGTCCGAGAACATTTTCAGATGTCTGGAATAAATTTCAGACGTCTGAAATGGTCTCAGTGTGTTAGCTGAAATCCATTTCAAACGTCTGAAACACCAGGTCAGACGTCTGAAAGTTGGTTTAGATATTTGAAATTTGCTGTTGTTTTTAGTTTTGCTTCCATCGATCGACAAAGATGACGATCTATAGTTTAAGTTGTTTCATGATAGAATTGACATTTGAAATGCACACTTTATAGTAGTAATTGTTGTTTATTTCTTGGGATTTTTTTAAACTGTTTTGTCGGACACTTCAAAATAATTTTGTTGTGAATGCACCAGGGGACACACACACATATGTCTTCTCTGTTTGATAAAAAATTAAATGCATAGCATATTTGTAACCAATCGTAACAGAGTTGATATGATCCCTGTTTGATAAAAAACTAACTATTATAAAAATTAACTAACTATTATAAAAATTAACTAAGTTTACTAATCTTATAAAAATTAAAAAGTTTAGTTTACAAAAGTTAACTAAGTATATAAAAATATAAAATAATACCAAATATTCTATAATAATAATAGCAATAACCAAAAATTAACTAACTATTATAAAAATTAACTGACTATTATAAAAAATTAACTAAGTTTACTAATTTTATAAGGATTAAGAAGTTTAGTTTATAAATGTTAACTAAGTATATAAAAATATAAAATATTATCAAGTATTCTATAATAATAGTAGCAATAATTAAAAATTAACTAAGCATTATAAAAATTAACTATTATTATAATAAATTAACTAAGTTTACTAATTTTATAAAAATTAAGAAGTTTAGTTTATAAAAGTTAACTAAGTATATAAAAACAAAAAATATTATCAAGTATTCTATAATAATAATAGCAATAATTAACTAAGTATTATAAAAAATTAACTAAGTTTACTAATCTTATAAAAATTAAGAAGTTTAGTTTATAAAAGTTAACTTAGTATATAAAAATATAAAATAATACCAAGTATTCTTTAATAATAATAGCAATAATTAAAAATTAACAAAGTATTAGGTATTATAAAATTAACTAAGTATTATAAAATTAACTAAGTATAATAAAAATTAACTAACTATTATAAAAAATTAATTAAGTTTACCAATTTTATAAAAATTAACTAACTATTATAAAAATTAACTAGTTATTATAAAAATTAACTAAGTTTACTAGTTTATAAAAAATTAACTAACTATTATAAAAATTAACTAAATATTATAAAAATTATCTAAGTATTATAAAAATTAACTAAGTATTATAAAAATTAACTAGGTTTACTAAATTTATAAAAAATTAGAAGCTGAGTTTTAAAAGTTAACTAAGTATATAAAATATTACCAAGTATTCTATAATGATTATAGCAATAATTAAAAATTAACTAAGTATTATTAAAATTAACTAAATAGTATAAAAATTTAACTAAGTTTGCTAATATAAAGACGAAGTAGTTTATAAAAGTTAGCTATGCCTATAAAAATATAAAATATTACCAAGTATTCTATAACAACAATAGCAATAATTAAAAATTAACTAAGCATTATAAAAATTAACTAACTATTATAAAATATTGCCAAGTATGCTATGTTGTTATCTTCAACTTTCTCCTTATATTCTTTTTTCTTGTTGTCGAACACTGTTTTCTTGTTAATGTGTAAGCATGACTGATCGACGCTAGTCTATGAATCAGAAAAGCGCGACATTTAAATTAAATTCTGCAAGCATACAGGTGTGTAGCAACAGGTCGAACACAGGGAGGTGAATTAAATCAAATTATTTATCTAATTTCTTGGGCGAGTTAGACAAAACTTTGGAGGTTGATTTTGAAAATAAAACAAAACAAAATTAAAACTGTAATTTGATTCAGAACAGATCTAACTGAACCGACGATCAAATCACAATTTCAATGGAAAAGCAATGAAACTATGAATCAGATTCAAATCTAATCAAATCCAATTTAACCTATGAACGCGATTAAAATACAGAAAATAAAAGTGCAGAATATAAATAACAACAGGAAATAAAATTAGGATTACCGCTGAATCTAATCAGACGGTCAATCACTAATGAAAAGAAATGCAAAATACAAATAGTGTTCTACCGAATCTAATCGTGTAGACAACACTAATTGCTAAGAAATAGATAATTGCATAAAAGAAAAGGAAAAATGAGTTTTATTAATGAAGAAGAGAATAGAATGAGATATAGGATGGTGGCTACAATGATACTATAAGGGTATATATAGGGGATAACCAAACCCTAACCCTAACCCTAATACAATGATAAATGGGCCTTAGGGAAATCACAAGAGAGTTTACAATAAGAAACATAAATGGGCCTTAGATAAATAAAGCAAATTTGGGCCTTTTCTCTTTTCCTCTTGCTTCCTTGACACTTCTTCATTGATTTGTGATGTGCAAAGCCTTTTTATCAATCCTTTTCTTGCCCAACAGCAACTAGATGTGAGATCTTCATCTACAATTCTTCAAAATGTAAATATATATCAATTTCATCTCTATTTCTCTACTTTTCTGGTTGCATGCGGGCTGGGTTGGAATATCTGTAAAAGTAACAAAACAATACCCAAGTAATATTTATTTATATACAAAAGATAAGATATAAGAGCATAAAATAAACACATTTCTATGTCAATCAAATACCCCCACACTTATCTTTTACTCGTCCTCGAGTAAAAAAATATGAAAAACTAACTAGGTAGGTCACACTTTCGTAGGAAACACGATTGCATTGAGTGTATGCAACAAGCCGTTAAACCTCTAGGTGTCCCTAGTAGGACGAGTGGTGTCTCGTGAGGGTTTTCAGCGGATACTACCCACAAAATCCAAATGCAGTATGCTATGATTCTAATGAAACTACATGAATGCAATGGACATATGCAAATAAAAACGAAAAATGAAAACACGACTTATTTCAGGAAGGTGGTACAACAATTTAAGTTAACAATTTCTAATCAGTTGATTTTATTTTAGATACCTCAATTTGTCACAAATTTTCAATATAAATCAAGTTTTCAAATGTTAAATTCCAGTTTGGCCAGTTAGTTCGGTCGATAACATATTGCAGCCATGAAATAAATTCTTAGTTTGCTTGGCACAGTTTGTAAAGTGGTATTCTAATTTTCTCATGTATGGCTAGTCAAATCAATAAGGTCAAGAAGTGTTTGGGCATCATCGCTCATTCTTTATTCTATCAAATTTTAAAATTTATGATTAAGTACATACACCTAACTTAGAAGACCAAGGTTTACCACCCATACACTGCCTTGCGGACTAACGGAGAGTGGGTAAAGAGCTTGGCGGATTGTGCAGGCCGACTTTGACTTTGTCAACAACGTGTCGGTAATCCTTAGGTGTCCAATCTCATAAAATGAGACCAAGATATTCCAACGCTGACTTTGTCAACAACGTGTCGGATAGAGCTTGGCGGGTTTGCACACCAACGCTCGATATACAAGCAATGTTGGATACCCTTGGATTACTATTATTATTATTGAAAATGTAAGCACGAAAGAGAGTTATGCGAATTCAACTTAACACAACTTAGTTTTAAAGATTCAAAAAGCCAATATAAGTCTTTTAAGTCCTCCACTTATTTAAACAAAGTCTACAATATAGAATAGATTTCATGGCCATCACCTAAGTATCTCCCTATGTAACGGTTACACTATTATCCCTCAAAATTAAACTTTTCATTATATTTCTTATTCGATCTAAGTTGAGAGAAAAAAATACTATCAACTGACTAATAATTGTTAACTTATTTTGTTGCATCAAACTAAAATGAGTCATGTTTCAAAAAAAAATGACATGTTAGTACAGTCTAAAATGCATGATGGTCTTATTTAAATGGCTGAAAATGAAAAGAAAGAAAAAAGAAAAAAAAAACGAAAATAAATGAAATGCAGACTCCCCCCCACACTAGAACTAAACAGTGTCCACACTGTGAACGTTTCCTAAATTTGAAAGATAAAACCCATAGATGGATTAAATGCAAAATGATTCGCAGAATGAAATGCAGCCTAACTATATGTAAGAATGGATCATATGTACAATGATATATGTGTTTACGATGCATGCGATGCAAAGAATTCCACCAACTTTTCCCCCCACACTTGGTTCTAGCCCTCTGAGTCCCATTCCCACTATGTCTAGGCATGTTTTCTAACGAGCAAGAGTTTTTGAAAACCATCTCATCTTTGAACCTAGATTTATAGTCCAGTAAATGAATGTTCAGGGTCGTCCTCACATGAAGTTTTTCAACAAAGCTAACATTCCAAAAGTAGTTCATGTGTTCAACAAATTTGTCAGTGTAATTGTTCAAAAATTTGTGATCGTATATAAATTCAGTGAAATTTGAATTCTGAGTGTTGTTCAAAACTATGTGATCACATTTCTCATCATTAACTGACAACGTATTTTCGACACTGACAATTTCAAGTTCGTTTGAAATTTTCTCAAAGTTAAACTTTTCGAACTCGTGACGTGAATCTATTTCTTCCTCATTTGGCAACTCATCCTCGTACAATCCAAAGAATTCATGTTCGTTAAAATCCTTTTCCAAATTTGAATTGAAAAATTCAACATTTTCATTTTGTTCAACTTCAAAACTTTCAAGTTTCTCGCAATTTGAAAGAGGAAGATCAAAATCCAAGCTTACATCTTTTTCCTGGAGAGAATTGAAGTCTAAATCATTTGCTGAATTGTAAACAACTTCATTTAGATCGTCATTTTCAATTTCCAAAGTCGTTATTTGAAAATTTTCAATGTCAGTAAGAGTTGAATTATTTTCATCGCTTATTTGAATTTGATTTTGTTGCTCTTGTTGTTCTTTATAAGACGCCATTAAACAAAGAAGTTCATCCATATTTTTATTTAGCCTTTCCGCCCTCTCATCAAAATTACATTCTTCAGAGTCGTTGACTTGAGAGCTCTCGCTTTGGATTTCTTGATTTTCAAAATAGTTCGAATTTTCAGAAAATTGAAATTGAGATTGGAAATCATTTTGATTTTGAAGATTAGGTTCATAACCAAAATTGTTAAAATTGGTGGGAAAATTCCAATTTTGATCATTCTCAAGATGTGGATATGGATTGTAGTTTTGAAAATTTTGATCGATTTGAAAATCAGTTTCAAAATTATTTTCGAATTGGTTTCCAACCCCATATTGGTGTGGATCAAAGCTATATTGGAATTCAAAGCCGTTTTGATGTGAATGTGGCCCATAATCGAAGTTATTGAAATTTGAATTGAAATCGTCATTTCGATTATAATCATGGTTTTGAAATTGTTGGTCATTTTGATAATATTGAAAATTGTTGACATTGGCTTCACCAAAATTTGGAAAATCTTGTTTCATGAGTTGTATTTCATACTCATACTCTTCAAGAGAACGTCTACTTCGGTTATTATCCCACAATTCTCTCAAGGATTTTTTTGAATTAGACATTTGAATGAAGTCAGGGTAAGACATATATTATTCTCACTTCAAAATAGTATAAAAGAACGAGTTGTGCTCTATTAATTAACTGTCTCAATTAGAAGGGGGAAGAAGGTCTTATGGTCGTTCACGTATAGTATAAATACTAAGGGATACGACCAATGTTTTACGGGTAGTATGCAACCTCTTTTGCTAATAGTTCAAAAAATTGAACTAATATATATCCGCGATCCAATTATACGAGACAGTCAACTTCACAAAGCACAACTTTTCAATTATATTATCTTGGAATGTATATTTTTATTGTTGAAAACAATGAGAATGAAGATTTCAGTTATGGAAATGTCAGTCCACACCAGATTAATTCAGAAATTTCAGTCACAGAACAGTCATAGAAATATAAATTGCAGAATTAAATTTTTTACATTCAAGCCGCTGCCCCTGCAGAAGATTTTTACAACAATTTCTATATATTTTTCTTTGCAGCAGAGCACCTGTAGAGTTCAGAAAATTTTACAGTGGGGTATAGCTGTCCGTCCAGAAAAATGGAGTAGTGCTAGTGATTGAAATCCCACAGTTTGCAATTCTTTTGGCTTTTGACTTCTTAATTTGTTGCTTGACTTCTTTTTTTTTTTTTGAAGAAAAGAAAAAAAAATTAGAAGGGAGAAAATTCGTAAACTAGAAACAAATAAGTAAAACAAACAAAACTACGTAGCTAAAAAAAACTAAAGAACCACGAAACATGACTCAACAAAGTCAAAAACACTAAACTTAACAATTAACTAAGATTAAAAAAAGGGAAAAAACTAAAAAAAAAAAGAAAAAAAAAAGAAAATAGAATTAGACTCAACCCTCGATTAAACCAGGCCGCACCCAAATCGCGTTGTGCGTTCACCAAACTCATGCCACCACTTATATAAAATACATCAGTACTCCATAACAACAGATGTTTCTTCACAAATTCAAAGTCCCAAAAAAAAATACTCAACATGCCTCTTTCTTTCTTTGTTTTTTTTTGTTTTTTTTTTTTCTGAAACTCGATTCGATCTTCGAATCGAGGGCGGTGTGGCCTTTGAAACGATGTGGATTAACACAGATTCGAATCGGGTTTGGGGTTCGACTAAAATCAACTGATTTGGGTTTCAGGGGTTTTCGGAAATTGGTGCAAACTGATGGTGTCAGGGATGATGGTCTTGGTCTGAGCAGTTGTGCGTGGGGTTCTCGTGGGAACGGTTTTGTTTGTAGATGCTGTTCGTGGGAGTTTGTAACTAGGTCGAGTGGAATTGGGTTATGGTTTGGATGTGGTGTCGATGATGGAAGTCTTGCGGATGTTGGCAGAAGGTTTCGACTTTCGAATTGTGGTACTGTGGCACATTCGATTGTGAATTCTCTGTGCGATTTGGGGTTCTCTGGGGTTCGCAATTTGTTTGTATGGCTTGAACAATTGGTCGAGGTGAGGATTTTTAGGCGTGAACTGCGATGAACGGTTTGTGTGAACTGATGTTGGGGAAACTGTTTGACCAGAGAGTTACGAATTGGGTTCAACGGCGTATGGCAAGGCTGGGAGATTGGTGGTTTTGCAGAGTGATGGTCAGATCTGGGATTCGATAGAGTATGAGGGATGTTTGGGATGTTGGCGACATAGTGTGGGGGGAGTCTGTTATCTTTTGAACGGGTATTGTGATGTAGGTGACAGGAAGTCTATGCGTGAAAAACTTGGTGAAGTATGGACGATGCGGATTAAATTTTTGTTGGTTTCAGAAGTGTGGTTGTTAAGGACTGATGGATGTGGATGGCTTGGTGGATGTGGAGATGATTTTGGGTCTGTGGTTGATGGTCAGGGCTATTGGGGTTGAGTCCGTTTTTAGGTACTGGTGTTGGCTGAAGGTATTGTTGAAGTTGTTAACAGTGAGTTTTGTGGAGTATATTGGTGAAATTGGTGATGAGTGGCAAGTCAGCTTGGTGGCAGAAGGCTTGTGGGATGCGAATTGGCTAGGTGTAGTGACAGAAAGGTGGGGAGGATCTGTTGATGATGATGTTGATTAAAGGGGTTTCGGTTTGTGAAATTTGCAATGTGGACTGGAAAACTGTGAATGAGGTTTGAGAAGACTGTTGAATGAATGATGGCACAGAAAGGGGGTTAGGGGATGGATGTTTGATGGATGTGCGGGCAGAATTGGTGGTTGTGATTGGGTATTTCTCTAGGTTGAATGGTGGAATTGGATGCAAAGGGGAGGCTCGTGAATCCAGTTGAAGGGGCGCGGTTTTGTTGATGGCGTTGTTGATGGGATTTTGGTGAACCGTAGTTTGAAGGTGATGGGAAATTATGTGCAGGTGAATGTTGTTCGAGGTGAACATGTGGTTGAGCTGTGGTGGCGTGATCAAATGGGAGTGATTTTGTGGTGAGAGGCTAAGAAGAAATTAGGGGATGATATAGCAGAAAGAAATTTGTTTTCTATTTTTGTTTTTTGTGTTTTTTTTTTGTTTTGTTTTTTTTTTTGTATAAAAGGAAAGCAATAAAAAAAGTAGTAATGAAGGAATAAAAAGGAAAGGAATTAAAGAAAAACAAGTAAGTTTTTTTTTTCTTTTGAAAAGATTTGTGAAAGGTAAACAGTTGTAGAAAGGGAAAGAAATTTGAGAAAAGGGAAGAGAATTAAGGCAGAAGAGAGAATTAAGGAAGAGAATAAAATAGCAAGGAAGGAACGAATATATTTTTTTAAATTTTATTTTTTTTATTTTGGTTAGAGGAAAACAATGAAAAGAAATAGCAAGGAATTCAAAGATGTGAAATCTAGAAAACTGATTGAAAAATGGAAGTAAGGTTGAGAAAAATTAGCATTTTTTTTTCTTTTGCTTAGTTCATGACAGTACCAAAGTAATTGATACACCACATTGCTAATCAAGATTTTTTTATATATATATATACAAGAAAACAAAAGGAAAATAAAAATAAAAACTAACACGAATCGGAAATTAAATAAATAATAAAATTTAATCGTTACCTCCCCGGCAACGGCGCCAAAAACTTGATTTACGCTAGTCTATGAATCAGAAAAGCGCGACATTTAAATTAAATTCTGCAAGCATACAAGTGTGTAGCATACAGGTCGAACACAGGGAGGTGAATTAAATCAAATTATTTATCTAATCTCTTGGGCGAGTTAGACAAAACTTTGGAGGTTGATTTTGAAAATAAAACAAAACAAAATTAAAACTGTAATTTGATTCAGAACAGATCTAACTGAACCGACGATCAAATCACAATTTCAATGGAAAAGCAATGAAACTATGAATCAGATTCAAATCTAATCAAATCCAATTTAACCTATGAACGCGATTAAAATACAGAAAATAAAAGTGCAGAATATAAATAACAACAGGAAATAAAATTAGGATTACCGCTGAATCTAATCAGACGGTCAATCACTAATGAAAAGAAATGCAAAATACAAATAGTGTTCTACCGAATCTAATCGTGTAGACAACACTAATTGCTAAGAAATAGATAATTGCATAATAGAAAAGGAAAAATGAGTTTTATTAATGAAGAAGAGAATAGAATGTGATATAGGATGGTGGCTACAATGATACTACAAGGGTATATATAGGGGATAACCAAACCCTAACCCTAACCCTAATACAATGATAAATGGGCCTTAGGGAAATTACAAGAGAGTTTACAATAAGAAACATAAATGGGCCTTAGATAAATAAAGCAAATTTGGGCCTTTTCTCTTTTCCTCTTGCTTCCTTGACACTTCATCATTGATTTGTGATGTGCAAAGCCTTTTTATCAATCCTTTTCTTGCCCAGCAGCAACTAGATGTGAGATCTTCATCTACAATTCTTCAAAATGTAAATATATATCAATTTCATCTCTATTTCTCTACTTTTCTGGTTGCATGCGGGCTGGGTTGGAATATCTGTAAAAGTAACAAAACAATACCCAAGTAATATTTATTTATATACAAAAGATAAGATATAAGAGCATAAAATAAACACATTTCTATGTCAATCAATGACCAACTGCTAACATGAACACATGTGCATAGGTATTGGAGATGGGCATCGTTGTGTACTCGGCTATAATCAGAATATCGTTAGGCGCTTCTGAAGATCCCTCAACAAAAAGACCGCTTGTGGTATCTGATTATAGGGAAAGCGGTAACTTTTAGATGTTCATTTTGTTGGTATTCGACACAAACTTGTTTTATGGAAATTTTGTTTTATTTGTAGGAATCGTGACTTTGTTCGACGGATATTGTGTAAATTTAGTTTATGTAAAGTTTGTTTACTGATGATGTCTTCGTGTATGAATATTGTGTTATATAATTGGCTGGTTGATATATATTAACATGTTGTTGATATGTTTATGCATGAATATTTTGATACTACAATATGTAAACGCTGTGATGGATGCAAAAAACGTTGTGATATGTGGCAAAACTCTATGATAGTAAAGAACATGTAAACTTCCAGAAACGCTGTGATATGTGGCAAAACGCTGTGACAGTAAAGAACTTATAAACTTCAAGAAATGCTGTGACATGTGGTTAAACGCTATAGAAAAGGGAAGATGACAACATTCCTGAAATAATATAAAACGTTGTATAAACATAAGGACAACACCATTTGAAAAGCTATAATATGTCATTTTTCTAGAGCATTTTTGGAAACGCTGTGATATATCCAGAGACCTATAACAACGTGTTGGTAGAAAGCGTTCATCAAAACGCTGTTAAAGGCAGTAACAACGTTTTTTCAACGTTGTGAATAGACATATTTGTTGTAGTGTGATAGCACTAGTATTATCGCAGTATATAGGAGTTAGTGAGATGTTTTCCAAAATCCTTCAATGTTTGTTGCATATAGATTAGTTGTGCACAAGCAAGAGCAGCAGATATATATTATGCTTCACATGTTGGGAGTTAAACCGAATTTTGTTTCTTACTAAACCACGAGACAAGAGATTGACCGATAAAGTGATAGGTACCACTTGTTATTTTTCTATCTGTCTTGTATCCTTCGAAGTCTGCATCGCTATATGATATAATTTCGAAAGAACTGCCTTCAGGATAGAAAAGCCCGTAATATCTAGTGTTGGTTAACTATCTCAAAATCCATTTTACAGCTCTAAAATTCGATTCTTTTAGGTGTGTTTGAAATCTTGCACAAAGACAAACGCTCATCATAATATCTGGTCTACTAGCAATTAGATATAAGAGAGATCCTATTATACTTCGATATAATTTTTGACCAAAATATTTTTCATTGTCATCTTTATCTAACTGAATGGTTGTACTCATTGGTGTAGGCTTACTTGAAGTCTTTTCCATATTAAAGTGTTTTAGTAAATCATTACAATATTTTTTTTGATTTATAAAAATGCCATTTTTAAGTTGTTTAATTTGTAATCCTAAGAAAAAAATTAATTCACCCATATGCGGCATTTCAAATTCATTTTTCATTATATTAGAAAAATCATCACAGAGATTTTCGTTCGTTGATCCAAAGATTATATCATCGACATATATTTGGACAACCAGTATGTCTTTTTGAATTCTTTTTATGAACAATTTTGTATCTACTTTACCAATTTTGAAACCAGAGTTAACTAAGTGCAACTTTAATCTTTCATACCAAGCACGAGGAGTTTGTTTTAAATCATATAAGCTTTCCTAAGTTTGAAAATGTGATTAGTAATTTTTTCATGAGTAAAAAGTGGAGGTTGTTCGGCATAAAATTGTTCTCTTATATAACCGTTTAAAAACGCACTTTTAACATCCATTTAGAAAAGTTTTATATCATTATGAATAACAAACACAAGTAGAGTACGGATTGCTTCAAGATGAGCGACTGGAGCAAAAGTTTCTTCGTAATCAATGTCTTCTTCTTGATTGTAACCTTAAGCAACTAAATGGGCTTTGTTACAAGCTATATTACCAGTTTTGTCTGCCTTATTCTTATAGACCCGTTAGTGTGTTCCAATTACTGATTGATCTGTTGGTCTTGGTACTAGTTCTCATACTTCATTTCTTTCAGATTGATTTGGCTCCTCTTGCATTGTTAAAATCCAAGATTCGTCGTTTGCAGCTTCTTTATAATTTTTGGGTTCTAATGAAGAAATGAAGGCTACGTGACTCATTTGATTAAGTTGATGTCTAGTAGAAACTCTTGAGTTTACATCACCTATTATGTTATTTGTAGGATGATCTTTTAAGATTCGTGGAGGTGATCTTAAAGTAGTCGATGAATCGGATATATTTGAGTTAGTAACAATTTGAATTTCAATTTTCTCTTCATCGTAAGCTTTATTTGTATTTAAAAAAAAATCGTCAAAGGAAACACGTAAGCTTTCTTCAATCATATTAGCTCGCTTATTAAAAAATTTATATGCTTTACTTCGATTTGAATAACCAGTAAATATTCCCTCATCGGCTTTATGATCGAATTTTTCTAAATTGTCTTTAGTGTTTAAAATAAATCATTTTGAACCAAAAGTTCTAAAATATGGAACTTTAGGTTTTCCAAAAATCATTTCGTAACATGCATTTTCTGTCATTGGTCGTAAAGTTACTCTATTTAATACATAGCTTGCTGTAGCTACTACTTCAGCCCAAAATTGTTTTGATAGGCCACTACTGTTTAGTAAGGTTTTAGCGCATTCTTGTAAGATTCTGTTCTTTCTTTCTACAGCACTGTTTTGTTGAGGTGTTCGTAGAATAGAAAATTTATGATTTACTCTCTTTTTATTATAAAAATCGTTAAACAATTCATTTTCAAATTCTCCTCTATGGTCACTACGAATATTTTTAATTTTGAGACCTAATTAATTCGTTATTCGTTATTCGTTATTCGTTTAGCAAATATCTTAAAAATACTAAAAGTATCACTTTTATGATTCAAAAACAAAGTCCATATATATCTTGAAAAATCATCTACGATCACTAAAACATATTTGTTATGGTTTAATGAACGAGTTTGGGTAGGACCAAACAAGTCTAAATGTAATAATTTTAATGGTTGTTTTGTAGAAATATTATTCTTTGATTTAAATGAATTCTTTTTTAATTTAACGATTTGACATGCATCACATAAATTGTTTACTTTAAAATTAATCTTTGATAATCCTCTATCTAGTTCATTTTTAGCTAATTTATTAATGTATTTGAAATTTATGTGACAAAACCATTTATGCCATAACCATGAATCATCATGATTAACAGTTAGGCATAAATATGAATTTTGCTTTAATTTCATATTTAAAACATAAATGTTTCTATTTCTAAGTTCTTCAGAAATTAAGTTCCTATGATTATCAAAAATGTTGCATTTATCTTTTTCAAAGCTAATTTGAAATCCTTTATCGCAAAGTTGACTAATGCTTAAGAGATTATGCTTTAGGTTTTTATCTAACAAAACATTAGTAATAATGAGAGAATTAGATATACCGATATTGATGACTTCTCCAATGCCAATGACGTATCCTTTTGAATTGTCATCAACTGTTACTGTGTCGCCATCCATATATGTTAAATTTGACAACATGTCTTTGTTTCCAGTCATGTGCTTGGAGCAACCACTATCTACAATCCATTTCTCTTTTTATCTTGACTTGGGTACCTACATGATAAGAAATGTTAATTGGTACCCACTTCCTCCATTAGAGTCCTAAATCTTAGGTGGAGAAGGCATCCATACCCATGTAGGTATGGGACCTTTATAAACATAATTTGAATTATGAACTACATTATGTAAGAAACTGTTAATATGCTTTTGCCTAATGAGTTTATTATTGGATTTAGGAATCCAAATCTTTACCTCCATAGGCAGTTCAATCTTTTTATTCCATGTTTTATCTTTCTTAGGTAATTCCATATTTTTATTGGTATTCTCCTTTTTACCTTGATATAAAAAACTATAATTTTTTGTATTTAATTCCTTTTTAAAACCTAAACCATTTCTATTTCCAGGTGGTTTTGAACTTTTGATCAAATGATCCGAACTTTGTTTTCCTTTGTTAAATTTAGAAACATTGGTAGTAATCTTTTCCAAATCATTTTTGAGTTAGAGATTTCAGATAAAGATACTTCTAGATTACTACTTAGATTGATATTTTTATAAATAATATCTTTATTTCCTAGTTTAACTTTTCCTAACTCTATAGATAAAGATTCATTTTCCAAAGTTAACTCTTTATTTATAATTTGTGCATTTTCCAATTCATCTTCTAGAATTTTTTTCACATCTTTTAATAAACCAATTTCAATTTCCATTCTATTTATTTTAGCAATGTACACTTTATTTAATTTCTTTTGTTCTCTAAACTTGTCATCTAACCCCATGCTAATTTCTAAAATCTCATTATAAGTGAGTTAAGGACATGCCTCATCTGTGTCAGCTATAAGGCATACATTAGCTTGTTCCGAGTCATTGTCACTGTCACTATCAAACGAAGATGATTCAGAGTCATCCCGTGTAACTTGTAAAGCTCTTCTTTTCTTCTTAAATTTTTCGATCTATTGATTTTTCTTTTCATTCTTTGGACAATCTTTCTTCATATGGCCAAATTCATCACAATTGTAGCACTTAATCATAGTCTAATTTATTGAACTTGGTTTATCATTCTTCTGAAATTTTGTCATGTTACCGAATTTCTTGAACTTGTTGTGGTTCTTAGCTATGAATACTATCTCTTCTTCATCTAAGTCTGAATCATCATCATTTGATGGAAACGCAATATTTTCTTTTTCGTATTCTATTCTTTTCTAACTTGCAAGTTAGCTTCATAGGACAACAAATTTCTAATTAATTCTTCAACTTTTAGTTGAGAAAGATCATTATCCTCTTCGATGGCTAAAACTTTTCTTTCCCTCTCTTTAGTTAAAGAATTTAAAATATGTGTGACTAAATCAAAATTAGTGAATCTGACTCAAAGTGCCATTAGATCATGTTGAATAGTTTGTAATCTAGTGTACATATCACTAATAGCCTCTCCAGCTTTCATTTTGAAAGATGAAAACTAATTTTGTAAAATTGAAAAAAAAATTTGCTCAACTTTTGTAGTGCCTTCGTAAGTAATTTGTAAAGTTTTCCATATATCATAAGCAGTGGTACACATCATGACATGAGAAAATTCATTCTTATCTAATGCACAAAATAAAACATTCATGGCTTTTGAATTGTTGGAAGTTGCATCCTTTTGGACGTCGGTCCACACACTCACTTCAGTGGTTGGTACTTCATATTTCTTTTGTGGCAGCCCAAATTTCCAAACCGTCTACTTCCATAAAAATTCTCATACGTATTAACCAATAAACATAATTAGATCCATTAAAAAGTGGGGGTCTTTGTGTTGACTGACCTTCTTGAAATATGCTATTAATGTTATTACTTGCCATACTCAAAAAATGATGCAAATACAAGTTATTGTAATTTAATCTAACCTTGCTCTGATACCAACTGAAAGTCAATGAGAGGATCGTATGTGTATTTCAACTATAGCAAGTAATAGTAACACTAGTAAATAATGACGTAAGTAAAGTAAGAAGCAACCATACCAGTATTTTATCCTAGTTCGGACGTTTCATCCTACGTCTAGTCCTGAAGCTCCCCTTCGGCTTTCTTACTAACACAAAATTACCCTCGCTTCGCCTGGAGGAATAGGCTTACAAATGATAAGTTGCTTTGACAATTGTGTTCTTTACAAATGATAAGTTGCTTCGCCCACTACGTCATCACCGTCGAGGACTGGGACTATTTCCACCCAACCCTTAACCCAGAAGACCTGCTCCTTGGTAATCAATGGGAGAATAACTGCGACTTCATGATGGAACCCTTCAGCTTACCCTTACCTGACCCTAATAGCCACTTCGACGCCATGCAGATTGAAGCTACCTTACCGGATCCTACCGCTCTGCTTCTAGCCATCCCCACTCCGCTCTAACTTTCCAACAACTCCTTTGAAGTGATAGGTCCACTTGGTTGGGACCCATGACCATCGCCAGAGCCGCGATGAGACCCCTTTAGCGACCTAGACCAGTTTGAACCCTTTCCCTTAGTCGCTACCCCTACCTCGCTTGACGAATCTGACCTCTCCCTAACCATCAATACACCACCACTACACCCTTTGAATGGTTTGTATCCTATGATTGCTCCTGCACTCTCAACTTCCACAACCCGCTGCAACGTAAGGCTCAATTCATCAACTTCGGGTACCCGGCCAGCACCATACATGCCCACCATCATGGATGTTACCACCATCTGGGATGAATCTATTGGCAGCTCAGGGGCGATGGGTCACCAGAAAAGAAGACACTACCCACAACCATGGTAACCACCACCTGCTCAACTGATACTTAAGCACATGGTATTCTTTTTCTTGTCTTTTAGTTGTGTCTACCAGTTGCGTTTTGGAACTATGTACTTTGGCTCGTATGTTTATCTTTTAGCTGTGTTTTTTGGCTACATGTAAATTAAATTTGTATGTAACTATTTGCGCAACGCGCAACGAACTCCTTTGCATGCATATCTACCATTGTTTGTGCCATCGGTCAGGCATGTTGATCGAGTTATATTATCCTTTTATCAACATAATATATGAACCGGATGTGTAGATCCGCTCTACACAACTTTATGCTAAAAAAACACAGATTTTGACTGACTTGTACACATTACTCCTATAGTTTTCTTGAGTTAATATGAGAGTTTGAGTATATTGAGAGTATAGAAGAAGTCGAGTGGTTGACTTAGAGAGTAATAAGTATAGAGAGATTTTAGAAAGTATAAAGTAGATCTAGAAAGAATAGGAGATTGAAAACTTGAATCTTAGATGTTTATAGTAAGTGAAGAGTTTTCGTGAAAGGCTAAAATCTCTGAAATAAAACTCTTCGTTTGAAAAGATATATCCATTAGAAAAAGTTGTTTTGAAATGAAGAGAAAGATTGTGACCGTTGAGAATGAAGAAGTACCCTTTAAGAATTTAAAGTCGTGTGCCAGGATAGATGTCCGTTTATATGATCAGCCGTCTGTCCATGTATTCTAATATAGTTCAGATACATAGACAAACGTCTATTCATAAAGGGACAGGCGTCTGTGTTGTCAGGAAAATATTTAACAAATAATCAACAAACGTCTGTTAATATATAACAGACGTTTGTGCCGAGTCAGGAACTATTTCCTGATATTAGCAACATACGTTATATATTGAACAGATGTATGATCTTGCACAGATTTACATATTTCCTTATGTAATATCTCATATGATTTCAAGGATATTGTGCATAAAATCTAATACTCGACATACTATAACCTTTGTGATGTCTTTGAGTACGTCTTGTAATCTTTCTCATAAATTCTTCTTCTCCTTGAGCAAATCTTGCATGATTATATGACATATATACTTTCTATAGTTGTATAGTTGTTGTCATTAAAATCCCAAATAGAGGATCTAACAGGTGCTCTCGGAATAAGGTCATTTTTGACCAGTCTCATATGGATCCTCCCACTATCATTCGGAGTGTAAGGAATGACGTGTTCCTTACTTTTCATGGTAGGCCTTTTAAGGGAGCTTTTGGCTCCTGCTTGAGGCGCTTAATTCGCTCTTTTGACATACTTCTAGTCCTCCTTCTCCGCGTGCAGGGATTAGTAGACTTTCTGTTAGTTGGTTCTCGCATCATTCACCTTCCCTCCCTTTTTTAGGTCTTAAGATGTTTTCTAATCGTGCATACTTCAAATCCAACGTGCCGCTGAGTGCTGAATTATGGTGCCGCTTGGTTCTTTCTCTATGGGTCAGCTTTTCTACTATACTCCCTTATTTTATGTATCATTAAGAACAGTTCCGGCAGTTGGGATTGCAAATGTATTTTCATTGTCATATATGGAATCAAGCGCATGTCCGTTTCCGATTTTGACAAGCGCTTGAGATTTCACATGTTTTTTTCATTCCTGTTTTTGTTTGATTCCAATTTAATTTAATTAATGATTTATAAAAACACCGATTAAGCAGTCTAAACCAAATTTTTTATCGCTTCTAACTTTATGTTTTACACTTAACTTTGAGCAATTATATATATGTAAATAACTTTGATTTTTATTTATTCTTGTTAGGAATATTTTTTTTTAAGAGAAGAAGGAGGAATTTTGAGAGAATTATTTTAATGAGGAGGAAATTTTCATTGCTTTCCTTTTGATTACAAATTTTTGATTGCATACATACATCAGCTTGACTGCCTTGCTTTTATAATGCAGTGCATTCTCTAGAGTATTCTAGGAATGCATTATCTAGAATATCTAAAATAGGAATTCTAGATTTTCCCTTTTATTCAATTCATTAATACAATTGCTAATTTAACAATACAATTAATTGTTTCCTGAAAAGCCAAGATTATTTCCAATATTCCCCCCACGTAAGCTTGGTTTTTGAACTCCAAGAAGATCTCGCAATCTTTTAAAATTATCAGGCTTCAATGCTTTTGTGAAAATATCAGCAACTTGATTATTTGTTTTGCAAAAATTCAGCTGCACCTCTTCATTTTCAATTACTTCTCGAATGAAATGATATTTGATGGCTATATGCTTTGTTCTTCCATGATGGACTGGATTCTTAGCTATAACAATGGCTGATTTGTTGTCACAATGGATAGTCACAGCTTCTTGTTTCTCACCAAAATCATTAAGTATTTTCTTCAATCATATTGCTTGTTGGGTAGCTAAGCCAGCTAAAATATATTCAGCTTCTACGGAAGATTGAGCAACTATTTGTTGCTTCTTCGAACACCAAGAAAATGCTCCTGATCCAAGAGAAAACACATATCCAGAAGTGTTTTTCATGTCATCTATACTTCCTGCCCAGTCACTATCGCAAAACCCAATTAAATTAGTTTCAACATTATTTTCATATTTGATCCCATAGTCCAAAGTGCCTTGAATATATCTCAGCACCCTTTTTGTTGCACCTAGATGGATATGACTAGGATCATTCATGAAACGAGAAAGTAGGCTGGCTGCAAACATGATGTCAGGTCTTGTATTAGTAAGGTAAAATAAATTACCAACTAGACTTCTGTAGTAACTAGCATCAATCTTCCTTCCCCCATCTTCTTTTTTTAGCTTTTCTTTCACAACTAGCGGTGTATCAACCGGATTACACCCAAGCATCCCAAACTTTCTTAATATTTTCTCAGCATATTTCTTTTGACAAATAAAAACTCCATCATCACCTTGAGAGATTTCTATTCCAAGGAAAAAATGCAGCAAACCCAGATTGTTCATTTCATATTTCTTCATCATTTCTTTTCTAAAATCTTCACTAAACTTTAAATTGTTTCCGGTATAAATTAAATCATCTACATAAAGTGCAATAATTAGAATATCATCCATATCTTGCCGTTTGACATACAAAGTAGGCGCATTCTTGCTCTTCTCCAAGCCTTTCTCCATGAAGTAATTGTCAATATTGCTATACCATGCTCGTGGTGCTTGTTTTAGCCCATAAAGCGCTTTCTTTAGTTTGTAAACTTTTCCTTCTTGTCCTTCAATCTCAAATCCTTGAGGCTGCTCCACGTAAACCTCTTCTTTCAATTCTCCATTCAAGAATGCCGATTTTACATCTAGCTGATATAATTTCCATTCTTTTTGGGCTATAAGTGATATTAAAGCTCTAATGGTGTCAAGACGTGCCACTGGAGCGAACGTCTCTTCGTAGTCAATACCGGGCTATTGAGAATAACCCTTTGCAACAAGTCTCGCTTTGTTCTTTTGAACTGAACCATCTGGATTATGCTTCACTTTGTAGATCCATTTTACTCCAATGGTTTCTTTGTCTTTTGGCTTATCAACCAACATCCATGTTTTGTTCCTTTCAAGTGCATCCATCTCTTCTTGCATTGCCTTCCTCCAAGCATCTTCCTTAACCGCTTCTTCAAAATTTTCTGGTTCCATTGCACAATAGTTGCACCTAGCAAAAATATCATCCAAACTCCTCATTTTTATTGGGGTTGAGCATGGAGATGATGAATTATGGCTTGCTGAGGATGAAGTGCTAGATGGAGAACTTGGTGTAGATGAATCACATTGGTTATTTGCCAGTGTTGTTGGATTTTGTTCTAAAACTACTGCTGGAACGGTTTTATCCTCCACTTTCTCCTTTTGCCAATTCCAAGATGTCTTCTCATCAAATACAACATCTCTACTGATGATTACTTTCTTTGTCTTCAAGTTGTAAAGTCTATAGCCCTTTGACACAGAACTGTAGCCAATAAAAATGCATCTTTCACTTGCTTCTTGAAGCTTTGTCCTTTTTTCTTTAGGAATTTGAGCATAGCAAATACTCCCAAAGACTCTAAGATGATTCACTGAAGGCTTTCTTCCACTCCATGCTTCAAACGGCGTCATATTCCATACAGATTTTGTTGGACATCTATTCAGCAAATACACAGCTGTGTTTACAGCCTCGGGCCAAAATTCTTTAGGCATGCCTTTCTCAAACAACATTGATTTAGCCATCTCCATCACTGTTTGATTCTTCCTTTCGAATACACCGTTTTGCTGAGGTGTATACCTAACGGTTAGTTGCCTCTCCACACCTTCTTCTTCACAAAATTTATCAAAATCATTGGAGTTATACCCCTTTCCCCTGTCACTTATCAAAACTTTTATGGACCTGCCACTTTGTTTCTCAACAAAAGCTTCAAACTTCTTAAATATAACAAACACTTCAGATTTTTGTCTCATAAAATAAACTCATGTCATGCGGGTCAAATCATCAATGAATAAAATATAGTACTTGTTTTGAGCATGAGATAATGTGCTCATAGGACCGCATACATCCGTGCGTACTAATTCCAACACTTCTTTGGCTCTCCTTGATCCTTCCTTTGGAAACGGTTGCCGATGATGTTTGCCAAGTACACAGCCTTCACATACTCCATGTTCTTCTTTTTTTATTGTTGGCAACCCGTACACCATCTTCTTTTGTGAAAGCAATGTGAGACTATTGTAGTTTAAGTGCCCAAGTCTCTTATGCCATAAACTAGTGTCGTCTTCCTTTTTTTGCCATAAAGCTATGATTTTTCTCATAATTGAGATGGAGGGGAAAGCTTCTGTTGTTTGTCATTTTTATTACAGTAGTAGCTTTTCCTTTTGAATCAAAGATTTTACATTCTCGATTCTCAAATTTAAGAGAATAACCATGCTCTAAAAGTTGTCCAATGCTCAACAAATTTTCAACTAATTTAGAACATAAAAGGTGTCATGAATAATTTTACTTCCCTGCTTTGTTGCAACTTCAATGTTGCCTTTGCCTTCAACTTCAACATACTGTCCATTGCCAAGTTTAACTTTCGAACCAAATGAAGGATCTATGTCAATGAATGCATTTTTGTCTCCTGTCATATGATTGCTACATCTGCTGTCCAGGTACCCATATATTCTTATATTCTTCAATTGCCTTTTGACAAGCAAAGAACAAGCTCCCTTCCATATCTTCCACTCCGACAAATGCTGTGTTTTGTGGCTTACCAACGCGACAGTCCTTTTGAATGTGCCCGAACCTTTTGCAATTATGGCATTGTGGTTTTCCTTTGTTCTAGCAATCTTTTTCTTCATGAGAGCTCTTTTTGCAAATTCCACACCATTTATTTGTTCCTTCATCAATTCCTCTTCCGCCATAGGTGCCTCGACCTCTTCCGCGTGAATTTCTTCCTCTTCCTTTGCCAAATCTGCCACCTCTAGAAGACTCGCCATTATTTTGCTTTAATGTTTTGTCATTGTTTAATTGAGTGGTGAGTTTGGACTGAAACGCATTTTCAACCGTCTTTTCCATACGGCGTAACGACCTTTGCTCGTAGGATCTAAGTGAACCCATCAAGCCTTGAACGGTCATATTTGACAAATCTTTGGTTTCTTCTATAACAGCCACCATAAGGTCAAATTTTTCAGTTAAGCTTAAGAAAATTTTATCAATGATTCTACGATCGTCAATTATATCTCCATGAGACTTCATTTGATTCACTAATTCGGACAGCCTATTAAAATACTCATTCAAACTTTCATTTTCTTTCATTTTTTCATTTTCAAAATCTATCTTTAGAGATTGAAGTTTGACAGTTCTCATTTTTGAATCCCCTTCGAACTCTTGTTGCAAGATTTCTCATGCTTCCTTGGCTGTTTTTGCTCTCATAATTCTTGGGAGTATGGTGTTTGACACTCCTTTTTGAATTATTCCAAGAACTCCAGCATCTGTGATTCTTTTCTTTTTCATACTTCAGTTTGGGCTGTTGTACGTTCTGCCGCAGCTGTTGAGTCTTCATATCCTTGTTTGATGAACTCCAAGACATCCAAGGAGGTGAACAAAGTTTCCATTTTTACTGCCCAAAAATCATAATTTTCTCCTTCAAATAAAGGAACTTGGACATTGTTATAGGTGGAGTTGATGCTTGCTGAAGTATTGCTTGGAGAAGTCATTACTTTGCACTTCGGTTTTTTTTTTTTTTTTTTTAATTGCAAGGATCTAGAGCTTTGATACCACTGTTAGGAATATTTTTTTTAAGAGAAGGAGGAATTTTGAGAGAATTATTTTAATGAGAAGGAAATTTTCATTGCTTTTCTTTTAATTGCAAATTTTTGATTGTATACATACATCAGCTTGATTGCCTTGCTTTTATAATGCAGTGCATTATCTAGAGTATTCTAGGAATGCATTATCTAGAATATCTAAAATAGGAATTCTAGATTTTCCCTTTTATTCAATTCATTAATACAATTGCTAATTTAACAATACAATCAATTGTTTTCTGAAAAGCCAAGATTATTTCCAATAATTCTTGATTTTTCAAGTTTTAAACATTGATAAAGCATACGGTTTTCCATTAAACATAGTGCTAAGTGGGTATCATTCTAAAAACCATTCTTTCGTTTTACCATACCCATTATCTTCATATTACCATTTTAATTATATATATTTTTTTTAAAAAGTTACCCAACCGATATATGTAGAATCTTGTTTTAAGGATCATAATCAACGTTCATGTTAAAGTTTGATAAATATGGCTATGGGAGACAAAATGAAGAAAAGAATTTTCTGTGTGAGTTATGTGTGAACTGGTGGGAAATTAATAATCTGGGGAAGTAACCGTTACGAAACCAGTAGCTGTAGTAGGTCATTTGTTAAACATGTGCTTGGGATTAGGATGTAAGTTCAACATGTGCTATGTCAGCATTCTTATTGAGCAGGTATCTAAAGGAAGTCCCTTTCTCACTAAAAAAAATGAATAAATATTCCGTATATATAAATAATTGAATTACAAACAGAATGAAGAGGATAGTGATGAAACTGGAGTCAACCTAATAATAACTGAGTTGAGCCGGTTGGTAGTCAAAAGTATACCAGAGTGTATGTAATGGTAATGGATATAATAAAACATACATTCCCCCATTTGGGATTCTATGAGTCAACTCTTGATGGTATGATAATGGGCATACCGCCGTTTGCAAATACTCTCCGTATGCGAGCCTCTTTCACACCTATCAATAAAGTTAAAAGATAGCTGGAAACAGATAATCACAGAGATCATTTTGGTTTTCTCCCCTGCTTATATCGTATCTTCCTTCTAACCCATGATCGGCGATGATGCAACAACAATTACTTACCTCAACCACCATTATTTTCTCTTCGATCGTCAGCTGCTTTTGTAGGTCAAACACAATAAGTCCTACCCAACCTCTCTCCAATGGCAGAACCTTAGTTTCTTGTTTGGGACATTTGCCTTGGGTTTCTTCGCTCCTTCCTCTGATTCAAATAAGCAATATCTTGGTGTTTGGTACAACAACATCGCTACCCAAACCATCATATGGGTCGCAAACCGTGACAACCCAGTTCACGGTAACACAGCCTTGTTGTCGGTCAGCGGTAATGGCACTCTCCTGATTGTTGAGGAACTTTGATGCAAAAGCAGTATGAATAGCAAGTTTCACAATAACCTGGATGAAAATGACATCTATTTTATTGAACAAGCTTGGCTTATAAAGCCTTACAATCCTAACATGCTGAAAATAAGTTCACGTTTAGCAACAAATATGCCAACGTGTTTAGAACAAATCAACAACTAATTGCCCTAAAAACCAGGAATTATTCATGCTGAAAACAAGACTAAGTACATCTAAAATCAAGCAACTAACACCTCTTCAATCCCTCCCCTAAACTAACTGTTCCCAACAATTAGTTTAACTCTTCTGCCTTGCATACCCCCAACTGTGCTCTGAGTTTCTGGAATGCATCCAATTTCAGTGGCTTGGTCATCAAGTCTGCCATTTGATCCTGCGTTCCACAATGCATAAGTTCAATTTTTCCATCCTTTGCGAGCTCTCTCAAGAAGTGGAAACGCACATCAATGTGTTTACTCCTCCCATGCATGACTGGATTCTTCGACAGTTTGATTGTTGAGCTGTTATCACACATGATGACGGTGCACTCCTTTTGAACATGTCCCAGCTTCTCCAAGACTCTCCTCATCCACACTGCCTGACTCGCACACCCAGCTGCTGCCACAAACTCTGCTTCGGTCGTTGATAATGTAACAATGGGTTGTTTCTTTGATAACCAAGACACTGCACCAGAACTTAACAAAAATACATAACCAGAAGTGCTTTTTCGATCTTCTACATCGCCAGCATAATCACTGTCGGTATAGGCAATCAAGTCCTCTGACCTTCTTTTCTTGTACATGATTCCATAATCAAATGTTCCCTTCAAGTACCTTAATATTCGTTTGGCGGCTTGTAAATGAATTTCTGTAGGTTTAGCCATATACCTGCTGATTAAGCTCACACTATACATCATGTCCGGACGAGTTGTTGTAATATACATGAGACTTCCAACTACTTGCTTGTAGTATGACTCATCGACCAAAACTCCATGCTCATCTTTGTTCAGCTTACAGCCTGGTATAACTGGATTGTTTACTGCCTTGCTTTCAAGCATATTAAAACGTTTCAGGACCTCTATTGCATATCTCCTTTGGCAAATGAAAATGCCAGCAGACTGTTGTAACACTTCAATGCCAAGGAAGAACCTCATTTTCCCCAGATCAGTCATTTTAAAAGTTCTCATCATTGAAGACTTGAAGCTACTCAACATATCTTCATCATCACCTGTATAGATTAGATCATCGACATAAACACTTACAATAAGCAATTTACCTTCTTTTCTTTTAGTGAACAGTGTTTGCTCATTAGGACATCTTTCAAATCCTTCATGAACAAAGTATGCTTCAATCCGACCAAACCAGGCTCGTGGAGCTTGCTTTAAGCCATATAGAGCCTTGTGTAGTTTGTAGACTTTGTCTTCACTTCCCTTCACCTCATAGCCTCTCGGTTGCTCAACATATACATTCTCGCTGAGTTTACCATGAAGGAAGGCTGATTTCACATCTAACTGATATATCTTCCAGTTTCTCTGAGCTGCAAGGGCCACAATCATTCTTATTGTTTCCATTCTCGCCACCGGTGCAAAAACCTCCGAGTAATCCACTCCCTGCTTTTGTGTGTATCCCTTTGCCACCAAGCGTGCTTTGTATTTTTCAATTTCTCCAAGTTCATTGTGCTTCGTTTTGTACACCCACTTCACCCCAATTTTTTTAGCTCCAGTTGGTAGGTCAGTGAGAGACCATGTCTTATTTTCTTCAATTGACCTGATTTCATGATTCATAGCTTCCTTCCAATGCATACTCTTCACAGCTTCTTCATAACACAATGGATCACCAGACACCATCAACGTCATATTGGCTTCATCATCCGAGAATTCTCCTCCACTAACGTAATCCCTCATCCATACTGGTGGTTGTCTTGCTCTTCTACTTCCGTCACCGTTCTCATTCCCTGCATGTTCAATATCCTCTGCTTGATTCTCCTCACCATCAAACACATTAGCGTCTCCTGTTTCTTCTTCATCATATACTCTATCATCACCATTTTCACTTGTTGTCTCACTAATTTCTTCCCACTCCAAGTCCACTGAAATTTGATCCCTATAACTCACATCCCAATCCCATTGCTTGTCTTCTTCAAATATGACATCCCTACTCACAATAATCTTCTTAGATATAGGATCATACAGCCTGTAACCCTTTGATTCCTCACTAACCCCTAACAATACACAAATGAAACTCTTATCGTCGAGCTTAGTTCTTCTTACAGTTGGCACATGAACATGTGTTATGCAGCCAAAAATACGAAAATGCTCCACTGTGGGTTTTACACCACTCCAAGCCTCTTCAGGGGTGATATCTGTGACAGCCAATGTAGGACACCTATTCAAGACATAGATGGTCCAGTTCACTGCCTCTGGCCAGAAGGTTTTGGGGATCTTTTTGTCGGAGAGCATAGAACGGACCATATTCATCACCGTTCTATTTTTCCTCTCAGCTACGCCATTCTGCTGCGGTGTATATGCAGTTGTTAACTGTCTCTTGATCCCACTATTCTTACAGAACTCATTGAACTCCTTTGAGGTGAATTCTCCTCCTCTATCTGTGCGTATGCACTTAACTTCCAAATTTGTCTCTTTCTCAACCATCTTTTTGAAACATTTGAAATAATCTATTGCCTCTGACTTCTCTGTCAAGTAATAAACCCAACTCTTCCTACTATAATCATCAATAAAACATAAAACATACCTTTTTTGGCTGTTTGAGATGGGAGTGATCGGACCACAAATGTCAGCATGGATGAGCTCCAATTTCTGAGTTGCCCTCCAAGTGCTTTTCTTTGGTATAGGATCCCGATGTTGCTTTCCTTTAATACAGTGTGTGCATGTTACGGTTGAGGCAGAGAATTGTGGAAGACCACGCACCATCCTTTTATGTTGCAGGGTTCTCAAACCTTTATAACTTAAATGCCCATATCTTCTATGCCAAAGAAGAGAAAGATTAGCATCTTGTTCACTAGTATGCAGGCAGTTGTCTTGACGTGCAATCGGAAAGACTTGAGACTGAGCAAACAGAATGAACATCCTGTTAGCACTCATGCTAGTTTGTATGATCAACCCCTTGTTTGGGTGATAGATTTTGCATAGTCCTCCCTTGATCAAAATGGCCAATCCATTTTCCTGCAGTTGCCCTATGCTTAAGAGATTATTTTTAAGCTCCGGAACATAATATACCTCGGACACAACATAACTGATCCCATTTGAGAGCAGCTTTACACTTCCTACACCCATCACATTCATCTTAGTGTTGTTCCCTAACTTTACAAAGTGTCGGAAACTTTCGTTGATCTCACTGAACATGGCTTTATCCCCACACATGTGATTGGAACATCCTGAATCAATGAACCAAGCATCTTCTCTTCTAGCTTCATTAAGTTCTACATAGGACATCAACAACATCTCATCCTTTTTATTAAGCTCAGCATAGTTGGCTTCTTCTTTGTTCCAGGAAGGGCACTCATATTGGAAATGGCCCAGCTTATGACATCGATAGCATTCGACTGTACTCTTATCGAATCCCGGTCTACCACCTTCTCTGCCTCTCCCTCTACCCCTATAAGATCCTCGACCTCGACCTCGACCTCTGCCTCCTTCATATGTAACTTTCAAAGCTTGCTCATCTTCATTGTGCCTTTGAAACTTCTGCTCATGCACTATAAGAGAACTTTGCAACTCATCAACCGTGAGAGAGTCAATATCTTTGGACTCTTCAATGGAACAAACTACATAATTGAACTTCTCAGTTAAAGAACGTAAAATCTTTTCCACTATTTTCACATCATTCATTTCTTCTCCATACGTCCTCATCTTGTTGGCTACTGCCATAACTCGGGAGAAATAATCTGTCACACCTTCACTCGCCTTCATCTCTAGGGTTTCAAACTCTCGACGGAGAGCTTGAAGATGTGATCTTTTTACTCTTGCATTCCCTTCATACTTCTTTTTCATGGCATCCCAGATTTGTTTGGCTGTGTCCTTCCGAAGAATGGTGTCTAGCACCGTACGATCAATAGCCTGAAAAAGATAATTTTTTACTTTTAGATCCTTAAGCTTCAGATCCTCCACTCTCTTTCGCTGTGCCTCTGTTACTTGTGCTCCAGCTTCTATTTCTGCATACCCTGTCTCTACAAGGCTCCAGTACTCTTTGGATCGCAAGAAGTTCTCCATCAACATACTCCAATGATCATAATGACCATCAAAGCGTGGGATTGAGGGTTGCACATAACGATCTTCACTTGTCATTTCTTTTCTCACACTTGTTTGAAAAACACTCAAAGCTGCGGCTTTTGTTTTTCAGATCTCAATGAGAGGCTCTGATACCAGAATGTTGAGGAACTTTGATGCAAAAGCAGTATGAATAGCAAGTTTCACAATAACCTGGATGAAAATGACATCTATTTTATTGAACAAGCTTGGCTTATAAAGCCTTACAATCCTAACATGCTGAAAATAAGTTCACGTTTAGCAACAAATATGCCAACGTGTTTAGAACAAATCAACAACTAATTGCCCTAAAAACCAGGAATTATTCATGCTGAAAACAAGACTAAGTACATCTAAAATCAAGCAACTAACACCTCTTCACTGATTACCAGTGAAAACTCAAAGGTCATCTGGTCATCTTCTTCGTCGTATTCAAAAATTGTTACTAATCCTATGGTTATGTTGTTGAATTCTGGCAACTTTGTAGTCACAGCTGGTTATGATAACAAAAGCTTTGCCTGGCAGAGCTTTGATTACCCAACTGATACGCTTGTGCCAGGAATGAAAGTTGGCTGGAACCTGATCAGTGGGATGAATATCAACTTGACATCGTGGGCAAGCTCATCTGATCCATCTACAGGCAATTTCACTATGGCTGTGGACCTTAGAGGCGATCCACAGGTGATATTCTGGGCTGGGTCAGTCCGTAGGCTTAGATCTGGTCCATGGACTGGGCAGTACTTTAGCGGGTTGGCACCCGATACATCCGATCAAAACAATGCATTGATGTTCGGATTCGTGGACACGAAGCAAGGTGTTTACGTCACCGTTCAAGCAATCAACACTTCGTCGATATCTCGGCTTGTTCTGAACCCTTCAGGTGCGTTGCAGCAATTTGTGCTATTGGATTCGGGAAAATGGGGTCTTTATTGGTACACACCAAGGACACAGTGTGACTCGTACCTTGCTTGTGGGCCATATGGCACTGGTTGCTACGTGGATGGACCGCCAATGTGCAGTTGCTTGCCGGGTTATGTTCCTAAAAGTGCGGGTAACTGGGCTTTAAGGGAGTGGTCTGATGGATGTGTTAGGAAAACAAAGTTAGACTGTAGGAATGGAACTGACGGCTTTGTGAAGGTGCAGAGGACGCTTTTGCCAGACTCTGTGAGTGCAACTGTTGATTCAGGGTTGAGTTTGAGTGACTGTAGAGATGTATGTCTGAAAAATTGTTCGTGTACTGCATATGCTAGCGCCGACACACGCGGTGGTGGAAGTGGGTGTATATTTTGGTCAACTGAGCTTTCTGATATTCTTGTGTATACTAATGGAGGCCAGGATCTATTTATGAGACTGGCAGCAGCAGATATAGGTATCATCTACTTTTTGTTTAGTATGTTTCTTTATTCGAGTTTCTTCATGCTCAAATTCGTCATCCGTTTGCCTACTCGTTTTGTTAACATGACTTGACCTACATTACAAACTACGTCATGTCGAATTTTGTGTCTGTGAGCACTTTTATAACTGAATTAATGGAAGTGAGATTACACTTTTGTTTATGTTGGAACATCAATCGATTCGCAACTATACTGACATGTAGCTTTCAAGAACTGATTGTTCACATTTTAAAATCTCTAAAATTAACTTGTGTCATGCTTAGAGTTGTAAACTTACGGAGTTAAAATTGAACTACTGGATATGTTAAGATAGATTTCAGCTGAAAATTTGGTATATGCATAGTAATTGTGAAAAAGAAGGGAAATTTCTTGTTTTGTGACCATACATTACTCTACAGGTTTAGCAAATTCAAGCCAATTTCATAAGAAAAGTAAAGCAACCATAACCATAGTGCTTTGTATAACCTTGGGGATGTTGATACTAATAGGTATTGTTCTTTCTGCATGGAGAACGAGGAGGAGGACTGGAGGTACTGTGCCCATTATTAATTAGCTTTGAACCTATTAACTTGAACGTACTTCTAACATTAATATACTTATCACACGAAGTATGTATAGGCAATACGTTAACTGATGAAGGCGCAGATGAAATGGAGCTACCACTTTTTGATCTAGAAACCATAGCTGAGGCAACATATAATTTTTCCGACAATAATAAACTTGGAGAAGGTGGATTCGGTCCTGTTTACAAGGTAAGATTTTAACATGATTCAGTTATGTTATTCAAATTCTTCAACCCTTGGTAATATAAACAATATTTCCTATGGTGTTGTTATTGAATTTCTTGTAGACTCATGTCTAAGATAGGTGAAAGTAATATATGTGAAGTGATATAGGGTACTGCAACTTCCAATTCCTTGGTTGGCATGAATATTATTATTTCTGCATCATCCCTATCATTGTCGTCCTCAATATTAGAAACTTTTGAATGTCTTGTCGTATGATTTTAGTTATTTGCCATAGTTAGCCTTTGTAATGCTTAACCAGACATCTTTGTTTGATTCAGTTCTTGTAGTTTAATTTCTATATGTATGTTTGATTCGATTTACATATTAGTTTGCATGTAGTTTCTCCTCTTCTGATGCAATGTGCCTTCTAAAAGAAAACACTTATATTTTGATGGTGGAATTTCAGGGAATACTAAGGGAGGGTCAAGAGATAGCTGTGAAGAGACTATCGAAGACTTCATCACAAGGTTTCGATGAACTAAAGACAGAAGTAGTATTAATAGCAAAGCTTCAACATCGTAATCTTGTGAGAATTCTAGGATGTTGCATCCAAGTAGATGAAAGCATGTTAATTTATGAATACATGCCTAACAGAAGCTTAGATGCCTTCATCTTTGGTGCGCCCAAACCTCTTAAATTTTCTGTTTAATTTTCTTCTCCTTCTTTTTTCATTCATATATTATACATGAATGCATGATTTCCTCTTCTTCTTTCTCCCTTTCTTTCTTTCTTTCTTTCTTTCTTTCTTTTATTTTATTTTATTTTAGTTCAGTGGAAATCCTTTTCCTTTAGGACAACGACTCACAAGCCAGTTAGTTATCAGTGCAATAATCGCTATGAAAAAATGAAACTATAGCATGATTTCGAGGAAACACTTATTGATGTTCATGGCGATTGCTTTTACTGGCAGATAATAATTTTGAAGATCGGGTCAACATGGTTGGCTCGTTAATGGTTCGGAGTGCAAGTTCAAATATCACGAGTTGAACTGCGACCGTTGACACAAGCTGATCTTTGAATTTTGAACCAAGTTTCGAAGATCGGTATGTGATTAAATATGCATCTTCCAGCAACATTTTTGGCAACTTCAATGTAATTTAATTAGTTTTCTCATAAATAAAAGAATTACAAATAAATAAATGGGTTCGATATAGGGTTGAAGCTTTGTGATCAATGGATTAATCCGTTTGATCCGTAATTTCAATGGATTAATTTTTCATGAATAAAGACTAACAATTATTGGTAGAATCAAACTATATGCATATTTCATCTCAGTTTAATCTATCGCTACATCTATTAGTGTCCTTTGTTTTAATATACACATATATATTTAGCAGATGAGGAAAAGGCCCTATTGTTAGACTGGGCATCGCGATATGATATCATCTTAGGAATAGCTAGAGGACTTCTTTACCTCCATCAAGATTCTAGGTTCCGCATAATTCATAGGGACCTCAAAGCTAGCAACATTCTTCTAGATAAAGACATGAATCCTAAAATTTCAGATTTTGGGTTGGCCAGAATATTTGGAGAAGAGGAGACGAAAACTAAAACAGCAAGGGTAGTTGGCACATAGTAAGGCACTGACCATCATAACAATCTGACATTTTATCTTAATGTACTCAGCCAATAATATTGTTTCATCAACATGCAGTGGGTATATGGCACCAGAGTATGCGCTTAATGGGATAATTTCTGTAAAGAGTGATGTTTTTAGCTTTGGTGTTTTAGTTTTAGAAATTATAAGTGGAAAGCGAAATAAAGGAGTTTACTTATCTGAGGCTGAGGAATATCTTCTGGGCATAGTATGTCTATTCTGAATATGTGATTGAATTTGTTTATTTAGTTTTGTTATTTACTGTTACGTGCATGAATGTATGTATTCTTGATTTGGTAGGCATGGACTTTGTGGAGAGAAGGAAATGGCGTGCAGCTAGTAAGCTCATCTATTCAACATTCTATCTGCGTAGAAGAGGTTATAAGATGTATTAAAGTTGGACTCCTATGCATTCAAGAGAGACCCGAGGACAGGCCAACAATGTCATCTGTATGGTTGATGTTAAATAGTGAAAATACAAATACGCCTCAGCCTCAACAACCTGCGTTTCTTCTTAGAAGAAACAGTCCTCGAGAAGCTGCCTCCTCATCTGTAAATGGTTTGACAATTACAATGGCTATAGGCAGATAATCATCCCATGTTACTGTAAGTTTAGAGCACTGATTTTGCTCTGATATATTTGCCTTTTGTAGGTAGTAATAATATTTTCCCCTCTTCTTTATCCCTTTTTTAAGTACTAAGCGTTCCTCTGGTCTATTATAACTCAACATTTTCATGAAGTTCACATTATATGGTAACCATTGTTCTTTGTGAGTTGGTATTCATGTTGTTTTTGGTTCAAGTAACATCGAAAGATTGAGTGACATACAATAGCGGTAAGAAAGTATGTAGGCATGTTCTAGATCTTCTCCCGAACAATATGTGTCAAGACTGGAACGATTGTTAGCTTTTTTCCGGGAGAACTAACCAGTTTTTCACAAAACCAATTGATGAATGGGAATGGCAATCTATTTATACAGGTATGGGATTATCACCTCTACACATGTGGTGCATTCGAGTCAATTGGGTGATCCTAATATTTTACAATCTCAACTCTGATACCACGGATATAAAAAGGGCAGAGTTATCTTATTGAGATGCCCCCCCCCCCCCCCCCCATTCCTTCCTTTTTCTTTTCTTTTTTCCTTTTGTGAGTTGGTAATGCTGAGAACAACGACATGTTTATAGATGATTTGTGACTTGGTAAAAGAAAGTCAACTTGTCAGTTTAATCATACTATTAATGGACATCACCGTTGAATAAGGGCCATCATGTATGTTAAGACAAAATAATTTTAAACATTACTCCTTTGTACTTGGAAGATATGAGACTAACGTGAATTAATTTTGTGGAATTTAAGCATGAACATAATAATTAACGGGGGATAAAATTATATAAACTCGACCATCACTTCTCTACTTGTGAGAGAAATGTTCATAACCCTTTCCATTACGTTCATAACTGGATTTGCAAAAATTTCATGTTAAAGATACTTATCTTGTTACTATGGTTCATTCTACTTATAACATGTAGGATAGATTTATGCTAAAACTATCATACACAACAGTATAACTATGGTCAGTTATGCATGTTACTCTTATACCTAACAACTGCAAGTGCTCACCTCTGTGTAAAAATAGTCACCCAAAATACAACATTATGGCAGCAGAGCATCTCCAACCTTTTTTGGGTCACATGTTACATTTAATAGATTATACAATATTACCCCTTAAATTTTCTAGTGGGTAACCGATTTGTGCGTTTGTTGAATATGAGGCGTTTGTTCAATAATCACATAAAACTTAAAAGTTTGTTTAACAAGAATCCACCGTAAAATGCCTGTATCGGATTTGTTATTGAACATATGTTTAACGAGAGTCCAAATTTCTAGGCACTTGTTCTAAAAGCGTCTATTAGCGAACATTAACGAGGCAACCATGGGTTTTTTGCATTCAGGATGCAGCATAATGTCACGAGCTTCAACTTTGCGTGAAAACTTCCATGACGATCAAGAAGATATACAAAGAATCAAATCACCTTGTTTAATTCCCTGCTTACTTCTAAAGTACCCAGCGTATTTACCATTATGTTTTAGAGAGAAACTAGGAGTAGAAATGCACTCATATTTCCAAGCAAAAAATAGTTTAGGGAAATGCATCTCGGACATAATTCTGACTATGGATGATCACTGGACATAATCAAACGTTTTACTTATATTAGCTTAAGCATGGCACAAGGGGACACATTCATTCTCATGTAGCCACTAATCAATTCATGAACAAGGAGCGCGTTGTACAATGTATTCCTGTTAGGTAGGAAAGCTGTTTGTAGCCTAGAAGATAAAATTTTGGAGATGCATGTGTAAACAATACTACAATAAGCTATTAGTCTGAAAAGTTTGCAGTAATGGGAGGTTTGGATTTGGGGCCAACACTAATTCGGTAGCATTAATTGGCCATAAATTTGGCTACCTATGGTTAAGTGAATAAAAGAACAAGTGCCTAAAATTTGAGCACCTGTTAGACAAATGTCCAAATCAATTACAAATTCTGAACTGTACATTCGGAATTTGTAACCAATTATAAAATCTACACTTCTTGGAGGGAGATTTGGGTTTGCCTTCTATATTTTGTAATATGTAAACCCATGTTGGGGATGCTATCATGATACATATTAAGACTCTACTAAGACATGAGAAGTTGCATTAAGTGTATCATATTAAAGGGCTTTCTTAGTGACATGTCTATTTCCTTTTATTGGAAAAAAGGCTCATCTTTCATTTCTTACATTTAAAGAACTGACATTTAGGGAGCATCTATTAAGATACAAAATTTGACACAAGAATTATGAACCCTTGGATTTGTTTATCTTTTAAGAAGTGGAAATCAGTGCAAGATATAATGGGTAATATGTTATATTTCCAGAGGTAAATTTTGTGTTTTTGTTATGTATATGTATCAAGATTTGGTGACATCTCTATTTTGGAGCACTCTAATCATATATTGATGTACATCATTCCTGGTACACTTTTTTTGTTTTTTGTTTTTTGCGGATATTCAATCCACATTATGAGTTATTATCTTTTACAAAAATGAAGCCATTTCAACATTTGTGACATTTTCAAAACAATAAGTTGATTATTATTGTTTAAACAATTAATTTAACGGTTAAATTTAAACTTCAAACATATTATGCTACATATATTCAAATAAGTTTAAAATTTGTAATTGTGTTATGTTTATTTTCAAAATTTTATACCATTTGAAATCGTATAGCTCGATGTATGATAGGATGCTAAAAGAATGCTACAAGCTAGGGGTGCCATGGAATACATATGTTGATATGTGTGCTTATGTAACTTGTTAATGATTATTTTCTTGTGGACTTGCATTTGTAGCTTTGAGCTCTTCGAGTAAAATTGGTTTGCCAATGCGGAAACTTCATACTTTACAAAGAGGAGAGAAGATCAAGAAAGCACTAGTCAGCGGACAAGGTGAGGATCATGGACGTTACACCGATGTCTGGGTATCATGCTGATGGGCGGTTGGGTCGTGGATACGACAAGAGAGTTTGAGTGATCGTCGATTGTTATGCAGCTGTTTGATATGACAAGAGAGTTTGGTGCTGTGTGAAATGCAAGAAACTGGAATAAAGGATTGTTCGTCTTTCTTTGAAAGAAACGTGAATATTTTCTAAAGGATTGTTTAAGTAGTCCATAATTGAGTAAATATTAGTTTGTTTGGCATCTTTTGGAATTCTCAATGATAATTACGGCTGAAGGCTCAGAAATACTAGATCCCTTGTTCAAACGCTCTTTTAGTCTTTTCTTTGGCATTAGCGTACTCAGTAGTTCGTTCTTTGGTATGTATCTTTTAACAGTAATTCAACTTCTGCAAAAATTGGGAATAAATGATAAGATGTTGATTGAACGAGACATTTATTTCTAGGTGGGTATTATACCTTGTTTCAGATTTTTGTCTACCCATCTGATTGCGGCTAGCAGGGCAAGGCCCATACATGGCTAACCTTGAATTTTAAATAGACTGCAAATTATTATACATACATCAAAAAGTTTATCAGATTCATATATTTCATTTTTCACTTAGCATAGGTCATGCAATGTACATCACAAAGATACCTTATTTTAAGTAAAACAAAATAATTATATCATTGTACTAACTCTTTTTTGCGTTAATTATGAGATGTACTCTAAATGTTCTCCAAGTTCACTTTTTGGAAATTTTAAATGAATGCTTAGAATGGAATTTAAATTTATTAATTATATACGTGTAGAAGCTTGAATTTAAATTCTAAATATTAAAACAACAATTAATTCTCCTTAGTAATTCTCTTTTTGGTTTCATGAGTGTTTAGAGAATTTTTGGTTCTTAGTAATTCTCCTTGAATCTTCGTCCATGAGGGTTGGAGAATAAAATAATATTGTTTTCTAACTGTGTGCCCATATTTATAGGTGAAAGTCCAAAATGGATTAAATTGGCCTTGACTTCGAGTGACACATGCCGGTAGGCAATCTGTTCATAAAAATGTCTTATGAACGCAATGAAATATGTCTCGAAGCTAGATGCAACTTCTACGACATCTAAACTTTTTTTCGAATATTTAATTTTTAAAATAGAAATTACACATTTTTAGAGCTTGCACGACTAAATGGTAAATCCAATCGTAGCGAAACTCATCTGCGTCTGTGTGCTCATCTCAACACCACGATTTCAAAATATAAGTTTTGTCGAAACCCCACATTATGTTCGAAAATGATACTTTTCACGCGTATCAAAATGGTAGGGTGTTAAGCGTACAGTAACGAACAAAATTTATGTTGTTCAAACTCAAACCGGAAAGTTTAAAAGTGGTCTGTGTCCGGTACAGTTAGTTCGTTTGTGGAAGCTTCGATGTTCGAAACAAGGGTTTAGTTTCAGAAAATAGTTGGTAAATAAGAAATTTGACTTATTTGCAATACATGTCTTTGTATTTTATCACCAAACCAATTTTTTAAATTGCAACAACATTGTAAAATTAGATAATAAATTAAAAGTTCGGTTAATTTGGTCAAACCAATAACCATAAAATATATTTTACAAGCGGAATTCAAACCAATTTGGTTTTAAAACCAGATGAACTGACCCAAACGAATCAGTTTTGTCAGTTAATTTGGTTTAAACTGAATATTATTCACCTCTAAACGGTGGTACTGGTGGCTAACTTTTGTAATTAGTGGATAATTAAATGGAGCTAGAACGTGAAAGGGATAATGAAAATAATGGCAAATCAAGCTCACTTTTTTATTAATCAGCATGAAAAAAAACTATCCTTGTAGGAAGCTTGTGATTGATGTTTTTAGATCACCAATTAAATCTATTTTATATTTATAACAATATGTTCAACAATCCAAAATGAGTTATTATAGGAATATCAGATCATTTTGTCTACATTTTGTGATTATTTAATCTGCTGATTATTCGCGTCTACGCTTTAAATTTTGTTTTGGCTTTCATTTCGCCTTAAAAGGCATTAGATTAGGCTCAATCATTCGTTGAATAAAAATTCACATGACTTACTTTAAATATAACACTCATTATGATGTCTCGAAGGTTTTAACCGAAGACGCCTAGAATCTCAATCTAGAGTATCTTGTCACCTGCCACATGAGCTAGTCATCTTTGACATTATCATTACATATTTTATTCTATTTATTTATTAAACACTAAGTAAATCATATGTCAGTTTGATGTATCATTATGATATTCTAAGAATGTATGCACTGATCCCAAAACATATATTTCACGCAAATCAGGGGTTTACTTCATCGGGATCCAAACCCATGTCCGGCGGTTTTATTCCACCTTTGGGAGATTTATTGTTAAACAAAAAACATGGAAAAGTCTATTATATAATTCAGATACAATTTGTGATACAATGAATTTCTAATATTAGATTGTCATCTGATTTCCACTACACATAAAGATAAAATGACCCGGTAGTTAGGATATTACGTCTTCCAGTATATCTAATTTTGTTTTTAAATAACCGCCTCAAAAAATGTCATATTAAAATTTACGATTATTTCAATTATGTTGTTATTAACTAATTTATACATTATCATATTCTAACTTCAAATTATGTTCAAGTGGTATGAAAGGTTGTCATAGTTTTTCAATTTCATTCGTTTTGAAGTATACTTGTTGACCAACTTTTTGGCAAAAGTTGTCACGGTTCAACGGAACGAAGCCCAATACCAAAAAGGCTCGCCATCCCATGCCAACTGACTCTAGCAAACGACCCTTAATTCTGGAAGGTCCAAGCAAAGCTCGGCCCAGTTACCTTCAAATAGCGAGATATCTCTGTAACACCCTACCTCCGCTAGGGTCACTCTTTCGGGGGCACTAGCTTCTGGGGGGCGTTAGAACTAGGTAAGCATGCATAATGATATATCAAGGCAGAACAAGAACATAAATGTATATATATATAACAGAGTAAGTGGGAATAAAACAGCGGAATATCTCAAACCATCTCAAAACAAGTCTAGTACATCATAAAGTCATCTGCCAAAATAAACATGTCTAGTACAACATAAACAGAAATACTGAAATACATAGTGCTATCCCCAAAATAAAGATGATAAACCATAGCGAGCTCAATGTCCAGACATACATGAGCTATCCAGCGAACAAGCAAGCGATCCAAGCTAAGCACCACTGTTCCCTCCCTGAGAACCTGGGGGGGGGGGGACGGAAGAAAAGAAGCGAAAGAAAACAGGTCAGTCAAAAAGACTGGTAAGCCCTACTACGATCAGTCTATAAACTAATAAAGCTAACATCATGATGGAAACTGAGATGAACATACTGGCAATAGATAAAGGTGTCATCACATAAAGAAGATTAAGCTTTGCACCACAGTGTACTAGCAAACTAACATAACAGGTATTGATCCCTCAGCCCAAACTTTGGCCCAATAGCATGAGGTGACCTTAATGCAAGGTCCAGCCCAACGGTCTAATCGATCGGCTCCCTATAAACCTAACACGTCAAGTGTTGGTGTCCATACGGCCCACATATGGTTGTAGTCAGACTGTGCTGGGTCCACCTTCGGGTGTATCAAGCCCTCGGGTGTCAACCCCAGACACCTAAGCAATAATACACAGTCTAAACCTACTGGTACCCGTGCCTCGAGTTTGTCCAACACCGGACTACGTGCACGTCCGTAGCCCGCCTGGACCCGCACCGCTGTACCACTCAGCCGTCGCTTTGGTCGCTTACATCAGTCCAGTAATCGTGCCCCGCCCTAGCCTAGCCTCTAGGGTTGTGAATGATACCAAACTGGGATTACTGCTGGAACAGACCACGTTGCTAGGGTTTTCTAAGAGGGTTAAGTGTGGTTTAACCCCTCACTAATCATGGATTAAATTAGTTAAGTGTAACCAACAGTTCACCACTTAACCCCATTTAATCCCTCGTATCCCCAAAATTGGTTAAGTATTAGTGGGCCATGACTTAACCCTAATCATGAGGCATTAATTAATTTAATTGTGCCTTAACCTCTCACATTAGACTTTGTTGCGGTTACTAGTTAAGCCGGGCGGGTCCGGGTAGCTTTACACCACAACTTGGTCTAACCTCGGGTCCAAGGTACACATGACCAACTTCTCACATTGGGTCCTATTGTTTGTAGCAACTAGTTAAGCCGGTCGGTTCCGGGTAGGTTTACGCTACAAACTCAACCCAACCTCGAGTTGGCCACACTTATGTTTTCTAAGTGTCATGTCCACTTTATTTTCAAAACATAATTACAAGTTTAACAAATACTTGGGTAGACCTAACTTAATAGGTAAATTCCCAAGGGGTAGACCTAACTTAATAGGTAAATTCCCAATCTCATATTTTTCATGTATTTTAAGTTTTACCCCAAACCCCCCAACGTCATTCTATCGCTTACATATTCGTTATAACGCATAAAGGATAGAAAGAGGGAACTTGACACAACATACATGATAAATCTTACATATCATAATAAACATGCATAACGTGTTGGACTTGCATAACTTAGCATAGTGAACTTGCATAAACACGCATAACTTGTTAAACTTGCAAATCATGGCATAGTGAACTTGCATAAACATGCATAACTCAATAAACTTGCAAATCATGGCTTAGTGAACTTGCATAAACATGCATAACTTGTCAAACTTGCAAATCATGGCTTAGTGAACTTGCATAAACATGCATAACTTGTTAAACTTGCAAATCATAGCATAGTGAACTTGCATAAACATGCATAACTTATCAAACATGTGTAACATAGCATAGTGAACTCACATAAGCATGCATAACTCATTAAACATGCATAACATAGCATAGTGAACTCGCATAAGCATGCATAACTTATTAAACATGCATAAACCCCAACTTTCATCACATATTAACTTTAGAGTTTCTAAAATGAAGGTAAGAGGGCTTACAAATATTATGAAGACACAAATCTACTAATAAAGATTGAGAAGCCCTTTATGCAAGCATATAAAAACCCAAAACAAAGCTCCAATTAACAAAAATCCCAAAAACTCTAGCTTAGCAAATAAAGCTTGCAACTTGATGATGTATGCAAGCTAATGATCATTCATACAACTTAGAAATGCTTGTATGAACATCAAAATCTTCATAGGAATGATTTTTGAAGAGGGTGGAGGCTAGGGTTTTTAGGTGGAGGCCATTTGAGAATTCAATTTGACATAGTTTGGTTGCTAGAATGAATAATGAGTGATTTAGGGTAGGTTAGGGTCTTATTTATAGATTAGGCTAGTGATTTAGACCATAGGATTAACCCTAGGTTGAATTAGGTCCATCAGATTTCGGAATTCTCCAGAACCAAGCCACACAACCAAGCCCAAATCAAAATGGTGCGCCAGGCAAAACTGCCCGGCCACCCCGTGTCGACAGGGCAGTCGACACCCTTAGACCCCTGTCGACATGCCTGTCGACATGGGGGTCTTGGCGGGAGTTTTCCCGCTGACGCCAGTTAGCCCTAATCCTTGTTTTTAATTTAAAATTTAAATCTGTTTTTATCATGGAAATTTCTGAAAACTTCAATGAGCCTTAACTGGGTCATACGGACTCCGATTTTCGAAAACTCAGACTCTATTTCGCGTATTTTCCGAGACGAACGCAATGGCATAGCCCGTTTCCCTTGATTCAGATTTTTGAATTAAATTCTGCCTCGATTTATGTTATAACAGGTTATTGAAAATACGGGTTGTTACAATCTCCATCTCGTGCAACTAGTCTTCCAACCGACCGAGTCGAGCTTCCCTCAAAAACTCGAACCGACTAGATTTACTTGGAAATATCCAGATATCTCATTTAATCTTCAGAGAAGCTCGATTCTCAAGGCAATTAAAGCGGTCAGCGCCAAAGCTCTACTTTAGATATACTATAGTTCAAGTGTCACGCAAGCCACGAATCTCGAGAGAACTATTACTCAGCAGTAGACCGGGTCCCACCGCCACAACTATTCCACCAGATTGAGCTCCACGTGCCCAGCCTCCTTAAAAGAGGCAAGCCATGTGGCACCTTGCTCAGCCCACTTTCTTCAACTATAAATACCCCATTGCTAAAAATGGAAAGGCATGTTGAATTCTCCACTTCCAACCCACGCTCGGTATACTGGAAAACTTCCAACCGTGCGCTTCAAATATTACGAAGATATTGTAATATTTTCTTCTCTTCTACCGAGAAAAAAATCAACTGCACTTTATGATCCTTAAAAACCAGTACGTATAAAGTAGACGTAGGCATCGATTTTGCCGAACCACTATAAAAATCTTGTGTGTGTCCCCTGTTTTTACTTATTTTACCGTACTCTATTATTGTTATTCATGTGTTCCAAACACGATTTGAGGTTGATTGTCATAAGTGATCAACTTTTGACGTCAACACTTCGACGCGCCAGGTAGGGGTAACACGCACCAAACATACCCTACGACCTTCGACAGCCTTCAGCAATTTCTAAGCCGACCATAGCAAACAAGCGGAAGAAGGATGTTTCGACTTCCCACCCTTTACCTGTCGATGCAGCAGGAACAACAGCAGCGGGGGCAAGCCATGAAGCTTCCTCCCACGAAGACACGCCCCAATACCTCACCCAGGGATGACATGGACAAAATCTTGTCCGAATTCAGAAATCAGATGGCATATCAAGATGAACTTCTCAAACGTCAGCAGGAAGCGATGAATGACCTCTTCGCTCGGATGGAAAAGGGACCTCACATTCTAGTATCATTTCCTCCACCGGGCGAGGCTGGAGCAACAACTGATCTTCGGTCTGCAGAAATCCAAGCCCTAGATCGGATCATACCTTTGCTTACTCTTGGCTCAAATTCACTTCCCGATCGGCCAGTGCTAGGATTTTCACTGCCAGGTACTACACGGAGCTCCGATAGCTACAAATTCTTAGGTCGGTCGTGGCCCTACTTCGGGTGAGTCAACCACCTTGCCTCCACTCCAGGGCTTGATTCAGCCCCCATGGACAGATAGCTCCAGATCTAGTCCAACCGGTAGGTCGGCCAAAACCAGGAACATTGTTACACCCGGACCGACCCAACACCTCACTGCAAACCAGTCTTGTCACCTCACCTTCAATGAAGAGCTTGTTGGATCTAGATTAACCCTAGAGGGGGGTGAATAGGGTTTATCATAGTTTTTAACTGAATTAAAAATATGACGAGATATATAATAATAAACTGATCACAGAATATAACAAAAACAGAAATGCAGAAAATAAATCACACACAGATATACCCAGCTTCGGCAAAACCCTGTCTACTGCTGCATTTCTAAAGTTTCTACTAGGTGATAAAACAGATCCCGCATACAAGACCATGTACACTTGCAAACTCTGCTCCTATTCTAACCCTACGCTCAAAACTCTAGACTGGTCGATATCCCCTCGATCAGATTTTCCCGAATTACAACCTTGTAATCCGTAACCCAGATTTTACAGACTCTGAAACTGATAGTCAGTACCCTGACTGATTCACACTAGTTTATACAGACACTAGAAAACTGTTCAGATGACTTTTACAAAGCAAATAAAACAATACAAATTTAAAACCAAACTCAAAAAACCCTTTAGGAGTTAACATAAAAAGGGTCATCCCCTTTTAATTTTAAAAAGAAGGCTTAGCCCATAAAAATAGGTCGGCCCCCATTTGAATTGGTTCCACCCTTTTGTTCATTTGATCCCGTTCACTTTCCTTTTGAGGAAATACAGAAATGGCAGCGGCTCTCTAGGGTTTCAATGGAATCGCCCCCCAAATCGATTGTAACTTCGATGGCTGTCTGGAATTGATTGAATGGCTTTTCTGATGCTCGATTCTTTGTGGCTTTGCTCGTCCGATTTGGGATTGCTCTCTGGTTCGATCGAAACTGTGAGCTTTCTAAATTTTCTGCTTTGAAAATACTTGAATTAATTTTGTGGGTTTTTCGATTATATTTTCCAGTGATGATCCGGTGTAGAACAGGATTATAGAATCCTTTTAAACTCTCTGATTTCGTGATTGCGTGATGTTTCCCCTTTTTGATTTCTCGATTTGAAAAATGTTTCCTTAATTTTCTCTTGCATGATTGATGACTATGAATATGAACTCGATTTTGGCCTTCAAAACAAAATTTTCCTTTAGAATGTATCTGGAAAATAAAAAAAGAAATCTTGCCAATTATAATGTCTCTGATTTATTCAAATCTGGAAATTGTTTTTCACTGTCCCATACTCCCATTTGAATATGTTGTCCAAAAACACATAGATTGCTTCGGCACTAAATTGATGAATGATGTTTGCCTTGTCTGAAAGTAATTTATGATTTAAACAGCACCATTTCACTTTTGTAATTTGAATTTCTTTCCATGCTTGATGACGAGATTTTCCCTGATTGAATATTGCCATAAAACAATGTTGAGTGATTACTGAAATTCTAGAAATAAATCTTGCCGAGATTGATTGAAGAGAATTTGGGTAAAAAAAAACTTGAAATAGTTGATCAATTTTCTAGCATTGAAATGTTTGCAAATTAACACTTGCCAAATACATTACTGTGCCAATTAAAACAGGTTTAAAAATGAAACCTTTTAAAAAAACTGCATTGATCTCTTCTCAAAAATGACACTGTAAATTTCCTACCAAAACTGATTTACCAGAATTGATTTTCTGCATGATTTTCTTGCTATTATGAAACCATTCTGATTTCATGAAGCAATTAAAAAACTTTTCTAAATACAACACTAGTGAATTGATTTCTGGAATGAGTTGAGCACTTCCCATATTTGTTGCATGCAGTAATCAATGTATTTTCAATATGCTGCGATAATTTATCACTTTGTACTTGAATTTGGCCATGCTGTCATGATGTTAAGGCTTGCTTGCATAACTGTCATCATTGCTGAACCATTTTACCTTGTACTTGCTCATTGTGTCATCCTGCATGTATGTAAAAAACTGCTGTTGAACCATTTGCTTGATCAATATGTCATATGCACCTGCAAACTGTAGCTCCACCATGTTATGAACACTGCATATTCATGTTGTATACAATTTGTGGGCTGTCATGCTTGTGTGATATTCACCACACTTGAGTCACTTGCTGATCCCAATTTTGTGTTTACACCATGTACTTTCATGTTGGCTTGTGCCATTCTTCTTTGTTGTTTGCATTCTGGACTTATGTTGTATTACCTTAGGCTTGAGTAGTTGACATTGAAAAAGGCTTGTTGCACCTTTAGTTGTCCGATCTGTGTATATATGCAGTACCATGTTTTCACTATGGTTTAAACTTGTTACTGAATCATCTACTTGACCTATCCATAATTTTGGCTCAACCATACATGCTTATTGATCTTTAACTTTACTTGACATTGTTCATTCATGTTTGCTCGACCATGTTTGCTTGCCAAAATTTGATGTTGTATTGAACATTTGATTTACCTTGCTGGACCTATCCTTGAACTTGTGTGGGCTGATATGTTGAAGCTTGTGGCACCATGTTTGAATTTTGAGTTGTTTTGTCTTTAGCTCGTCTATTGATGTTTTTCTTTGCTGTTTGACTTTACATTGAGTTGTGTTTGACTTTATTTTCATGTGCACTGAGTCGAGAAGGTCCACGTGGCTACTCCTCAGTTGCACACTAAATTGGCGTGGCAGTGCACGCGTGTATATATATACACGTGTGTATGTGCAGCCATTCAGAAAATTTCCTGTCCCTGTACATATACAAACTGTCTGGACACAGATCAGATCAAGTCATGAAAAATGATGAGAAACACACCAGAAATCTGAGGCAAATAAAATTTTAAAAATAAAATTTATATTTGCATGTATACAGTTTTATTTCTATTGCAGTGTACTGTGTGTGTGTGTTTCATGTGACAGGTAAGCATGAAGATGGCTGGACTGACTGTGACTGGACTGACAGTGAAGTAGGCGGGAGACAGAAGACTGAAGACCGTGTTAGTGCATGAATGTAAAAAATGAAAATGTACATAATTGTATAACTGAGTGAAAGTGTTATAGTGAGGAGCAGTGTATGAATGTATGATGAGAGAATTGTACCGGTATTTGTAATAAACAAATTTGTTTGAAATAAAATATTATTTTATTGTTGTCAAACAAACTTGTCTATTTTATTCAGTTTATGTACAAGTACAAATTCCTGTGAATGTATATGAAATGTGATGTGTTCAAAGTGTAACTGAGTGAATGTATGTGTAGATGCAAAATGTACTGAGTGTGAAAGTTGTAGTGAAGAGATTGTACTGTTTATTTGTAATAAACAAATTGTTTGAAATAAAATATTATTTTATTGTCTCAAACAAAATTTGTTTATCGTATACTGTGTATTTACAAGTACAAATTCTGTGAAGTGATTAAATAGTGGAAATATAAATAATTGTACTATTCGAGTGTTTGAAATATAATATTTAATTTAAATAAAATACTGCAAGAAAATATGAATATCTATACAGTCGTATTCTATTTAAATATAAATATAATATTCCTGTATGTGATGTAGAATAATAGTACGATTTCAAACACATTAATAATAATATTTATTTGGTTGTTATCATCAAACAAAAATCATATAATTGTGTATACAACACCGTTATATACAACAATCTCCCCCTTTTGATGATGACAAACAAATAAAAGATTTTGAGCGCAATAAATGTGTTTGGCAATGAATCTTGAACTCCCCCTATTTATTAGCTCCCCCTACAACATAGAACTCTCCCTACAACAGAAACTCCCCTTATAACTGTGCATGAGTGAAATGAAATGAAAATTGAATGAATTTTCAAAATTAAAAATATTTATAAAATATTCACTCATAAAACAAAATCTAATCCATTCTCCCCCTTTTGTTACCATCAAAAGGATACAGAGTTGAAAATACAGATGAAAAATGACTAAAAATATAATTTCAGCTTAAGAGGAAGAACGGTCATCATAAATCTCAATCAGTCAAACAAAAATCATAATAAACTGAGAACTAGTGTCATATTTCACATTTCAGTTAATGACGGATTTACTATGAAATTTATATAGATGGGGAGAGTTATAAAAATGATTTCCAATTATTTTCAAAGAACTTTATAAAAAAGATCACAAAAAACAGTGATGAATTTGGACTATAATTAATAATTCAACTTAAGTGAGAAAAACGAATAATCTCAAATCCCAATACCTATCAATCAACAAATCATAATACGTCATAAGATTTTAACACATTTCACAAATTAGAAGATGGATTGATAGGCTGGTTTTTATACTCAGAAGAGAATTTCAAATTTATTTCTATTTTTAGCACTTTATTTCCTTTTTTTTATTTAAGAGCACACTGACCACGCATAACCAAAGCTTGGATTTTTAAAAGAGGTTAGAGACACTCTTATATATTAATTATATTTTTATCATTTTCAGCTTTATAAAGAAAAAAAAAACTCCTCGGTATATAAAACCAAATATGGATGATAGAAATGTGGTAGGTACAGAGATGGAGTGTGAAATAAATTTCAAAATTAATTATATTATGAAATATGCTCGACTGTACCAGGATTATTGAAAATTTCAATTATCACTAATTCTGAATACTAATATAGTCCCATTTCTATCACGAATAATTTCACTGTTTATTCAAAAAGATTTTTTTAATTTTAAATTAACTCTCCACATTAATATTAAATCATAACGGATGGCAGAAGGATGATAGGTAATGAAGATGGTCGTGAAATAATTGCCAATTCAAAGATATTATAATAATTGTTCAACCATCATGAAACTCTAAACAAAATCTCCTCTTGTTGTGAAATATACTGCAGTCACAATTCATCACAATTTCAAAATCTGATAACAATTATGATGAATTATAAATACAGCACAAATTGGATATTGATTTCAATTTCTGAATGAATAAAAAATAAATAATTTTAAAATTGAAAATCAATTACAAGATGAATTTATACAGATTTATACAAGGGAAAAAAACGTGTATGGTGTCTATACAAGGTGAAAATTCAAAACAGATGGATGAAAAAGCTGATACCAATTGTAGTCTCCTTTATCGAGGAATTTATTCACACCCTAGATATCTCAGATTAAAGCAGGCAGTTATTTGAAAACAGTATCAGAGCAGCACAGAAAACAATATCATAGCAGACTTGTCAGAGGATGGTCACATAAGATCATTCATGATCCAAGATTAGAACTACCGTTTATTTGAAATCATTTGAGGCATATGAAAAACTCTAGATTCAATGAATCGATCACACCAAATTATTAGTTTCACATTCAAGATATGTGTGTGATTCAGTAAATCAATAATTTCAAATGATTTTAAACAAACAGATATTCAAATCAAATAACCATGACATACCAATAAATTTCAAGACCCAATTTTTTCAAGGAATTTTTCAAAACAATTTCTGACATGCACATGAGTAATTTCAGATCATTTACATTAATCTTAAGAGATATTCATGATCCAGAAAATAAATAAAAAAATATTTGAAATTACTTGAATCAATGTCAAGTTTTGAGATACAATGAATCAGTCACACAAGATTGATAATTTCAAATTTAAGAGGTATGTGAGATTCAGAATATCAAGTATTTCAGATGATTTCAAACAAACAGATTTCAACCATAATAATCATGAATAACGATAAATTTCAAGATGTATCACTGATTCAAGACAATTTAACATATTCAAGTCAATCTGAAAATTTCTGAAATTGTCACTACTGATAAATAATAGAGTGTACTGTAATGAGTATAATATTTTAAGCGTTTCCAAAAATGAATTGGAAGAAACTCAAAACAGTATAAGTGTGAAATTTCATTTATTTTTCAGATCTTCAACAATTTAGAATTTATATTAACAGTGTTCAAGATATGATATGAATGCTTCAGCATTGTTAGAAATTCAGGGATCAAAAAATAAACTTCAACACAATTGTAGAAATATTTACAAATCTGAATTCAAGATCTGGAAATAATTAAAACGTCAGAGTTCTATTCAAATAAAGTGGATTTCTAGAAAAATATGAATTCTACAATTTGAAGTTAATGAAGCCCATAAAGAAACAAAGAAAAATATGGCAGTGATAAATAAATAAAAACTGAAGAAAAATAGAAGGGGTAGAGGAAGGAATAAACACAGAAAATAAAATCAGAGAGAATATACAAAGGTGAGTTTAGAGATCATACCAGAATCCAATGTAAAACAGAATCTATAACTCAACAGTCTTGGCTTAAGGAACTGTGAATGATCACAGAAGTATTGAGCAGCTTGAATTCAAATCTCTTTTGCTTAGCAGTTCCTCAGCCACCTCTGGTACCTAACAGTTTAGAGAATCGAGTGGTCTAACAAAATTTGTAAAACCACTCACAGTTTTGTTCATAGCTTTAGGTACCCAAACTTGTTTATATAACAATCCATCAGAATTTACCAAAGTACCTTTAGGGACCCATATTTGTTTGAAATTAGACGAATTCACTTTACTTCTTCTTGAGGTCCAAGAATGATATAGTGGTTTATTATAAAACAAATTCTTATTTTGTTTATGTTTCAAAAAATCCTTTGAATTGCCAGAGTTTAAAAATTCAAAACAATCTTTTCCAAGATAATTTGAAGTGTCTTTAAAATCATTTGAATTCATCCTATCAAAACGATTGATATTCCAAAAGCCAAGACCAGATTTATTTCCAATAGAAACTTGGTTTTGTAATAGCATATTCAACGATTTTTCCCCATTAGAAAATTTATCCAAAGTTGATTCTAATCGTTGAATTTCGGATTTTAGATCGCTATTTTCTTTTAATAAATTTGAGGAATTATTTATAGCGATCTTCTGTTCAGCATTGAACTGTTTCAAAACCAAATTCTCATTTTCAAGCAATTTAATTTTGGCTTGGGATTCAGAAATTCCAAGTTCAAATCGTTTTTGCTTTTCAGATTCAAATTTCTTGGATTTTTCAATCTCATTTTCAAGTTCTTCTAAAATCAAACTTGATTTCAACAAGTTCTCCTTTTTAGCAATTTTAAATTTGGAATTTATATCTATTTTAAAATTTTCAAATTCTTTTTGCAGAAGGTTATTCAAATTTGATAACTCAGTCTTGTTCTCATTTAAGATCAGAATTTCATTTTCAAATTTTTGAATATTTTTATTGAGATGAACAAGATTGGTTTTCAATTTCAAACAATTTTTGCAAACTGAATTTGAAGAATTTTTAACATATTCTAGTTGTGATTCCAAATTATCAATTTTGCTGGTCAACTCAAAATTCTTAGATTTCAGAGACTTATTTTTCGGTTGGAGTTTATCAACAGATTTCGTTAAATCAAGACACATGTAAACCAAATCTTCATATGAGATATTTTATGTTTCAGCATTTGTTGATTCTCCATCATCTGATTCATCTGAAGTTTCATCTACATGACTTGTTAAGCATAGATCTGAATCTGAGTTGACATTCTGGGGTTTTGAGCTGTTGTCAGATTTTCCATACTTCGTATTGAGAGTATTCCAGATTTCCTGTGCAGATAAACAATGACAGATAAGATTAAACTGTTCAGTACCAAGATAATCAAATATAATTTTCATAGCATGAGTATTGAAAGTAATATCTACACAATCAAATCCATGGATAACAACATTCCAACATTTAATATTAACAGATTTTAAATAAAATTCCATTTTGGATTTCCAATTTGAAAAATCTGTTCCATCGAAAATAGTTGGAGATGAACTGGACTGACTCTCTATCGACCGACAACTAGGAATCACTATTACTCTAGGGTTAATGAAATAACCTGCTCTGATACCAATTGTTGGATCTAGATTAACCCTAGAGGGGGGTGAATAGGGTTTATCACAGTTTTTAATTGAATTAAAAATCAGACGAGATATATAATAATAAACTGATCACAGAATATTGCAGAAACAGAAATGCAGAAAATAAATCACACACAGATATACCCAGCTTCGACAAAACCCTGCCTACTACTGCATTTCTAAAGTTTCTACTAGGTGATAGAACAGATCCCGCATACAAGACCATGTACACTTGCAAACTCTGCTCCTATTCTAACCCTACGCTCAAAACTCTAGACTGGTCGATATCCCCTCGATCAGATTTTCCCGAATTACAACCTTGTAATCCGTAACCCAGATTTTACAGACTCTGAAACTGACAGTCAATACCCTGACTGATTCACACTAGTTTATACAGACACTAGAAAAATATTCAGATGATTTTTACAAAGCAAATAAAACAATACAAATTTAAAACCAAACTCAGAAAACCCTTTAGGAGTTAACATAAAAAAGGTCATCCCCTTTTAATTTTAAAAAGAAGGCTTAGCCCATAAAAATCGGTCGGCCCCCTTTTGAATTGGTTCCACCCTTTTGTTCATTTGATCCCGTTCACTTTTCTTTTGAGGAAAAACAGAAATGGCGGCTGCTCTCTAGGGTTTCAATGGAATCGCCCCCCAAATCGATTGTAAATTCGATGGCTTTCTGGAATTGATTGAATGGCTTTTCTGATGCTCGATTCTTTGTGGCTTTGCTCGTCCGATTTGGGATTGATCTCTGGTTCGATCGAAACTGTGAGCTTTCTAAATTTTCTGCTTTGAAAATACTTGAATTAATTTTGTGGGTTTTTCGATTATATTTTCCAGTGATGATCCGGTGTAGAATAGGATTATAGAATCCTTTTAAACTCTCTGATTTCGTGAGTGACTTGATCTAATTGCGTGATGTTTCCCCTTTTTGATTTCTCGATTTGAAAAATGTTGCCTTGATTTTCTCTTGCGTGATTGATGACTATGAATATGAACTTTATTTTGGCCTTCAAAACAAAATTTCCCTTTTGAATGAATCTGGAAAATGAAAAAAGAAATCTTGCCAATTATAATTTCTCTGATTTATTCAAATCTGGAAATTGTTTTTCACTGTCCCATACTCCCATTTGAATATGTTGTCCAAAAACACATAGATTGCTTCGGCACTAAATTGATGAATGATGTTTGCCTTGTCTGAAAGTAATTTATGATTAAAACAGCACCATTTCACTTTTTTAATTTTAATTTCTTTCCATGCTTGATGACGAGATTTTCCCTGATTGAATATTGCCATAAAACAATGTTGAGTGATTACTGAAATTTTAGAAATAAATCTTGCCGATATTGATTGAAGAGAATTTGGGGAAAAAAAACTTGAAACAGTTGATGAATTTTCTAGCCTTGAAATGTTTGCAAATTAACACTTGCCAAATACGTTACTGTGCCAATTAAAACAGGTTTAAAAATGAAACCTTTTAAAAAAACTGCATTGATCTCTTCTCAAAAATGACACTGTAAATTTCCTACCAAAACTGATTTACCAGAATTGATTTTCTGCATGATTTTCTTGCTATTATGAAACCATTCTGATTTCATGAAGCAATTAAAAAACTTTTCTAAATACAACACTAGTTGTAATGAGTCGGATTTTGCCCGGCCTTAATCGATCGCAAAATCGACCAAAACCGTTCAAATCCCGCCTACGTTAACTTTGGGAATACAATACATCAGAACAACAACAGCAGACTTTTATAACATCAATAATAAATGTTACATCAGAGTACAGAATATCAGAGTAAATTGACTAATAATACAGCGGAAGATAATTTTACATGATTTTATTACATTGCAGCGGAAACATAATAACTAAGGCAACGGAAGACTTCCAATGTTCTGGACACAGCTTTAAGCTTCAATCCAGGATCCTGCTAAAGAGATAAACCTGTAGACAAACTGCTCGACTACCCGTGTGGAAAGAGGGCACCCGAGTTTGCAAAGGTGGAAACAAACAACGGGTCAGTCATGGGACTGGTGTGAGAATTCTTAACTAATTTAACTAATAGTAATAAGGCAAATCCAAGGACCACGCCGCTAACGCGGAACGGGTTTGCTCTAATGGATTTCCGTGCATAAAAGTGTCAAAAACAACTAATAAGTAAATCGTACAACAACGTTATGCTTTTTAGAAAAATGGAATCACCATAAGACCCAGGTCCCATCACACAATGCAACACAAACCAGAGGATAGGGTTTTACCTTATAGTGATTAAACATGCTAAATACGGAAAATACGAGTTTAATATTATTATTAGTATATATCAAAACATTTCAAAGTAAATGTATAAATCCTAGGAAGAATAGTATCCCATACTACTATGCCTCCATACTAGTAATACAATCAAATCCGAATGGGGTCGTATTGGAAATTGGTTTCCATCATGAGTCAAGGCTAGGGAGGAGCTCCTACCGATTCGAGACACTCTAGCTAATGTCTCAGGATCCCCCGCAGTGAACCCTTGGAAAGCTGCAGGGCCGGTCCGCCATACGAGTTGCGGATTAGTTATTCCTGAACACACGTTTCCCAGTCCTATAGGACCTATCATCCGAGGCGCCTCATTCCATCATCCACATAAGTAAAATGTCGGGCCGTGTTAAAGCCCAAACACCACTTCTAGCTAGAAAAAAACGTGCTGCCCTCCCTACGTTCCCTTCTCCCGTTTTAGACTCCGCCGGTGTGCGAGGCTCGCGAAGTCACGCTATACACAAAGCTTTGCCTAAACAGGCTATGCTTTGATCATCCCACAAGGCCTGCTTTTCAACAAAGCCTTGATCATATGCATCTTAGCATGCCACATCGTCACTCCATATCACACTACCAATCCTTTGCCGAAATATATGAACGGGTGTTAAGAAAGAGAATAAATTCTCCGCCACCGAACATTCATACATTCGACAGAAAATCAATAAATACAATATAAAGGAGTACAATGTCAGACACACATTCCATTTATAAACTTATGCTCTGGGTCTGAGCGAAAGCCAAATCCGTACAAATCAACACTACGTCCGGGCAACTCCTACTATTAACCCTATCATGGTAGCGAGCCATTCTAAGGCAACAGTCATCATCGTCCATTCGATGTGAAGATTGACGGTCTTCAATCGCTGTCTTCCAATCTTGGATTTTTAAACGTCGTTTAATTATTTGGAATGAGATAAACTCGGACTTTCCAAATAATCCTCGTATATATATATATATATATATTTAAAATCCTTCATACACATTAATAATTATTTTTATTAACGATTCATTCCTATTTTAATTATTTAAAATGATTAAATTTTTATATAACGACGCCTTAAGTCCATGGGCGACTATGGTGCTGCGTTCAACCAATTTTGATTTTTACATTTCTTAGAATCTAACCGTTGGGTCTTAACGTAGTATATATCGTTGGAAAGATTTTTCCAAGACGGTCCTATCGGTTTCAGTTTCAAGAAAATCCGACGGTCGGATCTTCTTGTATAGTCGTTTAAAAGTACGATTTCAAAACGCGAACTACCATGCCCTATTCGTTTAATTTTAATTATATATATATAATCATTGAATCGTAATAACGTCGTTTGATTAAAACAACGCTCTACACAATTACCGATACTTACTAAATTTTAATTCATTTGAAAATGAAGATAATATTACCGCATCCTAAATTCATTCTTTCCTTATATTGAAAATGTAATTTCCATCTTTTTTATTTACATAAAAATGTAAGTTTAATTCCTATGCAAATTCCTATATTCTTTATTTACATGTAAAACAAAAGTAAATTTTGATACATTCAAAATCCTACTTTTGAATTACATATAAAAACGTAGATTTCAACTTCAATGTACATTCTCATCTTAGTTACATTATAAAAATGTAACTCATATTTGCAGTGAATCCTATTCTAAATTTACATATCAAAATGTAAGTTTTTAATTACAATGCAAACTCTACTTCTAATTCACATTGTAAGAATATGATTTTTAATTACAATGCAAACTCTACTCCCTATTTACATTGTTGCAAACTCTACTCCCTATTTACATTGTAAAAATATGATTTTTAATTACAATGCAAACACTACTTCTAATTCACATTGTAAAAATATGATTTTTAATTTCAATGCAAACACTACTTCTAATTCACATTGTAAAAATATGATTTTTAATTACAATGCAAACTCTACTTCCTATTTACATTGTAAAAAAATGATTTTTAATTACAATGCAAACACTACTTCTAATTTACATTGTAAAAATATGATTTTTAATTACAATGCAAACTCTACTTCTAATTCACATTGTAAAAATATGATTTTTAATTACAATGCAAACACTACTCCCTATTTACATTGTAAAAATATGATTTTTAGATTTCAATGCAAACACTACTTCTGATTCACATTGTAAAAATATGATTTTTAATTACAATGCAAACACTACTTCTAATTCACATTATAAAAATATGATTTTTAATTACAATGAAATTGCATCCTTTAATTGCATAGAAAAATGTAGTTTTGTCATACGGTATACTTTCCTATAGACATTACATATAAAAATGTAATATTTAACACACAATGTAAATTCATGTTTTAATTACTTATAAAAATGTAAATTTTATCCTACTGTGTAATTCCCTGTATACTGTACATATAAAAATGTAGATTTTAACATACGATGAAATTTCCATGTTAATTACAAAGGAAAATGTAATTTTTAACATACGTCATTAATTTACTTTATAATTTACATATAAAAATGTAAATTTTGACATACGATGGAATTCACTTGTTAATTACAAAGAAAAATGTAATTTTTGATCTATAGTATAATTTCCTATATAATTTACATATAAAAATGTAAATTTTAACATACGATGGAATTCATATGTTAATTACAAAGAAAAATGTAATTTTTTATCTACAGTACAATTTCCTATATAATTTACATATAAAAATGTAAATTTTAACATACGATGGAATTCATATGTTAATTACAAAGAAAAATGTAATTTTTGATCTATAGTATAATTTCCTATATAATTTACATATAAAAATGTAAATTTTAACATACGATGGAATTCATATGTTAATTACAAAGAAAAATGTAATTTTTGATCTATAGTATAATTTCCTATATAATTTACATATAAAAATGTAAATTTTAACATACGATGGAATTCATATGTTAATTACAAAGAAAAATGTAATTTTTGATCTACAGTATAATTTCCTATATAATTTACATATAAAAATGTAAATTTTAACATACGATGGAATTCATATGTTAATTACAAAGAAAAATGTAATTTTTAACATACGACATTAATTTGCATCTAAACAACATAAAAAAAATTGTCATTTTTATTTTACCGTTCTAATTTACATCTAAACATATAAAAATGATGTAAATTTCATACGAGGCAAATCTCTATTTTAATTACATTACAAATAATGTAGACTTTACATATGGTGAAATTCCTATACATTTACACTAATAAAAATGTAAACTTTTCATGCGGTGAATATTCTATATATTTACATTAATAAAAATGTAGACTTTTCATACAGTGAATATTCTGTATATTTACATCTAAAAATGTCATTTATACTTTATCGTTCATATTTACATTGAATTAACATATAAAAATGTCAAGGTTCAATTCCAATGCATTAACATAACGGTTCAACTTCAACATCATAACATAACACAAAATATAAGGTTCGACTTTGTGTGATAACATTCATGTGATGAATACATATAGATTTATAATTATCTATCATAGCAACATAGCAACATCATCAATCATATCTAAACAAAATAGATCTGCAGATTAACCATGGGATTACTGCGTCACAACAAAGTAATTATTAAATTAATTAATTTAAATGAGGAAATTTCACATCTAACACTTAACATTTCAGATCTAATATCATAACATCGCAACAATTCAGATCTGCAACTTATATTAACATCTATCATCGATCCATTTATTTTTTATTCTCAACTTCTCATAACGCAAGAATAACAATTAAATTAATTAAATTTATTTAAAAATAAATTCTCACCTAGCTCGGATTTGAAAGGATGGTTCGGATTCAATCAGATCTCGTGTTCAAAGTCACGGCAGTTACGGATCTGAAAGATTTCAATTCGAAGTTCATACAAATAAACCAGAACTGACTTTTAACAACTGTCGCTGTAACGCTTAAAAGCGTCGCAAAAACTGAAATATTCATACCTTAAATTTTCAGAAATTTTCAAAACTTTGAATCCAGATTTCGGGAGCTGTAGTCGATGGTTTTGCGAACGGTTTGCGGGAGATTGGAGAGCTACAAGAGGCGCATCCACGCCGGGAACCTAGGGGGTGCGGCGGCCTGTGCTGGTGGCGGCGGGTCCATGAAGTCAGCGGGTTTGGGGAGGTGATTTGAGAGCCACGGGCAACGGTTTGATGTGAAACTTGTCAAGAATCGAAGAGATTGAGGAGAGCTACAAAAAGTTTAACTACGGCTGAGCCTAAAAGTGAGTGGATTTATGGGAAAATTGAGTGGAAGTTTTAAAGGGGGGGAGGCTATGGGTTCGGCTGAACGAAGAAGAAGAAGTACGGTCTGTATATATATACTAGTATTTTCCACGTATTTCTATTTTATTTAATTTATTTAATTCCGAAAAATACGATTTTTTCGTTCGAACTCCAATTCGCGCTCAAAGACTGTCGAACAATAGGTTTTGACGCCTTCTGAACGCAATGGCGCTATTGCCGAGGTCTAATTCTGAAGTTAAAAGCATGTTTCTTTTATTTTCAAATTAATTCTTTTATTTTTAAATTCGAACGTACTTTCTAATTTTACTGGGGTCACAAACGAAGTCAGAAAAATCCGAAAAAATTATTTTTGGCTATTTTTTGACGATACGAACCCAACAAAATTATTTTCGTCGAATTCTGAGACTGTTTGAAAAATGGCTATTTTTAAGGCGTTTAAATTTAACTGAAATAGTCAAAACATATTTTCTTTTCCCACGCTCACATATTAATTCAAAAAATTCTGAAAATTGAAACCTAGCAATAATTTGACATTCGGGTTCCAACAAAAGTGGTTTCGTCGAAAACAGAGGTCGTTTGAAAAATGACTATTTTTAAGGCCAATATATTTAATATTAAAATTACATTTTTAAACAAATAATTTTCGAAACTCGAAATATATAAGTGTTTACTGTTTTTCAATGCAGAAATGTCATTCCGAACTCAAAGGAAGTGGTTTCGAGTCGAAATTCCTTCATATGTGAAAAGTAGCCTTTCGGGCCATATATAATATATATATAAATTCTACAGCGACCTTTCTAAAAATTGAATTGGCCATAACTTTTGATTTCCGCTATGAAATTTCAATTTTTCGGATTCGTTGGAAAGATATTTTTAAATAGATTCTAATGTTTTTGGTTTCACTAAAATCCGTTAAATTTTGCATCCTGCATGGTCAGTCAAAGTTCAAGTTTGACTTTTCAAACTACCGCGCTATTTCTAACTCTTTTTACGATTAAAATTAAATTATTCATTCTAACTTCGATTTGAATCACTTTCAATCATTTTTATTTTAAATAAATTATTTTAAATATCGAAAACTCATTAAAATCACTTAAAATAAAATTTTAAATTAGCCCCAAAAATCAGGGTTGTTACAGTCTCCCCCACTTAAAAACTTTTCGTCCTCGAAAAGGAACGAAGCTAAAAGTTGATTAATTAACTAACTAATTATATATATATATTTTTTCTCCATTGGTTTAACTAATATTATTAGTTGATTAACTTTCAAATATATAACTTTTTATATTTTCAAAATCATATTTTCCAAAATAGATTATAATTAATCACAAATACGTATATTATAGGCTTGCTACTCTCAACTCATTCTAGGGCATTACTAACCCCATCTCTAATGAGTTTTCTCATTCTAGGATACTGCTGATCCTATCTCTAATGAGTATTCTTATTGGATATTACTAATCCAATCTCTGATGAGTCTTTTGTTCAGTTCTAATGAGTTGTACCCCAAAGATTTGAGCTAACCAAAGCTCTGATACCAACTGTAACGAGTCGGATTTTGCCCGGCCTTAATCGATCGTAAAATCGACCAAAACCGTTCAAATCCCGCCTACGTTAACTTTGGGAATACAATACATCAGAACAACAACAGCAGACTTTTATAACATCAATAATAAATGTTACATCAGAGTACAGAATATCAGAGTATATTGACTAATAATACAGCGGAAGATAATTTTACATGATTTTAATACATTCCAGCGGAAACAAAATAACTAAGGCAGCGGAAGACTTCCAATGTTCTGGACACAACTTTAAGCTTCAATCCAGGATCCTGCTAAAGAGATCAACCTGTAGATAAACTGCTCGACTGCCCGTGTGGAAAGAGGGCACCCGAGTTTGCAAAGGTGGAAACAAACAACGGGTCAGTCATGGGACTGGTGTGAGAATTCTTAACTAATTTAACTAATAGTAATAAGGCAAATCCAAGGACCACGCCGCTAACGCGGAACGGGTTTGCTCTAATGGATTGCCATGCATAAAAGTGTCAAAAACAACTAATAAGTAAATTGTACAACAACGTTATGCTTTTTAGAAAAATGGAATCACCATAAGACCCAGGTCCCATCACACAATGCAACACAAACCAGAGGATAGGGTTTTACCTTATAGTAATTAAACATGCTAAATACGGAAAATACGAGTTTAATATTATTATTAGTATATATCAAAACATTTCAAAGTAAATGTATAAATCCTAGGAAGAATAGTATCTCATACTACTATGCCTCCATACTAGTAATACAATCAAATCCGAATGGTGTCGTATTGGAAATTGGTTTCCATCATGAGTCAAGGCTAGGGAGGAGCTCCTACCGATTCGAGACACTCTAGCTAATGTCTCAGGATCCCCCGCAGTGAACCCTTGGAAAGCTGCAGGACCGGTCCGCCATACGAGTTGCGAATTAGTTATTCCTGAACACACGTTTCCCAGTCCTATAGGACCTATCATCCGAGGCGTCTCATTCTATCATCCACATAAGTAAAATGTCGGGTCGTGTTAAAGCCCAAACACCACTTCTAGCTAGAAAGAAATGTGCTGCTCTCCCTGCGTTACCTTCTCCCGTTTTAGACTACGCCGGTGTGCGAGGCTCGCGAAGTCACGCTATACACAAAGCTATGCCTAAACAGGCTATGCTTTGATCATCCCATAAGGTCTGCTTTTCAACAAAGCCTTGATCATATGCATCTTAGCATGCCACATCGTCACTCCATATCACACTACCAATCCTTTGCCGAAATATATGAACGGGTGTTAAGCAAGAGAATAAATTCTCCGCCATAAAACATTCATACATTCGACAGAAAATCAATAAATACAATATAAAGGAGTACAATGTCAGACACACATTCCATTTATAAACTTATGCTCTGGGTCTGAGCGAAAGCCAAATCAATACAAATCAACACTACGTCCGGGCAACTCCTACTATTAACTCTATCATGGTAGCGAGCCATTCTAAGGCAACAGTCATCATCGTCCATTCGATGTGAAGATTGACGGTCTTCAATCGCTGTCTTCCAATCTTGGATTTTTAAACGTCGTTTAATTATTTGGAATGAGATAAAATCGGACTTTCCAAATAATCCTCGTATATATATATATATATATATATATATATATATTTAAAATCCTTCTTACACATTAATAATTATTTTTATTAACGATTCGTTCCTATTTTAATTATTTAAAATAATTAAATTTTTATATAACGACGCCTTAAGTCCATGGGCGACTATGGCGCTGCATTCAACCAATTTTGATTTTTAAATTTCTTAGAATCTAACCGTTGGGTCTTAACGTAGTATATATTGTTGGAAAGATTTTTCCAAGACGGTCCTATCGGTTTCAGTTTCAAGAAAATCCGACGGTCGGATCTTCTTGTATAGTCGTTTAAAAGTACGATTTCAAAACGCGAACTACCACGCCCTATTCGTTTAATTTTAATTATATATATATATAATCATTGAATCGTAATAACGTCGTTTGATTAAAACAACGCTCTACACAATTATCGATACTTACTAAATTTTAATTCATTTGAAAATGAAGATAATATTACCGCATCCTAAATTCATTCTTTCCTTATATTGAAAATGTAATTTCCATCTTTTTTATTTACATAAAAATGTAAGTTTAATTCCTATGCAAATTCCTATATTCTTTATTTACATGTAAAACAAATGTAAATTTTGATACATTCAAAATCCTACTTTTGAATTACATATAAAAACGTGGATTTCAACTTTAATGTACATTCTCATCTTAGTTACATTATAAAAATGTAACTCATATTTGCAGTGAATCCTATTCTAAATTTACATATCAAAATGTAAGTTTTTAATTACAATGCAAACTCTACTTCTAATTCACATTGTAAGAATATGATTTTTAATTACAATGCAAACTCTACTCCCTATTTACATTGTAAAAATATTAATTACAATGCAAACTCTACTCCCTATTTACATTGTAAAAATATGATTTTTAATTATAATGCAAACACTACTTCTAATTCACATTGTAAAAATATGATTTTTAATTTCAATGCAAACACAACTTCTAATTCACATTGTAAAAATATGATTTTTAATTACAATGCAAACTCTACTTCCTATTTACATTGTAAAAATATGATTTTTAATTACAATGCAAACACTACTTCTAATTTACATTGTAAAAATATGATTTTTAATTACAATGCAAAATCTACTTCTAATTCACATTGTAAAAATATGATTTTTAATTACAATGCAAACTCTACTTCTAATTCACATTGTAAAAATATGATTTTTAATTACAATGCAAACACTACTCCCTATTTACATTGTAAAAATATGATTTTTAAATTTCAATGCAAACACTACTTCTAATTCACATTGTAAAAATATGATTTTTAATTACAATGCAAACACTACTTCTAATTCACATTGTAAAAATATGATTTTTAATTACAATGTAAAAATATGATTTTTAATTACAATGCAAACACTACTTCTAATTCACATTGTAAAAATATGATTTTTAATTACAATGCAAACTCTACTTCTAATTCACATTGTAAAAATATGATTTTTAATTACAATGCAAACTCTACTTCTAATTTACATTGTAAAAATATGATTTCCAATTACAATGCACTTTTCTACATCTAAATTACATATAAAATAAATAAATTTTATTTCTAATGTTCATTCTCATTTTATGTTACATATATATATATATATATATATATATATATATATATATATATATATATATATATATATATAAGAAAAATGCAAATTCTATCACACAATGAAATTGCATCCTTTAATTGCATAGAAAAATGTAGTTTTGTCATACGGTATACTTTCCTATAGACAATACATATAAAAATGTAATATTTAACACACAATGTAAATTCATGTTTTAATTACATATAAAAATGTAAATTTTATCCTACGGTGTAATTCCCTATATAATGTACATATAAAAATGTAGATTTTAACATACGATGAAATTTCCATGTTAATTACAAAGGAAAATGTAATTTTTAACATACGGCATTAATTCACTTTATAATTTACATATAAAAATGTAAATTTTGACATACGATGGAATTCACTTGTTAATTACAAAGAAAAATGTAATTTTTGATCTACAGTATAATTTCCTATATAATTTACATATAAAAATGTAAATTTTAACATACGATGGAATTCATATGTTAATTACAAAGAAAAATGTAATTTTTGATCTACAGTACAATTTCCTATATAATTTACATATAAAAATGTAAATTTTAACATACGATGGAATTCATTTGTTAATTACAAAGAAAAATGTAATTTTTGATCTATAGTATAATTTCCTATATAATTTACATATAAAAATGTAAATTTTAACATACGATGGAATTCATATGTTAATTACAAAGAAAAATGTAATTTTTGATCTATAGTATAATTTCCTATATAATTTACATATAAAAATGTAAATTTTAACATACGATGGAATTCATATGTTAATTACAAAGAAAAATGTAATTTTTGATCTACAATATAATTTCCTATATAATTTACATATAAAAATGTAAATTTTAACATACGATGGAATTCATATGTTAATTAAAAAGAAAAATATAATTTTTGATCTACAGTATAATTTCTTATATAATTTACATATAAAAATGTAAATTTTAACATACGATGGAATTCATATGTTAATTACAAAGAAAAATGTAATTTTTAACATACGACATTAATTTGCATCTAAACAACATAAAAAAATTTGTCATTTTTATTTTACCGTTCTAATTTACATCTAAACATATAAAAAAGATGTAAATTTCATACGAGGCAAATCTCTATTTTAATTACATTAAAAATAATGTAGACTTTACATATGGTGAAATTCCTATACATTTACATTAATAAAAATGTAAACTTTTCATGCGGTGAATATTCTATATATTTACATTAATAAAAATGTAGACTTTTCATACAGTGAATATTCTGTATATTTACATCTAAAAATGTCATTTATACTTTATCGTTCATATTTACATTGAATTAACATATAAAAATGTCAAGGTTCAATTCCAATGCATTAACATAACGGTTCAACTTCAACATCATAACATAACACAAAATATAAGGTTCGACTTTGTGTCATAACATTCATGTGATGAATAGATATAGATTTATAATTATCTATCACAGCAACATAGCAACATCATCAATCATATCTAAACAAAATAGATCTGCAGATTAACCATGGGATTACTACGTCACAACAAAGTAATTATTAAATTAATTAATTTAAATGAGGAAATTTCACATCTAACACTTAACATTTCAGATCTAATATCATAACATCGCAACAATTCAGATCTGCAACTTATATTAACATCTATCATCGATCCATTTATTTTTGATTCTCAACTTCTCATAACGCAAGAATAACAATTAAATTAATTAAATTTATTTAAAAATAAATTCTCACCTAGCTCGGATTTGAAAGGATGGTTCAGATTCAATCAGATCTCGTGTTCAAAGTCATGGCAGTTACGGATATGAAAGATTTCAATTCGAAGTTCATACAAATAAACCAGAACTGACTTTTAACAACTGTCGCTGTAACGCTTAAAAGCGTCGCAAAATCTGAAATATTCATACCTTAAATTTTCAGAAATGTTCAAAACTTTGAATCCAGATTTCGGGAGCTGTAGTCGATGGTTTTTCGAACGGTTTGCGGGAGATTGGAGAGCTACGAGAGGCGCATCCACGCCGGGAACCTAGGGGGGTGCGGCGGCCTGTGCTGGTGGCGGCGGGTCCATGAAGTCGGCGGGTTTGGGGAGGTGATTCGAGAGCCACGGGCAACGGTTTGATGTGAAACTTGTCTAGAATCGAAGAGATTGAGGAGAGCTACAAAAAGTTTAACTACGGCTGAGCCTAAAAGTGAGTGGATTGATGGGAAAATGGAGAGGAAGTTTTAAAGGGGGGGGGGGCGCCTATGGGTTCGGCTGAACGAAGAAGAAGAAGTACGGCCCGTATATATATACTAGTATTTTCCACGTATTTCTATTTTATTTAATTTATTTAATTCCGGAAAATAGGGTTTTTTCGTTCGAACTCCAATTCGCGCTCAACGACTGTCGAACAATAGGTTTTGACGCCTTCTGAACGCAATGGCGCTATTGCCGAGGTCTAATTCTGAAGTTAAAAGCATGTTTCTTTTATTTTCAAATTAATTCTTTTATATTTAAATTCGAACGTACTTTCTAATTTTACTGGGGTCACAAACGAAGTCAGAAAAATCCGAAAAAATTATTTTTGGCTATTTTTTGACGATACGAACCCAACAAAATTATTTTCGTCGAATTCAGAGATTGTTTGAAAAATGGCTATTTTTAAGGCGTTTAAATTTAACTGAAATAGTCAAAACACATTTTCTTTTTCCACGCTCACATATTAATTCGAAAAATTCTGAAAATTGAAACCTAGCAATAATTTGACATTCTGGTTCCAACAAAAGCGATTTCGTCGAAAACAGAGGTCGTTTGAAAAATGACTATTTTTAAGGCCAATATATTTAATATTAAAAATACATTTTTAAACAAATAATTTTCGAAACTCGAAATATATAAGTATTTACTGTTTTTCGATGCAGAAACATCATTCCGAACTCAAAGGAAGTGGTTTCGAGTCGAAATTCCTTCATATGTGAAAAGTAGCCTTTTGGGCCATATATAATATATATATATATATAAATTCTACAGCGACCTTTCTAAAAATTGAATTGGCCATAACTTTTGATTTCCGCTATGAAATTTCAATTTTTTGGATTTGTTGGAAAGATATTTTTAAATAGATTCTAATGTTTTTGGTTTCACTAAAATCCGTTAAATTTTGCATCCTGCATGGTCAGTCAAAGTTCAAGTTTGACTTTTCAAACTACCGCGCTATTTCTAACTCTTTTTACGATTAAAATTAAAATTTTCATTCTAACTTCAATTTGAATCACTTTCAATCATTTTTATTTTAAATAAATTAGTTTAAATATCGAAAACTCATTAAAATCACTTAAAATAAAATTTTAAATTGGCCCCAAAAATCAGGGTTGTTACACTAGTGAATTGATTTCTGGAATGAGTTGAGCACTTCCCATATTTGTTGCATGCAGTAATCAATGTATTTTCAATATGCTGCGATAATTTATCACTTTGTACTTGAATTTGGCCATGTTGTCATGATGTTAAGGCTTGCTTGCATAACTGTCATCATTGCTGAACCATTTTACCTTGTACTTGCTCATTGTGTCATCCTGCATGTATGTAAAAAACTGCTGTTGAACCATTTGCTTGATCAATATGTCATATGCACCTGCAAACTGTAGCTCCACCATGTTATGAACACTGCATATTCATGTTGTATACAATTTGTGGGCTGTCATGCTTGTGTGATATTCACCACACTTGAGTCACTTGCTGATCCCAATTTTGTGTTTGCACCATGTACTTTCATGTTGGCTTGTGCCATTCTTCTTTGTTGTTTGCATTCTGGACTTATGTTGTATTACCTTAGGCTTGAGTAGTTGACATTGAAAAAGGCTTGTTGCACCTTTAGTTGTCCGATCTGTGTATATATGCAGTACCATGTTTTCACTATGGTTTGAACTTGTTACTGAATCACCTACTTGACCTATCCATAATTTTGGCTCAACCATACATGCTTGTTGATCTTTAACTTTACTTGACATTGTTCATTCATGTTTGCTCGACCATGTTTGCTTGCCAAAATTTGATGTTGTATTGAACATTTGATTTACCTTGCTGGACCTATCCTTGAACTTGTGTGGGCTGATATGTTGAAGCTTGTGGCACCATGTTTGAATTTTGAGTTGTTTTGTCTTTAGCTCGTCTATTGATGTTTTTCTTTGCTGTTTGACTTTACATTGAGTTGTGTTTGACTTTATTTTCATGTGCACTGAGTCGAGAAGGTCCACGTGGCTACTCCTCAGTTGCACACTAAATTGGCGTGGCAGTGCACGCGTGTATATATATACACGTGTGTATGTGCAGCCATTCAGAAAATTTCCTGTCCCTGTACATATATAAACTGTCTGGACACAGATCAGATCAAGTCATGAAAAATGATGAGAAACACACCAGAAATCTGAGGCAAATAAAATTTTAAAAATAAAATTTATATTTGCATGTATACGGTTTTATTTCTATTGCAGTGTACTGTGTGTGTGTTTCATGTGACAGGTAAGCATGAAGATGGCTGGACTGACTGTGACTGGACTGACAGTGAAGTAGGCGGGAGACAGAAGACTGAAGACCGTGTTAGTGCATGAATGTAAAAAATGAAAATGTACATAATTGTATAACTGAGTGACAGTGTTATAGTGAGGAGCAGTGTATGAATGTATGATGAGAGAATTGTACTGGTATTTGTAATAAACAAATTTGTTTGAATAAAATATTATTTTATTGTTGTCAAACAAACTTGTCTATTTTATTCAGTTTATGTACAAGTACAAATTCCTGTGAATGTATATGAAATGTGATGTGTTCAAAGTGTAACTGAGTGAATGTATGTGTAGATGCAAAATGTACTGAGTGTGAAAGTTGTAGTGAAGAGATTGTACTGTTTATTTGTAATAAACAAATTGTTTGAAATAAAATATTATTTTATTGTCTCAAACAAAATTTGTTTATCGTATACTGTGTATTTACAAGTACAAATTCTGTGAAGTGATTAAATAGTGGAGTTGTAAATAATTGTACTGTTCGAGTGTTTGAAATATAATATTTAATTTAAATAAAATACTGTAAGAAAATATGAATATCTATACAGTCGTATTCTATTTAAATATAAATATAATATTCCTGTATGTGATGTAGAATAACAATACGATTTCAAACACATTAATAATAATATTTATTTGGTTGTTATCATCAAACAAAAATCATATAATTGTGTATACAACACCGTTATATACAACAGAGCTGGTGACAGTAACCCTCCTTGTCACCATGACCACTCTACCATACCAGTCCCCAACGTGATGGAGGAAAACACTACTATAATCTCTTCTAACATAGTCCCGATCGGGGATAATGCCGAATTCCATACGGGTACCACCCGCCTGAGCGCATTACTCCCTATAGGAATAGGTATGGTTCATTCCAATAATCGGAAGACCCCAGTTGCAGCTGAACCAGAACCTAAGGCTAGGATTCACCCTCACTCTCACCTTCACTCAACTCTCGGAGGTCAAGCCCAACCAACCGCTCCCCTTCCGAGCATGCTTTCGGTGTACCCTAACACTGGAATTCTCACCAATGTCCCTAGCACAGAATTGGACTCATGGCAACAACTCCTCGGAGATGGAAGCCAGCTTGCAAGTATTATCAGACGCATTACCCGTGGCATGTCTTCTCAACATGATATGGATGGCATCCATCGTAGTCCATTCACCAGAGAAATCAGAAACTCCCGAAATCCTCCAAACTTCAAACTTCCAGTCATGGAGCCCTATAACGGCCGGACAGACCCGACCATCCATCTCATGTGATACATGCTTCACATGGAAGTACTATCTGCGTCGACCAACGTCATGGCCAAGTGCTTCCCCCTCTTCCTCACTAACATAGCTGGCATGTGGTTTCGGCAGTTTACAACTGAGTCGATCAACAGCTGCAACATGTTGGTCACTCGCTTCATCGAGTAATTCGGAGTCCACTTCGCTTGACCAAAGAGTGTCATGTTCCTAACCTCTATCAAGCAACGATCGGGCGAGACCCTCAAGTCCTTCTTAAACAGATTCAACGCAGCTGTAGCATCAGTCGATGGACCCGAGCCATCGATGGTGCTCATGGCCTCCATTGAAGGTGTCCAGAACCGATCAGAATTTAGGATCATTTTAACCAGAGATCCTCCCAAAGACATCGAAGACTTATATGACGAAGCCGATAGGTTCCTCCAACAAGAAGATGCCAACATTGAGATGGAAATTCTCGAGGTGCTCGCCACCAAGGACGGAGGTCCATCCAACACCAATGGCCAGAACAAGGGCAAAGAAAAAGCCTCGGAAAAGAACGATCGCAATGTATGACTCCGGAGGGAGAACAAGTATGATCAATACACTGAGCTCAACTCCTTTCTACCCTATATATACATCTTGACGTATGAGGATCTCTACCCTTCCCAAAACCTCCTCGAAGGGAGCCGACCCAAAAAGAACTCGACTCTGGAAAGCACTGCATGTACCACAACATGGCAGGTCATAGCACCAGTGAATGCAAACACTTGCGCGATCTTATCGAGGATAAGGTCAGGCGTGGAGAACTACCCGAGTACGTCAAGAAACCTGCACATGCCATGCCGCCACAATCTTCTACTCAAGCTCCTCAGGCCGGTCCTCGAGCTCCTAGAAATGGAAAGGACTCTGAACCTAGTAATCGCAACATCATCATCAATTAATAAGATTTAGATTTTAATTCTTTTAAGAAATGTATTTTCAATAATATGGGTATGTTGAAGTACACACGTATGGGGTTAGGATTTAGCTCCTAGGCGTGCTTTGGATTCAGTTATTACCCACTTAGAATTTATTTATTTTCCCTTCTAATAGCTCTTTACCAACAATAAACTTTCTTTTTCGAACATGGACTATGTTTGAATGATTTAAACCGAGCATGATTAATGCTCCCCACCCCCCCACCCCCCCAAATATGGTTAGTGCTAAGCCACCAATTTTAAGGCACGGTCGATGTCTGCCACCTTATCTAGACCAACTTCACAAGCCGAGTATGGTTAATACTCGCCACCTCCATAAGCCGAGTATGGTTAATACTCGCAACCTCCATAAGCCGAGTATGGTTTATACTCGCCACCTCTACAAAACGAACATAGTTCATCCCTCAGACTATATTGTCTTACCAAAGGAATTCATCAACCTAAATCAATGTTCGCACTCCTGTTCTCTACTGATATTATCAGCTCGGGAGGATCGATTTCTCCTCCGACATCCATAAGAACTCGGCCTTAATACAGTCCTTAATGGTTGTCGGTTTTCCGGCCTTAATACGATTTGCACCGATTGTCGGACTTTTGGCCTTAATACAACCATCAGGATCGTCGGATTTCTGGCCTTAATACGGTTCGCCGTAACCATAAACTATCTGGACATTGAGCTCCGATACAACATCCAGAACACACCTTCCCTTATTTAGAAAGATGTATTCTAGGGGGCAAAGTGTTGACCAACTTTTTGGAAAAAGCTGTCACGGTTCAACGGATCGAAGCCCAATGTCAAAAAGGCTCGCCATCCCATGCCAACTGACTCTACCAAATGACCTTCAATTTCGGAAGGTCCAAGCAAAGCTTGGCCCAATTACCTTCAAACAGCGAGGTTTCTCCATCTCGTGTAACTAGTCTTCCAACTAACCGAGTCGAGCTCCCCTCAAAACTTAGACCAACTAGATTTACTTGGAAATATCCAAATATCTCATTTAATCTCCAGAGAAGCCTGATTCTCAAGGCAATTAAAGCGGTTAAAGCGCTCCCTGCCAAAGTTCTACTTTGGTTATACCATAGTTCAAGTGTCACGCAAGCCGCGATTCTTGAGAGAACTATTACTCAGCAGTAGACCGTGTCCCACCGCCACGACTATTCCACCGGATCGAGCTCCACGTGTCCAAGCTCCGCAAAAGAGGCAAGCCATGTAGCATCTAGCTCAGCCCACTTTCTTTAACTATAAATACCCCATTTCTAAAAATGGAAAGGCATATTGAATTCTCCACTTCCAACCCACGCTCGGTATACTGGAAATTTTCCAACCATGCACTTCAAATATTACGAAGATATTGTGATCTTTCTTCTCTTCTACCAAGAAAAAATCAATTGTACTTTGTAATCCTAAAAAATCAGTACATATAAAGTGGACGTAGGCACCGATTTTGCCGAACCACTATAAAAATCATGTGTGTGTCCCCTATTTTTACTTACTTTACCATACTCTGTGATTGTTATTCATGTGTTCCAAGCATGATTGGGGGTTGATTATCACATATGACCAACTTTTAACGTCAACAATACTAGTTTCCAATAAGTGGAAATTATAGAGCATAAAACTAAAATTAAACAACACAAAAGGTATGGCTTATATTAAAAGGTTGTTAGACTAAAAACATAATTGAGATTAGGATAGGGTTTTCTAATTGTTTGATATAATTATACCTTTCGTTAAGACGAGTATGTAGCATACTTGATGCACATGCATTCAAAAAGGATAGGCATAAAAGGCAATCATAACTACACACACATGTGTGTGTTATAATGTATAACATACTTGTTACAAATTTAGTAAATACACTATCACGATAAATAAAATTGTTGATGTGGAATACTTAAAAAATAACAACTAATATTATAACTTAAAAATAAGGACAAATTGACACTATTAATCCAAAGTTTTACGTGTCTTCCCATATTAATCCAAAATTTGAGTTATTTTTTGATAATCACAAGTATTTGGGGTCCCTTCCCATATTGATCTCGTTCACCTGGTAACATGTTTAGCCAGTTTAAGCTTTTTACTTTCCCAAATCTATCGTGGTATCTTCAATAGTTCGATTTACTCTTCTACATTTTCCTTTTACTTCACACGAATAACTAACTGGATACCCCTTCCTACTCATGCTTTCAACTGTAATTCAAATTATCTTTACTTCTTAAAAAAACTGTAGTGAACCTTAAAAAGATTTCTCCTCTAAATCACGAGCGTTAGGTTGATCAGCAATTATCTGAACGAAGGGTTGCTTGCGAAGTTATGGAGGAGCCTTGGTGGTCTCACAGTTTGGACGCGGTCGGATTCTGGTTTAGTTTGGGTGAGGATGCGAAGTTGAAAGTGTCGAATTTCAAGTTAGGATCTATGGTGGTAACTCTGGGTAGTTGAAGGGTGACGGTTGACGAAATTTGCGATTGTTGCGGGTGTTGATGTTGTTTGTGTATGGAATTTGACGACAGTATGGTGGTGGAGGCCAGAAGGACGAATGGTGGTGGAGGGTTCGAGTACATTTGTGGTGGCTATGATGCTTGTTATAGTGAACTTGGGGTAGTAGTCGGGTCTACGGTGACGATGGTATGTTTGGTTTTCATTGCACTTGAATGGCTATGGCAGAAGCAGCTGATCGATGAAGGAGGGTTGCGTTTGATTGCAGGTAGCTTGGCAGTAGTTGTTCAGTAGGTGAGTGGATAGAAGATAGTGAGGTTGTGGTTTGATAATTGCGAAAGGTGTTGCTAAGCTATCTAAAAGAAGGTGATTGCGGGCAGTTGTTCTTATTTGTTGAAGAAGATGATTTGGGTAGTGACATTACAACAAAAAAGGCTTTTAACAGCGTTTAAAAAACGCTGATAAAAGATATAACAGCGTTAGTATAACCGTTGTTTAACGATATGCGGTCGTTGATGCACAATCTATAACAGCTAGTTATAAATGCTGTTAAAAGTGGGATTCTACAACATTCAATTTTTGCTGTTAACTGGTCTGTTTACAGCGTTTCGATTTTGTTGTTTTTAATACACAGCAACATTTACAATTTGCTGTTAAAAACTATACTGGATAATGTTTCGCATTTTCATCAGTGTTTATGGATAATATCATCAGCGTTTATTTATGCTGTTTAAAGTTTTTTCATTTGTTTTATCAGCTTTGTATAACCGCTGTTATTTGTTTTTCATCAGCATTCTTGAACCACTGCTAATTGTTTTTCATCAGCATTCTTGAACCGCTGTTACTTGTTTTTCATCAGCATTTTTTAAACGCTGTAATATCTTGTATGCCTTAATTATTGGGCAGCGTGTTTTAAACGTTGTTGTCTATATATTCTTTTTACAACACGTCTGCATGCTGTGACCGTACACTATTCAAATATATAATGTAAGCTGTATTCAATTATATTTTAATTCGATAATATGCAGAACACATACGAATCAAACTAAAAACTATATTATAAAAGCATAAATTTTAATCATTTCCATAAAATTAGTTAAACACAAGTAAATGAGCAAAGTTTACATCGATATACATAAACCATCTTCAAACAACATTCAACAAAGATACATGTCCTAAAAAGTAAGGTCGCATCAAATATTATATTAGTGACAAAACGTACAACCAAATACTTTTCACATACTAACCATGCCAAAATAAGCCCCAAAAGCCTTCAACTACCTATAAAGATGGAAATTAAAAATTAGTGAATACAAATTTAAAACAACATATCCAACTAACGAATACAAATGGAGATAGTTGTTTGCAGAGTTGGAAAACTGACTATTTTAAGTAATATGCATTTGCGATACACACTGCACTAACTATTGATCATATTTGGCCATAACCATGTTATGTCCAGTGCACATGTATGATGTAAAGGTTTGCAATTGCATATATTCATGTGATGTGCCCATGAATGTACTCCCAGTCTCAGTGATTGATCAGATCTGGTGTAGATATAATGGACATGGTGCGAATCAGTTATAAGTATAAGATTCAATAATACAAGCAAAATCCAAAACTTTATTTTCTCACTTAGTTACAAGGCCATGTAAAACAATGAGAGAATCATGAGTTTCTGAAGTTGCAACTGGTACTCAAGTATCAGGCATCTTTTTGTTGTTAACAGCCGATGTAATTGTTGTATATGAAACTAGACGAGACACAGCAGGTACTTCAGATACGAACTACAATATATATTTGCTACACACAATGGTTTGGTATTTTAGTTCGGAAAAGTTTGAGAATATGAGCATTAGTGAGGAAGCTGATGTTACGAAATCAAAAAAGGGAATTACTGCGATGAATTAATAAACATGTAAATGAACATAGTTATAGGAAACCAAGAATTCACCATTATATCACCCAATTCGCAAGAATTTTGGTGTTCCAACGGTATCGCTTCTTTGAACTTTATGTCTTCATTTTTATTTACTTTGCTAAATTAAGTTTCTACAGTTATCGTATGAGGAGGTGATATCCAATTTCAGCAGGAACTTATATAATTTTTTCATAAATATGCAAAGTAGTTTGGTGAAATTATGCATGATTTAAAGGTGTAACAGGAATGAAAGGTTTTGATGATGGATCAATGACAAATGATTTATTTCAAGTTTGTAATTGGCTTCTTTAGACGAAGTAATGAAACCATCAAATGTGTGTGTAGCTTTATTTGTAGACATCAGTAAGTGAAACATAATAATGTGAAAATACAAAACATATTTTCAAATTGAAAAGGGGAAAGCATGATGTAAAAATATACCCACTTTCTTTGCTTATTTATTTTTCTTTGTTAAAACATCCATGGAAGCCAATATTCAACCAATTATGCTTTATGAAGATGAAATGTGAGTTGAAGCATGTGTGTGTGTTGAATAACTACGACCAATGTCATCATTATTAGTGTGAATTGAAGGTGGGTTAAGATGTTATCCTACTTTTCATTTGTAACAAGCATTTAAACCCAAATGCAAAAACCGAACATGAATTAGAAAGCAAGAAGAGAATAAATATGTATAATGACAGCCAGCATAGTAATGTGATAAACCATGAAAACCACGACGTTTCTCTTATGTCACCGTGCATGGAAACGTCGTGGTTTTCTTGGAGGACATTGATTGCTTATGTGGCAAAACTTATGAACTAAAATTAAAGACAATGAACATATTCTCATACTATGCTGGTGATTCATAAACAACACGTTGCTATAGAGAAAATAATTGTCAGTTGTCTTTAAAAATAGTTTCGTACACATTAGTTCTTATCCCGATGGTAATTTTGGTGATTAAATATTTATTGAACATGCTACAACATTTCCAGAACAATCAAAAATGAAGAGCTCTCAACAATTAACCAACTAAAATGGAAGATTCAATATTCTATCCATGGTACATCAGAGTATTAGTTTGAAAGAAATAATCTAAAAATAACATATATATTTGCAATAGAGAAAAATGGCTGCAAGTCGTAATGGACGTTGATTGAGTTTTTTGAGCGTATTTATCACATGTATATACGTTTTATCATATCTTCTCAATATAATGTATTAAATGTATTAATTTTCTAGTAAAAATATACTTGGAATAAAGAAAGTATATTATTATAGTTCAAGCATAATAAAGAAGAAAACACTGGAAAATCGCTTGAGAGAAAATGAGAGAATCAAACTGCTTAAGTATTTAGGTAATTTGAAGTTGTTAATCCATTAATTAAAAGTTAATCTTGGAGGATAAGTTTATCCAGTTAGGCTATTTAAACTTAGATATAATTGCTAAGTAATCAGCATCAGGATATTATGCTAGAAAAATCAAAAATCCTGGTCATCAACACTAGAGTATAGTTACAAGAAATATTAGATATTTTCATCACTGACCTTAGTATGAAACAGCTTTAAAACCTTGTGTTTTAGTGAAGCAAGGGAAAAAATTGTACGTCTGAGTTTTAGTGTATAATGAAAAAAGAATATATTTATATATACATATATATATATATATATATGTGTGTGTGTGTGTGTGTGTGTGTATGTGTGTGTGTGTGTGTATGGCATGATTCTGTATGAGTATATACACTACACCAAAACAGTGATTTGCCAACACTAATTTTTTTAACTGCCAACACTTATTTCTTTTGGCAGATGGCAACACCTTTATGTGTTATTTTAAATAAAAGAGTTGCTAAAAATAAAGAAAACCAACTTTTTATTTCAGGATTTCACTTCCAACATTTATTGATGTTATAACGTTTGGTATTTTGGGAAGCGGTGGGGGCGTGATGGTAAATAGTTATCCATCTTATGCACTACAAGAAAAACCGCAAATAGCGACAGATTTTTAGCAGCGGAAATTTTCTTCATAAATTAGCGACGGATTTTCGAGGAATCTGTAAGGAATATTATTTAGGAAATTTATTTCAAATTATTTTAAAATATTACTGTCGATTTCTTTTTTCTATTGCTAAACCATAGCAAATTGCAACGGTTTAGTGTCGTCATATTTTCGTCGTTGAATTCCATTGCAATTTGTGACAGTTTACCATCATGTATTTTTTGACGCTATTTTGCAGTAGGTTTTCAAGGGATTTGCAAGGGATTGATATGCTTATTCTTTATAAAATGTTTTAGTTTTATGTTTTTACTAAGTAATTGATAAGTAAAAATAAATTTTAAATAATTAATGTTAATAATACTAAATAATTAAGAAGTAATAATAGTTAATAATATAGATTAATAAGTAATTTCTAATAATCAATGATTAATAAGTTTTAATAATTAACAAGTAAAATTTATTATCAAGTGTCTAAAATTCAATAATTATAATTGATGATTATGTTTAATCGTATTAATTCAAAATATTAAAACTTCCATATTTTTCTAAAATAAATATAAAGTTTAAATATAAACTTTTGAAGTTTTCATAATTTTGAAATAAATATAAAGTTGTAACAACACATTTTTAAGAACAATGAATTTACTCTAGTTACAATAAAAAAACTTTTAACAGACTTCATTTTTTTACCGGTTGGAATAAAAATATTTTTTACAAATGATTATTAATATTAAAATAAAAATCTAGTTTAATATTGAAAAAAAATTCAAAGTTTTAGATAATTATAAATTACATGTAATGTTCAAATTTTTGTAGAATTCAAAAATGTTATAAAAAATGGAAATATAAGTTTTGTAACTATATATTTTAGTGTTTGTTAAAAAAAACCACCTATTGCTGATTACAAATTCCTAAAACCTAATAAACACAGATCCACGTAAAAAGTATGAAAACTTGCCTGTCAGTAAAAGAAAAAAAAAGCGGCTTCCTAAAATTTTAGATCCCGCTCTCATTTCATTTTCACTGCTCTCATTTTATTTTCACGGCCTACCCTTCTGCGTTAAACCTAAATCTAACACCGATCCCTCGAATCACTACATTTTCTCTCTACCTTCATCGTTCGCAAATCGCAGATTGCAAATCCAGGCCCGGCCTTTACCACAAGCTGCATAAGCAGCGGCTTAGGGCACCAAAAAATGGGGGGCATCATCAAGAACCGATTCTACAGGAAAATTAAAAAATCGTGATTTGCGAATCTACTCCAAACGAGAAACTACGATCGACAGCCGTGACACAGTTTCAAATTGCGATATTCGGATACTGTCTTCAATCTCCTTCAGTCCTTCTTCAGTTAGTAATTTAACAGTTTGATTGTGTTTTAATTTACTTGTATATATTTTTATTGCTTGTAGTCTTTATTACCTGGAAAGATGGGAATTTCAGCAATTTTTGGTATAAATCAATGATTTAGTATAGTATTTCGGTTATTGGTGGGTTTGAGCATCTACTGTAGGCTATAAAGTTTGAAAGCATGACTGTATGAGTTTCGGGTTAGTTTTTTTTTCTTTTTTCTTTCCGAATGAACAAAGATTGTGGCGTGAGTTGTGATTAATTTTAGCCCATGATGAATTAGCTAAACTGGAATTACCTTCTGAGCGATACTCACCTAAATTGATGTTATATCGCAAGCAATTTGAGGCTTCAGCATAGAATTGTGCTAATGACTAAGTGTTTAAATTAATCAAATTATATATTTGATTACGAACGATTCATTTACATCTGGATAGGAAAAATTAATTGTTTGAGGCTAGTAAAAATTTGGTTCAGTTGGATTTCCCATCTAGATAGGAAATTGGGAATGGTGTTTTTTGTTCATTCATAATGCTGTTTTATGTGAATCGTGATTAGATTTAACTATGTTTTTTGTTAAATCAAAGACAATTGATACCTTGATTTTTTTATTGATCATTCTGCTTCATCGGATCTTGGTTTTATTTCGCTCAATAATTTACATTTGAATGAGCTTTCTTATGTTGTTAATTCTCATGAATGTTTGTTGAATGTTGATTATGTGCTAAGGCTTACTGATTCCATTGTCTCATGTTTCTTTCACCATTGATTTTCTTGTTTTAAACATATAATTGTATATGTTGGTATCCAGTCGTTCACCCCTCAGCATCTATCATTTATGATATATCATCTATTTGGGAATTGAATTATTACTGATTTTCTCAGTTTTTGTTGTTGGATCTCAATTAGCATGTTTCTTTATTGGTCAGTTGCAATTTGATGGATAAGAACAAAAATAGAACAGATTTGCTTGCTGCTGGAAGAAAAAAGGTATACCTTCACGAAATTTTTATATATGATAATTTCCAATTCCCCAGCTATGGTCTTTTTAGATGTTATGTATGACTATTTGCTTACCTCTAATTGTTTCATAATTCTGATGCTCTTAGCTTGACTATTCATTGTTGTTTCCCTCGTATTGGGTAGGTTTTTGGTTATTTTCTGTTTGTTTATGCTGTTAAATTCATTAATCATATGGTTTTAATTAACTGATTTTACTTTGAGGCAAATACATGTCATAGTTTCTTTACAATTTGCGTGAATGTAGTTCTAACTGGAAACATTGCACTTCATGACTTCACTTTTTGTTTAGGGCCAAAAAGTATTTCATTTATGTTTTTCTTTCTAGAGTTTGTGCTTATGGTTGAACTGCACACCACAAATGGAACAAAGATCACGTATAACTTCAAAATCCACTCTAGGCTTTCCAAGTGTACATCCAAAACTAAAAATCTAAATGATTATTTATTTAACTTGTTACATATGTATGATCACTTATACATAATATATGAGACACAACGACTGTCAATACTAGGCACAACGTCTGTGACAACGCTTCTTCCATTGTCATTAACATTAACACAGGCTGAAAACCCTTTTCCAATGATATCAATATGATTTGGAGGTTCATTACTAGTTGCGTTTAAAATTTTGCATTGTCCCATTTCAATATCTTTACTAGGCGTATCGTCTTGAACACTTTCATGATTGACACCTGTTTCTTGAAGTAAGTTAGGATCAGGAGGCTCAGCAATGAAATGTGCTTCAACAGGAGATGCAGACAAGGGTTTGACTGCCTGGTTCACCACTTTGCATTATTCCATCATTTTCTGATTACCAAGAAAGGCTCGATCACTATGACTACCTGGTTCACCACTTTGCAGTGGGAAACTACTACAGACATTGTCTAAATCCATAACCAACTTCGGTTCAAAACTAACATACAAAACTAATGAGGTATGTCCAACATGAAAATAGATTACCCACTTTGGTTCAAAACTAACATTTAGTTTGGCTTATAACTGATGTAATCTTGTGAACTCATTATAGGATGAGTAGGTGGTATGCAGGGTGTTCATGAAGAGGCCAAGAGCGAAAAAGTACACTACCTAGCCGCGAGCAACGAACCAGTACACGATCTACATGTTGAACGCATCGCTAATGCCGAACGGGTTGAATCAATTTAGAAAGGTATGGAATTTTGAGGTGCTTGTTTCAGTTATGAGATGATTGGTGTGAGGGCTAGTAGATGATGATGTTTCTGTTGCTGACTACTTTGTGATGTCAAAAAAGAAAGTGAACTTGAGATGTTGACCATAGCTTGATTGAGAGGAGCTTAGTTTAGAGCATTAGTTTTTCAACGGTTGAGAGTACAGTTGTATATATATTGCATTGATTGTAAATGACATGTATTATATTGTACTATTTTGTGCTAAATATTAATAAATTTGTGTATTGTATTCATAATTGCGTTCTTTATTTTTTTTCTTATTGGGTTATGCTATTTATTTTATTATTGATAGTTGAACGATAGTATTTGGTAAAGCTATAAGAAAGAAACATGGAAGAATGTTTATTGGCAGAATAGAAAGAGAATAACAACGGATTACCTACAAAAAATGTTTGATTTAAAAAATATTTTGTTGCTAATCCCTTGCTAATTAGTAAGGCTTTACCGATGTTTTCGTATAAATAATAAATTATTATAAATTAATTATCTGTCGGTAAATAGTCGGTATATAAATTAAAATTAAATTAATAAATAAAATTTTATTTTTATAATATAATTAGAAAACTGTCAGAAAACGCACGCTAAATTCCATCGCAAAATCAGACACAGATACCGTCATGGTTTTTACCGACCATACCATTATGCAAGAAATCCGTCACTAAGGCCTGTTTAGCGATGGATTAGAAGCGGATTATGCCGCTACTATATGCGATTTTTCTTGTAGTGATGATTTACCCTACTTCAAACACTTTTTTCATATTCTGGCTGTAAATAGTTGAATTCACGATAGATCCAGGGTTTAACATGTCTGCACTTACGTCAATCCTTCTTGCCGCAAATTAGCATCTAGGGTTTAGAGATTTGAACAAGGGTTTCTCAAAGCGAAGGTATTGTAGATCTGTGATTTTATTTGCACTTTACTGAAAGCACCCGATTTTCAATTTTATTATGTTGATGGTAGATCCATGATAGTATTTTATTCTACTGAAAGCACCGCGTAAACCAGGGTTGAATTAGCGTTATTCCAGATCTAGCATCAGCTTCAACATCGGTGTCAGGATTGATTGATGGTCGATTAAGATTCGGTTTCAGATTTGATGCTTACTAACATTCAATTCAAGATTCTGGAGCTTACGATATTTCCCAAATGTAAGGTCTCCAACTTATATTAATTATTTGGTTTCTAGGGGTTTAGTTTACATTTTTTTAAAGATCGAACTCATTTTGTTGATTTTTCTGGTATACGTATAAACTTTTTGGTTCATTTATACATGTTTGTCTGATTAGTACACACGTTAGAAATTTAAAACGCTTTTTTAGCTCTATAAGAGAGCTATAAATTAGGTATCTTCCAAGAATACATTCAGTATACTTATAGAACATCGCAATGAGTTATACATACTTGCACCACCGGTCCTCCATAGTGGGTTTTGCATTAATTAGAAGTTAAGAAATATTTAGATGGATAACTAAGACATAGGCATGTGACTTTCGTCTTCCTAGACATAGGCATGTGTCGCTGGACTTTCTAAAGGTGATGCATTACTTGACGTTTCTTGTTTATATGGCAAAATGATTTTACATGATGGTGCATATTCTAGAATAAAGTATATTGCAGCCTTAATTTGACAGTTAGAAGGGTTAAATGTATTTATGTAAACACTCAAGATAACAAGAATACCGTGTTTATATATAGACTGAGCTAGGGTAGTGTATAAGAGGAACTGCTGCTGCTTACAAAGGTACACTTTAGTTGAAATATTTACTTTCTTTTCTTACTCTATAGGACCTTAGGAAATTGGTTATAGATTTTCCTTTCTAAATATAATGAATATTTTCCTTGATATATTAAATTTTTACTAACATAGGTTTGGTAGTGAATAACTAATTAGACTTCAATATATTTTTTAATATCTTTACACATAATCATATGCATATATAGCGTTTTTATAATAATAACTAATTCGACTTCAATATTTTTTTTTAATATCTAAGCTTGACTATTTGAAATTGGAAAAATAAAATAAAAAAATTATTTGATCATTATCAGCTGCTAGAATGTTGTTTAAATCACTAACTTTCAAAGTTTTCCAACCTAAGGACTGGTTCTTTCAATTTTAGTCATAAGAACACTATGTAAAAATAGTGCAGATGCTATTATTATATATGAAAAAGTTTTTGTTCTTTTGCAATATTTAGCAGAAATTTATTTCACTTTAAAAACATATCCTTAAAGCCAATCTAAGTCAAACTACGATGGGGCAAAACACATTTACCTTTGCAACATTATTCTCAAACTGCATCATGTTTATACTAAAATAACATGAATGCTACTTTGCTCTAAGAACAAATATTAAAATTGGTGAAATCACACAGATTATTCATTCAAATTTTACTTACTTTTTATATTGTAAGTACAAATTAGATAACTAAATTTGGAAGTTTTCAAAAATAATAATATTGTTATCCTGTGTGGGAGGTCCGAAGGAGGAGACAACTGACAACACCTTTAGGTTTGTATATTTCATAGACAATGCGTCAAGTACAAGCTGTAAATGACGTCTACCGCCTTCGTTCTTTTGCACATTAATGATTCAAGAACGCAAAGTATGAAGCAGATATTCAATAAATATCTTATCATCAACGTCTTTACTGTGTATAAATATACATTATATAAATTTCTAGGTCGTATCACGTCATTCTCCGTAGATCGCCACGTACTGAATATGACATATGTGAGGAAAAAAAACTAAAAAATTCGGTGCCTTAGTTAGAAGAAGTGAAAAGGAAGCTGATGGCAATCGATATATTGTTCTTTTTACACGTGACTATAACTAACTATTTTCTGCTTGTTTAATTAATTTATATTAAAATTGGTGAAATTGCATGAATATTTATACTAAAATAATATGAATGCTACTTGTCTCTAAGAACATATATTAAAATTGGTGAAATTACACAAATTATTCATTCAAATTTTACTTACTTTTTATACTGTAAGTACAAATTAGATAACTGAATTTGGAAGTTTTCAAAAATAATAATATTATTATCCTGTGTGGGAGGTCCGAAGGAGCTGACACCAAAGATTTCAATCCCAAATTAGGCGTCTTGTATCCAACGATGTAGATCGTTGTAGTATTTGACCATGTCGTTGTTATTAATTTTTGTCCTTGCAATTTTTTATACTTTTTCCTTACTGAGTGGTTTTTCTGCCATTTCTTCATGATTTTATTCATACCATTTTAGGGTTTCGTTTATGCGTATTATTTTTTATGATTTAATTCCATGAAGCCAAGGGGCAGTGACGGCCCAGTGAGCAGCCCAGCAAGCCCACGGGCTGGGGCAACCCGCCGGGCAAGGGCAACTCAAAAAAAATATTAAAAGTTGCAGGCTTGCAACCCACACAGCAGAAGAAGAATGCAGCACCGCAGGTCCGCACTGGAGATGAAACGTAAAACATCGTATCTCGTCGAAGTTTCAAACCAATAAATTAGGTTTTCTCAGATCGATCTCTCCACCCACAGGGCCACATCGTCTTCCTCTATAGAAATAGGAGCAGGAAACCAGCCACCTCCTCTTCCTCCGAAGACCGAATCTTTGATCTCCACCGCCAGCATCGACCAAGCCACTCCCCTTCTCTATCTGCAAATTCTAAATTCTAGGTAATTTTTGGTTTTTCTTAAAGTACAATACTGCTGCATTGAAATTGGTTAATGGTTAGGCACCTCTTTTTTTAGTGTAATACATATCTCATTGTGATCGAAGAGTTAAATTGGATTTGTTAAGACCTGAAATTGCTGACATATTGGAATTGTCAAACTGGATTTCATGATGTTGAAAGTGTAAATTTGTAGTGTAGCTGTGTAGGAATCATGTAGCATGTAGGTTGCTGCCTCATTGTAGATTAATTTAAATATTGTTGTACTAAATGATTAGAAATTTAGAAATTAGAATTGTAAAGGCAATTAGGCAGAGCCTGCTGCCTGCATTTGTATATAACATTTGCTAGAATTTTGATTAAGACCTGAAATTGATTTTGATTCATGTTCATTTTGTATTCTTGTTTGACTAAGACCCGAAATTGATTTTTAATTCACTAGATATCAACACCATGCAAGAAAAGGAACGAGTGAGGTTTAGAAAACAAAACTCTGGAGTTTATAATAGAAAAGTGAAACAACGTCAAGATGCAATGTCTCATCGTTTGTGGGTTCTATTTCTAAATTATTCAATGCGAGAGCACAACAATCACTTAGTTCAAGTTAAGCGGGAAAAATCAATGAAGCAACTAACGAAAACATTGATAATTCCATTGAAGAGCATACAAGTGATACCATTAATATAGGCGAGGAAAATGAAGTAGGTGTCAATGAAGAAATTGACAATAAAGTAGATGTCAATGAAGAAATTGACATTGAAGAAGATGAAGAGTTTGTGAACGAAGAGATAAATGAGAGTGAATTTGATTTTAATAAAAATGTAGATGTGGATTATTGCTAGGAGAAGTATCTTCCTTTGAACATTTTGAGAAGTTGTAGTATTTTGTATGAAAAACTGGTATTTGATGTTTTGTTGAGCTAATTGTTGTCGTTCAATTGATATTAGATGTGATAGTTTTTGTTTTGTCTAATATTGTACTAGCTTATGCTGTTATACCAATCTATACTATTATACAGCAAATGTTTTGTTCATACTTGCTTCTTGTTTAATCAAACAAATACCAGGTTGCTCAATTGCTGCCTTGAGAACAAACAAGGTTGCCATAATTGTTGTATGCCCATATACGCGGTACATGAAAGGTATGTTTGTATATATGTTATGATAATATACTTGAAACAAAACATGTAGGTTACTTGATATTTTACATTTTTACTATATGCAGGTTAGCTTGAAATATTGCAGTTTACATGCCAACAAGTGAATCCTTTGTAAATTACCAATCGCACTACACTGCTCCATAAGGAATTATTTTGCTACTAGCCGTGATTTACCTTAGATTTAATTTTTCCTTTTTTCTTTTACTTTTGTGATAATTACTATTTGATAGCAGTATTTTTCCAATCAGGCAAGTGTTGACCGAATCTAGTCACTCCAAAGATTTTGTTTGTTTGACAGCAATTTTTCATAGAAGGCTAAGAATGCTGCTTTGCTCCAGATTTGCAATTTCACTCAAAAATGACTTCAGTTTTTAATGTTTTTTCCAATGTTAGAAATAGACATATATAATAATTCCGATGTTAGAAATTTACAAGCAAGTGCACCTGCATTCTTTTTTTTTAATAGGTTAGCAGCCCTATCTTACCCACCATGGCCAGCACACATTGCATATGATGTGTTTATTGCTGGAACTTCCTGTACCGCATAGTATTTAATATAAAGCACATGTTTGCCATAAAACGATGATCAATTCATAAATGTATTCTGGTCTTTTACATTGCTATGGTTCCAACCTATTGTTTATCATTTTATTAATTATAGAAAATATATTTTAAGTGTGTATTATCACACAGAGTAAAGCTTACATTTATTCATGGTGAAGTCAACTATTTTGGTGGTGATCACTGATTTTTGTTTCTAGTTCTGACTTCTAAGTTAAAATTTACATCATACATTGCTAATTTTGCACTTACATTGCTGATCGTACTTGCATTGTTTTGGAAAAAATTAATGTTGAAAGTTTTTCAAAAAATTTGTAAATGTTTTCCTCTATGGAGGAGGATGAGGGTCAAAAGATGGTAACCCTCGAGGTGAGGGTGCAGGAAACATACTATTCTTCTTATAATATTCGTAGTTACAACTATTTATGTTGCATACATTCACGGATTATTCTTCTCTAAAGGTGATTCCACCTGGTTTCTATTTTATAAGTTAAAGATTTGATTTTGAGATATCATTGGCTGATCAACTCTAAATTATGTAGGTGAATATGGGAAAGGATCCTTTACTTTGTATTAATTTCTCCTGGAAGAGCATTATGGAAAAGGAGAAACAACAATAACCTGAAAGGTGACATGTTTCCCTACCTAAACAGGCACACAGTTTCAATTTATTTAATAACCATTTAAATGATTCACATGTTGTGATGTTATTATTGTTATAACTATGGTTCTTATCACATGAGTTTGGAAACTTGCGGATTCAATTCACTACTACAAAAGTGGGCATATTCGACACTAATTTGTGTGCGTTGCATGAAAAGTATGGTGAAAGCTATGCTTTCTTTGATCTTCTGCAACAATATTCATATGTTGTTGCAATAGACGTGAACACACTGTTGCAGTGAGAATTCTAGTGTTTTGATGTGCAACGCCAATTAAAAGTGTAACTTTACATATACACAATCCAACTCATCGATCCGCGTTATCAGCATAAACAAAGCCTGAGCCATATATGCATGATTAATCTAATGGTTCAAACTAATCCATGCTTCCTGTCTAAACATTATCCATCATCCAATCAATAACAGTCACCTCATAGAATTCTTCCGCTGAAATTTTGGTGCGATCTTTCACCATTCACGAAATAATGTAAAAATAATATGATCACAAATCGTTCTTCTTCTTTTCTATAATCTAATCAAAATTTTCCCTTTTTACTGTAGACAAAAATTTAAACCTAAATTCATCTTTCTCTACTTCAATTCTTAAATCCAGCCACCTCGCCAACTTCCTCTCACTTCCGAAACTGTCCATACAGAACCCATCACTCTTCGCCTCCCCTGTCTTTCTCCTCCCTTCCAATCTCTCTCGTCAGCCTTCTTTTCACATAACGAATGCGACGAAAGTGCCCATCTTTCTTCCGACAAACCTCGCGAAGAGTGCGGCGTTTTTGGCATCATCGGAGATCCGGAAACTTCTAGAATTGCTTCCCTCTCCCTCCATGCTCTTCAGCATCGTGAACAGGAAGGTGCCGGAATCGCGCCATTTACTGGTTGATGTTAAACTTGGTGCCATGGTTATTTTATTGTGCATAGTACAGTCACCTTTGTTTTTTTTGGTTTTTTTATCTCCACCTATTATTATATGCAGCTACTAAATAAATAACCCAACCATATTCTATTAGGATATATTTATCATTCTCGGAAGTTTTGTGCCCTAATGACCCCTTCTACATTCACGAGGTTATAGAAAATTATAGCAATTGAAAAACATTAGAGGGTGAAAAATCTAACCTTCTCGCTACAAAGTGAATTCATGTAGATATGTTGGGAAACATACAAAAGTGTTGTTGTTTTATGGCATGGGATGCTTTCGTAGCTTTACAAAAATATTTCTTCCACAATTTGGTCTTTTTATCAGTTAGCTTCTCTGTAATCTAATCTACTGTAGCGTAGGAAGGAAAGAACAATGCTTAACCCCATTTTAGCTGCTGACATGATAATTATCCCTTATAAGAGAGTCCTCAAAGCTCGTGCTATGTCACTTCCGGTAAGTATTTCTCTAGCTCCATTAAGCTTTTTTTCCCGAATGAATTATTCATATATGTACGACAAATCAGGATTTATGGAGAAGCCGATGCTCTCTCAAGAAAATTAAAGGCTTTGATCATTCGGTTTTGAATGAGACTTTAGGGGCTTGTGGTGAATTGCAGTCCTTGGATGATGGCCCTTGTCTACCATATTTTGTTTGGCAGTGTGGGGAGATTACGGTAAGTTGGCAGGATAGGTTATATTATGACAACAAACTTCAATCGAGTCGGAGTGAATATGTGAGGAGATACATGCTAAATTTAGTATATCTTTTTCTTTCCCAACATGATAGATGAAATTCTCAAGTAGGAATCGATAAACAAAGCTTGAAACTTAATCCAAGACCTGGTGCGCTAGACATTGAATTCAATTTGAAAATGGATTCAGTCCGTGAAATAGCTAAAACTGCAGCAAGTGGTTTTGCAGATGGCTTAGCTTGTGGTGCAGTTGTTGCTAATCTTTATGATGTTCCTAAAGTGGATATGAATGTTTCACATCCGGGTTTGATACGCACTCTTAAATGTGGCGGTACGTACGGGTTAGCATTTGCTGCTATTAGTGGAATCTATGCTAGTGTGGACCATTATATATTTGAAAAGAGGAAGAAAAAATACTTTGTTAATGGTGATGCTGCTGCCTTTGTTGTTGGTGCTTCTATTTTGGGTCTCAAAGGTACTTCTATATAACAAAAATGGTCTCTATCCCCATCAATACTTCTCTATATCTACTGTTAATAAAGAGTATTCAACAAATATCGTTTCTGCGGTGACTTTCTGAAGTTTTGAAGATACTCATTCAGCAATAGATCTCACCATATATTTGCAACTTTCTTCACAATTGTGTTTTCGACTATCCATGAATGAGATTTTATAATCAAATTGCTATCAATATCGTCAACAAAATAATTTGAAACTGAAAGTGTTGTGACTACTAAAATAAAATCAATGCCCTTACAAGGCTAGATGTACATATGTTTTACACTAGTGTTAATAATGAAGTTTTAACTGTATCATATAGACTCCAGCGGAATGCCTTACATACTGCCTTAATTGTTTATTTATATGGTGAAATATGGTTTGTAGGTAGGAGTGTTTCTTTTGGCATTCTTTCTGGTGCAGCTCTGGCTGTAACCTCAACTTTAATTGACTTTAGTTTTGAAGATACTGGAATCAACACAGAGAAATAGGCTACTCATTGATTTAGCTTCTATTAAGACAGTAAGACATGATATAAATTTGTGGAACTATACATAAATGTATGGACTTCAAAATGTATGGACTTACACATCAAAATGTGGAGACATATGGTAACTTGATCGAAACTGAAGATGACAATGATAAATCTGAGGTCTTACAAGCTGTGCTGAAAGAAGCTGTCGATTCGGTGCGTAAATTAGTTACCATTATATGTTGTTTTTATTTTTAGACAATGGGTATATTTTTTTCAAAATTTTGTGTACTTATGTTAACCGAGGATGTTTATAACATTTACTTTATGGGCTTCGTTTGTTTTAGGAAAATAATCCTATTAAAGAAGTGTTTGAGAATTTGAGATGTAGCAATGACGGACTCAGAAGCAATGCGGCACAAGAAAGGATCAATACTTTCGGCCATAACAAGGTTGAAGAGAAGAAGGAAAGTTTTAGGTTTATTTTTATAGAATCTTATTTTTTTGTTAGAAATCATATTGTTGGATTAATATTGTTATATTTACAGGAATTAATTTTGTTAAGTTCTAAGGGTCTATATGGAATCCTTTATCATAAGTCATGGAGGCTGCGAAAATTATGGCTATTGCACTGTCTAATGAAGGAATGGGAAGTTCACTGTCCCATTAAAACAATTTTATTCTGGTAAATGTCCTTTTTTATTTCCCATATTTGTAGATTCACGGTTCCACTCATTGAACTCACTCATTATTATCATCTTTTCCAAATCTTTATCCACATATGAATTTCATTTACTTTACATCCTTTATGGTTTCTAATGTTGATACCTCAGATGCATACCCAATTATGCTTGTAAGATTAATCCTTTTATGTTCGCTACCATTTTCTAATACTACCAACATTAGCAGAAGTAAACAATGTACATTAGTTGTGGTTTGATTATACAAACTAGTATTTACAATACAATGTCAAGGTGGGTGAGCAAAGTTTACAGATTCATTTTTCTTTTAAATGTACATTGCAATCCTTTAAAATTGATTTGTTCTCACAGCTATTTTAGAAATGCATAGAGGTTAAAGGACTATATATATGTATTATATTGTGAAATCATAAGACCGAGACTGGCATTTAACTTTACAGATGAAAGCCCCGCTGATTACTATTGTAATTACCTTTAGGTACAACCAAGGAAGTTATAAAAATTTATAGGACATTTACAAGGGTGTTTGAATTATTCAGTTTATGAAAGTTTTTGTTCATTTCCAAGAGTCTTTGTTCTCAATTTTCTGTCTCCTCGGTACATTAACTAACCACTCTAATATGTTGTTGAACCATTTTGTGCATACAAGCTATAAATCGAACTTTGTAAAATCTTTTGATTTTTCCTCTTCTCCTTTATCCTAATACATACAAAGATTAATTTTCACATATAGTGCAACTGTTATATAGTGGATGCTATGAAATGTTATTTTACATTTTATTATATCGTGGATATTTGTAGTTTAGGTTATGAATACCATGTATAAATCCTGTGTATATTTACTTATCTAGTGTTGAATGCACATAATTTAAACTGCATTTTCATAAATCCTGTATATGTTTATATATTCTATTAGTACATGCATGTATGCATACATATGTTGTTATAAAGCATGTATAAATAGGATGTTAATTTTGATGTCTGCAAGTGATTTGATTTCTAGTCCCATCTTCAGGACTATCATTGGTGTAGGCATTTTATGTTTTTAACCATTGACCAACAGTAATATACTTGTAAAAGAGTGAATGTAGCATCATGCTTTTGTTTTGCATTATACTATTATATCTCGTTATTCACCATGTTGAATTTATATATCCATGGGCGTATATGAATTCAATTTTACTCATGAATTCATTTTTACTACATATCTACTCTTGAAAATAAAGTTATACTATTATATCTTTTATTAGATGTGTATCTATCGAGTGGATAAATGCATGCCTTCTATTTTATGGGTTGCTTGAAGTAATGACTTTCTGCACGTTAATGGAAAGACATACCTGCTAAAACAGGTACGCTATGTCTATTTAATTGAAAATGAAAATGCAGTATCATAGTATCTAAAGGGGTACCTGGGAAGTTGGATATTATTATCAGTAGGTACTTTTTTAAGCATGTAAATGCCAAATACATGTGAATGCATTAGCTGCTATATAGGCACATCTCCAGCTTTGCTTCAATTCATTCCATGTGCTTTTCTTTATATCATTACCTTCCAATTTCCAATTTTGATCCACTAATCTCCCCAAGCAAAGTATATGTACATATATGTAATCTGCTTTCATTTATTTCATCAACTCTATGTTGCCAGATCGATCTCGGCCCTCTGGCACCCACCAAAGTATGGACATTAGATATATTAATTTTGCATAGGATGATGCACTGCTTTGGTCGTAATAATCTAGTGTGAGGTGATACTGTTAGCGCAAGGAGATGTATGCGGATTTGCTGAGGCGATGAGATGAGTTGATGTTCTGATATTGTTCGTCAGATGATGCTTGTTATTACAGTTTAGGTTTATTATAGAAGCATGTAGCTCTTATGTTCTTGTTGTATTCAGCCGAAATTGTGTTATTGATGTATTAGTTGTATCTGATTTTATGTTATTTGTTTATAATACGCTCTTATGTACAAAATTAGTACTGTAGAATTTTTAACTAAACGTTGTATTTGCTTTCTTCTTATGTAGCATTTTCCTTTTTTACTGTTGCATTTAATATTTTTTTCTGATGTAGCATTTCAAGATAATGGTGTTGCATTATATTATGTAGTGGTGTTGCATTTGAAAAAAATATTATTAATTCCACTGTGGTACGACACGTGGCCCCCCACAGATGACGTGGTGCGTGACACGTGGACAACTGATGTGGCATCTGACATGTATGCAGTTGACGTGGAAAGCTGATATGTCGTGTGACACGTGGGCAGCTTACGTGGTCTCACTATCGTGACCTTGCAGCTAATGCTTAAGGCAACGTTGTGTTTTGTTGCATTACGTGCAAATAGTGTAGCATTACAGCTATAATGCAACACTTTCTTTCCGTGACCGTAGATGGGCAAAAGCGTTGCCTTAGATGGCTAATGCAACGGCCGCGGATGCCATGCCCCCCTGGTGTTGCCTATTTGAGAAAATGGCCTACGACAACGTTTTTTTTATCTACGGCCACAGAAAAATAGTGTCGAATATGCTCACTTTTGTAGTAGTGCAAGTTGAATTTTTATCCTAATAACATGATTGGGCTGAAAAGTTCATAAGGCAATATTCCCATATTTCCTCATTTTAATCTAACTATTCCTCTGTCTACTATCTTACAAATGAGCGTACAACTCCTTTTGCATAACAGAGCTTCAATTCAATATCAAGATAGCTGCAAACTCAATTTAAACTAGTAACTCAGTTTTTTGAAACTGGTTATATCTCAACCATTTTAAATCAAAACTAATTTTCACATTCTATATCAACAATCAACCATCTTTACATATTATAGACCATGCTTTGTGTGTTTGCGACTCTGTTTTCAACTGGGTTGCAACTCAGTTTTCGTAGCTGAGTTGTGAATTCAGTTGAAATCTTAGTTGCAAACTCAGTTTTCAATTGAGTTCACAACTCAGTTTGGAAAACTGAGTTGCAAACTCAGTTTTCGAAACTGAGCCTACCACTCAGTTTCGAAAACTGAGTTGCAGACTCTGTTTTTCGAAACTGAGCCTGCAACTTAGTTTCGCAAACTGAGCCTGCGGCTCAGTTTCGGAAAACTAAACCTGCAACTCAGTTTCGGAAAACTGAAAGCACTTTAAATTTGCATTTTGTAGATCGAATTGTGGCATATGCAATTAAGCGTGACTCAAAGGTAACTTGATTGTTATTTTAGGTAATTGTTGATATTCAAATGAAATTACATTTTTTTTAAGGTAAAGAGAAGAATTTATAATGGTTATTTGGGATAGAAACAGATTATAGCACCATAGGCAAGGTATGATTATTGATGTAAAAATTATGTACTATTTAGATTTTTTCATGTTTTTTGAATATTCTGTTAACTTTTATTTTCTGAAAATAATAGAACTTTGAGTGTTCCATTGTAACTTGTTATTTCTTTTTTTTGTAAATCCGAGTCATTTATATTTTGTAGGCACTCGTGGAGGAGGAATAAAACATAATTTGGAATGTAATAGCAACGAGAAAGAAAACATGTGTGACCTTGACAATGATCTTGTCTCTAAAGTTTTTGGAATTTAACAAGTGCATTTATATTTTATAGTTTGAACATGGTATTATGGTATTTTGAAATCGGAAGCATGTAGCTCATATTTGAGTATTATGGAAATGTGACATTGTTGAATTTTAGATATGGAAGTGTACTAAACCTTATATTGATGTTGAATTATATACGTGATATGAAAATCATAAAGATATGTTATATTTATTTGTTTTGAGAATTTTAATATTAGTTGTGCAAAAAATAGGAAAGAACTTATTTTCATATTGTAATGCATATAAATGTTACCAATTTATGTATGGAAACATTTATAAGCGTTGATAGGATTATGATACAGACACTTATAAGTGTTACCATATCTTATGGTTCCAACATTTATAAGTGTTAGCAATGAATATGTTTGTAACATTTATAAGTGTTACTATATCTCATGGTTCCAACAATTATAAGTTTTAGCGATGAATATGTTTGTATCACTGATAAGTGTTAGCAATTATTCTGTTTGTAACACTTAGTGTTACAAATTTGGCTGGCCAATTCCTCACAGGCCATTGGTAACACATAAAAGTGTTACAGAAATTATTTGTAACACTTATACTTGTTGGTAATCCCCTATTTGGTGTAGTGATAGGTATTAATGTGGGGGCATAAGCTATAGTTTGATGCCTATAAAAAAAAATACAAATATGTTATAGATCTGAACTTAATTAATCAAATGAAATGTTTGAGTTCATTGAAAAAAAACTAAAGTGAATTTCACTAATAAATGAAAGGATTTGAATGTGTGATGGATGCAAGAAAACGTTTCTTGGAATTAATGAATAGTTACTTATTTAGTGTAAAATTTTTGAATTCAACATGTGCATATCTATAGGGGAATAGAGAGGTGCATACTTGTCTGATTTATAGCATTTAGCTTACCTAAGCTACAGATTAAAAAAAAAAGAGAGAGAGAGGACTTAGTATCTATAAGAGTAGATAGATGTGCACCATTATAACCATGTTAGAAAGAATGTATATGCTTGAGTAGATTCTTTGAAACTAGACGATTCAAAACATATTTCTCTTAAATTGAAATAAATAAGTGTATGTGATTGGCTGATGGTTGCATAAGTATATATGTTTGAGTTTATGGCATAAAGCCTAAAGAATTTGAATAGAAAATAAGAATGTGGAACCTGGAAGTTAAAAAAAACTGGAAATTTATTACCTAGAATTGTTCGCTAAATGAAATTGTTTGCAATAAGGGTGAATGCTTAAATTGATTGAAAGAAAGATTGTTGTTCAAAAAAGAATAAACATGATAATTTGTGTTATCTTTTTATATATCTGAAACATAAATTAATACAAGATAGGGAAGTGTTTTGGGAAGGAGGTTCAAATCAGATGAATATTGATTTGTTTAACATGATACTTGGGTTAAGCATGGCTGAATTACGGGACACAATTCCTAAAACGAGGGGTATATGTAATAGCCCTAAGTATATACACAGATTAAATAAGTTCAATATGGAAATTAATCCCCCTTGAAGTAAATGTGTGTGACTAATAAAGGAATTAGAGTGTGTAAGTGCACACTGTATATATATCTATGTTGTATTAAGATGCTGAAATACAAGATATTATTGATAAAATCAAAGACTCTGAGTTTAATATATATGATATATGTTTGTATAAATAATATAACAAGAGAATTATTGTGATACCCAAGCAATGCACCCTTTGTACAAGTAAATAAGCCAGAAAACATATATATGTCAGTATGTATGGCAGTAGAGTTTTGCTAGGAAAATAGGGTGCTGATACTAAACTGTATAACCTGCATATATTTTTTTATTTCTGAAAATAGAATTTAGGTGAATATTAATAAAGTGAGCTTGGGTGCACGGGTTTTATAATTCATGGAAAAATTAAATACATTTGTTAAAGGGTGAAAAAGGATAGGCTGGTTACATTAAGATATATAATACCTTGCATATATCAATAGAATGAAATATAAAAATTCTCAGGAAAATGAATCAATGAAACAAATATGCAAATGGCATGATCAAGGAGTAAAACTAGTAAGATATAAAAAAGGGTTTTTCTTTTCAAGGGGTAACAAATATGCAAATCCGAAAAATGTTCGTCTCCATAAAGTATATAACATCATCATATATTTAGATGTGCCTGGATTTTCTTTTCTTTCTTTTTTCTCTTACATTATCAGATAGGGGGTGACAAAAAAGAAAATCAAATCAATTTCATATCTACATTCTACATTATTGGTATGTGCACATAATCAAAAGAGTTATCATGTTATTTACATTGATGACCTCCTAAAATTTTACCACAATGGTTCTCGATTGTAGCTCAAGTGTAGTTAATAGCAGTTGTAATTGTTGTTTCTATGGATATTACTTAACAATTGCGGCAACAGCTTAAATAGTTTTATGATTAAACAGCTGACCTAACAGTCTGTACCAAGTTTCAATATCAATGACACTAAAACTGTTACCTGCGCAATTGCCTAGCTTGATAGTAAAACCCAAATCAGACTCAACTCTACCAGACCAACCGAGTAAAACCTAAAAAAAATCATGAGCAATTTGATTAGCAAAACTGAAATCGATAGTAGTAACACAAGAATCAAGGTAGTACAAAGACCAAAAAAAATGTTTTTCAATGAAGAATACTAGGGCAGTACCAATTAGGGAGTAATCATTTAAAGAAGAAAATCAAAAACTGGAAAATCGAAGATAAATGAAATTACGGATAAGAGAGAAGAAAGGGAAAACAAGAAAATCTACCACGTAAATTTGGAAAGCAGAAAATTTTTGATGAATTTGGGTAAATCAGAATAATTTGGGGAAATCGATGGAGTGAGGCGGCAAGGGAAAAAAATTAGGGAAATCAGAACAGCGTGAGAGCGACAAGTGAAATTTTTTACCGCCCTAATGAAATGAAAGCGTTTTGGGGAAGCATTGCCACATGTTTACTAATCTCAGCGTAATCAATTATACTACTTTAGGTTTTAAACCAACTTTCAACAACACTTACCAATAAACGTTGTCCTTCAATGCGGTTAAAAGTAAATTTTGTTGTAGTGGAGGGCTTTGTTGAAGGTGGTGGACAGGGATGTGTAGTTGAAGATATCACGATTGATTTGGGAAAGCGAAAGCGGCTAAACAGGTTATCATGTGAATGAGATCAATATGGAAAGGGACCCCAATACTTGGGATTAACTAAAAATAATTTAAACTCTGAATTAATATGGGAAGACACATGAAACTTCAGATTAATGGTGTCAATTTTAAAAATATTGACAAGCATGATGACCTGAATGCGTATTTATAACATTTGAATGAAAATTATTACATTTAATTATTATTATTATTTAAATTTTGTCTGCTACTTTCCATGGTTAATTAATCATTAATTTTTTTCCATAAAAAATCATATATTAAATAAACTGAATTGAATATTATGTCCTCCCTCTTTTATACCCTTTTTTCCCTTTCCAATTTATTTGAATTTTCATCTGATATTATTCATTTTTTATTTTATTATCCTTATTTTACACTTTTATATCTATCGATTTTATAACATTATTAATTGAACTAAACATATTTATGGAAGTGCACATTCATACAAAAGTGTGACAAGAAGTTACTACAAAAACTATTAAGTATAAAAATTAGTTAGATTTCACAAATTAATTATATAATAAAAATAATTAGTTCAAAGTAATTTCTACATTATTCAAGTTCAATATCTTTACTTTTTTAATACAAAGGTTGACAATTTTGAAATTTCAAGATTAGAAACAAACAAACAATTTTAATTTCCAACTTTTGCAAATGAAATACCTGTGAGTAATATTAAAATTTGAAATTATACTAAAAACTGAAAGCTAAAATGTTTAATTGACTGTAAATTGTTTCAATAAAAGATTGTATGAAGATACAATGTTAAACAGATATAATACCAAAATTCATCTTTGCAAAGCAAAATCACGATGAATATCTATTTAGAAAATTCTCCTGCACCGAGAGGAAAATAAAGAGTTAACAATAAAAATACCAAATGCGTATTTGTAAAACAATAAAGAGTGCTTATTCAAAAAGAATACCTTGAGATACATTAAGGTTATACAATGAACAATGAAAAATGAAAACATATAGCTTTTGTTAGCATTGGTACTCAAAACTCTTATTTCTAAAAAAAATAAAATAGCAAATTTGAACATAGGAAAAAAATTGAAGAATTTGAACATAGTCACCTCACTTGCAAAACACAAGATTTTCACAGAACTTCACATCCAAACCAACATAACATGAAAAATACAACAACTATTCGTGTTACATATATGATTATGTAAACACACTAAATAAAGGATCACATCAAAATAAGCTTCAAACTCAGCTTGCTTATTTTGCTAAATAACTAGAGCACTTGTTTGAAAGCAAACTCATTTGACATCATATGGCAAGAAACAATACCATTCAAATCATAAAATTGAACATCTCATCCATTAATCTTTCGAAACGAAAACATATGAAATTATCACAAGTAGGTAGGGTAGGTTCACATACACAAGAGGGACACAGTATCACCAAACGATCCAAACCAATACAGTAAAATCGAAATAATCAACAAGTAAAACACTGTATTGCAACTGTGTATATATATATATATATATATATATATATATATATATATATATATATATATATATATATATATATATATATATATATATATATATTTGAAACAGTGGAGGTAACTTAGACCTTGAATTTTTTGGCAATGGTAGCAAAGTACTGGCCCTGATGGAAGGCCTGCTTCAGTTCAAGTTCAGATGGGGTCCTTGAACCGTCCCCTGCATAGGTACCAGCACCGTAGGGGCTCCCTCCCTTCACTTGCTCCATCTCAAACATGCCTGCTCCGAAGGTGTACCCTATCGGTACAAATATCATTCCATGGTGCACAAGCTGTGTTATTGCTGTTAACCTGCATTTGCATTTAAATCACTTTTAAATACCTACTTGTCTATTATGTTCTCAATATCAAAGTAGGTTTTTTAAGAAAAAAAGAAAAAAGAGGAATAGTTCTTTCTTCATGATTAATTTTACAGTATACATTTAGTATTTTACTTACAAAAAATTGATTTATGCACTTAAAATCTAACTGAAATAAATTTTGAAGGTTAATATTATATTAGGACTTTGACCCTCCCTTTAAATTCTTCTCATGCTTTCCTCCATTTAATAATATTAACTGCGTGATTGTTTTGATCTAGTGATTGCCAATTTGAATAAGATTTTTAAGTTAGAAATTTGATTGTAAAATCATTAACATTCAAAATGAGCATTTGATGATAGAAATTCAGTTGTCAAGAACATTTTACATGCACACATGCCAAAGTACCAGGTATGAAGGAGAAAATTATGACTAATACCCTTCTTTAGATGAAAATCATAAATAAAAATAAATAAAAGGTTTCAAATTCAGCACCATGATCGCTTCCTATACTTTTAGTTTTCAAAAATTTCGAATCTGTTTTGGAAAACTTTGGGATAATTAAATGTATCGCTTATACATTTCATAAAAAACAGCCAAGTAAACCTAAAATATATAAATGTAAGGAATAAAAAAAAAATCAACCAGATATATGTTAATTATGATTGTCAAGAGTTCGAACATGAGCTGGACTAAACAAATTTTAATGAACATGTCTTCAAATTTAAATGAACAATTTTTAAGTTTACCTAGTTGACATGCATCATAATCAAATTTAAAATAATGTTAAGATGAATCAATAAATTCTTACGGAGTAGTTTCTTGACCGCCACCCTGAGATCCAGTACTGTAGAAGATTCCGGCAGGTTTGCCAGCAAGTTGCTGGCTTCTCCAAAGGCCGCCAGTTGAGTCGAGGAAAGCTTTGAACTGCGCAGACATCATCCCAAATCGAGTTGGGAAACCAAACAAGATTCCATCCGCTTCACCTAGCTCATTTGGTGTGATTAGTGGAACTTCACTCTTTGGTGGCGCACTCATTTTTGCTAAGACATCTTCAGACAGTATCTCAGGTACCTGTTTTTATTTTCAGCATTTTTTGCGTGATTTCAACATAATGCTTATTACATAAAATAACAATTTTTTTTTTTTTCAAATTGGAAAACCATCCCATAATGGGATCCTTACGGCATCATCGAGTAAAAAATGATTTACGATAGTAAAGGAGTGGTTAATTAGCATATATTACAAATTCCCATCTAGGGAAGGTTTGTCCAACAACTTTCTAAAGTTTCAAAATAGGTTAAATCTCTCTTTAAAAAGGTTTTCACAGAACTCTAACATAATAATTTTTACTTTAATATGAGTTAAATCACAACTTCCCAAGCAAACATTCAAAGAAATTATTGTTTTTTTTTTAATCAATAAAATTTCAGGGATGTCTAGTGCCTTAAGTTTTTGGCAAAGTGAGACAGTGATTTAAGTTATGGAAAAAAGAAAAAGGTTTCAATTTACTTCTTATGGCCGAAGTGTCATTTTCTGAATGGGTGCACGTGAGTTGATTACTTTGTTCTGGAACAAAGTACATAAATCCAGGTTTATGTATGCAGAGAAACAAAATAGTAGTTAACTAACTAGGAGAACTTGCATTATCAATCTACTCCACTTTCAATATGGTTGTTGAATGAAGCTATAGAATAACATATAATGCAGTTGCTTTATCTTAGTTGACTACAAAATGCTTATCTTCATCGGACCACCAAACCCATACATCAAAAAGGAATGTTCGAAATAATGTTTGGCATGAACCACACTTTATTCCTCTTAAGATTTATTTTGAACAGTAAATATTTGTACAGTGGAGAGCTTTACGTATTAACATATACCTTTACTTAACTGTAATTGAGGTCTACACACCACACCTTTATTGAATTATAAATGAGGTCAAAATAGAGGGACTGGAAAAAAATAAACCTGCCAAAGCTTAGCTTCCACACCTTCAACAGATGAGGCGCCTTTTTGAATTTCCTCGGCTAGCTTCTCAACATGGCCATACATTGAATAGTACCTGCATGTGGGTTACAGACTCCTTAGCGCAATGAAATTGAATACGAATCATCGTTATTCTTATTGTTATTGAAATGAAGGATGCTAGCTGTTTTTGTTGTCATTCCCTTTAGGGTTCTGGTCTTGAACAAGTACTCTTCCTGGGGAATGAAGTGAATAAATTACCGTTCTTAACAGAAATTCGCATTTCACATTAAGAAGAGGACAAAATCAATTCAAAATCGTGACACGTATTCGTGACCAGATCGAACATTAAATTTTGTGATATGGATACAATTTACAGAATTGAAGATGAAGTGCAGAAGAGACAGAGATGTGAAAGAAAAATGGAACAGAAGAAGAAGATTGCGTCGAAAGAAAAATGGAACAAAAGAAGAAGAAGAAGCTTGAAAGAGTTACGGGTATAAGAGAGATTACTAGGGGTATTTTGGGCCAGGACTTCCCATGGATGTATTATTGTCTCATCAATGGTGGAAACTGTTGAAAGGGTTTTATACACTATGTAGCTTTCATGTCTCTCCTGTAACAAGCAATTAATAGATAATCAAGGCTTTCCCCCATTGATTTTCTTCAATGGTTTGACACGGCAAAATGACTGTTGTCAAATGGTTTACTGTATTCAACCTTGTATTTATATCTTGTCTTGTAAATACTCATAAGATGAAGGTAACAAAGAGTAGTTAAGTTAACAGCAGGAAATCAACTTGATTTAATTTGTATAATTTGTGTCTTGATTGCTTGGTGCTTATTGCTGTTACTGATTATTGATCATAGAAGTTTAATTTGATTAGATAGATCAAAAGGCAATTATCCACAGTTGTAGATCGTTAAAACCTTTAAATTTGTGAACGATCGTACAACTGTACCAAACTACTTGCACAATCTAGAAAAATATGCAAGCCGACTTAAACCGCTGAAGTGCCAGTAGTTTGGCAGCAGTTATGACAGTATAACAAGGCTTATCAGTATCTACCAGCTCAGAATCTTCTGATCTGTTGTTCACTGGGTTCTTAGTAACACCTAATCATCATTTAGTAATCAAAGTAACACAATACATCGGCATAACAACCACAAATGCTACTATTCATTATTAAGAGATTTACCAATTTCAGATTATATGTATATGTATTTCTCTGTGTGTGTGTATAAGCACACATTGACACAAAAGCAACAGATGAAAGTTGATTCCAGATGATCATGTATGATGTAGCCACAATTAAGTCAAGGAACGTCTAGAAAGTAAGTGATGTGTTAATGGGGAGTGGGTCCTTCAACCTAACTACTTTAACCTTACGCAAAGGATAAAGTACATGCTGCATAAATGGATACATGGCTAGTTTTCACCTCAAACAAAACTGATTATGACGCATCATCTGATTGTAGCTTCGGATTGAAGGGAGAAAAGAAAAGAAAGGATATAAATATATGAACATGCTGAAATCAAAGTACCGTAGGATGAAGTAACAAAAAAAAAGGCTTGATCAGCAAACTTGATTTGTCATCTGAAAATAACCAGATGTTGGACTCTTCATTTTCTACAAGCTTATTTTAATAATACTATGAGAAAAAAATCGCACACAACAGCTGCCTCACAAATAATTATGCTTTATGAATACATAAATTTCAAAATATTACAACTTCCACATATCTGGCTCGACTAGCGGCTAAAAATCCACAATCTACGCTTATAAATCTAAGTACAGTATGTGCGTTGTACTATAACACAAGCTTGAGGGCCTGTCAATCAGTTGGCATGTATACATGGAAGCCCTCTCCACGCTTTTTATCCCTTTACTAAAATCTTCTCACGACTGTGTTGTATGTGTCTCACAATAAGTCATTTATCTAATCTTGGTCTTCAAATTATGTAAATCATATCATAAAGACATGGTATCATCTCTGGTATATGTGATTCTCAACACCTTAAGTTAATGCAAATCATTGAAAATATTCATTCTGATGGTAGTTTTGAAATGTAGTTTACAGGGTTCTTTTTATTTTGTTTTGAAATTATCTAAGATTTATATCATTACAGCATCATGTATGCAGAAGATTGGCTCAAGAGTCAATAGAGAATTATTTATCTTGTAAATCTTGAAGTAGGATTCTCGGATAATAAAAGGGTTGGGATAAGAAGATTCCAACTTATCAATAAACTGCAACTCTTCAACTTAACTGGGATTAGGTAAATCAATCGCAATACAAGTTCTAATTCTCCAAAAAAAAAAGGTTCGTGCTTGATTCTTTATAGCTTTATATCCATCATTCAATTCATAGTTTCGTACAAGATACAAACTTTATCTAACTATGCAATTCGAAACAGCAGTTTTGTTTTTTTATACATTTATTCAACCAATCCTATTGTCAGCTTCCAGGAATTCCAGTACCACTGATACAAGAAGTGCGGAGTATTATTAATGAATTTCTATCAACTATCGTATTGGCTTGAATAAAAGAGATTCAATAATTCCTGAAATCGAGCAATCATACAAACACGTTTCCTACATTCTTTTAACTCAATTAACACATAAATCGTAAATCAAGCAAAACAACTATGACAATTCAGCATGAATCAAGCATAGCAATAACATTTTGACGAGTCTCCAGCTAACACAAATTAAAATAACATGAATTTCAAAGAAGGAAAAAGAATGAGAAATCTTACACGATGTAAATCTTGGCAGCCATTAGTCGATCGAGAAGTACAGAATACAATATCTACGCACAAACAGGAGCGAAAGAAAAAAGTATTTGGTAGTGGGTGATCATAACGAGTCGTCGCTGGCCTTACTTATAGGCTACCTGACATGCTGTTCCCCTTTTGCCTCCTCCAATTGAATTCACTCATTTATTAGTAAATGAAATCAGTTATTTTTAGTATTTAATAATATTTTTATATTTAATAAACGCAACTAGTTATTTTCCTATTTTATTTCCATTTAATGGATGAAATTAATTACTTTCCATCTTTATTATCAGCGTTACATACAATTCTACTCCTCTGTCCCCACGTAGCACAAAAATCAATAAGTCACACATTTTCTCATCGCTCATTTAAATATGACAGATCTCACCGATTTATTGAATTTGTTATGAAAGTTGGTTGTGATTTACTGAAACACAAAAAGACATAAAAAAATGATACGACTTGATCATAAAATATAGTGTTTGAATTTCAAATATACGACATTAGTAAATTTTAATGTCATCTTTATTTTATGGAAGCGGCTATTTGAATACAAATTGATGACACAAAATTAAATACACAAATTGTGTACCATTTGATTTGTTTGTTTTTACTTGGGAAGTGGAATTCAGGGAGATTCAATTGTCCACAATTTGTGTACCAAATTTTGTTACTGATTTTTGTTCAAATAGAATTTCCTTTATTTTATTATACATAAATTTTGTTAAGTTCATATGTGAATAAAATAAGCATTGTCTTCGTTCTTAATGTAGAAAAGACATGTATACAACGTGTTATATTTTAAGAATTCAGTGGTTGGTAAGCAAATTAATGGATATCAATTATTTTGATTATTCTATATAAAAAATGATACTTGAATTTTGTATGTTTATTGGAAAATTGATGTATAAATGAAATTTTAAATATTTCTTGAAAATGAATGATTTTAGTATGATAGTGCAATAAAAATGAGTTGACATAATTTATGCATTAAAAATGTTGGAGATAAATATAAAAATATTCCTTCCAAATAAATACATTACAGAATAATTAATTATTGATCATAAAAATGAAAAGTTAAAACAAGTCCTTAAGCATGATAAATTATTCTAACATTTTGGTTATGCTAAGGAAGTCCTTTATATCTTGAGTTTCAAAAAAAAAAAAAAAAAAATCATATCTTAATTCTATTTGAAAACATTTTAATTTTTAACTTGGTATATTATTTAATGAGTTTTTTATGATAAAATTTTCAAGAAAATTAATCAAATGTTAATCTTAAATAAGAGATAACAAGTCTAAATTTATTGTTTTCTAATAGTTTCACTCGTAGAAAATACATGATCTAAGATAAAAATGATAAAAGGTAAAATATAAATAAGCACATTTATATATCACTATGATATATTCAATATAATAAGGAAACTTTTAGTATGAGTGTTAAATTTGGGTGATACAAAATCACATTTAGATGGAACAAATATGCAAAATGGGAAAGTAAATATATTCAATATGGAATGCATAAATGCATTGATTGCATTTGCATGAGATGGATGCATGGATTATTTTCTTCCATATTTGCTATTGAGTCATTTGTTGCCATTGTAATTTGCCTCCATAATTTATTACCATATGATGGTGATTTGATTGATGACTCACATACATTTCACTGGCTATATATTAAGGGGTAAACTTCTTAGTAAACCCATCCTGGCATGGAGCCAGTGATCCCCAATGGTATCTCTTCTTGTTATGCCTATTTGAGGTTATATGTAAACTCTTTTTGTGTAATCTCTTGTAATTCTCTCTATTATGTGAAATAAAATCTCTCTCTTTTGAACTGGACGTACACTATCTCGATGATAGTGGAACCAGTATAAATATTGTCTCTTTTCTTCTTTATAGTTATTTACTATTTCTTTGTAGTAATAGAATAATTGCTATCAGATTAGTTTGATGTACAATTGGCAAATCTAGATCCTGCTTATTGTTCTTCCGCAATGGCGCAATTTCCCCAACAAGTGGTATCGGAGCAAGGCGATTTGTTTTAAATTGTGCATCAATAATTTCTACAAAGGTTGTAGATTCAGTGGTGCTTATTCTATTACAATTTTGGGAGAAAAGGAAGACTTTGGTGGATGAGATTATGTTGAGAGTGAAGAGCGTTCCAATCTGGGAACTTTGACGTGATAAAGAGTTTAGTGTGTTGAAGAGACCATTGGATTTGGAAATTATATCTGATGTAGCTGATTTTGGTGACGGATTTGACGCCGTTGAGGCTTATCAACTTATGATGCCGTCTTGGAGAGTTCAGTTCATAGAGCTGATTTTGGCGAATTTGTGCCATCGTCGATTTTGTGATGCCGTCTTAAAAGAGGTGCTACATGCAGATATGTGGAAGGAGAGAGAATTTTGTTGCATGCAGAGATTTGGATTTTGGCTCTGTTTTTTTGAATTGGTGATTGAGAGAATTATTTTTTGCCTTGGCGGTGTTGAGATTACTTTGGTGTCTGCCTTCTTTTTTCATTTTGGATATTTGCAACATTTTGTTGGCGGGCTGGGACGTAGTCTGAGCTCGTTAACAATTGTGTGATGGGGGGTGGCTTTGCTGGAACCCATTTGGTAAATATTCATTTTTGGTGTACCTCATTATGAGATTTTGATTGAAGGTGGAGTTCTTTTGAAGAGTTTTTTGATGTGAAGAGAATTTAATTCGAGATGGGGTGTTGTAGATATGTGATTTTGCATCAAGGTGGAGATGTTAAATTTGGGTGATACAAAATCACATTTAGATGGAACAAATATGCAAAATGGGAAAGTAAATATATTCAATATGGAATGCATAAATGCATTGATTGCATTTGCATGAGATGGATGCATGGATTATTTTCTTCCATATTTGCTATTGAGTCATTTGTTGCCATTGTAATTTGCCTCCATGATTTATTACCATATGATGGTGATTTGATTGATGACTCACATACATTTCACTGGCTATATATTAAGGGGTAGACTTCTTAGTAAACCCATCCTGGCATGGAGCCAGTGATCCGCAATGGTATCTCTTCTTGTTATGCCTATTTGAGGTTATATGTAAACTCTTTTTGTGTAATCTCTTGTAATTCTCTCTATTATGTGAAATAAAATCTCTCTCTTTTGAACTGGACGTACACTATCTCGATGATAGTGGAACCAGTATAAATATTGTCTCTTTTCTTCTTTATAGTTATTTACTATTTCTTTGTAGTAATAGAATAATTGCTATCAGATTAGTTTGATGTACAATTGGCAAATCTAGATCCTGCTTATTGTTCTTCCGCAATGGCGCAATTTCCCCAACAATGAGAAGATATCAATAAATGTAAATATAATGTAAATTATATAATTTATAAGAGTCTCTCTCTCTCCCCCCCCTCTCTCTCCCCATCTCTCTCTCTCTCTCTCTCTATCTATCTATGTTTTACAATAAAATAACTTAAAGTTTTAAGGGCAATGAAAATACATAGTCTTTATTATCATTTAATAAAATTCACAGATTTAACCGATATCTAGATATATATTCAATGGAATACCAATTTTGAAATGAAAATATTTACATGGATCTGATGTGAATATTAAATGAATTAAGAAGAATCTTTAGTGTAACGACTGACCTATACCTCATGTACTAAACTGTAGAAGAAGTGCGATGCATGACATGCTAAGCCGATATAGGACGATCATCAATGAAAGATAAACCATAACCGAACCTATCGTATAACTCACAGCGCATGGATAATACATAATAATAAAATATACTATAGGATATAGTAGTAAAGCATAACAAAGCAGGAAGTCCCAACTCCATAAAAATCTCAGAATATCAAGTATAATACATCTCTAAATCTAAATATTTGTATACATCATGCCTCACTACATCCCTCATCAGAGTATATAAATGTCAAAACAGAGGAAATCATCCAAAAACCTATATAGTAGAAGAATAGTAATATGCTAGCCTCTATGTCGTCATCGCACTTCTACATCGTCACCAAACATGTCACATGTTACTCAGTCTACTCATCAGCATCGTCGATGAGTATCCCAAGGTAATAACATGAAACATAAAACCTTGAGTTAAACAACTGTCCGGTATGAGCGATAAAACACTATCAACAACTACATAGGAAAATATGATATTAGATAGTTCAAGTCTCGCCCGACTTGTTTCTGCAACCAAGGAGTTAGCACATAATAATCACATTAAATATGTTATTCAAACACATAAATAGATACTAGTCAGAATAAGATTCTCAATCTCTGCTTCTCTTCAGTATCTTATAGTGATAGCCTATCCAGAGAAGTAGAAGTGAACACACAAGCAATCATAGCATCCATAACAAATAATAACCTAACTATCACTGTTTAAAGCCTCAAATACGTTAATATCGAACGACTGGTCGTTGCCATCCGTCAAGGGCTAATAGAGAACCCCGGTTTTGGTCAGACTATCATACGTCCTATGTATATATGTCTTCCAAAGGCAGCTAGATCACTTCCCCAGCTATTTAAGGTACTTGATCTCTCAGATCCTAACAGGCATCCCTACGATACCCTACTTCGAGTCCGCTAAAATCCTTCGACCTATCAATGATTCCTTGGGACTTCTAATCACACGAGCTATCCACGACTCCATCCATTAGCTTGAGTCCCACCTGAGTTAGTCTATTATCCTGGAGCCTAATTTCACTTTGAGTTGCCTATCACTTTCGCCTTCGACCACTCCCGTCTTAATTCACCATCAAAGAATCAACATTATTCTGACGATAACCTCCACCATGTAGACTCTATCGACAAACTAAGGCCTCCAACAACCTCTTGAAGACCATTGTGAACCATAGTCAAGACCCTCAGCCCTAACTTAATCATTTGATGGACCAGTACCAGTCCATACACTTAGCCAATTTTTTGGCTAAGTGATGGACCACTAAATTTTTTGCTCCGAATTCTTCCCTCTGGTCCATCCACATCTCAAATAGCCTCCCTGAAACTTCATTTGTCGGTCTATGCTCATGCTCTTGAGCGTTTGTGCTTCAACCTATCCATTTCACTTAAAATTTTGCACATAACCCTCCATAGACCCCCACGAAGCCACACATAAATTTTTGTCTCCACTCGACCAATCTTGATGGATCATAGGATATGGACCAGTACGGGTCCATGTATTTAGAGTATGTTCATCCAAAAATTACTAAGTGCAATCTCGACATCCTCTACAGCTACTCAGCCATGTTTCATTGAATCTGATCATTTTAACCATTGATTTGCTATGTTCTTCAATTCTAAGTCCTAGACACGCCATTCTAAACAAATAAATTAAGCGTTACACACATTCCAACCAATCAAACGGTAATTCAACCAATTTCAAATGGAATATATCAGCATAAACATACATGAAACATATCATAAAGTCCATAGATCTAACACAAATTGGATAAAAACATGATAGATTTTACAATTTACGCGTTAAATGATCAAACAAGGTTATATTCTAGGATGTTTAAATTTGAAATAACTTATATGACCCGATTTTAAGGTGAAATTAGCATATAGGGTGTAAAAGATCATAACTATCACATATAATTCGTAGTAACCATGTGAGAGATCTCTATCACTCACTAAAATTTAGATCCAATGCAAATATTATGAGAACAAATCTGGACAATGAAGAATCCCTTGAATATGATGCAAAACAACGAGATATAATCCTCTTTGATGTAGATCTTGCCTCCAGATGCAATATAGAATGATTAGGAAAAAGAAATTAGGGTTTTAGAGATTAGGTTAAATCGGAGATTCACATACATTCAACCTAATGTTTAGAATGAGGAGAAGATTCCTAATTCTCTCTTCAAACCCTCAATTTATAATTTCAGGTCATCAGCCTAATGCGTTCACTGATCAGCCCGTTAGCGGCTAATTAGTCTGCCCTGCAAAAACAAATATGAATGTGCGAAATGGCTAATGAACCAAGCCATTAATGCAAAAAGGAACACAGTGGAAGATAAAAATTGCACCTACTATGATCAAGGCTGGTCGAAATTAACACAGACTATGGAGAATTGATCATCTCGCAAGATTTAGGAACCTTAGCTTTATAATTCAAAGACCTAAACTCCTTCAAAATAGAAGAAACTTCCTTTTGTCGAGTAATAGAAGAAGAAAGAATTATGGAAGGAGAATATTAGGAAACCATTCCAGAAAATACATAAAAAAGAAAAACCGAACTTAAAGATCATTTGGACTAACCAACAAAGGATTGAAATTCTTTTCTCTCGAGCGAATGAAAAAATAAAAAATTTGGAAAGAAGAGAAGAACCATACTTGAATTTAAATAATAGCCACTTGATCTAGAAATAAAAGAATTATAAGAAATTCAGAAGAAAAGCGCAAATATGTCAATTTCAAGAACCAAGAAAATGTAGTGATGGTCAAATCAAAATAATGATGGGAAAGCGAATCGCTACAGAAACAATACGCATACAAATATATTAAATACAAAGGCAGTTGAAGAGACTTTACTCTTTAAACCAAAAAGTAAAAACTAAAGAGACGTTAAAATCAGATATGCCAAATAACAAGTTTACCCGACCTACAACGACGACGGCTTAGGGGAAAGTGTTACGCCCAGTTTTCACTATAAACGAGAATAGGGAACTAGGTAAAATATGGCTTGAGCTAGTTTGAAAGCATCGAAGACCCCTCAACATGGGTATCAACATAGAGCCACCTTCCCAAACCATAGAATTAACTACTTCTAATCCATAACTTGCAAGATCAAAAGTGAAAATTTGTATGTCGATTCACAAAAACACTCTACCTCAAGATTTCTTTATAGATACGCACCCAACATGAGCTGGCCTACTAGGGAAATAATAAGCTGATCACCTAATCAACAAACTTAATGCAAAAGATACTCATACATCCCACCTAAATTTCTAAAATTCCAGTCCAAACTAGTGTCTCCTACGCAATAACATGATATAAATGGTTATAACTCCAGTTTATAGTGATAAATGAGATATAAAATGTTGTAGCTCCAATTTTAGTGATAAACAGGAAAATAATTAGGTGATAAATCGATAGTGGTAAGCGAAATTATGAAGTATTGCTCAGATGGGAGTGGAAAATTTTGCAATCCCTCAAGAGGATCATCTGAAGAGAGTGATCCGCCTTCTTGAGCAGGTCGATGTTTCAACTGATTCTTTGGTGACGGAGTGCGTTCTGACTCAGACTGCTTTGCACATTCTCCCTGAATTACGGGGGACTTCTCCGCTATTTGATTCTTTGGATAAGGAGTCTTATGCTCTTCTTCAACTACCTTCTCAGGTATCTTCTCTTTGCATTTCCTTTGGGTTCCCGACTGGAGCTGGGAACATCCCTCCTTCTGATAGCTTGTTTTTTACGACCCTGGGGCTAGGCTGTTACTATCTGCTACCCGACTGGTCACGACTTCTGCTCTTTTCCCCCTGATTGGGGGCGCGACTACCGGTGGCACAACAGTTGGAGCCGGAGCACCGCGCACTCCGAAGGCCTGATCAACACTAAGCAAGTTAAACTGATGAAGAAATTCATCTGTTAATTATACATCTCTTAGTGGTCCAAGAATTTGCTGGAATATCCTTTAGAGTGGCTAGACGAGAGTGATATTCGTCGTCAATAGGTTTGGTCGGACTCTCACTTGCAAAGGAGCATTAATGTTAAAATCTCTTTAGCAAAATTTCAAAATTAGGTGTGGATCGAGAACTTACGACTTTCGATCAATCGTTTAGCACAGTTTTCTTATCGCGGGGTATAGAACCAGTCAGTTGTTATGTTGCTCATCTGGATGATTCCTTTTGTCACCACCCGTCTTTTCGTAGTAGACTTGAGGAAAAGGAAGGACAGTTTGTCCTTTTGGTGTTTAAAATTGAAGAGGAAGACAGTGTCTTTGAAGGAAGGCTCGCGACCTAGATGTTCTCTTTAGATGATATATAGGGAGAAAAATTTTGCATAGGCAGTTGGATGTAGTTGCATGGGAGCGACTTCCACATGACGAACGAAATTGATGAGGAAAGGCCTGAATAGTGGGATGCATCCTACCGAGAATATCTAACGACTAATGGTCATAAAGCCTTCAGAAAGATTGTGCGCGGTATTGCTCGGAGCAGGCACCCAGACTTAATCAAAAAGTTTCCTTTTCCTAGCACAAAGCCGTTGTAATTTTGGCTCGTTCATGCTGGAAAGATGAAAATCTGTTCGATTATCCAAGAAGACGACCTCTGCAAAGGTATCGAGCGCTTCTTCTTCTACAGCTTCTTCACCCTACGATGGTGCTTCCCCTAATGACAAAGATCAGATTCTGGATCACAAGGTTGAACTATATAAGTTGAATCTGCATCGGTATCTGTCTTTGAGTTGGAATCAATGTCATGTTTCCACAGGAGTGTCTTTCCTCTTCTAGCTTTAGAGCCCCTTGTTTCATACCATCTGGAAGTCATCGCTATGATATCGAAGAAAACTATTTATGGTTAGAGCAAGTAACCTGAATCCCTCCGTGTATGTTCTAGTGTAGTGCATGCAGTAATTGTGTACATGTAGAAATGAAGACAAAGCATTAGAAGTACGTAGGTTATTCGAAGTTATATGCAGTCAAGTTTGTAGGCAAATATGAATGTTTCGATAGGCTCTACCCTAACTGTCCAGTTGCTTATTGAATTTAATTCATTATTATTTTCGTGTCTGAAGTTATCACGATCGTCAGAGTTCAATTGAATTGATAAGGAGTAGGGAGTTGCTTCGGTTTAGCCACATCTAGATCGATCCCCGGCACGGCCTACTCATGGTCGGCGATACCGACCGGAGCTCATGACACTTAGACAAATCTTCAGTAAATTTGCGGATTGGCCTAGACTCTGCTTGGACAATGCCAGCTCTAACCTGAGCGTTTTGATATCTTTTTCTCCAACTCCACCGTGGGTCCCCTGTTACTTTCACTACTATTCATCCATCTTCCCTGGAGCTCCTGGCCGACCCGACTACACAGAAGATAAGCCTTGACTTCATCATCCTCCTCAACGAACCCAACTAATCATCACAAAACCGCCTCTTCGACACCCCCTCTCAAGACCACGCGACCATCGCGCTACCATCATCGCCATCAGAAACATCAATGATGATGGTCTTGGCCATTATTCTCAAATTAGAGGCGATATGAACGCGAAGCGAAGGATTGAAGGGCGAATTGCATAAACACACGAGTGAATCAATCGATATCCACCTAATTAAGTGTTGATGAATTAGTTTGGAGTCGAAATCGTTGGTGAAAGCTTGGTTTCTGAAAATTCCTATACTTCCCGGGTTGGTATCGGTAAAGGTAAAGAATAAAATAGTGATTAGGTCTGACATATATATATATATATATATATATATATATATATATGTATATGTATATAGTAAAAACCAAAGACTTCTCGCCTTCTTTTGATGTGACCAGTCCATTCGGTCTGGATCAGTATACCGACCCGGAATCATACCAACTCGGAACCTTACTCAAATGCCGATCTGAGTCGGGCTTTATTAAGATAGGAAAATAATATTAAGCACGTGAGAAGGTAGGAAGACTCTCTCTGGCTGCTTGACCAGGTGTGCTGACTCACATACGATCAAGAATTTAATTTGTTTCGCGCTCGACTTACGCGAAAGGACGACGTTGTTTCGTAACGACCTGCATATAAACCATCACATGTGGGAACCAACGACTTGACACGATTTGGCTACGTGACTGATATATTAAACCCCTTGACTCAACGAAGTTCGAACATCTAGTTTCCAGATTACTTCTTTCAACGACTTTGAGATAACGAGTATTGTTGGGCACATCATGAAGGATGATTACAAAAAATAAAATCTAAGTATCACGAATTCTCGGGAAGAGATGTAACTGCTCAATGTCCTCTTTTCAAAATTATAGATAGCTAGGAAAGTGCAACTCAACAGATTCAAAGCACATCTCGTCTACAACGCAATGTACTTTAGGGGGCAAAGTGTTGACTCACCTTTTGGCAATGCCGTCAAAGTTCATAGACAAAGTGCCCAGGACCTGATCCAGGCATCTCCATTGGCTACTTGGTCGAAAGAAGCAACTCTTACTCCATCCAAATGTTGGCTCGGTCTTCCCTGGATCCTCATCCCTCAGATCGACCTTCTTTCAAGGGTATGAAGAAAATAAAGATATGAAGTTGGTCCGACTCGGTATACCGATCCAGACTATACTGATCTGGACACAGCAAGCGTCGAAGACCAATTCTATCGGCTGAATCCATGGTCAACACCGCCTACTACTTCGGATTAAGCTACACATGTCCTATTTCTAACCGAAGAAGACATCTTCCACTTGCTGAAGAATAGATCCATTACCTCTTTACCAAGGCGGGATAAGCGCCACATGGTATACTGACCCAGAGCCAATCTCACCTATAAATAGTCCACTAAAGCTCAAGAAACAGGGCTTTTGGCATTTTCTCTCTTGTTTACTTTGTACTTCGGACTTGTACTCGGTTTTATGAAAGAAATTCATTATTGTAATCATTTCCCTTAAGTTATAGAATAACATATAAAGTGCATGTAGGCTTGTTAACGCCGAAGCACTATAAATTTGCGTGTGATTGGTTTATTCTCGTTTTCATTTACTTTTCTTCATTTTTATTTTTCCCACATTCTCTATTTGGGTATTGTTTCATTTTTTGGTGTCAACGGTAGCCGATTTAAAGTAATCAACCATGTCGAACCGGACTTTAACAGTCTGAACTCCAAGTGTTCATGAACTCTGTTGGTTTAACCAAGCAATCCCGCGTTTGTCTAAGTCCATTCTCAAGTTCTGAGCGATCCAATGATGATAAGTTCGTGACAACATCACTAAAAAGCTGGTCAAAGGAGAGTTTGGGGGCAACCGAACACTCGTTGTTTATTTTGGGTTTAGGTAATATTAATTTTGAAAGAAGTTGGATGGTTAACAATTTCTTATGATATACGTGCACACGTCACATGTTAAAACAAATGCCATCTGACCGCGAGTAACAGTACTGTTAAAGTATCTCAAAACCATCGAGAATGAACTACAGTTTGTTGAAGTCAACTGTTCTTGACGTAAGATGGGGATCTATGCTTAAGTATAATAATGCATTATTCTTGCTCTAACTAACTCGTTACTTTAATGAAAAAGTGACAAGTCGTGCTTAATAATACCTCATTTCTTATTCAAATAACTCGTACGAAATTGACACTTGCTGATGCATTTCATTACCGTTGCTTACGTTGGTAATTAGCCCATGCCGTTCCCTTTAAGTTGCAAATTATCATACGTCTTTTTATTTTTATTCTTGTTGAACGATTTTTTCATCTTTTAATGATAAAAATAAAGCCCATCAACAGCCTAGTGAAAGCTCTGGCCCGTTTCAGCCTCTTCTGTTTTCCATTGTCCTACACTGAATGTATTTTTTTCCATGGTCCCCGGCCCATTTTCAGAAATAAACTCAAGATCGATACCCGTACTTCTGTTCTGACATGAGAAACTGACCGAAAGTCCAAAATGGTTAAACAAAAGATGAAGATAGCAGGAAAATACATTTCTATTTGTTTCTCCCCCCACTAATTCTCTCACTTCCCACTCACTTTCTTTAATATAAATCGGTGGTGGTGGATATCAAAGAGCATTTGGAGTGCTCCATTATTGGAAGCTGCCGATCCCTTGCATATATATATATATATGTATATATATATGTATATATATATGTATATATATATGTATATATATATATATGTATATATATATGTATATATACGCGCGCACGCGCATGCACACACGCTCCAGGGTTTTCTTTTCTTAGCACTTCTTTTTGCACCTCAACCATATATACATATGCTTAGTTCATAAATTCATGCCGTATAACATATTAGCTGACAATTTTAAGTCCAACCATGTCCCATTTTTAGTCGGTACAGTAATATAACAATAAAGAAGTAGAAAATTAAGAGAATAACAATACGCATAGGTGCCAGCTTAGCTGGTGTGTGATTTAATTCTATAAAAACTATGTAACCCTACCCAATTCAACCTACTGAAAGAAAGTAAGGTGCACTCCATATATATCGAAGTAATCCACTAATCCATGATAATATCAATCATTGCATGTTCATCATGCATGTTGCAACATAAGTTGGGTGATGTAGCTTATATTGTCAAATAAAATTAACTGATGCATGCAATAACTTTAAATAATAATTTTTCTTTATAATAATGAAGAGAAATAAGTTTGGTTAGACAAAGGTAACTGGCCTTGTGACTTTACAACTATTTTTTATGCTTCATGAAATTTCATGGAAAATTCAGATGATCGCAACATTGAAGGACCGTTATAATATATAGGAAAAGGAGAGAAACAAAATTTGTTAATTGTACAGTCCAAGGGAGTATATTAATACTGTATTAATTAGTGGTAGTTCCTGCTAACAGATTTAAGCAAGTTGTGAATTTTATACACATTTAAGTTTTTTCATGTACCGTATCCACTTCAAGTCTCCATTCTTAACATAATATGACCAAATAATGTAATTGTAGTATTATGATTAGTGGCAATGTCTAACCGAGGTATAAAGATTTCATATGAGTAGGTTTTTGCTTTCTCATTATTAATAAGTTAAGATGAGAATAATTTCATGCAAAATTACTAAAGCACACTTGTTCAAGAGATTTTGTGTCATGCAGAATTTAATAAAGCTCTGCTCATTTCCTATTTTATTTTGCTTGTTTTGTGAATATTCCAGACTAAATGAAGTTCTAAGGGGTTGTATCTTAGTTATATATTTATGTCCTTACAAATTAAAAACAACATAGCGTGGGCTATTTTCAATAGTAAACGACATACAATATTGTTGAGTTTCGCCATCCTACGTATCCGCTTCTCGTATACGCTTCACCGTGTCTAGCCGGGATCAACGGTTGATGCCTCATATGTCGGCGTTCCGATTTAACATCCCCGTCATCATTCATCAAGCACATAATCTGGTATTAGCAAACACATGTTATAACAAAAGGAATCACCAAATGTTACGTACCAATATATATCACGATCTTTTTTAATATCTTCCGAAGTGGGGCTATTTCTACATTCAATCCACGTACCCACTCCATTCCAATGCGAACCACACTGCTTAATACATATAGTATGACGACTTATTAAATCATTATTAGATGGATACCTTAACAATAACTGATTATAAGAAAGCAATGGTGTATAGTCATCTGCTCATATTTCAACTATTTTTTACTACAATAAAATAAGATTTGTAAACTGAAATGAAGTTTTTGTTTATTTCTGTAATGAATCGATCGTGCAAAGTATACAATGTGTGTTAGCTTAAATTGCTAACGTGTATGTTTGGGCTGAAATGAAATATACAACAAGTTGGGCTTGGCCCACAAAGTATCGCAAAAAGAAAATATAATTGGGTCGGGGTACTCATGTATTACTTAATACATTCCATACTCCCCCTCCCCCCGCAAACCCTATTCTCCAGACTAGAGTTTGGAGATTAAAAATGGCCGCCGCCACAATTCAAAGCCATCTTTTTTTCTGAAAATTCTTCATTAAATCCTCTGTTTGTGCTATTTCTTCTTATGTCATGACTTTTCTCTTGAGCTTGTGGTTCTAAGATGATGAATTTGTGTCTTGTTGAGCTAGACTGACTTTCGTTGTTGATGAGAGTTTGGTGTGCTTCAGTTTCTCGATTTCTTTCAGATTTAATCTGAGAATTAAGACGATTGCTTGCTGCTTCACCAAGCTTGCTGGAGAATGTTTCAATTCCTTTGTTGAAAGTCAGATCTGAAGCTTTGTTGTGCTTTGAGGTGATGATTTCAGCAACGCTTAGCTTTTCTTTCAGTGCTTCAAATCCGGTTCTCGAGAGAGGTTTTGTCAGAATATCAGCGATTTGGTAAGTGGAAGGTACGTGATTTACTACTAATTTTCCTTTTTGTACTAACTCTCTGACGAAATATATGTCAAACTCCAAGTGCTTTGTTCTTGAGTGTAAAACTGGATTTTTAGTTAATGTTATGGTACTCATGTTATCACACCACACAGTAGCTTTTGGATTGTTTGAAACCTTTAGCTCACTTAATAAAGATTGAATCGAGATAATTTCTGCTGTTGTACTTGCAACAATACGATATTCAGCTTCAGTGCTTGATCCGGAAACTGTATTTTGTTTCTTTGCACACCATGATATATGATTTTTTCCTAAAAATATACAGTAACCACTAGTTGACTTTCTGTCATCATAGTCATTTGCCTAGTCTGCATCTGAATAGGCATTGATATGTAGATTATTGCTTGATTTTAGTATCAGTCCTTGGTTGATTGTACCTTTCAAATATCTAAGGATTCTTTTAACTGCCTTCCAATGATCACTTAGAGGTCGTTGCATGAATTGACTAGCCTTATTAACACTGTATGATATGTCAGGTCTAGTTATAGTGACATATTGAAGAGCTCCAATAATACTTCTGTACTGTCTTTCGTTGCAAATAGGTTCTCCTTTTTCTTTGCTTAAGTGTAAGTTGGTTACCATAGGAGTTGGTAAAGAATTAGCTTTGTCCATGTTTGCCTTTGACAGAATTTCTGCAATATATTTTCTTTGATTTAGTTGAAACTCATTGTTCTTAGTTCTACGCACCTCTATTCCTAGAAAATATGATAGCTCTCCAAGATCCTTGATGGAGAATTCCCTGGTTAGTTGATTTGT